>CM061150.1:5616541-6961541 GCA_030710495.1 Labroides dimidiatus | reverse complement strand
TCAGTTTTTCCAGTGCAGTAAAGTCAGGCCAGTAAAATATTTGGATTTAAAACGATTAAGTGAAAAAGGAAAGCTAAAATAGTATTCGATTGTGAAAACTCCAGCCATTAATTATTTAATTTGTTTAAATCATGTTTTACTCATTATCCACACATCTGACGCTGATAAGTAGACTCTGGTGGCTCAGCTGTAGGTAATTTGTCATTTTGTTCTCAAATGTTATTTGTTGGTAGCATTGATTTTAAGAGGACCACCAACTTAACAACTATGAAACACATGACTCAGTGTATCAGGGTGAACAGCCAAGAGCTTTCTGCAGGATTAAGTTTTATTTTCCTTAATTCTTTCAAAATGTTTGTTTTCAGAATTTTTACCTCTACTTAAATATTCCCTGAAATCGTGAATTCAGGATTAAGGCTTAGAAAGTACATTAATGCACTGGTGTTTCTAGGAACTGTAGTGCTGTAAGTAAAAGCGCTTTTTGACTGGAATTACCAGAAACTTTCTGGTTTCAGCAGCTTCTCTTCAAGGAACTAAACGGTTCCTGTGGTCCATTGTTGTCTGTGTTTCAAGGCTGAAATCCTTTGAGGATTATCCAGATCAGGCCAGTAATGTATGGAGAAGCGATAAAGACAATCACACTAAAACTACCAGATCAGCAGAGGGCAGTGAGAAAGAGACATGGACCATGACACAAAGACGATGCAGGAGAGAGTCGTTGTCCAAGGGGGAGGAGTTTAAGTATCTTGGGGTCTTGATTACGAGTGAGAAGAGAAAGGAGTGAGAGATTGACAGACAGATTGGAGCAGCCTTTGCAATGATGCTATAACAGGGTTACAGGGTTACTCTTTGAACTGTAACACCAGGACAGAGATGCATCCAGACTTAGAGATGCGAGTTAAGGAGTTATTTAAAAAGTGAACACAGTGCACACAGCACGCGGATGCAGGAAAAAAAAAAGGTTGAGAATGCTAAAATAGGGTGGTCTCGGCTTGCTTCTTTTGGAGCCAGCAACAGCAAAAGAAGAAGAAGAGAAGGTGATATAGCAATGATTACCGTATTGATCTGAACATAAGACAATCCTGGATATAAGACAACCCCTTCAACCAAGACAGATTTTATGAGAAAAAGGCTCTTCTATCACAAAATATTATTTAATCAAGAAGAATGTTCACGCGTTCACAACTTTCCTCTGCTCTCTGTATCGCACACAGCAGAGTTCCATCCCGATTTCCGACCAATGAGAGAAAAAAATTGATCACAGAGGGGCATTTGTTTACAACTGGACTGCAAGAGATTTTTGCCGTGTCAACACAAATGAACCAAGTGACAACTGCAACAATTGGATCATTTTTGCCGCTGATTCAGAACAAAGCAATTGAGCCACAGATGTGAATACAACCTTAGACCCTGTTTACGAAATATGTAGGGTTTGTTAAGAAATCTCTGAACCTGATGTTGAAAAGCACCTTGAAGAAAATAATAATAATAATAATAATAATAATAATAATAATAATAATAATAATAATAATAATAATAATAATTATTATTATTATTATTATTATTATTATTATTATTATTATAAACTTGATTTATTTTTATATAGCACTTTTCAAAACAACATTACAAAGTGTTTTATATAATAAAAATAACCATTAAAATAATAAAAGAGAAGTAAAAGAGAAATGTGAGGAGTAGCAGAAGAAAATACCACATGACATAAAAGGGTAAAAACCAACACTAAATAAGAGAAAGGAAACCATCAGAAAATTAAAACAAAATGTTAAAAACAATTAAGACAACAAAAAAATAAAAGATTAAGATCCTGCCAATGATTATATCAAAGAAGAAGTTGAAAGTAAAATAAAATAAAAAGCATTTTGACCATTAAAACACGCTCAGCTAAAATCTCCTGTGTAAGCACATCAGTAAATGAATGTCTTTAATGTCTTGTTATGTTCACAACCCAAATATAATCAGAGCAATGAAAACTTTTTTCCTATATCTATTTTTTTTTTCATCACAACTTTATGAAATGGCTCAGGGAAAAAAAGCCACTCCAGATCCTGTTTTGCTCCTGTGGGGTCAGGGTGTCACCGGCCAGACTATTTTAGGAGTAGGATTGGTGTCAGTGTTGTTTGGCATCTTGAGGTTAAAAGGTTTTACAGACTTCAGTCATTGTGCAGCGTAAGCACGGGGAAGTCAGGCTGCCTGCCGGCAGGAAACACACAAGCGTGATAACCATCAGAGGCCTCGGGCCTGAAGAAAGACCGCCAAACATTATCTGTGACAGACTTTCACTGAAACAGCGGAGTGTGCTGTCAGTTTTTACCTCTAAAACACACGTTTTTTAACTTCTGTTCTCACTCAAGCTTTACTGCTGAACCTAATGAGGGCAGTGTGTTGAATTCCTCACTGGCCGTGCCTGGCAGTCTGTCTCTCTGGGTGATCATGTGACTAAGATTAAGTCAAAACTTTCAACAAACTTGACCTTTATCTTTATTAGACAGGACAGTAGAGGTCTAAATCAGGCAGACTAAATCATCCTCCACATTTGGTCCAAACAGTTCATTGTGTAAGCTGTAAGGCTCCCTGTAGTCTGCAGAGACTCCTTTGTTGTGAGGGAGGCCTGGGAATGTTCTGTCTAATCTAATGCTTTGAGATACAGCCTTAGTGGGGAGTCCCTGGAGCCGGTCTGTGCCTCTGGCAAGGAGAAGCTCATCTCTACAGCTGCAGCAGCGTCTCACAGATACATGAGCGCCCACACAAACAGCAGACACGGCTGGAGGCGGGTTTTTGTTGTAACTGAAAGCCAGCGTGTCTCTTCTATGGTCATTTTAAACACCTCTGTAACTGAGATCACCCTCCTCCTCCTCGAGTCCCCCTCTGGTTTCTCATGGGTTATCTTTAATAAGGTGTCAGGCCATAGGTCTCAGTGATAACAACAGTTCAAGAAGTTCAAATGTGATGGACAATAAACCAGTTTTTGATAGACAGTTGACAGAGTTTTGAATTGCATATCTGTCACTTGATGGCAGGAAGTGTTATTCTTTTCTGCATGGTAACAACCTGCTGGTAAATTCAGGCTGCTTTCTTATGAATGTGTGTTAGGGGGAGCTCCTGCTACATTGAGCAGACAGAACAGTGAGTTCACTGCCACTGCTTTATCAAACATGCTGGTCAGTTTAAACAGAGAGGACGATCTCTCGATTTCTTGAAATCTTTCAATCTGTTCAGAGTGTTAAAGCAACCAATGGATTAAACAATGTAGTGTCTTGAGACCATGTATATAATTTGTTGTATTTAACTGATGTGTCTTGTGGTTTTGAGTAACCAAAATAATTGTCTAATTGATGCTGAAGGGGTAATCCCTTGGCAAGAGCACACTGAATTTATTTTAGTACACTGAGGTAACACAAATCCAGAAAATGACCTGAAATAAACTCATACATATCGTTAGCCTAATAGCATAATTGGCTAATACATATATAAAACAAATTTAAATTTAATTGTGTGAGCCTAAAAGCACAAACACCTTAGTCAAAGAAATTTAAATGAAATAAATAAGTTAACAACAATAATATAGATGATTTAAATGTAATATTATAAATAGTATTAAAAAATAAGTTTCTGAAGCTTCCATTCTTACCTCTGTTTTTGTTTTAGGCTAAGGCTCTCAAACCTCTTAGCTTTTTGTTTTGATTTAATGGAGCCACATTAAGGATGGAAAAGTGATGAGAATATTTATTTTATTTTATTAGAATAATGTGAGAGAAAAAAAAGGGATCTGTAATCTAACAATATGAAGTTTTATCTATGAGAAAGAAGCTGTTATTTCTTACGATGGTTAATTTATGTGCAAAATGGTACATACGAGAACTGTTTGTTGAGTGCACCTGAGGCTGGCTTCAAAAGATCTGCAGACCCAACTTATTCCCATGTTAAGATTCCTTTTTTTTTTTTTTTTACAGAAGAAGCATTTAGGCTGGTAAAGGAAACAGTTTGGGTCAGAAAAAGTTATTTTCTTAATTTTCACACACTGTGTTGGGGACTGTTTTTTTTTTTTTTTTTTTTTTTTTGCACAGCTAATTCATTTTAAAGATATGATGGTTCTGAGTTCGGCAAATAAAGACATAACCTAGAGCATGCCTGACTTCACAGACATGCGGGCATGTTGTAGCTGTTTGCCAGCTTGTCCATGGCTCAAGGGCCACCTCTATTCCATCTCTCAAGTTAGGTTGAGTCTGTTTTCCCAATTTGGTGGCTGCCATATTTGGGACTTAAAAACTCCACCAATGGGTCACATCAGTGAGACTGAAGGCGCGGTCACACTGGCCATTTGTGTTGTGCTCAAGCACGCTTCAACCCTAAAGTACAGTTTGTTTGGCCAGTGTGACCGCAAGTATACTGTGCTCAGGCACGGTTCAGAGAGGTGTGCTTCAGCATGGGACACTTCATGCACAAGCATGAGTACAATCTTGACAGTCATTTTAAACAATAACCAGGGTGTTAGAGGGCTGTGTCGGACCAAAACAATTAAATATGAGCCAAAAACTGACTAAAGTTGTAAACCTGTTCTCTGTGTCTCACTCTGCTGACTCTGATGAGACCACGCTCTGTGTAAACAGAAGCTTCATGGTGACGTAGGGGGGCCGTGCGCATGCCTAAAGTCTGGTTCATGTTGGCGTAGTGTGACTGTGGGCTGTACTGGTCAGCGGTGGAACAGTGCTACAGAGGGGCAATCATTCTTGAGTACAGCACATTTGGATGGACAGCGTGACTGCGCCCTAAGGGCCAATCCCAATAGTCACTCTTCCCCTCCCCCTTTGTCTGTGACAAATTCAGAAGCAAACAAGCTTCACTATGATACTACTGTAGCAGCTCTAGCTGTCGTTAAAATCGCTATGATGAGAGATTTTAAAAGACAACCAACAATTCAAAACATGGCTTATATTTATGTGGAGTAGCAAAAGATTGGATATCTGATTAAAACATGAGTATCATTTTTTCCTGCAGTTTCAATATCATGGGAAATCTCTCATAATTTAAAGTGAGGTCCCAGTTTGTACTTGTTTCAAGGACTGTGTAGCACTTACCCTCAACCTTACAGAGAACTGGGATACCCCTTCACTAAGTGTGAACATGCAAACCAAGGCTAAAGGGTAGACCAAGGGGGAAGGGGTGGACCAAGGGCTAAGGGGTAGACCAAAGGCAAAGGTGTAAACCAAGGGTAAGGGCCCTAAGTCTTGCTGGCTGCTCTTCTGACCTTCCACTTGACATTGACATTAAGCCTAATCATAACCTTAAAAACATACTTTTCCAGCATAAATTCGCCGCAATGACCTTAGAGTCACAAATCCCAGTCTAAAGTTGATTCAATGTTGGAGCTACATTCAGCAGAGCACCTGAAACCAACCTGCAAATCAAATCCTACATTACTCTGAATCAGCTTCAGGTGAAAATGAGCAACTGTTTGCTAACGCAGTCTTAACGGCGTGTTCTGTGGCTCCCATGTGTTCCAAACTTATTATCTTTGAGTCTTTAATATGACTGACCCCAGTGCGGTATAAGATGTCAAGTCAGCACTAACACTGATGAACTGTTTTAATTTAAAAAACATTATGAAACTGTTAATTTTGTGTTTGTGTGATTTTCCACAGATGCTCCATCCACAGAGAGGTCCAAGAATGGATATGCGTTCAGTGGGATGGGTGTGTATCTGCAATAACACACGCAAACACACACACTTTGTTTACTTTAATTGTGTTTCCCTATATGTGCTCTGCTCTTTATGTTCTTTATATCAACAGCTTCACAAATTGGCAGCTACAGAAAACATTATTCAGATCTTTTCCTCAGAGTCCATGAGAGAAAAAAAAACAAAACAGTACTTTACATGTAAATTCATTGCAGTACTTATTCATGCTAATGCTAATGCTTCAGGCTGCTCAGTGATGACCCATTTCACATGCTGCTGAGCACAGCCTGTCCCTGTGCTGATGTGTTATGAGGTTAATTAATGGGCAAATAATGAAGCAGATGATCTCTGAGTCAGTGATGGACAGAGGGAATCATTGGAGCTCAAAAGTTTAAGGGTTAAGGTTAAGTTTTTAATTCTGCAGCGCTTCCTTTCCTTCTTTAGGAAACTTGCAATCGCAGTTCTGTTTTTATCTTCCGTACAATTAAGGAATTTACAAGGCGGCTGCTGTTGTTATACTGCTGCATATCTGGTTTGAGGGGGATTTTAATTGGGTCTCTCCGTCTCCCTCTCTTGTTTTGTGCTTGTCAACAGATGGCAGAGCAGTGGGAGGCAAAATTAAATTGTACCCTACCAGAGACACTGTAAACATGATATCATCTTAACCTCGATTAACATGCAGCTTTATCACACTTTGATTAGCCTTGGGTAGCTGTGGCTATCTTCTTCCAGCTGCTTCAACAGTAACGCTGTTAAGAAGTAATAACTTGTTTACAGTAAATCTTGTGTTTCACCCACAGAGCTGCAGGATGGAGGACAAGAGGACTGCGAGAGAGACTCGCCTGTCCCTAACAAGGACCACATTTATGACAGCCAGATCCAGATCAGCGCTCCAGGTAGGTGTTTAAATCATTTAACAGGAACCAATGATGTGCATCAATGTTTTCATTTTAAAAATGAACACTGGTTAGAGAGAAGAAAACACGGGTCAAAAGTTCCTGCATTGCTTTCATGTCAGCGTGTTTCCTACTCTTGTAACTTCCATTGTCAGAGAATAATATGCAGCCTCTGAAAATAGGAAATCATGTGTGCCAACTCTGATTCCCTGAGCGATAGGAACTGGGTCAAAGTTCATAAACATGAAGCAGCTAACTGACAATTAACACTGAAGAGAATAAAACCTGTTCTCAAGTTACTTTGAGAGCAACACGACAAATATGAAAGGAAGGTTTGCAGTTGACTTCAGAGGAAAGGAGTTAAAGACTGGATCAGTGTGAACAAGTGTAATGATGTCGCATAATCAGCTTAAATTCATGTCTTGCTTTATTTGCAGATCCTGACTTTCCTGGATTTGGACTTTTAAGTACGACAAGAAAAGTAAGAAGTGTTTTTTTTCTTCATTAAAGCTCTTAATGCATTATGCACCCTCAATGATGGAAATGGACACATTTTATGGACACAGGATGTTTTTAAAAAAGGATAACTTCACTCTTTTTCCTCCTTTTTCTTATTTAATACAGTGGTAGTAATACAAATATTCAATCCAAACTCAACATAAAACTATGTTGACATTTATTTGGATTGTAACTAAAATGATTTGAGACATTTTGTTCCCCTTTTCCCTACCAACCAATCTTATTCAAATTTAAACTTCAAAAAACCTTTATTTATCCTAGAGGGGCAATTAAAGGCAAGTGGAGCAGCCAGAAACAATAAAAAAAATGTAGAAATGATGAAAAAAAAATCGGCACAGAGTAATATGCATTAAAGACTAAATTTAAACAACTCAGGATAGAAAGCGCTGACTTGTTTGGGGCCAGATTTTCAATTAGGATTTTTTCACTTTAGTTTTTAGAATCCCACATAGTTTTTTTTTCTTAAAATTCAAAAGTGAGTATTCCGATTTTAATCCCAGAATTCTAGGACTTCTGATATTCAAATGTTTTGGTCCAAACTCTGAAATTTTTGTAGAATTCTGTCATTTATTTAGAATTCCGACTTTTTTTTCTTTATCATTTTTGAAATTTTGACTTTTTTACAGAAAAAAAGAAGGAAAATCAGTGAACAGAGTCCTTTTTTGTGAAAAATTTATGGCAGCATGTTCTGAGGTCACTGTTAAAGGCTGTTTGCATGCCTGGAGAAATCTACAACTGCCTTCTACACACTACATGTGAACTTAAGTGTGTAGCCCGACAGCTCTGTTGGGTCCGTTTTGTAGTTTGCTACTCTAATTTTTAGTTAAGGAAAATGAAACTAAAGCTGATGGACTTTTATTTTTAATGGTAGACTTTTTTTTTATCAACGTACCAAACAAAATATGGGTACATCTTGACATTTCACTTATTAATATGTAAATAAACTGCCTGATAGAACATTTATATAAATAATCATAGGTAAAGATACAGAGACACTACAATAACAGATAAAGTAAAATGTTAAATTAAAGGGAAAGAAAATATATATAAACACAAATAAATAGAATTAAGCAAGGAAAGAGAATAGTTATAATGTTTCAGCGAGGAGTTCTTTTAAGTAATTGTGTATATATATATATATATATATATATATATATATATATATATATATATATATATATATATATATATATATATATATATATATATATATATATTTCTTTTAGTTTTGGTCATTTAATTATTTTCATTAGTTTAAGGAAGACTTAAATTCAATTAGAAAAACAAATTCACGGACAGATTTCAGGGTCTTGTTTTTATGAATAACAGATTTGAGAACGTACATTAAAATTATATTACAACAGAAACATTCAATCTGGTTTTTAATCTCACATCAAAATTAACATCGTCTGTTGAAAATAAATCTGGAACAAATTGACTTTTTTATTTTTACAGCTGAAAACCACTCCCATATACTTTCATATAATACATATGGATAAATAATAAATAATATATACCATATATACTTCCACTTCCATTCTGCAGTTCCAAACTGGAATTGTAACACCTCTATTAAGACTAGAAGTGAGAAGATTCAACGGACTCATGAGTTTCACCTGCATAGACAAACAGCGTTAGCACCGTGCATTGTGAGAAATAGTATGCAAGGTAGACTGGTCCGATACATACTGAGAAATTTTCTCATATCAGAAGGACCCCTGGGAATTTTTGGCATACCGCATATTTGGCAAGTTTTCACATTCTCCCCACTACATACTGAATTTCAGTCAAATCAGCAGGTGGTTTGGAAAACAGCCTGTGACTGTCCTCCAAAAGGTTTAAAAGATTCCTGCCCTTTCCTTATTTTGCCTTTGCTGGCATGTAAATGTTTTGGTTGTAAGACAGACGGCTTCTTATTTTCTGGCATGCGGAGGTCCTCAAGGTCTGGTTAGGGGAAGGAGGGACAGCATTCCTCTACATAATCTCTTCTTCTGCAAACTCCTGGTGGCCCAACTCATCAGAAGCACCCATACTAGAAGAGTCAAATACAGAACAGGGCTTTTTTAAACCCAGCCATACAGTAAAATCAACAACATTATCAGATGCTTTAACAGTCTGTGGTGGCAAGTGCGTTATTCTATGCTGCAGTCTCCTGAGGAAACAGTATAAATTTCAAGGATGTGAGGCGACTGGACAAACTGGTGAAAAAAGCTGGAACTGTGATTGGAACCAGGTTGGACTCACTGGGGGCTGTGGTGGAGAGATGCACACAGAAGAAGCTAGAGGCCATTATTAATCGTATAGACCATCCACTTCACAACTTCTTTGTGGAGCAGAAAAACAGCAGCAGTGGACGGCTCATCTCTCTACACTGCAGGACAGAGAGATAAAGAAAATCATTCATCCCTACAGCCAATAGGCTCCATAACACTCAAGCCAATGGGAGATGGGAGACACCTGAATTTCCCTTCAGGGATTAATAAAGCACATTCTATTCTATTCTATTCTATTCTATTCTATTCTATTCTATTCTATTCTATTCTATCAGCACTAACTTAAAGACATGGTGTTAGTACAACCTGCTGTAATGTTTACAAGGAAAACCTCAGCGCTAAAGATCCTGCTGACGATGAAAACAAAACAAACTTAGTCTTAAAGTGATCAAATCTGTAAAATTATGTTACATTACAAACACACACTACATACTGTGACACTCTCCAACACTCACTGACACACATCATCATGACTTACTTGTGGTTATGAGTTTCTCCCAGCAGTGACCGCTCACATCTCCTGCACGATCGGCGACCAACTGTTTTCAGCTTTGAACTCAGAAACTAGAAAGAGCCTCTAGGTCAGCGGGTCCTGCAGTCTTTGGAGCAGCGACAAGACTGCACGCAGAGTAATTTTTATCACAATGACGTCAGAAAACAGTTTTAATGAGATCCTGGACAGTTTCCAACAGGGGGGGATTTTAGGATCAGACCTGTGGGGTGCTCAGCCCCTCGAGAGATTAAGAGTTCAATCCCGTCACCTGATCAGTCATTTTACTAAAGAACAAAAAAAATATTTTCCGACAGATGAGATTTTAAATTTCAATAACAACGCCACATAACCCGAGATTTAGTCCATAATCAGGGATGGATTATGTGAAAATGTAAAGGTGTTATTACATTATTACAGGTAAGACTATTAACAGGTCAGAGAAGGAAAGGGCGATGCAAGATTTCACAACATTTCATCAAAGAAAGACATCACCATCGTACCCTCTCAGAAGACGAGAAAAATGGTCACATGGAAACAGTTTTTTTTTCCACCTGTGGTAAATGTAAATAAACAAAATTTTACAGTAATCTTAAAATAACAGTTTAGATTAATGCCCTTTGAAACATCTGCTCAGCTACATTAAAACAAAAACTTACTTTTGACAGAAACTGCAATGTCCAACAAAATATCTCCAAGAATATCCAAAGAAACACTTTTAAACAGGGAACCTGCAAACCAAAGACACAAGGAAATACAGGTACTACATATACACACACAAGGTGAAACTGATGGGAATATTTGGTATACTGCAGATTTTGCAAGTCCTCGCATGCTGCCTACTTTCAGTCAAATCAGTAGACAGTACTAGTGTATTAGGCGGTTTGGAAAACAGCCACAGAGGGTCAGGAGGTAAAAGTAAACCAGACACACAGGGAGCAAGAACAACAAAACAAAACGTGAATCATTAAAGATTTAGGAAACATGGATGAAACTATACAGAGGACATGAGACAGAAAGTAAAAAGACAACAAAAAAGTGCCAAACAGCAGGGACACGAAACACCTCATGAAAGTTTTACTTTAATACAAACGAGTTTTGTATATAAATATCTTTTCACCAGAAAAACTGGGAGAAAAGGGATTCTTCTGTATTGTAGAGATGGGATTTTGGGCTATTTGAAGGGTTTCAGATCTTGAGGAGCCGTTCCTTCTTAATAGTTGTTCAAAAGACTCAACTTTTCCCCAGCATTCTCAAGCATTTATGGCCATGCAGAGCACCAATCTCTCTCTCTCTCTCCAATTAAGTTGATGTAGATCGCCCAACCGTGTCCCGTCTCCTCCAGTTTGTGTCACAAATTGCAAAAATGTCATTGTTTACACTTGAACAATAATGATGTTGCATCAGAACACATGCTTCACATAGCCAGAAGCATGCCTGAATACTGTAGGCTACAAATCCCTTTGAGACTGCCATGCCAGTCCAAGAATGATAAGACCCAAGACCAAGACCGTGACAAGACCGTGACAAGACCGAGACCACATAAAAACAACCGGTCACAAGAACTACAAGCCTAGTGCATAAACATAAAATCATCAGTGAGTCTGATGCATCTCATACATCTATGACATTATGACCCGATTAAAGAAGTTCCCCCAAAAGTAGCTTTTGTTTTTTCTTTCTTTAATTTTCCAAATGTCACTATTCACCTTCAAATAGATTTATTACTTTTCAGCGCCTTTATTGGATCAATCAAATTCCTCTTCCTCTTTTCCTCAACAGTATGTGAAGCCGATGAACTTCAAAGATGAAGTACGAGCCCGGAGAGACCTCCGCAGCTTCCTGGACCAGGCGAGCATCCTCTTGGATGAAAAAGCCACCACTCTGGATGAGGTCCTGAGAGGAATGCTTGATCATATGGTGCAGGATGGCCTTAAAGGCTGTGATGTGGAGGAGGTCATGAACTCTCTGTTTACGGATGCAGGGGGAAAGGAGTGTAATGGTGAGAACAACACATCACTCGCTGAACCACTCTGAGATAACCTCTAAAGGCCTCATGAACATGTCACTGTTAAAAAGCTTTTTTGGACTCATGAGTGTAATATTTCACACCCCCACAGTTCACCTTCTGTCTGAGACCATCCAGGGTGTGACTTCTACCTCCACTGGAATCCGTTATCAGCAGTCCTGGCTTTGTATTCTGTGAGTTTATCTGCGACAGCGCTTAAATGAAACAATGCGACTTCGACTAATTCTTCCAGACAGCAGCCCAGCTGTGTGCATATTGTGTGGATCTCTTTGTTAAGAGTCACTAAGTTCACTTGTGTCTGAGACTCTAATTATCACAAATGCTGTACAATCAGTTATTAATACATGACTGATTTCTACGGAGGAGGATTAGGGCCATTGGAAAAACGACCAAAACGGTCCAATAATTTTTCTATTATGGTTATCATTATTATCATTATTATCATTATTATTATTATTATTATTATTGTGAGAAAAAAAAGTCAGAATTCTGAGATTAAAGTCAAAACTCTGACTTAAATTTAAAAATTCTCTCTTTTTACTGACTTTTTTCTCCAAATTCTGACTCTTTTTTTTTTTTTAATGACAGACTGATAAGGGTTTTTTTTTTCAGGGCCAGTACCAATACCGATCATTAGTAGTCAAAGAGGCTGATAACCAATATTTGGAGCAGATATTTATTTGCAGTAAAAGTGAACATGGCATCAAAATTTTAAATAATAAGAACTCCAACACTTTGCTTCTTTGAAGTTTACCTTTATTAAACAGCTCCCAGACTCAGCAGCATGTCCTATAAAGTTAAATGAAAAATTAAACATTAAAGTCAGAATTCTGACTTTTTCCAGGAAAAATAATAATAATTATGATAAGAAAATATTGGACTTTTTTTCCACTTGCCCTAATCCACTTCGTAAATTTCAAATAAATTGTCTTTATATAAATTTTAGCTCCACTGTGAGGAGTCTGCAGAGGCGTCATGTCTGCATCGCCCGTCTGGACAGAGTACAGAACTGGGGACAAAATTGCTGCGAGGCCCGCTACGTCATCCTCATCCTGACCCCTCCCAGAACGGTAACGTTAGATATACATTCTGCACTTGCAATACTCTGTTTTATGAGCTGATAGCTGTACTTACTCATGCGTATACCTGAAGGGATAAAGAAACCCAAAGAAAGTTCATTATCAGCAACTATGTGTTAATCAATGAACTATCTGTTGGTTTGAAAATCATGCATCATCATTTTGTATGCAGATAACATAATAATTGTCAATCAAGATACAACTGCTGAGAGGATTGCAGTCCAAACTCACTGATGTTGTGTCAAAGGTCACATTTAGGTTTGTAGCAGCTGAATGTATCGGGGACTGTCTGAATGTTAGTGGAATTAACATACAGTTACTGAGCAGCATGTGATGATTCAAGACAAGGCTTCCAAACACATGTCAAGATAATCTCTGGAAGATGAAAACTGAACCAGCAGATTTCAGGATCACCTCACACTACAATTCAAGCATTACAGATCTTCTCCAACTCAGCCTCTTACATTAAAACCAGAGTAATATTTACAACAACAAAACAAGATTTCAATAAATGAGGAAAGAAGCTGCTATGTTTAGATCAGTTTCATATTCAATGGTAATACATTCTGCTTTCTGAAAAACAATTTGTTTTCCTGAGAAAACTCATTTGCATGTGGCCCTAACAAGTGGCTTAAACAGAAAAAAATCTGCTTAATGTGGACCTTGAGGAAGGTATTTGAGCTTGGACACCATGTCAAAGGGCTGGAAGTGGTTTTGCTCCAGATTTTGAACTGGAAGGGGCTGGACCTGGCTCCAGAGGTGGAAAAGCATCATCGGTCTCCCCAGCCCTGACTGGAGCGGTCAGATCCACAGAGGTTATAAAGCTTCTGTGAACTGAGGTGAGGTGACACACAGTCATGGACAAAACCATATTCACACCCCTGCTGAAGAAGCCCCGGATCTTGGTGGGCGCGAGAGTCCTTGATGAAAAAACAGAGGTATGGACGACAACCGATGATGATTTTCCTTTCAGAAAGTGTTAGAGATGTGGACAGTGGGTGTTGTGTTTGGCTGTGGAGTGTCTTGACATCTGCCCCTCTTGAGTAATGTGTCTTTATTAGCTCAGGGGCAAACTATGTCTTCATTTTCCTTTGAGGTGTAAATTCTTGGAGGGAATTTACCATGCATCAAACTGCAAGTAAAGCACCAGGACAGGGTGGTTACAGTATCTCATTTTATTAATATCATCTGTCATCATACTGTCACTATTTCTAATCATATTATATAAGGATATTAAAGCCACTGGCTCCATGCAGCATGAGGACAGCTATTATATTCTGCAAGTTACACTCACAAATGGGAAAGCTCCATCCTCTAAGCTCATTAAATAACAGTTAAGTATTTGCAAAAATTCTGGCAAAGCATCTTGAGAAAGTCGTCTCTGTGTCAACTCATTTAGACCAAGTGGACTTTATTACTGGATGTTATGCTGAACACAATATGAAAAGACTGTTTCAGGTAACGTCAGTGGCTGCTGCATATCCGTAACACCCAGCTGATGCTAAAAAATCACTGAAAGGATAGATTGGCATTATCCATTTTGCATCCTTGAATCATGCAACCGTATCCCGTCTCTATCATAACTCAGATGCAATGGTCAAATTGAAGCAGCTACCTCTGGTCAAAAGAAATGAAGCCAATGAAGAAGCAGGGAAAACTGCATTTCCTAGCATCGCTCATGTCCACACAAAAAAAAGGATTTTGGCCAAAAAGCTCATGTCTGTGCTTGGGGTGATTTTTTTGTAATTTATCAATTTCAATTTCAAAGATATTGAAGTTTTGAGTTTAACATTATCAGGGTTGCACTGACTTATCTGATAGGCTGGTACACTGTAGCCGTTGGAGGCAAGAAGGTTGAGTCAGCATTTCTAACATGGTGACATCAAGCAGTAACCTCCGGCTGTGAGAAATGAAGTCCCTGCAGAAGTGCTAAAAAGAGATTCCACTTGAGGCTGGCTGCAGAAAGACCGGACACCACATACTAACCCAGTCAAATTGTTGACTTTAAAATACAACTAATGGTCTAAGAGTGTTTCTCAAATTGTGGTCCGTTAACCTCTAGTGGTCCACCGGCGTATCCTAGTGGTCCGACTTGACAGTGAGTAAATTATGTTTTTTCTTTTTTTTTAATGGAACATTAAGAAAAATGAAATAAAATAAAAAGATAAGTTTGCCGGGACTCATAAAAGTTTCCTTGAACTCCCTCCTAGAGAAAATGGTCAAGCTAATGTTACTCTAACAAGCCTACAAGCAAATTCCTCATGTATCGGTGGCTCAAAATGGGGACAGTAAGAAGAAAATCAAATGAGGAAGAGAAAACCTCCATCACTGGTTGGGAGAAGGTGCAGCAGTAGGATGATTCAGCCACAGTGAGCTTTGGGACACTGTGGAAGCTAACGTTAGCGCCACTACTCACAGCCAGCACATGTGTGATGCCAGTTTATATTACATCAGTTTGCTATCTGGGCTGTTTTACTGGGGCTATTTAGCTTGGTGGTCCATGAGTTGTTTATAAGTGGTCCTTGGCCTGAAACAATATGAGAAACACTGCTGTAACACATTTTACCTGACATATCTAGTGTAGAATTGGGTTTGCAAGGCTCTAAATGTCTTGAAGATAACGCCGAACTCCATTCAACCCTTTCAACCCTAAGATTCCCCAATTGGGGGACTTTGAGGTCACTCAAAAGAAAAGGCACAAAACGAAGCACTTATAAATATAGTTACATCACGCATCAGATTAAACAGGAGAAACTCAGCTACAAACTTTCATAGAACATTCATCAAGATGGATATATTTGCCATATAATACATAACCTTTGTTGGAGAAGGAAGTTCGTAAAATGAATACACTAGTACTATATATATGTAAAATAAAATGGATATGCTGGAATGGAAGTTTGTCTCAAATAATTATAAACTCTTAAAAGCCATAAAAGCCTCTTTATGGTATAAAGAACAAATAAAAAAAAGCATCATTAATATTTTAACAAAGAGGTTCAGCTGTTGCGTAAACGTCATCATGAAATCAGTGGTCTATTGTCCTTTATGGAAAAACACATTATTTACAGCTGGAGGTAAACCTCTTTTCCATGACATTTGGCATGGCATAAAAATGCTGAGCTGTTATTACAGGATAAAAATATAATAGACTTACGGATCATTTTTTGGTTCAAACAACTCCAAAGGTCTTTCAAGCCAAAATCTACCCTGTGCTATTACATCATTCAGGTGGTAATAAAAGTGTAATAATGCATCAAAATATATATCCAAAGTGCTGTTTCATTTGTAAAGCATGTATGCTAACTCATTGGGAGATTTATATGTATATATAGCCTATATATTACTCTTCATCAAATAGAGGACGTGAACTGCAACATCTCTGTTTTGCACTGCCTCAGGGTCCAGAAGTTCTGGGTCAATGTTCAAGACTTTTGTTTTTGAAAGCTGGATTGAAATGTTTCTTTCATATCCAGCAGTCCAGTTAAATATGATTCGAACACATTTCCCCATTGTAAAAATACCTTGAAGTATCTTCAATCCTCTGTGTGAATCTCTTTCCAGAAAAGCACCAAGACGGCCACAGAAATCGGAAGAACATTTTCCACAATGTTCTCCGACATTTCCTTCAGACAGAAACTTCTGGAAGCAAAGACCGAGGATGAGTTCAAGGAGCAGTTGGTGATCCACGAAGAGCATCTCTCTGCCGCCACCTCTGAGCGGGTTATAGAGGAAGTGGAGGACTCAGATCTACGGCGAGGGAAACCAATCCAGGTATGGAAGGGAAGCAGAGTATGAAAAGGAAAGTAAAGAACTCTGTGCAGATTTTACTGAAATAAGAAGAGGCCATATGATGAAAACAGGTCCATTCTATAAGTTTACTATGGTGGAACGTTGGTGACGAAAAGCATTAACCTTTTCATCTTACATAAACAACTAAACAGAACCAGACTTCCTCCTCTCAAACAGTTTATCCTGTTCACCAACCTTTATTCTCTCGACTGATTATTAAAACCTGCCACAAGGGGACCACCCTCATGATTACTCGCCTCATTCAGGCATATAAAGTTGTGATACATTAAATGAAAACAGTTGAGCCAGATTACCTGATTATCCCATTTCCACACTTTATCGGCCAGGCCTGAGGGCTGAGAAGCAGCTGGCCAACAGATTGAGAGTGCTGCCAAAGTCTGCTATGGTTTCTGGCAGCAGAATGTCTGCAGCTCCACGTGCCCTGTGATTAAATTAAGAGGAAGTGTGTGTGTGTGTGTGTGTGTGTGTGTGTGTGTGTGTGTGTGTGTGTGTGTGTGTGTGTGTGTGTGTGTGTGTGTGTGTGTTGAGTAGGAGGTTGGACAAATGGGAACGCTCAAAGACTGCCAAAAGAGAAAGGGTGAACTAAGGTAGTAAAAGAGCCACATTTACAGCAAGTTGTGGCTACACCTGATGCCCTGAATGGTTTTAAAAGCAGCAGGTTTGTTGTCCTGAAATCAACCTTATTTGGCAACTCCAACATTGTGTAATACAAAATCAGGCTGTGCAACACTTTGAATGATGACATTTACTGGCTGTAAGCTTTTCCTCAAGAGTATATGCTAAAAAAAAGGGCTCATTTATTCTTTAATAAGATCATTTACAAATACAGACTTCGCATTGGCACAGCAGAAATCTGAAGAAGGAGAGCTGAGAACACTCCATGAGAAATGCAGACACAACTATTATTCTTAACTGCCAAAACACAGCAACTATTCACTCTATGCAATACTGGAGCTTACAAACATGAAAACTAATGCTTTATACATCAGAAATATATTCAAATAACTATTATTTAGCTGTTTAAGTAACAAATATTCTTTTTATCTACAGTCTGGAAACCAGCTAGCTTGGCTCTGGCAAAGATTTTTTTCAGGGATGCAACTACTCAGCTCTGCAGCTCATCCTACGAATGCATGTTTCTTAACACTGATAGAAATGATTTTCCTGGAAAAAAAAAGGTTTGGAAAATTTCCAGAGAGGGCCAAAATACAACTTCAGCCGCCTGTTGAGGAATTATAATCCCCAAGGGGGTAGAGGACATTTTTAAGCATTTTTTTAAGCATGTGTTTTTAATGAAATGATTCTTTTTTCTTTATAAATCCCTCTCAGTTAAATTAAAAAACAACAAAACATGGCATCTCTCTAGATTTTTATGCGGACGACTGCCAAATCTACCTGCTGCTAAAGAGAAACGATAAGACCTGACCCCGATACCCCGACTAAAAGACATCAAGGCATGGTTGGCCTTAAATTTTTAAAACTTAAATGAAGTCAAAACTGAGGTTATGGTGTTTGGACCCAGTCAAGCCTGTGATGTCACGAACCTCTGCATTCAGAATGGAGAGTGATTTTTAACTTGATAAGCAGATAAACTCAGGAGTTAAAAGCAGTTTTTATCATATGAGGCTTTTATCGAAAATTTAATCTGTTGTATCTTTTTAATGATTTCGAGCACTTGATTCATGCTTTTATCTTGACCAGTTTGGACTACTGTAATGCACTTTACTCTGGCATAAACCAGGCCTCTCTCACTCCCTTACAGTTAGTCCAAAATGCGGCTGCTCGTCTTTCAAGAGGAACTTGCAAACATGAACACATAACCTCCATTCTCACCTCCCTCCACTGGTCCCCTGTCCAATTTAGAATTCTTTTTAAGATCTTCATGGTTTGTTTTTAAGTCATCAAGAGGTCTAGTAGATCTCAGACCTCACACACGTCTATACCCCTCAAGACCATTGAGCTCTGCTGATCAGATGCGTCTTGTCATCCCCAAAAGCAGACAGAAGTCCCGGGGTGACTGTGCATTTTCAGTGGTGACTCCTAAACTGAAATTAGCTACCAACCCATGTCAAAATGGCCCTAATTATCACTTACCTATTTATTAATTTATTTATTGACTTTATATTTATTTATTGAGTAGGACTTCAGGAACCTTGTTGTTTTCAAAATGTGCTATATGAAGAAAGTGGATTGGATTGAAAATATCTATCATGTTGATGAGATAGAGGTCTTTGAAACTCATGTATCAAATACGATTCATTCGGGAATAAAGAGTTAAAACGAATAGTAGTAGTAAACAAGTGACTTTTTAAAGGAGTAATCAGTAATCAGATTACTTTTTCAAGGTAAAGGTGGAAAGACTGTTTCTTACAAGTTTAGATTAGGTTTTAGTTTGGATTTTCAGTAAAGGAGGGACCTTTAAAACAAAAAAACCAAAGCACCAAAGGGTCGATCTGAGAACCTGAACAGTTATTGTCTGATAGCAAAGCCTCTGAGAATGACGGCTAACTTTGGTGGCAGTTAGCAGAAATTTACTCATTTCTTCTGTTGCTCTGTAAGCTGTTTTTATGGTTGGACAGATTGAAAGCAAGTTTGAACCGGAGTCAACAATCTGTTTCTTTCTAAAGGTATGCTTACTGCACGTGAACAGTCATGTGGTATGTGCTGCTATAGGGAGTCTATTGTATCAACGTTACAGAAACTCCAGACAAGGATTTTTTTAATCACAAACACTTAATCAATGCTTATAAACGTCCATTTAACCCAACACCAAGCTAAAAAAAAAAACCATCAAGTACACACTGTGTTGGATTACCTTTAGTGTATTCCTCTTTACATCTTGTTCACAGCAGGATAAAAGGATTCATATTACAACAACTTTTAATATTTATGAAAACCTTACTGTTAAACGGATCATTGTTTGTCACACACAGCCATCAAACTGATGGAAGTGTTGTGTCATTTACCATCTTTAATGCCAACTTAGTCAGTCCTAAAGCTGGATTAAGAAATTGAGTCCAGTACTCGTTAAAAACTTGTGCCAACTGCACGAATCTCATCCAACATGTTCACCTTGTTTCACCCTTGTAGACTCAGGACAAATCTGTTTCCTGGACTGTTACACAACTACCATTACCTCACTCTTCCTCTTTTTAGTAAATTTGTTGCTAATGAGGCTCATGATCGGTCTTAAAATAAAATGTCCCATTAGAAGGATTTCAAACTTATCCTGACACTCGAGCTAGAATATAGGACTCTGTAGTCCGTCATTGATTTTCTGTTTGTTTTTCTCTCTCACAGTGCATGGATTTCTTTAGATTTGGAAGAGGTATCTATAAAGACCTTCGCCGCAGACTCCCACTCTACCCATCAGACTTCACAGATGGTAAAGTTTTCCATGAGCAGAACTTCTGCATAAGTACAGTTACTAAATCTGTTCAGCAGATTCAAAAGTGTGACATTCTTGAAATCTCTTCATTGAAGTCTTAAGCCAAGTAGATTTTTGTTGCTTTGAGTTTTCTTGCTTGGTCTGTTCTTGAATCTTTAATAACTTGTTGAATAATCCATCCAGGAATGTATGGGAAGGAACGCTGTCTGCTGAAATACACTACCACTGCTATCTTCCTCTATATTATCATCCTGCTGCCTGCTATCGCTTTTGGTTCACTGAACGATGAAAGCACGAGAGGAGAAATGGGTACACACACCTGGCTTTACAATATTATTGACCTGTGTAAAATGATGAATAATTAACGATTAAATCTGAGGCAAACAAAGGCGCTGACGTTTCACTGTTTGTTTTACAACAGATGTTCAGAAGACCATTGTTGGACAGAGCATCGGAGGAGTGATTTATGCTCTGTTTGCCGGCTCGCCACTTGTTATTCCACTGACGACTGCGCCGCTGGCTATCTTCATAAGTGGTGTGTATCATGATTATAGGCCACAGCAGAGAGACCATGATAATGATTCAAAACCAGCTTCAAACAACTCGGATTCCGGTCTCAATGAGTCACACATGTTTGACTTCAGAAGGAGGAAAATACACGCAAAACTCATATTAAGTGATGACATTTAAATAAGGACAATGGAAAATCTACTTGAAGCAAGTGCAGCTATGTTGTCCACAGGAAGTTGGTACGATCAACCTTTTGTTTTTGCCAGTGAAAGGCATCAATTATGGGGACTCAGGCAGTTGTGGTTCTTCTAGAAAAATCTGCAGTATCAGATTTTCAGACCTGAAGTGGTGACCAACAGAGCTGGTTCAGACCTCCATGGGGCCCTAGGCAAAATTCTGCTAAGGGGCCCTCCTAACTGAACTCCAAAAATTTTCCAACAGTTGCACCTGACACTTGCTTACACCCAGCTATATGGGTAAAAAAGTATTACTTACAATGTAATCATTATTTATTTAGCACCACTGTCACAATATTTCACGAGCTTTATTTATTCACTAAGATATCTCCCTATATATTTGCCTGTGGGCTATCCAAGCAAACATATTTATCAGTTACTTTCCATTTAGTATAAGTGTAGATGTAACTGCACTACAACTATACTTTTCATTTCTAAGTACCTGTGTTGATGTTATAGATGAGAACTAAGGCATCCTATGGTTTTGTCGTTTTGTTATTGAATGAAGCTCTTTTGGTGTGTTTAATAGTCATCAGAGGCATCTGTGACGACTACGGCCTAAACTTTGACGCTTTCTACGCTTGCATTGGCTTGTGGAACAGTCTGTTCCTCATCCTCGGAGGCTTATTCAATGTCAGCCTGTTCATGAAACTCTTCAAACGGTGAGTACCCCACAAACTTCACAGCTTTGCATTGAGGAGGCTGACTGATAAGAGGAGGAAAACCTGTTATGAATTCCTGTTTTCAGCCATGATTGTTAGTTTTGTTCAGTCTACTCTCTCAGTGTCTGAGCAATCATTTGTCCTTGAATGGGCTGTTATGTCTACGTCAGGAATAAAAAGCTCCTTCAATGAAACATGAGCGACTGTGACCTGCATTTTAACGAATGTTCTGTTCCCATTATCTCCTAGCTCAACAGAAGAAGTCATCGCCTTGTTCATCTCTGTAGCGTTTGTTGGGGATGCCGTGAAAGGCACCATCAAAAGTAAGTCAAGGACGGGCAACATTAGACATGCTTGTAATGTTGATGCAGCTCCTCTCTGCAGGGGGATGTCTCAGTGATGTCAGACCTTTGTTATATTTAATGTAGCCTAGCAAATGCGGGAGTAAATCACAAAGTCTTTGGAGGAAAGCAAAGCGTGAAATCAAACAAGGCCCCACTGTGTTCTTCCAGCGGGACGATGTTTGTTACTATGATTTATCAACACAAGAAATAAATGGACAAGCATGAGATAGAGTCTTTATCTTATGCAGAATCCTGCAGGCTGTTTTCTATTCAGCTACCAACTGAGCAAAGCCTGAACACAGCTTTGATAAACATGAAGAATGAAGGCATAAAAAGGGAAATTATACCAATGAGACGTGACAATAATGTCTAAACGTAAATAAAAACAGAATACAATGATTTGCAAATCCTATTTAACCTATATTCAATTGAATACACTACAAAGACAAGATATTTATTGTTCAAACTGAAAAACTATGTTTTTTTTTTCAAATATTCACTCATTTTGAATTTGATGGCTGCAACTCGTTCCTAAAAAGCTGGGACAGGGTCAACAAAAGACTGGGAAAGTTGAGGAATCCTCCAAAAACACCTGTTTGGAACATTCCACAGGTGAAGAGGTTCATTGGGAACAGTTGAGTGTCATGACTGGGTATAAAAGGAGCATCCCTGAAAGGCTCAATTGTTCACAAGCAATGATGGGGCGAGGTTTCCCACTTTGTGATTAACTGCGTGAGCAAACAGTCCAACAATTCAAAAACGATGTTTCTCAACATACATACAGTCCATAATACCATCAAAAGATTAAGAGAATGTGGAGAAATCTCTGCACGTAAGCAGCAAGGCTGAAAACCAGCATTGAATGCCAGTGACCTTTGACCCCTCAGGCAGCACAGCATTAAAAACCAACATCACTGTGTAAAGGATATTACCATGTGGGCTCAGGAACACTTCAGAAAACCATTGTCAGTTAACACAGTTCATCACTACATCTACAACTGCAAGTTCAAACTCTACCATGCAAAGACAAAGACATATATCAACAACACCCAGAAACACCACCGGCTTCTCTGGACCCGAGCTCATCTGAGATGGACTGACGCAAAGCGGAAAAGTGTGCTGTGGTCTGACGAGTCCACATTTCAAATTGTTTTGGGAAATCATGGACGTGGTGTCCTCCAGACCAAAGAGGAAAAGGACAATTCGTATTGTGATTATTTTTCTTTTTCTGATATTCTTGCTGAGCTCTGCTATCCTGATCTCAAACACACCTTGCCTTTTTAATCATGTTATGTTCCTTGTTTACTACTTTTGTCATTTATGCTGCTATTTTACAATTAACCTTGAGTATATACCTACTATTATTGTCTAATGTCATTTCTCATCTGTCTCCCATACAGTATTTCAGCACTACTACCACGGGCCTGTCCTGGCGACCACAAACAGCACATTTGTGCTCCAGCAGATCACTGAAATTCTTGAAAAGGCAAACAACCACACCAATATTTTTGAGAATGCTAAAGGGAACGGCACAATGCTGGCACATGTTGAGAGCTACGTCTACCTGCCTGAGTCTCTGGTCGTGTGCACGAGAGAGAGACCCATCCTCTGTCTGCTGCTCATGCTGGGGACTCTGTGGTTTGGTTACGCTCTGTATCTTCTGAAGAGGAGGTACGTTCACTCACTGGTCTGAACAATGTCATACAAATCCTGGATTTTTATGTTTTTAATAAGTTAGGGCAACAAGTGATGTATTATTAAGCTAAACATTACAAACTAACTTACCTGATCATACCCATGTGACTTAAAGTTCTGTGTTTCAATGTTTAAATCCTTGGATACCATTGTTTTTCCCTTTTGTGGCAGTCAGACAGAACTTGACAGGGACTATCATAAGCTAAGAGAGTATCTGGTATAAATTGAGTACTAAGTTTGATGTGTAAATGTGTCACTTCCTCCCCCACAGCCCATACCTGAATGACAAAATCAGAGAGGTGGTGTCTGACTGTGCTCTGCCAATCTCCGTGGTGGTATTCTCCTTCATCGGCTCCTACCTGTTCCTCGACATAAAGCGTGAGTATGCATCTCTCAAACTTCAGAACTGACGGAGGATTCCCCCTGAGACTTAAAGTCACAACTGGCACAGTAAACACCTTCCACTGTTCTTTTAATGTCTGCTGGCGATGAAAACAAGGAAAATATTTGCTCCTGGAGCGCCTTTAGCTCAGTGTGGGTTCTGAGTCAAAGTTGGTCAAAGGTTCTTGGTTGAGTGCCTGTTACTTGCAGAAAGTTTACTTTTCCCACTTTGTTTTTTTCTAACCATGTGATGAAGTCATTTAAACCCTGAGTTGTTTTTCTTGAATCCTTTTGCATCTTTCAGTTCCTGTGTTCAGTGTCCATGACCACTCCATCTTCACCTTCCCTCGGTTTGAAAAGCTGTCAGGCATGAACGCACTGAGCGCAGTTGGCCTGGGTTTCCTCCTTGCATTGCTCATCTTTATTGACCAGAACATCGTCATCTCTCTCACACATGTACCAGAACACAAGTAAGACGCACCCTGCTTTTCACTTCCCTTCCCTCTTTCACTTCTTCTAACACCAGGTGGATTCTGGGTAAGAGGAAGTGGTGAGTTAGAGAACACAGCATTGCTGTGAGTCAGTGCCTTAGACCAATGGTTCCCAACCTTTTTTTTCCCTGGAGCCCTAACCGTAACCTGATGTTTATAATTACAATCGATTTGACTCGATTTTTGCTTAAATGATCGATATATCAATCCAGATCGATGTATCGTTACACCCCTAGTACAAACCAGATTCTTGTTTCACTTCCTTTTTGTCTGCAAGTCAAAAATTCTCCATCAATCGTCAGTTTCTTTGATCGCCACTGATCTAGTTAGAGTCGTTCTGATAAAAAACAAACAAACAAACAAACAAACAAACCTGTTCTTTGGGATCAATGCTGGGTTTACGGTTTACTATCTCGCTGAAATCTGTTGTTGTGTCTGTCTGTTCCAGGCTACTTAAAGGAACAACGTTCCACTGGGACCTTATGCTGACCGGCTTCATCAACATCCTCATGTCCTGTCTGGGGTTGCCATGGATGCACGCTGCCTTCCCACATTCTCACCTACACGCCCGTCAGCTGGCCAAAGTGGAGCAGCACGTTGAAAACGGACATGTCTACACAACGTGAGTCAGGTTTAAAACGAGGGCTCGAACCCAGCAGTGTACCTGAAACCCAATACAGCAGTTCATCTGAACCTGGGGAACCTTGAGTGAGGGGAGGGGTGGAGGGATAGGTGACAAGGGTGTCAGTCTTAATACAGACCACAATGACTGAAATATCTATCTAAAAGGAATCAGACATTTGTTTTTTTCTGCTTAAACAGCATCGTCAGTGTGAAGGAACAACGTCTGACCGCTCTGGTGGCAAACATCCTGATCGGTGTGTCTGCGTTCATGCTGCCTGTCCCTCTGCAGTGGATCCCAAAGCCCGTCCTCTACGGCCTCTTCCTCTACATTGCAGCCACCTCGCTGGATGGGAACCAGATGATGGACCGGATAGCTCTGCTGCTGAAGGAACAGGTGAGAGGGAGAGGGTATGGGGCACAGGACTCCAGGACAAAGAGCTCAATCCACTTACTGGTCTAATTCTTGATCTACCTTCAGAAGAACAAAAACATGACAGGAGGGGTGTCCAGATACAACTGTGTCACTTCCAATACAACACCAATATTGCAGCTTTGATTATCTGCTGATACCAATATCGATCCCATACGATATCAGCAGGAATGGTGTGACGTTCAGCTCTATTTGTAGCTCTTCTTGTGGGAATATTTAAAGTTGAAATGTATTAAACTTGCTCAGTTCTGTGTCACCACGTCAAACGTGTGCATAACAAGTTTTGCACTCAACTGCAACAACTTTTTTGGGACTTTAAGGAAAAATTCTGCCAAATCCTGCTGCTTTGTTGGCATCTTAGCACATGTTCACATGGGCTCTGAATGCTGGATAGAAGAGCTGGAGCGGAGTCTGGAATTTTTTTTTTATTTTTTTTTTTGCCGTTATCAGACCGATGTCTGATATCAACATCAGATTAGGACACCCCTACATGACAGGAAATGTCTCTGGAAACAGCGTTTTAACCACATTCTATTCACATTTCTTCATCTAGACCTCGTATCCTCCCACCCACTACATCCGCCAAGTGCCTCAGAGGAAGATTCACTTCTTCACTGGACTGCAGATGATCCAGCTCATCATCCTGTGTGCGTTTGGATTGTACCCTCTGCCCTACATAAAGATGGTCTTCCCTCTGCTGATGATCCTGCTCGTACCCGTCAGGTAAGACTGAGACAGAGGCCACAGAAACCAGCGCTCCAACTATAATGTCTTCATGGAGTCTACATTCATAATAATAATACATTTTATTTGTTGGCTTCTTTCATGTCACTCTAAGGTCACCTTACTCAGCAAAAGTATTTGGTAAAAACAGTAAAAAAGAAGAAAAAAACACCAACAGCAAGCAGCAGGAGTGAGGATGATGCAGTTAAACAGAAAAAGGCTGATCGAAACAAATGAGTTTCAAAGTGTGAGTTGAAAGTGGAGAGAGAGGTAATGTCATGAATGGTTTGTGGGAGAGAGTTCCAGAGACTGAGGGCAACAAAGCTGAAAGCTCAAGACCCCAATGAAGATAGACGGGCAGGGGGTGTAGAGAGGAGCGAGGAGGAAGATCGGAGAGTCCTGGAGGGTGTGTAGTGGGAAGGAGATCAGAAAGGTACGGAGGAGCGTGGTTATGCAGAGCCTTGAATAATCTTATAATCCACATGGTGTTTGATTGGCAGCCAGTGGAGTTGTCGAAGAACAGCAGTGATGTGGTTTATGGAAGCGGTTCTGGTGATGATCTGGGCAGCTAAATTCTGGACCAGTTGGAGTTTACGGAGAAGTTTGAGAGGTAGACCAGAGAGGAGGGAATTGCAGAAGTCTAACAGGAGGTGACCGGGGCATTGATGAGGATGGTGGTGATGTTAGGGGGGAGAGAGGGGCGTAGACGGTTGATGTCCTGTTTCCAGTAAGCCAGAATGTGACTGGCACCTACCATCTCTGAACCTGCTCTTTCAGGACAGTTTTTAGTTTCATGGAAAAAACGGAAGCCAAACATTCATGCTGAGAGAACTCAAGGTATTACAAGGAAAAATGATCAGCTTCCTCGTAACGCTCAGCGTGAAACAGCTGGATGCCATCCTCTGTGACTCTGGGCAGAGCTCTCTGAGGCCAGGAACACACCCGGGGTCTACATGTCAGAGTTGTCTCAGTCCAGTTTAAGAAAATGTGCAAAGACTTTTATAAATCAATCATTCAAGTAGGGTCAGTGATGTTCAGGGTTTATTTACGTATTTCTCTTGTTAATGGCAAAACACATAACATTATAAAGCTGAGATTCATGGAATCAGTCAGGCACATGGATCCCAGGATAAAACCCTCAGTAAGTACATAAACAGTTAGCAGAATAACCAACACCTGATATAAGGTTGATTTTGGTTCTTTAAATATTGAGTTTTACCTCCTAAAAATAATATTTTCAGAATCAAGAATCCTCAAGAATATGACTGACTGAATAAGAAAAAAAAGCAGAATCAGAAACAATGAAATAGAAATGTTCCCCAAACCTGTGACTGTACAGAATCATCTCCATCCATCAGGGGGCGGCGTTATGGGTGGCCCACCGGTTCCAGGTCCACCCCTTTGAGAGGCAACCTAAACTTTTCTTGGAGATTTTTTTTTTTTTTTGAAAGCTTTTAAATGAAAATCGTGAAATTTTGTTACTTCACATTTCTTTCGTTACATTCAGACTCACTGTCCTTATGAAATGAGCTGAGTTGGTAATCATTTTAGCCAGCTAGTAAAAAAAACAACTAAACAACTAAATAATAGTACTGGTAATTATAATGATTATCATTAATAAAAAAATAAATAAATAAATAATAAAAAAAAAAAAAAATAATAATAATAATAATAATAAAGTTAGCTTATATAGTGCTTTTCAAAAACAATGTTACAAAGTGCTTTCAAAATAAAAACAAAAACTAAAAAGAAATAAAAGAGAAGGAAAAGAGAAATGTGCAGAGGAGCAGAGGAATATGGGGATATATAAAAGGCTAAAAACTACCACCAAATAAAGGAGAGGAAAACATCATAAAATAAAAACAAAAGATTGAAACGATTATAACAACAACAAAGTTATGAAAAATTCAGCCTAGTTTTATTCTGACAGGACTGCCTTTTATTTAACCCTGGTTAATGTCGCTGCTCTTACAGTTCCTCTTACTAGTCATAGCAGTGCAGTATTATAGCACTACTCTTTGGTCAGTACCATGGAGAGTGATTGCAGGTAGATCTGTTAGATGCAAAAAGTTATAAAAATTTAATCATATATTAAATAAGCAAAAAGCAACCAAACCCAGCTGCAGTTTTTATTAATTCAAATAGTGATCTACTAACTTCTGTCATTTCAGGCCCACCCAACGTTTGTTTGGTCCACCTTAAACTGAAATCTTGGCTCTGCCCTGTTCTCCATCATTTATCATCGTGTCTCTCTGTTCTCTCTCAGAACCAACCTGCTTCCCAGATTGATCAACAAAAAGTATCTGGACATCCTGGACTCCCAGCACATGTAGCACAACAAAAGCAGCTTAAAGAAAACATTCATTTTCTACAGCCGGGAGGAGACGGACTCACAGCTCAGTGATTGTGTCGCTAATTAAACTAAATGCATTTGGACTGCACAGATTAATGAGCTCTGCTGGTGACTGCACGGGTCATTTACCTTCTTATTGTTCAGCGAACATTTAAGTTGCTGTAAACACGAAAATTCAACCAGAAAGAAAGCCTTCCTCCTCTTCCTCGGTTACCTTACTCTGAGAAGCCCCTCCCACCACCAAGTGACACAAAAGACCTGGACTTGCTTCTCACCAGGCTGGAGCTGAGACGTCAGGGTGAGGTGAGGGTGTGAGTGAGAGAGGTGCTGTTCATTTGGATAAAAACTCTTTAATTGCTGACAAAAAATGTTTAAAGACCATCCTGGTAATCATTGCAGAAACCCTTCGATGACACATGGCCTCAGTGAGTGCACAACCAAATACAAGCAGGCTCTGTTGTTCGCATGTGGTTGGTCTTCAGCATGGCACTAACCCTGATTGGTTGTTTGATTCAGCCTGGGTTATTTAAGATTAAAAACTAAATGTGAAGGGGCGGGGCCTCACTGACACAGATCAGACATAGTTTAACAGCAGCAACAGTCAAACGTGATATGCTAATGAGAGAATGTTACCTACTGCAGCTTTAAGCATCTTTGTTCAGCAACAGTGCTCATGATAGTTTGAGTCACAGAGGAGTGTCTGCTTCCCTTTTTTTCCCCCCACACATCTTTTTAAAGCTAGCAACCAAGAAGTGCACAGTTGACTGTCATATATTTTGTATTTAATAAAGTCAATATTGTGATTTAGTTTAGGTGTCATGTTGTTTAATGGAGAGCTGCTTTTTGTGTCCTCTTTGGGGTTTAAAGTGTGATGTCAAAGAGAGGACTGGAGATGAAGCCATTTCAATATTGAATTTAAAAATATTTACATATATCACTATATGGAACTGGAAGAATTTTTTCACGGTTTGAAACATGCAGCACGTCCTGAGTCTCGCTTGGGTTTCAATAGCAGACTGAAGCTAGATGGTCCAGTTCTTTAGAAACAGGAGACGCATCAACATAATTCTACTGTAAATATGAAAGCCCTTTCTTTTCTGTCGGGGT
This sequence comes from Labroides dimidiatus, assembly GCA_030710495.1. Classification (NCBI taxonomy): domain Eukaryota; kingdom Metazoa; phylum Chordata; class Actinopteri; order Labriformes; family Labridae; genus Labroides; species Labroides dimidiatus. Next base: position 6,931,800 of record CM061150.1, on the reverse strand, counting down.
TTAATCAGACAAATAAAGCCTTCAAAGGAAATGAGTCTTAATTGTTGTTACACTAAACCTCATTGATGTTCACTTTCAAGAAGATGTAAGAGGACACACACACACACACACACACACACACACACACACACACACACACACACACACACACACACACACACACACACACACACGTTACTTGCAGTGTGCTGAGCCAAGAGCCCTGATATTTCCTCCAGTAGAGGGCAGTAGAAGCTCATCTTCAGGTATGATCAGGACTCACAGCCCAGGATGCAGCAGGAGAGAAGGGTTTGTTTTGGTTAAGGTTTTCAAATTTTGGAGCCGACTCTCACAAACACACAATTCTGTCTTTGCATGTTGAAAAAAAAAAAGAGGTGAAACATACAAAGATAAAGTCCTTTAGCAGTCAGTAAAGAGCTTTTTCTTTCTGGACTGATTTGATTGTTAAGAAAAGGAGGAGAACGAGGTGAGTCGACACACTTTTCACTCTAGGTTGAATCGGAAAAACATCTTTCAAAAGTCCTTCCTACGTTACACTGAAGCTGCTGCACTGATAATGTTGGGAGTCTGCATAAAAATATGATCCTATTTTATAAAATTACATACTGGACAGCAAACAGCCGCTTTGTTGACGTTCTCTGCAGCCACAAAAGTACATTAAATAAAAATGTGCCACTCATAAAAGTCGAAGTGAGTAAGTGCACGGCTGTGCTGGGTAGTTTTGGTGATGTATGGCCCTATCAGCTGTTTCAAATGAATAATGCCTTGGCAACTCAAACAGTAATGCTCATACAAACAATAATCTAAATAAATAAATAAATAAAAAAGACGAGGCTAACTGTGACTTAAACAGGGAATAATACTACAAGTCCCAAGAGAATGCATTATTGACACAATGAGGAGACTTTTACTTCAAATCATGATTTCAGAAGCAGAGAGGAAGGAGTTTAAAGACAGATGGATTGACAACTTCAATTTGTTCCTCTGTTATAACCATAGATTGTTAAAAAAAAAAAATGGATGTCATCTCACTCGGCTCAAACTGAGGTCGCCACTAAAACTGCCCCCTCTGCTGGCTGGCTGCAGTACAAGTCAAAAACTCAGTATGCTGTGGTGATATTTAGATATTATTGGGCTGCATTCTGTTCAAGTCCTCTTTTTTTCTGAAATGTTTCTTTTTCATTAGTTATTAGAGGTTAAAATCTGGGTTTTACGTCTCATTTATAATAAAGAGCCACTCCGTCCATTCTATATACAGCCTGTGGTTATAACACTTTGAGGGGTGCTGATGGAGTGAAGCCATCTGAGGGAGTAACAGAAGTGTAACAGGGGAAGGCCGTAGCATTGCAGAAGCACCATAGAAACATCCCTCTCTTTCCCATTCAGGATGTGCTGCGTATTAATCATCCATTACAAAAGCCTGCATACTAATCTCTCTGCCTCCTACACAGATAAGCCTTCCTTGATTTGAGATCTGTGGTGAATAATTTGTGTTCTTGTCTGGTTCAGCTGCAGCTCAGCGCCAACACATTTCCAAAGCATCCCCTGTGTACCTGCATGCCATCTTGTCGAGCTTTCATGTCTCCCTTGTCCCAGAAGTGTCAACAGCAGAGCTGACGGGCTCTTGATTCCCACCAAGCCTCAGAAGTTACAACAAGAAGAGCCTCCACTTCATCGTGTATTTATCTGCAGAAACAGACATGACACGGGTTAGAGTTAGAGGCCACGGAAAACTGCATTAGAACACAAATCAACACAAACATCCTCACATGTCCTCACTTCTCACACCCCTGCTTTTCATTTACATCAGGCTCACATTCACACCCGATGAATAAGACAAGCATCAGGATGCAAGGAGAACTATCACAGGGTTGGTGCTAAATAGCAACACCGAGGTTGTCTGAAGAGAATCAGAGATGCTGAATAGATCAGATGTATCAAGAATATTCATCCAAAGTTATTCGACCCTGATTGCAAATGAAGTTTATTGACCAAAATTTACAAACTTTTAGCTGTTTGCAATAAAAAAAATGAACCAAGAACAATTTAAAAAGCTAAACATGAATGGGTGGAACACAACTGGACCTCTTAGGGGCCTATGGATCAGTGGTATGTTTGGGAGAGGGATGAAGAAACACCTTATCTACAGTGAAGCATGGCGGTGCCTTGACGATGCTCTGGGGCTGCTTAGTTCCTTCTGACAATGGAAACCTACAACATGTGGAGTTTAAAACAGATTAAATTAAGTATCAGGAAATTAAAAGGGACAATTTTGTTGAATTATAAATTATATCTTGAAATTGTCCTCATTTCATTTGTTTATTGCAAACAGCTGAAAATTGGAGATGCTGCTTATGAACCAAGTTTGCAATGGGTGAAACTGTAGGTGTGCATCACTGCAGATAATGAAGCTGTGAGTGGAACCAGTTGATAAGAGGGGGTCAGGTTTGTTGTTGGGGAGGTAAAAAATCTGGGCTGCTTGATGTACAGATCAGAGTTGAAACAACAGAGAAACAGCAAACAGATGCACCCAGGAGAACAAAACAGACAGTGATGTTTACTGAATGCTTGATACAGACACCCACATCAAAAACGGCTTGGGTCTGATACGCTGATTTTGCTATCGGCACACACTGTATGAAGGGGTGACTTTTTTTTATAACTCAGCGGTTTATTAGATATTAGGATTACAGGTTTTCTTTTTTTTTTTTTTTATATTGGATGTCAAATCAGAAACCTCTGCAGAGAGCCTGTAAACTGATATTAGTGAGGAGCAGCACAATAAGAGATAAATCATCTGAGTAGAACAGGAAATGGAGCTAATCTTTTAAATTCTCTATATGAGTGAGATGAGCTCTTTGTCTTTTTTTAATCAGGAATTTTTTTACCATCAATCCAAACCAAAGTACAGTAGTACAGTTAAGTGCAATGTGGACTCGAGATGCTGAAACTAGGTAATAAGAAAACGTCACACTGGAGATGCACCTTGTGGGTTTGATAGACGATGCAACCCTGTGCACACAGTTACACACGTAGCAGGTAAAAAAGAGAAACCTCAGGTTTTAAATTATTGTTGATGTAACTGGGTTATAAATATTTTATTGATTATTATGTTATAATTAAAAAAAATACTAAACTTAATTAATTGTAGAGCCTCTTTGTAAATTTTATTTTAAGTATTTCTTTGTCTTTGTGCAGCCTCGTCTTCTGTTCAGTTTCTTCTTCGTTGGTGGCTTGTCCTTTAATATTCGGTTTGGCCCCTGCCCTCTCCCCTTTTCTATGTCATCCCTGGGGAGAGGAAGGTGATCATCGTTTAATTTTATCTTCTTTTCCCTCTTTTTATTCAATGTGTGTGCCTTTTTCCTGTATGATGCATTTCATGTTTACGGTGTAGATTTTATTTTTATTTAGGTTTTAAACCATGCCCAGAATGTTATTATATCATTGTTATTTGGGCTAGCTATGTGCACATGCTTTGTGCTGACTTGTATGCACTGTTTTAAGCTAGCTGCAATGTGCTTTCATCCGTGCAGGAGCAGAGATGGGCTGCATGATTGTGAAAAAACTCTGAGGCTCGTTCTTTATGTTTAACAGAATAAACGAAGATAGAGCCAGATCCTGTGTCGGTCGTCTTTTATTAAGAAGAAGAAAAACACAGCGCAGATCCAGACTGTAACGGCAAACATCTGTTGTTTCCCTGCTAGCGTGATGTGTTTGGCTTTGTGTTGATGTTTTCAGGGATGTGTGTTTGTCAGAGTTGGGACTCGGGAAGCATGGGGATGGACGGAGTCTGGCAGAGCTCTTGGCTGCCCTCAGGCCGAGCTGACGATGAATAATACTGCATCGAGGAATCAATACTGTCACCAGCTCCTCCCTGCCTCAGTGAACGTTGCTGGAAGAAAGCGCACACACAAACCGACCCCAAGGCCTCCAATATTCATCTTTCTAAGCTAATCATGCAGAGTAAGTAAGGAATATTTTATCCCTACATCAAATCATAGCAAAGATGATTTGATCTATGAGTGATTTATTCATACGATTAAATAATCAGTCCCTCAGATTCCACGGCAGAGTTCACACGCAGGTTGCATTACCATTAACATTTTGAGCCACTCAGACTCAAACTCAGTTATATCTTTATTGCTGTAAAACAGCTTTACCTGGAGCAACGTGGTACTGTGACAATTTAATATACATTTCTGTTATTACCAGCAGAATGTATTATTATTTTTTATCTTATTACTTTAATCTAAACTGAAACAAAGTCTGATAGCTGCAGGCAAGTGTTTGTGAAACAGGTAGGATGTGAATAAATCTGTTGTTTTCTTCACCAAACAATACAGTTCTGGCTTTAGGACAGAGTCTAGACTCTTTAAATGGCTAAAGGGAAAAATTAGTTTTTATTTGTGTCCTGAGGATAAAAAAAACTGCATTACTCAAGGAAATGTTGTGGTCCTGCTTAAAAAAAAAAAAAAAGAAAACCCATCCTCAGGCGATGCTCAGCCATTGGATCACCAGCTGTCAAACATCTTCAGCCTGTTGACACTTTCTCTTCAAAGATGTTAGAAAAAAAACTTTCTGTCTTGTCATAAGTAGCGTCTGATTTTGCACCTGCAACATCTGCACTTGCATAAACACAACCAGACGAAATTCTGACCCACTGAAAAAAAAGTCATATATGCGACCACTTTGGACGCAGTCTTGAGCCCTGGTTAATGACTCCAAACTACACTCATATTCATGCAGTAAACACAATTAAATGAAATCAGAAAAAAACAACCAATATACCCAGCAAGCAATTTTTTGTGTGTTTGTTTTAAACCAAGGGGGATGCACCAAATCAAAAAAAAATCGTGGTCAGTTTTGCTATCTCAGGTTGACTTCATCAAGATGCTTTGCCTTCGAGATGTAAAAATACAGGTTCATATGTATATCCTGGATGAGCCTCCAATGTTATGTTTCCTCCAAAACAAAAACCTGAATGACAGTTGTCAGTGTGTGGGAAACTAAGAAAAAACTGCACCTGATAATTAAGACTAAGTAAGTAAGAAATAAATAAATAAGACTCCCTGTAGACTCCACTAAATCTATCAAAACAAAGAGAAACCAATGAACTTGGCTCAACACAAAGAAGAAAAAGTGAGTTAATGATTGGAGGTAAAGAAACTGATTGAAAAACAGGGAGAAAATTCATGCACCAAAACTTTGTTTCAAAAGTGGACAAAAAGATCTGTCCAAATGCAGACAGCTGATGAAAGCTAAACTCTCACAGGTCCCCCTGATGTCTGCTGGTTGAGGAGACAACCTGTGGACCAGAACAACATCTCCTTAACAGAAGCTACCACCACTGCAAAAGCAACTTTTCACTTCAGCTCTGCAGACACCGCGCTGGAGCCAGGGTCGGGTCAAACCTCTAAATTAGTTTTCTGCATTTGGGCCTGCGTCCAGTGATGTGTTGAGTAATTACCTTTTAGCAGCAGACTTGCATTTGCTGATCTTTTTAAGCCCTCAGTTTGTACTCGAGCCTCTGAAATGTTTGCCTCATTAACACGCCTCGGGTTCAGACATGTCTCACCGGCAATAAGCAAATATTAAAGCAAGATGTAAACTCTGAAATTAATAAGCACGGCGTCGGAGCCGGCTGATATGCATGAGGTCACTTTTGCACCTGACACTGAAGATAAAATCTATTTCACTGAGAGGCCTTTGCTCAGGTGTATTTATCTGCGTCATGACAGGTTATCTGATAAGAGACTTAAGTTCAAAATTATCTTTGACAAAGATTCAGAGTCTTCGTTATCAGTTATGCACACACAGGTTTCTATTACCAGGTTTTTATTTGTAATGAGTCACGATTTTCAGCTATTTGAACGATCGTATAGTGATTAAAAGTTCATGTGACTATTATCTAATCTTGAATGTAAGATTAGAATGTGATCAAACAGTCAATGGTGGCTGTAGGGCATCTGGAAGCTGTTCACTCAATGCAAGTTTCTAGTAAAACAAGTGCTGCTCAGTGAGATTCAGGACTGAACTCTTTGGCAGTAATGTCTTATTTTTTTTCCAAAGTTCAAACTTTGCTCGGTAAAACTACTGAATATCTGCGAAGATCATAATTAAGAAGCCAACTTCACATGGTCATGAAATGGATCTCTATCTCCTTATATCTGCATTGGGACGGGGAACTACTTGAATATGTGTCCAATAGCAGTGACCATTGAACATAAACTTTTACTTTTATGCTGATGACACTCAGCTGTACTAATCAATGAAACCAGAAGAAACCAGCCAGTTATCCAAGGCCCAACTTACACAATGTTTCACTCAAAAATGCCAAAAATGCATAGAAAAAAAATCTGCGTCTACACTGAGGGACTGAAAACGCTGTAGTATGCATTGTAGAAGTCGAGCAACAGATAAAAATTTTAATGAAAGATCATTGTTACTGTTGTTGTTGACCGGTTCACTTATGGTAATTAAAAGTTCCCATGATGAAAGCGTAATGGGCAAAGCAGAGTGTGACGTCAGCGTTTCCAACAAAAAATCTGGCTTGCTGTTTACACGGCAAAAATTTGCGATTTTAGGTTGGCTAAAACGCCGTTTCCGTGTAAGTGTGAGGCCATAACGCAAAAATACCTTTGGGTCTTAACTTCTTACTGCTGGACACAGAGAAGACTGAAGTCATTGTTTTTGGACCTAAAAACCTCAGAGAGGCTTTCTCTAACCAGATAACTACCTTAGATTGCATCAGCCTGACATCCGGCACCACTGTTGGATCAGGATCTGTCCTTTGACTCTCACATCCAACAGGTCTCCAGGACATTTTTTTAACATTAACAGGTCTAGACCTGTTCATGATTTTGGAAAGTGTCCTTAGAAAACGTTTGTTATGATTTGGCACTATATAAAAAAGGGTTGATTGAGTATTTTTGGATAAGATGCTGGCTCCTACTGGTTCATGTACAGCGGAAGACAAATTATTCCGCAACAAGATTTCAAAGAGAAGTACATACTGTATTACAGGCAATAATGGGTTTGTGTTATTTTCAGTTTGTGTCAGTTTCAGCATTATTTTCATAAGTACAAAAATGAAAAGGCAATGGAAACTAAAGACGCTTTTTGCTTTGTGTTTGCCACTGATTCTGGAAATTTCATCATAACAAGGACACAGCCCATTCCTCACTGTGACACCATCATAACACCAGAGACCATTACCATCACTGGGCTATTTTTCAGCCACCTGTCCACTAACCTGTTCTGCAAATTGCACCAAACATAAATCACCAGGACGTTCAGACAGAGCACAGCCTTAAAGAATGAATAATGTTAAAACAACTGGTCGTAAATTTTCCGTTCATTATTATCTAAGTAGCATGAACAGGAAACATGTTTTTAATGCTGGGTGTGAATGAGGTCCCAAACCTGCAGAGGAGCTCATTATGTGCAGGTCTACCTTACTGACCGGCTGAATCTCTCTCTGGGTGCAGAACAGAGCTCATTTTTTACCCCGCTTGACTTTGTACAGCACCGCTGGAGCTCAGGAATTATTCAGGAGCTCTTTAAAAGGACGCTCAGGTGGAGAGTGAGGAGTTGGAGTGAGTTGGATTTTTCTAAACCAGAGTTAAAGTGTATTTTTCATTTATTTATTAGTTGTTGTTTTTTTTTTTTTAATGGACTGCGTACAAGACATTTTGCAGTGCCAAAGTTCAGTGGCGATTTTTGAATTTATTTTTAGGGGGGGGCCAATAAGGGGCCATGGCCATATCTTTTGGGGGCACATAATAACTGCGTCATACATAGATATAGCTTATACCAATTTCTTCAGAACTGTTCTTTACTTGTACTCACACTGTATAATTTAATATAGACCTAACCTAATTAAGAAGATAGAACAAAAACATGATCTGGAAAAGGTGTCTGGTTGGAACATACTCATATAAAATGGAACAATAATATCTACTTTTAAAAGAAGCTGATGACACCTAAACTGATACACAATTATTGATAAATATGCAGATTTTTCCCTTCTTCACTTCATATTATATTATTACTGTCCATGCTCAGCTATCCATCAGTGTCCTGTTTGTCTGAATAGTATTAGCATTAGCTTTTTTCCCCCACATATCACCTCTGTATTTCTATCATACGCTTACATTATAAGGCCAAACACATGACAAACAGTAACATACGTTTAATCTTAAGGAAAACGAATTATAGGACTAAAACGGATGGAATGAAAAAAAATACCCAACAAATTCTCTGCTAAAAGACTAGAAAATCATGCCTCAAGAAAAGTGCTTTAAAATGTGTCTAACATCATCTTAATTTAAGGTAAACAAATTTTCTTAATTTGAAAAAAAAAAAAAAAAATGTTAAAAAAGGCAAAACATATGCAAATTAAGGAAACATCTTATCATCAATTTGATAACACGTGCAGCATTTAGAAAACGCGCTGCAAAGACTACAACAGGTTTTTCTACCCCAACTAGCTGGCACATTTCATTAGCTTCGCTACCTTATATTTGTTAAAACTTCCACTTTTTGTGGGCAAAATGTTTAATGATGAGCTACAGATAATGGGTTAAACTTGGAGTTAAGATAAAACATTTTGAAATAGCTCTACTGTTTGTTTGATGTGTTTAGTTCAGATGTTCAGAAGTTCTACAGTGTTAACAGTCACTGAAGGCATCAAGAGGGCAGCACGTGTGAGCTACAGAGGAGAGACAGCGCAGGAGAAGCTGTTGATTCAGTTGTTCATTCAATCGTTTTAGTCAGTTGGCGCGGTAACAGACACTGACCGGCTAATAAAACTTGTGTTTATGGATCCTGCAGCGTCAGGACGGACGTTACACCATCAGTAACTGTTCAACTTACCGTAGGTTTGAATCTGCCGCTGTCTGAGTGTCCGTCAGGTCAGTACAAAGCGGGAGAGGTGAGAGAAAAGGTGTGCTTGTTTAATTTCCAGCCGCTCCCATCCCATACTCTGCCCACCCCCTCCTCAAACCGCCCCCCATAAAGCTGCGCTGTAACAACTAGCTGGGGCTCCTTTTGAGGGAAAACGAATGAAAAGACGTTATTTCGCCGAGGGGGCCAATCAGATCCCAGCAAGGGCCCGGTGGCCCCTCCCCTCCCTTCGCCAGTTCCAAAATTAGCCATGAGCTAGTGATGGGAAGTTCGGCTCTTTTCAGAGAGCCGATTTTTTGACACAGGTCACAAAAAAGGAGCCGGCTCTTTCTGCTCCCAAACAGCTTCTAATTAAGTATTATTTGTAGCCTCATATTTTAGCCTAACCTGGTAAATATGAATGATTTGCACATTGATAAATACTTTTGCATTCTGTGTTTTTATGAGAAGCCTCATGATTGCCTCGTTTTATACTATTGTTCAGTTACAAAAGCAGGCATTCTTACTTTTGTTTAATACTTGAATCAAACAACAGAAAAAGATGCTGATCCGCATGCTGCTTCTTTTGCTTGTACATTCAGGATACACTCTCCTCCTCACCGCTTTCTGCTGTTACTCTCACTGAGTGGGGACTAGATGCTCGACCTGACTGAGTGTCCCCCTCTCTGATGTAACATAATGTATGCATCTGATCCTATATCCTCACATGTGATTGGCTACATGGCTGCTATGATGCCAATCAAAATAAAATTATGCCCTGAGCAGAGCTGAGCAACCATAGGAAAAAGGTTTGGAGCCACTCAATATGAGTTGATTCTTCCGATTCATTACAAAGCATTGGCTCTTAGAGCTGCATCTTTTGAGCACATCATATCACTGCCTTGAGCTGATTTCCTTCTGTTTTCTCTGTGTGGTCTCAAATAAAGAGAAGAGGGAGCAGTTTGTGCATCCGCAAGATTAAAATATTCACAAGTATGAGCAAGTGAGCTTGAAAACATCCATGAAAACATTTGAAACAGGGTCAAGCACCACAGGGAGCTCAGGCGTTCATGAAGCTGATGGGAGCGTGCAGGAAGCCCAACATGTCATGCTCGGTTTTCAATCTCAGTGACCTGAATGTATGGCCTGAAGCTATAAGAGCTGGGAATGTTGTTATGTTCTCATTTGGTTCAGGACATTTGTGTTCATCAAGCTCGTAGAGGAAGAGAAATTCCTTTTGGCAAGCAGTAGGTGGGGAAATAAGTCATCATACATGCACAAAGAGACATTATATAAGCATGTCAAAGGGCATCAGATGCTCTTATACCATTTGACAGGACAGATCTGTGTTTACATTACATATTAAAGCATGCAGACTTTCATCTGCTGTGTGCTTTAACACTGCCGACAGTGCTGCATTATTCCATTATAACTGTATGCTGAATAATGCAGAGATCGGATCAGTCCCTCCTAGATCCTCTCCCAGAATGTTGTCTTTCATCACACACACCTGTCAGCTCTGCTGTCATGTTATCACCGCCTCCAGAAAGAGGAGCTGCTCTAATCCCCATACTGAGCCTTCAATAGCTTTTCCTATTCGAACATATTTAGAGGAAATCACAGAGTGCTTCTTTAATGATCTGTGGATGCAACTCTTCTCAGAACCCCCCCTCTGTGCTCCTGCAGCCTGCTGAGTCAGTTCATGTCACTGTCCATGTGTTTGTCAGAAAGTCAGAGAGTTTGATTGTGTCTGATTGCGTTAGTGGCTAACTCGTCTCTCATTGACGTTTCCTTTCATTTCTCTAATTGGCTCAGGATGGAGACGTTAAAGCGAGATGGCAGAGAGAGAATCAAGTCAGAGCGAGAGATGGAGAGAGGCGTGTTTTAAAACTTGTTTCTCCTCCTTTTCCCTCCTCTCTCTGAACTCCTCCTCTGACATGTCACATCATTAAAGGGCCAATCCTCACAGGGACTGTATATGTCACTGAATAAATCATCCTGACACAACTGGGTTAGAATATGAAGGCCGTTTGCTGCTTCATAAGAGGATTCAGATACTGTAAACGTGCACACTCACTTTAAGAGAGGAAGAATTTAAAGACGCGAAAACTGAGTCCTGACCAGACCAGACTGCTAGACTGCCAAGATCATCCTTCATTCCTCCTTTATTTGTGTTTGTGTTTGTCAGTCTGTCACAGACTCGCAGTAAACAGCAGCTTGATTATGAGCATCACCAGCACACCCTCTCTTTTCTGCTTAGTGCCTGTCAGACCTCCAACTGGCAGCTTTATTCTTTCAAACCTTCATCGTTTGAAACAAAAATTTTCTTCCCATTTGCTTGATTTATTTATTTTCATAGTCATAATAATAATAATAATAATGCATTTTGTGTATTTGTGTAATTCCTCAGACTGACTTCCTTATGATGTTTTCTCTTGGTTGAAATCATCTTTTGGACCTTCCCCTCAAATTTCAGGTGTGTCAAGGAAGCTTTTAGCCCCTTTAACAGCCTCATGGTCCTCTGACATCACACAGAAGTTGAAGTGATCCCTCTCTGTTTGGTGGAGCCGGCAGAGGGTTTTCAGTTTTCACAGCTCTGTTAAGAGGCTCTTAAAGGTGACAAAAGTCTGAGAAGAGGCACTCAAGACGGCCTTGACTAAAAGGCAGATAATACATTCCTTGAATTTCACCCGTAGAGAGTCTAAAACTTAAATCCTTGACTCGTATTATGCATCGACAGTCTTTGTATTCTGATGCTTCTGTTTTCTTGCTTCTGTGACCTCTTTGTTTAACCTCTGAGAAGATTGAAACCCCCGACCGTTCTGAGCCAGCGTGCAGTACATCTGTTCCCACTCGCAGGGTTTGCACACCAAAGTAACACACACATGTATGCTCACACACATCCAAGACAAAGTGACATAGGATAAATTCTCCTGCTGGGCGGACATATGGCCCTGCTCTAAGTCAGGGTCCTGCTGTGCTGTTTCTTCAGGAAACAGGATGATGAACACAGAACAGTTTAAAGCTGCACTGCGACTATGCTCATTGATTTTAGGAGGGAAAACCATCTATACGCTGGGACGATCATTGATAATTAACTAAACTTTGAGGCTAATTGTGAAGCAGTGCCTAAAAAGGGTCAGCAGTGCTTGTGTTGTTTATACTGATTGAACCATCTGAGCTTGCTTTATCTCGCTTTTATTGAATCTGTTTTGTCCTTTTCTTTGGTGTTATGGTTCGGTAACGCAACTTTAAAAGAGAGAAACTTCTTGAAGCAAATAGTGAAATGTTCCAGTCAGCCGATAGGTGAGCCTAATCCAGTGTCCCTGCACTCCATACAGGTACAGGAGATAGCTGCCTCTGTGGTCAACAATGACTTCCACCTTTCGCACAAGTTTAAACTTCAGATGGAGGTTTACGGTCCCAAACTCAAGGACGTAGAGCTGATACCACTAGCTTCCTGTCATTACACTTTTTCACTAAATAAAAAGTGATAATTCCGAAGTTTCGAAAAAGTACAGTTGTGCCTTGCCACTGTTTCCATGACAACTACAATTGCACATGACGAGTAAAATCTCATTCCACGAGGATTAAATGCTGAAGACGGAAGGAGGACTGTAACTGGCGGTAACCATGGATATCCCAAATATTTTAAGAGCCAAGGGCATTAAAATATTGCAACGTCCATCCGGACGATAGACTGTGATAAAAATGGACGTCATCTCGCTTGGCTCAAACTGAGGTCGCCACAAAAACTGCCCCCCCCGGTGGCTGGCTGCAGTACAAGTCAAAAACTTTGTCTCTCTATTTATTCCAGATGGGATGTGGTCAAAATTGAAAAAATTATTACACCTCGTAGAAACGTCAAGTCCTCTTTTTTCTGAAAAAAAATTTTTTTCATTAGTTATTAGAGGTTAAAAACTGGGTTTTACATCTCGTTTAACGATGATTGACAGCTGCCGTTCTTCTGTAGTTTTTTTCCGGGAAACATAAAAGGAGAAGTGAGTTGAGAACAGATTAGACTGTCGAAAGAAAAAAAAAAATTGTCACCAGTTCCACTCATGTTTTCCAAAGTCCCTCATAGTCTCTACTGCGCAGACTTGGGCTGCACAATGGCGGCGCCCGTGATGGAGGTATTTTGGCTTCAAACCTGTACAGTGACAAAAGGCGGAGCCACTCTGTTCATTCTATATACACTCTATGGTCCGGACGCTGCAATGATTATGCTGCCACAAAAATGAAATGTGAATCATGTAAATCTACCTCAGGGACAGAATATAAAGCCTTAAAGCCTCATGTAGTTTTTACCCTACAGCCATTTTTTAATCTCTTCATTTGACTCTCCAGAAAACCAAAGCAGATTCCAAAATGTCAAACTAGAACTGTAAATCTGAGTGAGATGAAGGCCTATTTGTTCAGCATGCATTATCCACCCATGAGAATCTGTTGGTGATTATGTGCATCTGTTTGTTGTGCCTCTGTTGTTCCAGCACTGATTCTGCTCACCAAGCAGCCCAGAGATTTCTGTCAATAACACCAGCTGGACTCTCCAATGACAAACCTGGTCTCCTTTTCTTATCTACGGGCAACATACGGCTCCACTGTGTGTAATGACACACCTCTCTTATCTCCATGGTACACATTAAAACTACATTATCAGAATCAGAAACACTTCATCCAGGGGGAAATTATGTAATTATAGTCGCTCTTATACACAATAATGTGAGAATATCAGAGTAGACTTGAAATAAGAAATAAATACAACAGTGTTTGTATCATCCCACTGGCTGCCCTCTTAATCTGGTGTTATTGAAGGTGTGACGATGAGCAAGATGTTGATAAAAAGCAGAGGTGTGAGAAGAGGATGTGTGAAGATGTGAGAGGATGTTGGTGTCTGCTCGTGTTTTCTTTGAGACCTCAAACTCTGCCCTAATGAGTTGGAGGATGTTCTTTCCGTCATTCTGTTGCGCCTTTCTTAAATTCTTCCCCCCCCCCCCCCCCCCCCCCCCACCCCCACCCCGTTCTTTCTTTCTAATCAGGAGAAATGCTTGAACCCCTACAGCTTCCCGGAAATGAGGATCATGTAGAATCTGCTGCTGCTGACACTTCGGGGACATGACAGGTTGAGAAGGTGTCACAGATATACACAGGATGCTTGAAAAAAAAAAAGTGAAGAAGATTAGAAGCCTATGTGTGGTAAAATGCTGAGCTCTATGTGACCAGACAGGAACCCAGATTATCTAACATGGATCTTGTGTTTCATGTGGGTTGCAGAGACAAACAAAGGTTTTTTTTAAAGGATTTTCAGCATCCCATCAGTAACAGCTGCATCATCTTCCCCTTATTTCTTCTATTTTTCGTTTTACTTATAGAAAAAAAAAAAGATCAAAACATCAACTTTTGTTTTTATGGTTTTAAAAGAAGAGTTAAATCTACCATGTTTGCTCGTATTTTGGCTTTAAAGATCCTTTGAGGACTTTCTAAGTCGGCTTGAAAAAGTCTCACTTCTAGACATCTGCCTCATCCTAATCCATATAAAATGAGATTATCAGAACCAATACAGGTTATTTCTAAATGCTTTTTCTTAGTTTAGTTTAGCAGCGAGAAGAGAGGTCTGTGTTTTTCTCTGCTGAAAACAATTTCTGGGATTTTTTTTTCTTTTGATGGTGGAGACTGGAGCTGAACAACAACAGGAAAAGGACAGAAAAGAAGAAAGCTAAATGAGAGAGTGATAGAGCACGGCTAAAGGCTAAAACACAGGCTAAAGGCTTAACCACAGGTTAAGCTGTTTGTGATAATGTTCATTCCAACCCACGTGCAGCAGTTATTCTGCAGTGATCTAAACAAACTTAAGAGTCTGTCAGTAAAATGAAGAGTGAGGTTTTGTTAGCTCTGCTCAGTAAATGAGCAGGTTATAAGGATTCACTAATGTTACATGTCAGCCTACGGATATGTCTCAAAGCTGCCAGCAGTGCTAAATATAGCCGGCTACTAAACTACAAACTGACACAGTTTACTTGTTGTCACGTTTTAAACAACAGCTCTGCATAACTGCTGATAAATATCTTACCTCGTCACGTTGTATCTGGTAAAAAGTTCTCTTGAAAAAAGAAAAGTA
The DNA here is from genome assembly GCA_030710495.1 of Labroides dimidiatus. Lineage (NCBI taxonomy): Eukaryota > Metazoa > Chordata > Actinopteri > Labriformes > Labridae > Labroides > Labroides dimidiatus. The sequence goes on along the minus strand of CM061150.1, from coordinate 6,916,799 downwards.
GTGTTAAAAAGAAGATCTGATCTCCATTCATTTCCAAAACAAACACACACCTTGTTAAGAGTTATGTCATCACGTGACGTATGCGGGTGATTCCAGCCAAAAGGTGTCACTGTGATCCACTTCAAACAGACAGTCCTCACAGTCACTTCAATGTATATTTTTTATATCATTACTGCTAAAAAACAAAAACTACCCCCTCCATAAAAAAGAAAAAAAACAAAACAAAACAATAACTAAATAATGAAAGGACAATTCCATTCAAAACACTTTTATGAATTAATTTATATTTCCATAGAAAACATTACAAAGAAAATAAGCTTTGCATCAAAAGAAAAAGTACAACTGTATATATTTTTTAAATATATAAAGCCTTTGACACGTTAGTATAAATTCAAGTGCACCTACTTGTTCAAAATGTCTGGTCTGAACAGTCTGACAACTGAGGAAACCCTTTTCTTGTTTTTATCACATATGATCTTTTTTTAAACATCACAAGTTCAGAACTTCCAAACTGTGTTAAAGCAAATAGATCAGAAGATTGTGTCCTGTGACGGCTGTAAATAAATACATCTTTTATTAAATGTTACAGGATCTGAGAATCTCACACCTTTTACTAACTGACAGCGTTCAGAGCTGACTGCAGGCTCAGAGAGGACAATGCCCTGCCCATGTGGGCAACACCTGCATTATAATCCAGTGACTGAAGAATTGGTTCAACGTCTGTGACTCCCAGAAAGTCACAGAAGCTTAGAAACTCACAGAGGGTCTGAGCTCATGAGACCGCTGTTTCTGTGATTTGGTTTCAACATCCCTGTAACCATGGGTAACCATGGTGATGCTGCTTTCTGAGTCTCTGCCACCCGCACAGAGTCCCTGAAACGCTCATGTTACATTTCTTCTGCTCAGTCCTCCGTGTCCTTGACGATCAGGTACAGTCCACAGTCTTTGATACTCGTGGAGTCCGTACTCTGTCCTTCACATTGTTACAGAGTCCCTGATGTTGAGTCCACCATCTCCTCCGTGTCTACAGCACAGCCTCTTCTACGTGCTCTTGATGCCCTGGAAGCCGCAGAAGTTCCAGCGTTTCTCCAAACTGGCTCCGACGCCGGTCAGCTCCTGTCTGAAGGTGCAGGGCAGCCGAGAGAGCAGAGCCTCCACCTCACCGGGGTTAATCTGAAGAGAGGCACAAACGAGACCAAGAATAAAGTCAACATCTTGTAACAGAGACTGCAGTCATTGTGCTTTAAACCTGGACTCAGTCTTCAAACTTTATCAACAGGAAGTAGTTAAAGTGTCTATAAATAAAGTTATATTTCCAAAATATTTGAATGATGAGTCATTTTCTTGGTGTGAATGAACTTCTTTTACAAACAGGGACTCATACAGTGAGTTAAAATTCAAAGCCAGCATGTGACGGCACAGCAGCAACCTGACTGAGCGTGATCTGTCTCACACTGCTCGGTTGGGCTGAGGATCCTGAGTCTATTAAAATTCTGAGCTGACGCAGCCGAAATCCACTGTACAAGCTGTTGTCGAGGCTGTTTGGCCTGAACAGTCTTTAGATTAATGCCAGTGTTGATGTCAGGAAGCATTAAGGCCCATGATGAAGACAGGACCGGTGTGTCAACACACACAATGGAACGGTGTGTATGTGTGGAGCCTCCTGATAAGCAGAAACCATCGCTTCTTCTCGCTGTGGAGTCGACTCTGTGTTATTGACTAAAACTCTGTGGGGGCTGCTTGTGGAGAAACACACTGAATTCAAACTCACAGGAAGACAAACAGGTCTGAGTGTTTGTTCACGGACACACAACAAAAAGAGTCACATGAACACACGAAGAAGACAAAAGAGCCAAACGGCACGAGAGATTAAAAAGACACAATCTCTGCTTTGTATATGTGAGGAGGTGTCAGGGTGGTGAGGTGAAGATTCAAAGAGCGGACGCTCTGACGTTCCTTCTTTCAAAATCTTTCAAAGCTACCACAGAGTGGTCTGAAATCTCATGTTAAACTATAAAGAAGGCAGTAACACGTGCCATTTTTTCCCTTCCCTCTCGTCAAGGCTGAGGGCAGGTATGGTCATTAATCTCAGTGTTCCCTTCTACAGGTAACATTAAAGGTTGGCATTTTTAAAGCCTTGTGAAGGGTGATAATACGACACCTCGGCAGGAGGCTGAGGATGAACTGCTTTACCAGACAGGTTAAAACCAGGGACTGAGGATGGTTTCAGACACTAAATGTCAGAGATGAATCATCTGGGGATCCCAGACTTTTCAGCCTCCAACCTCCAAAGCACTGATGCTGGAAAACCAATGGCCTCTACGGTGGGAATACATGAACAGGCCGAATCAAAATAGCAGATATTGTTGTTTCCTAATACAATGCTACCACTGTTTAGATCCCCAACGATTTATTTACTGTCTTCTCAGTAACATACAGGAGTGAGCTACAGCTAGTAAACATTACAGGAGTGGGCTGAGCGGAGCTTACAGAAGAGGAGGTTTGAATAAACAGTGACTCAGCATGTCTTCTGTTTCAGTTTAACTCCCTTTACCATGTGTCATGACGAGTGACATGTGCTTCATTGTGTTGGTAATGCTTTTCATTTAAGTTGCACTGCTAAAGTAGAGCTAACCTAGCTTGAGTTCCTCTCTGTCTGTAAAACAAACACACTCTCTTACAGGAGATTCATATGTAACACATTCAGCATGTTTACATCTCCTAATGGACCAAAAACGATGATAGAACGTAGCACTAGCTTGATGCAAACATATGAAAAATTACACTGATACGCTAGCAGTTAGCATACATGGGTATAACTTGGGTTTGAAAGCAGAATTTTAACTTTCATCACAGAAACATATCACTCATCATGCTACTGTTTGTAAACAATACTAAAAAAAACTCTAAATGTCAAAACACAAACAGGTAAATGTTTTCGAACAGGAAGAGAAAAGAAAAGTAACATCCAGGCTCGTGGCTGACTTCAGGAGATTACGGACAGCTCAAGGTTCCAAACAACTCAAAGCGTTGCTATAAACACTTCCAGACAGTAGATGGCCTACGTCAGTCAGTAACATACAACAAAACAATGTACATCAACATCACATGACGTGAGAATTTTACCTATTATTTACAATTACCCGTTTACAACAGGTTTTTTTTTTTTTTTATAAAAGTTGTTCTACTTGTACTATAACCTACCTCTGATGCGCAGCAAGAAGACGTACAAGTATTTCTTAACTCATTTATAGATTTCCTCTTTTATAAGGTTATATAATTTCCTAGAGGTTAAATCCTTTTTTCCTGTGTTTTTAATACTTGAAATTCTTCTGCTGTAAAGTTCAACAAACACTAAAGGACAAAGTATTGAAAAACAGTAAAATGTTCTGCCGGTAATTTGTTGTTGTAAGCGTTAAAAGACTAAATAAGTTGTTTTATTCATTATGAATTTTTAACATTAATTGGCTGATAGATCAGTTGTCTTTTATCTGCCAAATGCTGAAATAAAAAAAATAAAAAAATCCATATTGGTCAGTCTATCACTGATGACATTTTGATCCTGGCTGAGTCATCTTGGTGTGAAAAAAAGGATCAAACATCTTCTATTATCATGGATTTTTATGAAAATGAACATGTTTTTATTTGTATTTTTAATAATGGATGAAAATAGTCATTGATTTTAAAATGTATTTTGTGACCCCACTGTAAGTCTGGGAACCACTGTCCAAATCATCTGTTTCAACATCATGAGAATCCACACAACGAACACAAAATGATCTTAAGCAGTGAAAGTGCAGATTTTTCCACATCAAATTAAGGTTTTAAAAACCTTTTTTGATATTAAAATTTCCTTGGCAGAACACATTTTCTTAGAGTATTGTCGGATTTCAGCGGCAGCTGAATCAATACTGTATGAACAGATGTTGGACTTTACAACCCACTCACACCAAATTAAACTTTCCATCAAATCCTTCTGTGATTCAGTTTTAATTATGTGATAATCTGCCACCCACTGCCTGTGTCAACCCAGGGAAAAGAAAAGTTGGAGGAAAAGAAGCTTCTTAGCATCTTTTTTTAAATCGCTCTTTGCTATAAAAGCAGAAGGATCTTAATGAAAAAGGTAAAACGTTGGATTATTTTTAAATCTCTTTTTAAAACACATTCTTAGTCCAGAAAGCGTCATCTTGCTCAAAGCGTTTACAGTGGTACTTTGACATCTTGAAAAAGATGGAGAAAAAAGTGTGAAACATCTTCATTTAAATTTCTTCGATTCAGCTTGAGCTTCAGATGCAGATGTCTTCAAATGAATCTATTTAAGAGTTAAATGACTGACAGGCAGTGAATCATTTTCACAGCAGGAACCTGGAATAGAAAAGCTCATCTGTCATCCTGACACAGAGTCTGTGTGCCTGCATCCTGTAATCTAAGCGGATACTAAAAGCTGCTGATCTGCTCCACAGTTTGGTGTTTATTACCTTTGTGTCCAAACGCTGCAGGTAGGAACAGATGTACTCAATGCTGGCTCCAAACGGGTGGACGTGCAGGAACGTGGAGATGATTCCTGAGGAGGACAGAAAAGTTCAACAGAGATTTAAAGTCTGTGTCACCTGTCAACCTCTCCTCTCCTCTCCTCTCCTCATGTCTCCTCTCCTCTCCTCATGTCTCCTCTCCTCTCCTCATGTCTCCTCTCCTCATGTCTCCTCTCCTCTCCTCTCCTCTCCTCTCCTCTCCTCTCTCCATCTCCTCTCCTCTCCTCTCCTCTCCTCTCCTCTCCTCTGCTTTCCTCTCCTTTCCTCTCCTTTCCTCTCCTCTCCTCTCCCCTCCCCTTCCCTCCCCTCTCCTCTCCTCTCCTCTCCTCTCCTCTCCTCTCCTCTCCTCTCCTCTCCTCTCCTCTCTTTCCATCTCCTCCCCTCCTCTCTCCATCTCCTCTCTTCTCCTCTCCTCTCCTCTCCTCTCCTCATGTCTCCTCTCCTCTCCTCATGTCTCCTCTCCTCATGTCTCCTCTCCTCTCCTCTCCTCTCCTCTCCTCTCCTCTCTCCATCTCCTCTCCTCTCCTCTCCTCTCCTCTCCTCTCCTCTGCTTTCCTCTCCTTTCCTCTCCTTTCCTCTCCTCTCCTCTCCCCTCCCCTTCCCTCCCCTCTCCTCTCCTCTCCTCTCCTCTCCTCTCCTCTCCTCTCCTCTCCTCTCCTCTCCTCTCCTCTCTTTCCATCTCCTCCCCTCCTCTCTCCATCTCCTCTCTTCTCCTCTCCTCTCCTCTCCTCTCCTCTCCTCTCCTCTCCTCTCCTCTCCTCTCCTCTCCTCTCCTCTCCTCTCCTCTCCTCTCCAGCTGAGTGCTGTCTCCCTCAGTCCCTGTGCTGTTAGGAGCCTCTTGTATATTCAGACTCCAGATTACAGAAAGTGTTTAATGACAGCTTTTCATGCTGTTGCCTCTCATCAAATCCCGGCACACACAAACCACCTGCTCTCAGCTCACAGGAGAGGAAGGAGATAATCCTCTACCTCTGCTGACTACCTTTAGAGGAGACCAACGACTCAAACAACAGCAGATTGTAAAGTCAGAGAGATTTAAATGAGCTTGATCACTACAGCTAGGAAACAAGAGTGACTCTAAACTCTAACAGGAGAGTTTCAGCTCCATGACTTTATTATTTGTTACCTTCAGGGGTCACTTCATGCTTGAGCTAAAACAACGTGCTCGCCTGGAGCCGTTCCACTGACAGCGAATGAGAGACTGAGACTTTTACTGCATTAAATAAACACATCTAGTATCTGATGCTGTCGATCTATTTTCATATATCACCCACTGGATTGTTTTTTGCTGTTTGCCTTTGAGCACGAATGACTATCTTCAGCTGACAGCGCAGAGGAATCTGGGACCACATGCGCCCACTCGGTGTTCAGGTGTCATCATCATTAAAACTTTAAAACAATGAAAGTTACCCAAACAAGTTTTAGGAAGTGATAACTTTTCCTTTGAGTTATGACACTTTTATTCATTTTCATCCTCCGTGGAGTCTCTCAGCTCTAATGGAAACGTGAGCCCGATCCTTTCAACGCAAACAAATCTGAAGGTTTTTTTTTAACAGCTGGAGTTGAGTTTGTGGCTTTATTTGCATCGACTCTGTCTGAGTGTTTCTACGAGCGTTGTGTGTCCCTGAGCTCCATGCTGTGTCAAAAAACGAAGATGTGGATGTTTGTTTTTGTTTTGGCAGCGTTCACACCTGCGACCAGTAAACTGCTCGACCGCCCCAGGCCAAACTGAGCCGAGCGCCCCATTCTGATGCCAATTCTTTAAATCCTGAACAATCACGGACCCTCTGAAGAACAGTCAGGCACAGCCTGAAGCTCCATCACTCTTTGCTTGAACACTTGGTTTTGCTTGCGTCAGCTTTTTGATGATACTTTTATTTACCCATGAGTATGCTGATATCAGCTCAATGCACAGTATCCTGAGGTAACAAAGAAATAAGTTTTAGACACAAACAGTTATGCAGGACCCATCTTCTCCATGATTCATAATCTGATTTTGTATTTATCTGAATTTTTTTCAACCACAGAGAGCTGAAAGATCAATCTTCTCCATCTAACGGTTCTTCCCCTTTTCAGCGGTCACCACAGTGGATCACTTGTTTTGATTTGGTTTAGTTTTACGCTGTTGCCCTTCCTGACAAAATCCTCCCTCTTTCATCCGAGCTTGGGACTGGCACTCATGAGAACACTGGGTCGTGAAACCACTTAGCGGATGGTAGGAACAACCGCCGAACGACAGCAGGAGCAGTTTCTGGTTCAGCGTCCTGCGCGAGGACATTCAGGCATGGAACTGGGATCGAGCTGGAATTGAACCACTGATCTCGACGGATCAATGTCAGAGTTTGTGTGTCAGTGGTTTGTAAAAGTTTTAAGCTGCAGATTCGTTGCTGAATAGTTGATAGCAGCTGCCTGGAGTGAACACGCTGCTGGGATTGAAGGTAGCTGGCGGCTCTAGCTGCTGCATCATGCATCACTCTGCTGATCCACATAGACAACACTGACTCTGCAGCAGCTCGCTGTCAGAAAGTTTTTTAACTCTCAGAGAGAGACGAGGGAGGCCGGGTGGTGACCTTTGGAACACATCTGAACTGAAACTGAAGCACCTCACCACCTAACCTCTTTTGACATCAGCTGTGTGGTTTCCATGGTGATGGATCATTTCCCATTCATTTTAATGGGCCAAATTTTTTTTTTTGAAAATTCTGAATTTTTTAAAAAGTACAAGGGGTAGAAAATTGAACAATACACAATACATAATAATAATGCACCCTTCTCTGGAACACCCTGAACATATTAAAGTTTGAACAGAGAAAATAAGTGAAAATTCGTTGGAGGATAGGCAACCCAAAAAACGTACAGATGAAAAAAGTGGATTAAAGTCGATTTCGAACAGCATTTCAACAGAATTAAATACAAACAAGCCACCACTAAGAAAGCTTAAGTAGGATTTTTAGTTCAGCAGAGAAAATGATTTCCTGTGAGCGTACCAACGAGCAGAGCTTCTCTTTCAGAGTGGACGGGACTCTGTTGCTTCTTCTCAGTAGGACCTTCTTTCTCCTGACTGCAGGTCACCACTGTAGCTTCCTATAAAAAAAAAACAACACACACATACGAATACAGTTACCTTAAATATATCCACTATGAAACGCTACTTCTGATAAAAACTAAACAAGTCAAACTTTGCCGTATAAATGTGCAAAAGAGACACAAACATGAATGAGAACAAACACATCAGAAAGTTTCCCTGCTTGTCAACGCTTTCATTAAAGACAGGCGATGAAATTCAGGATGATGAGCAGAGGGACGATTTACAGCCAGCAGCTTTTGTTCTGATGTGTGAATTATTCATATACTCCAAAACAAAAGAGACAAGTGTAGGAAGAGGCCGTACACAGAGGGGAAATGATCAAACTGTTAGTTTCACGTCGCTGACAGTTGGCTGAAAACGGGAGCAGAACAACAGAAAAGCTTTTCTGTTTGTCAGCCTACAAAGTGTGTGTTCTTGATGCCTGGTGGCCTTTTATGACTTTTACACATCTATTAAACTCTGAGAGCGTGGGACAGTGTGTGTGTGTGTGTGTGTGTGGTTGCGTATACACACATGAGCCAGTGTGACTTTAAGGCTCCTTTATTTCCTAGCCTAGTTGTGTCGGTGGTGATTTACTCGATGACAAATGTGGCGGCAGAGAATTGAATTGGCCTGTAATGATCTGTCATGTCACTGAAGAGGTCAGAGCGGAAAGTCAGAGAGGAAAAGAGGGAGAAATGAGGACACGAAACACAACGTAGAAAGGAGAGTGGAGGGTTAGATCTGTTTTATTTCCACTTACAGCGGCTTGATTAGCGCTCTCCTCGCTGCCGCCGCCATCCTGCTTCGACGTCTCCAGCTGAGGCACGATGGAAACATGAGAGGAGAAGCAGCAGAGAAACAAGATCAGTGTTAATGAAGACAGAAGGGGAGCGTGGTTAGGCACAGCATGATGTGCAAAAACAGACGAATGCAAGTGTGAAGTATTTTTAGAATTATGTCAAAAAATGTGCTAGTTTGGAGCAAACAAGCACGGCAGATACACTGAGCTATAGCTGGATGACATTAAATATTTAGAGGGAATATTTGTGCTCAAAAGTTGGAGCAGAAGTCTGTGATAATTTGACATTTAATAAGATTGCTTGATAAATATTTGGAATCACTTTGTTTCTTGTTTTGGTGCTTAACTCTGCAGTTGGTCTGAGCACTCTTTGTACAGGATGGAGGTATGAAACTGTTCAACTGGAGACACGATGTCTGCTGAGGATCTGTGGAGGATGTGCGGGGAAATCTGGATAAGCCTCACTGATCCCCGAACTGTAAATGTTTAAGCTTTTTCCAAAGGTTCAGTCAAGTTTGCTTTTGGATTCAGCCTCACAGAGGGAAAGATGTACAAACGATTTCATGAAATATTTACCACCCATACTCAGAGTATAAAAACCAGGAGACAGAGCAGAGAACTTTCTGCTAGGCAATAAAACTGAGACATGCCAAATGTAGCTGACCCATGATAGCGGCTGGGATTTTAGTTAGGTCGGGTAAAACATCACACTGGTGAGTTCAAATAGTGGAGCTACTTTATTATTACAATCTGGGAACAGCTGGGAGGAGACCCCAGACACGATGGAGAGATCATTTCTCTCAGCTGGCCTGGGAACGTCTCGGTATCCCCTCAGAGGAGATGGTGGATGGGGTTGGGGACGGGGGCCACTGGTCTTTGTTAATGACACTGCTGCCTCCACATCGAGGGCTGGGTACCAAACTTCAGTTACCTTGTAGCACCGACCTAAATGCTTCGGTAGTATCGAATTACACCTCATCTTTCGGTGCCAAGTTTTGGTATCCAAAGGGTTAATCACACACACACACACACACACACACACACACACACACACACACACACACACACACACACACACACACACACACACACACACATATATATATATATATATATATATATATATATATATATATATATATATATATATATATATATATATATATATATGTATATTTAATGTTAGAAAACTGCTCAGAGTAGAAAAATAAAACTCTACGCTTTGTACCATAACATGTAATCAAAGTTTTTCTTTGTTAGAACTCATTTAAAAATTGGTATAGAAAAAGGTAATGTTCAGGAACCGGTATCAAAGTACAGGTGTCGGTATCGCTACAGAAATCAAAAATTTTTGATTGATACCCAGCCCTACCCACACCCCAGCCAGAATAAATAGTAGAAGATGGACTGATGGACGGATGGATGGATGGAAACTCCAATAACCAGAAAAATATTCAATTTTTCCCTCAATGAAAATCATGATTAGCGGTGTGACTGAAACACGTCTCAATGGTCAATGACAAAGAGCTTTGTTGTGATCATATAGTCACTGATAAGGTTAACAGCAGCAGTGATCCAGTAAAAATCCAGTAATATGTGTTGACAGCAGCAGAGCGCTGATTGGACCAGCGAAGGAGAACTGCCGGCACAAAGTCCTCAACATGACAAACCACCCAAAGGGACCGCTAATCTGAACAGAAACCAACACTCAAACATCGATTTCTCCTGCGCCCTATAATGAGGCTGCCTTCCATGATTCATGTTAGCCCACATGCATGGATTTAATTAGCATTTTACCCACAACTCACAGCCACAGGGACAGACACTCGTTTCTTATCAGACTCCTCAGCATTAACTCACTATTGACGACTCTGTTACTGCAGCAGGAGGACACTCATTATCACCTACTTATTCAATTCTGTCCTATGTGAAAATCAGCTTGTAAATCTTAGAGCACCTGGAAAAGTTTTCTATCATCCAATTTAATAAGTGAATGAACCTGAGGCTCTATTTAATAAGAGCCTTTCCTCTCATGATAGCCAGAAGGAACATTAACACACATAAATGTATGAACACTGGGAGTAAGGGACAGCTCCTGGAATATTCCTGGACATAATGTGTGTATCATTAAGACGAGCCTTCGATGTCGCCGTTGTTTGATGAGATTGTGTTTAATATTCCAACAGCTTGTCTGACACCAATATAAAATGAGTTTTTTTTCTCTTTTTAGGAAAAATGTATTAAAAACAAAACAAACCATTTGACACAATCACAAACTGTGAGGCAAAGTTAGGGATCAGGAAATGATCTGACCAGCAAGAGAAAAAAAACACCATTTCAGGTTGGAACTTAAAAAAAACAGACAAATCAAAAAGATCTAGAGGAGTAAAAAGGAACATTTCTGATCCCGGTTAGTTTCAAATGTGCCCAATGGGGACACATGCCTGAAAAAACCTACCCTTATTGGAAGTTTATGCCAGACTTGCAAGCAAGAGTGCTGGCAGCAAGAGCAAAAATCTAAACATTGAAAAAAAAGCAAGATACCCGTTTGGAACATTCCACAGGTAAACAGTAAGCAGCAGGTAAGCAGCAAGGCTGAAAACCAACATTGAATGCCCGTGACCTTTGACTCCTCAGGCAGCACTGCATTAAAAACCAACATCATTGTGTAAAGGATATTACCACGTGAGCTCAGCAACACTTCAGAAAACTATTGTCAGTTAACACAGTTCATCACTACATCTACAAATGCAAGTTCAAACTCTACCATGCAAAGACAAAGACATATATCAACAACACCCAGAAACATCGCCGGCTTCTCTGGGCCCGAGCTCGTCTGAGATGGACTGACGCAAAGTGGAAAAGTGTGCTGTGGTCTGACGAGTCCACATTTCAAATTGTTTTTGGAAATCATGGACGTGGTGTCCTCCAGGCCAAAGAGGAAAAGGACAATCCGGATTGTTATCAGGTCAAAGTGTAAAAGCCAGCATCTGTGATGGTATGGGGGTGTGTTAGTGCCCATGGCATGGCTAACTTGACCATCTGTGAAGGCTCCATTAATGCTGAAAGGTACATACAGGTTTTGGAGCAACATATGCTGCCATCCAAGCCACGTCTTTTTCAGGGACGTCCCTGCTTATTTCAGCAAGACAATGCCAAGACACATTCTGCACGTGTTACAACAGCGTGGCTTCGTAGTAGAAGAGTGCGGGTACTAGACTGGCCTGCCTGCAGTCCAGACCTGTCTCCCATTGAAAATCTATGGAGCATTATGAAGCGCAAAATGAAACAACACAGATCCCGGGCTGCTGAGCAACTGAAGTTGTTCATCAAGCAAGAATGGTAAAGAGTTTATTGAGTGTTGTTAAAAGGAAAAGTGATGGAACACAGTGGGAAACATGACTCTGTCCCAGCTTTTTAGGAACATGCTGCAGGCATGGAATTCAAAATGTTTGAATATTTGAAAAAACTCAAAGTTTATGACTTTGATCAACTACCGCATGGTGCACGGATGACTCAGTGAAACTTCTGTTAAAGCACTGTCATCCCTTTTTAAACCAAATGATAAAATAATTGCTTGGCGTGATTCCAGTGCACATGCAGTGTAAAGAAGCACCACTCTCAGGAATGAAAGCAAGAGGGGTTCACTCAAAGTTGATTTCACATAAAACATCAGCAGCAAACAAGGAAACAATTAAACTAAGACACAACATGCTCCATAACTCTCTGGTTAAGACATAAATCGATGTCATGTGGTGTTTGTTATCTTGTTTTGGTGAGAGTGCAGAGTTACAGAGGAGTGGACACAAAAACATCCTGTCTGGAGGAGGAGCAGATTTGAGGAAAACATATTTAGTGTGTGTCAGAGTGGAGAAGTTTGGTCCCGGAAGATACAATGAGACATGGCAGGTACATCCTACTTCAGCTCAGTTTGAGGGTAAAAGCTGAAGCTCTTGATGGAGAACACGTGTTGGACCGGATGCTGTTTCTTAAGACCACACTGCTCATGAACCGCTTTGAGGAGTCTTTTAATCTCTCGTGATTTTTAAATCTATCTTGGTGGCCCCTGTAGACAGAGCTGCATAGACGGTGTAAACACGATCCTGTCATGAATAAATCCCACCCTGCTTTCTTTTCACAGATTATAGTGTCGCTCACTGTGAACGTGTGCTGTGGAAAATGTAAACAACAACAGCAGGCGGCCTTCAGGCAGTGCACTGTTATCTCCTCGTCTCACGCCTCCCTGTGGCAGCGGTTAGCTGGCACTAAAAATAACTTTATTTCTCTCTCTCTCTCTTCGTGTTGAAGGTTACATTTTGCTTTTGTCGATGATGAAAAGGCTTCAGTCTGATTTTTAGACTTTTTTATCGGGCGAATAAAAACTCTTCAGGGCCTTTGAACATCTCGTTTAACTAGAAATGACTGGGACAGTAAATTAATACTCAAAGTGGATTTTTTTTCAGTGGACTGATGGATTCATTTGCACAAATTTAGCTTTATATAATCACGTGATTTTCAGTCGCTACAGACTGAAGTTATCACGTCATGAACTCACACCTTCCCCTGCCGCCCTCGTTCTTTTCTACAGCTGTAACTCACATTTACTCAGATTGTTTCTGCTTATTACTCAGGCATTTTGAAATACATCTGCCCTTATCCAGACAAGATCGCGCCGGTCACGGTTTTAGCTTGCGTCATCACAACTTGCTGTTTCGGTGTCTTTTGGCTGAAAGACTTTTAAATGAACATTTGGGCCATTTTTGGTCGAAAACTTTCGGTGTCTGAAATTTCGGTGCATCCCTAACAAAAACCAAACATCCTCGGTCTCAGCACTGGTGGAAACGAGAGGGCTAACATGTATTCTCGGTCATAGCAGGCTAAGGGTTAGTCAACCTGTCAAAGCCTTTGAGTTGCGAAATAAAGTCAGATTGATTGTTTGATAGCTGTACTTTTAATTTAGCCAAGTTAAATCACATTCATTTATGCTAACAACAGTGGGAATAAGAAATGCCAACAGTTTGAATGAACATGTATGAGTTTTCACTGCCTACTCTTCTCATTTTAAGGTGCCCCCTGCATGATGAAGACATGCTTCAGTGAGGAAAATGAGAAAACGAGGACACTGACTGAAGTCAGAAATCGTCCTCGCAGTGGTGGCCTCCACCCTGCAGAGTTTATACTTTAAAGATTGAACAAAACAGACTTTTAAGTGTTTGCTGAGAATAGAAATGAGTTTAAAACTGGTCCAACATGTCATCATCTCTTTGAAGTCACATTTTAAAGCTTTCACAGTCTTTCATTTTGTTTACTGATGGCTTCTTCCTCTAATATCTTTCATGCGTTGCAGCTCGGCTTGAAATACTTTCTTTCTTATTAAAATGTAAATTAGACGGTCGTGTTCACACGAACAAAGAGCGTGACTCGGAAATGAACTTTCTTAGGAAAATAAACTTTCATTTAGAGGTGACTGATGTCCGCTTCCTCTCACACTAACCTGCATTTCTTGTGTGTTTTGCAGATTCTGGAGTCCTTCCTTCAGCGTCTGGACCTGCTTCTCCAGCTGCTGTTTGTCCTCCGAACTTTTCTCCAGCTCTGCTTCTCGCTGTTTCATCTCCTCTCTCATTTTTAACAGTTGCTGCACAGAAAAAAAAAAAAAAGATGATTAAAGTCGTTTTTAGTGGAAGCTGGGAGCAAAGAGACAAGCAGGCATTTTCTCCATTAGTATTTTGTAGGCAAACCCTAGAATGGAAATTAGCTCTTCAGCTCAATACAAGACAGCAATTAGACACTGATGTGAATTATGTTTCCAAAACACATTTTTCAAAGAGAGGGCTATTATTTTCTGTCTTGACGTTACTCTATTAAAGAGACCCTGAGGGGGTAATATGACAATTGCTTTGCTTGTAAACACTCAGTTAGACAAATTGAATAAAGAGGAAACACTCATTAAGATGACAAAAGAAGACAAAACCTCTGATAGCTTCATGGTGTTCATCTCATAATTGTCCCCTGAAGTTTCTGCGAACACAGATGAAACGATTCCCCTCCTGCTGAGCTAGTTTAACTAACAGAGGATCGATGCGACACAATGAGGATCTTTGCGGGCAGGAATTTTAACTGAATGGCTACATAATAATCCTTAGCCCGCTGAATTTGAATTCCCCCCACCTTTCCCCCAGTGCTGAATTTATTTTAGAAATTACAGCGTCTGAAATCCTTCAACATGAGATGAGATCTTCACTGAGATGACCTGGGAGCGCTTTAAAAAAAGACCGATTTTTTTTCTGCATCTCTGGTGGTGGTTGTGACATTTTTTTTCTGGACTCTCTGTCCTACACATATTGTGCTTGTCTGTGTGTGTGTCTGTGTGTGTGTGTGTGTGTGTGTGTGTGCGCGCTTATTCAGACGAGCGTACCAGTCACAGTTTTAGATGCGTCATCACAACATTCTGTTTCGACCGTGTTGCTTCAGCGATAAGTCTTTCGGCTGAAAACCGAAAATCCACTTTAGGGCCATTTTTGGCTGAAAACTTTTGGTGACCGAAATTTTGGTGCATCCCTAATAAAAACTGAACATTCTCGGTCTCTGGTAGGAACAAGAGGGCTGACGAGTATACTCTTTCATAGCAGGCTGAGGGTTAATGTCTCCTTCAGTTAATGTTTGTCTGAAGTGGTTTCAATAGCCTTGAGTTTGATCCAATGTGCAGAACAATGAAACAAAGGAAACCTCAGCTGTCCTTCAAACCTGAAAATGTGATTCTTTAGCAGCTCTCCAGAAAAGACCAACAGCTGTTTCAGACAGCGCTCAGTTTGAGAGCACATGAATAAAAGATAGTCTAAGTGGAAAATTGAATGGGTTAACCTGAACGACCTTGTTCTCAGAGAGAACCTGGAGCAGAACCGAACGGGAACGAAAAAAGAGATTAAATGTTTTTGTTGGATGTCGGAGAGGATAAGAGTGACTGTACGCTCCTGTGTGTGCTCGTATCAAACACCTTCTGCATGCCCTGCAGAGCCTGCTGCAGGAAGCTGAGCTGCTGGGAGTGTGTGTTGTCCTCCTCGCTCCTCATTGGCTGGTTCTTGCCCTGCTCCTGTTTGAGCAGCTCCACCTCGTTCCTGTAGGCGTCCAGCTGACAGCGCAGGGAGTCGTTCTCCTCCTTCAAGGCTTCCACTTGAGAAACACCTGCAGGTTCAGAATTAATACGATGATTATTATGTACAACACGGCACCGCCGTTCAATTTACACCTCATCACTGCAAATGAATATCATGTTGATGTGCTGATTGATGTAATGTTTACTTGTTTTTGCCCATTTTTCTCTCGCTCTGTGCGAAACTTTTCATGCTGCTGTCTTTGTAAGGACTCTCGTGAAAGAGATTCTGTATCTCAAAGGAAATATTCCTGATAAAATAAAGGTTAATAAATAAATATATATTCTCTGAGCCGGATAATCAGGCAACTTAAGTATAATAACAGAGCGAAGGAGTGAGAGCTGTGATAATCCTGGCGTGTTTCTGTTCTGGACGTCTGACCTGACCTATCGAGCTCAGAGAGGAGACAGAGGGAGTTATTACTGTACGAGAGCCGCTCAGCTGCAGACACGTCCAGTGTTATCAGCTCTGCTCTCCTCCTGTGGGCCTGAGAGGACGCTCTTTGGAGGAAGTTTAATACACCGACTGGACGGGGAAGATAAGCCCCATCCTGAGCCCCTCTGTGAGTGTGTGTGTGTGTGTGTGTGTGTGAGGTTAGCTGCTGTGTGGGTGTTTGTAAGTGCTGCTTGCAGTCCATCGTGGAGGACCATTGGCTGTGTTAATGAACTCTGGCTTTGTGTGTGTGTGTGTGTGTGTGTGTGTGTGTGTGTGTGTGTGTGTGTACACATCTCTGCCAGCAAAATGAAAGTTTGAGGTGAGAGGAATATTGATCTGAGCGCCTCATCAGCTCAGTGAGAGGAGATGTCAACCATTTGGCCAGATTCTGAGCAATCCCTCTCTGTTACATCACAGGGAGAGCGATTGACCCCCAGATGCTAACAGGTGCTAACACACACGCATACACACTAACAGTCAGACACAAGGGCAGTTCTCTTACTCTCATTTCTGTCCATGAGTCAGACGTTGAGCATCGATTCACCTCTTTAACAGGCTGCAGTCATAGCACCAGTGTAAAGAGAGGAGCTGGTGTGAAAATACACTCTGAGTGTGTAAAGACAGTGTGACAGTCAGCCTGTTAACATTGATTCCATGATGTGTTGCATTAACACCTGCCACCTTGGTGCACCCTTCAGTATGGAATGAAATGACAGGTCTCTGACAGCACTGCTAATTGCTGGCAGCTAAATAGCGAGGTTGCCTCATAGGACGGGGCTGGGCTGACAACAGAATTTGCATACATTTGCATGCTGATGAGAGAAACTGTCACATCAGCAAGTGGCAAAGATCGGAGTGATTAAAAAGCAGGAAGAAAGAGAACAAGAAGTAGCAAAACACACAAACACAGGGAGAGCTAATGAGCTGACATGAGGTGGTCATAGCCGTGTAATTTCGCCCTGGTGACCACTTTAGACTTCAGGCTGAGTGTAATGGGGGCGGAGAGATTAGCAGCAGCAGTTAGATTTTGTTGCTTCAGCAAACAAAAACGCTTCTTTAGGGAAAAACTCCAGATTGTGGCATTTTAGACATACCAGGAGTAAAAACCAGGCAGACAGGAAGGCTGGACACACTCACACACGTGTACACACACTTAATGAGTGTTGTGTGCTTTCGCTTGATGTCATACGGTGGTTATGTTCCTCATCGACTCAGTGGAGCGTGTACGTTGTCGGCATGTTGCTGTTTAAGTGCAATTCTGATTCATACTGCGTTGTCAGACGGTTTAAGAATGATTACTGTCAGATAAACATCCCTGAAGAGCTGATCTGTGAATACAACAACCTCCATGAACCCTTCCAGTCCGGTCTCTGTCCAAAACACAGCACTAAAACAGCCACCAATGACCTCCTCTGTGCAGCTGACTCTGGACTCTCACCATCCTCATCCTCCTTGACTCTCCTGGTTCACATCATATCTCCCCCACCGCCAACAATTTGTGCAATTAAGGAACCATAAGTCTGAGTGTTTGGATGTTTCACTGGGTGTCCCCCAGGGGTCAGTCTTGGGTCCACTTCTTTTCAACATTTCACTCCTCCCCCTGAGCACACTTCTCTGTCACCATGGGGTCCATTTTCACTGCAACGCCGATGACACGCAGGTCTACATCTCCTCCAAACCAAGGCGCTGCTCATCAGCTCCAAATCACAACACACCCCAGCTCCACCCATCATCGTCGACCGATTCCCTGTACCATTCTCCCCCCAAGTCAAGAGCCTCGGCGTCATTCTGAACAGCAACAGTCATTTGCAACTCATGTTCAAAACGTCAACCAGACGGCATTCTTGCATAAAACACATTATTATTATTGTTATTATTATTATTATTGTTATTACTATTATTATAAAAACAACATATGAATACCTGAGTCCTCTGAGTCTTTGCTGTCTGGCATGTCCTCCATGTCGTCGTCTGACATCTCCATCTCCTCCTCTCTCCTGATGCCCATCAGCTGCTCGTTGTGCATGTTTCTGACCTCCTGAAAAACACAACCAAAGGAGGGAGGGTGGGTCAGAGCTGCAGAGAATCATGGGTGATGCATGTTTTGGCAGGTGCTGTATAATTCATGTTTCTATTTGTACAGTAACTCAGAGTCTTGGCTGTGAAATGCCGCCTTCTTCTACTGTATTTCAGCCTCATAGATTGAATTTCTAATGACTACATCCATCTAGAAACGCGTGTTAAAAGTAGGTTTCAAAAGCTTTCCTCTGAGTCAACCTCGCTCTGGGTGTGTGTTTCAAGAGAAAACGAAAGACAGACAGTCCTTGTGAAACATTTAGACAGCCCATGCTTGTCCATCTGTGGAAACACGAGGCTGTTATAGACTGGTGTTCTGCCTCTGATCCTCCCTCAGCGGGAGTAACGGAGGCAGAATGAGGGAGGAAAATAGCGATGTGTGGAGCTGGAAAAACACTGTTTGTACATGCATGTCTAAGTGTGTGTGTGTGTGTGTGTGTGTGTGTGTTTAAGTATCACTTCTGCCTGTGTATTAACAAGCCACACCTCTTGCATTTTTCTGAAGCACCATGATGTGATATGTAATTACACTGTTTCAGAGTGCAAAGTGTTTAGGAGGTTTTCTTAGTGAGTCACTTGTTCCCGAAAACGTTTCAGCTTTTATTTCCAGGTGTGAGTTTCTGTATGAGCGGCAGCTGTGAACAGTAACAGTTCTGTAAAAGAGAGGAGAGAGCTTTAATGCTCACTCGGGCTGCAATTAATGATTATTTTCATGATCGATTAATCTATCGATTATTCTCTAGAGATTGATCGAGTAGATGTTCTGTCCATAAAATGTCAGGAAATGGTGAAAAATGTCAATATTTTTTGGAGGCCAAGATGACATCATCAAATGTCTACTCTGCAACCCTAATTGTACTTTGTACTTTGTATAAACTATACATAATAGATACATACACAAATGTCTATAGATGGAAAAAAAACAGCTAAAGTGAGCAAAAAGAAGCCAAAGAGTAAATAAACATGAAACCGTCCGAGGGCAACATCAGCCAGAGGTCATACTGGCACTCAACAGATCTCAAGCACACACACACACACACACACACACACACACACACACACACACACACACACACACACACACACACACACACACACACACACAACCATCTGGTGTCTGGAGCCGAGTGTGCAAAGACAGCACACTGACTGCATTCAGTACACACCCAACACACAGACCAACACACACACTTTGCACATAAGGACATAAAAACAGTGATGGAGGGAGGCAGCTGTTGTTGGACTCTGCCTCGGAGCTGCAGCCTCTCAACACCGCGGCTCGCTTCTCCGTATTTCTGCTCCAGGCTGAAGAATCAGAGCGAGTTTACAATGACTGAGAGTGGCTGCCTGTTTGATGATAAACACCCCCAAGCTCTTTCACTTTCTTATAAAGCTCTGCACCACTGACCGGTGACTGCATGCACTGCACTGCACGCTGCAGGTGTTGTCACGGTCACTGTAAAAGAAGACCTTCATTAGGGGACGTTTCAGATTTTGGATGGCAACTCTGCAGCTCAGGTTATATGACCAGTTTCCAACTGAATAAGCTCCGTGCTTTGACAGAGCTGAAGCAAACAAGTCACTGTTGATTAAATTTGAGCAAAAGCAAGCCAAGACTTCAAAATATTTACTCAGTGCTGATCAAACAAACCTTTCTGACTTCCTTCTGCATCAATTTAGTAAAGATCCAAACAGTAATATCATCTTCCTCAGAGACTGATTGATGTGAGAGCAGGACATTTGCTCAAAGGCACATAAACAACATAAATACGCAGTCATGACGTGACATGACAAGATGTTTCAGGGCAACAACAGCTTATATTCCCTCCCCAACACATCCAGAAGTAATAGAGTAACTTAAGATTTTATTTGCAGTCCTGTTTCTGGTTCATCGGGTTCAGCTGAGCATGCAGCCTGAAGTTGGCTGTCGGAGCTTTTCCTGACAGATGTGATGCCTGCTGCTGCTTCAGCTGCAGGAAGTGATGCTGAGCGTGTAAGAATAGCGAAAGCGAACTCAACAAGTTTATAAAATCAACACAAAGAGCCAAGAAGCACTTCATCAAACAAAGGATGTTTGCAGAGCACAATGATTGCCACGATGTACAACCTTTCCTCATACATCCCACACACTATCACACTTTTTTACCATTTGAGCACATAATTCCTCGCTGTGTACGCTAACTGTAACAGACTGCTTTAGGTGATGTCTGTCGTGTCAATCTGAATGTCAGCTAAGCGTGGATGAGAAAACTTCAACAGAACTTTTAAGCTAAGATACATTTTCTACAGGTCATTTCTTTCTGAATGAGAAATGAGTACGAGAAACTGAGTCCACCCACAGCGCTCTCTTTCACTTGCGTCTCCACTCGTGCTGTACTCCCTGGTGTATGCACTGTGCATATTCAGAACTATAAGAGGATGAGGAAGAATGGAGGGATCCCAAAGGCTCCATAAAAACCCTCTCTAATCCACATAATAGATTTTAATACATCCTGCATACAGACCAGAGTGTTTCCCAAATGAGAAGATTCTTAAGAGACCCTCAAGGTCTGAGTGAGAACTGTACCGAAAGTCACACAACCAAGCATCTTCTCAAGGACTGCTCCTGAACATGCATTATCCTCTTTTAGCTCTTTAAGTCAGTATTGTAGTCGAGTCACGGTAGCTCGAGTCCAAGATGAGTCCCGAGTCCTCAGTGTTCAAGTCCAAGTGAAGTCCGAGTCAAGTCCGAGTCAAGTCCGAGTCACTAAATAAAAATTGAAGTTGAGTCCGAGTCACCAAAGAAAAATCTAAGTCAAGTCTAAGTCACCATATAAAAATTTCGAGTTGAGTCCGAGTTACCAAATAAAAATCTGAGTTGAGTCTGAGTCACCAAATAAAAACTGAAGTTGAGTCAGAGTTACCACAGAAAAAATCTTAGTTGAGTCTGAGTCACCAAGTAAAAATCAGAGTTGAGTCCTCTTCACCTTAGTCGAGTCCAGCTCGAGTCCTTAGTACCTTAGCCCAAGTTCTGGAAAAGTCCCCAAAAAACCAAGGAACCCCCAGGGCATCTCTCAGACAATCCCCAGTATGTTTTTCCTATTTAATAAAAATATCACCGTCTTCCAGTTAATGTTTTTTTTACATAGTTAATATGTTGCTCTGTATTTGCCAACATTTGCGGTAACATCTTTAAAAACAAACTGCACAACCCGTGGCTCCTCCTCTGACATTTTGCCACAGATTGAAGGAGACGGCATGTGAACACAAACACACGTGTCAGCCGTGACCTAAAAACTGATTTGTTATTTGGACCTTAGACCGAAGACCTTAGACCACAAAGCATTCATTGATAAACAAGCCCGAGTCCTCCTTTGAGTCCTCATGCATCCAGAGTCGTACTCGAGACCGAGTCCTGGACTCAAGTACTACAACACCATTACAAGTACATGTTAAAAGCCTCAAGACAAGCTCTAATGAGCATGATCCATTCAGATAAACAGAGGCTGAAGAGATGAGCATGGCCTGCATTACTTTACTTATTTTAAATCGGAACATTAGAGCAACATTTTTCACTTTCCAACACCTACCTTTATCAGGAAGTTTTGAACAAAGTTGATTTCTGCTTGTGATGTGAGATTCTGTTAAATAATTGTGTTTGTCTGAATTTGTCAGTAAAGTAAAAAACAGTAAAACTGCTGCATTTATATTTGTATTTAAGGTACCTGGAGAAACTTACCAACGGGATCTGATCATACATGGACCTTTAGACCGGGGCTACACCTAAAAACTTCCGTCACAAACAACCCATTCTCATGTTCATTAACTCTAATAATTCACCAAAGAGAGAGACTCTCGAGGCCAAACTGCTTCTTTGCTTCAAGGTGTCACCTGCTCAATCGCAAACTACAAATGATTTAGATTTTAAAATTTTCTTGTGTTCTGGACACCCTGAGAGATGGAAAACTCACCCAGCAGCTTGGATCCACTTCACTGAGAGGCAGTGATGGAGGACGGGGAGGAGGAAGGAAGGAGGTATCTCTCACTTCCTGGGGACAGCAGCCACCTGCTAACGCAGCCTGACTCTTTATATACTTACTGCAGCAGGAGTCTGCTCTGGAGACTTATGATTTCATGTGTTTAAATTTGAGTTTCATAATGCAACACCCGAACGAGCAGTCAAAATAACTGAGAACTCTACAAAGAACTGAGTTTACCATAAATCACTTGGACATCAGAATAAAAACTGAGGTGAACTAACCTCTGCTTGTTTGCGCCACATGTCCAGGTTCTTGCGCTGAGCTTTGGAGAAATGGTCCCATGCCTTTTGTTTGGAAGCAGCTTGGAAAACAGACACAATCTGTTCGACTGTGGCGGGATGCAGGGAGGGACCAGAGACCATTCAGAGACAGAGACAGAGAGACAGAGAGAGAGAGAGAGAGAGAGGGAGAGGACAGGTGGGAAGGGGCAGAGGAGTGAGAACGTGGAGTCAACTATGGACGTAAAGAACTGTGGTGTGTGTGTGTGTGTCTTTACAAGTGCCTGTTTTTATTCCTAGATGTGCACAGGTGTGGGCTGCATACATACCTGCGGGTGTCTGTGCATCTTCTGATAAATATTTTGTCAGCTGGCTCTCACACATGCAGAACTTCAAAGGATCATATAATATTTGCAAACACAAATTAAACATGATGCCATGTTTCATACATGTTGAAGTACCTGGGCTGACTGAGAAGAAACTGATCCATCATCATTTTTCAGGTTACTAATCAGACTGGTTCACAGTTTGATAATATACCGTAGTTTAACGTTGAACTTCAAATCTGTTTCTGTTAATCATCATTTATAGGTTCACTTATTATTTCCTCTCCATAGTGAGTCCATATTTGGTCATAATCTCGGCTCCAAACCAACTTTTTCCTCAAACACTCGCGGTGAAAACTGGATTTAGAATATCAGCAGTTAATATTGATTATTGGTGCTCAAACCTGGTTCACTGAGGTTGGATAAAGAAGACACATTTAATAACACAGCTGCAGACGGTGCTGGTGTTTCAGTGTGAAGTGTGACCCTGTTAACTGGTCAGCCTAACTCAACCGACTATCACTGACATGTTCAGCTGAGAGTCACCAGTTAGCACGATCACTCTTTACTCCAAAACACCTGTTGCTCTGTAACGCTCTGAACTCCATAGAGGTTGACTCCATGGTGTAGTATCATTTCTGACAACTGACCACAGAACAAGCGGACATTTTTATGCTGCCCATAGTTTGAATTTGGAGTTTAAAGACCGATAACTCGTCTGAATGAATGGAGCTAAAAGCCGTTTGGGTGCATCTTGATGATGACGTAGGTTGTGAAGGGGTCTGTAAACTCAACTGTGTGTCTCTGTGAGACAGGCAGAGATGTCATGCATTTTGAACGTCTGACAGGACCACACGCTAGAATTTTTCATCCAGTCTCATCTCGTCAATGAAAACTCACAAGCATCTCAGTATGTTTAAGTCAAAGAGCCATGTTTCATTATCCTCATATAAAAAAGGGGCAGCAACGAAATAGTTCCGTCGTCTTCGTTGTTGACGAAAACAGCACTGGCATGAACCGCCTCAAATTCCTAGTAATCCAACCCAATCTATGCCTTACTTCTTTTAATCGTGAACAGAACTTTGGTCTCCATTCAGCATCATGTGAACTTTTTGCAGCAGATATCACCCTGAGTACTTCCTCTGTGTATTCTCTCAGTACAGACTCAGAGCTGCCAGCATGGCTGCACCTTTGTCTTGTTAAATATTTGTTTAAAACAGAAAATTCTGCTAAGCAACGTGCAGCTTCCAAAAATAACTTCCTTGAAGTGTGCCACTGTTGACCGCTGTGCAGCTCCACCACAGCAGCAGCAGAGAGAAAACTGCCCAAGGACACCATTAAAAAAGTAGCACAGTGTTCCTGATGTTCTTTCTTATTGAAGATTTTTATTTTAAAAATGAAACAGCTTTAAGATTCACGCCTCAGGAATTTTAGCTGCACAATGACAGTGAATAAATTTAACCCTGGATTGTAAAAAAAAGTCTGTGTAGACCTTTAACTCCCTGATCTGAGTCTCTGTAGTCGTAGCATTAAAAGAAGTCATCCCCTCCCAAAATCTCTCCCTCTGTTGACATGTAGGTTGTCATGGAGACGTGTAAAGTTGGTCTGTGTCCCAGAGCTCCTAATGAACAGACGCTGGACTCAATATGACCACCGGCTAAGTGTGTATGTTCTCAGAGTGCAGAGAGACAGAGCAGTGTGGGGATCGATCGCCCCTTTCCCAGCAGCCTGTAATTTGATGGAGCAGATCGATGGAGGAGTCAGAGACGAGAGGAAAGGGCACAGACAGACTGCAGGACTTTCAACTTCTGTGCAATTCAGGCCATCTATCCATCTGTAAATCTACAGGGTGAGGGTGGGTAAAAATATCAATTCATCAATGCATTGCATTATTTCCTCCCCCAATTCAATATCAATTGAGCAAATCCTCTAAATTGTTGTTGTTTAATAGTTTATTTGACAGGGACCATGCAAAACAAACTGTCAAGCCAGATTTAGCTATAAAGCTAATTTTCATCTGTGGTCCCTGGGCAGGAAGATGTATAAAATATACAAATTTATATAAAATATATAAATTGTTTCACCTCCTGGCCAGTTAAGGGCGCTGTGTGTGTGATTTGCAAAGTATGGTTGGAGGCCAAATTCAATCACAAGTTCGCCAAAATTACAAACAAAACCTGGCAGCATCAGTGCGAAGCTTCTTCTTAAGCTTCACAGTGATTTTTTTTCCTGCCTTTCTTGTGACATTATTTTTCCCGACTCTTTGTTCGCTATATGGAGTGGAATTACATCCAGTCATGTAAATAAGATTAAGAAAATAAGGTTATTTAGTCAGTTAAATAAAAGAGCAAGTTACAGACCTGATCGTGTTTTTTTACTTTTATACTGCATTAGCAAAGAAAAGTTATTTTTCAATGTTTTTTTGCTCAAAAATGTGAGGTGAAAATAAATATTTAAAAATGGTCAACTGGTACACCAGTTATCTGTGTAATTCTATTTCTTATCATAATCGAGACAGAAACAGGACCTTTACTTTGTGCTGGAGGACGTTAACATTATAACTAACATGCATGTTGTTTAATATGTGGAGACGAAGCCCCTCAGGCTCCTTTGGAAACCAGCAGCTGCACAGGAAAGCTCCATGTTTTGCCTTTGGCCAAACTTAAAGCATGCATTTCACTCAACATGTCTGCCCTCCTGTGGATCCATGCAGTAGATGTGTTTGTCTACTTACTGTACTTTTCTGAAGGCAACATGAACAATAATCCACTGAAATCTTTGACACTCTTTCCTTTAATGTGTCAAATACTTGTATCGTAAAAGAGTAAAATGAAACAAGTGATATGTAAACGCTGTTAGGAGAAAAACAAACTCACCTTAAAGTTTTCCTCCTTAAATCAAACAAACATGAATCAGACAGCTTCTTGATCCTTGTGATTAAAAACATTTAGATCCATTATGTTTTCTCTGTGCATGATTTTATACTTACCTTTGTTCAGCAACAACTTCTCCAGGCATGAAAAAGTCTCAAACTGTAGTCGTGAAAGCTTCCAGGCAGCATTATGTTCATGTTGAGTGTCTGAACCTTTGATATGAACACGAGCTCTGGACTTAAAACGCTCTTTTTACTCCTGCTGTACACGACTTCAGAAAATCTCTCATCAAAAGACAAGATTTCCCTGATTGAGAGTGATCCTGGACTGAAATCTGGAATTTACTACAACAGAAACAGTGTGTGTGTGTGTGTGTGTGTATTTGTGTGTGTGTATGTGTGTGTGTGAGGGCAAAAGACTCACATTGACCCAGAATTCCAGCCAGAGCAGTCTTGAACTTGTCTTTGGCCTCCTCCATCTCCTTCTCGTGCTGACTCTTCTCGCCCGTCAGCCGGCGGATGTGGCCGTTGGACGACTGGATCATGGAGTAGAAGTTGTTGGCGTTCCTGCGGTTGACTTCGCCTCGTTCCAACCAGGTCAGGAGCACGCGGACGGCTTCGGGGAACTTTCCGTCATCTGTTTAAGAGGTGTGGTCACAGGAAACAGAGAGGAGTCAAAATCTACACGGATGAATAAATTAAGTCTGTAACAATCTCAGAACAGTAAATATGGTGATATAAACATGTTTTATAACATGTTTTTAAATCGTATAAAAACTGCTGACTCAGCGTTTGTTTAAGGTGACACTGAAAACTGATTGAATATTAGAGCACTGAAGAAGGACAAGAGAACAAAACACACCCTGGATGAAAGGAAATAAGTGAGGAGTCATTATCTCAGCAGCAGAGAGCCTCAGAGAGACGAGAGAGGAGACAAAAGAGGGATAAAAACCTCCAGAAGTGGTCCGGGTCAAAACATTTATCTCCTGTCATCAAACAGGATTATAAACGACACTGAAAAGGGCTGAACCCTTTGTTTCCCTCGTGGTGAAGGAGTCAGGGAGGAATAAACCCTAAATTTGCAGCAAATAGCCAGAGCGTGTTTTTCACAGCAGCAGCCAAAAGCAGTTATAAACAAATCCTCGGTTACCAAAACACAGAGCTGGTCCCAGGCCAAGAAAGAAAGAGCCGAGAAAGACTCAAGCAGATGGTGGAGAGGCTGAAAGTCACAGACATTTTGTTAACAGGCAACAGTGGCTGAGACCTGGAAGTGTCATCGCTCATTAGTGAAACAAGTTCATTCAGCCAGAAACCTCCGGGAAAACGGGGAAGAGCGGGAAAAGAAAAGAGCAAGATGAAAGAGAGAGAGAGTAAACTGATACAGAGTGTTTGAACGTCGTCGTGTGACCTCTGAAAAACAAATCTCTGGATTTGTTCAAACATCAAAGAACAGCGTTGTTAGTTACTTTAACAATCCTGTCATGCACACACTTCATTGTCCAACCTTTTCCATTTTACCAGGTCGACCTACCTTTGATTTTGTCTCCCAGCTGGCTGCACTCGTGCTCCGAGTAGTGGACGATGGGAGGAGGAGACGGAGGTCGAAGTCGATCCTCCTCCATCTTCCGTCGGTGTCTCTCCTCTCTGGCCAACATGCGCTGTCGACACTCCCACTCGTAGAGGTCGTCTCTGGCCTGGGCGAAGTCCACGTGGAGACGACCCGTGTCCTTTTTGTCGGTGCTGGAGCCCAAGCGAACACGATAACCTAGGTGAGAGAAAAATTGAATGAAAAGGGAAAAAGACTGAAGGAGACGGAGATAACCAGAGCATGAAAACAAAGTTTCTTCGCACGTATTACTAAACAGAACTGTTTCCAGCCTGGATTTGAACATTGTCAGAGTTAAGGTCTCACATCTTCTGGGAGACTGTTCCAGATTTTAGGAGCATAAAACTGAAACTCAGCCTCACCGTGCTGAGTCCTGACTCTGGCACCAGCAGGAGACGCCTCCCTGGGGTTCTCAGAGTCAGAGTCGGATCATATGCCTCTAACATATCAGAGATGTACTTTGGCGCTAAACCATGAAGAGACTTGAACACTAGCAGAGCTGTTTTAAAGTCTATCCTCTGAGTGACAGGAAGCCAGTGCAGAGATCTGAGACCTGGACTAATACGGTCTGATTTCCTGGTTCTGGTCAGGACTCGAGCAGCAGTGTTCTGGCATCAGTCAGAGTAACTCAGAGTGAAATATTTCCACATGTCTTAGATGCTTCGCCAAAAATAAACAACTGACTTTTATGACCTGTGCTGGGCCCATTACTGAAAAAAGTCATATATCACCCATTACTCCGTACTCTGTTTAAAACTTTACTTTACTTATTACTCCCTGGCAACAGTAATAAATTACAGTACTGATTATATTACTTTTCTTTACATCCCACCACTGAAAGACACGGGAGGTCATTCCTGCCTGTGGCCATCAGGCTTCATAACGCTTCCCTCTAAATTGGACACTTTGCTAATCTGTTAATACACTTTGAAATATCTGTTACACTTTACACTGTTCAATATCCATTTATTACTGTTCATTCAGTACAGTATCTGTTTAACACTGTTCTTGCCTTATCCATAATGTCAATGGTTTCTTCTATCTTGTTGATCTTGTTTAGTACTTATTGCTTATTCTTGGTACTTACTGTTTATTTTATTTTATCTTTCTTTATTTTATTGCTTATCTTATTGTTCATCTTATCACTTTTTATCATCCTTTTCCTTCTTACTCCCAACTGCTGTACTATGCAAATTTCCCCCCTGGGATTAATAAAGAATTTCTGATTTTGATTCTGATTGTTAACTTTGTCCTTTCTCTCTTACATCCATGTATGCTAACCGCTAGCACACAAATGGAATTTCCCATATGCATTTGCATGAAGCTAGCGCTATGTTTTCTCTATGGTTTTTGGTCCATTAGACGTTGTGTAACTTGTTGAATGTATTGAATATGAATCTGTTTTGAGAGAGTGAGGTACATTTCTTTGTGTGTTCAGTTTTACAGCTTCTTAAGTCAAACTTCAAACAGAAAATCCTGAATCAGAGTTTTCTTGGGAAACTGTTATGCCATGCCTACCAACTTTTGACTTTGACAAGGTGTGAGACCCCCCCACCCCCACTGACGTGCATCAACAGTTTAACTCCTCCCGTGTGGCCATTAACGTCTTTTCTGTGCTTATTCACTTCCATGATCTGCTCATGCTTGCAAATGATAACAGGATTTATTGAACCCCTCCATACCGGTTACTTTTGGCTGGAACCATGTAAAAAAAATACACTGGGCTCTTCAACTCTTGGACGAGTGCATCTCACACCTCTCTTGGAAAACTCTCAGAAAACACGCAACAGCAGGTGATGCATTCACTGAAGCTTGTAATTCTCAAACCTCTAATCAATAATGGGTGAGGTTTGTCACTCTAAACCATTGCTCAACAGGTAGATGATATCAGACGCTCACTTCAGAGTGAGAAATCAGAGGTGTGGCGTGAGAGCGTGTGAAGCCAATGAAATGCGTGTGTCTCACATCCAATGTGTGAGTGTTGACAGCTATGGTTATCCATCTGCTAATCTGAGCTTAGTGTAATGTAAAGAATCCAAAAGGGAATCGTTAAGCATAAGAGCTAATCATGTTGATGAACTGAAGCGTTTCTGATCGATTCTTCACAGGAACCGGTTTCTATCCTCGTTGTACCTGTTAACCACCTCTCACTGTATCCTCATCACTACCTGTTGTACAAGTTAGATCCCATCACTGAAGAGGATGTAGCTGTAAAATGTTATCAAGCCCAGGCTGGCACTATTTGGTCAATGCACTGGAGAGCTTCACAGAGACCAATCACTTCTCTAATGGTACCAAAAAAACACAGCATCCCTCATTACCCCCTCCTCTCCTCACTTCTTCCCTCTCATATGTACTGCTCGATTTTCACTAATGGCTGGTTGCAAATCTGAAGTGAAATCTGGACCATTCTGTGATTTAATTGGTTGAAGTTGTAACAGAGTCCATCAGTGCAAGTGTTTGGGCGAACATGTTGAGTGTGGGCTCTCTGCAGTCATAATAATGAGGCCCATTGCAGTTCAATTGGAGAAAAAACACACTCATAGCAGGCGGTGGAGCTGGTGCACGCCAGTGAAAACAGGAAAAGAAATAAGAGCAGGCTGCTGGCTCTCTACTTCAGTCTGCTCGCTCTGCTCATGGCGCCGAATCCACAACTTTGCTTCAATATTTCATAAAAGGACATCTGTGTTAGGCCTGTGGAGTGGGCATCATTAGGGTATCTGTGTTTTGCAGACAGAGTGTGTGTGAAAAAAACATCTCCGTGTGGGGGAATTATTCATGGGAAAACTACACAGCTCTGTCAGCTATTTAACAAACAGTCTGCAGCTCAGACAGCTCACTGTGAGTGCAGAGGCAAAGCAAATCACAGGATCCCTCACACAACTTAATAATCTCACAAACACACATTTGCTCGTGCATAACATGTGTGAAACAAAGCTAAACTGTCTGTGAAACAAGTTTTTAGAGCAGGAATATACAGGAAATATATGTGGGAGTTAACGGGCCTGAAAACAGTTTGTTTCACACAGTTTGTCTCAAATATTTCAGAGACTCTGTTGGAACTTTCAGCTGGAATGAGAAGAGATCTTGGTGATGATTGTATATTTTACACTTCTGAAGTCCTGTTTTACAGTTTTTCCCTTGACTCTCACTTTGACTTAAAACAGAGATAGTTATTTTAATGTACTTTGTTTGCTAACTGATTAATGGAAACATAAAAATGCAGATGTTGCCCTGAGGAAACACTGTACCATTACTGATTCATCGTGACAACATTTTGGTTTCGTGTCTACAGGTATACAAACTGTTCAGAAGCAAACCAGTATTCTTTGTACCACTACAACTTATAACCTAGATAACTTTAACATTACATTTATAAAAGTTCAGACTGTAACTGCACACTGTAGGCTCTCCTCTACTATAACAGTGAACTTTGTGAGCCTTCTTTGCAAAGCACATGCTTTTATTTTCCACAGGATTTTCCTTCATTTACAGAATGAACGTTACAATATTCTCCAGCTCCTCAAGGTGAAAGAAGGTAGAAGGTGTGAAGGCAATGAGCTGCAGGCAAACTAAACAAAAAGAAAATGAGAGCGACGATGAGTCTAAGGATGAGGACGATGATGAGGACAGTGTGGGTGAAATTACCAATTTGAGATATGCTGTGAAATGCATTGATAACTCATTATTATTATTGTATTTTCTTGATGTTTTCACAGCACGTTTTGGACACTTGTTTGTTTTCTAGTTCCTCTTCCCGAAGTCCCTAAAAGGCCAAGAAACAGCAGTGTAAACATTTCAGGAGCTTTTTTAAAAATGTTCTGTTGAATTCTTCATGTAAAGTTAGAAAAAAATATCTTTAGACTCCTTGACACATTCATTCCAATACGACGTTCCAAAATGGTACAGTGTTTGATTGACTGATTGATAGATAAAAAATACAATAAAATAAAATAAAATCAAACCAATTAAAATTAAATTAAACCAATTTAAATAAAAATAAAAATAAATAAAAAATCAAAATAAAATTAAAAAATAAAATCAAATAAAATCATATAAATAATATTAAATTAAATTAAATTAAATTAAATTAAATTAAATTAAATTAAATTAAATTAAATTAAATTACATTACATTTTTTTTTACATTTTTTTTCCAACTGGCATCAAATGTGTAGTGGGTTAATATTTTCAAAATCTAGGTCCAAAATTCTGATCATACGGTCTGTTTAAGATGCGACATGCCAGTTTCCATGTCTGTAGCTCCAGTTCATGGCTACAACCATATAGAGATGTCACTTTATTAACCAGATACAAACAAGCACTTGTATTGTGGCCAATTTTTGATCTAGAAAATGAAGAGTTAAAACTTTTGTTGCCTGTTTTCTGGTTACCTTGTCTAGAACAAGATGTATCCATCACGGGTTTGTGGATGTTTACCAGCGAGAAAGACCTGAGGCTGGTGGTGCTAGCTCTGCTAATGTTAGCCACAGCCAGTAAAACAAATCTTAATTTTTTGCACACTTACAGAACAGTATGCTTTGCTGCTGTTTAGCTGTGTTAAATACACTTTACTTTATATTGATTGTTTTTTCTGTTTTCTCACCTTTTAATCATTAAAACTTTCTATGGGGGAGGGTTTACACACAGGAGTCAACTCTTATTATTTGAATTTTTACCTGATAAGAAGAGAGCCTTGTCGACAGTAAACTCCTCAACAAATCTGATGTGACAGAAGTTTTTCTTGCTTTTCCGTATCGCTATGATAGCCCCGCACTGTCCAAACACCTCCACGATCAGCTGCTCTGTGGCGTTCTCTGGCAGACCACCGACAAACACCGTCTTACAACCTGGAGGGCGATCTCTCGTGGCGGGAGGAGGAAGGTCTGTTGGAAAGCAGAGAAACAATGACACATTCATGGTGATGCTTCAGTCGTGCATGAACATGAAACCATCACTCGCAGTATTGTTCAGCTCTGAAAAGAAAAAAATACACTCAAAGCCAAATGATGACATCTTCATTATTTTATCTTATTATCATCACTGCAGAAAATCATTTTAAAGACACTTTCAACATGATGGACGGGGGGACCTGACCCATATAAGCAGGCACTGTCAAACAGCCAATATGTGAATCCATCCAAACAAATTAAGACGGAATGTTTAAGAAAATGGAAAAAGGGAAGAAGACTGCCACCTTAAAGCATCTAATCCCCACATGAAAAGGAGGCAAATCAAATTAAAACACACTACTCAGAGGGAAAGTGTAAAAATAAGTCACAAAAAGGAAACAGAGTGCATTCTGGGTTTAATGCTGCAAATTCACTTGTCTTATTTTCAATCAAGGTGCTTCCCACCTAAAAATAATAGAGCCTAATGCATAAATAATGATAATTTGGTTTGTTTGTTGGATAACTTCTCATATTAAAACTATTTCATGCATGAAAATAAAAAGAAAACCCTTTTGGCTGCAGAGTGAGAGTAAATCCTCTCACATGGAAGCTCTCCTGCTCTGCAGAAATCACGTCCTCTGCACAGATGAGTGTGGACTGATCTAATCTCCAATAGATCAGACCTTTCAGCCATGATGAATGTGATTAGCCGGGTCTGCGAGGAGGGAGCAGCTAATCAGTGGAGCGCTGAGGACGCCGTGCGCCCAGGCGTCTGCTAGAAAAGCCTCATGATAGCTATGTGTTACGCCCTTACAGGTACACTGACTCTGAAAAGAACAGAGGGGAGCTGGTTTGATACCTGAGGCGAATCATGCAGGTGTGTTTGATCAGCGCAGATGGAACCAAATCAGATTTCTCAGATTCTCATGATCAAAAGGATGTTAAGGCTTAAACTCGGTGTCGAATAAGGAAACATAATAACGCTGCTTCAGTAAAAATCACTGAAACTAGTAAGGTCTGTTCAAGCTGGGGATGGAGCCAGGATTTCAGTTTTGAGTGGGCTTGAAAAGACAAGTTATTTGATCATTATTTAAATGACTGAAAACGGGTTTGGTTATTTTTTGCTACTTTAAAATTTGATTGTATTTTTAGTGTTTTTATGCATCAGACAGATCAACCTGTGATTGCTCACCAAGAGTGGCCCTCTAATGCACCAGTGGGCTGCACGGGTACAGCTTTTCATTGATTACTGGCTATAAGAGCAGTGTCATTAACAGGGTTAAATAAAAGACAAAAACTCTACAGTCTTTCCCAAATTTCCCGTTCTCTTATCTTGCCTGTATAACATGAGGCTGAATCTTTTATAACTTTGTTTAGTTTTTGTTTTGTTGGCTTTACTTTAAAGGAAAGTTTATAGTGGGCCTGTTGAAAAGTGCATAAAGCTGCCCTTGGTTCAAGCCAAGAAGTTCCATAAGTTGTGAAGGCTCTTATTCTTTCCATGCAGATTATCAGTTTATCACTTCCTTTTATAAATTCTACCAACCAAAACAACAAAAACAATTAAGATCCTTAACTTTTCTTTGAAAGATCTCAACTACATCCCCAATTCCAGTGACGTTGGGACGTTGTGTAAAACATAAAAACAAAATACACTGATTTACAAATCCTGTTTAACCAATATTCAATTAAATACACTACAAAGACAAGATATTTATTGTTTGAACTGAAAAACTTTTTTTTTGCAAATATTCACTCATTTTGAATTTGATGCCTGCAACACGTTCCTAAAAAGCTGGGACAGGGTCAACAAAAGACTGGGACAGTTGAGGAATGCTCCCAAAACACCTGTTTGGAACATTCCACAGGTGAACAGGTTCATTGGAAACAGGTGTCACGATTGGGTATAAGAGGAGCTTCCCTGAAAGGCTCAGTCGTTCACAAGCAAGGATGGGGTGAGGTTCACCACTTTGTGAACAACTGCGTGAGCAAATAGTCCAACAGTTTAAGAAAAATGTTTCTTAACGTGCATTTGCAAAGAATTGATGGATTTCATCATCTACAGTCCATAATATCATCAAAAGATTCAGAGAATCTGGAGAAATCTCTGCACATAAGCAGCAAGGCTGAAAATCAACATTGAATGGCCGTGACCTTTGACCCCTCAGGCAGCACTGCATTAAAAACCAACATCACTGTGTAAAGGGTATTACCACATCACTACATCTACAAGTGCAAGTTCAAACTCTACCATGCAAAGACAAAGACATTTATCAACAACACCCAGAAACACCGCCGGCTTCTCTGGACCCGAGCTCATCTGAGATGGACTGACGCAAAGTGGAAAAGTCTGCTGTGGTCTGACGAGTACACATTTCAGATTGTTTTTGGAAATCATGGACGTGGTGT
Source organism: Labroides dimidiatus (assembly GCA_030710495.1). NCBI lineage: Eukaryota > Metazoa > Chordata > Actinopteri > Labriformes > Labridae > Labroides > Labroides dimidiatus. The sequence continues at coordinate 6,882,398 of CM061150.1, read as the reverse complement.
CCTCCAGGCCAAAGAGGAAAAGGACAATCCGGATTGCTATCACGTCAAAGTGTAAAAGCCAGCATCTGTGATGGTATGGGGGTGTGTTAGTGCCCATGGCATGGCTAACTTGACCATCTGTGAAGGCTCCATTAATGCTGAAAGGTACATACAGGTTTTGGAGCAACATATGCTGCCATCCAAGCCAGGTCTTTTTCAGAGAAAATTCCAAGCCACATTCTATACATGTTACAACAGCGTGGCTTCGTAGTAAAACAGTGCAGGTACTAGACTGGCCTCTTCAACTTATACTCATGTAATCAGGCTCTTTCTTCCCTTCAACACTCAGATGTCATTAAAAGTTTAAAAATTGAACCTTATTAGCAGTGACAAAGTCAATGATGGGTACCTGGTCTCATTATAATGGAATGGCAGAAAAAGACAGGAAGGAGTAATGAGGCATCACCTCTGTACATTTGATGCTAGCTCATCTTTTCAAAAAGGCTTCATAATACTGTGGTAATAAATGAACCATCAAACTGAACCACATATTTCTAAAAACAAAATATATTATGGGATTTCAGGCAGTGAAGAAATAAACAAGCAAAGCTCAGGGTTTGTTTTAAGATTTAAAATGTGCAGCCAATCAGCTCTTAATTCTTCTGCTGCCAGAGCTTCTCTAAAACTCACAGCTTTCAGTTTTGAGTCCAAGCTGCTGCTATCCCTTTCTTTAAACTTTCTCACAAAGAAGCTCCAGCTGCCCTGCATCTCCTCCTCTTTAAATGTGCCGACTAAAGCACAAATATCGACTGGCATTTCAGTCAGTGACTTCCAGAGCCGGAGGATTAAACAAGTTTCAAGTTAAGATGGGCAGAAAACAGAAAAGGTGAGAGTAGAAAGAGCTTGAAACAGCAAGAAAAGACTTTGGTTGGCAGATCCAACAGAGTCCTGAATTATCTGACCTTTTGGGTCCTTGAGTGGGAGACGGCGGTGGCTGTGAGGACTGCAGTGAGGACAGAGAAAGGAGTGTGGGTGCAGTGCAGCAGATACATGAGGTGTCAAGCTGTTAACTGGCCTGAAATGGTTAAATGTGTTTGGAGCAGAAAGTTTTGGATGTATTCAGGTTAGGGCTGGGAACAGAACTTCGGTTCTTTATGGCACTGACCAAAATGTTTCTGTAGTACCGAGTATCAAACTACGCCTCGTCTTTCGGTGCTAAGTTTCGGTACCCAAGGGTTAATCACGTGATCATAATCTGATGATGCCAGTGGTGATTCACTGTAATGTTACACGAGATTGCGGTATGCAGGGCTGTCTTGCCTCTGTCGCTAGTGACTTTAGTGACTTTCAGACCCCTCTAGTGACTTTTTTTTCTAAAAACACAGACTCCTCCACACACAGCAGACCCTCCAAGCTGCAGCCAGAGCAGACGACTGTATGAAAATGAATCGCACTAGTTTTTGTCTCTTTTAGGTCACTTTTGCTGGTCAGAATCCTGGAGGAAGGACGAGGGTTTTTATTCTAACATAAAAAAACAAGAATCGGCAGAAGAAAGTTTATTTAGAGTTATAAACACATTTACAGTGTACTCAGTATACAATGACCTGTCACTTGTTTGCACCTGTTCTTTTGCACTGGTAATTTTTTGTTTTGTTTTTGGTTTTTTTTAATGTAAGAAAATTGCTCAGAGTGGAAAATTAGATGTAGATGAAAAAAAAAAGATTTGTACAACAACATTTAATACAATTTTCTTTTTGTTAGAAGTGACACAAAAATTGGTACTGAAAAAAGTACCATTCAGGAACTGGTATCGAAGTAAAGGTATCGAAAATTTTTGATTGACACCCAGCCCTAATTCAGCTTCAGCTGGGTAACATGTTTCGTAGCTGGAAACAGTTTGCCTCAGTGGTTTAAAGCTCGTGTTCAGATATCTACCCTGCTTGTGGTTAGCATATTAACACTTCTGTTGACATTTAAGTTTGTAGAGCACTTGCTTCCACATCAGCTGACAAGTTTTATGGAGTTACTGATTTCCTTTTTCAGCAGACTTGGCACCTTCCCACATTACCAAAACTCCTATTTGTTAAGAAGGACAGTAAACATGATTATATGTGTACGTAATGTCATAGAGAAAGAGAGCACTGAGTTTGACATGATTATTAGAGTGACGCAAATGTCCAAATATTCAGAGAGAACCATGCAAACCATTTGTGACACAATGTTAGCACGACGTAGGTGATCAGGGAAAGTGTTGCAGTGGTGCTGGGGCCACAGAGACACGAATGGATCCAGTGAAATATAAAAAATAGTGCTTAAAAGAGCTTGATGTAAACACACACTGACTGTAAAGGTCATTCAGAGTGAGAAGATGGAAGACGAGGATGAGGAGGAGAGCGAGAGTGCTGCAGGCTTGTTTCTGCTCAGTTACAGGTCAATGGGAAGATGATTCACGTGGTGTCAGGTTCAGTTTGAGCAGATTTGGGGTGATGCCAGATTTAATGGACAACATATGCAACCTTGCTCTCTTGAAGCTAGTGTTTCATAATAAAACTGTAAGCTCTTACAAAAAGCAGGTTTTTGAAAACGTTCTTTTCCTTTATTTACATTTCCTTAAACATCCCTTTCTTGCACTTTTGGTACAAAACCCACGGCTTTTCCTCCATCATTAATGGTTCCTCTTCTCTTATCCCCTGCCCAGCTCAGGACAGGGAGCAGAGGGGTGACACAGTTAGGTAAGGATGATAGATTCATGTTGAACTATACTTTAAGACTTCACAACCACTTCCGACCCTCTCTAATGTGAAAGATCTGGAAGACAGTCCCTCTTTTTCCTCCCCCTACGCTGTGCCTCGTGCAGCGGCCTTGCTGAGACTTGTGGAGAATATCATTCACACTCATTCCCTTGCTCAATCCTTATTCCTTGTCATGTTGGCGTGCTCCTCGAGCTAGTTTCAAAGTCCACATATCATAAGCAACTTGCCAAATCTTGTAAGTCATGGATTGTTCATCTTCGAAAGTGTAGTTTCTTATCTGGGTTCGCTTCGCTGCCTGTATGATTCCTGACTGATTCTCCTCCAGCTCTCCACGACAACAAGAAACACAAACGCAACAAGGTGTACCCAATTGTCAGTTCCTCTTCTCTTCGTGTGCTCCTCTCACTCACTTCGCTCATGCGCACTCTGTCCCTGCCCCTCATGCCTGCTCTACTGTTGCTGCTCAGTCACTCAGCTGTGCACTGCTGGTCGTGTGATCGCATACAAACGTCTAAAAACTCCCCATAAAGAGAGCTCTGAGCTGCAAGGTAAACAGAGGACGGAGGAGAATCCCAAACTAGACCTTTGGATCAGAGGCAGAAGTATTTATCATTTAGATTTAAGCTCATGTTATTTTTCAAGGTGTAATTGGTCCTCATGGTTGTAGTTTAAAAAAAACTGATTAAATATAGACAGCGTGAAAATTTATAGATATAAAGTGAGGTCATCGGCAAACTGAAGGGCTGAGGGTTCAGACATTTGTAGTTTCTTATTTTACATTTTTTTTGATATGACAGTAGGGATTGTCCAGACTGAAGTGTCCTCACCGACTGATGAGTAACATTTGTACAGATTTGTACTTTCATCCAGTTTGTACAATCAGTACAAGAGAGCAGTCGTTTGTAGGTTTTGGATACTTTCTAATGAAACTGCAAGAAGAAGCTTTTGTTGCTGAGGAATGAGTCTCTAAAACGGCAGCTGTTTTCAACTGGTTGTTTTTTTTCTTTCAGGTTTGTTTAGAAAAGTAAAAAAATCTCTTTGTGCATTTTTCAGAAATGTATTTCTTGGGAAACTTTAGAAAATACAAGAGAGGACTCAGAAAACATTTCTATTGTCTTCATTTTCTGTTGGTCATCTCAAGACTGAAATATGAATATGGCTTATAGATAGGCTGCTTTTGGGTGTATAAGTCTTGGTATCGTTTTCTCAGTAACAGCTCATTGATTTACTTAATGTAACACACTATACTTTTTCATTCATAGCACCTGACTATAGGTTAAAAAAAGATAAATGCAGTGTAATCTCTTGCCGACCCTCGGGCTTGTCACTCATACATTATTCATTCATTCCACTGTTCATTTTGTCAGCTTATGAATAAAAATTGCTAGAACTATTCAAGTTTAAAGACGTCATGTAGAAGCTCTAAAGAAAGAGAAGAGGAGAAGAGAAGCCAACAGCTCAGCTCCTAATGTTCTGGCCTCCTGAATCTAAGAAACGCCCCTGCTCTTCAGTCCAAGAACCGAGAATAAACACAACTTACCAACCATTAAAATGTCAAAAGAAGTTTCATGAGAGAAATGAGCCAGTTGCCATTTAAAGAAGAGTCGTGCTTTGCTCCAAAAAGTGTAAAATAAATTCGGGTCTCCCAGTCATCTGTTTATTTATCCATCAACAGGCTCATGATGTCCTTTTCCTGTATCCTTTAGTCCCTTGAAGGGTATCCTGGAAAATTTCCAGCCTGGGAGGCTTTTATAATTCCTGTTTTCTTTCCTGAGTCTCGTCTTCAAGCTGGATGTGCCTGAATCCCTCCTCTTACAGGTATCCAGGAGGCATCCTGAGGAGATGGATGATCCTCGCTCCTCTTAACGCAAGGATGCAGCAGTTTTACTCCTACACTCAACTCCTGACTCCGTTCCTGAGGATATTTGACTTCTTGCAACCTCATTCTCCATTTTCACTTCATCAATAAAAAAATAACTCTTATTTATAATTGGACGTGGTGGATGGTGGTGTATGCCCAGTGAAGTCGGCACACCTGCGTCACTGGATCCTGACGTGACAAAGAGGGCCTGCTTCATCTGGAGACACCGTCCATGTGAAAGCTGACAAACCAATCAATACAAGCCCTTTGATTGTTTCAGTGCCTCAACTGGGACCAATTTATTTTCAGAGACTCTCCCAGGAGCTGCTTAACCTGACAAAGCACCTCACAGGGTTTAGTGGCTTGACGCAGAGATGAAGCTTGTGGCGTGACTCGACTTTCATGAGGAGAATTGAGCCACAGCAGCTCACTTCAGAAGTCGTCTTCTTCCAAATACTTGGATTAGAGACTCTTTTTTTTGTGGCACTGAAAGAAGAGACTGACAGGATGATCTTAAGAAGAGAAAACAGATAAGTGGGAACGAATAGTGAGAGGGCAGAATGAGAGTTGCACGATAATATCCATGTATCACTTCAGGTTTTCAGGCACGCGGAATCTCAGAGAGCGTTTTAATAAGTGAGGCACAGTGGGTCATTCTGGGAAAATGGCGTCTTTTTGAACGGCAGTTTCATGTTTGATTTGAATTCTTTTTTTGTATCGCAACAGTTAACACCTTACCATTATAAATCAACATAAATTAAAGCTAAATCTACTTTAAAATTTTTATTAAAGAAATGTTTGTTCTTGCCTGCAGCTGTGTGGCAGCTGCATAACGGTGTCTGAGTGCATAGCTCCTTAAAGGGGGTACACACATAACGATTGTCGGGCTGTTTTTGTCCCAATTTTCCTCCTTCCTGACCAAGGATAGACAACTCCTGATTATCTTAACTCTTTAAAGATCATCTTATCAGATTATCCTGTAGTCTGAGGTGTTCAGAGTGAATTTGTCCAGATAATTGGCTTCAAAACAGGTCAGGGCAGACAATCTAAAATTAAACTTGTTCAATATTTACGACTAAAAATCTTTATGTCTGTGGGGAAAGCTGACTCGCACCGACTCACATCTCCGTGAGTTGTGACGTAGAATGGAATGTAGCCAATCAGGAGGCGAGCTGATTGAAGAACAAGGAAGTTAAAAATAGTCCCAAGACCACCATCATTCCCTCTTCTATGTCCTCTTAAATGTTGCCTTTTGTGTTAGCCGGTTGTTGCTATCTGTTGCTATGTTTCTTTTTCTATGTTTTTGTAAATCACGTTTGTTCACGCGAGATTTCTGTCTTGGAGGGCGAGATTCAAGATCGGTGGTGCGACAGACTCGTTATGTGTGTGGTGAGCTGTCACACTGCCAGTAGTTCTCTGTCTTGCTGCAAGTCTGCTGATGACACTTTGAGACACACCATTTTCATGAGCAACATCACAAGTCACCTCAGTGACAACAAAACATATTTTGTGTCATTGTCGAACACTTATGAGCATTTTTTCCTGTTGAATAATGCAGGGACGAGAAAGCCACCATTTTCGAGCTCTCCTGAGCCACAAATGTTCAGGGTAAAAGTTCTGCTTGTGCCACGGAGTGGTTGTGACAGGCTCTAAAGTTGGAGGGTAAAATCTTGACAAGCTGATCCCTCAAACAGCCTCGGGGTTTAAATGTGCACAGAGTACCGAGTGTGTTTCCCTCCACTGACGCCAGGCTGAGGAAGAGATTTTTGGAGGTGAAGTTAAACTTTTAATCAGCTTTTCCCTTCCCACCTCATTGTGACAGTGACGGTTTGTACTGAGCCACAGGGCGCACCACTGCTTTACAAGAATAACTTCTGAACAGTTTCAGAGTTGTGGGGAAAGAATCATGTTTGTTTTTAGAAAATGTTTTATAGAGTGTGTTTTCATGAAAGAAGTGTAAACTTTCTCAGAGAGAAGCTCTCGTCTTCATTCCTCCTTGAAGGTGACATGTGAGACTTGTGTGAATGAAGTCCCTGAGGCTGAAATCAGACAAAAAAAGTAAAAGTGGGATCAATCAGAAGGCCCCCCACTGATTCTGTTCTCACCCGGGATAATTGGATGTTGGAGGGGAGAGAAATATAAACAACAATGTGTGCAGATGACACAAAGTGACTCGCCCTGAGCTTCTCCTGTCTTTGGTGGTGAGGATGTGGTTTCAGATGTAAAATGTGGTGACAGAGGAGGAGTGACTCGGCAGGAAGAGGAACACAGAAAAATAAAGAAGGAACAAAGCAGGTTTCAGGGACGAGCAGTGCTGTTTGACAGGTACCTTATTTACAACATCGAGCAATCTTTGTTCAGATGGTAACTCCAGACTCCTAACTTCAAGTCTTCAGAAGAACAAAACAAAGATTTTAACATTTGCCACGAAAACACCTGATTGTCACTTTGGTTTTGCCTTCAATAGAAGCTAAAACGGCTCTTTGTTTGTAAATTTCACTGAATTAAATCAGTTTATTTAATATTTTTCTGTTGCCAGTTTCCAAATCAAAGCTTGCTCCAATGTGTTTGGTCACACAGACCTCAAACAGGATCCAGGACACGTCCAACACCAGAAATCTTTTCCCATTCCTGCATATTATGGATTCATGTGCTGTTTGTGGAGATTAGCACAGGATTAGCTTGATATAATGACTTACTGGGGTTTGGAGGGAACAGGGTGCAGCTCTTGCAGTGGATGATCTCCTTAAGAGGCGGGACGTCCTGGGAGAGGGGAGCTGGTACCATGTTGAGGCCGGGCATCATCGGATTCAGGGGGCTGATTCCAGCCATCAAACCCAGGTTGGGATCGAAGTCTGAAGGAAGAAGGAGAGAAATATAAACGAGACGTCATACACCTCGCTGTTAAGACTTCTTTCCTAAAGCATTTGCCTGTTTACTTATTCACAGAGCGATTCTTCTGTCAACACCACTGACACACGAGCAGCAAACAGCAAATGGAGAACACGGCCATTCATGAATAAAACATGCTGTAAACAACATCCATGTTTTAACAAGTTTAAGTGACACTCTCTCCGTCACTCCTGCTGTTTGAATCATGGCTTTACAGATAATGGACTCTGATGGATCTGGACCTACAGTGAAGCTTTAAACATGGCGCTGGTTTAAGCTGCAGCTCTGGGATCCTCGTTCACATATTCCCTGATGAGCATCCAGAAAGACGCTTTAATCAAATGGAAATGACTCTGCTCTCCTGGAGGTGCCTCATCGTCACCTACCGAGGATTTGGAGTTGATAATTATGCTGCAGGGTGCATCATATTTTTTACACCTGCTTATGTTCATGCAGGAGCACTGCTTCCAAAGCACATCCCTCACTGGAGATTATGCACACACTGTTATATCGCAGACATGTGACGAAATCAATCTGACAGGCCAGGAGCAGATTTCACTGAAGGTGTTGCTGGCTGCAGCCACAGTCGATGAAATTAGAATTATGATACAAATAAACAGACAAGTAACATAATGTAAATGAGACGACTGAGCTATAAATGTCTCCTGTTCAAACATGTTGATTTTGACACTGTCAGAGTGACATTTAAGTGAAGCAGGGTTCACACATGTGGATTTTCTAAATCTGAAAAGATTTTTTTATCTGTTAGAGACCACACATAATCTCAATCTCAACACAGCTCACTGCTGGGGCTGGGTACCCAACTTCGCTGTTTTTTATGGTAGTTCCGAGTATCGGATTACACCTTGTCTTTTGGTGCTAAGTTTCTGTACCCAAAGAGTTAATCACGTGATCATGATCTGATGATGCCGCCGGTGATTCGCTGTAACGTTACAGGAAGTTGGGGTAAGAAGGACAGTGTTGCCAATTTGGCGAATCTGTCACTATATTTAGTGACTTTCAGACGCCTCTGGTGATTTTTTTTTTTCTAAAAAGTGAGAAATCCAACATAGCTGTTCATTATAAGTAAAAAGACGAGTGTCTCTGGGGGGTCAGTGAGGGTTAGGGGCCTTGTTGATGAGATTGGCTGCAGATGGGAAGAAACTGTTTTTGTGGCGTGAGGTTTTGGTCCTGATGTACTGCAGCCTCCAGCCAGAGGGGAGTGTTTCAAACATTTGTGTCTGGGTCGGGTGAGAGGGGTCAGCCACAGTCCTCATTGCTCGTCTCAGGGTTCTGGAGGTGTACAGGTCCAGGAGGGACAGGAGACTGCAGCCAAGCAAATGATACGCCGCAGCCTCTTCCTGTCCTTAACCATGGCTGCAGCGTACCAGATGGTGATAGAGGAGATGAGGACTGACTCCATGATGGCGGTGTAGAAGTGCACCATCATAGTCTTTGGCAGGTTGAATTTCTTCAGCTGCCTCAGGAAGTCCATGGATGGAGCTGATGTTCAGATCCCACTTGAGGTCCTTGGTGACGATGGTCCCCAGGAGGCAGAGGGACTCCACAGTCCGATGAGGGTGGTGTCATCTGGGAACTTGAGGAGCTTGACGGACTGATGACTGGAGGTGCAGTTGTTAGTGTACAGGGATAAGAGCTGAGGAGAAAGGATGCAGCCTTGGGGGGCCTTTTGTTTAGAAAGAAATTGTTTCAGCCTCATTGTTACAGAACGACTCGTCGATGACTTTTCCGAATAACTTGGTAACTTGTAAAGAAGAAGCAGTCGTGAAACCCCTACTACACAAACGACTGTTTCCATGGCTGGTCTAATTTCACAGCTGTGTTGTTTATGTTTTCTCTAGTGTTCATATATGTGTGTGTGTGTGTGTGTGTGTGTGTTTGTATGTGTGAGTCTATGGATTTATTTTCCTCTTTCACAGAAGCTGGGACCTGAGGCCAGCTTTCAGCAGAGCTGTGTGTAATAAAGGAGATTATTTACTTCTACCCAGAGATTTCCACATCCACCAGCATTTTCTCATCTTCTCCCACATTGTGCTCGAGGATGTTTCATCATTGATGTAACATTATTTCTTCCCTGTGTCAGTGCTGCTCCTTACAGTAGATACTGACAGTACACACAGGTGAAAACGTATATCTGACAGGTTCACTTCATCAGCTGGGCGTAGGCTGTTGTTTTATAGATTAAAATGCATAATGTGGTACCAGAGGTGTCAAAAGTGTTTGCATTCATTACTCAGGTAGAGGTACAGATACCAGGGTTTAAAAAGACATTAAAGTATCAAATGAAGCTTTTAGCTCAACCCATTAACTCATAAACTCATTGGTTGCCACTGACGACTAAAGATGTCAATTTGGTTACAACCATTGACTGCGTCTACAGATGTCAGTTATGTATTTCAGCGGGTGGGGGTGGTGTCTGTTGAAGCTTGTCTCTCAATATCAGGCTTGTAAACTACTGTAGGTGGCAGCGGTGCTCTCTTCGGATGAGAGATCAGCAGAGATTTGAGAAGAAGATGTGAGATGACAGAGACATGGTGAGACTGAAAGGCAGGCAGCAAGAACAGAGAACGTGTGGCGGGGAGGGGGGGGGGTTTGCGATTGTGAGAAAAGAAGATGGAGATCATAGCTGAGGATCAAAGGATGGAGTTTCAGAGATGAGGGCTGTCTAAAAAAGTGTTTTCTCTGTTTTTAGTAAAAAAAAAAAAACAGGAAGAGAGGGATGAAAGAAGAGCGTCTACTCTTCCTTTTGGTGGTTTCAGAGTTTATATAGTCATAGAACAAAATATTCTGTGGGTCTTGAGAGATCAGTATAAATGCTCTGAAAATGGCTGGCAGTAAATGAGTTAAGGACAAGAGCCAGAGGCCATGGCGACTGTAATGATACATTAAAATGTTAATGTTGAAAAATGTGAGATGTATCTGTTTCAGCCACATTTATGCCCATTGAAAATGAACTTATTATAGTTCAATACAAATACATTAAAGAATCATATGTGTACCACTGAGCATTAACTTGTTTTATGGAGATATGGAGACATGATGACTATAGCTAGAGGCATTTTAAACAGAGGCGTGTTATCAATGGCCTTTATTGGAATTAAGCACCCACACGCATGCAAGACCCAGAACAGCTGGAGATGACCAATAGGGTCTGACTTAACACGAAGGCTAAAACGTTTCAAACAAATCTAGGCTAGCCAAAATGTTTGATAACTTTATGAAGACTCTATCACAACACCAGCATGGATGTAATGAGGAAGAAACTTGCTGGACCGTGACACATCTTAAAAATCCATAATAAATCACCAGTGTCAAGCTGACAGCTGGTTTGAACAGGTGTGATGGATCACATTCACACCAACAGGGTGTCAGAATAGTATTATATTAACTTCTCATCCAATCACAATCAAATTCACTCCATCCATTTTTTTTTTCTGGAATGAAATAGGAGTAACAAGGCTATTTTTCAAACCTTGGCTTCTGCAAGGGATATTTCCTCTGTACTGGGGTGTGTAACCAAACCAATTTGCAAAACAGGTGCTCAGTTGATCATTTTTGACCAGAAAATGGAGATGATTTCAGTTTTCTTATAATTAAAAAAAAAATCCTCAGACAGGACTTGGCAAGTAATAACAACACAGTGTGTGACAAAGCTGTGTGAGTGATTTCAAAACAAGACTGTATGAAATATTTAGAAAATGAAAGAACAAACGAAAACAAAAAAAAAACTTTATCCTTTTCCACCATCAAATTACATGATACTTCACTGCCAATAAAAAAGGCCCAATGGAAACATGCTGAATAATAAGACTTTGATTAATGCAGAATGCTTCAATGAGACTATTTCATTGTGCCTGATATAGTCAACCAGTAAATGTTATGAATGTTGGTTTAAAGGCCAGAGTTGGATGAACAAAAGGTTTAGTTTAGTTTAGTGACAATACATTAAATAGACAGAAAAATATAGAACATATAAACACAAAGAAGTCTAAAAATAATGAAATACAAACATCATGCACACCATAAAAAACACTCCATTATTGAATCTGCTTAAGGTAAAGGTAAATGCTGGGTTAATAAAAAGGCTGGCACTGTTACATGCGTGAGCACATCACCATACATCCATAAAAATGACCTCCAAGGTTACTGAAAATGAAGTTATTGCATACTGAGCCGTCCATCAATCAGGAGGTGCAGATACAGATATAAAGGAAGGGATATTTGTTTGTATGTCGCTCCTGACTGTTAACGTCCTCTTCCTGCCTCCAGGCGCTCTCCTCTCTGATTTCCAGGGTAAACAAACGTCCCTTCTAGCAGCCAGCAGAAGATGGGGCGGTTTGACAGAGGTGACATGGATGGTTGCTGTGTGGCATGCTGGATAATATCCTCTAATGAGACGAGCTAGCAACACCACCTGGAACCCTACCAGAGGCTGAAATCTGCCTTTCTCAATCTCTGCCAGGAGTCACACGCTTTGCATTTACATGTGAACATCTCAGACTTCGTTCCTCCTGCAGGAGCGATTTTCCTATCAGCATCCTGCAGGAGAGAAACTCACTACAAATATCTTGCTGTCTGTAGAGGTTATTCAATCCTCCTTTTCCATTAAAACCTAACTAAGATTCTGTTTTTGGGGGAGTCCATCTTTTTAATGTGACACCTTCGTAGTCAAATCTCCAGAACAGATGGAACCTTTAATGATATCCAGCCTTTAATGGAAGCTAGCTGCCATAGAAAGGGAGAGCTGTCAGAAAGTTTCATTACTGCAGCCTTATAACTCCTGCTCTATTTTCTTTCCCTACAGACACACTGTGTATCCAAAGTCTATCCACTCTGTCCGCCTACATGCAGCCAAAATCCTCTGGCATGGAACCAGTGCAACTCCAGTGCAGTCAGCAGAAAGGGACACGGCGTTCAGTCCGAGGACTGGAGAAGGCTTTGGGCAGAGGAGCGGCTGTCAGCTAATATATTTCCTGATGTTAATTCAGGTGAGCTAATGTGTGACAATGAGGGGATCTTGATTCATATCTTCAGGGGTTTATTCACAGGAGGCTCTGTTTGGATGGTTGGTGATCAAACCTGACAGTTTTCATATATTCCATTGTGGCTGGATGTGTGTGTTTGTGTGTAGTTGTGTACAGCAGTGGAGGTTCGAAGCCACTGTGTGTGTTGTGGTGGAGCAGTGGTTGTTTATTCAGGGAGGAGCTGGCTTATCTTTTCTCCAGGGTGTTTTAGTTTGTTTGTGTGTCCATGCAAACGAGTGAGCATCTAAAATAAATACTGTTAACCTTTCAAACGTGTGTGAAAAGCTAAATATCTCTGCTTTTAGTGGAGCAGCTTTTCTTTTCTGGTTTTAACAGTTTGATGTGGTTCAATGATGAATGACACATTTCAGTTTCAAGGTCAAACAAACGAAAATGAGTCTGGTGCCAGGAAAAGAAAAGAAAAGAAAAGCTTGACTCAATCTTTACAGGAAAGATGGAGACATGTTCACCACCTCAGCTCTTCAAAATTCATTCAGCAAAAAGAAGCTGAGAATGAAAAATTGCTCCGTGGTTGAACTTTTCCATGCTGAGGTCGTCACCTGAAATAAACGCTTTCAGAGCTATTCTTGACATTTTTTTTTCTAAGTGGTTTCAGACATCAGGAAGAATTTTGTTAAAAGATTCAGGCCAGAAAGGCCGAGATTCAAGAGGAGTCTTTCATTCTAAGTCAAATATACAGAGGAGCAGCACATACTGTGGAGTATCTGTTGATTAAAACCATATTGTGAGATCTGTGTTTGGACAGAAATATAGGAGGAGGAACTCTATAGCTCTTCATCTGGTTCTGCTTATAGTCTGGGTGTGTTTGAGAAAGTTCTGATTCAACTTTCATTTAGTTTCCCCCGCAATAGTGCTGAGGAGGCCTCGGGTCTCTGACTGAATTTTTTGCCTTCTTTTTCCCCTGGAGGCCTCTGTACTACGAAGCTGGATTAACACATCCGGAATCTCTCTCCGTTAACTGGATTGACTTAACGAGACATTCACAATCCTGATAAGGGGTACAACGAAGCAGGATATCAACTCGCTCAGTGAATCCAGGGTTTTCTAGCCTTGATCAGCGCACGCTCACATTAAAGGGCTGGTGTCTGCAGCGTCTGACCAATCACAAACAAGAAACAGGAGAAACCCTGCAGAGCAGCCTACTTTACCACGAAGGAGCAGACAGTTATTCTTTAGAAATACGAAGAATATAAACACGAGACTCACCTTCAGTGATTGGACTCACAGAAACGGCTTCTTACCGAACACCTTAGAGGCAAAAGAAATGTGTAGATTTTAGGGCTGAACGATTTTGCAAAATAACCTAATTGTGATTTTTTTGACGGGGACGTTTATATTCTGCGTATGATCAACACGACAAAGGATGCTGTCAACATATAAACAGTTCTTTCCTTGGTGGTCAGGGTTTTAGCCATGCAGTTGTCACACATGGCCTTGCGGTTCTTTCTTAAATGCTGGAACAGGTTTGTAGTGTTGCCCCTTGTTGTAGCTACGGTAACCAGGCATGTTTTAAACAACACCTTACACTGTGCGGTGACTTCTTTTCTAAATCCAAAATAGGTCCAGACAGCCAACGTTCCTCTTTGACACCAAAGTCGCCTCTTCTATGTCCTCTCTCGCAGTTCTTCTGCTGAGGCCATTTTTAAAGATGTCAACAACAACACAACAAATAATAAAAAAAAAAACAAAACACCAACAGATGGGTTTCCTTCGTTGCACCTGCAGCTCTGTTTACCAACAAACTCAACTCAAGTCTGTGGCCTGATTTCCATCCCTTCCTCTATCAAAACTCTTCAAAACAAACATCTAACATGCAGCAGCTTTAACTGGAACACACCCACTGTCCAGTCGATCTGCAGAAGTTAAACCATCATTACTGGATGCATGTATTGGACTTTGTTGAGCAGCAGAGGTTTGATGCTCTCGCCCTCAGTGGTCTGTTTATCCAGCTGTCTTTCTGCATTAATCCACTTGACTGGAGGCAGAAACACGCTCTCTCACAGAGTGGATGAAACGAAGGCAAACTTCAGTGTCTAATGAAAACAGTCCAGCACAGGCCCTATCTGTTAATGAATGAGACAAACTGATGCATAAAAACCAACTTCAAGCTGCACAGAGGCTTACAACCAGTCCGACACATGCGTGAGCTCACTGCCACATTAAAGCAGACAGAAGCCAGGCTGAATCCTCTCCTGTTGTTTGGAGCTGGAACAAAAAGGAGGCAAAGATGATGCTCTGAAGAATCAATAACTCATCCACTCGTATTACCTCCAAACCACAAGGTGCTGCAGGAACAAGAGCTACATGACACCACGAGACAACCGAGTTTCCCAAACATGGAAACTATTTTATTCATTCAAGAAGCAGTGAAAGCAACGCCAAGTGTAGCACAATTACAACACAACATAAAAGCTGAATTTAGGAATACGAGGTGTGAACTTTGGATTTCCTTTTCCTCGTTGTTCTGTGTAATCCAAGAAAAAAAGGAAAGAAGTAGAGACAGAGAGCTTTAAGAGGAAACTTTCCACTCACACAGCTCTCCTGGGGTTCAGCATGTAAAGCTGTTTTGGTCTGAGTGAAATGAGAAATGCATGATGGGAGGAAAGAAGAGGCTTGTGAGTGATATCTGTAGAATGATTCCTGAGTGTAGAGAGATGATCACACAGCAGCACATTTCTGGAAGCCTTCATATCAGAAGAGATCTCTCTCTCTTCATGTGACAGAGAGAATCAGTGTTTGGAGCTCTTACATTATGGATATAAAACACAATCAGCTGCTGGAGAGGATCCACCCTCATTTTTCTCAGTTTGTGCCCAGACGAGCGTTTCAGTGTGACTCAGAGGAGTGTGAGAGTGAAGGAGCTCAGAAAGTAACAGTGTGTGTTTCAGTTACAGAGGCTGACTCAGCTGTTATAAGATATAAATGAGCTGTGGGTAATTCAGGCTGTGAGGGAGGAAGGGGAAACAGGATATTAGAAAAGGGAACAGGAAGAGGTAAAGGTGGTGAAACAGCAGCTGTTACTCCAGGTGATCTACTCGGGGAGACACAGCTGTCCTATTAACCTGAGTCTCCTCCCTCTCCGTCACTGTCTCCTTGTTTCAGTCCGAGCTACAGCAGGAAACACAAACTGCTCCTGATACCTCATGTGTTGAGGATAAAAGACCCCAATCACTCAGGAAAGTCTGGTTATTTAGCCTGATTAGAGCTTTTTCCCACCTCACTGTGTTTAATTGACCTCCACCTCAGTCGTTAGCTTGTTGCAGCTGTTAGCACAGGACAAATTACACATTAGCCTTTTTTATTGGTACACAACATCCGATTTATTTCTGCGATTTAAATAAGCGGCATCAACCTACAGCTTCATGTTACACTCATGTCTTCTTGTCGTACACTGATTAAATTAATTCTCACAGCAAAGTTGAGCTGATCAGTTATGCCAGGAGTTTCCAAACTTTTCAGCTCACAACCCAGAAAATGTGGTGCTAGAGACTGGTGACCCACTGCTACGGGAACAATAACACAGAGATCCAGAACAAAACAAAACAAACAAACAAAACAAAACAAAACAAAACAAACAAACAAACAAACAAAAAAAAAACCTGAGATCCTGAACCAGTACAGATTTGCACAGATTGCTGTTCCCTAAATTAACCCATCTCCACTAATACCATCATTATCCCAGACTTCAACCAAAGTTTTTTTTAAATCAAAATTAACCACTTTTTGTTAAAATTATTATTATTTTTGTTCATGTTTTTACAATAATGGATGAAATACACAATTGTAAAAAGTTTTGACTTTGGAGGCATTTCACCACTCTCAGTGGGTCCTGACGAGGGATGGACCAAAATGAAAATTCTTGTCTGAAACTGAAAACTGAACATGAGGAAACCAAGGCCGAAAAACCATAAAACCAAAAGAAATTATCGCATCAATTACTTGTGCCATTGCATTTATGTTTATGACTGTGTATTAACCTCACTAAAATCAAGGAGTTGCATTTGCATTAATTAATATTAATGCTTCAAAGAATAATGCTGTCTTCACATAGATGCCCTGGGAGCCTTTTAAAAAAGGCAGAGATTTTTTTCTACTTCTCGTGTGGTGGTTTTGACGTCATTTTTCCCGACTCTCTGTCCACTATATGGAGTGTGCTCATCTGTGATACAGAGAGCAGAGGAGAATTGTGAATATGACCATATAGAGACAAAAATGACATTGGGTTATGTAATGGTTTAGAGTGTGAGTGTGTGTGTGTGGGGGGGGTGTAATGGTGGGGGAAATACTGTTATATTTTGGGCCACTCTCTTGCAGGACTTTTCTGCAGGATCATATCAGACAAAAAGGGTGCATGCCCCTCATCTGGTTCAGAGAGACCCTTCTTCTCCTGTGCTGTGTGCTTCTCCCTCTCCAAGCAGGTTCTCCATCCATCCTGGATCATTTCTCGTGTATGCATGACACACTCTGCAAATCCCTATCTGTGGGCTATACATTGAAATACATCCACTCTGCAGATATGTTGGCTCCTATTCAGACAAGAGCATGCTGGCCACAGATTTTGCCTGCAAAATCAAAATATACTGTGTCTGTCGTTTTGTTTTTGTGATAAAAGTCTTTCGGCCGAAAACAGAAAATGCATTTTCGGGCCATTTTGGGCACTATCCCTAGTCCCGACTCCCACTTTGTAATGTGTCTGTAAGAGAAATGATCATTGCCTCAGAACCTTTCACGCAAAGGGGATTTCCATAAGCACATCAATACTAGTCACGTTTCAGATTGGAATTTTCTGTTGAAAAGACAACACGAGTCAACGCGCTAATGAGTCTAAGGAGAGGGTGAGAAACAAACTTGAGGAAAAAAGGTCAGAAGTTAGCAAATTGTACTTAACACAACTAGCAGTCATGGCTAAATGAAGCTGCAGTACATCTAAATATATCACAGGATACACCTTTACTTATGACAGGTAATTTTCTGCAGTCCTTTTAGCTCAAAGGTCTAAGTTCATGAACGCTGGCCTCAAGGCAGAGACGACAGAGTCATTATCAGAGCTGTTTAACACACACACATTAACAAACACAGGTGCAGATAATAACTTCCCTGATTGATGCTTTTCTCCCATGTGTGCCAGTTTGAGGCTCTGATGTTTGTGCTGTATGGCTGCAGGTGTGACTTAATGACACATTTAAACAGAAACAGAGCTGTCATTAATGGTGTTAGATAAACCTGTGCTTTACTTCACATCACAGCTGACAGTCTGCTGGAAGAACGCTGTGGCAGAGGGAACTGCCACATTGTGAATAGCTGTGAATAGTTCAAACAGGAAGTTGTCTCCTCTGTCTCGCCTGAGCAGGAAGGTTTTAGTCCACCATATTTGAAATATGCCAGGCTGGAGCATGAGTGTGTCTGCTGTTCGTTTCTCAGTGTACACACATGCATCAACACACACACACACAGAGCTTGGCATATTTCAAATTTTAAAGTGCATTTCAGCTAAGAAGTTGGAATTGATTTATAAAAGGCTTTCCAGAAAGGCTCCCCACAGAGGAGACAGAAAAGATGTGACAGAAGGGCTCGTTCAGGAAAGTGGAAGAACGCTGCCAAACGTTACAGACCGCAGTAATCAGATCAGTAATACTGCATCGTAATATACACTGACCACTCAAACGTTGCACTAATAATGACCCTGATGTTTAACACAGAAAATAATCCAGATATGTAATGGATGTAAAATAAATAATTTAGTTTAGAAAGATTAAAAAACGTTTTAAAACAGTAATAATTCAAGTTAACGATGTTAGGAGCGAGTTAATATACATTTTAAAACACTTTAAGATTGTATTTACATTCTGTTTGATGTTATAATGTTTGTTTTGCTCTGATATGTTGAAAGGATGAATGTATCTCAGTGATCAATTGGTTCTGCCTAGGATTTGTCGTTATTGAGCACTTCCTGTTTTTGCCAGTAGGGGGAGCTTGTTGCATGCGGCTTCTTATTACACTTTTGGATGAAAACCAACAACAGCGTGTGTTTTCTTCTATTCATATTTCTCCCCTTTACAGCATGCTTTACAACTCTTATAATTCTTTTTAATGGTTAAAATATGTGTCTAAGTCACTGTCAAACATATTATTGTTGAGCAAAGCTTCAAGCAGGATCAAGAGAATATTTATATATGGGGTTTTGATTGAAAGAGAAGCTTGAAAACAACAATAAACAGCCTTTGTGTACGCTCTCTGGTAGAAGGCCACTGCTTGAGATTTTTCATTTAGACTGTCGATTGGACATCCACTTTGTAATAACAGAGAACATTTCACATGCTAGGTGAATCTGGGGAAATAATGAAATACACAAAGGAAAAGACAATGACCATCTCTCAGTGTCAACAACCAGAGAGGCAGAACCTTTAAAGTTATAGAGACGTGCAGCTCTTTCTCTGATTCCCAGAGCATTTTGTTTTGGAACATTTTATTCTCAGACAGACAGAGCCCGGTGGTTTGAGTGTGACATCTTCAAAATGATTATAGTGTTGCAATCCGTTCTTGGTGACTCATCGCGTCTGTTTATACCGGCATCCTCATTTAAAGTGACCAAAGCTGCCAAATGCCAGAATCCCACAGTACAATAAAAGAGAGAGCCACAGCAGCAGAAATACCACACTCATGCAACACTCATTTAGTCAGACACACAGCTGAAAAGACAAAAAAAACACTGCTCCACCAAGTTAAACAAAAAGGATTCTGTTCATTTAAGCTGCTGTTGCAAAATTAAGAAAAACTTGAAACATGAATCTAAGCTGAAGGTTTTGGTTTATTTTTCTTAACTCTTACCATAAATGATTTCAACACTCTGCTGAGTGTGAAAAGAAAAAGGCCTTTAAAATGCAACAAGATGCTGAGCCCAAAACGTAATAACTTTTCCCTTTCCATCTTCTACCGCATATCCAGGTCCGGGTCATGAGCAATGTCAGCGAAGACCAGTGGCCCCTGTCCCTTTCTGCCAACTCCTCTGGGGGGATACCGAGGCGTTCCCAGGCCAGCTGAGAGATATAATCTCTCCATTGTGTTCTGGGTCTACCCCGGGGTCTCCTCCCAGTTGGGCATGCCCAAAACACCTCCCCAAGGAGAAGATAAGGAGGCATCCTCACTAGATGCCCGAACCACCTCATCTGGCTCCTATGGATGCAGAAGAGCAGCGGCTCTACTTCGATCCTCTCCTGGATGTCTGAGCTCTGAACCCTATCTCTCAGCTGCTTGTATTTGCGATCTTGTCTTTTTGGTCTCTACTCACAGCTAGATTGCCCCATACTCAGCTGCAAACCACCCAAATGTGAGCTGGAAGTGAGTGTCTGATGAAGCCAATAGGAGCACATCATCTGCAAAAAGCAGAGATGGGATCCTGAGACCCCTGAAACTGACTACCTGACACGGCTGCGCCTAGAAATCCTGTCCATAAAAGTAATGAACAGAATCAGTGACAAAGAGCAGCGCTGGAGTCCAACCCTGACTGGGAATGAATTCGACTTATTGTTGGCAGTACGAACCAAACTCTGCAAATACAGAGATTGAACAGCCTGTAACAACGGGCCATTGACTTCATATTCATAAAGCACCCTGCACAAGATACATCAGGAGACATGGTCAAAAAGCCTTCTCTAGGCCCACAAAGCACATGTGGACTGGTTGGGTGAACTCTCATGCCCCTTCATCAAGCTTGCAAGGGTATAGTGCTGGTCAAGTGTTACAAGACCAGGATGAAACCCGCATTGTTCCTCCTGAATCTGAGGTTGGACCAACCATCGGACTCTTCTCTCCAGCACCCTGGAGTAGACCTTACCAGGGAGGCTGAGTAGTGTGTAATTTGAGCACCCTTCTTTACATGGGGAACCACCTACCCAGTCTGTGACCCAGAGGCACAGTCCCAAATCTCTATGCAATGTTGTTTTAAGGTTTTATTACATTTCTGGCTCAGCTTTTTATTACATTATCAACCAGCTCAACATATCGAGCTTTTACAGGCCTGCAGGAGAAACGATGGCAACTTTACTGTAAGTTAATTCAAATATTATGCGATTGGAGTTTAAGCAAAATCTACATTTCTAAAGTGAATAAATCAACATAGGATGTTGCTGTTAATACAAAATCAGGTTAAACAACATAAATTACAGACATGTCAATAAATCTACGGACTGAGCAATACTTTGCATCTTTGAAAGAATGTCCAGTTAATATCAGCAGCAGTCGAGGAATATAAGACGTCAATACTGACTAATAACAATAACTATATCTGTGTGTCTGGTTTGGATATTGGGTGGTGAATATTAAGGTGTGTGTCACCTGATATGAGTTGCTGTCCAGTCATTCCTATTGGAGGCATCCCCAGGTTGTTCATAGCCGTAGCCCAGGCACTGGGGTCCGACATGGGCATCGTCATCGAGTTGGAGTCCATCGTCAAGTTACAGATCCCTTCTGCAGAATAACGAGAAGATGGATGTTATCAGTTAAACTGTGGTAAACAGGGTGACTTCATCTGTATTCTGACCACAGGATGGATCAAAATAGACCAACGAATCAGTCAAACGTGGCTCTGCTGCTGATGCTGTGGAGCATCTCCCGTCTGAAACATACGCTTCAAACATCTTGATTCCACTGATTATTAAACCTGTTTTAAATGTTGAGTAATCCTGATGTGGAGCCATGCTAGCAGAGGCGTCATGTTTCTGTGACACCCTCTCCATCATCCTCCTCTTCACAGTTTGTTCTAAGGGTTTCATGTCTGTGTTACAGGAAAGTTGAAGAGGCCACCAGGACCCTGCAGTAACTCTGACACCACACTGTCATTTCCAATCTATTCACTATGATGCAGCTGTTAGTTCAGTTTCTGCACTGAGGCCAAACAGTCTGGCCTTCTGACACTTCCTGTCTCAGTGACCCGCAGGTTAAAAAAAAAACAAAAAAAACAGCAGTAGGAATGAAAGAGCTGTCACACAAGTGTAAAATCTGGACTCACACAGGCCTTCTAAATGACAAAATAGATATGAATTCATGAGCCTATTCAAAAAATACACCAGTGAGTTCCTTTGTAAAAGATCAGAAGCCAGAATGAGAAAATAAAGCAGAGTAAAACTAGGTTATCATGGCAGGAAGTACAAGTCCTGATCCTGGTAGTATCAGACATTTGCCAGGCACTCTGCCACTGAAGCTTGAAAAACTCAGCCTAAAACATAAAACACATGCACACGACATCTCTACCTTACAGCTGCAGACTCAAGGCTTCCCACCAAATGTTGCATAACAAAGCAAACACATTTAGATCTGGTCATAAAAACCCTGAAGTCAAGTGGATATGAACATATCACATATCCAGCAGCGGCTCATTCTCTCTCTGCAGCCTATTTCGCGCCTCTTTAAAGCTCTCCTCCAGTGGACCTCTTTCTCTGTGACACACCTGTAAACTGCTGTGACTGCCGGCTGAGCCGAGCTGCCCTCTCCTCCTCTTCTGACGCCAAAGCCAGCACTGCTGTTAGTAATGAGACGCACCGCAGCCTGCACGCTCCTCACACCTCACAGAGTCTGAGGCAGAGCTCAGTGTGGAGGTAACACGTGTTTTCTGCCTGCACAACAAGCGCTCCATTGGTATTCCTGGTGTTCAGACACAGCTGGCGGTGTGGAATAAGGTTATTTGCCTCTTTGCCTTCCTCTCTGAGCGGCTAATTTCAGAGCAGTCTGCTGTGGCTGGTGCAGAGGGGACTGAAATAACCACCAGTGTCTGTGTGTGTCTTTGTGATAAAGCTGCTGACTTTACAGGCTTGTTCCCAACACAACCCTGTTAACTGAGGACACTCTGCAGGACAGAAAATGAGGGGTTGGAGGCCTGTTGGTGAGCTGTTTCATAGCTGTTTAAAAACAGTTTACAGGACATTAACTGCAGTCACTGCAGCACACACACATGTGGGAAGAGAAAAAGCCTGTGGACAGCATAGTGATGAGAACAAGACAGTAAAAATCAATATGGAGATGATACCATGACTGAATAAATGCTGGATTTAGAGAGATGGTGAAAATAATTTCCAGTTCCCGATATTTTCTTTTAGGATGTTAAATTGGCCGCTTGTCAGAATTTGACAGCCTTCACATAAAGGTAATTTGGATGCCCTCTGACCCCACTGAGCCCTTCTGTTCATTTTTCCACCCCCGCCATTTTTTCACTTTTTGTGTCACTTTTTCACACTGCTTCTGTTTTTTTCCCACTGCCTTTTCTGTATTGACTTGTACGACATCCATTATCCCATGTTTTACACACACACTTTCCCAGGGAATCAGTTATACTTTCAGACTCGCAGCTTTTGATCCCCGGCAGCAAAGCTGACCTTCAGCCTTGGGCTCCTAGGAAAGAAACCATCCTGCAGCATTACATCGATATATGAAGCCGAGGGAGGAATAACAAATGGCTGAACACAAACATACACACGCATGCACACATCTGGAAGGAAAAATAAGAATCGACTCAACATTGCAAAGAGAGCAATCAGAGCTTTTTTTTTCTTTCCTGAGACTGACTTGTTTGTTTGAACAAATTATTTGTCCAAATAATCCTCACAATCCTCAAATGATCTATGGCTAGGTCCTGCCCTCAAACGCAATGAGCCAATCACAGTGCATATATTCATTGTCATACACTCCGACATTCTCTTCCCAGACGTCCCGTGAAATGCAGAAAGTCAGTTTCATTCAGTTCTATGAGGTTTTTCTGAGATTTTAAGTTTAATATAGTCAAACGGTGTTCATGGAGTTAAACAAAAAGGATTCTGTTCATTTAAGCTGTTCATTTACGTCTGTTCTAAGGTAAGTCAACAATCGTATGTGAGGCAACATATTGTCACTTTGCTGAAAAGAAATATAAAGTTATCTTTAACATCTCTAACGTTAGCTAAAGTTAGCCAAACGTTAGCTCCTAGCTGAGTTGTTCATCATGTCTCTTTGTTTATTGGAGTTCATTGGCTTGGTTTGTTCTAGTTTTTGTTCTTTGGTGATCGTCCATCATTGTTAGCTGTTGTCCAAAGGGCTCTAGTTAAACTTGTTCGCTTCTGGAGCTTAGCTTCATTAGCTTATCTGCAAAAGCCCAGATAACAAAGGTTGACAAATGTTCTGCTGAATGATTCAATGTAAACACTGTAGCTCCCAACTAACAGAGACACTCTTGGTAAAGATGGTAAAAAGGACATTAGACAACAAGATAGAGGATCAGCATCGGTCATGAGGAAAATCTGAGATGCTGATGGTAACCAGATGTGGTTTATCAGATTTGCTCTGGGACCTGTAAGTTTTGTCTTGTAACTGAAGCTTTTTATGGACCTTCAACAATAAAACGATTCCTATATCCCTCCAATGTGTAGTTTAGACCCTTTTGGTGACTTCTAGATGATATCTGATCTTTCTGTCTCCAAAAGTCATCAATGACGTCCTGTGAAATGTCTCCTACTGTGACACTTCCCATTGCGTCAGTCACTGAATGTTCATTATTTGTCTGAGTGAGTGAAGGGGGTGGGCCTTAACTATTTACTTTAATCTTCTGAAGTCACCTTAGATTCAGGGAGATCTCATATCTATGGAATAATTTTCCTGGAAGTTTAGTGTCTGGTCTTATGGTGATAGAATCGTTGTGTGTGTGTGTGTGTGTGTGTGTGTGTGTGTGTGTGTGTGTGTGTGTGTGTGTGTGTGTGTGTGTGTGTGTGTGTGTGTGTGTGTGTGTGATTCAAAGGATCGTCACATTAAAAATCAGTCTGAACTGTTTGTTGGATCTAAAAGTCTCCTAGTGTTTGGCTAGCTTAAGGGAAGATTCAACCAGTGGAACTCAAAGGCGTTAAGGACAATAATCCTCAACAACAAAAACAAGTCATGAACACTGATTGAATTCCTCTCCCACTCTGTGAAACCCTACCGCTGAAACGTTTCTGATTGGATATCAACCGCTGGTATTACATGGATGATGATTGTGATTAGGCTGAGGTCAACATGACTCCGAGGCTTTCCTGATACTCTCTCTGCAGGCTGTGACCAGCTTTAAGCGTCTCTTAAAGCCCCCCAAGGAGGCGGATTGAAAATTAGATCATTTTAAGGCTCATTGGCATTGAGCCACAACAGCAGGCGGGAAGACGATGAGGGACATTTAGTCTAAAATGTACCTTTTTAACAGCTGACTACAGGTTCATTACAGCCCCTGTAGAGTGAGCACAAGTGGCAGCTAAAAGGATGATGGGAATTTAGACTCTACAGGGGGAGAGGACGTGGTGCTGATGAGACAAAAACACAGAATAAGGAAGGAAATTGAGGGTGGAAGCTATTTTGCACTTGGGGCACTGAATGCAGCACTGAGACCAGATGATGCTTGTTACAGACATGAAGTCTAAGACATGTCCTTCACCAAATTTCAGGTAACAATGCTGATGCTTCTCAATCTCTGTTCTGAGACCGAGTGTTAATAGATCTTTCTTCTGTTATATTTCAGGCTGCGTTCAAGAACGCCTCTGAATCTTGTTTATAAATCCAGCCATAAGCGAAAGTCAGTGAATATGAAGGTTTTCGTTTGAGCTCTGCAGCAACATTAACACATCTTTGAATCTGTAAACATACAGCAGCATTAAACACAATAACACCATCCTCACCTTCATTCAGACACAGAAACACTCCAAGCTGTGAGGGATAAAAATATGCTGCTCACATAATTAACTAATTTAAGAAATCTGTCATGGCAGCTTTATATCAGCAGCCACTAAACCCTCTTTAACACCCCCCCATCCCCTCCATCCCACCCCATGTGATTCATCACTTGATATGAAAAGACCACATACAGAAAAAGCCTCTCTAAAAAATCTTGATTAGACTGAGCTCTGAAGAGACGGCTGATGAAACGCTGAAGCCCGTCAGGAGCTGCAGAGCCGTAAATCCTCCTACATGACAACTGCTCCAATAATCGTTTAATTAATAGTCTTTTACAGGAAATACTGCAGAGAAGAAGCAGATGCACTGTGGACAGCAGCTTACTAAAGATTTCCTCTGGCAGATTAGTCATGGTAAATAACTTCAATTTCTGTTTCCTTATCAGGGTCTATTTCTGTACAAACGGAGCAGAGGCACTTGTGTCTGTGTCAGTGTTGTCAAGGAGGAACATCCGTTTTCAGGCAGGAGCATGAATCTTTCCTTTCTTATCAGGCGGGCTAAGAGAGGTGACAGACAGGAACAGATGACTCTGATATCTGGGGTGAAGGGATCGGAGATGAAGATACAAAACCAGGAGCAGAGCTGGGATCTCATCACGTTGATAAAACTTTAGAAAGTATTAAAATCAAACAATCTGAGGGCGTGAACTGAGGGAGGGAACAGGGCATGCCTTTAAAGTAGCACACATTGGGAAATGAACATTTGAAAAACAAATCAATGAAGCTGTAACAGTGAGCTACACAGAAAGTCAGCAGTGCTGTGTCTCTGCCTCAGTGTGAGAAACACCGACGTGGATTCAGACCTGAGAGCTCAGGATGAACTCTGGAACAGAAGGAACCAAACTTCCTTCAGTCTGAAAACAGCTGATCAGCTGCTCTGAAGCTTTTATCACATGATACAAGTAATCAAAAATATCTACTTTAACATTTTTAAAAAACATCAACTGAAGAAACTCAATCTGCTGAGGTTGATCAACTCAACAACACGTCATGTGTGGTCTGTTTCACCCTCTGGGTTTAAAATACATTCATCATTCCAAGCCTTCCTCATGTGATCATCCACTCTGAAAGCATCCAAAATGAAAGTCACGGTAGGAAAATGAACACATGAATGACAGGACGCATGAGCGCAATGATCGCTGTATGGATCCTCATGATGCAACAAAACAGCTGCTCCTGATCTGAAAAACGAGCCGTCAGAGACGGGCAGAAACTTTAATGAACACGTTCAGTGAGATGGTCCCAAACGTTGTTCAGTCCACACTTGCAGTGAGGATTCAGACGATTACAGAGGATCTGATGATCGAGCTGAGCTTCTGTCACCACGAGGAGAAAGATGGAACACAGACGGGAAATCTGCAGAACACATTAAGAACGAAGATAAACCAACACATCTGTTCCTGATTTGGCAGTTTATCAATTTGAACACGCCCGATGAATGAACACTAAAGTCTTGTTATTTTCTGAACGATTAATTCAGACTTGCTGGATGAACCAGTGAAGCACGTCATCAAACTGCTTTTGAAAGTGAAATTTGCTTCAGAGCCACCAGCGATGTGTGTGAGCTGCATTTCATTCCCACAGCGAGCTCACATTTACACGCTCCTGTGTAAAAAGTCAAGCAGATCTCATTACTGCGCAGGATGAATAGTTTCTCATTTTAATTTTCCCATGATTCACAGCATCCATTCCACTGTACTGGAGAGGAGGAGGAGGAGGAGAAACAGCAGCGACAGCAGCAAATCCGAAACATTTCTCATGCTGGGCGAGCTGTCACAGCAGGAAATATGTTCATGTGAGGTCTGATACACTCCGTGGTTCAGGTGGGAAGAAAGTGACTCAATTACAGAAGCTACAATTCAAAGAGGAAAGCGGTGATTGGCATTTTAATCATTCTACATCCATCCATCCAATTTTTCATTTCCCACCACTTATACTTGTCCGGGTTGCAGGGCCAGCAATGTCATCAACAAAGTCCAGTGGCTCCTGTCCTCGGCCACTTCCACCAGCTCCTCGGGGGGGGATACCAAGGTGTTTCCAGGCCAACTGAGAGATAGAATCTCTCCATCCTGTCCTGGGTTTCCTCCCAGTTGGGCAGAACCTCCCCAGGGAGGTGATCAGGAGGTATCCTCACTAGATGCCTGAACCACCTCATCCTCTGGATGTGGAGGAGCAGCGGCTCTACTCCGATTGACAATTTGCGATATTGTCCTTTTGGTCACTACAGCTCGTGACCATAGGTGAGGGCTTGAACGTAGATTGACCGGTAAATTGAGAGCTTTGCTTTCTGGCTCAACTCCCTCTTCACCATAATGGACCAGTAAAGAGTCTGCATCACTACCGATGCCACTCCGATCCATCTGTCAGTCTCTCTCTTTCCGTTTTCCCCTCACTCGTGAACATAGTGGATCACTGAGAAACTCTGAAACCTGCAGAGGGAAACTACACGCTTTGCCTCCAATTCCTCCCTTCTGATTGGTCGATCGACCCCACATACACACAAAAGGAAGATAGATGGGGGATATTTCTACAACTCTGAGTGTGTTTTGAACAGTTTTGGTGCAAATCATGGTAGAAGAGCAGCTTCAGACCACCCAATCCTTAATGAGGCCAGTGGTCAGGAAAAAGTGCTACAAATCATACAACCATACCCATTTCTTTTATGTAATTTTTTCAGTTATTTTTCTGACAACACATTACTTCATTAAAATTTATGAAAAGGGCTTAAAATCTAAAGAAATTTAAGATCAAACTGCTCAAAACTATTTCCTTTAGTTGGCAGAAGGTTAGGGCAAAGGTGATGATGGGAAGAAAGTGGGCTTTTTTAATTTGTCCAAGATCAGGAGGCAAATGTTAAGGTTTGATTTGAAACAAAGGAAACGGGAGCTGCCTGGTTGAAGCTCCTCAGTGTTTCATCCAAACAGTGTGTTGGGTTTGTAGCCTGTTAGGGGTTTGCTGTTTAACAAGCAGTCACAACACAGCCAAACCCTTGTTTAGAAAAAGAGACACAAATTGAATGTGTGTATTGATGCCTGAAGGACAGCTTGACACCCTCCAGACAGAAAAAACAAGCTGGAGAGCTTCTTTAAATCTGCTTTCTCTCTTCTTTGAAGTTTAAACTGTCAGAACAAGAGACCAGGGGCTCAGAAGAAGAGGGGAAAAAGCTGTGTGACTGTCAGTCTTTGTTGTTTGTGGTGAGAGGAAGCAGAGCTGAAAATGCTCATGGCTGGTTTCTTATGTCATATTAAAGAGGAAACATCTTTGATGGTCACGGTTAATAAACAGCTGAAGAGATCCAACAGAAAACTTCAGAACTGTTACGATCCGTCAGCGTGGGGTCTGTTTTGACCTTAGACAGGGCTCAAGTTTCCTTCACAGGCACAGCTGTGGTGAAGAGAACATCAGAGTCCTCAAACTCGTCAAAAAACAAATGAAAAATGTGACACTGAGTTGAGCGACAGCTAAGAAGTGACCAAGCAACTTTAATGAAGGTTTTGTCAGCCTCAGATTGACTGGACCTGAACTAAAGTATGCCATGACCACCGACAGACAAGCCTGCATCAAAATCCTTGTTTCCACTAAAAGGTTCAGTTTAGTTTGTCTCAATACGGCATTTTGAGGCGTTTCCTTCGACAAAAACTGGGAATAAACCGACCCAAATAATCGACCCGCAAGAATCGTCACTTCCTGTTCAACAGCAGTAATAAAGACCAACACAGAATCCTGCCATGTTTAAATCTCCAGTCGACCTCCTGAAGATAACTTTCTTTTTGACTGGATAATGGATTCACGAAACAGTTTACTGTGTCGCATTTTTCTTCTTTGTTGGATTTATTAGTGGGGTAGACTGTGTCATACTGCTACACCATCATGATATTATATATATAATCCTTTAATTAACAAGGTAAATGCCCCATTGGGATTAATATCTTTTTTACAAGACTGAGCTGGGCCAGATGGAAACATAAAGTCATAACATAAAGTCACAGACAGTCGACAGAACATTCACTCACGCTCAGTTTCCATTCGCTACAAGAGAGTTTACAGTATAAATGTAATAAAGACACTAACAAAATGTAAAATTCTTCTTAGGTGAGCCGTTGAGGCAGTTTCAGATCCGTCTGAAGGTTGGTCCAAGAAATAAGAGCAGCATATTTACAGGTTTTTTTTTTTCCCTAATTCAGTCCGAACTCTGGGGACCAACATCTGAAGAGTATTTTGAGAGCGCAAGCTGAGTTGATTTTCAATTTTCCACAAGAAAATACACAGATAAGGTGGAAGCAGACCAAGAAAAGCCTTGTACAGAAAAACCAACCCATTAGAGGATCTGTGGAGGTACAGAGATGGCCGCTAAAAGTCACAAGACAACCACTATAAAGAAGCTGAAGTGGCTATCCGTATCTGGCTTATACACCGCCTACCAGAGGGCACAGTTGGCTATGGAAACACAAACAGGATTCACCGATTTGACCCATACCAAACTGTACTGACCCATACCGGACTGCTTGGTGGAAATGGAGCTGAAAAGAGAAAGTGTGCTGGAAACTTATCATAAAAAACAGAGCTCGGGGTGTAAATGGCAGAACTTTTGGAGGGGAATAAAAAAAAATCAGCCAGGCCCTACTCTTGTACACTACAAGAAATAAGGAACATCAGCTGGGAATTCTAAATGGGTTCAGAGAGAAGTGGGGCTTTATGATTATTAATTATGATGAAATCTGGGCTAAGGACACAATAGCTCATGAATATCTTCCTCAGCAGTTCCAGCCCAAACCCAAGAGACCTTTGAGCTACTTCTGCCAGAAAACACATCTGCTGTATCTGTGAATTTGGCCTCAAACAAAACCACATGGTCCGATAACTCAACAGAAACAGGGTCAGGGATTCAGCAGAGTCAGCTGTGCATCACTGGATCTGGATTATTGGAGAATAACAGATAAATACATCACCAGTGTGTTGTTCACAGACATCATAAAGGATGCTGAAGGTAGCTGACGAAAGACCGGGTCCATCACAGTTGATAAAGTATCCTATAAGTGAGTTTATCAAGAATCATTTTCACATATTCATGAGGAAGCTGGGGCCTGATTGTGAGGCCTGTTGCTGTGGCTACCATTCAGCTCAATACATCGGCCAATCCCCTTTAATGCCAGCCAACAATAGACTGAATACAATTTAACTCAGTGACAGGAAGGTTGATTACTTCTTTTGCAAACCCAGTATGCCTGATTGCTTCGTACATTTAATGCCTTTATACCAAACAGAAATCTCTCAGTGCATGCTGGGGGACAGAGTGTCCAGTTCTCTGTCAAAAGTAACAGGCATGACGAACCAATGTACAAACCCCATCTGCGGTGAAGTTGGGACGTTGTTTAAAATGTAAATAAAAACAGAATGCAATGATTTACAAACCATCTGTGACCTCTGTTTAATTGAATGCACTACAAAGACAAGATATTTGATGGTCAAACTGAAAACTTTTATTGTGTTAAATTAATATTTAATCATTTTTATTTTAATGTCTGCAACAGGCTCCAATGAAGTTGGGACAGAGCTATGTTTACCACTGTGTTACATCACCTCTCCTTTTTACAACACTCAATAAGCGTCTGGGCACTGAGGAGACTAATTCTTTAAGCTTTGCAGGTGGAATTCTTTCCCATTCTTCCTTGATGTACAGTTTAAGTTGCTCTACAGTGTAAGGTCTCCTTTGACGTATTCTTCGCTTCATAATCCGCCATACATTTTCAATTGGTGACAGATCTGGACTGCAGGCAGGCCAATCCAGTACCCGCACTCCTTTACTGTGAAGCCACGCTTTCGTAACTTTTGCAGAATGGGGCCTGGCATTGTCCTGCTGAAAGATGCAGGGGCGTCCCCGAAAAAGTCGTTGCCTGGAGGGCAGCATGTGTTGCTCCAAAACCTCGATGTACCTTTCTGCATTGATGGTGCCTTTGCAGATGTGCAAGTTGCCCATGCCATTAGCACTAATACACCCCCATACCATCACAGATGCTGGCTTTTGAGCTTTGCGTTGATAGCAGTCTGGATGATCCTTCTCCTCTTTTGTCCGGAGGACACGACGCCCTTGCTGTCCAATTACAACTTGAAATGTGGACTCATCAGACCACAACACACTATTCCACTTTGACACTCTCCATTTCAAATGAGCCCGGGACCATAGGAGGCGTCTGCGCTTCTGGATGTTGTTGATGAATGGTTTTCTCTTTGCATAGTACAGGTTTAGGTTGCACTTGATGATGTAGCGACGAATTGTGGTAGCTGACAGTGTTTTTTTGAAATGATCCTGAGCCCACATGGTAATATTTTGAATAGACTGATGTCGGTTGGCAATGCAGTGCCTCCTCAGCATTCTAAGGTCCCGGGCATCCAACTTTGGTTTGCTGCCTTGCCGCTTCTTTGTTGAGATTTCTCCATATTCCCTGAATCTTTTGATAATATTGTGCACTGAAGAGGGCGAAATACCTAAATTCCTTGCAATTGCACGCTGAGAAACATTATTCCTGAACATTTGGACAATTTTCTCACGGAGTTCTTCACAAAGTGGTGTGCCTCGCCCCATTTTGGCTTGTGAACAACTAAGCCTTTTGGAGATGCTCCTTTTGAACCTACTAATGACACTCACCTGTTCCTAATTACCCTGATCACCCCTGGGATTCTCCAAACAGGAGTTATTTGAGCATTTATCAACTTTTTGAGCATTTTTTTGTCCCTGTCCCAACTTCATTGGAGCGTGTTGCAAAAATGACATTAATAATGATTAAATATTAATTTAACACAATAACAGTTTTCAGTTTGACCATCAAATATCTTGTCTTTGTAGTGCATTCAATTAAATAGAGGTCACAGATGGTTTGTAAATCATTGCATTCTGTTTTTATTTACATTTTAAACAACGTCCCAACTTCACCGCAGATGGGGTTTGTACCTTTACATATAACGACTTTCATATCCAATCAAATGTCAGCCTAACGATCTTGACTTTCGATGCTGATGTAAGATTGAGTTTATATCACAGAGAAAACGTGTTTTTGGAGCCAGTAGCCAGAATTCGTCCGTCTTAAAGTTTTCTAAGCCAATAAACTCAAACTGGAAAACTATTTTTTGGTAAACAACCTGGACTTATCCCTGTCCGCCCACCAACTCCTGAGCTGTTGTTCACCTCAGCCTGCTGCTGGCGGCTGCAGCCGCTGACAGCATCTTATCAGCAGCTGCCAATTACAACACAGGAATCTTATCAGCAGCAGCCGATTAGAGCCACGGGAGTTTCTGTGAGGAAATGTCAACAGCTCGGTGAACTTAGCAGGGTTTGTATTCTGCCACACCTCTCCGATGCTGGCTGCTGTCATAGTAACACCTGCCTGTGCAATGGTGTGATAAGAAAGGCTGGAGGTACAGCAGGGTTTCAAAAAGACTGAGAAAGCCTCCGAGAAAGCCATCCTGAAAATCTAAATATTTTTGGAGGCTTTCGACAGCCGAAAACAAGAAACCTACAAAAATCCCTCACTGTTCTCTGTCCCAAGCTGTGCTCAGACTGAACGCTCAGATCCGACATTACAAACTAAATTAAACATCACTTAGAGCTGCAGAACATGATGAATTTTACAAGACAGGCTTCCAAGATTCACTCCAGTTTGATAGATAGACTTGGAAAGATATTTCTCCTTGTCTCATGGCAAATGATGGGGTAAGATGTATCACTTCTCTTTATAAACATCAGCTCACAAATCTCAACAGATGGATCAACGTCGTGATTCTGCATCTTTCATCTAAAGCGACTAGAAACCATGCCGACAGGATTATTTCTCCTCAGTTTGTACAGACCTGATTCGGTCTAATTTACCCTCATTAACACATCGCTTCTGTCCATTATCTCACCATTGAATGGAGGATTAGTGTTTTTCACAGTGTTTCACACCATGTTAGCAGATTTAATTACTGGCTGTTTAATCACTGACCAGCTCTTTGTTAAACCCATTTTATTACATTCACACAAGATCTTTCTAAAACACCACTGAATGCTCCTGATTTCTTTTGTACACTCAAGGCTTATAGATTGAAAAAAAATGTTCCCATGTGTTGCTTCCTGTAATGTGTGTGTGTGTTTACCTGTTGCATTCTGAAATTCAATACCTCTCCTATAGACAAATCCTGAGAAACATCGTAAGTTGACGAGCCTCCATGACTGTGTCGGAAAAAGCCTCGTAACAAGCAGACGTTTGAATGAGAGTGTTCAGAAGTGTCTTAGGGGTTCTCTTCCCAGACTCAAAGAAAATGTGGAAAACACAGACGTAGAAGGAGAAATTCAGTTTGGTGTTGTTTAATTTGGCTGCCGGCCTCCCCAGTGCAAAGACATCTATTTACACATTTACAAAAATATGTCTGTGTGGTCTGAATTTGATGTTAATCCACAGATCGCTATGACAAAGGGGAAAAAACGACCAACAAACAACCCCCCCCACAATACAGTCAGTAATTAAAAGAACAGAGATGTTACCTGCTGAGTAACCTGGCTCAACTGCCAGGGTTTAAAGGGTTTAGCCCCTCCCATTGGCCGTTAGACATCACATAGTTTTTTACAAAACCACAATATTCTTGCATTCAGGCCGTCTTAACCTAGTAATCCTTTATCTTAATCAAGCACTGGAAAAATTTAGAACACACAAAAACATTAAATACATTTGGTCACATGGCCACTTTTGGCTGCCATACACCACTATATGTGTACCGCTCGGCTTCCGCATTTACGGACACGACCTCGGACAGGTAAGTAAACCAGACAATGAATGCGTGTTCAAGTGATGTTAGAGCTTAAGGTGTGCGCCCTTAAAAGCTCTGATTGGAGAGGAAGGAGGGATACTGGCATGTTGACCGGGTGAATGAAATGCTGTTAGGAACGGGAAAAGTTTGATGTGTCCGTCACAAGAAGACTCAACAGAAACCGTGTTTTATCACTGTTAAAGACTCTGCCGGGGTGATCTGGGAGTTTAAAGTTGCTTTCACACCAGTGTTGTTTGGTTCAGACTTTTCTGTTTAATCCAAACCAAAATGATAGGTGTGAAACCTCCCCTGGTCCTTCGTCTGAACCAAACAGTCCAAAAAGCGGTGGTCTTGGTCCAGACGAAATGGGACCACAGTCGGGTGCATGCCCAGTGTGAAAGCATTATTTTGAAAGGTTGAGACTTTCGTACCAATCACAGGATAACACACTTTCTCTTCTTTCCCATCGTCAATGATAAAGTTGTCGTCTAATTATATACCTCATAAGACGACCTCGGATCAGGTTGTTGGACCCTAAATCGGAGCAGTACCAAGGTGCACAAGTCCTTCAAACCTGCAGAAGAGAGGGGAGATCCAGTGTAGAGGAGAAGTCAGAGAGTGTTTGTGTTCAGTGCGGTTTAAGTCCAGAAACCTGAGCTTCCTCTCAGTGGCTTTGACAAATGGCTGTAACAAGGGTTTGGTCAACGCCATTACCAAAATCCTCTGAACCTCGACGACTCTAATCACGCCGTGTGCTGACTTCAGATCAAACCTAATAGCTCTTCTTATATGAAACAAACTCCTGAGGGGAAATCGACCAGGGGAAAGTCTGTGAGCAAAGCCTGAGCTATGCTGATAGAAAGACCTGTAGACTCCACAGTGTGTGAGAAGTGACAGCTCAAAAAGCAGAGCCTTGTTCCCTCTATACAGCCTGTGGCACTGAAATCATATCAGCAACCATCTGCATTCCTCATTTCATCAATCCAATCAGAACAGATATAAAAAACAGCGCTGTGTTCAGTGATTTATCAGTGTGTTCCTCCTTCATTGTGTCATTATTCTCTGTATTGATGCCAGTTTGGATTTCCCAAAGCTACACCGTCATTATCGACTTCTTCATTATTCTTCTTTATGTGCAGATTCATCACAGCAGGCTGTGCTAATCAGAACATTTATTTATAATAATTTACAACGGGAAGTTAAAGCTCTGTTTAAAGAGCGTGGATCTAAAGCCGAGTCCAAATCAACCTGTGCACAAAGTTTAAACAGGCGCAGACTCTGCTGTGGAGCTGAAAACGGCTCCAAGAAAGAAAAAGTTGAGCTGAAACTGGAGTTCAGTGTTTTTACAGGGTCTCTGCAGGTTTCAACAAGTCAGATTTAAGACTTTTAAGACCAT
Organism: Labroides dimidiatus; assembly: GCA_030710495.1. Classification (NCBI taxonomy): domain Eukaryota; kingdom Metazoa; phylum Chordata; class Actinopteri; order Labriformes; family Labridae; genus Labroides; species Labroides dimidiatus. Next base: position 6,846,954 of record CM061150.1, on the reverse strand, counting down.
AAAAAACACATTTTAAGATCCGTTTCACATATGTACCGGCACAAAAAATCAAAAAAGACATGAAGGAAAATCAGAGGCATGGAGTTATTTGCAAAGTATTTAAATTTAACGTAACGACAGACTGTAGGCTGTAACACACCTCGGTGCACACAGCACATGAACTGGCTGTGCTCGCTTAGTTCTGAGCAGGCTGCTCAGGAACTTTAGTTCAGTTTTGTAGTTGCGTTATAGCGTCGTTAAAAAAATCGAAACACGTCAAAGCGAAAATGAAGTTCATGCATTTGTTTTAAATAAAATTTAAGACCTTTCAAAATCTTATTGACGATATTTTACAAGATTTTAAGAGTTCTAAGAAATTTCGCCCTTTTAAGACCTTAAATTCAAATTATTGGATTTAAGACTTTTTAAGACTTTTTAAGACCCTGTGGATACCCTGTTTTTAAGGACCAGGAAGAGATTAATTCCAACGGTGACCTGACGAAGAGGCAGTGTTATGTATCAATGTTTAACAAAGAAAACAAACACACATATACAGAATACATTGAGCACAACGAATGATCACATAAAACATAAACAATAAAGTAAAAAACTGCAGCATTTGATTAGAACAAAGCAAACAAATCAAACACCATGGCAGGAGCAAACAGGGGTTAAAAGTTCAGCAATATTGTGCTTAAAGAGACCAGAGAGGTCATCTTGAGTCTAGTTTGGAGGTCATTCCATAACCAAGGGCCAGAAATGACAATAGTTTGATTAATAACAAAGCAGCACAACAATCAAAGTAAAAATTATGTTGCGGTAGGGTCCTAATTATCCTGACTAACGTATCTTTCACATATGTATCACCAACAACAATATTTATTCTAAATTTATAGTTAATTTTAATGTTTGGAGGCCAAAATTTCACTGTTCACTAACTTGATTTAACACAAGAAAACAGAGTAGGGGAGAAAAGGGTTGGTTGTCACTTTTTTTTCACTGCAGTGTGAATTGCTCAACATTAAAACCTCTCTCTGTAGTCATTTCTACATTAAACTGAAGCTTAAGGTGTTGGCTTGAAATGTGTTTCCCTCTCATTTTCAAACTCATTGTAACAAAGAGGTAATTAACTGTCAAAGACACTCTGAGACATCGTGACAACCAACCCCCATCACAGGGCGGTTGTCACGCACTGTGGGGTTGTTTTTTAATCTTTTTTTTTTTTAAAAAGGTAAGAAGGCAGAACTAAATTTGAAAGTTTAATTTCACTGACAAGTTGAGAAAAACACAATTTAATGAATCTTAACACAAAACGACCATGAACAGGAAACATCTTTAGACCAGCCTACTGTATGTAACAAATACATAAAAATGTAACACCAAACCCAACTGGAATTTGTCGTTAGCATCAAGGCTAACAACTGCGTAACAACTAGTTAGCCAGCTAATAAAAATTTAAGCTATTTAAAAAATGAAAAAATACTGAGAATATTTACAACGTGATTAGAATAAGATGATGTCAGTGAGCTCTGGTCCCAATTCTGTAAATTTCCATGCCACATTTTGACAGCTAGCGCCCTCTGGTGGTGAGGTACAATAAATGTGAAAACCAACCCTGTTCTCCCCTCCTGTTGGCTTTCATAGTCATTGAATTATAAAATTTATCAATAAGACAAAAGAAATAAAATTAAGTCACAAGAGATCCAACATGATTTGGTTTTAGCAGTTCTCTATTCAGACGGAGTTTGATGTTTGACAAGAGGGAGGAATCCTCCAGTGAGCAGCTGAAAAAAAAAACAGATCAAACCGAAGATCCAGACAGGAGTCAGGCATTAAGAGTATACGTCTAATAATAACACAAGTTTTAGCTTTGAAGAAAAGTTTTCTTTTCATCGTGTCATGACTCAAAGCAGCCAAACATGCATCTTTTATACATCCCTCCTTGGTACAAACACAGGCCAACACTTTTACACATCTACAGCATTTTTATATCTTTGTGTTTTTTCTTACTTGTCTTGAAGCAGACCACATTCCCCTATGACGAGCCGTGGTGTATAAATAAAGTTTCGCCTGCTTGCTTACATGCTGTGCGTGTTTCTCCAGGAGGAGTTGGAGCTCATGGTCAGACGCAGAGCAGCTCTGCCATGACATGTTGAGGTTCAGAGCCTCGAACAAACAGAAAGAAAGAAAGTAAGAAAGTCCGGTTTGTTCCAGCTGTCAGGATATAATCCAGCTTCCTGCAGACTTCCTCTAACGTGTTGTTTGACAATAAGGAGGGATTAAAAATGGGTTAATTGATTCCAGACTGTGTGCGTTGGTGCAGTGGCCTCTCACAGAGCAGTGTGAGGCTGTTTCAGAAAGCTGTCAGGATGGAGGCGAGCAGAGGGAGAGGAGACGATGTTCAGCACACTGATGACAGGCAGGCAGAGGAAACGGAGGATCAGTTAACCCGGCTCAGGGAGGAGACAGACAGACAGATGGACAGACAGACAAGACAGACAGACAGGACAGACACAAAGACAGACAGACAGACAGACAGACAGACAGAGACAGACAAGACAGACAGGACAGACATAATACAGACAGACAGACAGACAGACATATATACATACAGACAGACAGACAGACAGACAGACAGACAGACAGACAGACAGACAGACAGGACAGAGGCAGACAGACAAGACAAGACAAGACAGACAGACAGACAGACAGACATAATACAGACAGACAGACAGACAGACAGACAGACAGGACAGAGGCAGACAGACAAGACAAGACAAGACAGACAGACAGACAGACAGTCAGATAGACGGACAGTCAGATAGACAGACAGACAAGTCAGACAGGACAGACATACATACATACAGAAAGACAGGCAAGAGAGACAGACAGAGACAGAGAGACAGAGAGACAGAGAGACAAGACAAGATAGACAGACAGACATACAGACATACAGACAGACAGACAGACAGAGACAGAAAAGACACAGACAGACAGACAAACAGGACAAACAGACAGACAGATGAAGGAGGAAATGAAAGCTGCAGCGTTGAATCCTCTCCACTTTTTGTTGACTTCAATAATTTGAAATAAAACCGTATGTGTGCGTGTGTGTGTGTGTGTATGTGTGTGTGTGTGTGTGTGTGTGTGTGTGTGTGTGTGTTCAAGAGAGTCGAGTGCGTCACTTCTTTTATAATTTGTTGTCATGTTACATCGAACCAGCCTCTCCGGCTCCAATTATACGAGTTAAAAAATGAAACTGAAAGCTGAAACTGAGCGCTGCTTCATTTGTGGCAGAAACAAAGCTCGCCCACCTAGACAGCCTGAATAATTCATCAGGTAATCCGACCAATCCCAGACAGACATTATTCTCCAGTGTGGACGACTCAGACGTGTAGAAATCTGACTGTCGCTGTTGGCTTTATAAAAAAAACACTGCAGATAAAATCTTTACATCAGATTTAACATTTGTAATTGAACCCTCTGAGCCTTCAAGTCTCCAGCCTTCACTCTGACAGAAGCTGACCTCAACAAGAGGAAGTGGACGAATCTTCGAGCAGGGTTGAGATACAGAGGAGAGGCAGCGCAGATTAAAGCCGCTGTAACAGATACAAGCTCATGCTTCCATCAATACTAAAGTCTCATCTGTTGTGTCTAAATCTGGGGCTTAAAGTAGGTCCAGGAACCCATTAAGCAGACATTATCAATTTTGTGAGACCATCACTTTCATATGTAATCGATGCAAGTCGACCACAAGATCACGCCTTTATAAAGATCATGTTTTCTCTAACCAAGGGTAAAATCACCAAATGTTGAATATATTCCAGTGTCAAACAGTAACAATGCAGCAAATTTGTATTAACTGGAAAACACAACAGTTGTTTTTTAAATTTCTGGTGGCTGCTGATACACCAATACCAAGATTTAATACCACAGCTTGAAGGCAATTTTCTTATTAGAAATCACCTTTTGAAACTCAGCAATGAAAAAAAGGTTCAAAGAAAAACAGAAAGTTCATTTAGAAGAAAAAAAAACTTTGCTAAAATTTTTCCTGGGGCTGTTTTGTCCCTGAGGCTGCAGAGGAAAGCTCCCCTAAAGGCTCATTGTTTACGTTCCTACACGGATGCTGTTTAAAGGGAAGAAGAGGAGTGGGGATGTTTGATAAAGCTCAAAACAGAAAGCCAGGAGAGGATTTTGATTTCCTATTTTTGGCCCTTTAGGGTTTGAGTCTCGCTTGAGGCTCTGCCATTAACCTCAGAGTGAGTCCACAGACAGAGCAGAGCAGAGTGCCTCCTGGCTCCATGAATTATTTAGAGCTCACATGTTTGTGGGTTTTTCAAGATGAGGGGCAGTGACACTAAAACTGGGACCAGCACACACAGGAGAGACTGGGAGGAAGAGGGGACAATCAAAAACCAGAGGAGGCAAAAACCCTGGTTTTAGGTCGGTTCAGGTCCCCAGTTCTGGCCTCGATCACACATGATCTGGTCTGATGATAGTCATATAACTCCTGACATATTGGACCTTAAATGTTGAGTCGGTGAGGAACATTTACCTTCAGATTTATAGAAATCTTTGTCAGCAGCAGCCATACTTAGACTGCATTTGTCTCTCTAACCCTGAACAGTTGGATTTGCTCTGTAAGCACATATTGTTCATACAGACAGGAAGGCAGCGTGGAGTCTTTATCTCTCCCAGAGCAGCAGCAGAAACAAGTGGACTGTTATGTTCTGACTGAAGCAGAGGAACTCCCAGATGAGTGAGGCGAGGCGGGCTTTTTCACGGCTTGTCGTGCATTTCCATCACTCTCCTCTCCGACAGTTAAAACACAAACTGAACCTCATGATTCAATTCACAATTTCATTACATACCAGTTCCATTTAGTACTGATCAACATTCCTGAATATTGGTGAAGAAAAACCTGACTTCAAACTGAATTACCACTGAATGATTCAGGAGCAAATTACAGTCCTGCAGCTCCACAGGAAGGAGACTCCCTCACAGCAATCCATCCCAGGATTATCTGAATCTGTATCTAATTGAGAAAATAATTTATTGCAACGCGCTGACGAATCAATGTTTTTCATATGCAGCACCTGCCGTATTCATGCAGTCACCCCCTCGGCTTTCTTCCTGTTTGTCAGCTAATGAGTTCATTTGCAGCATCACTCCGTCATCCTGAGTCTCTCATCCATCAGCTCTGCTCTACATCTTCTGCTGTTGTGTGAACTCAGCATCACAAAGAGCGACGCCAAGCCGTAGATCTTCCCCAGCATCCACACACACACACACACACACACACACACACACAGAGTTGTTCAGGGCAGTGTCACAGCCATCCGTCTCAATGGGCCGTCATCTCTGACAGCTTAAGTAGCCCATTTCATTATTTACCTTCCAGCAGCTATTTTCACGTCAGTCGTCCGTCAATGACATCACTTTTTTTCTTCTTCGAATCCATTTTCTTAAAAATTACTCAAAAAAGAAACACTGCGTCATGACGGACCAATGAGAAGCTTTTTTGTTAAACCTCTTCAAAAGAGAAACCACATCCAGTCGACTTGAAGTGAGGGTTCAACGCTCGACACAGGAAACGTCAGTCAAAGTGAAATCCTCTCATCATAAGAAGAGTGAAGACACAGAGTGGACTGAAACGACCTGAAGACACCTTCACTGACTCAAAGCTCTGAGCAGAGATCAACTCTGACGGACTGCTTTACTTCCCAGCGACGTGAAAGAGAGAAACTTCATCTGACAGCTGCAGAGAAGAGACTGAAACTGAAAGTTAAAGAAGAATCATTTCAGCCCTGAAATCAGAAGAATGATACGGTTAAATAAATGTGAGATGAATAAATTTAAACCCATGTACCTGCTCCACCTGCGTCTTTATCCTGCCACGCTCAGCAGCTCTAACCTTCACCCTGATCAATCAATAACACTTAATTCAACACCTCTCACTCCGTTCCATCTAAAGGTCGCCACACAACAGACTGAATCAGTGAGAGAACAACTGTTTTACTCTGAACTGATCAAATTCACTTCAATGATTTTCATGTACAGAGAAAACATGAGTGAAAGCGTTTCTTCAACCCTGGCATTGAAAGTCTTTGGATGAATCAATAAACATGGCCTCAGGTTGGAAATTATGCATCAGTGCGATCACTGCTTCATGTTTTCTCCTTTCAAACAGCCTTGTTACAGAGAGGCTTCAAATGCATTCAGTTTAGAGGTGAAGCAGCTCTTTCAAAGGGATTCTTCATAATTATTAAGGTACATTCAAATGTGTACCGCTTTTGTATTTGTATCTTTTTCTTTTTTTCTTCTTTTCTGAAAAAAAAAACATCTATGCCTAAATACAACAATAATAAGTATTACAAGATGTAATTTTGTAGCTAGAACCATAAAATGACACTTAAACAGAACCTCAGGTGGAACTGTTGACGCCGGAGCAACTGTGCTGGGGGTCGTTTGTGGGGTACACTTCCACCCACATCTACTGATTTGGCTGAAATTCAGTATTTCCCAGATGTCCTACTGTTCCAGGAAAATTTCTCAGTATGCATCAGAACAGTCTACCTGGCATACTGTTTCCCACAATGCACGGCGCTAATGCTGTTTCTCTATGAGGTTGTCACTCAGGTTTAGGTGAATTCACCTGTGAGACACCTGTGAGATGGTTACTTTCACTTCTATCTCACCGACCGTCTGATGTGAGTGTTTTTGTATTGTAGCGCTGATGGTGACTTATTCCAGTAGGTGGCGGTAATGCACCTAAACCTGAGTTTCACCAGCAATAAACAGAAAAAGAGGGATGGAAAGGAATTGGCGCCATGCATTGTGGGAAATAGTCAGTTAGACTGGTCCAATGCATACTGAGAAATTTTCCTGAACCAGAAGGATATCTGGGAACTTTTGGCATACTGCAGATTTTGCAAGTTTTCACATACTACAAACTGAATCTCCAAACATAATCAGTACGTACTGCTAGTGTAGTTGGCGAATTCGAAAACGGCCTCAGACTCATTTTGGAAAATCAATGGAGTTTCCTGTGTCTGCTCACTGCGCACCTGAGTTATCACCTGACTTTAACCGGTATTTTGCAGGATTCATTTTGTTGCTGTGGTACCATTCCTGGGACCTGTAACACATCGCTGTAACTTGTCACTGTGCAGACTGGTAGACGAATGCATGTCCTCATTTCACTAAGCTTTAAATGACGTCGAACCAGCTTGAACAGAGATTGTAGGATGTTGGTGCACCGTGCACACTGTCTGCAGCAATCTTTGACTTAACAACCTCATGACCATCGCTGACAGTTCCTTTGCTTTTCCCCATGGAGCTTTGGACCTTTAGTGCTCCCTGGAGCCTTTTTGTGTCTGAGTTGATCACTGAGTGTTTAGTAAGTGCAGAAAATAAACAAAAATAGTCTCTGTCCAGTGTTTACACACTGATCTTCTTGTGGTGATACACTTTTTTGGCACCAAAATGTGAGAACAGGAGAAGGGAAGAAGGAGACTGCTTGTGAGAAAACAAGTTAATTTTTATATCTTTATACAAGGAAGGAAAGTGTCCAGCCCATTTGTGAGACACTGACAGCACACAGGATGTTTTTGACCTGCTTCACAAAAATGAAACATCATTCAGATCTCTTAAGAAAATCCTTTTAAAAATGTTTCATGTTATCTTGACGCTGAGCAGGTTTATCAGGTGAATCATTTTAATGTTTCCTATGGCCTAAAGTCATAAAGACAGATTATAAGGTATAATATAACATTAATAAAGAGCCTCTGCCCTGTGCTGCAGCCTCTAAAGTGACATTTAAAGTCTCTGTAGGTCAGGAAATTCAGCTCCACTCAAATAAACAGCAGCATCTGAAAATCTCATTGTCTTCACCACATGCAGCTTCAACCCAGCAGGACACGAGCAGAAACGGTCGTCTCTGGCTGTGTCTGAGAAATGAAATAAAAACTGAATCAGGAACATCCCTGCAGTGTGTCTACTGCCCAAAGGCACCACTTGATGTGGGTTATTTAACACACACTCACATACACATACACACATCCAGTGAAGCACATAAACACAAGAAACGACAGAAAAGAGTAAATGTGATGAGCAGGTGCATCCGTCTCACTTTAGGAGGAGGTAAACAGAAACAGCAGAGTTTAACAACAAGAGGAGAAGCAGGGATGGGCATTTCAAGAGAAAGCCATTTGATATTTGCTGGTTACTTAACGGCAATTGTTCGAGAGAGTTTGCACTGCACCTCATTTTTGTTTATTTTCTCAAAGGAGCTCCTGCACTTCCCAATCCATAAACGAGTCTCTCTTTGTTTTTGTTTGGGCTGTAAATACTCAAACTTGTTGTCTCCTCTGCTCTGACTGCTCTCATTTTGTGTTTGTTGTTGTAGTCAAGTGGAATACCATCTGGTTTTTGACACGGTTTGTTTAATTTTGAAAGTCACTGGATGTTTTTAGGTGGTTTCTGGTTCTGGTTTCTGGAGCGGAGCCAGACCAGAGACGCATCTGGTGAATTTTGGCCATTATTTCATTCATTTATTTATCTTTTGCATGAACTATTTGATTTTTTTAACGTTAAAGACTATTTGAATATTTGAAAATCACTGCCCATCCCTAAGAAGAAGTTGGTTGAAAATCCAAACAATCATTTTCTGAAGAAGAGTCACAAACAAAGAGGAAATTTCCTTCGAGCAGACTTGATTTTCAATGAAGTGAATTCCTCTGGAGCTGTTTTGACTCAGCTGAATGAAAACGTGGAGTGTTTCTGTGTTTCTGTGCGGAGTGGAGTGAAGTGAGTGGACTCTGATGAATAATGTTTGTTTACGTGGCAGAGTGAACTGAATATCAATGTCACTTCAAACGTTTCCTGTGACTGTTTCCAGGAGGTGAGGGGCTCCTCATCATGGATCTGTCAGCGTGTCGTTTGGCTTTGAGTTGGTTGGGTTGAAGATAATTATTAAACGATCCGTCAGCAGGATGGCGTTAAGTATGAAACGACTGGGATTCCTCTCAGGACGCATCAAACACGGCGCGTCTGTTGGCTTCTTTAATTCTTCATCAGTGATTGAAACAAATGGAGCTGTGAGCTGTTTAAACTGAGTGCGTGTGTGTTCTTATGGAGTGTGATGGATTATTGTAAGTGTAATGTCAGTTATAATGAGAAAAATCTATCCATTAGGATCCCTTAACGAGACTCAGTCGACTCGGCTGCTAATGAGTCACCGGAGCACCTGAAGAATAGAGGAGCTGACAGAGAGAGTCGGGTCAGACTGACACCGTTTAGCTCTTTAAGGTCTTCATCACTGAGCTCATTCTTCGGGTGCAGAGTTCAAGCAGATGTAGATAAGAGCACCTGAGAAAAAACAATTATGGTTTATACTTTCTTTAACAGCAGACCTGCTCCTGGGGAAGCAGAGAAACATGCTTCAGCAGCTCGAGAGAGACTTGTTTTAGGCTTCACTGCTCATTTTAATTCTGTGTTCTTAGTTTCTCCTGTGCACAACAAAGACCTCTGACAGGGAAGGCGATGGAGTGAAAGCTGAGCAGCAGAATGAGAGGGGAGATCATACATAACTTGCCTCCTTCCTTCTGATTTTAACTGAACTAGAACAGGAAACAAAAAAAACAACAACAACAAGAAAATCAGGCTGATTATGGGCTCCGTTCCCCCCTTTTCAGGAGAGAGACATCTCATTAAAGGAGCTCAAGGAGACTCTTAAAAAAACTGCTATTCAACACAACAACATCGTACATAAGCCAACTGCAAGACTGAAGCTCTTTCAGTAACAACTTCTGAAATTAAATATTTTTCTTTAGATTGACCAAGAGAGGAAGTCTGGACAGACGTTAATCTGAAGTTTTCTGTGCAAACAAACTCAAATGTAACTCGGTTCATTCCTTTCGCTTTTAAAGTTCTTTTCTGAATTTGGATTTTTACCCCTACTGTCTAATAATTTTCTCTTACAACAGTGGAGGAGAGAAATCTGCATTATCAACTTCACAGGTGTGATTGTTCAAGAGAATAATGGGAAAGCAGCTGCAGAGAATGACACTTTTGAAGACAAAAGATAAAAAAATCATATTCAAATTATTATCACGCAGCCTCCAAGATTCTCACATTTCAAAAGAAGGATCTTCTCACAAAATCACGAGTAATTTCAAAATCTTCTGATGCCAAATCACAAATGAAAAATTAAACCAAATTTACTGACTTCTGTTTGAATATCCTCATGAACTGATATTTCTACTTGTAGTTTTGCTTCATCTCTATTTCTCATGCTGTTTCACTCACACACGATACCCAACTCACAACTTTTACACTCCACAAAGACGCCACAAAGGTACAAAAAATGCCTCCTCTCTGAATCGCCAATTTCGCTAACAGCAAGCATTAAACAGGGAGTGGATTTTTTTCTTTCTGACTCAGCAGTTTAGAAGATATTAAGATCACAAGTTTGCCCAATCAGAGGCACAGCTCAGCCCACATGACTGATGGATGCCCTATCGCTGCTCAAAGCCCGCCTCATTTTCAAAATGGCTGCTCCAGCCGATTTGCTTGAAAACTCAGTATCAGAAACAGACGGGTGACGTCATGCAGACCACATCCATTAATTATAGAGTCCATACTTCAAACAGACAGTCCTCACAGCCCCTTTAGAGCCAGTCATGTTAAGTGACTCCATATGACATCTAACATTATCAAGATGTAAATCCTTATTTGTGTGAAGATATGAAGAGAGATTATCCGTTGATAAAGATGGCGTTAATGTGGCGTGTTAATCCAGTCTGATTCATTCTGTTATTAAGGAGGATGACAGCAACAGCACTTTACCATCTCCTCTTCTTTCTATTCCTCATCAAATCAATCAATCAATTATCCCTCCTTTGAATTCTTAAATTAGAAAGTTCTTCTCACACACACACACACACACACACACACACACACACACACACACACACACACACACACACACACACACACACACACACACACACACACACACACACACACACACAAATGAACACACCTCCCTCAGTGTGTCCATCTTTGTGTGACAGGTCAGTGTTTGTGTGTCTCAGGTAGCTGATGCAAGATTGATTGGCAGGTGCTGTTGGCACGGTAACAGACAGCCTCCTGCTGCAGCTGTCTGACCGCCAAACAGGGAAGACAAGCCGAGCCTCAGGACGCGGCGAGCTAATCTAAAACAACAGGAACTGAAACCAGCTGCTTTTTCTTTCTTCTGTTTTCTCCCAAAGAAAATGTAGAGCTATCTCAAGGTTGTATCAGAGCTTTTCTGCTGGAATCACGGGCGCTTTGCATTTGAAATTGGACATGGCTGAGGGCAAACCGCTGAGGATCTGGGACTCTGAGTGATCGTGCAGCGGTGGTGAAAGATGTGAGCGAGCTGTTGTCAGTACCTGGAGGCAGGCTGGCTCTCTTCCTCTTCTTGCTGTTCTCTGCGGTGTTTTCCAGAGGAGGACACTCGCTCACCAGAGGCCCGCTGGAGCCGTTGAACTGCAGAGGGTCGTTGTTTGTAGTCGGATCAAAGGGCAGAGGGTTGAGTCCTGGAAGACACAAACACACACAGAGCTTGATTAAAGCGAAAGAAGTGACGGCTGCTGACACAAGAGGGGAAAACACTGGACATAAAAAGCACAGTAGCACTCAGGGCTTCAGCTGCTCTCTCGTTTTGATGCTTCAAACACTGAAGGCTTTGTTTGGACACACGTCCCTGAAGAGAAGCATTTTTATTTCAGGAGGAGGAGCAACACAAGCATGGTCTGAGATACTGAGAAGAGGACTGTAAAAAATGGACATTATCTTACAAGTGTCACCCATTGGTGCGCAACTAACGACTTCATTACCATGCCTTTTCTCTTTTTTTCACTAGTTACATATTTTGACATACACTACACTTTTTTTTTTTTTTTTTTAATAATGTGCTTCTTCTAGAAGCAGCAAAGTCTGACCACACTCCATGATTGCCCTGATTTTGCTATATATTAGAGAAGAGTTTATTCAAGAGAGGATCTTCTTGTATTACAATGGAGCAGATCTGGAGGATCTCATCCTATTCCAGCTGAGATAACAAAGTGTTTCCAGGGATGCTGTGCTGGTGCAAAGGTAAAGGCAAGGAGATGGAGATATAAGCCCTTTCCTCTGGGGTCCAACCGAATTCATCAGCCAATTATAGCCCTTTTTGACATAATCATCATCAGCAGGAGTTCGGACAATTCAGCGCCGATACATGTGGTACAGACTGGACATACCTGACGGTATTTACACAGTTTGTTGACTGTCCAACCAGAGAGAATAAAAAAAACTTGATCTGCTGCACTGTAAAAATTAAAACTTAAAATTGTTGGCCTGAAAATTGTTCTCTGGTTAAGAGAACAAAAAATATTCTGTTGTGTTGCAAACTACTTCACAGTAGTTCTCTCAACTACTTGTATTAAGTTTGTTGTGTAAAATTGGTCTCGTTTCATGTTAAGTTGGCAAAACTTCAAATTATAGGTTTGAGGCTATAACTTAATTCTCGGGGTCCAACTCAACTGTCCAGGGGTCTTCATCTACATGTCAATTTTTCACACGTGCCGCCTTCCCTCCTGTTCTCCCGTCCTTTGTGGAATTTATCATCATAAAGGTGAATATTTTGGCCAGAATGGGAATTGAACTCAAGAGCTTTGCGTGGCGCTGGCCATGTGAGATAACCACCTGGAAACAGGCAGCTGTCCATGCCAATTTGGGGGACACTTACATGTTTCTGAAGGCTACATACAGTATGCTTGGTTCATCTTCTCATCTAAGGACAACAAATCAACCACGAAGGGACTCAAACCCTCAATCTTCTGATCCGAAGTCAGACGCCTTATCCATTAGGCCACGTGGTCATGGAAGACCGGTAGTTCCCTTTTCCAAATTGGATAGGTCTTGACTAGACCTAGAAGACTGCAAAAAGAAGTCTTTTGACACTGATAGGGGCTCAGATTGGACAAGATAAGGTAAAGAGGCCTTGATGGATGTTACTTGACTTGTACTAATGTTGGATCCTGTTTGGATGGACAGTTCTTGGCCAGTATGGGAATTGAACCCATGAGCTTTGCGTGGCTCTGGCCATGTGATATAACCACCTGGAGACAGGCAGCTGTCCTTACCAATTTGGGGCAAACTTACATGTTTCTGAAGGCTAGGATACAGTATGCTTGGATCATCTGAGGACAACAAATCAACCACGAAGGGACTCGAACCCTCAATCTTCTGATCCGAAGTCAGACGCCTTATCCATTAGGCCACGTGGTCATGGAAGCTGTTTGGGAGTTCCCTTTTCCGAATTGGATAGGTCTTGACTAGACCTAGAAGACTGCAACAAGAAGTCTTTTGACAAGGTCCAGAGCCACTAAAGGGGGCTCGGACACAGTTAGGATAAGGTGTGCTGGGTTCATTTTCTTATTTAAGGATAACATATTAACCACAAAGGGACAGGAACCCTCAATCTTCTGATCTGAAGTCAGACACCTTATTCATTAGGCCACGTGGTCACAGAAACTGTGCTGTGCATTGAAACTAAAGTTTTCAGACTAATCATGTGTTTCTTATTTTGTGTGTCATGGATATGGGGTTTAAGTCCTGCTACCTACAATCACAACCACAAGAATATACTCGCGTATGAAAATGACAGCCAAAGCTGGCAGTCCCATGGTATGAAGATATGTATTTGGGTAAAAGACATTAAAAACAAGAAGCCCTTATTCTGAACAAAAGGCAGTTTGTCATTATGTTTACTTTACAGAATTCTTAGTATATAGAACTCAAAATTTTAAGTTATATCAACAAGAATTTATAATTTGGTTCAAATGTAAAATTTTTAGTTGGCCTCAAACTCAAAAAATCCAGTGCAGACAGTTTCCTTGAAATTTTGAGTTGACACAACTTTTTCATTTTTACAGTGTGTGTATCAGTGTCAGGGATGACTACAGAGCTGCTTCCTTAACACCACTTGGAGGGTCCGATCGCAGCCTGGTTTTCCTGCAGACCTGCTGAGGACCCTGTGTACTGAGGCAGCCTGTAACTACCCTTACAGCCGGGAGATGAGCACCTGAAGCTGGTGAGGCTCTGGGGGTCTGCTTTAAATGCACAGATAGGAGTGAGCTGCAGTATGGACATCAGCAGACGTTATTCCATGTTTTTCTTTTTCTTTTGTTTGTTTTACGTGATTGTTTTAATTTCATCTGCCAGGCGCTGGAATTTACCTTCAGGGATTAATAAATAACACTTTGTTCTATTTTCTCTGTTATCTCACTCTAACAGAGTAAACAGTCACATCATGACTACAGAAGCATTTTCATCCGGAGTAATAAAACTGGAATAATGTAGTGAATGTTAAATAAATGATAAAGGACGTAACTTCTGTCTCCTGCTGAATCTATTTTGTTCTCCACTCTCATCCAGCCGTGTGTTTGTTTGTAATTCAGAGCAGAGGGCTGGGGAGAATCCGTCTACATCCATGAAAGATTCATGGCACTTCATTGAGCACAGATTTGTTTTCTTCTCTGTTGCACAGAAGAGATCAGAAGCTGCACATTAATGTGGCTCCATCAGAGGTCCACAGGATGCAAATCAAAGTCAGATAAAAGCTCCAAACGTCACCAACGTCATTACGGACTACAGCTGTTTACTGCTCCTTAAAATCTACAGAACAAAGTTAAGGCTCTGACTTCATGTTTTGACACTTGAGAGGTTTACTTGCTGTTGCAGCATCCTGCATTTATGAACATGATGAAAATGTGAGTTTCTATCTCAGGCTTGAGAGGTGAGACGTAGCGTCAGTTAACTGGCAAAGATGGAGCTGCTGGGCCCACGTACTGGAATGAAATGTTCAGTTTTATTTACAAGGAGGTTTATGAATATGTGAGCATAGAAACGGGAAAACAAAGATGTGGCACTGAAAGGGCGTTTATTATAAATCATTTTAAATGACTTCATGTTGGGGTTGACCTTGTCTTGGTTACAGTAAGATGAATTAAAGAACAACAAACATCGATCATTCCTTTCAAAGGGAATAATTCTCATGACAGGTGGGGTAGAAGAATTTATCATATGCAGAAAAAAAACTCTTAGAATTATTCAAACCTTTTCTTTTCAATATAAAACATTGTTTCCTTACTGCGGATAATATGATTCCTGCCATAGGAGAAGAATCATCGACAGGAGAATGGTGCTGCAAAACAACTGCAATAACACCAACCGTGTTCTACAAACATGAACCACGCAAACAAAACGTATGAAATGATAAAAAAAAAAACATTAAAAAGAAAAAAAAAAATATTCAGAGGAGGCTGCAGTTTTACACTTAGGAATTCCCCCTGTATCCGACTTAGGCACACTCACTTTTTCAATGATAAGATTATAAAGTCTTAATTAAAAACCGTTTAAAACCGTTTCATTCACACAGGATGGAGTTGAGTATTTACAGTCTTGTGTTGGTCATCACACAGCATCCATCTCACTTTTTTAAAAATAAATATTAATCCTCTGGAGCAGGGGTCCCCAAACTTTTTCCTGTGAGGGCCACAACTTTTCCCCAAGCGGCAACCTCCGGTCTGAAAATATGAGGCAATGCGGAAGTGCTAAAGTCTGCTGTTCCTCGAGTGTCCGGAAGTACCGGAAGTCACGTACACACCAAGCCAAAAAAAGCCGTTTTCACGGCCAAAATAAGCACATTTACAGCCTGGTACAAAGAATGTCTCCTGTCTGAATCGCTAATTTCGC
This sequence comes from Labroides dimidiatus, assembly GCA_030710495.1. Lineage (NCBI taxonomy): Eukaryota > Metazoa > Chordata > Actinopteri > Labriformes > Labridae > Labroides > Labroides dimidiatus. Next base: position 6,831,189 of record CM061150.1, on the reverse strand, counting down.
TAACAGCACGCACTGTTCGGGGGTGAATTTTTTTCTAATTCGGCAGTGTCCACAATATCAAGCTCGCCAGTTCATCCAATCAGAGGCACAGCTCAGATCACATGACTGTGGAGCGTCCTATGGTTGTTACTGTGGAGACCCACAGCACGCCTCATTTCCAATATGGCCGCGCCGACCGTTTTGCTTCAAAAGTCCGTTTCAGGAACAGATGGGTGACGTCGCGGAGACACAAAAACTTTGATGATTGCAGAGGTGCCTAAATGTAAACATTTCGAGAAAGTCACACAAACCCAAATATTAATAACCCTTTCTGGGATCTTCACAGAAAAAAGTCAGGGAATAAATAATAACGCTATTAATGAAATAAATTTACCGAAGGGTGGATCAGAATGTCACGTTCTATGCGTGTATTAGACTGAAAAAAAAAAAATCATAATGCATCTCTGGTATTGTTCAGGGGCTGGGCCAAATGTGGAGGCGGGCCTTATCCGGCCGACAGGCTGTAGTTTGGGGACCACTGCTCTGGAGTGTGAAACAAATTGATTTTTTCTTTGTCGCTAATAAACAGCTGTAGATTAAATTTAAAGACGGGAAGCTTTTTCAGTCAGAGGCACAGCTGTGCATCCAAATGCTGAGAGACGTCAGAGAAACAGTGAAACAGAAGCAGAAAGCTGACAGAAAAATAAACCTCAGCTTCAGCAGCTGGTGCCAATTCATCCCAAAACCAAAGCTAAGTTTGTGTTCCACAACCAAAGTGGTGATTTCTCCAAAAAAAAAAAAAAGTCATCACAATAACAAATGGAACCAGAACACCAGCTGTAAACGTGCAATTTGTGATGACTGCAGAGGAAGTTAAAGAACTGCACTCAAACAAATGGGATTTCAAACTGATGTAGAGAGACATGACTGAGTGCATTTCTTCCACATAATGTTGTTTTATAGCACTGCTGAGTGATAGTGTTACAGCATGAAGCTTGAAGCAAAGATGGAAAAACGTTCCACAGATTCATCCTCAAGGCTGCAGCTTTAAGCTAACAGTTTTATTTCAACACATCAGATGTCTGCTGCTCTGAGGTTAAGACCTGCAACAGTTGTTAGTTTGTAGATCCAGTAATGGTGCCGTTATGGCCTTCAACTGAAATATATGTTAGTGTAGAAGTGAAGAGTGAACACAGCAGAAGAGCTGACAGTCTGTGTGTGAGTGTGTGTGTGTGTGAGAGTGTGTGTAAACGTTTTTATTAGGAAAGTCTTTTCTGGGTCATCGCCCGTGTCAGCTGAGATAGTCGTCTGTCTGACGGCTGATGGATGGTGCGCTCAAGTTTCAACATCTGGACAGAGGGAGGAGCGATGTCGGAGAGTATCGCCCCCCCGAAGGGGTGTGTGGGGAAAATAAACACCAGGAGGCCGGCGGGTGGAGACAGGTGGAGGCTGCAGAGTTAATGACAGGAAACCAAAATGCTGAACTGAGAGACAAACGTCACGCTCTGCAGCCTCAGAGAGCAAAACCATCAAATGAAAGTGACCTGATGGAACATGGAGGCTGCGATAACAACAAGCCCCATGAATGAGAGAGAGAGAGAGAGGAGAGAGAGAGAGAGAGAGAGAGAGAGAGAGAGAGAGAGAGAGAGAGGAGCAGCAGGAAACACAGTGACACTCAGAGGGTCATTAAAATACCATTTAACTGCTTCAGATGTGAAACCAAGACGAGCAGAGACGCCCTGGAGACTGAGGAGAGCTGCGTGTTTATGATGATGTCCAGATTTGATGGGAGACACAGGTCAATAACAGAGATGATCAATAACTACATCTATGAGGTCAGCCTGAGTGATTACAGACTCACAGTGAGGGTCTGAATCCTTTAAGAGTCATGTCAGGTTTTCAGATTTATTGATTTCATCATTCACATGAAAAATACACCCATCAAAGGTTCAACAGACGCAGATGACCTCGGATCAACCTTAGATTTTATTTGTATAACACAAACATTTGTAAAAGCATAAATTCAGCTTAGATATTGGTTTAACGTGCTACGTATGCTTCAGAGGGTTATCTCGAGAAAAATGAGCCCTCAAAGCTGCTTAGATGAAAATACTTTGTTGTTGTCTTCATCACTCATGTTATAAGTCACTGAAGTTATGAAGTCAGACAAAATGTTTCATTTCCCAGCAGATATTAAGCCTTTTATTATCGTTTCCTTATTTCATAATTATGTAAAATGCTATATGACACATGACCAATCATTAAAACAAAGAAGGTGCCTGAAGAGAAATCAATCTTAAGCTTGGTCTTTGGATCTCATGCTAACTCTTCAAAGACCGTTCTAAAATAATGTTATCCCAATGCCTTTACATCCAAATTTAGCGCTGCAGCATGTCTCCCAATAAGACGTGCTGCAGCTAATGATTATTTTCATGATCGATAAATCCATTGATTATTCTCTCAATTAATGAAGTAGTTGTTTGGTCAATAAAATGTCAGAAAAAGGTGAAAAAAGTCACTTTTTCCTTGGAGTCCAAGATGACATCCTCAAAGTTCTTCTTTACAAACCAAAGATATTCAGGACTGTCGTAAAGAAGCAAAGAAACCAGAAAATATTCAACATTTACGAAGCTGAAATCAGAGTATCAGAGAATTTGGACTACTTTTTATTAAATAATTACTTCAACCAATTAATCGATTATCAAAATAGTTGATGATTAATTTAGTAATCGATTAATAATTGATTAATTGGTGCAGTTCTACCAATAATACATCCCTAAACATAAAGCAGAGATATTTAGCTGCTCAGAAACAGAGCTATAACAGGCAATGATTATTTTTAATCATGGCTTGAAGGCACACACAATGTTGTAGGGATCAAACCTGTGATCTCTCTTTCAACACCACTCTGTTTGCTTAATGATCCCCTCAGAGTCAGATTTAGAACAACAGGAGTGTTACCGTTTTATTCCGTCTCTACTGTTGTATTTATTTCCTGATCAGAGCGTGAGAAAATGTGCATCAATTAAATTCTGTGATGTTTGAGTGAGGATGGTGCAGGGAGTGGACTTTTAATCCCAGAGAAAAATTTAGAAACATGGAAGAACAAACAACTCCACGTTTAATTTTCTGACCAAGGCCAATTATGTTGAAATGCTGAGCACCGCATTTCAACATATAGACATCCAACAAACTGGTTTCTATGGTGAGGAATCATTTCCATTCATTTTAATGGGCCAAAAATGCACAGCTAATGGTGTCATAAGGGATTAGAGTTAGGGTTCAGAACAGAGGATATAAATAGGACTGGTCTGCATCACTAGATTTTAGCTCTACTCCCCATCACCATGGAAACCACACAGCTGATGATGTCTTAAGGGGTTCCAAGGTTATAGATCATAAAGATGTGCATGCATTTGGGAACCGAAGTGGTGTTTAGCTCCATTCATTCAGACTAAACACTAAATTCAAACTGTTAGCGGCATAAAAATGTCCGCTTGTTCTGTGGTTGGTTGTCAGAAACGATACTACACCATGGAGACAACTTCTATGGAGTTCAGAGCATTCAGAGCAACCAGTGTTATAGAGTAAAGAGTGACCGTGTTAACTGGAGACTCTCAGCTGAACATGTCATGATGGTCGCTGAGTGTCTCCAGTTAACAGGATCACACTTTACACTGAAACACCAGCGACGTCTGCAGCTGTGTTATTAAATGTGTCTTTATCCAATCTCAGTTAACCAGGTTTGAGCACAAATAATCAATATTTACTGCTGATATTCAAAATCCAGTTTTTACTTTGAGTGTTTAATGAAAAAGTTGGTTTGGAGCCGAGATTATGACCAAATATGGACTCACTATAGAGAGGAAATAATAGGGGTGTAACGATACATCAATCTGGATCATTTGAGCAAAGATCGAGTCAAATCGATTGGAAGTATAAACATCGATATTTATTGCCATTTTTACATGCCGCTTTTATTTTGAAAGTCCACACACATTCCTGGTTATGACAATTTCTGCTCAGCCACGAGTCACAACATCACTAGCAAAGATAGCAGATAATGGCTAGCAGCAGAGAGAGAGATAACGAAGACGCTCACTCCCCTCTCTGGAGTGAATCAGTGGTATGGAAGTATTTCAGAATCCAGAGAAAAGACGGATCAGAAGACGGAGCACATGCAATATGTAAACAAGGCCGTGGTGAGATAAAGTATGAAGGAAACTGGACAAATGAGCGTCTGTTCACATCCAACAAACGATTTCTGTTTTACGGTTAGGTAAACAGTACAGCACATAAGCAGAACCATGTGGATCTAACATGATATAACACAAATGTTCCTTGTAATGTTAGTACTTCAGAGGTTACCCCTAATGATGAATGTTAAAAAAAATACTGTGCATTTGAAAATAAAAACTGCAGCACTTTAAAGTGAAACAAGCATTTCTTCAGTTTGTTAAACAATTTTTAATATAATAATATATAATAAACAATATATAATATCTGTTCCACTGACTGTCTGTTCACTTGTTGATGTTTTCCATCCACTCACTGATTTCTTACAAACCTGGGAGTGATTTACCATCAGTCAAATTGGTGTTATTTATGTAGAAAATGTGTTTTTCTGATGGTTAACATCCTCACGTCACTTGACCAACCACTGTACTCTGCAGCACTTCTGTTGCCTAATTGCTTGTGCAGCCATAGAAATGTCATCACTGTTAACAAACAGCAGAGGGGTCTATAAATAGGACTGGTGTGGTTAGAGTTAGGGCTCAACATTTCAATATCAGCATTTGCTGCAAAGAAATGCTCCCCTCCCTCCCCAGTTTTCTAATAACAGTCCACTGAATTAGAGCTCCTGTTGAAATCATACTGTGTTAGTGACAATGGGATTGCAAAACCATGAGGAGAACATGTGGTTGGAAAAGGAATTAAAGTCTTTGAATAACAGATTTAATAGGTATTAACTGGGTCACATTATCTGTTACCGATATGTTCATGATGCAAGTCACAAGCTGCATTCAGATAGTGCTTCACTTCATGTTACATTGTGATTAGTGGAAAGTTGGCTGCTCTGAGTCAAACAAAGTGACAGTCAGAGGCTGTAACTCCGAGTCCTGTTGGTCGGCAGCTGCAGGGTTTCAAACCGGACCCTGAATTAGCTTCTCCTCTCCTGAAAGGTTAACAATCAAAGTCACAAGCCCTCCATTAAAAAAAGGTTTCAGTGAGCACAACAACATGAGATGTTCTCTATTCATAGAGTCCATCAGGGCAACAGAACATGTTCAGGCTGTGAGTGTGACCACCAGCTCCCAGATTCCTAAAAAGGGAAGCGGGCCGTCAGGTCTGAGTGCCTCTAACAGATGTATCAACAAGGTGTCTGACGGATGCAGCTTAGCGCTGGATGCTAAAGCATGCTAAGCAGCTGTGGTATTCTCATGAGGTCTATTAGCTGAGCTTTTCACTTCCTGTGTATATATAGCGAAGACAAAGAGCTGTTCAAAACAACACACAGTTCATACAGTCAGAGGACACACACACACACACACACACACACACACACACACACACACACACACACACACACACACACACACACTCATTTCCTTATCATCAATAATGTTAAGCAATCCTACGACACATCTTTAAATGTCAGCATTACCAGTCAGGAATTACACCATGGTGTGTTTGTGGAATAATCATGTTCTTAATTTTGGAAGTTCAGTAAAGGTTAATTTATTCCCCCTTATTGTGTGACATTTCAAAATGAGGTCAGCATTTAAAAATACAATGCTGTTTTGATGATTTACCTACCTGATACCCAGGTAGTTAATTTACTCTAAGAACATCAAGTTTTGTTCTGCTGAGCTTCACACAACTCACGCTATGACACAACTATGACAATTCATGACAAAGAAAGTTCCTCATCAGACCCCCGATGTGGTTCCTCCTGGTCTCTGTGGATCCACTGGAGGTTAATTTATTTATATCTCTCATCCTCTCCTCTCTAGTCCATGGTTTGAGGTCTGATCTGCTTTCTCCTGTCAGAGGCCTCTGCCCTTTTTACTATGTCGTGACTGAACGAGAGTGTGTGTGTTAACAAGGCAACACTGCAGCTGATAAGGTCATGTTAGCTCATACATGCATGTGCAATGTCCTCTGGGTAAAATCCTTCACATAAAACAAATAAATCTATAAGAGAACCACTGTGGGATGTAATAAAACTGGAGGTGGCTTCCAGTAGAACTGTTCTTTCCTTCTGTCCTCAGGGTTTGTGAAAGTTTAAGACCTCCCCACCCCCTTTCTGGACTTGGCTTTGTTAAAAAGAATGCTGTAATACATGCAGACTATGACCACATCAAGATATCAACAATTAGGCAGCAGTATGGAGGAAATCTTGGCAACGTGGGCGCTAGCTGTATGATTAGAATAGCATGGCATGCAGCATGGTTGGCACAGATCCTCATATGCTAATGACTTCAGGAGTGTTAGCCTTTACCTTAAATAGCTGCTGAAGCTATTTGCAGTCTGTTAGATAAACATCCAGCCTTCGTGGACGTGTTTTGGGGTTCCAGAGGAATGGCTAATGAGAGGCTCTCTGGCTCCAACAGGCCTAAACAATGACACACACACACAAACACAGAGATGTGTGTGTCTACGAGCGGCCGTGACCTGCTGCGAGCAGTCATCTCTAAATCACACTTGGCTCCACGGCTGACTTTCACTGTCTGTCCGTCACAAGCACACCCAGAGACTAACTCGAAAACTTTCTGACACAGCGGCTCAAACTTCTGCAGGTCTCTCCGGAGGATGAACTCTTTGGTCGACCAGGAAGTTCTCAATCCTGGGACGGATGCTATTTAAAGAAAAGACGGCGGCTTCTGCAGAGTTGGGGTTAAAGTTATTCCTTCTAATCAAACTGGGATTAGGTCACAGAGGGAACGGACTGTTCTTCTCTCGAGTTTTGAACGAACATCATCATCCTTTGGCACCGTCTGCCTGTCTATAAACCTCTTCCTCATTTCATGTCACCTCTTCTTCTGTCCCATCAGTCTTCTCTTAATTATACCTCTTTCTTCACTCCACTGCCTGGCTGCCATCAACCATTTTCTGCCTTCTTTTCTGCTCGTTCTGAAACACTTACCACTCTACAATTGTCTTCAAACCACCTATATTTTATCGGAGTGAGATAATGGACTGGAACAGAGGAGGAGAGAGATTTATGACGAGCAGCTGCCATCACTGACAAAGGCTTTTTAAAGCAGCAAGATGTATTCAGCACTTAAGTCTCTGACTGTTTGACATTCACTTCAGTATTTTAACAGCAGGAGTTTAACCCTGTACATGCAGGACGAGGGATGGGTATGGTTAACCACTTCCTGTTAAGAATCAGTTTGAAACACTTCAATCCATCGACACCATTAGCCTTTTCGCTTAATGATTCCCTTGTGGATTCTTTACAGTCCACCAGAGAAGCCAGACCTTACATTGATTATTCTGCCCCAGCTAGCTTAGCTTAGCAGATGTTTCCCAAGAAAACTCTGATTCAGGATTTTCTGTTTGAAGTTTGACTTAAGAAGCTATAAAACTTAACACACAAAGAAATGTACATTACTCTCTCACAACAGATTCATATTCAACACATTCAACATGTTACGTATCCCCTAATGGACCAAAAACCATAGAGAAAACATATCGCTAGCTTGATGCTAACATATATGGGAAATTGCATTGATAGGCTAGCAGTTAGCACAGTTGCTCTTTTTAAACAACACTGAAAACTCCAAATGTCAAAATACAAACAGGAAAATGTTTTCAAACAGGAAGGTAAAAGAAAAGTAAGGTACCGGCTGATGGCTGACTTCAGCATAACTATGGCAAGCTCAAGGTTCCAAACAACTCAAAGCATTGCTATAACCACTTCAAGAAGCCAGATGGCCTACTTCAGTCAAAAACATAAAACAAAACAATACATCGAAGTCATGTGACATGAGATTTTTAATTATTTTTATTTATGTCCAGAGATATCCAGATCCATTGACCAATTTCATATTTATTTACTGATAAACTCAATAAAACGTTGCTGAAAGAAAACCTTTAAAGCCGACTTTTTGCACACAGAAAATTCACAAGAGGACTTGATAAGGGAATCGAAAATGGCATTGGTATCAATAAACCAACCTGTGACATTAACACTTACTAGTCTATCACAAAACCCCAGAAGCTCCTCAAAATACAGGACAAAAGTCAGCAAGGACAAGGACGAAAAGCTAGCATTACTGAGTCATCATCAGATTGTTATTTCTTTTAACATTTCAGTCATTTTCAGCTTTAAATTGTTTTATTAATTGATGCCTTACATGACTGTCATCTTCAATATGTTGGATTTTAGGGCTTCTGTTTAGATTTCTTTCTTTTTTTTTTTTTTTTTTTTTAAATTTGATTATGGGCTAATGCCATTCTGTTTAGTTATCTTCTTTGTTTAAGAGAGGTCTGAGTTCTGCTAGTTTACAGTGTACAGGATGTAATCATTGCAAAAATGCATATGACTAATAACAGGAGTAACAGCTGGGATGGTGGGTTGGTGAACCATGTTTCAGTTTGGTTTCATAAAGCCCATGTCCACCCTCCCAGAACATCATCAACACTGTCCTCTGCTTCAACTAGATAAGATATAAATGTGTATTCCCATGTGTGTCAATTAGTAGTTATTAAGGATGTTCCTTCAGTGGGTTTATTGTTCGTCTCACACACACAGCTTCCTCTCTCTCTCCGTTTTAAGAGCGGCTGAGGTTTGATCTGAATGTTATCGGAGCCTCTGAGTGACAGTACAAGTGAGATCTCTCTGCACATCCTTCTTTCAAAAGACTTTTTCTTTGATGCTATTTCAGTATGGAGCTGCTGTACAGGTCTGAGGAGAAGAAACGGCAGATGGCTGCTTGTCATCCTCCAGGATTCAGAGCTCTGAGGACTTCAGCTGTCCTGTACAGCCTTCAGTGTGGAGCTGCTGTTGATCACGATCAGCGCTGCTACGACAGACAGATGCTGATTGGCAGAGAGGGAGGGTGCTGTGTTTTCCAGGAGACTTTGCTTTTCATCGAGGATAGTTTTTCAAAAAACAACCACAGACGATCCTGCAGTTGCCATGTCAGCCATCTTTGATATATATATATATATTTTTTTTTTTTTTTTCTTGGCATCATTCATACTTCAATATCGTGGATTTAAAGGGAATGCAAGATCGTAATTTTTCTGATGCTGTTCTTTTGATCAGATTTTAACTTTTGTACACAATAAAAACACAAACGATTTCATTTGTTATACCAAACTTGACAGTGTTTTGTATGCTTTAGTTTCATAGTGTTAAAATAAATAAGACTGAGCACCTGTCGCACTCTACCTATGTGTTAATGATGCCACGGGCAGCTAGAAGACGTGCCTTATTAATTTAATATTGCACCATGAAAATATGTGGAGGATTTTAAAGACAAAAAAAAAAACATTAAAATTCGATGCTGACTGGGATATGTTCCAACTTTTAATCATGAGTCAGTCTTCGAATATGATTTTGGAGCTCTTTCATGTCTTTCCTTCGACCAGAAAACACTGTTAGCCTTGTTTTGTTGAAGCTCATGTATTCTGATCTGGTTCGGGCCTATTAAGCTTAAGATTCAAGTGTCAGACTGAAAACATGAAGCCTTTTATTGCAGAACATCTTAAGAGGTTTCTATTAGAGTTGGGCACTTCAAGCAAAAGTGCTATTCAATTTCGAAAAATATTCAAAGACACCCCCCCAAGCCGCTTCTTCAGGTGTTGAAGCTTGCCATTGACTGTTGATCTGTGAGCAGCACCCCACTTTCTGCAGCATGCCTCCCTCTCACATGGCTGTGCGTAGTTGTGCTACATCTCATTTTCATTTATTTTCTCGAAGGAGCTCCTGCACATCCCAATCCATTAATGAGACTCTCTTCATTCTTGTTTAGGCTGTAAAACCTCCAACCTGTTGGCTCCTCTCTCCTGGAACCGCGCTCATTTTGTTTTATTACAGTCAAGTTAAATACGATCTGGCTTGGACAAGGTTTGTTTTATTCTGAAAGTCACCAAGCATTTTCCGTGCACTACTCCTTTCCTGCAGCTCAGACATCCAGCAAAAATAGGATTATTGCTATTTGCTGTGACCTTCTGCAGCTGGACCACAATGGAGCAGCTCCAGTGTGAGTTGACACATTGACTTGAATGGAAACCAATCTGATCCAGTGCCATGATGGAGTGGAGGCACAATCGGTGTATTTTGGCAGTAAAGCACAGGAACACTTTTTTTTTTTCAAAGTCGCATGAACTTAAATTTTTTTTATGTTGTTGACTATTCAAATATTCAAACATCATTGCCCATCCCTGGTTTCGATGGCAATGCTTCCAGGGCTTGAAACCTTTGAGGACCACATCCATCATGACCCTTTTTGTCCCATTTTGCCCTCACTAAGTGCACACCTGCCAACATTTGGAGTAAAGTAATATTCAGCCACACATGAGAGTGCTAATGGACCCTGTGGCACCAAACGTCAGCCTTTGTTGTTTGGAGCCTCTTGTTGTTTTGTCACAGGAAAACAGGAGGGAGCGAGTTTTTGTGGTAAAGAGGGTTTTTAGTGAGCCAGAAGGAATTATTCATTGAAGCCTGCAAAACTTCCTCTTATGACCAGAAAACAAGTCAGGAAAATTAATTCCAGGAGCGGCTTTATTAAATTTTGAGACATAAATGAAGAGATTAGCTAAAGAGCAGCCAGGAGTTCTGAACATCTTTGTTTTCCTTCAGGGAGGTTGGGAGTGTTCGAGGCCCCAACAGGTCGCACTCAGTCAAGTAAACATCCACTCAGGAACACAATGATTTATTTGATTTATTCAGACGCCTTCGGTTTCAGCTGAGGCGTGCTAAAGCTGCGCTCTGACTCATCTTAAGACAGAAACATGGTGACAAAGGACAAAGTGAATCATCTTTATAACGTGACCCTCTGCGGACTTTTTACTGTGCTGCCGTCAGGAGATTAACGAGGCAGAAACCCTGAATAAAAATCAGTCAAAACAGCACGAAGACGGTCAGCTCCTGTTGTTTTTAAGAGTTTGACAGTTTGTGGGAGAAATGCCAACAGTGTTTCCCAAATCCTCCCAAACAAACTCTCATTGGATCATCCTTCAAACATTCATCTGAAAAATAGAAAAAAAAAAACACCTTTCATTTTTGAGTTTATGCAACACAAAGCTGTGGTGGTTGAAACTCCCTCTAACAGAAGAAACACTTCACCGTAACAGTTTATAATTTCAGTCTCAACCCTCGCATCACGGTCACTTCTTCTGCTGAGTCACTGCACACAAACCAAGGCAGGAGAAACGGGCAGGACGGGCTGTAAACTCCACAAAACGAGTCCCAAAATAAGCACAAAGCGATGACTGGTGGAGGTAAAGACAGGAAACAGAATCAGAGCGCAGCACAATCAGTGTGACTGATTGTTGGGCTGACAGCGCTGTCATCAGACTCACACTGGAGACGTCCCATGGTGCACTGGGACTGAGCCATGAACAGGAGCGGACTTTCATTTGCTGAGAGTGAATAATAATGTTTCTCATGAGTGAAGACGAGCGGTCTGAAGAGGTCACGTTGGGCCAGAGGAAATGATGACGGAGGTTTTTCACTAAGTTTAGACACGTTACAGAAAGAATGATGAATTGGTTCAATCTGAATGAAAATATCCCTTACAGACTTTAACAAACCATGAACGATGTTTACAGGGTGCATGTTTAAAGTGACAGCATACAGTGTTATAACATCACCGTCAACAGGTTCAGATACTGTCATCATCTGCAGGCTACATCTCAGAAACTGTCTCCTCATCCACCCTCTGATGCCGGATCACATCTCTCCTCTTCAAACTTATCTTTAACACCAATGAGCACCAGGAGAGAGAGGATTTAAGACTCTGGTGTCTTTGTGCATCAGCCAGAAGCTCTTTTTGAAATATGGAGATCTTAAGCGTAAGAAGTGTCTGGAAACCAACCAGGATACTTCAGTGTGTGAATAAACAGCCTCTGCTTCCTGTCCAGAGAAAACATTTCCCTCAGTTCAGCTGATTCCACCTGAAGGAAGAGGCTAAGCTTTGAGAGAGAACCTGCTTAGTCGCTGTTTGTGAAGTCAGTCTAAGTTATTTTAGCTTGTCATGTTGGCCACAGTCATCTCACATCCTGTCAAATATTCAACAGAGAGGAAAAACTGCAGGGAGGGGGGGGCAATAAAATGTCCACTTTGCATTCACGTCATTGGTTGAGTCGGTCTCACAGTTTGTCCTGACAGCAGCTTCGGGAACTGCGTCAACAAAAAGTGACCAGAAATGAGGAAAAGCTACACCTTCTCCTTTAGCTCCCAAACGTTAGTTTAACAAAAGGCAGCAGGGATTATAATTCCTCCTCTTATCATTCTGAGCTCATGCTGGAGCAGTGTGGGACAAACACACAGCAGCAGGACAGTTTGAGAGCTCTGATAACATCTGCAGGTCTCGTTGAATTCAGACACATTCCCAGATGTTCCCAAATTCAATGCTCGCTCTCTCTCTCTCTCTCTCTCTCTCTCTCTGGGGATTAACTTCAGTAAAAGCTAATCCCCCAAAAAGCTCATTTTTGGCAAATAATCCAAACAATGATATCTGAATAACATCATGGAGAGTATTTCTCTCTGTGTTGTCGAGCTGCAGTTCCCTCGATGGATCCACAGAAACAGGACAGGAGACGACCTTTGCAGAGCGTGAATGTCCGGTCCCAGAGGCCATCAGGACAAAGACGATTCGTCTGTCCATAGATCACACTTATCCAGCTATAGAGGATGCAACCAGGCCCAGCAGTGACCAATCAACCAACATAATGAATAAAGAGTCCCATTTCTACACGGCCATCAACAGATCTGATGCACTGAACGGTGAGAGGCTTTCTCATATCAGAGGCGAACACAGAAGGACTTCCTTCATTTGATCTGATGTGAACAGTCATTCAAACTTTCATTGATTAAACGGCTTCACTTTTTGAAACTCCCTGGAATTCATGTCTGAAATGAGAAACTGGAAGTTTTAAAAGGGGCCGTAGTTTCTTCTGTAAGAAGGTTTTTCAGTCTTGAAAAATAATCGAATGTCATTCATGTTTAAAGGTCATAAAGTAATATCCTCCCTTTCACCAATGTGCAAAAGATTTTCTCCAAAATCTGACGAGGTGAAAGAAGAAAAAAAGGACACACCAGGTTACCACAGAGTAATAATCAGGCATTGCATAATGCATTAGCATTAAAATGAGAGAGTAGGACCATCATTTTAACCAGAGTGATTCAGTGATTTCACAATCAATTTCAATCTCCGTCTCAATCAATAGAGCACTCGTCTTCCAGGAGAAGCAGATGCCGGGCACACTGTAGACCCTGAACTCCAGTTTTTAGAAACCTCCCATGTCTGATGCTCTGCATGGGATTCATGAATAATACATATTTGGCACAAAGATGCTTTTTGATATCAGAGAGGAAGGATACAGCTCCAGGAGTCCAGGAAACCAACAACCCAACCAGTCTGGACTGCTCTCTGATGGTATCTTGCTTGTTGCTTTGCTGTAACGGTTATCGTCTGGAGAGGCGTCTGTTCCTTTCTAAGATCTATGATCTGAGAGAGAACAATCCTGTAAAGTTCAATAATAAAGTCAAACAAAGGCTACAGTCCAGAACTAATGAGACCATGACCTGGGCTGTCAGGACAGAAAACTACAAATGGCTTTAAAGGGATGGAGGAAATAATCTACTGACGCACCGCTGAGTTGTGGAAGACTTATAAACAGATTGGCTCTATACAATGAAAAGTCTTTGCTAGTCTTAGTGACACTCAGCCATAGTCAGACCTCTAAATACCCCGAAGCCCTTTGATAACTCCTCAGTCCCAAAGCAGGAAGCAGCCTTTTGCTTTTTCTAGATGATGGACCACAGCAGAACATTAATCCATCAGACACAGTCTCCAAGAATTCTAACGTCAGGATGTCACTTCATGTCTGAAACAATCTGGATGTTCTGTAAACTCACAGATACGTTCAAAAATAAGACGAAAGCTGCAGTCTAATGAAAATACCATCTAATGACTTCAGAACTGCCGACACAGCTACCTCTGATTCATGTCAGACTGACACTTTAATCAATAGATTTTCACTAAAGATCACATTTCAAGGTTCCCGTCTGATAAACGGCTGGAACGATGTTTCCCAGAGCCTCACTGAGGAAACTTTGTCACGTAACATGTCCGTGTTACTCTGGAGCGGCTCCAGAGGAGTTATGACGATGCAAATGAATGTGACACTTAATTACAGAGTTTTACTGCAGCAGAAGCATTTCTGTCATCATTTTATGACGGTTATAAACTTCAGTCTCCGTCTGACTTTACTGGAGAGGGTGAGGTGTGCGACAGCAAACTGCTGTGGCTCACGCAGAGCGTGAGTTGGGTTTGTTTAAGACCCTTCAGTGAAATCTTTCGATTGAGTCTCAATAAGACGGCTTCAAACTTATTGTATCTTCTTTGATTTTTATCAGCTCCACCCACAGAAATATCAGATCCTCAGAGCAACGTCTCCTCCTGAGCCTCCTGATTGGAAATCCATCGTTAGCTAATCGCTGTTTGGAGCTGGCTGTCAGAGCAGTTTCGAGTGTCTTTCTTTGTGATACACAGATCAGAACATTATAACAATTAAAATACAGAGAATCGAGGAGCTGATGTCAGACGTTAGGATCAGACAGTATTGACAAAGCTTGTTGTCCAAATATAATTAAACAGAGCGGTAAACAGCGAGTGAGGCTTGAGAATCTCTGTCAGCCCCACACTGCTCTGTTTACCTTCAAGCAGCTCCTGGGATCAGATTCTCTCAGGGATCCACATTAATGAGACGCCGCATGCTGTGTCACTCAGACACTTCAGAAAACAACACCGACGACCCTCCACACCTCGTCCTCTCCCACTCAATCCCTTACTGTTAAACTAACTCACAATTAGAAAGACGTTTTTCTTCAGAGTGCGTCTCCATCTCGTCCCTCTCGTGGCGCTGGATTTTGGCTAATGAGGGTCTGGTCAGAGGGGGGATGCTGACAGCTCAGACCTTCAAAAGCTGGTGTCAAAATGTTGCTCTGGGGGAGATTTGAGGAGCTATCTGTCCACAGGAACAGTTCCACCGCTGGGAAATCTCTAATTTCTCCACTCTGCTTTTTACCCGGAGGCTACATGTCCAACTATTGTGAGTGACACATTCATCCTGTCAGCTGTCGATAAGAAGGAACAAAAGTTAAACAATGGATCAACAACCAGAGACCACTTAAAGATAAACCATCTCCTTTCATTCAGTCTGTACAGACACACATTTAGGGCCCGAGCCCGACTGCAGGGGTCAGCGAAGCCCGACAGTAAACCTAAAGATTATTATTCTTTCATTTTCTGTCGTCTTCTACCCCAAATAACATGCCTATAACGTGCGCGAATAGTCATGAAATTTAGCAGAAAATTCAGTCATGGCAAAAAAATTATGATTCCAGTGCTTTCGTGCCGACACATGCTCCATAGTCTTTTTGCAGTCTTAAATGACAGCATATCAACTCTAAAAGAGCTAATGCTGTTGAATTTAAATTTCGTTATTGTAAAATTTGATAAACAAACACTCAACAGGCTGAAATTGTTCCTGCTTTTGTAATGACAGACACATTAAACCAGCACTAGTCTCAAAAGCACAAACTTCAGTCTGGATATAAAAATGAGATGTGTTAGCCGTTACACCGTTTGTGTGAACCAGCGCTCTAATTTCCTGTTTAGCCAAAGCCTGGCACAGCTGCTTCCTCCATCCCACTGATGTCCACCGGTGTTCAACAGATACTCAAACAATGAGGAGCTGAACGCTGGCACTTGGCAACGATTTCACTTGTAAAGATTAGCATGGGCACTGTTTTCTCCTGAGTTAATACGTTCACACACAACCTCACACACACACTGTCCTGTTGCTGTAAATTCTCAGCAGTGTAATAAATTCAAAGCTGAAAATAGTCTCAAAGAAAACCGCCCCGTTAAAGCCAAAGCCTGCAGAGCCCAGCTGTTAAAGGACGTCATGTGATCCATATGATCAAATTAAGACTTGATGCTCCGCGCTCCAGACTCCAGACTGTTAAAACAGGTGAGAAAGTAAGCAGACACCGTTTACTCTGCCAGCTCTGGTCTGTTTTTGATGGATTTATTGTGATTATATGGATGTGGGACATTAGCAGCTCTTTATGTTAACACGCACATTAACAGAGCGCATTAAAAGAACAATATTCAACACTACTTCTTGCATAAATGATGAGGTGACAAAGTGGGCTTTAAATGCTTAAGCTGTCAGCAGTCTCGTAATCCATTTAATACTTGGCAAAAATAAATAACAATGGAGTCAGACTATTAGGATGAGGGACAAATCCTCGCTGAGAATATTCATGTCTGCTCCAGGACTTGTCACGATATCATCTGCCATCACTTGTCTGGACAGACGCCACATCTAAATACCTCCGACCACCACGGTGATGACACCCAGGACCAGCTCCCAATAAAGAAACAAGAAGTGAGTTGAGTAAACAAGATGAATCCCTTCCATTAGCAGAGGGACTGCAGGCTCTCCGGTTATTCCACCATTAATTATCTGGTCTTATGGGAAGATTAGGGGGCAGAAAGTGAGCCAGCAGCCGGACTCCACTGAGGAGGCCGTCCCCGTTTAATTACCAAAGCAGCACAAATAAATGAAGCCCCATAGATCATGAGAAAGGACAGCTCCAGAGGCTGCAATCAGGATCAGACTGGCTTTGTTCTCTCAGCTCTCTCTCTGGTCTTTCCTCGTGCCATCCATCCATCATCCATCCATCATGCACCCATCAGTCATCCCAGCAGACGCACTGGGAGCTGGAGTCACGCTGTTATTAATGGCGGATGTGATGAGGGCCGAAATAGGAAAGAAAGGTGTGACAGGAACATGATGCCGATGTCAGACCGGCTTTAAAAAATGAAATAACACAGTGAGGTGAGACCAGAGTTTCCTTAGTAACCTTTCACTGGATATATTTCACCAGGAGCTGCTGTCTGGTTACCAACACGTCCCTCTTTACAAAACAGCTGTACTCAAGAACTGAGCCAAACCAACACTGCATGGACCAAACTTCAGATAAAACTTCTCCTGCTTCTCTCTGATGGAAAGGTTGGATGAGTTTTAGAGGATCTGTCGCGACACATCTCTTGAAAAGCTCAATCAGTGTTGGTGTGAAATGAGACACTTGTGGACCAGAGACTCACATCATTGGCCGGCCTTCCAGGAAGTCATTCTGATGAACATTTCTTCTGATTGGAGCACGTTCTTTGCAGCAGTTTGAGATGAAATCATTTGTTGTGTCAAATCAATGAAGCAACCCAAGAGAATAACGCCTCTTTGATCATCTTAACATCATCTTCCTCACTCTTCAAGGTCTTTTGGAGCCACGTGTAATCAGACCTGACATCAGCCAATGACACTTGACTTGTGACTGAATCGAGTGATGATTTAAACATGTCTTCACTGATAAACACGTCAGATTGTCCAATAGCCCTCAGGAGGAGAACTCATCACTCTCATGTTGGACATTTTCCCCCCGCTGAAGAAATCCAGGCTCACAACCAAACTCCAGCTGGTGATTTATTGGTGTGAGATATTAGACTTTAAAAGAGACGATATATCAATACAACTCAAACAGACTGGTATTTAGTTTTGTAGAGGCTTGCTAAATGTTCCAGTGAAGCATTTAAAATGATTTCTTCAGCTGGTCCAACATGCTGCAGCTGGAGTCCTGACTGGGAGGAGAGATCACCTCTCTCCATCTGTTGGCTTCTCTACATCGACTCCCTGTAAGAGCTAGAATAGAATCAAAAACTCTTCATGGTATCACACCATCACATCTTATGGAGATGAACTTTATAAATAAAGTTTAATTGATTGAATATTAACTTAAAGCTCATTCTTGGGCTACGAGTCATCTCAGCCTGGAGTTGTTAAAAAGAGAAGACGAACAGCTGATCCAACACACTCCACTTCTGATGCCTCAGAGAACAGAGAACCAATTACCTCATGACCAGGAGGGGCTAGAAAGCCCACAAAATGCTGTGGGACCCTGAGTCTGGCTCCTGGTGGGTCTGAGCTGAGCTACACTGAGCCTCTGTCTGCTTCCCCTGGAGTCTGGACTAATTTTCTCTCAGCACAGCTCCGGTCCACAGACCTCACTAACAAGCTGAAGCTCAACAATCGTAAGTCGGGGGAGCATCGAGGATGCTCACAGGAGGCCGAGAAAATGCCGATTGTTGGTTCTTACTGCAATCGGAGCAGAGTAATTAGTCTTTACGCCGATCCACCTCCGTGACTTCTGCTGAGACAGACACAGAGGGCGTGACTGAGAACCCGCAGGACGTTTCAGCTCAAGAAAGAAGAAAACAAAGAAGATTTTCCTTCCAGCAAGTCTGAAAACACACTTCATCATCGACCGCTCTGTGACTCAGGGAAATTTCATTTGTCCACCTGGAAGAAAATATCACAGGAAGAAAAGAAAATGTACAGACTGAAACGTTTAAAGGTGGAAATGTTCACAGAAAAGCTCTGAAATAAAACAAGATGAAGTCATAGAGGAAGAGGAAGTGCTCAGAAGCTCCTCTGACTCTCTCTCCTGCACCAATTCAACATTAAACCAAGCCTCACTCTGACAAACTGCCCACCAGGCTCTGAAATATGACCCATAAAGCCCGGTGCCACTATAAACCCAGGGCCATGGCTGATTTGTGAATCCAATTACCTCCCTGTCTGTAATGGCTGCGTTCAGCGCCATGATGTTAAGTCAGCTGATGTCAGCACACGGCCTTAAGGCCACCGCCTCCACGAGGAACCACCGTCAGCTTCCAGGACGGATCATCTCAATAACCGCGTTGATGGATTGAAGACAGAGAGGCAGGACGGGCTCTAGAAGCTAAAGACCAACATTTAGTTTGACGACACGTCCAGTAACAGGTCAGAAAGTGCTCAGTGGTGTTCGGATGTCGTCTGATTTACTGGTCGAGTCCTGATAAATGATAGAGCTGAGGGTCTGGAGCATGATCTCAGTTTGATCCAAATACTTTCAACCCAATCCCACCAGCAGCCCTGCTGAAGTGGGTCTTATTTTCACTCTAAAAGACTGAAGTTTCTCAGGTTTAACTCTGTACATTAGCAACCTGAGCTTCTGTGTGATTTCTACAGTTTCCTCTGAGCATCTGTTGAACATTATCCCTCAAAGTTCACTGACACTTGCCTGAGGGCTGACAGAGTAATTCCAGCTCCAGCTGCAACGACTAGCGGAGCTTTTTCCTGAACAGCAGTTAATGAAGAGCAAGAACGTTTTAAAGCTCCTTTAAAAAGATTAATGGTGGACTCAATGACCGGCTCTCATCCAGGAGGAGGATTCTTCAGACTCAAGAGAAACTTTACCTTTTCAGGTAAATGTTCATTTAGCAGCCTCACTGCCGTCTCGCTTCTTTAACATCTCTTTTGGTGTGAAGCAGTTTAACAGTACTGTGATCCTGCTTCTCATGCTGCGGTATCTTCTGGCTGAGGGCAGAGGGTCAAGTAGCATCGGGCTGAGATGTAATGAGTCCCCTGCAGTGTCTGGAGCTTTATTCAGGCAGCGTCTCTTCAATCATTTTTGGGCAGTGGGTAAGGAGACGTAATTGATCCCACGTCACTGTAAAAAACTAGATACTATAAAACACAGTTAAGAGTAAAAACCAGGATAAATTAAATCCACTTTACGACGGGTCATTCATCAAACTTACAGTATATTCACACAGTTAACTGCAGGAGAGTGAGGGCTCTACAGATTCTGGTAAAACCTAAAAATGAGCCTCAAAGAAGACGAAGGTTTCATTTCTCAACAGACTTCACTGTAATCAAAGAAAGTCGAGCGTCAGGTTTTGGACTTGAGCCCTCAATGTGGATGAGCTCCATTCAGCTGCTCTGACCGAGTCACTGAGAGGGCTCTGAAGTTAACCCAAAGCCTGACCTCAGCTGACATTCCTGCACTCCAAAATAGCCAGAGCCATAATTTAAAGAACCTGACGGAGAATCACACCCCACACCCACGGCCAAAATGTTACACCGGTGTTGTATCATCCTCCTGTGACTGCTGAGCTCTGATTCCTCAGGTAACGGCAGGGGAAAAGCTACAGAACAAACACCGTCCAGTAAGATTTGCTGAGTGCAGAGAAAGCCTCACATTTATCCAGCAGCGAGGGTCTGACTTTGGCCGGGCTGGTGCAGTAAACATGTGAGTACAGGGCTTCCTTTGAGCTCACACACCAAACCTTTCAGAGCAGTCCCAATGACATTTGAGATGGTGTGTGTTTTTTCTGCTCGGCTGTGAAAGGTTCTGCACTGTGGGGACCTCTGAGTCTGGAAAACATGCCAAAATAAATTTGCCACAAAAATGTGTTTGCAGATGGAAAATTCTGCGCTGACCACCGCTCTCTCTCTCTCTCTCTCTCTCTCTCTCTAGAGGGCTGAGCTATGATTTAAACATGCTTCACAACATGAACGTATTTGTCCGGTAGACATGCTCCACCCACCAACCCATGAAAACACTTTGTTTCACTCCTTCACTCAGAAAGCATACAGAGAGCGTCTGCAGCTCTCTGAATAATTCATTCATCCTTACATCCTCTCCTTCCACTCCGGTTCCACTTTGTTTTCATGCTCCTTCAACCCCCCCCACCCCCCACCTCCAACCCATTCCTCCTTCCAGAGCCACAGCCACATAAATCTTGGCCCTCAGTCTCTATTACAGTGGAGCGATGGCTGCCTTCTAGACAGGCAATCTCCGTGGACACCCCAGCTCTCTGGTCAGAACCGCTGAACCACGCTTTCAGCCTCCTCCATTTTCTCTCTGAGGGAAATGTTCCACACACCGATGTTTGGAAGAACAGATTTCAACCGAGAGGGCAAACTCCTGCTCTGTGGTATATTCACAGGGCGGCAGCAAAGGTGTAATAAATGTCCTTGAGTTCCCTGTAATAAATTCAGCTCCCTCATAAACACACCCACAGTTCATGCAACAGCCAATTCTTATGATATTAAAACTAGAAAACCTCCACACAACGCAACTCTTGAATTAAAGTTTGATTTAGTGGCTTCATTTATCATTCAGAGCTGAGGCAGAGAACTCATAGAAATACAATCCCAGCAGCAGCAGTGGACACGGTAACTCCAGGGACCAACAACAGTAGAATCCCAGTGGTCATTCATCACACCGCCTGCTGTGCTACTTCCAATTACTTCTCTTGGCACGACTGGTGAGGACGAAAACGCCAAAATATAGAAAATAAATAAAAAATAAAGACTCTGGTTTGTTCTTTCTCAAGGGGAGCAGGTAGAGCAGGCAGGTGTGGTGCTGCTGTGAATGTTTCAGGAGGATGTCCTCACCTCAGCAAACTAAAGTAGGACAGACCAGGAGATGCAGCACAGACGTGTCTGCACATCAAAGTGACAGCTGTGTGTCCTTCATGACTAAAACACAAATATAAGCACACGTCCAGCAGGTCGGCTGGGTTGATGCTCTTTAATTTTAAAGTGGTAAAGGTCTGACAGATTGTCAGGGACGTCTGACATGCTGACAGTCTGCAACGACTGAGTCTTCAAGGACTGACAGTCAGACGGCGTTAAGGATCTCTGAAAAAACACAAAAAGTTTTCAAAGTTTGTCTCTCAAGACTTTCAATGTTTATTGTTGGTTCCATCGATAACATCATTTAGCAAAATAGATGGAAAGTCTCGACTTTACGAAGCTAAAATTGCTCACTCATGTCTTGTAGATGTCTGCCCCAGAGCTGCAACAATTACCCAAATTAGTGATGAGCAGATTGAAAAGAAAGAATAAATAACTGAACTAACTGAGAGACTCTGTATCCAAACGAAGCAGGTTTAGAGCAATCAGCCAGTCGGTTATTTCAGAAACTTGATCAAAAAAACAATAAGCTGTGGGCACAAAAATCTGCTCTTTTATTCTCTGAAGAAAACTTTGTAATAAGAGCTGAAACTCCTGTTTAGAGAGTGACACAGCACCTCTTCCAACAGTGACTCACATGTTATGTAGAAACTCAGTCCCTCTATAATTATCTGCTCTGAGAGGACTTAACTGACTCAGTTCAAGTGACGTTTAAAACTGGATACAAAAGTGGGATGAATGTGGACTTCAGAGCACAAAACAGGAGAAATAATAGTTTTCAAGCTAAAGGACGTCTGTTGAACCCGGCAGAAAGTCAGTGTCAGACTTTAAATACACGTCTGGAAGACTGAAGTCTCCTCCAACACGTTACTGTAGATTTTAAAGCAAAGTTAGATCAGTATAAAAAAGTAAAAACTTTTTCCATGTTACTGAAGTTAAATGGAAAAACAAACATTACTTTTTTTTTTACACTATTTACAGATTTTTAAAATGTATTGTAAAATTATAAAATGTTCAGCATGTTCAGGAAAACTGTGTGTGTAAGTTTCACATTTCTAAACTTTGTACTTTTTAAAATATTCAGCATTTTCCAAAGTTTTTTGCCCATTGAAATGAATGGAAATGATCCTTCACCATGGAAACCACACAGCCAATGATGTGCCTACCAATTGATGACATCATAAGGGAAAGAGGTAAACCTGCTTCTCTACTTTCAAATTCCATCACCATGGAAACCACACAGGTGAGGATGTCATAAGGGGTTCTGAGGTTAGAAACAGGACTGGTGCAGTTAGGGTTAGGGCTCAAAGAAAGTGTGCCCCCCACCCTCCTCTAGTTTTCTGAGCTCTCTGGTGCTCAAAGTGACTGTCAGCAGGGTTTCACACAGCAGCTCTGCAGCCTCACTCCGCTCTCACACACCGCTCACACTCAGCTCATACAGAATAAAGCTGATGGCTCACTTCATCCTTCTTAAAGCTCCTGAATGTGCCGTTACGGAGTCCTTCGCTCCATTATTCAAAGTTCCCTGCGTGGCTGTGTATCATGAAAGTGATTAGAAATGAAGAGCTCTGTCATGATACCGTTGGAGCCCCGGAGTTGGTTGCCTTCAGGCTGCCAAGCTCTCTCAGCTACTCAATACCAGATGGCTGGTTTAACTGCTGCCGCTGCCAGCTCTGCTGATCCTTGTGGGGATCTTGAACACAAGCTAATATACTTTTCTTCAACCAGAACAGATCTTAGACTCACTTTAATGCTACAGTTACTCAATAGCTGAACAATTACATTGAGGTAAATGGGATTTCTACAGGGCACACAGACACATGAATAAACAACTATCATTCCCCTACATTAGGCTGCCACACAGATTCAGGATGAGCGGTGAGGCAATGAAACAATCAAGTTATTGCAGCAACAGTTTTAAACACCAGATGGTGTGGCACAGTGGTCGCGCCTCATGAAGGAGAACGATTTGACAAAAGCAGCCAAGCATCTCATGAAGAGTGGTTTGAAGCATCCACACGCTGCTTTTCCACCAGGAGATAAGTTCAGATTTTAAAACTAATGTTCAATGAAGGAGAGTTATGGATTAATAACGACCGCAATGACAGAAAACATAAAGCATAACGTGGAGGAGAACTACCCTGACTTACTTGAGCATCAGGCACGACAAGATACACACACTCAGAGATGTACGTGAAATTCACATAAAACCTGCCGTCAGAGAGCTTAAAGAGCTTCCAGGTGTCCGTCAGCTCAGCTTCAGGCAGTCAGGTGACACCAGCAAAGCAGAACACCAAGAAGAAGGCTGAGTCATTGGGTTTTTGTGCGAGTTTGTCCTAAGCATGGATGGGACAGGAGCCAACTGCTTTTCTTTTCATGGGAAGTACTCAAGCTTTCAAGTGATGATGGATTCTCCCCGCTGCAGCTTCTCAGGGTTTGTCTCAACAATAAATTTCTGCTTAGACGCACTCTCAAGAGAGGTCAGTGGCTGTAATGTGACTCATAACTCAAATTCTGCTTTGTTTTGTTTTTCTTGTCACATTGTTTTTTTTTCTTAAATGCAACCACTACTGCTACAAAAACTCTTAATAACCACAGATTATGCTAATCCAATGCCAATCTTAGTTTCAGAAGCTGTCAAATCTCTTATATTTCCTGCAGCCCCCTCATCCTCTCTTTTGCTGAACAGCTGAAATATTTAAGCTTCTTCTCCAGCACCTTTTGCATGACCTTTAAATCTTTCCTCTCTGACAGATCAGAATAAAGTGCCCCACTTCCTCTCACCATTAAAGGTTATCTATCCATTGATCAGAGATAGCTCAGTCAGTTTTTAAAAAAATGTTTTAAAAAAAGTTTATAACTTGGTATTTGAAGTTCTCAGATAGGAAGTTTGTTTTGTGCAGTGACAAACAGCTTATTTGTGCCACCCATGGGACTCATCTCTAACAAGCTGTTGGTTTTATGGACTTCAGAGAAGCATTGGTCACTGACTGTGAACACAGAGACAAATAGCTGGGCTACATCTGAGGTAAATCTACCATGACTATAAAGAGAGGAAGCTGGTGAGCAGGTTAATGGAAGAGTTCAAACATCATCAGTCCAGAGAAAAAAAGCGTTTAAAACAGGATGTTTCTGAAATAAATTCACCACCTGCATCAGACACTTTATTATTCACATCCAACAACATGCAGCCATGCATGATGGGCTCACAAACTGAGTCAACCGAGTCACTGATGTCGATGATGCTGCCTGAACACAACAGAAACCCGAGCTGAGGAAATCAAGCATCAGAGGATCCAGCGTCACCGCAGGTTCAGTCAAACTTCATCCATAAACAGCTGCAGGAAAGGCGGCTGTCGGTCAACATGTCAGCATCCACTCCTGCCTGCAGTGTCTACAGTGCAGATCAGCTGCTGTTAGTGTTCAATGCTTTACTACTGTTATGCATCATCACAAAGCACCGCTACACATCAAATTCTGAGGCAGATGGAGTCAGCACAGCTCTTCTTCTGCGGTCTCAACAGCTGGTATACGCCCGACAATCAACGGACTGAACCCGGTCTGGATATCTCTCAAACCGCCGCGTAACTTCTATCAGACAATGAAGAAAAACGCAGAAAATTCTGGAAAAAATACCCAAAAGGTCCAGAGAGAAACTGCAGCCTGCGGCAACACAAGTGCGGACAGTCTGCGTGTGTTAGGGACCTGAAAAATAACATTTCTGCTCTAAAAGGAGACCGTACGATGACACAGCGCGATCAGGATCAAACTTGAAGCTCTTACCTGTGTACTGCAGGAGAAACATGGTCCACTAAAGGCTAAGTACGGTTCCTGTCAGGTCCTCTGCTGCAGGACGAAGTGTACGAAGTAGATCCTTGTACAGAGCTCCGAGACCCGTCCCTCTGTCAGCCCGCTCCGCTCAGCAGACTGGACTGCAATGAGAGCAGCCGGGAGAAGCGGGACCTTTTAGCTGAGGCAGGCGAGCACGCCCTCGCGACGGCGTGCCCGCGCTTCGCGACAGAAACAGTTCGCCTCGCGTGCTCGCTGCGCGCAGGCGAACTGTTCTGGCTGCGTAGGAGGGCGATACTACAGCAGCTGAGTGGAGAGCTGTCAGAGGAGGGTGTGGCTCGAAAGACCCTTCAAATACTTACCTTGCTTCCTCAAGAAAGAGGGGGTGGCCATTTTTATTTCAAAAACTCCCAACAGCTGTTTAATCACGGTGACATTCTGTTGACTGCCAGCTGGAGGAAGCACCGAGATGATCCACTCAGTTAAAGCTTGGCAAGCAGTGATGAGAGGTATTCCTTTCAAACCCCACGCTGAAGATAAGCTCTCTGTTTCCATCTAAACACAGAAAGAGGACACGTATGAAAGCACACTTGATTGATTCTGGTAGCATTTACTCATTTAGCTGCATTTTGTTGATTGCAAGCAAATAAGGATAGTAAGACCATGTAACCAGATTTTGCCCTCTTGAAAGCAATGCCTGATTCAACCTGCACTCAAAGAAGCACTCATTATTTAAATATGCATAATCTCTGACTCATGCTGAGAGCACTCAAAGCATAGAAAAATACTGAGTGTGTGAGCAGATTTGGTCGGAATAATGAACAACTGAAAGATTAATTAGAGGAAAAACAGCAGAGCAAACATTATTATGCTTCTATAATTAAACACAAGCTGTTTACAGAGACATGCAACAATAAAGTGCAGGAGGACAATCTCTGAAGTATCACTGCTGTGGTCAGCTGAGTCGATCCTGATGGAATGAACCCCCTCGGTCTCATCTGGACGGGCTTTCAGAGGCCACACTGGCACCACCTGCTCAGTGTTTATATTCAGCTCAACTTGTAATGTTAACAGCATGCCAAAAGGAGTTAACACGTCATTTAAGGTGATAAAATAAGTCTGCTTCAAGACTTTTACCACAAGATAATGCAAATATTCTCCTCTCAATGGGCATGTGTGTCTAAAAAGCAGATCAAACAACCTTTCAGGGAGATAAGCTAGATTTCCATGCAAGTTCAGAGTACATTTAAAGCAAAAATATCGGAAAACTGCTCAGGGAAACTTTGTACTGGTGAGCATTTTAGACTGAAATAGTCAATCACTGACTGAAAAACCAGTTAAAGAGACCCCCTGCTGACCGACTGTAGAATAGTCATGAACCCTAACTTCCTAACGTTTTTAAAACATGGTTTATCCTTTGAAAGTTAGCTTTCATCCAGGGGCGTATTTAGTCATTTGGGGGCCCAAGGCAAACCCAGTCAATGGGGCCCTCCACATCCTTGTACTTCATCATCCTAAGAGCTACACCAGTTATCTGATAATCTGACAGTTGAAATTACATAACCATGCCCCCCCCCCCCCCCCCCCCCCAGGTGAATTATTTATATATATATATATAAAAAAGTTTACTTTCTCCTCTCCTCCTCTTCTCTGCTCTAATGGGGTAACTCCACATAATTTTACTCAAAACCTCTAGAATGCCGACAAGTTTGTTTATCAACTGTCTTCCTGAATCAAGTCTGCACATGCCCAGCACTGTGGAACAGTCCATTGCATGAGAAGGGAGGGGGGAGCAGTTGAAACACTCATGAAAGATTAAACATTTTGATATAATAATTGCTTTAAACTGAAGAAAACTTTATTAATCAGTTTTTATGAGATGTTTGGGGGCCCCTGGAAATTTCATGCATATTTATCTTCAAGTTCTCATTTTTCTGACAATTAATTTTAGCGAGTTGTCTGATTATAAAAAAACATAATGATTAATGAACCGCTCTTTTGACGGGTGCAAGCTCCTGCAGCATTTCCTCCTGGATACGTACGGTTGAAGAACTGTTTTCAGTCTTGTTCCATTAAACCGACACGATTGTGAGTCAAACCTGCAACAGTGGAAATCAATAACAACATAATGGGACACTTACATCTTACATACTGACCAGGTGACATTACAGGCGCCTTATCCGTCCTCATTAAACAGTAACTGGACTGTAACACTGTAACTTCTAACAAATCTACAGCTACACAGCTGTATTAAAGATATTAAGCTCTGTGTGGTTGTATCCTCCTCTCTGCCTCACCAAAAACTCTGTTTTCACCACCTTAAAAAAGTGGTTTCAGAAGGTAAATACAACCAAAGGCCAGAGTGACGTTCCCTTTAACAAAAACTCAAAAAGAAGATGATCTGCATTGATAGTAAAGAAAAAGACTGTTTTAAGACTGATGTCAAGAGTAAAACTTAGATAAAAGAAGCTGACTGTCTTTAAAGCGCAGACAGCTCAAAAACAAAAAAATGTTGAGGAGCATCTTTGTTTCTTCTGACAGATTTCATGTTATGCAGACTTCTTTTTGAAGTTTTCGTTCTTTGGAACTTTCGCGACACATCCTGCGAGCGCCTTTTTGATCTTGCTGTCACTTAACATTTGATGGATAAATAAGATTTTCTCTGGGATCAAAGTTCTCCGTCGCTATGACAGATTTCCCTCAAATTCAGAATTGTTTTATTTTCAGTCAGAAACATTCAAACAATACAGATACACACACATATCAACTGTAATATGTGACCACCAAGGAGATCAATATTGATCATCTGTTTTCAGGAATGTAAGCATCCAGCTGACTGTTACTGCAGCCAAAAAATATTCATCAACAAATTAATAATAATGATAATAATTTATATAAATGAAGTAAATTCTGTTTGTTTTCCTCAACAGGATTCAATTACCCCTGTCAGCCAGTAGTAATGAGTAACAGCCAGTGCATGCTCTCATTCATTTTCAGTGTCCTTTGGGGATGATGTTTGTCTGATGTCTTGATTTTTTCCTCTCTTTTACCGACGATTTTCTGTTTGGAGCAACAAAACATTTCAACTTTAATTTGACTCTGAGCCTCGGCAGATGAAAGCAGCCCTGTGCTGCTTTTATGTTTTTGGTGTGAGAGGGTGTGTGTTTGGTGACATTACAGCTGCCTCTACTCAGATAATCTGCTTGGACTGAATGTGAGGGGACCAAAGTGATTCCATCTGTGAGATTTTACCATTTCATTAAGAAATAATCATGAAATTCACTGAGCCACCTTGTTCCATAAAACATGAGCTCACATCTCGCTCGCTTCGGTTTCAGATGTAAAAACATAAATTTACAGAGCTATTAAATAAAATCTGCTCAATACTTTTACCATGGAAAACCTCGGATAATGAATATTTCAAATTTAATTACTGAATTTTTGATGAAAGCTGGGCCTCTCTGCAATTATCGCAGTTAAATTTTAACGTGAGCTTTGAGAAACTTCATCGTCCTCTTAAACAGCGTTCGCTTCAGCCGATTTCTCTTTAGGCTCAGCAGCGTTTATGACTATTTGTCCTGTGAAATGTCGGGTCTGTAGCTCTGCTTCTCTTCAGTCATTTGCAGAATCACACACTCCTGCTTTCACTTTGTCAGCGAGCAGCTTCCTGCTTTATCAAAATGGCCTTTCCAGTCAAACGACAGGGTTTCAGGTTTCTGCTCGGAGAGGACAGAGGATGATATCTGAAAAGGTTCTGCTCAGCAGACAGTCAGTCACTTTAAAGTGCCTGCAGTATTCAGAGTCTTTATTTCAGATCAGTGGATGGAGTGTTTGTAGCTCCTGCACCAGTGAAAAATGTCATTAACTCCTCTGCCCTCTGAAGAGGAAGACAGCCAGCGCTGAGGTGTGTCCTGAGGTCGGGGTACATTTCTGTCTCCTGCTTCTTGCTGCTTATCTCTGACCTCCATCTTCCTTAATCCTTCCCTTTCTAATCACCTCTTCCCTCTCCTCCTCTCTTCTGACTCACACTCCTGCCCTCTGCCTGACGGTGAGCAGATGATCGTCTGGACAGGAAAGGTTGAGGTGACTCTCCAGCTACAGTCACACCTCCTTAAATGAGTCTCCCTCTGTCCCCGTTCGTGGACTGGTCTGTTCCTCCTGACCTGAGTTAATTGGGTTCAGAGGGATCAGGTCTGGTAAGAAGAATCTGGATCTGATGTGTTCTGAGGTTCAGTTTTCATGATGATCTGAGAGGAGCGAGTTCCTGCTGGTGTCTCTGTGACGGCAGCGTCTGTTCTGGAAACTGGATTCAGCTCTGAAAGGAGGACAGGCCTGAAACTGGAGAGCTCCCCCTCAGCATGAATATTGATGGGAACGGGTCTCAAACAGAGCGCTAAACAACCGGTAACCCTTCTGTGAACCGCCCTCGCCGCCCGCCATCTCAAACTTAAACACCCCTAATGCATTGCTGCTCATACAGCTCAGGGCAGAGAGGATAACAGATCCTGTTGGTTTGTTTGACATCATGAGCACGCTGTGTTAAAATGCTGCGAGCCCTCTGATACAAGCAGGAGCAGCTGGAAGCAAACTTCACCGCTCTGAAGTTCTGAAGTCGACATTAACACAAAGAAAGCATCCAGATATTTACCTCCTAACGAGCGCTCGACACAAAGAGAGAGAGAGTGAGGCTAAAGAAGAGGGGAGAACGAGACGAGAGCCAGTTGTTTACCTGCTCCGTCTTCACCTCCACCTGCTGACACGCTAACAGCTCTGAACCTTTGATCTCCAAACCTCACACACTGTTTTATCAGGAAACAAGCTTCAAGTTTGATCCTCATGCAGAGTGGAAGCACCTCTCATCTCTCCTCTGAAGCCTCGTAAAGTAAAACATGTAGACGCTCTGTGATACAGAGCAGCGTCTGCAAATGTGGGTCGAGAAAAGAAAGAAAGTCGTCTTTAACAGAGCAGAGAAACTTTTCTCGGCTCCTTCAAACCACGGCCCCGTCTGTTAAACAAGACAGAAAAATAACTTTCTCGACAAAACGCCGCTTTGTTGTGATGTTTGTGGAAACAGATGTGGCTCCGCAGTTTAAATCTGTTATTTTTCATGTTCTTGTGGATAAAAGCTCTCGATCTGTCCAGTCGAGAGGTCACAGACTCTGAAGATGAATATTCTTCAAACACTGATCAACACGATTTGTTTGCAGACAGTATTCGCTCAAACTTTGATAAAACTTAAGGTTTGATGGCGTACGTTTACTTTCTGTGAGAAAGAAAAACGAGGAGATGTAAGAAACTTCTTTCTGTTGACATGTTTCAGTCACATGTTCCAGTTTACTGGTGATGTCGTCGTATCCAACCTTGAAGCTGGTTCCTGGTGTTTCAGTGAAACGTGCTCTGAACTCATTATTTCATCTCTTCCTCCCACAGACGTCGAGCAGTGGAGGTTTGGTGTTCCTCCAGTCTGATCACTTCTTTCAGTCCTGTGTTCACTGTGAAGACTCAAACAGACGACGCTCCAACAAAGGCGTCCTCTCTTTACTTTCAGCTCATACAAAACTCACAAATTCAGCTCAGCGGTGAAGCAGCTTCAGCCTGAAGTCAGAGTTTAATTAATGAGGAAAGAGTCGGAACAACTTGACATCTTTAGCATCTCACACCTTGAAGCAGCTCCAGCACACTGAGCAGGAGGAGAGAGAGAGAGAGAGAGATTGTGAGATAATTAAACCCTCTGGAGGAAAATAATTTAGTAGATGGTGTAGAAAACTCTCCAGAGTCTGAGGGTGAAACGAGAGAGAGAGAGAGAGCGAGAGAGAGAGAGAGAGAGAGAGAGAGAGAGAGAGAGAGAGAGAGAGGAAACAACGGAGAGAGCGGAGCAGACAAGCAGGAGGGGGAAGAAAGGCCGGGGCTCAGACGGAGCGTTCATTATCAGCTGACTGACCTGCATTCCGCTGTGCGTGAGAGTAATGGGACGGGACACGGAGCCCAGAGAGAAAGGTCGTTTTCATTCCCTCTCTCTTTCCTCCTTCTTAAACATTCTGTCACTTTCTCACTGGGTTCCCTTCCTGTCCTCAGACAGTTCACTGTGGGCTCCTATTGTTGGAAACAAACACAGAAACAGCTCATACAGACAAAGTGAGGGAACGACTGATGAGGAGCAGGTTGAAGAGCTCCTGTATTAAAGCTTTCTGAACATTATTATGTTTCTCTGCTGATGAAGGTTATCATTATCCTCTTTAACAGCAGATCCGACAACGACCATCATTCCAGCACGATGGTTAGTGACTGAACATCTTAGAAAGTGTATGAACTCAGTTCTTAGATTATAACAGCAAAACAGAAAGTCTGGGAATCAGGTTTTCAGTCGGGCTGAAGCTGTTGAATATTTTAGTATTCAAATATTCTACTGAAAATTACATCCATTACATCCGGATAAACATTTTTGTTTAGTTAGTTTTCAAATGAAATTTGTTTAAAACACATGAAAAACAAGTGACTTTAGGTGGTATGTATTTTAAGTTCAATGAGATCTGACTAGAAATGTGACATTTGATCTCAGATTAAGACATAATCTTCATCAGATTTTGAGTCGCTGCAGTGTTTAAACTAAAATGATGAGATCTGCTGTATTGGAGCTACTTTATATTTTATCCATCAGTAACTTTGGAGCTAAATTTGACAACTGCCCAGCTAGCTCTGTTTTTATTTTTCATCTTCTTCACCTGTTAAGTCACTTAATGACATCATCGCCTAATTTGCATGAGTTATATCCACATGCTGAGAACTACAAATGGAGGGACCGTTGCGAGTGAGGAGTCTGTCTGTGAGTGTTTGGATGGGGGAGGGGCTCAGCACACACTGCTCAGTGAGAAGCAGAGGGTGCTGGAAATCAACATATGCTTTCACGTCAGTCTCAAAACTCAAGAGCAGACACTAGATTTGTTGCTTTTTAGAAAAAAAGTCACTAGAGAGGTCTGAAGAGTCGCTAAGTTCTTCCTTTGCGTGCGTGACATCAGCGCTTTCACATTAAAAGTAGTCTGGGTGAAACACCACGCTTCGAGCAGTAAAATATTAATCGATTGGATTACTGGAGTAAACTTCCCCTCCCTCTGTGGTCTCCATCCTCTGTTTGACCCCTGATCCCTGAAAAACATCGTCTGTATTTTGTCTGGAAGGATCCAGAAGCTTCACCGATGAACACAGCCTCAGTGAAGCTGTTTGGCACTAAAATGTCCTTCAGGGAAAAGTTTGGTTTCATCTTCACATCTCTGACGCACACGTCATCCCAAGTGGAGTAAATATCTCCTGCTGCAGACCAAGTTCTTCTTTTGAGCAGATAAATAAAGCATCACTTCTGGGATAAAAGTTTCTGGAGATGCAGTTTCTTTTGGGCAGCCAGTGAATTACCCAGAGTCCTCAGCGTCTGACTTCAAAAAGAGATTTCAGTTTCTGTTTTGAGGGCAGTAAAGTGGAGCAATCGGTGGACGGTAACAGCTGAGTTTGCTCAAATATTCATGCAGGCAAGAAAAAAATCTACAAATATACAAATAAATGTTCCCTCTCCACAGGAACGGATTCTCCAGTTTGACTGTGTTGGTTTTTTATTGGGCTGCAGATTCACACACTTTACATCTTTCCACACGTTTGTGTTTTTCATTGCTTGCTCTTCAGGTCAGAGTCCTGAATGAATCACATGTGCTAGCTTGGAAGAAACCGATGCTGTAAATCAGAGGCTGAGACTCTAATACCTGAGAGGTCAGGACAGATCGGCAAGTGTGAACCAAAAGAAGTCAAGAGGAACGAGCAAAAATAAACATGATTATGTGAAAATAACTGAAATCCAGGAAAGAGGGCGCAGGTCTAAAGGTTAAGGCCGGTAAGGAGATGAAAACCTGCTCAGATAGATACAAACACACACTCAGGAGTCTCACCTGCGACTTGGCTTGATTTGTAGTCTTTGTACATCCTGGTCACGCAGAGTCAGTCTGAGAGATTTCAGCTCCTCTGGTGTGGTAAGAAATCTGTTTGAAATGAAAACCAAAAGTTAGATCGTCCTCTGAGCGTTCAGGATATCAACACGCTCCACCAAAGTCCTTCACACCACAACTCTGTGAGTCCACATTTTCAGACTGGAGTTATTCAAGGACGCTGAGACTGTAAGCAGGACTGAAATAAAAGGGCTTAGTTTAAAAAAAAGAGACCAAAACAGAAGAGAGAGTAATTCATCCGCCTTTCAGAGAGGAACGACCTCCCTGCTTTGTGAGGCAGAAGCTCATTGGGGAGCGCTCTGAGGCGAGGGACAGTCCCACTGACCGCACTATTAACACTCAAAGTGGGTGGATCAGCGTAGAGGAAACACAAAACGCTGCCAGAAGGATTTACAGAAGATTCTGTGACACATTTCTCTCCACCAAGAGGAGCCCTGAGGGGCCGTGCTGACCGGAGTAATTGGCTTTCTGCAGCGATGATAATCTGCATCAGTCACGCCATGCCAACAGTCTGACGAGCCAATGAGAAGGTCACCGTGACGATCAAACCTCACTGTTCAAACCTCGCCGTTCAAACCTCTCCATCAGCTGACATGAGACTCTGACTGTCCGTTCAAAGACATCAATAAGACATTTATCCATCATTTCTGGATTTCACCTGCAGTTCAGGGACGATCCAGGTGAGTTTTCAGGTTATAGTTTGATTCTACGGTTTTAAATACTGTTGGATCAATTTGTAAACAAAGAACCTTTTGTTCCAGTTTTCTAAAAATCAATAACTGACTTCTTCATGTTACATAAAGCTGAACTCATCCAGCAGCTCACCTCATGTCACGGCTTCAGTTTGGTTTTATCACGTCAGCTCTGTTATTCTCCTCCCATCATGTCAGCAGAGACGAGATTTTTATCAGACATCCACCCCTGCCGCGCAGGTACATCGATGCTGACACGCTGCATGACAGGCACGATCATCTCTGAGCACGAAGAATAACATCTTTATGACATCCACACCCAGATCCATGTCAAAACCAAATTCAGCACAGAGGCGTCTTTACTCACACGGCTGACCTCCGTGTCTTTTTATTTTACCCCTGAACTCATGGACCACAGGTCCTCACAGAGGCGGTAACATTAGAACAACCTTAAGAACAGAGGATGTTTATGAGTGAATGCACAGCTCTTCATTCTCGTCCATGTGGTTTTCATTTAAACACAATGCAGAGTCACATAGAAAGCTTTAGAGAAACAGAGGAGGGATCAGAACGCTGGCTCCAGTTCAGACTGGAGCTCTTAAAGCATGAATAATTCAAAAAGGACTTTATGTGGTTTTTAAAGAACTCCACTCCAAAAACTAGACCCAGTGTTTCAACAAACAAGGGTCTGCAGAGTTTGTTTCACACAAACTGCTTGTAACGAGGATGTTTTCAAACTGTACACAAGAAAAGCATCAAACTCTTTCTGAGTAACATCAGGGGCTGAAAACAGATCTGCCCCATTAATGACAACAAAACTTAAAGAGTCGTTTGTTAAGAAAGGACTAAAAGTGAGTAAAGGGTTCATGTTTGCAGCCTGCTGGATTTTACTGGTGAGCAACTCGGCTTTAAAAAAAAAAAGGAAAAATTGAAATCGCTCAACATGCACGTGGACACAGTGGGAACAACTGAGAGCTGGTGAAAATTCTTTGGTGTAAATCAAACAATGATGGCAGTCAGAGCAAAAACAAGACAAAAGAGAAAGTGCAGATTTCCACTGAGGACAAAACAGGAAAATATTCAACCGTCAGAGCAACACGGACTAAAACTTGAGATGAATTCTGGGAATTCTTTAAACTCTGGATGTGAATAACACAGGGAGTCATATTAAAAACATTCATTTGGACCTTTGAGAACAAAAACAAACATCATTTATTACTCTGAGGCAGCTGAACCTGCTCATATCTCCTCATATTTCCTTGTATCTGTTAATATCTGTTTGTGATTTCCTAGAAAGTGGCTCGAAATTCCTTTTTTGACATGTGAGAAGGAAGCTTAAAGGAATAAATGGTAATAAACACTTCAGAGACCCTGTGAGGAAATAAGGTTCACATGAGCTTTAAAAAAAAAACAGATCATGAAATATGGATTCAGATCAGCAAACTTCATAATGTGAGTTTGTAAAACTTCAGGCGAGATGAGTTATAAACACAGATTTCTGTTGAGCAGGAACCTTATTAGAGGTCAACACCTGAGTGGTTGAAAAACACTGAGCCAAGTAGATCAAACACAAGTCGATTTTTAATGAGAGTTGATGATTGAGAAGTAGTTGAACGAGCCGACTGCACCGTGTGTGTGTGTGTGTTTCTTTGTTTATGTTGCAAAACCAGTGATGTCATCAAAATGCTCTCAGGTGTCTGTTGTGCATCCTCACTTTGATTCATCATTCAGATGCTGTGTTTAGCCTTGTGTAGGTGTGCGTGTGTGTGTATTATCGAGTGTATTGTCACACACTGCTCACATTAGTCATCCTGAAGAAGGCACAAGGCCAGACACCTGAGTCTGGGAGGGATCAGAGGATCCCCTCAGAGGAGGATTATCAGAGTAAAGCAGCCTCTGTAGTGATGGAGGAGGAAGATACCTCATAATATCTCTGATAGGTCCATTCATCCTTTGTCTCCACAGCAGGAACCAGCAGCTGCTGAGACACAAACCAAATCAGTCTGAAACTATTTGCAGCGTGGGATAAATCACACAAACTTTACAAGAACAGATCGGTACTTCACAAGAAACTCTCCTGCTGTCCCTTTTCTCTCCTGAACATGTCCCTCAGCCCGAGAGTTTATCTCAGTGATGAAACACCTCCTCACACACACACACACGACAACACACACACACACACACACACACACACACACACACACACACACACACACACACACACACACACACACACACACACACACACACACACACACACACACTGAAATGTGCAACATTTACTGGAACTTTTGTTTTGAAATGCCAAGCATGAATATAAACTGGTGTCACTGCTGAATGTATCTGGGCTAGGTGTTAAACGCAACCCCTTCTCTACCTTCTCTTTCTTATCAACGAACAGCACCACACACTTTAAAAACATCGAGCTCCTTTTCTGAGAGTCAATTTTCTGCTGCCTAAGAGTAACATTCTGTTCAGTCGTTTAGTTTTGTTATAATGGAAGAAAAAGGAACAAAAGAACATGATTTCTGTTACCAACAAAAACTATTATTCACATCTTTCAGCAGCAAACAGTCAACAATAAATCCTCACTCAGTGTAGTTTGGCTGTGAGTGATGAGAAGTGAAGCAACAAAGGTCCCTCCATGAACATCACTTTTGTGTTGCAGGAACAAAAACGTCTCACTGAACAGAAGCTTTGTCATATTTACAGTGAGTTTCTTTTTTCTATCATCAGTTCTCCAATTATACTGTCTAAATCTGTCACTATAATAATTATATCAACTGCACACTTTACAGATTTTCTTCATGGTGTATACTTACAAACCCAATTCCAATGAAGTCAGCACGATGTGTAAAAAAAATAAAAGCAGAATACAGTGATTCACAAATCCTGTTTAACCTAAATTCAACTGAATACACCACAAAGACAAGATATTTATTGTTCAAACTGATAAAATTTATTGTTTCTTTTTGCAAATGTTCACTCGTTTTAAATTTGATGGCTGCAACATGTTCCTAAAAAGCTGGGACAGGGTCAACAAAAGACTGGGAAAGTTGAGGAATGCTCCAAAAACACCTGTTTGGAACATTCCACAGGTGAACAGGTTCATTGGAAACAGGTGAGTGTCATGATTGGGTATAAAAGGAGCATCCCTG
This sequence comes from Labroides dimidiatus, assembly GCA_030710495.1. NCBI lineage: Eukaryota > Metazoa > Chordata > Actinopteri > Labriformes > Labridae > Labroides > Labroides dimidiatus. The sequence goes on along the minus strand of CM061150.1, from coordinate 6,794,028 downwards.
AAAGACTCAGTTGTTCACAAGCAAGGACGGGGCGAGGTTCACCACTTTGTTCTTAAACTGTTGGACTATTTGCTCAAGCAGTTGTTCACAATGTTTCTCAACATATAATTACAAAGAATTGATGGATTTGATCATCTACAGTCCATAATATCATCAAAAGGTTCAGAGAATCTGGAGAAATCTCTGCACATAAGCAGCAAGGCTGAAAACCAACACTGAATGCCCGTGACCTTTGACCCCTCAGGCAGCACTGCATTAAAAACCAACATCATTGTGTAAAGGATATTACCACATGGGCTCAGGGACACTTCAGAAAACCATTGTCAGTTAACACAGTTCATCACTACATCTACAAGTGCAAGTTCAAACTCTACCATGCAAAGACAAAGACATATATCAACAACACCCAGAAACACCGCCGGCTTCTCTGGGCCCGAGCTCATCTGGGCCCGAGCTCATCTGAGATGGACTGACGCAAAGTGGAAAAGTGTGCTGGTAGTAGACTGGCATGCTTGAATAAAGGCTAAACAGGATTTCCAAATCATTGTATTCTGCCTTTGTTTACGTTTTACACATCCTGCCAGCTTAATTGGAATTGGGGTTGTATTATACATCCACAAGTCTCCATACATCACAAACATGTAATGGTGTTCTTTGTTTGTTTGAGTCTCTGCTTATGTGTTGATGAAAAGACGGCCTGTCAAGCTGTCAAGATAAGAACATGAACATGTTGGAGTGATGGTAGAAAAACTACAGCGATGTGGGAAAGCTGAAATTAGTTTCTCCAGCGAGTGAGCAGATCCAGAAACATTCACGTGAAGAATTGAAGAGCAGCAGGACTTTCAGTGTTTTCAGCAGTGAGGGATAAAAAGAAGCAACACAAACAGGATGTGAGCTATAAATATTCCATTCAGCGTCTCTACAGACTGATGAGTTTCTCATGTAGTCATGCTGAAGTAATGCAAAATAATAAACTTGGTGAAAATCACACAACATGAATGAAAAATAGAACAGAGTCCACTTTTCACCACAGAAGAACAAACAAAGAGAGAAACCGGTCTTTCTTTGTTTGGACTCGTCTCTGATGCTGAGCAGGAAAACAATTTTCTCCAACGTTAAGCAGCCAGAGGACTGACCAACACAGCACTATTCTCTATCACCGCAAGACAGGAAACGAATGAAACAAGCTCCTCAGAGTGAGGAAGACAATAAAATGTGCATCCAAATAACAAAAGGAAGAAGAGGTTTGGTTAATGGAGAGCTTAACAAAGGGCCCACAGCTCGACTACAAGAGCTACACAATTCAAAGTGAGCACACGCAGGTGTGTGGAGGCTGTTAAAGAAAGTCTGAAGCCGTCCCAGAGAGCTCTTTATCCTGGACTGTTTTTCATTAAAGCTCTGAGCTAATTAACAGATACGATTAGAGCTGCAGCTAACGCTTCTTTCTCCGTTCATCTGGAGGTCCATAAAACACTGAGAGCAGCTCTAAATGCTACTTTCTGCCACATCTCTGAATTATAAACATCATAATGTCTGAAAGGCTGGAGGAACACCATGAGGGGAATCACTCCACACGTTACAAACACTGATGAACCGCGCGGATCCGCTGTGTGATCTACAAACACGGTCCTGTTCTCTGAGCTCTTCACTGACAGACGTGGAGCTGGTTCTGACTCTTGTTTCTCTAAAGGCCGTCCAGGGAGCGGTAGGGGAACAGCCGCAGACACATGCTGCTGTTTCTTTAGAGGCCAACGAGGAGGTTTGGGAAATCCTTTTCTCACTCAGACACACTGAGACCCAGTCGGTCCAGGAGAGTCCTGAGTGGTGCCAAAGGAGAAACGACCGTAGAACATAAAACTGTTCTAAATGTGAGCAAATGAACAGGACTTCACGTCAGCTGAGGAGGCAGAAACACTTCTTCAGATGGCTGAAGTATCACTGTGGATCACTTTGACTCAGTGAAATAAGTATAAACACAGACTCTTAGTGCCACAAGATTATTATTAAAACTCAAAATGAAACCAAGAAATGAACTTTACATGTTAAAGGTTAAGAGAAAAACTGCTGCTCTGTTTCAAAGTCTTCATAATTATCTTCAATAAGATCAAATCAAAGTTTTTACAGCTCTTAAAAAACACACAGTGGTGGCATTTAACCACGACGCAGCAGTCCACTGAGAGCTGCTGACACAGAGCAGAGTTGAGTCAAACAAAGGCTGGAAAAGCAGTCTTGCATGTGAAGAGGTAGATGAGGCTCAGCTCTCATAGTCACGAAGACTGAAGCTGGAGGAGAAAGATAGAAGAGCAGCTAAAGTCAGAGTAAAGAGGAGAAAGGACGAGACAGGGAGGCTAATGCTGCTGCTCCTGACGGATCCAGCGACCTTTCTACCTGCTGTCCCCGTGAGACTCCAGACATGGGTGCTAAAATATTTAACCCATGTCAAAAACAGGCAGAGAGGGGAGCTACAATACTGCCACAGGAGCACAGTACTGTTTACTGAAACCAAAACCAGCTGTTGGAGGATTCTGGAAATCCTTCCTAAATGAGCTGGCGTCTTTTGAAGCAACAATAACCATGACTGAAACAGTTTTAGGCACCAAACACACAAAGGTTGCTGACTTATGTTAGAAGAAGTCGTGTGTGTGGGATGCTGTGAGTCAGTGACTACAGGCTGCAGATTCATGACACAATGTTCAGAACAAAACAGCTTTTCTACAGTTTTCTGTGAGAACTGTCAGACTTTGTCTAATTAGCATGAAAATCAGCTCAAACAGCTTCAACAGTCTTTTCTTTAAATCAGCGGCGTTTCTGTTAAAGCTGAGTGAACAGCTGATTCATTGTGAACAGATTCAGCTCCTGCCTGTGCTGGAAGAGAGACTGAGTGAGCACGGCTCCATATTTTCATAATCTACAAAGTTAAAGAGTATCTCATTTAGCCAGAATCCCAGGTGAAGCCTCCTCAGGTCTCTGTCAGTCATATTGTAATGTCATAATAAACTCCAGTCTCCTGATGCAGGTGATGCAGAGTCTTCCTCGTCTATCTGCTCCTCTGTGCTCTCTGCAGACCCTGACCAGGGGCCACAGAGCCTCTGATTGAAAAGCAGATGAGTCTGTTCTGCTCCTCAATGCAGACTCCTCTTTAAACAGCTAATTAGCTTGTCTCAACGCTGAAGCTGCTGCTGATAAGAAGTATGAGCTGCTTAAGAGGAAAGAGAAAGTCTGCTGCGGACTGACACAACCAGACCCAGAAGCAGAGAGGCTGGTGGATGACAAAAACTTAAAGAGCATACTGCAGGTTCACTCTTTTATTTTGTTTTGGAAACTAATTCTTAAGAAATCATTGATTTTATGTTATACAACACAAAAGGTTTAAATTTAAGAAGAAGTGTCTGTTTTCAGTACAGCTCTTTAAAACGCTATTTTCTTTTCAACATGGTGTCATGTGATGTAGCAAAGTGGACTCACGTTCTCTGACTCAGCTCTGATCCAGTGTGTGTAACAGGTGGACGTTTCAGGTCACGTTTACTGTGTTTCTTCAGTGTTTAATTTAATTTGACCGTTTGTGAAGACAGTTAAATATCTGGATGTAGAAATACCACCTTAACAGGACATGGAGTCCACTCTTTCCCCAACAGGAAGAAAAGTGGAGTTAGCTTTCATGCTTGGCTTTGCACTCCAGATGCTAAAAACTGGTGCTTACAAACCACCAACTGTTTGCTGGACCAGATTGAAGCACTGACCGGAAAACAACCAATTTTAAAAAGAAAAGCTGCCGAGCGAGGCATCTGTTGTTTTGATGGAGTTTCTCAAACTTCCAGGTTTGATGTTAGTGGGTAATTGAACATTCAGCACCAGTTACTGTTGGCCATAACCACGGCAACAAAACAACAACTCTACTCTGGGTAACTCTAGTACAAACGCTTTTCACGACTCTGAGCAGAGACACAAACAACACACAGACGCTGGCTGCTGAACTGCCCATCACTGGTGATGCCTTCACTGAGCTTTGTAATTCTCAGACACACAATTACACAGGAAAACATCCTCATCATCCAACACTAAAAAACCACCAAGTCTGTTATAGTACGCAGTCACATACTGACGCAATGATGTGGCTCCAACTTGGCTCCTTGCTGATGGAAAAACAAACTGATTCTTAGAAAGAACGTGACTAGAACCAAATTGACAGGGATTGGCAGGGAAGACCCAAAAGGGTGAAGTTTCAAAAAAGAGATTCTCTCTATTACAAAGTAATCAGGCAAGAGAGTACCAACACAAAGACTCAGCAAATACGCTGCTAGAAAAAAACAAACAAACAAACAAAAAGCTCTAGACCAGGTTCTTGGAGATCAAGACAAGGTCAGGGGGCAATGAACAGACTTAACAAGGTGATGTGGTACAGGATAACAGAAAGATGCAGACTTTATACAGGAGGTGATGGGACACAGGTGGAAACACTGAAAGTGGAGATGACAATCACAGCAGGAAAACAGCAGGACAGGAAGTGAAGAGCTCTGAATCGAGAGGAGAGACGTGATTACAAAATAAACCAACAAACATGAAAGACAAAACTGAAGGTTTAACTTCACATAACTGATGAGACGTGACACAGCGAAGCACCAGAGCTGATCGAGCACTGGTAAAAAAGGGATATGGTCCAGCCCCAAAACCTCATACCCTTGTATCTAAGGTTTAACAAAAGCCTCCTTTCCAGCACCTTGGAATTGACGTTTCTCAGGAAGCTGAGAAGTGTGATACCCATCATCAGGAGACCCAAAAAGGTTCCTGCCATCCCTCAACAGTAACCCTAGCCCAGGACAGCAGTTCTTCTCTCCAAACCGAGAACATCCTGAAGGCCCAAACCTCTTCAAAGTCATCTGAGGTCAAACCCGATCAAACTTTATTGACCATCCTGTAGTTTGTAAAAGCAGTGAGTCGTTCTTAAATGGCTGGAGCTCATAATGAGAGCTCTTCTACCTTCTTCCTCACATCCTCAACACGCTGCTGCTCTCTGACTGATCAGAGTGACTGATGGATTTCCAAACTCTGAATCAGCCAAAGCTATTAAGTGGTCTGCTGGAGCGAAATGACTTCACTGTTGCAAAAGCACAACTTCAAGCTCAGCAGTTCCTGCCCGCTATTGTTCAGGGGCCGCTGCGACAAAGCTAATTTCCTGCCAGACATGCAGAAACACTCACAACAAATAAAAAACAAATAAGTAAAAAGGAGACCCATGCTAAGTGAGTTTCTTTGAAGAGATCAGAGTAGATCCTGGACTCTATTCATGCTCCGAGGCAATGGACCAATAATGTGACTGAAGCCAGCGTGTAATTCAATAACTACTAAAAACTAATTCCCCATATGCAAGCTTGTGGTCCTCAAACCATGAGAAAACAAGACCATGTGAAGCAGCTGCTGTGATGGAGGCCAACATTTCCCGAAATTAATTCCATGCAGATTAAGCGGCTGCGCACGCATGGTGAAGCACTGGGAAATCGAGGCTCATTCCCCCACAGGGATTTAAATTTGCTCGCCATGATGAGCAAAACAAAGAGCTGATCCCAGAGTCCAGAGCTCTGGTCCTGACTTTATCCCATTGGGGCTTTGGAGGTGCAGGATATTGTGACACGATGCAGAGAGGAGGTCAGAGGAAGACACTGAGTGCAGAAGATGTTATGAAGAGATCTGATGGTGGTTTGATCAACAGCATGTTTACTGTAACCAGATTATAAATGTGAGAAACTTCTGGACGGAAACTTCTTCATCCCAAACACACACCTCCTTCAGAAGTAAAGTGTTTAACTGGAGCGAACTGTCAGGGGTCATCAGTCACATGTCTTGTTTTCCTCCCCTCTATTGTAAGAGTGTGGTCTGGCTGCAGAGCCTCTTTGTCTTCAGGCCTTATCTGGCTGTGAAGCGGCGGGCTCTGTGCTGCCGTCTCTATTGGCACAGTGATGAAGAGACGGCCTGCCATCCCAGATAAACCTCCCTCTGTTCTCCCTGCAGCCCAGCAGGCTTCATGTTTGCTGCAGGTGTCACAGAAAATGTCCCCGTAGCTATCAGAGTTTAGCGCTGCTGGTGTCTTGTTGGCACCTCTGATGGGAAATGACTGAAGATGGAGGAAAGTGATGACAGGTAAGAGGAGCCGGGTGACGTGGGGACACGGAGAGATGAGAGGGAAGAGATGAAAAGAGGTGGTCACCAAAAAGTGCTGCAAAACTCAGATAATAAGAGACGTACTTCAGTATTATTAGCACAGGAAGCTGAACTCCAAAGAGAGGAGAGCCAGAAAAAAAAAAAAAACATGTACTGCATAAAGAAATAAAGAAATGTGAGGCAGACAGGAAGTGGAGAGCTCACAGTAATGATGCTGGTGGTGTAGCTGCTGCTCCAAAACTGTCAGCAGGGGAAAACCTCGTTATGCTGAATATTCAGCAGCCAGACTGTTTCCAGGTGGGATGAGATTAGAAACAAGGAGACGTAATGAAATCCACTAACACTTACTTTACCCACATCTGCACAAACCATGACGGATACAAGAAAAATCTGCTGAAATTAAGCTTTCAGACTGATCTGACGGGACGATTTTACTTCTTCTTGAAGAAAATCAGGTCTGAATTTCTTTCAGGACGATTCGCTCCATAAGATTCGATATCATAACCTCACTGTTGAGAGATTTGGTGTCACGTGTATGAAAAATTCCAGCGTCTCATCAGGATACAAGAAGCAGCCCATCTGTGTCCACCGAGGCCGATGTTAATGTGGGGACAAACAACCGTCCCTGCCACTTTGCCAGGCAGGGAGCAGGACACTGAACTGGCAGATTAGACCACCTGGCCCTGCCAGACTGTCAGCCTATTTATACCCAGAGCCACAAGTTAGACCAGGAGCAGAGAAACACACATCCAGAGGGAGGCAGCGCTGTGAGGCTCCCATAGTGAAGAGAGAGAAAACACTGCGATGACCTTCAGTTTCTTCTTTCCTGGAAGCTTTTCCTTAAGGGGCTGAACTAATGACAGCTTCCTGCTTTTTATCTGTCTGCTTCCTCACCCACCAGAGAAACCTCTCAGTGGTTTCACACAAATTAAAAAAAAAAAAAAAAGGTTGAATGTGGACGGTTTTATTCAGCAGGTGCTCGTACAGGTGTACGCCAACTTTACATCGATCTAATAATTCAGTAATAAGCTTTCTGTGCCCTGAAACTCAGCTAAAGTCTAAAATAGTGATTCCACTGTTTGCAGTTAACCCCTTAGGTCCCACCTAATTTTGGCCAATTTACCAAACTTTTTTCAAAAGCTTATAACTGAAAAACCACAAGGTCAAAATAAATAACAACCTCTAGTTTCAGAAATTATGTTTTGTTTTTTTTAATGTGTGTCTTAAGTTCATATTAGGCTAAATGTGGCTGAAACACTTAACTTTTGTCTTAATTTTTAACCCATTTTTGAAAACAAATAACCTCATAATGCTTCATGCGCAACATAAGCCCTTCACCACATCACTTTAACATCTTGTCGACTACATCTGAGTGAAAAATTCAGCGTTCAAGGTAAAACCTTTAAGAAGTTGTAGAGTTTTTAGTCTCAGGTGACCAAATCTATCTGCATTGTGCCACATTGTGTGAAATGGTTTTTATTCATTTCTGTGATTCAGGAAACACTTCAGTCACTTTTATGATACAAACTACAACTGCTCATACTGCTACTGCAGAAATATGAATATTATATTTTACATTATATATCGAAATAAAACTATATACAAACTTAAGTTCTACAAAATAACATTATATAAAAAGTATACTAGCACAAAACTAAAACTTTTTACAATAAAACGTTTTACAAACTTTATTTGCACAAAAATGAAACTGTGGGACGTGAGGGGTTAAATAAGGCGTCGAGTTGTTTCAGCTTCAACCTCAAAGAGCTCGAGTTCTGGCTTCTCCTGCAGCTGATGTTTTCCCATTAGCTGCTCAGGCCAGTCTCTGGATGGCACCAGCATTTCATTTCAGAGCGTTTCACACGATAATGAATGTGTCACCAAGTGAAATTAAAGTGTCATTGCCCTTAACCGCTTCTATAGAGGTCGATAATTTGGATCATTTAAAGATTTCATAACAGATCAGTTATCTGAGATCAGCCGGCTCCAGTGACGGTTTAATTTTCGTTATTTTACTCCGACTGAACAAATCTCATCAACTTTTTAAAGTCAGTTTGTTTCACTCAAGTTAAAGAGTTTATAAGTTGGTGGTCCTGCAATTTCATCTGGAAAAACTCAGATCAGAGTGTGACTTTAGCACGGTGTTGCTAACTTTCAGTAAACTTTGTCAAACAGATGAAATCATCAGTGTGTGTGTGTTTCTATGTGTTGGTGTGGAAGAGAGAGCTGGAGTGTGTGTAGGTGCTTCAACAGCAGCTTCAGCCTACAGGAAATCCAGATTTGATAAAAACAAGAGGTTTGGAGGCAGAGATGAGTCCAAGATGTCATAATTAGCCTCCACCTTCAGCAAACAGCAGCTGTGGAATAAAGATGTTGGAGATTCACTGAACAAACTGCCGGCTGCTCGACTTTTCTAAGTCTTACTTTTCATTTTCTGCAGTCCACAGAAATCATGAGTGGCAAATCAAATCAAATCAAATCAAATTTTATTTGTAAAGCACTTTTCATACAATAAATGTAGCACAAAGTGCTGTACATGTTAAAAACAGCCCCCACCCCCCATTCAGATTCCACCACAAAACAAACCCCCCCCCCCCCCCCCCCACACACACACACACTCACACAGACACACACACACACACACACACACACACACACACACACACATACATACGCACACACATAATGTGTGATTTAAAGTGGGTAAGTGGGTAAGCAGCAGGTGCTGCTAGGAGCTCTTAAAGTTCAGCCTATTGGTCAGTTCTGAGCGGTGCTCATTAATATTTGATCATCAGTTGATGCGTGAGGTGCTGAGTGTTCAAACAATCACATCTGTTCTGCTCTCTGTGGGCAGAAAGGTGACCCAGAGATGAGTGTGAAAAACAGGTGGGACAAAGTGGAGCTAATTTACCGCCTGTGTGACTGCTGCCTGAGCGTGTGTTTGTACGGCACGCTTCGGGAGCAGAGAAATACAGAGCGACAGCCTCACACGCAGAGCAAAGGTTAGCTCTAACGTTAGCCTGCTTTGTTCATTTGAGTTTTGTGCAAAAATAATTTGATTAAAATATTTTTTTAAAAAGAGCCACTTGGGAGCCAAAAGAGCTGGCTTTTCTTTGGGAACAGAGGCAAAAGAACCGGCTCCCTGAAAAGAGCTGAACTTCCCATCACTATTACAGGTACATGAGTGCTGCCCAGAGCGGGGAGAATCCACACAACAGGGAAGTCACTTCTAAATGTAAACGTCTGGATACATGTGAAACCAGATCAGCATCTTTCCTCTTGCTGTAAGACTATTAAGGGCTTTATTTTAAAGACTGAACATTTCTCGACATATTTTTTGAAGTACTGAAGATTTTTTAGCCTCAACAGTCAATAAATCTTAAAATTAGAGACACAAAAAGGGAAAAGAAAAGCGTTTGGGAGGTTAAAAAGACAGAAAACATCCAGTGGATAAAAAACATCAGCCTGAGAACAGAACAAGACACCTTAAGCATCAGTCCTCCCACACAGCTAGATCTATGATTTCACCCTGGCACAATGCAGCACTGAAGATCAGACCTTTCAAAACAGACTGAAAATGAAAAACAGCAGAACAGAAAAATGCACAGAACACTTGAGTGAAAATTGCTCCATCAGTCTGTTCGGCGGTGAATTGACAGTGATTTGTTCTGCTCTGTGAAACGTCTGCACTGGAAACCGACATGGAGAGGGTATTACCTGTTAGTCAGACACACTGAGGTGCCTGAGCTGCTCTCAAATGTCAAACAGCTGCTCAGTGTAATGACCGCTAAAAGCCTGGCAGACATACTGTTTGTGTTTGTGTGTATGTGTGTGTTTAAACAATGGGGCGAGACACATAAACAAGCTGCCCTCAGCTTCAACTTTGAAAAAATGTTTCTTTCTTCTCCTGAAAGGCCGAGACTGACCCAAAGACAAAGAAACAGAAGATCTGCTGCTAATCCTGCTGTTTGACCGAGTTTTCTCTGATTAATGAGCGTGCTAAAAAAGCGTACTCAGGCCTTTGGAGAGAAGAAGAAAAATGAGCAGGAGGAGCAGAACAGTACTTAGAGATCACAGCCACAAATCTGTTAAGGTAAAGTTTGTGGTGAGATGAGGCGCACACGTTGGCCCTCATTTATCAATTGTGCGTAGGAATTGGTGGAGATTTAGGTTTAGATACAAACTTACGGCATACCAGGACCAATCACGGCGTACACCTGATCAGGTATTGATAAATCTGGCGGCTGAAGACAATCGTATTTCCGTTTGAATATTCGTCCACTTTTTCCAAACACACAGTTCAGATTAATAAGATGATGTTGTTTGGAGTGAAACAATAATCTTCATGGTAAATCCCGTGATCAATATGGCTTCCTTTTAAATCAATAAAAAAAGGTGGGTGCGTAACACCCTCCAAGCTGCAACCAGAGCAGGTGACTGCATGTTACTGAGTCGGATGAACAGATCATAAACACTTGAGGGGAAGGGAGCAAAGCACAGATGGTTCTTGCGAAAAATCCTCAGCATCCTCAGCATCCGGCTCCAGCATGAAGGAAAGCATTAACAGTAATGAGAGTCGATGTAGGAGGTGGATCTATTGGCAGTCCAGTCCAGGGGTTGCTCTTTGTAGCATCTCTATTAGTCTGGAAAAAGAGTGCCAGTCCCCAGCCCTCCAGCTTCAAATAGGACCACATTGATCTGACGGTCTGGCTGAGCTAAATCCAGCTCCTTAATTGACCGTGTCACTCCTCATTCTCTGTCCAACAGCTGTCAGTGGTCTCCCAGGTAAACCGAGGCCACCATCAGAGACAGGGTTCAGAGTCAGACAGGAAGTTTGAACATCAGACTGAATCTGGAGCTCAAGACTCAGCACCTCAGGGTTCTCTCAGCTGAATCAGCACATTAATAAAAACGCTTGTTGTTATATTTAGTGACTGAATTGAACTGAATCCTAAATATAGCTCAGAGTCCTCATAGATCACATCACTGTCCTCCAGCTAACCGTCTGAGTACCTTACATTCATTTATATCCAGTAAACAGGCTCAAATACCACCTTTAAGCTCCGAGCTGTTTTTTTTTTCTTTTTACAAAGTAAAAATAAAGTCTTAATATGTGTGTGTTTTGGTACAGATCCAATGTTGTAAATGAGTTCTATCAAGATTTACATTTAGCTGAAAAAATCTTCAACTTTGGCGACCTCCCCTGGCCACGCCCATTGAGATACAAAAATTCCTTTGATGACTTTTAATTTTCAGTCTGTCTAGTATGCACACAATTTTTTTTGAAGATGATTCAAAAAACAAAACAAAACAAACAAACAAACAAAAAAACTGTGGGACAAGTTTGATCAAATATGGACCCTTGAAATCGTCAAATTCCGATGTTTAACTCAAATTTCCGAACTTCCTGTTCAGAATTCACTATGGTCGTAAGAGACTTTTTTAAAGGTCTTGGCATGATAGTTATGCACAAAACCATTAAATTGTTTAGGTTCATAACTCAAATCAGCTGGCCAGACTGATTTTTCAGTGGCTAGGGGGCGCTGTGGAGCATGTATCAGCATGAAAACACTGCAGTCATAAGATGTCACGCAGGGCTGAATTTTTGGGCATGTTTCGTTATGAATTTAAGCACGCTGAAGGCAGTCGCGGAAACAGGGAATAATAATCCTTAGGGTTTCAAGCCAATAAAAGAAAATAAACCCAGTCAGTATGTGAATTTAGAGCCAACAGTGCTTAGCTTCTGTGTGCAGTAATCTGAGTGGATGAACGCAATCCCTCATTAGTTTTGATTACTGAAAGCTCAACACAGACTTACCCTCCTCTATAACCTCTGAGTAAAAAGATCCTTTCCTTCCAGAAAAAGGAAACACGTCTCACTTTGGTGTCCAAATTCCACCACCGCCATCTACTCAGAGATTTTACCCGTCCGTTATAACATTTCAGCGTTAAACTTTGCAGAAAAGCCAGTTATTATATGTTCATTTCCAGACATATTCATGGAGGAGGTGAAACACTCACAGGCCAAAAAGGAATTGATTAAAACTACAGGTTGAATTCAACTCCCTCTGATTCCAGCACTTTCTCCAAAGAGAGGAAATCCAGCCTAATCCTTTCACACATTAATCCAGATGTCTGGCTGATTCAGAGCTCTGACAGGATTGTATCCTGGCTTTAAAGCTGGAGCCAGTGAAAGTTACCTGACAGCTGATCAGCAGCTCCAGAAGTCACAGAAACAAGCCTTCATTCATTCATTCATTCAATCATTCATGACTTTAACATCAAGTCTTCTAAATGATCTATTCTGGATAGAACGAGCTTTAATGAATAGTTTATTCTGTTCGTTACTCCTCCTGTAATCACACAAACTGAAGCAAAGCTCAATAAAACCAGGAAAGTAGGACGGACAGATAGAAACTCATAAAATCCAAACAAACCTGGGACACAAAGACTTTGAAACCCACAACAAAATCTAATTCCTGTTCTCGTGAGCTTGAAGTATGTGGATGATATTCTCACAGGACAGCACAGACCAGGGAAAAACATTTATTCACTGTAAACAAAGTCCTCTCAGCTCATCCTGAAGAGAAGGTTAAATTCAAAGACTCAAACGAGCGTGCAGGAAATGAGCATCCTTCAGCGTCGGCCTCAGATTATCAGGTAATTAAAGCAGAATAAAGATTAAAACACGGCTCACATTGTTGTTCAGCTTCTGTCTCAGAAAAGTCACGTGTGTCTGAAATCATTTTCTGTTACAAACACTGAACTAATTCACTGGATCATAAAAGTACATCCAGCACTCCTCCACTTGTCAAAGTCATCGCAGCCTCCAGAGTTACTGGAGTATGAAATTAATTGACTTCACACCTTTTGAGGAATTCACATCAGATCAGCTTCCACTGAGGTCTGAGGAGGAGATTCGGCCCAAAGCAGAAAGCCACGGGGCCTAAATGAGCGACCACAGGGCTGATGGAGGAAGCAGCAGAGAGGTGTTTTAACGGTGATTCAGTCCGCCGGAGGTAAACGCTGTGATTTGAGTAAAGCTCAGTGTTTGTGATGAGGAGAAACCTGTTTTCAAGCTCCAGGCTGTGTCCTGAAACTAAAAACGGGCCTTTGTTTTTTTCCCAAGTGAGAACTGCAAGGTCATGGTGACATTTTTATCCATTCTCTGTGTTACATACGAAGGACTACAACATATCCCATGTGGCATTTGGAGTATGAGTGAGTGCTCCATTTATTTTTTTAGCCTCCGGGGAAGCGTCCAGCGTACATGCTCCCATACTGTCACTGAAGAGAGTTTATTTTTGTCCCAGAAAGGAAGGAGATGTTAAAACTTAAGACAGAGATTTATTTTTAACAGCTGTTTGAGTGAAGAAAAGCAGAAGGTAACACGAGACCTCTACTTGGAGGTTACTGTAACGGAGTCACTGTGCCAGTCTGATGTCTTCATCTGAACTGGTTTCTGCTCCTGCAGTGTGTAATGGATTTAAAGGAGACAAACAGTGGCCGTACTATTTGTTGTTGTTCGTACCAAATTAAAATATTAATCTCATTTTGATCATTTAATTTCAGAGTTAATTTTTGGTTCATTTCATAAAAAGAAAAAAATCTCAGTAACTACATTTTTTTCCAATAATTTTCACATCAAGGTGATTTTTCTTTTCTTTTCTTTGACTCAAGCTCATTAGGATCAGTGTGCACTCAGTGACACTCAGAGGCTATTGTTCAGTTCGATATAATTAAATACAATTTAAGTTATTAAAAGGTCCATTTGGTGCTGGTGAGAGGCAAATGTGAAATTATCCCATTTATGCACCCACAGCTGTTATAGCTGCTGGAGGATTTAATGATTTCTCCTCTGGTGCAGCAACAGTTTCAAACACTTCCTTGTAGAAAAGGTCTCAGTGTAATGAAACAACTACTTCAGCGTGAAGAGTTTGCCATTATAACATTTTCCTGTGCACTGATTCATACAGACCTTATTTTCTGGCCAAGTGTTTTTCATCTATGATTCACTCGTTTTTTTTTTTGTTGTTTGTGATGAAAAGTTCTCTACAAGCTGACCCTGGAACAAAATATGAGATTGTTGCTTTGCTGATATTTCATCCTCTCACCGCCTGCCTCTTCTTATCCTGTTCTTAAATTCCCTCGAGGGACAATAAAACGTCTCATAACGAGAAACTTCACCTTTCCTCATCCCGAGAGAGACAAAAACAATTTGCTGTAGAAGTCTGGAAATGTTCCCGATGTGGTGCCGTCCACTGAGCTAAGTTTAGCACCAAGGCCTCTGGATCCAGGGGTCTGCGACCTTTACTATTGTAACCCTATGTTTGGGGTGCTCCCGTCTCACGGGCCGTGGGTAATAACTTGGGCTACAGGTATTAACTTTGGTTCTTTTATTCTCGCGACCAAACGGCAAGGACAGTCCAACAAAACATTCAGCATGCCGTCTCTAACTTTCAACTCGTCCGTCCCTTAATTCGGTCCCCCTCTATACTAAACAAACAGGAACCTAAATTACAAGAAGGGTAATAATTATACTGTGCAGGTAACTAAAATAATACCACAAATAATATTATAGATAATGTAATAATAAATTAAATAATAATAACTTCTCCCAAAACAAATACCAATCACTTCAATCACAAAAGAAATAATCCAAAACTTAGATTACACTATCAAAGGAGCCATTTGGCCTCATCTCACCTGGATTTCAGTCACTCCAGAGCCACAAAATCCACTTTACCTTTGCAATAAAGACAATATGGTGTATAAAATTCAAAACATAGTAAAAATATATTAAATAATAACCAAAAAAAGAAGTTTTTTTTTAATTCATGAAATTGTAGAACTACAAAAATTAATCCACACAAAATTAAAATCTTTTTTTTTCTTTTCCAGATTTGTCTTTAGTTGATTTCGTCGTCATACCAGGGATGTAAAACTTTAGATTAGTGACATGCAGGGAAAGTTAAAGGGTTGTTGATGTTACAGAGCAGAGAAGTCGAAGGATTTATTGCAAGATGTGTCTTTTTGACGTTTCTCTTCCTCTTCTCTTCTTCTTGTTCGCCCCTGAATACACAACTTTCAGCAGCAAGTTGATGTGATAATTCTGGCGCCACAGCACCCTCTCCATTAACTTGACGTGGAGATGAACCTTAGTCCAGAAAACTGGCTCTTGCACCCTTGCACAGATTGTGCCTGGGGTGGTCACCCACAAAACCAAGTGAAGAATTCAACACCAAAAATACCATTCCATTGATTCCAAAAAGGAAATAAAGAGCGGTACACCTTGAAAAGTCTCCTGTTTCTGATTAACATTTGCAGATGATCATTTATGCAACATTTTAATTATAAACTTATCCGGCCTTTGTGTATGTAAACCTGTGTACCTCATTAATATTCCCACACAGGCTCTCAGCTCCTCTAACATCACACAGTGTATAAAGGAGGCTTTGAAAGCAGACAGACTGCCCACCTCTCACGGTTGTTTAACACAATCAAAACAACAACCATATGGTCGTGGAGGCATATTTCTCCATGTGTGTGTAAAAAATGACACATGAAGTACATAATTAATAACTCCAACTGCTGCTCGGCTCTTATGCTTATCAGTATTAATGTCCACGGAACACATATGGGCTGTTAAAACTGCATACAGTGGAGCAAAAAAAAGTATTGGGACACCCAGCGAGTGTGGAAGTTGTCCCACTTAAAAGGATGAAAGAGGTCTGTCATTTTCATCATAGGTACACGTCAACTGTGAGAGACGGAGTGTGGAAAAAAAATCACATTGGATGACTTTTAAACAATTTATTTGTATATTCTCTTGAAAAATAAATATTTGGACACCTACAAGCAAGCAGGAAGTTAATGTGTTTCACATGCTTTGTTTTGTATTTCAAAAAGTCAAGAAAAGTAAGTCAAAGTCTATTTTTGGCATTTTTGGTTCTCAGTTTAGGGGGGCTTGTTTACTCCAGAAACATACCTCGTCATGTGTATGTTGAGCAGCTGTTGTATTATAATGAGTCGTCATCCTAGTGTTATAATATCTTTCTTTTATGACTCCAATCCATTCCTCTTTTTTGTGGCTCAGCATTTAAATGAAGTTTAGCTCAAGTTCAATCAGGAAGACGGCCTTCATGCTCTCACTCTTTTGGTTCCTTCTCTCACTCTTTCCCGCTTCTCTCTCATCAGCTGATCAAGGGGCGTGTCAGTTTTCTATCTATCCAATCACATCTTCACAGCATCACTCTAAACCAATCATGACATCGCTTTCAAAATTTAAATACTGCCTCTTCTGCTTGTCAGCTGACTTTCAGGCTCACATCACAACACTCCTCCTCCCCAGGCTCCTCCAGTCTTCATCGCTTCAATTCTCAGCTTCACAGACCTCTTCAAGTCATCCAGATCCAGCGTACTCAAGACCATCTAACACCAGTGTCTAGACTCCATCGGGGGGGATATTCATATGCTTCATGTCACTGTACCCCCTATTATTATTTCATGCTTGATGCATGTTAAATTTGTTGCATTAAATCTTTTCAGTTTGAACTGGTGAGACAGACTTTCCCAAAAAGAGTTATCCTTTACTTTTACAAATGTGGGAGTGAAACTGTGTTTAAATGTACAAAAAAAATGAAACTTCAAGTACTTTGGATCAAACTAAAATTAAAGCCAATCTTTGGATTAAAATAGAAAATGTTTGAGTTAGAAACACTGACCAGTCTTCTTTTAGCATGTGGTGAAACGTTACGCTCTGACTGCCAACTGGTCTATAGTTTGCAACAAAAAACGTATTTATTGTAATATTGAGCGGCAAATTACGCACTAAGTGAAACAGTAAGCCTCCTCCTGCTCCACACCCTGAATCTCCTCAGCACTCACATCACCAGTGCCCATTTGTCTCTGTCCTGAGCCGCCAATAAGTCAAGCACAGATCCATCAATCAGGGCAGGTAGTAGATCAGGTAACACCGGCACGGCTGCAGTTTTCATTTGTGCAAAGCAAGGTCACCGAACAACATGGATGCTGGATCAATCAGACAGATTAATGAAGCGCAACCTGCTGACATGACCGATATCGACACCCCTATTACATCTCAGTGCTGCAGTCCTTAATGCAGCTTAAATAAATCAGGTCCAAGAGGAATGAGGCAGGTAAACTTCTGAACCTGATCCTTCACGGCATAAACAGAAAACAAGAGGAAGCTGAGTCTATCAGAGACGAGGTTTTACCTGCATGTGAACTCCAAAATCTCTCAGAATCAGAAATCCTCATGGCAGCTCAAACTGTAATAAACTTTGTTTAAACTCTTTCATGACATCAAGAGTATTTCAAGGATATAAAGCAGCGATGCAACAACATGATTAGTTAGTGAATGTTCAGGGAACATAAAAGTGAAATAAATGTCAAAACTCTAAAAATACAGTAAAGTTCATTGAGGAGTCATTTCTGGAGCACAAACGTCAAAGATTTCACGTTTGCAGCCTTTCGGATATGACAATGAATGATGTTAATTGGCTGATCGTTGTGCAGCATGAAGAAACAGATTTAGTTGCTTCAAAATTTCCGAACTTTAAACATCATACTTCCTCCCCAAAGTTTTGTAATACCTCTGACACAAATCATGACTGCACAGTTTGTCAGTAGCAAAACTGAAAATTGGAAAAAAATTAAGGGAACTGATTAAAATGAGCAAGGGAAATTAGCAAAATAGCGCAGCCCATTTCGTGTGTTTGCCTTCATGGATATGCAGGATATACACAGGTTATCAGAACATGCAAAACACCGAGAGGAGGAGGTGCAAATGTTATTAAGCAGCCGCAATGTGTCTCAGTGAAACCACAGAGTTGGAGAAAATTCATGGGACGGGTCCCCAAATAACCGACCTGTACCGTCCCACGTTTTGGTACCCTTCTGTTGGGGTGCCAGACATACCAATCAGAGTCCAGAGGATGGAGCTAGAAACACTGCAGTCTGTTGATTGGTCGAAAGAATAGTCACTTCCTGGGAGACAGTGGTAAGTTTTAATTTAGTCTGATAGTTTTAATAGTTTAAAAAGTATTGCAGCATACGTCCAAAACTCAACAAGCATTCAGCTCAGTGCAACAAACAAAATTTTATTGCGAACTTTAACTTAAACATCGATCGCCCCAAAATTAACAAAAAATGATTCCCAAATGAAATAAGAAGGTAGATGCTTTCACCATCTATGTCCAACAGTCTTTTCTATCCTTTAAATGTCTCCGTTTGGTTTAAGTCTGTTGGTTGACCGCACTCCGTTGATCTCATGTCCAATAATCCAATAAGAAGAAAAAAAAAAAACTAAAGTAATCCAATTCTCCACCACCGATCGATCGAACAAAAAATCAGCCGGCCAAAAAACAAAAACTAACGATCTCCACCCTGAGTTACATTCCCAAACATGAAAATCCAAAATTTTTTTCGGCTAGTTTGGCAGACGCGTTTTTTTTTTTCCCTTTCTTAAATTATTGACTTTACATCATTACTTTTAAAACCTTTACCAATTCTTTACAGACAAAAACAGTTTTTATTTCAGCATTCATCAGTTTCACCCTTTTGATTTGACCACTGATGTTTATTTTTTTTCATTCATTTCTTTTAACACTACTTTTCTAATGTGGCTCCATCACACCTTCACATTTTTACATAGCTGACACAGCTATCAGTATCTCGCTTACACACCACCTACCAAGAAGGGCACGGTTGGCTTTGGGAACACAAACAGGATCAGGTTTTACCGATCTGACCTGTACCAAACTGTGTTGATCCATACTGGATCGCTTGGTGGAAACTGAGCTTTAGTGGATCAGACCCTCTGTCTCTTTCAACATGCTTTGGCTCTTTATAGATGGTTATCACTGCTGTTAGGTTAGCGTTGATGTCACAAGTTCAAACATCAGCTTTAAATATACACGTTGAACACGATTTTCATAAGAAATGTCTGAGTGCCCATGACTGAAAGGTTACTGTTTGTGATTTCAGCATGATGTAAGGAGCAGTTTCTCTCTGCATGGAGGGAATGAAAGTGGTCGAAACCGTTTCCTCGAACTGCAGAGGTATTTCTAGGACACTGATTCAGGCTTATCAGGGACAGTCTGCTTTCAGTTTGTTGTTAACCACATTTTTCTGGCAGCCACGGAGCTTCGATACTGAAATATCCCAGTGGAGACATGAAAAAAGAGATTTCCTCCACAGTGTATGATGCTATTGACCAGAGAAAACATGTCGTGTTCTTCACAGTGTTTGTGAGAGCATTCAGTATCAGCCCTCCTGCAGGCATCCAATCTCCCTCCAAGCTGCTGTCTGTGGTCCCACAGCCAGTCTCTCCAACTTTTCTCATTACATTTCCCCCTCTTTGCATCCCGAGTATTTCTGAAGTGCATAGTGTGTGGAATGATGCGACACATTCAAGTGTCGAGTCTGCACCAATCTCATCATGTCAAGGGAGGATAGTTTGAATCCTAGCAACAGCCAATCAAATCGTCTTTAATGTGGCCGTCCAAAGTGAAGAGTGGACAGGATGGTCTCTGTGAGCTGTTAGGAAAGAGTTAACAAGCAATCAAAGGTTGTTTTAATCATTCTCAACAGTGTGTGTGTTAAACCACAGAATAATGGATTTTTTCTTGTCTCCAGTGAGAGCTGAAGAGTGTGTAATCCCTTCTTACCAAGAGGCTGATTTTTACATGAGCGCAGACAAAACCAGCCAATCGGGTGTTTGAGCCGGCAGCTGATTGTTGAGTCAAACCATCCGACTGTCTTTCACTCTGGAGGGTCACACTCCACGCTGTGTTCAGTGTGTGTGACTGCTGCGTCTGATTGGGCCGTGATTACCAGCGCTCGGAGTGAGAACGACGTCTTAATAAATATTGAGTCTCGTTGTGGATTTATCACACCCTCCAGACGGCTCATCCCAAGACTCTTTCAGCCTGAGCTCATATCTCACCACGTTAGTTTCTATTTGTGTCATTTCAACACACTTAACACTGAATTTATCATGAGATGGAAACATTTACAAGGAAGAGTCATAAAGAAGTTTGAGCTTCAACAAGAGAGAGAGAGAGAGAGAGAGAGAGAGAGAGAGAGAGAGAGAGAGAGAGAGAGAGAGAGAGAGGATCATTTCATTATTCAGGTTCTGGATTGTTCAGTTTTCTGCCTTCAAGCAGCACCTGCTGCGATTCTTTACATAAAGTTAAACTTTCTTTTACTCACAAACATCAGAAAAGTTTCCAACAGCTTCTGTTTTAACTCTCAAAGCCTGAAACCTTTGAACAGATTCCTTCTGCTTGTTGGTCTGAAAAGAAGAGACTGTCCCGAAGATTTCAGAGTTCATTCACGTCAATGAGCAGAAATGAAAAACCATGAGACACATGATGTTTGTGTTTATCTGCTGTTAACGGAAGAATAACTTTAATTCACACATTTGATGAAGGTCTCACCATTCTATAACAAAAATATAAATAAATATATATAAAGATAAAACAAAACATCTGAATTTCACCACAATAAAACATGTTTTTCTTCACAGATTACAACACACGATAAATCACGAGGATATGAGGAAACGAGTGAGTGTGTTCGGCTTTGTCTCCATTAAAGAGAATTATTCATCAACATGAAAAAATGATCACTTTTTTATTTTCTGCCTTCTTTTTTCAGATTCTGAGCTCTCAGTGGATTTCAGTGGACACGCTGGAAGAAGAGCTCCTGTTCGTCTGGATGATGTGAAACTTCTTTCTTTCTTTCTTTCTTTCTTTCTTTCTTTCTTTCTTTCTTTCTTTCTTTCTTACATTCTATGTCCTTGTAAATGAGAGCTTGCTCTGAATGGCGTCTCGAGGTTTAATAAAGGTCGAATGAATGAATTTATCTCTTGTATCTCTTGTGATTTGAGTAATTGTATAATTGGATCAAGACTCGTTCACATCATTTCTCTCTGCTGTTGTTATCCATGACCTGCTCTCAGCTAGAAGACATTCATGAATATAACTGAAGATCAAAAAGGTTGAAGATTACAGCGACTCAGTGGTTTGATTCATTTGTTGAACAGGATCAATTACTAATAATAATGAATGCAACAATAATGCATCTCACTGTGCTTATAAACCAACACATGATGAATGTTCTGTTCTTCTACTTTTTTTTTTACTTCTATTTAAAATGTGCGCCATTATTTTCAGTGAGTTAAATGTTCATTTCTATGACTGCAGTGGATTGCACTCACAGAACATCCGTGTTGTAGCTTTAAGTCTTAAATTATCAGTTTTGTGCTTTAGATGTGTGATGTTTGCATCCTGCAGGGATTAAATGACACAGACCGATGCAGCGATGTCCTAAAGCTTGTAATAAGAAGCACAGTTTGATTTTAAATCACCTGAGTACAGAGAAATGAATGTTTCTGAGCTCTTAAGCAGTGTGACCAGTCCTGGATCATGAGCTGGAGCTGAGCAGGTGACTATGAATATCTAACGTCCCCAAATTCTTGCAGGAGACGTCTTTGATGAGGACTCCAAAGCTGAGAACTCACACCTGGATAAAAACACGGCGGAGGATCACCTGTGCAGCTCCCGCTTTGATGCACACGAGGGCTCGTGATGAGGAGAGTTCCCCCTGCAGAGCGCTGACTTTGAAGAGATTTGTGCTAAAGATGCTTTAAAGCAGCTCAGAGTTTTGATGACAGGATTGAAGTCTTGGATGTCACTAAAAATGAATCCGGATCTCCTGAAACACGTCTTTTTTTTTTTTTTTTTGAGGTGTTATTCAGAAATTTGACCATAAGTTTTCTTATTTTGAGGCATGGAGAGATTAAAGCCAGGACAGCTGATGTTGAGAAAAGCAAAGCAGTAACTGCACCTTGAAGAGTTTCAGACATTCAGCCATGAAAACATTTATCCAAACTGCGAATGACTGGATGTGATCAGAGCACGGTGAAGCAGCAGTTGTGTCCAAACCCGTCGTGTCAGCAGATTGAGGTTCATTAATCTCTCTAACTGATCCCCGTCTGAGACACCATAACCTTGCACTGCTCTGAGACCTGCATCCATAACTCTGACACCTGATCTGCCTTTTAATGCACGAGTTTTAGAAAGTGGAGCTCAGTGGATTGTTTGGTCCGGTTACATTCAGCCTTTCAGAGTTGAATCAAATCATCAAACACCAACAAGAAAAACATTCAGGCTAATAAATATCATTTTCCTTCATTATATGAAGTTTTGAGCTATAATAGATTACTTCAACGGGGGTAAAAGTTCACAGTGAGTTCACTCTGGATCCAAAAAGGTCTTAGTTACAAAAATACAATGGAGTGTTTTTTTCTTTTCATGTATCTGATAAACCCTCCACAGCAGCTGATAACTTCTTTTTCCTCTAAAATCCTCTCAAAGTAATTTCAAAAGTCACTCTCATTACAAAACCAGAAGAAACGCTAACAAAGCACGCCGGAATAAACAATCTAATCTTCCAATCAGTGCCTCTGGATTACAGATTAACTGCTCTCTCTCTCGTCTGATCAGCTTGATGATGACATACTGGCTCTGAAAGAAGAGAGGAAGAACAGAGGACACATTCAGCAACGTGATGACTTTATGCTGCATCTGATGGAGAAGGTGTTCACAGGAGGTACAGGGATAACTGATACAGGAAGATATGAAGATGGCCTGTCAGAAGAAGGTGGGTTTCTAATGGAGAAGGAGGCTGTACAGAAAAGGTGCTACACTGACTGTTTTTGAAGATACCAGACTGACATGGGCTCATCCTTGGGCCGCGGCCCCATGGTTGTGAGAGCTCTAGAGAGAGCTCTGAGGTTGTGAAGGAAGTCTTAAGTACATGAACACACTCACTGCTGTTTCTTATCATGTGGCTCACTCAGTCTAAAGGCTCGCCTCAAATATAAACCAGCTTTGTTCATAACCCCGCGGGCTCTGCAGTGATGCTGTTTTATTCTGAGCTTTTCTCCGGTGGACTCAAGTTCGTACAGAAACTGTGCGGTTTGATATTTTTGAAGATGTGCATTTCTCTTGTTTCCATGTTTTAGTCAATGTTATTGATATGAGTTCCTTTCAAAGGGCCTTTTTCTATATTTGCTGCTCTCTGTTTCATTTTGCCTCCAGGTTTACACCGGGCAGGTTTCAGAGATTTGTCAGAGCTAAACTCAGGAGGCCGACACTTTTACCGCCGCAGGCTGTAAACACTAAACTCAGCCCCACAGAAACAGCAGAATGGCACAGACTTCAGTCCCTTTTACTGCCCATCCTGGCCAAAATTGTTTTTGCCCTTCACTGTGAGGGTTGGCCTGCATTTCCAATTACCAGAGATGCTGTGTTGACCCTCAGGGGCAGCGACGAGATGAGAAAAGATGTAGATGTGAGGAGGTTCCAGTCTGTCCAATCAATATGCTTTATAAAGGGCGCGCTTGTCCATCAGAGGAACAGGAGCATCTTTATCTTTACAAAAACATTGCTGACACAAGGCTGAATCATAGCGTAATGTGTGTGAATCACTTCTTCTGTTGAATTTATTCCCAGGTTGATAACGTAGCTTTACATTTCTGTAGCTTCCAAATCCAGTGAAATGTTTATCTCCACGATGGCTGTTTAGCTTCATCACTGGACCTCATCACTAGTATCCTGCTGGCTATTATTGAAGCCTTTTGATTGGTTGATGGATCCATATTTATACACCAGCACGTGCCCAGAGATCTGAGGGCCAGCTCCAGCTCATGGTGTTAAAGACAAAACTTGAAACCAGGGGGGACCAGGTGTTTTCTGTCCAAACAGCCCCCAGAATGGAGTGTTTTAAGTCTCGTCCTAAGACCCATTTTTATTCCTTACCTTTTAAAACTGTGTGAGGTTTTTGTGGTCCCCTGTGTATTTTGTATTATCTATTTCTATTGTTTTTGGTATTTATATCCATCGCTTTTAGCCACCATTTTC
The DNA here is from genome assembly GCA_030710495.1 of Labroides dimidiatus. NCBI lineage: Eukaryota > Metazoa > Chordata > Actinopteri > Labriformes > Labridae > Labroides > Labroides dimidiatus. The sequence goes on along the minus strand of CM061150.1, from coordinate 6,769,921 downwards.
TGGCAGTTCCACTAGCAGTTGTTGACTTCCGGTTGCCTTGCAATGATATGGCGAAATGAAATCATTAATGCTGGACAGGGCAAAGTGTAAACTTTTTAAAACAACATTTTTGTTCATTTTTTCGCTTTCTTGCTGTTAAAAGCTGTTTTTTTGAGCGAATATGACAGCTTATATATATATATATATATATATATATATATATATATATATATATATATATATATATATATATATATATATATACTGCTTTTCAGTTTTCTTGATTGATAAATAATGTTGGACTTGTAACCTGCAGAACTCAATCTTTACGCAGACGACTCTCTTATCTCTAAATCAGGCCATCAGTGCCTCTAAGTTGGCTCTTCAAACAGCTCCATCACTTTTAATGGGCTCAAACTCGTTCTTAATGGGGACTGTGCTGCTTTGAAAGCTTTATATTGACCATCTGATACCTCTATAGCAGCTTTACATGATTTCAGCTCACTAAGGCTGGTGGCAGGCTTCCTTTTAGCTTGGATTCCTATTAAGTGCTGTGTCTTTAAGCTATTTAAACCCTAAAAGTGACAATATTCAGCACTGAACCATCAACTGCAGTCAAATTAATGTTTTAATCTTTTACAGTAACTTTAGATTTAAAGAAGCTTTACAATCTCTCACATTCAGAGCCCACAGGAGAGGACATACACTGGGGAAAAAGCACAACTGCTGCTCTTTGCAAAAGCGTTTTGGAGTGGACACATCCTTGACAGTTGGAAACCAGTTCCTTTTCATCTTCTGCTCTCTGCCTCCGCTGCTAGCATCAGCTCAGCACTCTCTCAGAAGCATTGTCATCTTTTATTCCATAAAAGCGACACAGCCGACACATCTGATTCTGTTAACCTTACATCCACTTCTGCCATTATTTCCCCTCTGCAGCAATAAGGCTCTTTGTTGAATTTGCTGCAGGCAGCCACATGCTGTAAGTCGTCCCATCAGAGCTGGATGGCCGCTGATTCAAGATGAAGTCTGAGAGGAGGTGTGAAGTAAATGAATTTCATACACCAGTAAGCCTGAAAACTCAGTTCAGACTGAGCGCTCTCTCTGATTGAGGCCGACATGTGGGGAGCTGTGCTGTATGCTAATCCTGCTCTGTGAAAAGACGCCTCGTGTTGTTCTGCACACTCGCTCAGATGTTCATGTTGTAGTTCTCTTCCTCTTCGTTTGCTAAGTTAACCTAAACACTTTGAGCTGTTTAACTGACTCACTCCTCTCCAACCACTGAACTTCTGGCCTCACTCTCCTAAACGCCGTATTTCTCTCACAGACAGCCGCTCAATGCTGCTCTGATTGTGTTTCTGCGCCTGGAAATAAGCCATCAGCTGCTGTGGTGATGAAGCACGAAGCATTTGATAAAAACTCCTGAAAGTGACAAGAGGTCAATCTTCACGCTGATGATGTAAAGGACGCCAAATAAAGCTCAGACTAAGGAGAGTGAGTCGTCTGCCACATGTGAGGGGATCAGTCCAGTCCATAAACACAGTCACATGATCACCTCAGGTACACTGATCCTTCAGAGCAGACTGTATGAAATGCTGCCATCGTTTAGTTACTTATTTAGTCTGAATCGTTGCCTTTGAGTCTCGCAGGATGATCCGACCTGAAGTAATGAGGAGCAGATGGTGGCCACGCACCCCCTTAGTTCAACACCAGGTTTCTGTTTGAACAGGTTTTAATCAAAGCAAATAATCAGCCAAATATTCACATTAAGACTGATACATTTGGTCTGATGTGCAGAGGATCCTGGGGCTTTCTTTACGGTGAAAACTGCTCAATAAGGTAGATGGGAAATAAATCCAAAACGTACTGGCAGCATAGAGCCAAGTTAATGAATCACGCTGGTTGGACCCTGAATCCTTCCCAGGAAGCTTTGAGGGACTGATTGTACCACAGCAGCATGTTAAAGGTGACAGGTTAACACCTGGTTGCATAAACCTCTGACCACCTGTGAGGAGATATTCCAGCCAGCAACTTACGGATTTCGTGGTGTGCTAGCCTGCTTGTAGTTGTCCACCTTAACGGAGAGCGTCACCGTGGTCAGAGGTGGATATCTTCACAAGGGGTCTTAAAGTGTTGTAGGGGGTGCGCCCTCCCCAATTGCACCATCTTCGCCATGATGAGGTGGGTCTGGTCTCATTGGTAAACCCAAGACATTCAGTTCCTAATCAAGGCTGCAGGAGGCTGCCGGGTCCTGGATTTGTTTAGACCTGCCTATTCACAGCAGCAGCATTTTGCTTTTCTGTGGCTACCCACAAGGCAGTGGGGCTATTTACCCATAGCTGGGGCATTGGTTGATGCTCGCCAGAGTGTGTCGACACTGTGGTGGGCCTGCAGGCTGTATCTGCAGGAGTCCTGGTGGTGGAGGGGCCATGTACTGGAGGGAGAGACTTACACACTCTGGCCCTCTTTGTGAGGGGGGGCAGACAGTAGCGGTAGCTGAAAGCAGGAAGCATCATGCAGGATGCATTAACTACAATCACTAACTACACTAGACGCTTCACACACACCCTGTATAAAACACACACACATATTTCTAACTCACTAACCACCATAGTTGGTCCGACTCTGGTCACTCATGGTTAACTTCCAGCTGTAACAGTCTGAACGTGAGGAGACGCTGGCTGTGGAGATCTGGTCTGACCTTTGTGTCGATGACATTTGGAGCTTCCAGAGTTCAAACCTGAGCTCCTTCAGCAGACTCTGACCGGGAGCACAGAGAGGATCATGAGATCTGGACTATCACTACGTCTGACATCAGTCCTCCTCCCTGCTCATGTTGAGCTGATGTTTTGGTGCAGATCAAACTGAGATTCAGAGAGCTGAATTATTAAAGCAGAGCCTCTCTGGACTTCCAGGTGAAACTGTAGAGCTCAATAATGGAAACCACCTGACGGAGCCTCCAGAACATGAGCCTGTAGTAAAATCAGGTTCAGAATAATAACACAGCAGCAGCCTGGATATTTGAAATTCTGCCAGATTATCCAAACCAAATCCTCACCACCCTCCTCGGAGTCGTTGCTGGAGTGATGTGCTCACTAAAATAAAAATGAGAATGAGCAGCGCTCCTCTTTGAATCCTCGGAGCGTTCCCTCTCTGCACTGATTTGTGATGCTCTTGTTCTGGTCGGCTTGTATTGGAATAAATAGGTGTGCATATTTAACTGAACCGTGAAGCCGAGTGTTACATCTGTCCATTTGGCTGCAGCCAGTGACTCACTGAGAGGGGAACGGTTATTTTAGTGTTTAAGGAGCATAAATCAGAGGTCTGCATCACTTCTGGATGTCCAGAGTCCTGGATCACAGCATCATCAGGGCCCTTCATCCCCCTCATGGTGAAAGCTGTAAATCTGCTCAGTGAGGACTCAGCTGTTATGAGCCGATGAGTGACGTGTTTGCTGAAAGGATCTAATCGATGGATGTGTTGGTTTTTTTTTCTGTTGGTAACAGGATCCTGATGTGTGCTGGGAGGAAAAGATCTCTCTGTCCTCACGTCTGTCAGCGAGCTGCTGAAGATCCAGCTGCCTCGTCTGGATGTGCGCCTGCCAGTCTGACCTCTTTTTGAATTCTTTGTACTGTCTCTTTAAATTTACTCACTCATGAAGTTAATTGTTCTATTAATTAAACTGTGACTTTAAAACAGTGTTTTAATTCTTTAATATTTGTAGCTGCTGTAAGTTGATATCACACATTAAGTTTGGTTAATTTGTCGTCTTCCAGGCGATGAAAGCAGCATTTTAATTTCTTTTGTGGCTCCAAAACTCTTTAACCGTGATGTCAGCACACCATGATTATGAAACAAAACATGCTCATAAATCGAGGAGTAAAGTTTGCATTTAACAAGGAGTGTTAGTCTGAAATTATAACATCGTGCTGTAATTTAGAGAAACGAGGATCCAGAGTCTCTGGAGCTAAAATAAATTATATATCAGGGACTAAAAGTCTGGACACATCCGTCTCTGCTGCATTGATTTCGCTAATTTTGTCTCCAATCCAGAGTGTTGGGAAATGTGGAAAACACTGACAGCGTGCAGCACATAATTCATACAGAAATTACATTTCCTTCAAACTGCATTAGGCTAATTCATTTTGATAAAAAATAACTTATCAAAACCCAGTGAGAGCTGCTGCTTGTTGGAGGAACGAAGAATATAATTTTGTTTCATATGAGGCCGTAGCCTCAAACTGACTTTAATGGGATCATGATAAAATAAAGTTATAGTCAAAGAAAACTCAGAGAGAGGCGTAAATGAAGCCCAATACAGGCAACGAGATTATTTTAAAAGTCATTTTAAATTTTCTCCTTATTATGGTTCAGTTATTACTCTTATGTTACACACAAATCAAAAATTGGGTCAAAGTGATTCAGAAAGTTTGAAGAATTGAAAACTCTGGTTGCACAAAGTCTCAATTTTCTTCTGAAAGCTGAGATTCGACCTCGCTCGTGTTTTTTTCTCACCACAGTTCGTCGAAGCGAAGGTTCCTGCAGGGCCTGTCGTGTGTATTCTGCTGCTGCCGACCTCACAGGATCCCATCAGATCCATGAAATGATGGGATTTCCTCCACAGCTGCTGGAGCTGAAACTCAGGCGGCACCGTCTCCACTGATTTCCTCTGTGTCTGTGAAGCTCACTGAGAACGATGGCAGCTGAGCCAAACTGTGTCCTTTCACTCTGCATCCAGTCATCATGTCATCCCTCAGAGATGGGATCGTTTCTTTATTCCCTCTCATATCACCCGTCTTTCTCCTCTCTCTGTTATTAGCTGCAGATGTTGAGTACTCAGTCTTCATGTGCTCGTTACACCAAACAGTCATCAATAAACTGATAATTCAGCCTCTGTCCTGATGGCTGCTGATGGAAGGACTGATCACCTTTGTGTGATGTTTTTAACTCTATAATCAACATTTAGAAAAGTGGTTTAAAATATCATGTTTGAGGTCAGATGTGTGATGGATGGATCAAATATTTCACATCATAGCTCTGATGAACAACACAAAAACAACACCGGCAGAAATTAAACTTCAGGACATTCATGACCCGAAGCTGCTGAATGAAAAACGTATAATTTCACCCACACATGATGACAAATAACGAACAACTCTGAACTCACCGGCTCTGCCTGGATTGCAGGACAAAAATAAAATAAAATAAAATAAAATAAAATAAAATAAAATAAAATAAAATAAAATAAAATAAAATAAAATAAAATAAAATGAAAATAACAAAATTAAAAAAATTGAAAATAATAAAAAAATAAAATAAAATACAATAAAATAAGATAAAATAAAATAAAATGAAGCAAAATAAAACAAAACAAAATAAAATGAAAATAACAAAATTAATTTTTTTTTAAAATAAATAAAAAATAAATAAAATAAAATAAAATAAAATAAAATAAAATAAAATAAAATAAAAATGTACTTTATTAATCCAAAAAAAGGTAAATTCAGGTTTCTGGCAGATGAAATTATTAAAATCACAGAAAACAAACTTTAAAAACATGAAATAAAGTCTGTTGATGTCCATGCTGCTCTTTAATCTGTGCCTTCAAAGGGCCTCACCAGCCTCAGGTGTCTGTCTCCTGACTGTGAGGGTAGCTGCAGGCTGCCTCAGGCTCCACAAAAGGTCTGTAAACCAGTCTGTGAATGTGTGTTAAAATATGTTTGACCTGTTGATAAAGCACGCTAACAGAAACTATAATCCTGTGTATGGATGTGAAGTAAATGGATAAATAAATCAAACAGAAAGAAATCAGGAGTTATTTGGAGTTGGATGTTCTGTCACTTGGGAGCACAGCTCCTCTCAGATCTCCAGATTCCATCATGTAGCCAATTACCAGCCCTCTCCAACATATCACATCTCTCACATGATGAATGACACATGCTAACACATGCTTGTTATAACCTCGTGGTGAATGAGTTGAGCTATCAGACATGAACTGAGCGCGCCTGTGAAACGGTTCCTTTGATGAGGCCTCAGTGAAAATGAAACAGCCTTTAGATTCAGTGATAACTCATTTCAACCTCTCAGCACGCTTTCTCTTATCTGTTACAGCAGTTTGACGTTTATTAACGGTCAGATATGACGAGACGAGCGGCGTTTCTGCAGTTATCTGAAAAGCACGCAGCACGCTGTGGACGAGAGGATCTGAAAAATGAATGTGGATTAGAAATAGATGACGTGAGGGATCAGAGTGTGTGTTTTCTGGAAATAATCTTCTCTTGAGGGAAAGCTACAGTTTCTCTCCTGTGGTCTAAAAACCTGACCTTTGACCTGCAGTGAGAGTGTGCTGAGTGAAGCTCAGTGATGAATCACAGGCAGCAGTCGAGGAAACAGAGGGAGGAGTACGGTTCACTGTAAGAGCAACTGTTTCAGTTCCTTCAGCTGGAGTCTGAAACACAACGTGTGAACTGTGGAGTGACTCCATAAAAACTGGGACAGAAAGAAGCTCCAGACAGAAATTTATGATACAGCTGCACTGAGACGAGAATTTGACATTTCAGCTGCACGGCAGGGAATCAGGATTTAAACCCAAAAGAATCTTTGAGATTAAAAAAACAGCAGAACACAAATCGAGATTTACAGAGACGACAAAAAGGGATTACAGATGAGTCCAAAAGCTTTTAATACTTTTTTTTTCACAAGTAAAACAGAAAAAAATCTTCATCCACTGTTTGAACACTTGTGTGTGTGTGTGTGTGTGTGTGTGTGTGTGTGTGAGACAGTGTGAAGTATCTGTGATGGACGCTGAGTTTGGAGCAGAGTGTGATCAGTCTGGAGTTCAGCGCTCCCTCGCTCACGGTCATCAGCTGAAGAGAGAGAGGAGACCCTCATCATTCAAGCTTCAGTCATCCCTCCATCTGATCCAGTCTGTGTCAGCCTCTCTCTCTCTCTCTGTCTCTCTCTCTCTCTCTCTCTCTCTGGCTTCTGCTGAGGTCAGAGACAGTCATGTGGATTCAGGGGACTCGAGCCAAACGGCCTCCTGGGTAAATTCCCTCACACTCACCGGCTGTTTAATGAGCTTCTCAGTGATTTATGCTTCTTTACGTAGAGAAAATAGAATCAGGGAGTAGCGTATTGGCTTGTTGCTGATTAATTCCTCACTCTAATTTTGGCCTGGATACATCTCAGTATCACACTGACTGAACTGTGATGTCCTGAAACTCGTAGCTTTACGAGGAGGGAAATTAGAGCTCCAGCAAATGAAGCACATAGATCCCCGTCTGAGGCTTTTTACGCCGTCGTTTTTCTCTCGTTGTCCTTTTGTTGGGGGGAATTTAAAGGTCAAAGAGTTTGTTTCAGATGAACTGGAGCCTCATCCGTGTCAAACTGAGCTCAAACTCCCATTTTCTGCCTTTTTGGTCTCAGTTATCATCCTGAGTCACTGCAGGAAGAAAAAAATCACACCCTGGTGCATGTCCAGGAGCAGCTGGAGGGTTTTCCAAGAGGGGCCCCAGGGAGGAGTCCCCTCAGTCCAAACACCAGTCCCTGCAGGGGTTTCTGCCAGTTTTTGACCTGTTAAAGCTGTTGAGTCACGACCATTGAATTCTTTGAGCTGTTTCTGGTTGCATTTCCTGGCTGGGTGATACGAGGCCTGCTGGTTCTGTTCAAGCTGAGGATGAATCCAGACGGGCAGTCTTGTGTCCAGAGGGAATAACGGATTATCAAACATCACGTCATCTCCTTCACTTCTCACTTTAAACACCAACAAGTCTATCTTCACATCAGTTAATAACTTAGCACTTCTCCTGCGGCCGGATCTTCACGGTGTGTTTCAATTGGAGCTCCCCTCTCTGACCTCCGATCTGAAAAAGACTCCACAGCAAAGTCCAGGACAACAGGGGAGTTTTCAGACCAGGATTAGAGTAAAGCTCTGAAATGAAAGCGTTAGATCGAAGAAGAAGGTTTTTTTTTTAGTCTGGATCAGACTGTAGAGAAAACTATCACCTTCCTTCATCAGGATTTCATGCTGGTCTCAGTTTCCTTTCCTTTAAATCCCGTCTGACCCAAAATAATCAGAGCGCTCTCTGTTTCTTCTGTGCAAATATTCTCACAGCCAGCACCAGCTTCCAAAACTCAGATCAGCAAACCCGCAGAACTGTATCCACAAATTACTAAATGATCTCTGGTAATATATCCAGCTTTAATTTGGTTCAGCAGACGTCAGACGTACAGTGAGGATGAATTCAGTGACAGCTGTTGGTCCAGAGAGGAGTCTCTGAGAAGTCTTCATCTATAGAAACCAGCTGATGGGTTCTCATGGGTCCTGGAGCCTCGGCTGTTCTCTGTGATCTCCGTCCAGCACTGAGCCAGAGAGGAAACACGGCGTGTGGAAGTGTCCACCAATCAGGCGCGAGTCACATCCACTCCACTGACTCTTCATGTCTCTCTCTCCTTTTCAGACAAACACACACGTGAACACACACATAAACATGTTTCCATGTCTGCATGAAGACCAGCTGTTCTCACAGTGAGCTCTGTACACCTCCTCCATGAAGAAGGAAAGCTTCCAGAAAGCTCTGTGAGGAGCTCTGAGCTTCCTGCTCTCAGACCTCGTGACCTCATTCACACGTTTCTGATTCTGACGTCTTGTTTGTGAGGTCTGTGGAGTCCTGAAGGTCTCCTCCTGCCACCAGAGAAGTACTGACTGATTATCACAGAGGTATGAGGTGTTATTGATCCGGGGGTTAAGCACTGTTTTCTCTCTTTAGAGCTGAATCCAGACAGCCTGACACCATCTCAGACTGCTGCAGGTGTTTTCAGAGGTGACAGAAAGAAAGCAGACTGATGTCACACACCTGCTGAATGTCTCATGTTCACCTGGCTGACATTTATACCTCCAGCAGACCCTCCCTCTCAATAACTCATCACAGTGTGTTCAGCCTCCTCCGCCTCCTCTCTACCTCCAGACTTTCCTCCTTTCAGAGCAGAGCCAGAGGACAGGACGTCTGTTAATTAAAAGCCCGACTAATAGACACTCCAGTAAGAACTCACCCGTTACACCCCCCCCCCCCCTCTCTCTCTCTGACACATAAAGTGACTGTAGTTCAGACACAGCTGTATTTGTGCTGAGGCATCAGATGGATACAGTCTGTCTGTTGCTGCGTATGAATAAGTTCCTGTTTGGTCTCCTCGTCCTGATTTATCTACAAGATTTACAAACTGCCTCTTCATGAACCACAACGTTCAGCAAATGTTTTCCTGAAAGCAAAGTGGAAACTAACATTCTGTTGAAGCAGCTCAAGATATTATAGGAACTGAGATTTTATAGGATGGCATCTTGTTTCTAACCAGCCGTCGTTGTTCATCTTTGGATGTGATCAGTCCGTTAAATCAGGACTTATCAGGTCCTTTTATACCTTTCAGAAAGTTTTATTTGGGGCCCAGTGCACCTATCAGGGGGGCAGGAAATGTGAATGACAATTGGATCCAATCTGAACCACACTCTGAAAAGGGAATTTTTAAATAAATCACACTCCATTTTTTTTTAAAAATCAAAGTTTCCAATGTTTTTTTTTTTTCACATCAATTTTAAATTCTTTTTTGTTTAATGTGATATTTTGATGTTGCTGAAAGTAAATCAGTTCAGTGTCTGTTTGAATTGTGTCCGACTGTTGTTTCCACACTGAAAAACAAACAAACTGTTGGTTCAACTTAATGAAATTGTTTCAATTGGCAACACAAATAGTTTAAGTTTTTTCAAATATCTGTTTTATGTTGGCTAACATCATCTTGTATTATTCCAACTCAAAATTTAGACAAGCTAACCTAAAATTTCCCTCTTCATCCATCCATCTTCTATCCCTCTTATCCTGTTCAGGGTCGCTGGTGGCTGGAGCCTGTCCCAGCTGTCTTAGGGTGAGAGGCGGGGTACACCCTGGACTGGACTCCAGCCAATCACAGGGCTGACACACAGAGACAGACAACCTTTCACACACATCCCACACACGCACGGGGAGAACATGCAAACTCAGCACAGAAAGGCACTCCAGGTAAGCTGGGATTCAAACTGGTGACCTTCTTGCTGTGGGGCTGCTGTGCTAACCGCTGTGCTAACCACTGCTCCACCGTGCAGCCCTAATATTTCCACACTTTTCAGTTAAATATTCTCTGTCACCAAACTTCAAAAACTTCTCTTTTACATCTTAATTGTTTGAGTAAAGTGATGAACTAAGCACATGTGACTTCAGTCAATGTTTGTCCAACATCAAACAGTTATCTGAAAAAACTTGAACTGTTTGTGTTACCAAATGAAACCATTTTATTAAAGTGCAAACCTTAAAGTTTTGATGAAGTTTTTATGTCAGTGACATCTCATTGTTTAGCTCTACAGTCTCATCGATCTGCTAACAGATGACGCCACAGACAACAAGGAGAACATCAGAGGGTGTGATCATGGAGCTCGCTCGTACATGAAGGAGTAAAGACTAAAGTTCTGTGTCCTTGTTTGCTTGTGCTGAAAATCTTGTTTCAACATCATTAACGTCTCTTATCTCTGTGGTGTGAAGGTGACAGAAGACAAAGAGGTAAACGCTGTCTCAGTTCACTCCCCAGAGAAAGACGTACAGAGGGAGAACGGCTGAAGGTTAAACTGAATCTGCATCAGATCACTGTCTTCATCACCATGGTGATATCCTCCTCTCTGGATATGCTTGTTGATGGTGTTGAGCCGCCCCGGAGCAAATAATTGTCCTGGGTATAAACAGTCTGACAGTTTGGCAGCTGGAGGGCCGGGCAGCCTGGAGCAGCGCTGTGGGCACGGAAGTCAAAATGACCTCAGATCGTTTCCTGGGAAAGTGAAACAACGCAGCTCATTGGATGAACAGATGGCTTTACAGAAACACAAAACCATGCACCATACCAATTCAAAAAAATTGGTTTCATGACAAGGCTGATACCTGTAAGACGGTTTTAAATCTAGAAAGGTCACCTTCATGTGATTGAGATATTACCCTCTGTTTACAGATATGATGAAAAGGAAAGCTGAACACATTCTTAAGACTTGCAGTCTTATAAAACAAAAAAAAAAATATATTTTTTTAATTCCTCCAAAAATTTAAGAAATGCCAACATGTGGAACGATTCTCAGTTTTCCTTTCCCGTCCCCCTTTACCTTCTGCAAACCTGACTCCTTGCAGCCTCACATTTCTCCTCCCTCCAGTCGTTTGTTCTCTCTGGTCACGGGGGCTCGATTTGTCACCAGCAGACGTGTTGATGTCTGATGGTTCTTGGAGCATTTCTCTGCAACAGGGAGTCTGCAGGGTGGTTTATCTAGGAAGGCAGACCTTCAGTCTATCACCATTCCAGGAGAGACAGCAGCACTGAGCCTGGTTCTCTACAGCCAGATAAGACCCCCAAACACACCGTGCACTGTAGTCAGCCTGGACAAGACAGTATCATAGACTATAAAATTAATGGACGTAGTCTCTGCGACATCACCCGTCTATTTCTGAAACAGAGTTTTGAAGAAAATTGTTGATACAAATCTGACTTTGTATTTTACTGCATAATTCTATTCGTTTTTTTTGACTGCTACTCCTCCAACAAATTTTCACAGATTTTCACCGTTATAATTTCAAAATGTTCAGTATGTTCAGGAAAATTGTTCATGGATGTTTCACATTTCTTGTACGTGCACTTTTTGAAATATTCGTCATTTTCCTTTTTTTTTTTTTGCCCCATTGAAATGAATGGAAATAATCTGTCACGCAAAAACCACAGCTGATGATGTCATTGGGCCACATAACTGATGAGGTCATAAAGGAAAGAGGGCACCTGGTAATTTACATTTAAATTCCATCACCATGGAAACCACACAGCTGATGATGTCATCAGAGGTTCAAGGTTCTTAATAGAAAAGGTGTGGTTAGGGTTAGGGTTAGGGCTCAGCATTTCAACATTCAGCATTTGCTGCTACGAAATGCAACAACACATTTAAAATAACATCTCATTTCAGTAAAACAGAAATTAAAGAAAAGAAAAAAAAGGAGGAGAAGATGACACTATTTTTTGCTGCCTCTTCTTCTCCTCCCTGTTGCTGCGGCTCCCTGGAGACAGTTTGAGGTCTTATGGGAAACGACTGCATTCAGTAAAGTCTGTGCTGCAAAACCCAGTCCTGTGTTTCACCAACCATGTCAGGCGCTTAAATCACAGAGAGCCTGAGTCCCTTCGGGCCCCTACAGCCTGTCACCAGGAATGTAAAGAGCAGCTTTATATCCTAAGACTTGAATATGAGCATGAATAATGTAGAAGCAGGTAGAGCGAGTCCTGAAGAGAAATCACAGGAGCCGTACAGACTCCACGCCTCTTTTGAATGAAGTCAGAAGCACAATGCCACTGAATCAACAAATCTGATTTACTGCCATCATCTTAAAGTGAAAGAGGAATATAGTAATCAAAAATCAACAGAAACATCATGAGCTGGGAGATTTCAGACACATGATGGATGAGGCATGAAGCAGACTCTTAATAAGAGAAGCTGTTCCAGCAGAAGAGGAGGAGAAAAAAGCCTCTCTGAGGGGATCCGCTGGCTTTGGGTCAGCTCTTCTGTCTGAATTCAGTCCTGATAATAAGCAGCAACAGAAGACAAAGCTGGGAATGTCTCTCTCTGTATTTCCTGATAGTTTGTTGTGTGTGTCAGCACATACATTTGTGCTTCTCTGGCTATAAACAAACTTCGTCACAGAGCTCTGAGACCACAGCAGGCAGGAGTCTCTGAGCCATGAAGAGCACGCTTAACCACACGAGCAGTGGGTGAGGAAACACCAGACCTGATCCTCATCATGAGACCAGGTCATTCAGGGTCAAGACCTCTGACTCAGAGTTTCATCTCTGGGATGAAAACAAACTAAAGTCATTGGACTCTGAAATAATAAGCAAAAACTCAGACTTTCAGACCTTTAGCTGTCCTCACATTAGACTATGATGAAAGCACAACAAGCTGCAGCATTTGTCAGTCTGTCAGGTGTAAAATGAGCTCTGTGTTTCACTTTGTCAGTTCGTCTCTTTGATTAGTTGCGATAGGAACAATTTCTTTAACGGTCGGGTTGACATGTTGCTTATTTTCTGACATTTTCTCAGAGAGGTTGATACTTCTTACTGCGGCTTAACGTTAAAATCTTCACTTCATAATAAGACCGTTTTTCTGACTCTGGATTTATGGTGCACCTTTTTCTGAGTTTGTAATAATGAAACTAAAAGTGAGATCCTGAGAGCCTAAAGGATGCATCTTACAGATCCTTTCAAAATAAAGGCCTTCAAAGTTTAAAAGTCACATGACCTTTGACCTCCTGCTGGACCCCCAGCTGCTCCAGCTCTGCAGGCTCATGAACAACATTCAGCTGACAGAGCTGCTGCCTGAGGATGTGTGTGTGTGTGTGTTTGAGTCTCTGTGTGAGCTTCTCGTGCTGATGCAGAGAGAAATTCATGTTACAGAGAGAAAAGCAGAATCTGTGTTATTGTATCCTGCTGATACTGAGCGATGTCTGAGTATTCAGTCATGTCGACATGTTGCACGCAGAGGTTATTATCTCCTCAGAATATGGAGACAGACGGGACTCAAACTAACAAACAAACAAACAAACAGAAAATGTTGGAGCCATGAGATACAGAGCTGTGGGAACTTTTGTCCAACAACAAATAAAATATCAAATAAATATAAAAAATATTTAGATATAAAACTCTGAATGTTGTTGTATCTGCTGGGTAAAAGTGAAAAGCCAAAAGAAACGTGTTCAGTGCATTAAATATTTATTAATACCAGAATAATCAGCTACGACGATGGAGCCCAAATGATCCGATGGGTGAAATGTTCCTTTCAATGAAACCAAAATCTTCATAAATGTGATAAAATGACCTTTCAGAGCCCCAAAGAAAAAAACTCAACAATGAGACGCTGTGCTGTTCTATGTGATTTGGATCTATGATGTGAAAACTTGTTGTTTTTCTTTGTTCGTTTATCTGGTGGTCTTTGGTTGTGGTGGTGACGAATTTTACCACACAGATAGGAGAACTGAGGGCTGAGCCCCCCCAACCCTCCTTGTTGTGCCTCTGGGCTGTCTGTCAACTTATCACTCATCTGATCGCAGACTGTAAACAAGATGGAGAGGAAACGGAAAGATGGTGTGGAGACACTGCAGGAAAGGAAGAATCTTCCTTCAGGCTGATTCTTTAAAATATGCAAAGCTTACTACGGCTACGGCGTCAGGTGACGATGGAGTCGGCCGTGAGGGGGACGCGGCGAGCGAGGAGCGGTAAGAAGGAAATATCAGCATCACCTTTACGTTAGCTTGATAACTTTATTTGGCTAACTTGCTAACTTTTAAAACAGTGTGTGTGTGTGTATGTTGTTTCATAGCTATTCAGCTGAGCTAACGTTACAGTCATAGACTGGACTGCATGAGGTGCTAACCATGCTAATTCATCAACATTGATGTTAGCTAACGTTAGCTGGCAGTGTTTTTATTTGCTCCAATTACTCTTTTGCTGGACCCGGTTTCAGGACGATGTGTATGTTAGAAAAACACACATGACGTCTTTTCCAACAGAAGCATTTTCCAGCAGTTTTGAACTCCAGTTTGTCTGGATAACAATCATTTCTCATGTCTTCTCTCTCTTACAGGACGCTCTGTTTTCAAGCCCTGCAGTGTTTTCCACTAAGTGAGTTTCATAGTTAATACAACACATGGTGCAAGTATCTCTGCATGTTTTTATAGGTTGAAGATACTCATACTGTCAGCATCAGTAAGGAGGGTGTACTGGAGGGTGGCGTTGAACCGACTGGGGGGGGGGGCGGTCTGAGCAAAAAGAAACCAGGGATGTTTTTAGTCCCAGTCCAGCCCTGCTCAGCCTCTGTGACTGATGTCACATGGCTGTGAGCTGGTGTCTGTTTCCTGTTTGTTCTGGATGATGTTAATCCCCTCACTGATCTCAGCCCACAGTTTGAATAACATTAACATCAGTAAATCATGTCAGAGCTGCCGTCAAGCAAACAGGTGGAGGGATAAACTGACTCCAGACAGACTCGTCCTGAAACTCTCAGTGACTAACTGAAAGTGTTTCAGAGCTCAGCTCACTTCATTTAAAAGCAAAATGTTTCCGGATCAGGAGTCAACAGCCCAAACGGAGCGCTTTATATTTCAGACATACTGTCACTAATAACGCCGATGACCTCAGGCCCAGCAATCAGCTCTGATGATGGTGCTGAGCGAGAAGACACAATCTGTATTCATTGTGTTGGTTTCTAACCATGAATAATTTATGGTCAGCCCGAAGCCGCTGCTGCTGCTGGTCTGCTGTGGAGAGGAACGGCTGCAGCAGAGAGAGGCTGAGAGGAGAGGCAGGAAGGTTAACGGCTGGAGAAAGATGCTTTCTTATCGTCATGACAGCAGTGTTTCATAAACAGTGACCCAGCTCAGCTGAAGTGAGTGATTAAAAGATTTAAGACGGATCAGAGTGAAGACGTCATCCTGCTCTGGACATTTTCTGCATGTCTGGAGGTTTAAAGTAGCTACGAACTTTATTTAAGCGTGGTCATTCCCAGCTTCAGGAAGTGACTTAGCTTTAACTTGTAAAGATTCCTGTTTTCCTTTTCCGACTCTTGTCTAACTTTCAGCTTCGATTTTAAAGAAGCATCGTAGGGGAGAACGGGGTTAGCTGTCACACAGGTTGGTCTTCACATTAAATATATCTCGGCACTAGAGGGCGCTGTCTCTCAAACTGTGGTTTGGAAATTTACTGAACTGGGATCAGAGCTCACCTACAGAGTCTTCTCTGGAGTCAGACAGCTGAACTTGAGGTGAGAGGACTTTTTGTGTTTTTCATGTCAAATTATAAACATTCAGCTCTCAGTATTTTTCTTCTAGACTTTTACACAATGAGTTTATAACAAAACAACTGTTACCTTAAAAAATGTGAAGGGAAAGCTACAGGTTAGATTGTTTTTAGCTAGCTAACTAGTTGTTACACGGTTGTTAGCCTTGATGCTAGCAAAAAATTCCAGTTGGGGTTGGTCGTCACATATATATGTTATATACAGTAGGCTGGTCTAAAGATGTGTTTCCTGTTCATGCTGCTCATTTTGTGTTAAGATTCATTAAATTATGTTTTTCTCAACTTGTCGGTGAAATTAAACTTTCAGATTTTGTTCTACCTTTTTGCCTTTTTTAAAAGATTAAAAAAACAACCCCACAGTGTATGACAACTGTCCTGTGATGGGGTTGGTTGTCACGATGTCTCAGAGTGTCTTTGAGTGTTAATTACCTTTTTGTTACAATGAGTCTGAAAGTGAGAGGGAAACACATTTCAATCTCACACCTTAAGCTTCAGTTTAATGTAGGAATGACTACTGAGGGAGGTTTTGATGATGAGCAATTAACACTGCAGTGAAAAGTGTGACGACTGACCCCGTTCTCCCCTACTTGAGATCGTATCTCTGAAAATTTTTCAGTTCGTCTGCAGAAAAACAAAAGCTTTATGGGAACATATTTTTGAGGATGTTTAATTTCTCTACATTTAAAACTAAACAGAGTTTTAGGTCCCTGAAAATGAAGTTATTTTAAAGTGACTTTAGTTTTATCTTTTTAAAACAAACGTTTTGGAAACGCTGTCGTTCCTGCACACAGCGCTTGGTGTTAGTATGTTGTACATGTGCTGAGATGTTTCCATCTAATTATTTCTGTTTGATCAAATTAATGTTCAGAGAGCTTTGCTGTTCTTCCTCTCAGTGTGATGGTGAGCTCGTTCACCACACTCAGTCCTTTTCAGCCCACCGCTCCATCCTCTGTTTACTAACCGCTAACTGAAGAAGACGCTCACTGCACATGAGCTCCATGTTCTCCTGGAGTGTTCGACAGGCTGATCACACCTTTCCACCACCTTCTGGTCTGGCTCCTGATGCAGACAGTTTCACTCGTTGCTGCAATGTGATGAAGACACAAAGACATTCAGAACCACCTTCAGCGTGTTTTTTTCCCTTCATTTTAAAGACTAAAAACCTGTTTTTACGCTGCCTCTCTGCTCAGCTCAGCAGGTGGAACTTCAGCCTGGAAGAAGCTCTGTCAGTGCCGTCAGAAAAACAGAATAAAAACTCTCTGCTTATTAAAAATCCACCATCAGCTTTCAAAGAAGACTTTCTCTTCCACTATCACTGTGCTGCTAATAACTGGATGCTGAGAGGATCTTTTATTTTCACTAACAAAGAAACTAAATCATAGAAAAATGTTTCCAGCTGCACAGTGTTGGTCTTATTTTAGCACTGGTCCTCTTCTCTATTATTCCTTCTTGCCGTTGTCTCTGTCCTGGTTCAGGACTGGGTTTGTTTGTGCCAAAGTACCTGGCAGCCTGCTCGTGCACAGGTGTGGGGAGTTGAAGTGATCCATTGTGAACGGCCACCTGCTCTCAGCTCTCTGCATCCTCTGCTCAAAGAAGCATCTGTTGAAGCTGTGGAAACAGTCGCTCAGATGTTCACGTCAGTTCAGCGGTGCAGCAGCAAACACGGTTACTGAAGCTTCAGTGAGGAGGGGAGAAGGTGTGTGAGTTTAATGACAGCTGGGAAAGATTCACGGTCGACAGCAGCTGGTGACAGAGACGGCTCAGTGTCTGTCAGCTGACAGAAGAGTTCAGCTTGAAGCCCTGAATGAAGAACAGATGAAACCAGCTGCAGAATCTGATCCCTCCACAGGACACATCCAGACCCTCCTGGTTTACTGGATCAAACTGAAGCTTCAGGTCCTCCTGTGCTTCAGACTGGTTTATTCTGGACTCGTATCGGTCTGACAGGCAGAGCTTTTCCTTATTTTACTGAACAGGAGAGAATTTTCATCTGACAGATTTATTTCTTCTCGGTCTGCCGTCAGCTCAGGATGAAACAAAGCGTTTCCTGACGATACGTAGAAACAGTAACAGACATCGTGTTATTGACTTTGTGCAGCTGCAGGTTTGTTGATCTGCGTTTATTGATAAAAAACCTTAAAGAGTGAAACTGAACACAAAGGTTCTTTGTTTATTTTCTTCGTGAACTGGTCCGTCATCACCTTTTTGGTAAAGTCCTTCCATGCATGCAGAGTGGGACACAAAGGACGGGGAATCTTAGTTTGTTTCTGAGTCATCAAACTCAAACTGTGCACAGAGGATGTTTCTGAAAACTAAAGCTGTCAAGCACGACTTCATTTGTTTCCTGCTCCTCTCTCTTTCCTCTGTGTTACCTCAGAGCTGTTGTCTGAAATAATTTGAACTTTCTTTCTCTCTTTGAAGTTTCTCACATTCATTTATTTTCTTTTCAGGCGGCTGCTGTCGAACCTCATCCCTGTTTCTGTGACGCTCTCTCAGGTGGAAATGAGAAAAGCTTTGCAGCGGCTCCTGGTCTCACTAACTGGATGCATAAAGAACATGTGGCTGCAGCCTGTTCAACAAGATGCACTGGCTCCCAGCACGCTCATAAATACCCAGAGGAGGAAGTCTTTTCCACGCTTCAGGAGAGCTGTTTGCTCCAGGATACAGAATCCTGCAGGTTGAATTTTGCTCCCAAAGTTTGTTTCAGCTCAGGATTTTTTATTGTAATTTATTATGATTCTTATTTACAGTGTTGTAGCTTCACTTTGTTCCGTCTTCTCATTATTTTGTGTGTAAACAAGAAGTCCTTTCTCATTTGGAAATGATTTTCTGCTCACAAACAACCCGCCCTCCTCTCATTTCAAACTGGAGACACTTGAATTGTTGTCAAAGCCTGAAATGATTCCTCAGACCGTTTCAGCTTTTGTTATTCTGCGTTTGATGGGATCCATTTGTCACGTCAGGGCATCTGCTCTGCAGCGTGGAGCCTGTGCCAGCTTTCAGGCAGGCGTCTGCTTCTGGCTCTGGGTTGTTGGTGCCTTGAGCGAATGAAAGCATGACAGAGCCTGTCACGTCTTCAATGTGTCAGCGGGGACTCATTAAGCAAACCAATCTGTGCCATCGGCCTGCAGTCCAACAAGAGATCCAAGCTCAGAGAAGCAGAGAAGAGTGAAGGAAGGATCAGACGGTCACAGAAACAAACCCTCTGCTCAGAAAGATCTCTATCTTTCCTCTGCCTCCGCTCTGACAGTCCCACCACTGTCCTGCACACTGAAGCAAAGTGAAGCTGCTTTAAATCCATCTCAAAGTGTTTCTCCTCATGCAGATCCCTCCCATCAGGACAACCAGAGGAGAACAGTTTGTCCTTACATGCTTTTCTGCTCCATGAACCAACCTCTGCTCTCACTATGAAGTAAATAATAGGTTGAGTCCAGCTGGCAGAAGAAGAGATGAGACTCTTCATCACACAGATCAGAACACAGGCTGAGGCTGGGCTACAGGAAGGTAAAGGAAGCAGAGAGACGGTTGTGGACCATGGACTCGTTCTGGTTCAGTTCCTCTGATGGTGTGTGTGTGTGTGTGTGTTTGTGGAGTCCATGGTCTGAATGTTCAGGACTCATCTCTGACTCACCTGTTTGACTCATTAGAGGATTAAACGTCCGCTCTCAGATGTAGAAGTCCTCACATGTTCTCAGCTCGGGTCTTCACCTTTACCTGGTCTGCTGACAGATTTAATCCTCTGACTCACGTCTCATCTGGATCATTTGTTGATACGCTCAGCTGATTTCAATCAGAGCGCTGAAACTCAAAGAACTTCTCTCTTTAATCTTCTAAGCAGGATTAATGTTGTTTTTATGTTTCATGAGGAAACTTCTCTCCTCTTCTTGTGGTTCATTTTCCTCTTTAATGGAGGCTGTTATAGGATCGGTAAAGGAGCCACAGCCTGCGTGTGCTCCACTTTCACCTGTAATCTTAAACCTGAACATGCTCTCTGCAGTCAGACGCAGATTACTAAATCACAAATGCATGCTGGGATTTTCTCTCCCTTCATCTCAGGGCTTTAATAGTCACCACAGGTTTGTGACTTCAGGCCTGTTAGACGTCCTTTAAAGAGACGCTCGTGACAGAAGAAGGGACGGAACATCTCAGCTGCAGATGTGCAGAGAAAATCTCTGTTTTTGGTGCTGCTGATGTTGTTCTGTTTGGGCTTCTTTCATCCTGTGCTGACTTCAAGGTCGAGCCTTTAACATGTGCAAACTGTGATTTTCAAAAGGTTTCTTTGACTTATGATTTTCTCTTTTTTTTTCCAAACAGTGTGAGAAAGTGTGAAAAGTTGAATTGAATATGAACCTCCTCTCCTCAAAGACACAGACTGATTCTGGACGACTATCAGATCACATCGGTCCATTTAAAGAGCTCGTGTCTCCAAAAAGACTCCAAATGTCTCCATATCCCGATTTGAAGTGTCTGACAGCATTATGGAGAGGATCTTCTCTCGCCAGCTTTGACTCGTGTTGGATCAATAATCTGATTAACAATCTGAGTCTGCCGGCAGAACAACCGGCCCTTTAATGGACGCACTTTCATCAGACACAGGTGATGTGTTTAAAGCTGCTTTCTGAGGTGAAACATCTGAACAGTTCAGAGACTTTTTAAAGCTTTTATTCATTTGTTTCAAAAGTTATGAAAAGAACAAGTGAATCTCTGTGGAAACCAAGCGTCAAACTTAAAAAAAAAAAAAATTGCTTTTGTTTATTTAAGAAAAACACAAATCAGCAGTCAGAAAATTCAATTTATTAAGAATGTTTCCACTCTTAATGTTTCCTGCTGTATAGAAAAGTGTTTCACATTTTATCTGCTATAATTAGACACTCCTGGGTCCTCCTCTTAACCGAAACAAAGCTTTAAAGTCCTCTCTTCTCCCAGGATGCTTTGATTTTCTGTTTCCTCTCATTAAACAGGCTGTGATGCAGTTATTCTCTCAGAAACATTAAAACTGTGAAATGATTCAGCGTTTCCTCCTCAGATCTCCTCTCTGTAAAAACCTCTCTGTGAAGACTTAACTCAGACTCAGATTTAAACCTCTGACCTCTTCCTTGTTTGGAGTCAGGACCTGACAGCGCTGCTCGTGTTCCTCTCCTGTGGGCCGTTATTCACCGTGACGTTGAAGCGACAGGTAATGAACAGCTTTGTTCTTGTGTTGGTCCGGAGCTGGGCCTGTCCTAATTTGAGATAAAGATAGGTTATTGATCAATGGTTCTAAAGCGTTAGCGCTCTGCCTGGATATCTGTTTTGCCACAGATAGGATGTTCAGGATGCTGAGGCTGCGAGAAGAAAGGAAGCTTGGACGGTGTGGGTAAATTGGACAGGTCTGCTGGTCAGCAGTAAAAAGTTAATTATGTTCACACAATCCAGATAGTTTCACAAAGCAAGCAGCATCACAGCAGGGACAAAGGAGAGGTAAATAGAAACAGGATGAAGAGTCTGCAGCTGGGCTAGCTTCACTTAGCATGACTCAGCATTGTGGGTTGTTAGTGAAACTTTAAGATGTTTAAAAAAAAAAGTGTAAAGATTTTAATTAGGACCTGAACCATGTGTGAAGGTTTGTTGCAACATTGGATCAGGACCAAAATGCTCACACATGTTCAGTGTCACAGCCTAAATGGATCCATATCCTTGTTTTTCATTCAAACTATAGTGCCCCCTACTGTACACAGAAAGTCATCTGTTTTACTCTGTCCTTAAAAATGACTCCTTTTTTATATCTCCCCCCCCCCCCAAGTTAATTTTTCAGGCTTTTTTGCCCTTAAAGTGAGAGGATAGGACAGTGGATAGAGTAGGAAACAGGGTGAGAATAAGAGAGTGAAATGCGGGAAAGTCGTCCAAGGCGGGACTTGAACCCAGGCTGCGCGCTCAAGGGCTTTTGCTGTATGGAGTGCGACCTAAAGCACAGGGCCATCTGCACTCCAAATGTTTTATTTTTCAGTTCTGCTCAGTGATGTCTTTCAAGCT
Source organism: Labroides dimidiatus (assembly GCA_030710495.1). Taxonomy (NCBI): domain Eukaryota; kingdom Metazoa; phylum Chordata; class Actinopteri; order Labriformes; family Labridae; genus Labroides; species Labroides dimidiatus. Next base: position 6,748,045 of record CM061150.1, on the reverse strand, counting down.
TTCATAAAACACCTCTGATCAGGTCATTTCCTGTAGTTAAAGGGTGTGTCAAACTCTGATGTCTCGCCATGAACCAGGAAATCATTGTAGCTCCTTCATAGTGTGGGGACTCAAAGCCCGTCCCATTTACAATATGGCCGCTGATCAAAACTCTGTTTCAGAAACAGACAGGTGATGTCGCAGGGACTACGTCCATTAATTACGGTATACAGGCTATGCTACAAATAGAGTTTTAGAGGGCTTTCTGAGATGTTTTTGGTCATCAAACCAAGAATTTGTTCAACCCATCAGCCACTAGGAGTTAATCCTTGTTTTATGTCTGCATCACCTGATTGGTTGTAGTGTGAATATAAATATAATGAAATAATGATGATAATTCAGTTATTAAAATGACACTTTACAGAATCTATATAATGAGTTAAACATTATGTTTTTGTTAATCTTCACCAAAAAAGTTGCATTTTGCTTCTTTTTTTCTTGGACAAATTCAAACAGTTTTCAGTAGTCTATAGAGGTTTACAAAACCTGTTCATAACTTGAAATGTGCTTGAAATAACCCTCAAGAAGTGTCAGAATCCAAACGAAAATTTCAAGACAGATGTGAAATTCACCAGGTGGATTTTTTGTGAGGTCTTAACTAAAAGTTGAATCCATTTCAGCCCCTTTCCGACAGATTGAGCTCATGCCATGTAATCTTCAGAGGAAGGGTGTGTTAAAGGGACCATAGGGAGTGCTTTGCTGAACTCGTGACCTCTCCTCATTTACTGGAATATGTTAGCAGCATCTTACAGTAGAAGTGTAAATCCAATAAGCACGGTCATTAGATGAACCCCAGGGCTCCTCTAGCTCAGTGAACTCTCCCTCTGGTGAACTTTTGAAATCATTTCTCGGTCGTTTTCTTAGCTTTATTGCTGATTATAGCTGTAAATTCAAAGAGCTTCTTCCAAGCCTTGGAGCTGTTTCTAGCTCACACACGAGCTTGTTCTTGGCCTTTTAAAAGACACACTATAACAACCTTCTTTTTTTTGCTCTTGATCATGCTAAAGAAAAGAAGCTGTGACCCTTATTAACCCCTCATCTCTGTGTCCTTGAACTACCAGCACTGAAGATAAATTGAATACCACATATTCATTCATTTTTCAAGTTGGGTTAAAAGTAAGCTGCAGATGTGCAAAAAGATTGTTGAGAATTTTTAGTCACATATCAGAAGATGCTTTTATTCACCAGAGGTGTGTTCTCCATCTTCAGGTGAATAGTCCAAGGAGGATTTTCCTCCTCTGCTCTTCTCCAGATAATGGTATCACTGTCCCCCCATGAGGCGGTTTTTCCTTCAGATCTGAGAAGAGCTGCCTCTGTATTAACCCCCGCATTGCCATCTCTCACTCAATCCTCCTTTTATCTTATAGGGCTTCAAACGACTCTTTCATGCCGCTGCTGTGCTTGTATTTTCTCAATTCTTTTCTGTTCCAAATCAAGACAGACTTGAACAAAATGGTCCTGATGAGTAACCACAAAAAAATGCCACACGTCTCTCTCCGCACGATCCCACAGGTTGACAAAAGTCAGTGGAAAATTACAGGATGCTGAGAGCGCTGACTTTTACATAGGAAGAAAAAACATCATGAACAATGACAGACTTCACAAGAGATGAAGGAAGACTGTATGACAGGGTACAATGGAAAAAAAAAAAAAAGGAAACGGAAGGGAGGGATGACTCAGTTCTAGAGAGAGGAGGGGGGGGGGGTGTTACAGTAAATACCAAACATGAAAAAACAGGAGGGAGATTAAGAGATGTTACTTGAGTGTCTTGTGTCACATGAATGATTAGCGTGGATGCAACATGTAGCCTGGTAGATTTAATCACGCAACAGCAAAAAAAAAAACAAAAATATCTGCCTCAATGCTACCGCAGCACGACAATAGAGTGAGTTCCCCCCCCCAGATTTGCCTCCATTCCTTCTCCCAGGAATTGGGAAATGGATTTGATAAGATTTCCTGGGAATCCCATTTCCGGGGATTAAACCCTACTACATATCTATGTGTTACATTATAAAATATGTAATGTAATGTAATGTAAAAATACCCTCTTTTCATCCTTGTCAGCACCCTTCTTTAAATTCTCTCTTCAAGCTGAACCGTCTCTTTTCCTCTCTTCAGTCATGTGTGTCTGCATGATGTCGCCCCTCACCCTCTGTCTCTGTCGGCTAATTGGACCCTGTCCTCACTGTGGCCTTCAGGGACTCAGACATAATTAAGGCAGAGACAGAAAGCATCAAGTTCATGGCTTCAAACCACATCCTGTTCGCTGGAGAGAGCAGGAGATGGAGGGCGGTTCAGGGAGGGGATGGATCAGTTGAATCTAGATTCCTTGGCGTTGCTTTGTGTCTGCTCTTGAAAGTTTGTTACGGCCTCCTCAATTTAGGGTGTTTTCACACCTGAAAGTCCGGACCTTAATCCAGACCAAATACTGTGTTTTTGTTACATTTTATACATTTGGTTTGGTCTGTTATGGTTTCATACTGTCGTTATTGCAAACAGAATAACAGAACTTACACAACAAACCTTCGTGATACAGTCATCTACTGTGTACTTTGCGTGTCTCTTTACTTTACATTGATTGGTCATTTGGCCGGCGGCCGTCTGACGTCAACATGTTGAGCGGGAATTTAATTTGTCAACAATGGATGAAATCCCCATCATATTATTGATGTTTTTATACCACCAACAGCAAGAACTTGAAGAATTGTACATAATGCTGATCAGAGGTCGTCTTATGAGGTTAGACGACAACTTTATCGTCGTTGACAGGAAAGAAAGAGAAAGTGTGTAATCCTGTGATTGGTACAAAGGTCTGAACCTTTCAAAATAATGCTTACACACTGGGCATGTACCAGACCGTGGTCCCATTTGGTCTGGACCGAGACCACCGCTCATGGTCGGATCAAGGTCCGACTATTTGGTTTGGACCGAGGTCCAGGGGAGTTTCACACCTATCATCCTGGTTTGGATCAAACAGAAAAGTCTGGACCAAACAACATTGGTGTAAAGGCGACTTAAAATGAACAAACCAAGACATGTAAACAAAAGGAGACCATGACATATAAAGAAGGATGCTACAGAAGAAGTGTTTGGAAAAATTAACTCACAGGCTTTATTAACAAAAAAAGAGCAGCATAAATCATCAAACCAAAAGGAGCTGGAAACCCCGGCAAAAAGAAACAAAAAAGGGAAGGGCACCAACCAAGCCACGCAATGTGAGCACAGGCGAGCAGCAGGCCAGAGGAGTGAGACCAGAGAGAGCAGAGGAAGAGAGAGAGAGAAAAGAGCATAACTGACCATTACATGTGGAGGAAAGTGATGTTAATGAAACCGGAGTGTGTCTGATGTGTAATGAGCAGATGATAAGCACACTGAGCCATAAGCAAAGAGATGATGAGGCTTAAAATGAGCTCATGTCATATTCAGGATCAGGATGGTGATGTTTTCACACATTTAAAAATATTTCAGCCTCATTAAAACTTAGTTTCTGTTTCTGTATTTGGTTTTCATTTATGTCAGTGATGATGTTATAAACTTGACGTGAAGCATTTTAAGCACATTTTCAGCATTAGCTTTAGTTTGTGAGGGTTGTCTTTGACAGAAATTTCCCACTGTCATCAGAGGTTTTTTTTTTGATTGCATGTAATCAGATTACTCTTGTAGAAGTAATCTGAATACTCTGTGAACCCCTGTGATAAAATCAAATCATGTAACCTGCCCCTGTCGCTGAGCCTTCATGTGTCAGAGACCTCCACACTCAGGCTGATGTTGGAGGGATTGTGTTTTAGAGAGAAGTTAGAGGCTTTTATTATGTTTTCTGTGTGAAACCCTCACATCAATATTCATGCTGGGGGAAACCCTCAGAGACCGGCTGGGCTCTGTGTGGATTTAATCCAATTTACTGATCCCTGCCGTTGACAAAACGCTGATCTCTTTCCACCCTCTCTGAGAAAATAAGTGGCCTCAACAAAAGATTCTTGGAACATGACTCTTCACAGCCACTCCTTCATTTTCTTATTCTCATTTCTTAACTTGTTCAGCCTCACACTGTCACATTGTTACCGGTGGTACAGTGTGACAGCGTGGCGGTCAGCTAATGAGGAGCGGCTCTGATGGGCAGGAGAAAAGCCTCAACCTTCCCCGTCCACACGACCGCTCACTAATTACTAATGACAGGGAGCTCTGGAGAGGTGTCGAGGACAGATGATGGGAAATAATAGGAATTAATGGTGACGTGGCATGAAGGACAGATCGCACGAAAAGACGCAGAGAAAGAGAGAACAAGACGACCCCCAGAGATTCAAGGAAGATAAATAAAAAGTGAGAAAGAGAGGTGAGTGGGCTCACAAACATCTGCTCACTGTCTTATAATCAGCAGAGTCAAGAGGAGTTAATGAAACATCATCAAGCATCGAGTGTGACATTTATGCTTCCCCGCTGAGCGACAATAGCATGAATCATTAGCTTTGAAATGGAAATGCAAATATCACCACAGTTTGTTACAGAACACTTTGACATTTGGGGTTTTAGGCTCGTTTACAAAGGTTTTACAGGCTCAAAATCAACATAATCCATTAATGAATCAGTCCACCAATGTGCTGATAAATGAGCCCTACAGAGGCCGTCAGGTGATGGGACTTTGAGACGCCAAGTAGCTTAGCATAGCTAGCTGTTGCTTTAATAAACCTGGAAGAGGCGTCCCTGTTTTCTCATCTGACTCTCAGTGTGAAAACAAACAATGTATTCATGAGTCCGGAGGTTGCTGTGTGTATCTAATAAGCCAATAGGTTCAGCTTAGGGTGTCAATGTACGCTACAGTCTCAAGTGTTCGAGAAGACAGGAACATGTGTACATGATCCAACTCAGACTGGAGCCACACGGTCTCTGTGTACAGATAACTTTAAGGCCAAATGCAGGTTTGTGACTATTTGACAAATATGGAGGGAATTTGCAGAGATAACTAAGGTGAAGGGCTCTACGGTGGTGCAGCTTTTAGCCCTGCTCAATTCCTGGTTCAGGCACGGTGTGCCTTTCTGTGTGGATTTTGCATGTTCTCCCCGTGCATGCATGATGCATCTCTTTGGGTACTCCAGCGATAATTTCGTGAAAGGTCGTCTGTCTCTGTGTGTCAGCCCTGTGATTGACTGGCAACCAGTCCAGGGTGTATCCCGCCTCTAAGGAGAGGCATAAAGTTGTAGGGAAATTCCTGAAAATTCCACCAGAGATCCCTCCTGTTTGATCGCGAGATCAACACCTACTACCAAATTTGCACTTACCAGCTGTCGTTGTGTTGAGATCCTGTTCGTGACGCCAAATTGTGGAAACTTGACCACATGAAGAAGACTTAGGAGACTCAGATGGCTTAAGTTGAAATAGTTTATATAATATCTAAGGAGAGACATAAGGCAGTAGGAAAATCCCACCACACTCAGTTTGTCAGATGAATGAAACCTCTACAGGAAGGGCAAACACTTCAGCATGCTGGCTCCAGCCTGCTTTGTGAGTCCTCCTCCCTGTAGGGGGCGTTACACCAGGCCTGCTAAATACAGAGGCACAAAATGACAACAGAAGAGAAATCCTGTGTGTGTGTTCCTCGCTCAGGAAAGAGTGTGTACAGGACGTGAAGGTCGGGAGCAGAAAGTGGAACCCAGCTGTGGTTTGAGGCAGATTTTCTGTGTGCAGGTGAGATAAGTGGTTTGATTTGATCCACACCACATTCAAAGAGAATATGAACAAATCCAGGATCTTCATCTTTTATATCACATATTCCCATTTTTCGAATCAGGCTGGCTCTCATGAAGGATTGTGTGAAATAACGGTGAGAGCTCACCAGGAGGGTTTGACAAAGAGAGTTATTCATCATCCGAGCTGTGGGTTTCATGAAAGAAATGATCAGCTGATCCATCACTTCAGGCTGGAACGAGAAGGTTTAAATTCACGCCTCTTTAAAGGAACAGCTGCTGTGATTATAAAAATATAACCGCATTTCTGCAGGACGTGGAAACGTTCTGGTAGGAATCACTTTGATTCATTACACCCTCACTTTCAAACCTCCAGATCTCTGTGCCACTGAGGACTGCAGTGCTGTTAACGCTCTGAGCAGCTGTAACAGCCACAGACGCTCTCCTGCATCTGTGAGGTATTATGTCAAATTAGCTTTTAACAAAGTGAATTTTCAGACTAATTAAACCACGAGAAACAAACTGTTTTATGAGAATTAAAGAAACGCAAACATCTTCCTCTGAGGGAAATGCAAACGCAGACCACAAACCAGCTTTGACTCATTCGTGTTCATGATGCAGGTGATTGAAATCAGTCCAGAAACAGTTAAAAGCCGGCGCATGAGGCAGATCTAGATCACCCAGTGGGAGATTTTAAATCTCTTTTCTTTTTGTTTGGAGTAAAAATAGATTGCCAGTGACTTCAAAATATCACGCTGAAGCAAAGGACGCTCTGATCTTCTTAGCACTTGCTTTCAATTTGCCTTCCTGTCAAGACCGCCAAATCCCACCTGGCCTTGCTCAGTGACAACAGCATCATATGATCAATACCGCTGCTTGAATCTGACCCCTTACCACTTTGACAGCTCACAGTGACTTAATTCAGCTCTCAGAGGATATTTAACCTGTAGTTTTACACTGAAAATAACACTTACTCAGGTACCAGGATTACATGAAATACCTGAAATATTTCTGTTTTTAAGGACTCAACTTGAAGAAATTTTATTCAGTGGTATAATTTCTCTGATAAAGACCATTAACTCTTGAATATCAGCTGTGGTCTCCCTGATTTACAAAAATCACAAAAACGGCTGTAAACAAGCAATTTTCATCTCCACAAAATGTTTTTTGCAGATATTAACATAAGTGAGCAGTGAACGCCTCATTTACTTCATTCCTCCAGTCACTCCAAAGTCGTTAAAAAAAACCCAAAAACAAACGTGGGAACTCAGTAATGGAAGTATCGTGATTTATTTGATTATTTATTGTTTTTACTCCAGGATGTCTTAAAAAATTGTTGTTATAGCCCACAGTGTTTTCCTTAAGAGAAATGAGCTAGTCAGATTGAAGTCTTATTTTATGTTGTGTACATGGTTACTGGTGCTTCCAGAAAGAGATCTTTTTCTTCTTAAAGGACTTAGGGCCAATCCCAGTTGTCCCCTTAGCCCTTAGCTTCATTTCTCACACCGCTTCCTTTCCAGTAAGGTCCCAGTTTGTCTTTGCACTTTCCCTTAACCTCATGGCGAGTTTGTTTACCCCTTAATGGGGGTGCAAAACCAAGGGCTAAGGGTTAAACCAAGGGCATACATGTTAAACATCTGACAGATCACACACTAACATTTTCCTCCAGTCTCATTTCGTCAACGAAAAGTCATGTCTCATGGTGCTTTAGTTACAAAGAGCTCGTCATTGTCTTGTTATTGTCACGGAAAAAAGAGGCATCAAAAATAGTTTCAAACAAAAACAACATCAGTAATGTCCTGTATTATGATCTCATCGTATTATTCTTTGATAACCAGTGCATTCTGGGAATTAATATTAATATTAATAATAACACTCGCCTATTATAATGATGCCTTCTGTATACTGTCTCTTTATTTGTTACCATGCTATTTTAAGGTCAGAGTGGGGTCAGGCCAGACTTCCTTCTTGAGTCTGCTCGCAGCTGAATCGAACGCTTGGATAATGTTAAATTTCTTTTCCCTCTAAGTCTGAAACAACATGTGAAGAATGTTTGAGTTTCACCTGTGTACAATAAACGTGCAGTGTGACAGGAATGAGTTGTTTTGAGGTCTATTTGTTGTCTATATCTCCACCAGTACCATAATCAAACTGACGCCCTTGGTCTGAATATAAAACAAACTCATAAATGTTTCCACTGCTGTGTTCCTTTAAAACCAGTTCATAATATAAAAGCAGAAGCAGAATTAAAGGGATAATTTCTAGAGCTGATGCTTCATAATAATGTTTACTGACCTCCATGGAGAACGATCTAAGTCCTCTCCATCCAAGCATGTGACAGGCGACCGTCCTCCATTCATCACATCTGGCAGTTGAGTGGCCTCAAGAGCAGCCATGGTTCACTTCAGCTCCATCATTCCCTGTGACAGCCATTTACCTGCACGCTTACCTGCACCTCTGAGGACCTGCTCCTCTCTGTGATCAATGAGAGCAGGTCCTCATTGGTGGATTGCCTTCAGGAGGAAGAGGGCTGTCAGAGAGCAGTGACAGATAGAGCGACTGCTGGATGTCTTCTTTGTTTTGAGTCTGCAGAGCCCCGGAGATAAATAAAAGTAAATGATAGTAAAGCTAAATTGGGGCAAAGCAGAATTAAGGGTTAGATACTGAGGAGTGTGAAAGGATTTGTCTGCTTCGGGAAAACAAAACAAAACAAAACTTTTAAATAAGGAAATGTCAAGCACATTTTTAACAATTGCCAGGAGGAGAAGAGGGAGCATAATGAAATGTGAAAATAAGAGTCTGAGACAAAGAAAGCTCACATTCAGTCTTAACCACTGGCAGTGTGACAGTTTGGGAATCACACATGCACAGCTGTAATAACCTCATTATGAAGCATTCAGTGGTGCCTTAAAGGGCCAGGAGAGGGTTTTATGTCATCAGCTGGGCAGTTAATCGATCCCAGTAAAGATTTTGGTCATAAAACTGAGATAATTAAAATGAAATGATAACTGTGCTGTCTGCTGTGTTGCTCTCATTTTTCTCTTGTGTGGCTCAAGCGTCTTCATGTTGGAGTGCCTCTCCTCTGGGGCCGAATGAAACACACCTTGGGGCTAATTGGCTACAATACAACAATAAGCCACAACTATTTAATGTTCAAATAGTCTGGCTGACATGTAGCAATTTAGTTTTCACAAGTAGAAATTGAAAATATCTGTAGAACCATTTTTACACGTTACACATACATTTCTACATATCGAAATTTTGACATATAGAAACTGTTTTGCAGGTATCTTTAATTGAATTACAGATATCAGTATTTACTTTTTCACTACCAAGAATAATCCTTACAGATATCTACAGTTGAATTTCCACATGATGAAAAGGCATTGTTACCAGCGGAAATGTAATTTCCCATTTCAGATATCAACAATTACAGTTTTAGATATGAGGGAAACCTCAATGTTTGTTTGTTTTTTCTTGGAGAATAAATAAAGGTTTGAATGAATGAATGAATATGTGGATGGGACAATGACGTCATTAAGGATATATCATCCAAATGACCATATCTATTTCAGATATGTCTGTACATAATTGAAGATATCTACAATGGCATTTTTACATGTGAAAATTCAATTTTTACTTATTGAAAATAGAACTGTAGATATCTTTAATATCATTGTTTCACGTAAAAAACAAAATATTTACATGTATCTGTAATTGCATTCTTATGTATAATAATTCCAGGTAAAGTTACCAATAATCTTATTTCAACTAGCAAGAATTGTGTTTTAATTTATATCTGCAATGATAATGTTAGAACAGTTGTAGATATCATTAAGGAACTTTGTCACTAGTAAGAATAGAATTGTTGATATCAAGAATTAGTGTTTGTCCTTGTGAGAACTGAGTTTTACATATCTTTAATTAGAAATGCAACATGTCAAAATGTCATTATGGATATGATGACTTTGAATTACAACATTTTAAAATTCAATTACAGATATCTGTCATCCAATTTGAATAGAAGTCAATGCACAAGCTGACTTGTTGTAATTAAGTTACAGATGTCTACAATGACCATTTCCACCAATGAAAAATGAATTTAATATATCATTAATTAGAATTGTACTCGTGAAAATTACATTTTATTACGTCAAAAAGCAATTATTGATATCTACTACAGCTATTACCGCTAATACTTAAATGCAATACCACGACATATGACCACTGACATGTGAAGCAGCTGCTCCTCTATCCACCTTCAATATTTCATCCATGACGGAAAGTATTTCTTTAAAACTCTGTCTGCACAAACTCTCCCCAGCTCTTAGTGGGTTTCCTCCTCCAGGCAGAGAGTGATTATGTAAAACAGAAGCTGAGGGAAGTCTCAGAACTAAAACGGCTAATGAAGACAGCAGAGACATCATCAAAGTTGCTTCTCTGGGTGAAGTTCCAACATGCATTTTAAACATGTGAAGGCAGCATTGATAATGTAGTTTGAATCAGTTTGCATCTTATTTACAACATTCAACTTATTGGAGAGGGATGTGAACAGGTCTTATCATTTATTTAAACCTGCAAGTAAGTTTGTCTGTGAAATTGTTTCTCATGGTGTCCCTCATTTAAATGCGAAGCTAAAAGAAAATATGTTTATTTTGACTGAGTCAGTAAAGCATGTTTACAACCTGCTTGAATTTCAGCTCCTGATGCACATCTGAAGTTAAACTGAAAAACCAGCAGAAGCCACTGTTTGGGAAACAGAGTTCGAGAGACATATACATCAGAATTAGATGCAATAACTAAAACTAAGTTATATTTTGATTTGAAGTCAAAACAAATGAAATTTGGCTAACTGCTTTCTGGTATCGTGTGCAGCCTTTCATATAAGCGTGTCAGAAGCAGGCAGCTACGAAGGGCTATAATCAACTTTGTTAGCAACAAAAGGTAATGTAAAATCAATGTAAAGTAGAAGCATAAAGGGCAGCATTAAAATGTCAGACATATTGAGCTGATTATAATGAAGGAGCTTTTCAACTCTCACTATAATTAGTCAACCACTTGGAGGTCTCTTTCTTCATCTGAAGGTGTGATGGAAAAAATACCCTCACATTTCATCAATTTCCATGCCCTCTCAGTGGATATAAGATTAATTATTGCAACAATGGAATGCACAGAGGCAATTTATTATGCTGCTGCGCCTGCTGTTGTGTACTGTAGCTTAATGTTGCTTCGAAGGAGCAAATAACGGTGCATTAGGTTTTATTGGGACGAACAGGGAGCTCTTTATCTCCCCAGAAATTTGAGCTTGATCTTTTATTGGCTGCAATATTCAACAAACAGGCTGGATGAGAAAGAGAAAACCACTCTGAAAACAATTAGAAGATTTTGGGTAAATATAACCACAATTCCAATGAAGTTGGGACGTTGTGAAAAAAATAAATAAACAGAATAACAGAATACAATGATTTACAAATATGGTTCAACCCATATTCAGTTAAATACACCACAAAGACAAAATATTTATTGTTTTTGAAACTGATAAACTTTATTTCTTTCTTTTTTTTTTTTTTTTTCAAATATTCATTTATTTTGAATTTGATGGCTGCATCATTTTCCTAAAAAGCTGGGACAGGGTCAACAAAAGACTGAGAAAGTTGAGGAATGCTCCAAAAACACCTGTTTGGAACATTCCACAGGTGAACAGGTTCATTGGAAACAGGTGAGAGTCATGATTGGGTATAAAAGGAGCATCCTCGAAAGGCTCAGTCGTTCAAAAGCAAGGATGGAGCAAGGTTCACCACTTTGTGAACAACTGTGTGAGCAAATTGTCCAACAGTTTAAGAACAATGTTTCTCAATGTGCAACAATGTTTCTCAATGTGCAATTGCACATTGCATATCCACTAATTGTTTTTGGGAATCATGGACGTGGTGTCCTTCAGGCGAAAGAGGAAAAGGACAATCTGGTTTGTTATCAGGTCAAAGTGTAAAAGCCAGCATCTGTGATGGTATGGGGGTGTGTTAGTGCCCATGGCATGGCTAACTTGACCATCTGTGAAGGCTCCATTAATGCTGAAAGGTACATACAGGTTTTGGAGCAACATATGCTGCCATCCAAGCCACGTCTTTTTCAGGGACGTCCCTGCTTATTTCAGAAAGACAATGACAAGACACATTCTGCACCTGTTACAACAGCGTGGCTTGGTAGTAAAAGAGTGCAGGTACTGGACTGGCCTGCCTGCAGTCCAGACCTGTCTCCCATTGAAAATATGTGGCGCATTATGAAGCACAAAGCTTCATAATGAAGCACAGAGCTTGACTTTAATGGATATGAAGGATAGAAATGGGAATATAAAATTGAGCAGAAAGGACAGATTTAGACTGAGGAAGCAGGATCAGACGGGGAGCTACTGTATGATCACACTTCTAGACTTTTCATTTCTTTTCTAGCACATCATCTTTAAAAAAGGAGCCCTCACTCTGCTCTGACATTAACAGGCTTTACTCCACCCTGTCAGTTTAAGCCTCTGTGTGGCTGGAAGGACAGACTGAGCCAGAGATGGAGGAATAGATTCAGCTTGAATATAAACAGCTGCCTACCTGCCAAACATCCGGCTTCCTGTCGACTCTGATCTTTTGAAAAATGAGACCAAAACGCAGGAGATGTCCCCTCCCCTTGTTCCTCTGCCATTTAAAACGCAGGATGTGCTGTGGTCTCAGTGGAGGGAGCTCAGCTGTGGGCCGTATTACTGCCTCTATCACCCTCACTGCACACTGCTCTCCTTTAGAAAACAAAGCCTTGCTGAGATTTCGCCTTGTTTCTGGCATGTTTCTCCTTCCAGTGGTGCCAGGATGAACTACTGGAAACAGCAAAACACAGGCTGTGATGGATCACAGTGAGGATGGAGTCCACTACATCAGACGGCGCCTGTGTCCACTGCTTCTGTTAAAAAGTGTACAGACTGTATGTGAACAGAAATATAAGACATCCAACTCTTTCTAAAAACTGTGAAACCTCCTCTTTGTGTTCGATCAACCAAGACTGTTATTTTTTCCTCTCTGACGTTGATATCAACAAAAATAAGTCAGCACTCTTGTGTGTTTGAGAAAATCTATTCTTGGACGTTTGTTTTTCTTTCTGTTTCGTTACAAGTGTTGTTTATGTATCCCAGCTTTTCCTGAGGACAGTGATATGTTGAACACTTTTCCCCACAGAGACGCTGCTGGAACACTGAGGCTGTGGTTCGATGGTCTGGCTCCAGAAAAAAAAAAAAAAAAATGACAAACAGCTTCCACTGAGAGATTTTTGTCTGAAAAGCAGCCACGTATCTAACAAAATAGACGTGAGGCTGTCAGAGCTGTTGACGGCAGCTTGTGGATGAACAGGGACAGGAACACATTCAAGACTCAGAAATAGCTTAAAGAGGGGGTATTATGATTTACCATTTTTTAAACTTGAATAAAAAGAAACAAAACTAAACGTGTGCAGATTCTCAAATCGATACATGTTCAGAGAGTTCGCTCTAAAAACAGCACGAGATCTTTCCAAGAGCTTCACAAGACATGTTCGGGTCTTCATATGAGGATCTCCTAACTGGAGACAGGTTATAATTGGAAGGGGTGGGCCTCAAACATCAAGGTCTGCCCCCAACAGTTCTCCAGAGGATTAACCAATCAGAGAAAGGGGGTTTGTTAAGCAGGGAGTCTTAAAGAGACAGCAGCTCAAAGAAAGAGTTAAAAATAAGTGTTGTTTGAGCTGTAAATCATGTTCAGGGACCAGAGGGACAGTTTCAACATCTCTCCTTAAACATTTATGTACGAACCACATCAGTGCAGGCGAGGACGCAGCTTTTTGAACCAATCATATTCTGAATAATGTGTCCAAAGCTTTGTTGGTGCAGGGTTATCATGCCCTCAGGGTCTGTCTAGCACTGAATGAAGAACACCTCTGCACGCTTCACTGCATGAGATTGAATTTCTGTTTTCCTGAGGGAAGTGAAAGCACCTTGAAGGTGTTGTTTATCGAATCAGAGCTGCAGCGGATTAGAAGCTAAAATCACTGAAATATGGAGGAACCTAAAGGCAGCCGGTAACTTTCCATCACCTGAGAGGCTTTTTCTGGGGATGATGTCTGCTGTAAACATCCTGGGCTCTCTGACAGACCTCTCCTGTGCAGAAAGGCCTTCATAAACACAGAGGAAATTCTATCTAATATCTCATATATGGAGGTGAAGAAGGCTCCACTGTGGGAGCTCAAAAGACGCTCTGTGCCTGAGTGTTTGCTGCTGCGAGCTGCGTCAGAGTCCGACTCCGGCTCTTTGAAGGTCTGTGTGTCTTTCTGAGCGTTCAGCACATCAAACTGAGCATAATTTGTTCAGCTGCATTTTTTTGTTGTTGACTGAACTGTGGTCAGCATTTACAGGAAAGTGATTTATCACTGGTGTAACATTTCAGGAGGAGAGCAAAACAGCTTTCATTTGAGACGTTAGCGAGTGTCTCGGTCTGTTTCTCTGCACTTTGGAGTCAGCAGGATGTCAGGAAAACAGTCACATGGTTTCACTGCAGAAAACAAGGATCCACTCAGTAAAAATTACAGGTGCAACAAATCACAAGTCTCTCTGACTGTTTTCCACTGCTCAAAGTTTCAGATTATTTTTAGATTTCAACAAAGACGGAAATTCAGTGAAGGAGGTGAAGTCCAGCAGTTTGTGTCAGGGCTCATTTCTTCACCTCTCATGCTGCTGTGAGTCCTTGCAGCCTGATCACCATGTGAACTCTCATCTTCATTCACATTCCCTCTCTGCTTGTGGCTCTGCATCCAAACACCCTCCCAGTGGGGTTTCCTGTCTGCGTTTCGCTGCATCCCTCATCGATTCGTCCTCGACCGTGCGCTGAGCAGACCTCCACCTGGACCGGCCCGGTCTGAATCCAAATTTAGGCTGCAGGTCTCAAACCGTTCAGATGTCTCCTCTGATTATTTTCTGAGCCTGTGGAAATAAAAACAGTGTTATGGATGAAATTATAAGTTCAGCGTGCGAGGACAAAGTGTGGATATCTTTATCAGAGCGTTTGCCCTTTCAGTCAGACTCCACTGCTCAGCAGGAAGAACGATGGAGGACACAGAAACATCTCAACCCTCATGTCAAGTTTCCCTTCAGGTGATAATAATAATAATAATTCAAAGTGTGTTAAAAATACCACACACTTCTTTTCAGCTTGCATTTAAAGAGATGAATTATATCTGACTTAAATGGAGCTAAAACGATGCAGCCCGTCCCAGAGGAAAGAGGAAAGCGAGCACACAATGACACAAACACTGCAGGAATCTGTCTTCTCCCTCCCTCTGTCCCACCTCGCCTCTTCCCTGCAGTCCGTTTCTGTCTGATTTCACATCAACAAGCTTTTTACATCAAGGTAGTCTGACTGTGGCCTCCCACAGGTGAGAGATGCCGCTGGGATCTGAGTCATCATCGCAGCGCTCACGAACATCATCTCACCCGCTCCTCGATGGATGTGCTCTCCTCCTCTCTGGTGTCTTTCAGTGTGACAGTGAGCGCTAAGTGAGGGGAATACAATGAGACGCTTTGCTCTGTAATATTCAGTGAGTGTGTGAAAGTGTCCCCACGCAGACCTCAGGGTCCCTGCTCCCTCAGGAGCGTCACAGCTGAGGTGGACAGCTTCCACTGTGCTGCGGCTCTGCTGGAGATAATCTCCCTGTCAGCAGCCGCTCTCCCTCACAGACGTCAGCTGATGCTAACTGTTGTCCCTTCAGTCTGTGCTCCCACAGCGCTGTCAGGAAAAGCTCATCCCACCTTTTCTCTGTGCTGCTGGATTTTGTGCTTCATCAGATGCCAACCAGGTGTGAACATGTAAACTGACTCTAAATCAAAGGGCAGCCATTCAAACACATGTTCATATTAGTTTGAGGCACAGCTTCATTTTTTAGCCTCACTCTTTAGCGCCTGCTAACAGTGCTAGCTAACACCAATAGACTGTACCTAAACCCAGCTCAGGACTTAAACTCCCATGAGACACTGCAAGTCTTCCTGAGTCCTCTCAGCACCTCTGACTGACCTATAATCAGGTAACTACAGCTGAGCACCTCAGGGTGCTGAATCCTCTGATCCCCAAACGGCTCCACAGCCTGAGGTCCTGACTGAACGTGAGCTTTCTTTGTCTCTGACTCATATTTTTACATCTCATTATGCTGCCTCTTCTTCCCACAGCTACTGTTTGAAAAACTGAGCTTAATGCTCCTCATTTAAAGAGAGATTTTTATTTTAGAGCATAACAAATCTCCTGATACTCTACAGTATCTAACCCTGCATTTAGTGTTGAGTGAAAACAAAGAAGGAGCTCTCTTTCAGTCAACATCAGCAGACGGCCCCCTGTGGATACAGACACTGGGCTTTATGGGTAATATTTCAGATGTTGTTCAGCAGTTTGTCAGAAGCTTTTGCAGGGAGAAAGAAATCATTTGCAATTTTTTTTTTTTTTAAACTTTTTTATAGAACTTCTATTGAGCGACGAACACTGCTGAGCAATGAGTCATTTGAAGCACTTAGCCCTGCATCAGTGACAGGAGAGATAAATGCTTAAAAAAGCAATTAAACTTTGATCTATTGTCCTAAAAGAAACCCAGACAGAGTCATTTCTGACTGCTTTTACTGAACCTTTCAAAATCAAAGCTCATTCACAGCTGCATTAGTTAGGATCTAATTACAAATGTGCCACAACATCTGAGAAGTAATTCAGGAGAAACAGGATGTTTCCTCTGAGAGCAGAACAAATCTGAGCTCTGGCAGTGAGCTGGGAGGATGGATGTGATGAAGGAGGATGTGATCTGCTGAGTTTTTGAACTTCAGATGAGCTGAGGTGATATGACCTGGACAGAGAGGTCAGAAGATACGACCTGACACGGTGTGAGATGATCTGTGGGTCACTCCATCTCTGCCTCATGCTCTTCATTAAGACACAGTGAGCCAGAGACACGGTGCTCCCTGTCTCCAAAGAGTCCAGCTTCATCCTCTATCCTCTGTTCCTCCTTGTTGCTGACGTCGGTCCAAACTAGATCCACTGAGGTGAGGAGGACCCAGGATTTAAAGGTACAGACGACCGTACGAGCAGTCTGCTCCTGTTAAGACTCCTCATGCTGGGTGAAACCTGATCCTCTTCTCCTGATGAGCAGCCATCTTGGTGCCCGAATGGGTGCTCATCTTTATGATGACGTAGGCTGTGAAGGGGTCTATAAACTCAATTTGTCAGTGTGTGTCTGTGTGAGACAGATTTCTCACACAATAGTCAGAAATGTCCTTTTTTTGAACGTCTGACAGACCACACTATAAGTTTCCTCCAGTTTTGTTTTGTCAATGAAAACTCACAAACGTCTCGTCACGTTTTAGTCGCCATAGAGCCACGTTAGCTCATAACCATCTTGTTATCGTCATGAAAAAAGGGGCGCTACCATGGAGTGAAAAAGAGCCCCAGACTACGAGGGCTGATTGATAAGTTGTGAGCCTTGTATTGAAGAAGTGAAACAGGGATGTCCTTTTTCAGCTCTACTATTCCCTGACTGTTTGCAGCTGTGTACCTGCAGACTGGTGTCATTTGGTCAAGAGGTAGCTCTCTAAAGTAAACAAGGCAAGTGACTTTTAGGATATCCATACTTATATCGTAGCAACACTAGGGAATGATGCCCCTTCATATGCTACAGTGAAAAAGTGGGTGGTGGAATTTAAGCGTGGCAGGCAGAGCCTTGGGGATGACGCCCGTCCTGAAAGGACTGTCACTGCTGCAACCCCAGAAATGGTCAATAAAGTCCATGATGTCGTTCTGGCTGAAGGGACAAACAATCAATGGCACATATGATGCATCACTTCTTAGACAGCTAAGAGAAAATATTAAACTCAGGTGTCGTGGAAAACTCAGTAAAGGTGTATTGTTCCACCAGGACGATGCCCCCGTTCACAAGTCTGTCATTGCCATGGCTGCCATTAATGATTGTGACTTTGAATTGATGGAGCATCCGTCCTATTCGCCTGATTTGCTCCATCAGACTTTCATCTGTTTCCAACATTGAAAAAGGCCATTTCTGTACCCACTTTGGGTCACTTGATGATGACGTCATACATGCAGTGGAGGACTTTCTGAACGGTCAAGAAAAGGACTTCTTTAAAAGTGGCATTGAGGCCCTTAAACATTGCTGGCAAAGTGTAAAGATACTGAAGGAGATTATGTTGAAAATAATGTAATATGTCAGTCAAAAGTCAAACTCTTAAATATGAGGCTCACAACTTATCAATCAGCCCTCTGAGTTCAGTCTGACTCCAATCCCAGAGAAGAACAGACGTCCAGTCACAGACATCAAACCACCTGCTTGGCCTGAAGAAATCTAAAACAGAACATTAGATTATTTTGTTAAACCATCAAAGAAATCGTGGCTTTCTCAGTCCAACATGTGGCATGTCTGACCTTTCCTGATGGAAAATCTTTTGTTGGTAAGAAAGCGAAGCTAAAGTGAAGTGGCTCATCACGTTGTTTTGAAGCAGTTCCAGCTGAAGGTATCTGTGAGTACAGAGAGCTCCCTGCTTTGCTTTTTTAACTCAGCTCTGTTTCCCTTTTCCATTTCTGCTCGTCCTTGAGGATTGGTTTGTGACACTTGATGATAAATAGCTCACGTCTTGTGGAACATATTTTATTTTGCTTTGTCCAGTGTATCATGGCGGTAAATCAACAGTGTGTGTGTGTGTTTGTGCGTGTGTGTGTGTGTAACCTTTCCCCTGTTTGCCAGCACAGCTTGGTGTGTGCCAGCACTGGTCAACAGCTGAATGATAAATCTCCTCTCTGAGGCCCACAGGAGTGTGTGGGTGCTGCCAGGCTGATTTATTAAAGACAAAAGCGAGTGTGAGCGGAGGAGTTACATTACTGATGGCTCTGAGAATGATATCTGCCGCTGCTGCTGCTGCTGGCTCGTACGGAGCGCTGATGTCACTGCAGGTGGGATCGTCTGATTGGATGATTTGCTGAAGCTGATGCAAATAGAGGAAGATACAAATAAAAAAACGATTTGCTTCTTCCAGTGGGATTTGCAATTCAAGTGAAAACATTTGGCTTCCAGAAACAGAGTCAATCATTCTGCTCCTTCATTCAGCTGACATATATCTCTTTAACAGCTCCAACAGCAGTGAGGGGAGGAATAAATCCCACATCCATGTGCTGACGGTTTATGGATCCTTCCCGACACTAACTCAGTTTCTCTGAGAATCAGATGACTCATGTTCTGGATTACATTTTAACTTAATTCATGTTAAACAGATTATTGGATCAGTTTGAAGCTCATTAACATTTAACGCTCGGTCGTTAAAATATTTAAAGCTGCAGATTGTTTCAGTCCAGCTTCATCATGTAACACTGTTCCTCTTATTCACATCAAAGAACTCATCAGTGAAACTCTCCTCTTAACTCTGCACGACGTCTGCTACATGGGTACACTTCTTAAAGGGTCCTGCATTTACAAAGAACAGCAGAAACCTCCAGCTGTGTCCATAATAACATACAGACTGTAGAGAAAACCACGGCTGCAATCCTTCTTCTGACTGAACGTGACAAACAGCCACATTTATGCTTCACGAAGCTACTTTTTTAATTATGTTTATGACAAATGGACCTTTTCTTAAATTTCTTTGCAAGTTTTCACAAAGAGAAGAATGAGAGCGTGAAGGCCAAGCCAACCATTGTGTTTCTGCGAGGAGAGAAGAGGAACATCAGAGCTCATTGTCAGCAGGATACGACAGAAACCATCTTTCCAATTAAACCACGTTTTCACTCCCAGCTTGGTCCTGAAGCTGTGAACTGAAGCCACATCTGTCTCTCCCTGTGGTTCATCAGCATTCATACAGCTCCATACATTCAGTTAACTTTGTGTTTGCTTCATCACAAACCATTTACTGCAGACAGCTGTTGGTTTGTCAACATGCTGGAATCGATGTGTTTCATTGTTTCCTTGTTTGATGACTTTAAGTTCATGAGAAACTGGATTCCTGGACAGACAGAGTTGTTTCTCGTCTGTGTGCCAACCTCTTCCCTCTTTTCTACATTTGCTTTCCAGACATGTGACTAACATTCACATTGTTATCTAAGTTATTAACCAAAATTTGTTCAGCTATAGAAACGTCCAAATGTTGCCCCGGTCAGACCAGTTTTCACATTCTTATCACAGTAAATGTTCCTCCAGCCAGGTAATATATTCCTGAGGTCAAACTTGGGTCGTTATGAAGAAACTCTGTGTTATAAATGAGCCATCATTTATAATCCCATTTAATTCTCCTTCCCCCTTTTATTTATTCACAGTTTGCTGAATAAAAAAAAAACTGTTTTGACTGAAAATGAGAAAAACATGGTTTAATCTCACCTTAACTGAACTCCATATAAACTTTGTACGGGAAAATAAATGAGACCAGAAAAGAACTGAGCTCCAGAGGAGGAAACTATTGAACCGGTACATAATTAAGGTGGAGGCATTGTTTAGAAATCATAGGAAATAAAAAAGCTTGCTGTGTTATTAAACAAAATGCGCTTCATGATGGATGTATTATAAAGAAATCAACATTTAAAGTTTATTAAAGGAGCTAAATGATATCAACATTTGTCTAATTTTGGATTTAATTCTTTGGAGCTCAGCCGCATTCTTCCTGCTGACTCATCACAAAATTCACAATTTTAATACCTTTTTTTCTTCATCTGTAAAGCGAACTATGTCCGATTTATGCAACTACAATTTCTGTAAATGTATTATCTTATAACTGCACCACCGATCATTGAGTTGGTTCAACATAAACAGGTAAGTGTCTCAAGCCGGTGGCTTCAGAGGTACAGCGATGTAGTTACAAAATGTTTAAAATAAAATAAAATAAAATAAAAAAAATAAAATAAATAATGATAAAAAAGCAGAAATAAAATGGGCTTCAGCAGCACAGTAGCTATCGTAATGAGAGGATGTAAAATTCACACTGTATGGTTGGTGGTCTTCATCAGACTACAGACCACTCAGAGACACCTCAAACCTCACATGATTTGTACTGCACACTTTGATAATACCAAAAACAAATGCTTAACACAGAGAGAATCTAACTTTTCATATGCAGGTGACAGGGGGAGCGTTTGTTTTCGACACCTCGATATAGCGTCCCCATATCACTGTGCTAAAGGGTGACCCACCAAAAATTCAGGATGGAGGTTTTCTCCTCTGTCTGACACAAAGAAACTTCAAACTTCTCCTGCCTCCTCCCAAGACCTGGTCTAAACAGAAGAGTCCCACATGGTTTAACTATTTCACTGAAATCAGTGTTGATGAGTTTTCTCCAGGCTGTCCTCCTGTTGACAACCCTGCCTTACTGCTGCAGTGCCCACCTGGCAAACTCCATCCTTCATCCCATGGTGAGCTTTGGCTTCAGGCTTGTGCAAGACTCTCCCTCTCTGGACACTTTTTTCATTTCTTGTTCAACATCAATCTCTTGATTCTTCTGGTTTTCAGTCCTGAGATTTAGTTTTTCCCTCCTGAGCCCTTCCTGTGATCCAAACTTCCGGTGTTTACAAACATCCATCTGTTGAATTCGACAAAGTTCCACAGAGTCATCCATCCTTTAACCAGCCTTTCATATACAAGTGTTCATGATAGTTTCAGACCTCAACATCGTAGCTGTTTGGCACACTTGTTCTTCTTCAAGTCATAAATCATCACCAGCCATCAGTTTCCTCTTTAATTGGCTGAGACGCTCGCCTCTTCATCACTCGTATTTAACGTATCATGTTGGCGGCAGTGAGAGGACCTCACACTGCTCCCCCTCCAGCTTTGGCTTGATTTGACAGACTCATCAAAGAAAGAGAGAGAGGCTGTAGGATGAGTGAGTTCAGACCTGACAGGTCTTCCTATCAGCTCCTCAAAGCGCTCTTATTTCGCTGCACTTCTTCTGCAAAATAAAAAAATGGAGATTTAATGCTCTTCAATAAACCTGAAGGCGCACATCCTTTATTTCCACCTGCTGTGGATCAAATGAGCAGTTTTAGTGAGGAACGGGTCAGGGTACCGATACCACCTGCAGGGAGCTGAAACAAACAAACAAAAAAAGGATACGGTTTTGTTGTGAAAGAGCCAAATTGATGATAATAAAAAGGAAAGTATCTTCTCAAAAGTGGAAAACTAAGACACGCTGCTGAAATTCTGATGTATTTCTTCAGAAGGCTGCTGATGTTTTTTTTTTTCCTTCTCTCATTTTAGAGTCATTTCAGTCCTCTCCCAAATAATCATCTTGCATGATTCACTATTCCCTGGCTGATCACTTCCCAGTGAAAAGAGGTTAAGCTGCTTAAGCCTCTTTTTTATATCAACACTTCTATTATTTAGTTTGGATATGATGAAAAACAGACCTCAAGTAACCCCAAGAATAATTACAACTGCCAATCTCAGTTTCCTTTCAAGATGCCAAGCACAGGATTTTCTTCATTAGCATATGACTGTAAATTATTTTAATGACAAACTGTAGTTTTGGGAGTAAATGCTCTTGTGCTGATTAAATCCAAAGACTTTGTGGGATTTTCACATGGTCTATCATAAATGTTTTTAGAACTTAATTTTGGAAATGTCAGAGAAAATCCCTTCTAGTGAATCATGAGGGGTTTTTCTTTTTCCCCAGAAAACAGTTATTGCGTGATGTAAAAGTTGGGATTTATCAGGAAACAAACAGAGAGGCAGTGATCTGATTTACTGGATTAGTGCTGGAACACACACTGAGCTCTTTTTAAAGATAACTCTGCACATTAATTTTTCTTCGAAGGCTTTGGGGAGAAATGTTTTGTATGTTCAAGGATTTAGTTTAAAGCTTTTCACGGTGCCGGAGGTCAATAACCTCTGGCTAAGCCCCGCCCCCTCTGCTCACTCGGACTAACAATGAACATTCAGTGACAGATGCTATGGGAGGTGTCACATTAGGAGACATTTCACAGGAGGCCATTGATGATTTTTAGAGACAGAAAGATCACATATCATCATTTGAGGGATGTATGAATCATTTTATTGTTGAGAAGGTTCATAAAAAGCTTCAGTTACAAGACAAAACTTACAGATCTCAGAGCAAACCTGATAAACCACATCTGGTTACCATCAGCATCTCAGACAACAAGATAGAGGATCAACATCGGTCATGAGAAAAATCTAACCTCCTTTTTACCATCTTTACCAAGAGAGTTTGGAGCTACAGTATTTACATTGAATCATTCAGCAGAATGTTTGCCAACCTTTGTTATCTGGGCTGTTACAGATAAGCTAATGAAGCTAAGCTCCAGAAGCTAACGTTAGTTTAACTAGAGCCCTTTGGACAACATCTAACAATGATGGATGATCACCAGAGGACAAAAACTAGAACAAAACAGGCCAATGAACTCCAACAAACAAACAAAGACATGATGAACAACGCAGCCAGGAGCTAACACTAGGCTAACTTTAGCTAATGTTAGAGATGTTAAAGATAACTTTATATTTCTTTTCGGTAAAATGACAATATGTTGCCTCACATACAATGCTGACTTACCTTAGAACAGATATAAACATCCTCGTTCATTTTATTCACGTTGAGTTCATGTTGTGGTCTACAGCACAACTTTATCCAAAGAAGACACTTTTCTCTGTTGAGATGTGGTTTAAGGAAAGAGTTAAAAATATACCCCGTCGCCCAGCCTCTCAGGATACCATGTGTCAGAGTTGCATGTACCCCATGAACACCATGTGACCATTTTCAAACTTAAAATCTCATAAAACTGAAAGAAAACTGACTGAGAATGTCTGAGTGTATGAGAGTGGATATACACACTGTGATTGGCTCATTGTGTTTGAGGTTGGGACTTAGCCATATGTCAATGATGATTAAAGGCTTAATACACTGTTTTCAAGCAATTTTGTTTCATTAGTGTCAGTTTGGAGCCAGTAAGCACATGGTGAAAACAAAGAGATCATGTGGTGCTCAAAGTAATGATGTATCGAGCCGTTCGTCTGCTCCTACTTTAGCGAGTAACAATGCCAATACTGTTATTACTATTACGATTATGCTAGAAAGAGTTCCGTTCCTCGTCCTCTGCTATTGTGTTACAGTTTGCAAAATCCACAAAAAGGTCTCTGCAGACTTAGTGTGAAAGGCTTTAATGAAGATTTGGGTCATGTAATGAGGCAGACCAGCTTGTTCCTCAAACAGGTAAAATGATAAATTATAATCTGATGTCTGATAATCTCGTTTTCACTCGGTAGTGTTAATAATAAATAGTAATTATGATAATAATTATTATCATATTCTGTTTGAAGCCCAGTGTTGTTTCTGAAGTCTCAAATGAAGCATGTGAGAAATGTGAGGCTGGCCCTGATGACAGCTTTTATCATCATTCAGTCGTTTTAATCAGTGGGTGTGAACCCGCCGTTCAACTCTAAGATACTGAAGGTGCCAAATATTGGTGTTGCAAGGTCCTTTGTAATGTGAGCTAAATGAGTTCTGACTGGCTGGGTTTTCTGTTCCTCAGCAGTCAAATTATCATCTTTGGACGGGCCGATTATCCGTCTCCTTTACCGCAGTAATGGTGTCTGTGACCCGGTCATTTCCTGCCTTGAAAGGATGATTCTCTATTTGGTGTCCTGCACACGTGGCCATTAATTTAAAAACCTTTTTTTTTTACCAGAGCTGAGTTTTTCACACTGAGGTCTGTTTTAATTTCTTCCCCCGTCATCTCTGTTTCCCCATTTTTAAAAGGTAAGAAACTGTGAAAAATGCTGACAATATGACCTGATGCTGTCTCAACAGGTGTCTGTTTGAGATAACTGCAGTGGTGCCAAACCTGTCCTTTTTAACAGAGTGACAGCAAGAAGAAATCAGGGTTTGTGCAGGATTTTCACTCTGTGTTTTAGTCAAGCAGATGATCCAAAGAGAGGCTGAAAATCCAAAGAAGTTATCTAAAAAACCTGGGGTGAAGTTTCCATCAGGTGAGTTTCCTTAATTTCAAAATACAAAAACAACAACGGTTAATCTAAAACAGACCATCTCTGGCACATATATTTAAACTGATACTGAAAAACATTTCAGAAAGCTGCCGTCTGTAGTAGTGGGTATTTGTACTCTCAAACACAGCACATAGTTTGTTTTTCATTGATTCAGAGCTGCTTTAATAATGATTCAGCCTGCCTTCTGTTTCTGCCGTCATGCACTGACTCACTGCTTCACTTCAGCTCTTATTTTTCAAAATGTAGGCCATCTGAATAATCAGAATAATAATCGCGCTCCTCACTCTGCATGCATGGCCACTTGTTGCCTGAGCTGAACTCGTCTCTGAGTTTGCATTTAAAACAAGGCAGAGTTAAGAAGCACCTTATCTGGTCAGAGTGTTTACACACTGCTGACTGTGTCACAGGGAGCAGTTTGAGGTTCTTCTGATAGAGAGACGGAGCAACAGAAGCTCCAACGCTAACCTCTAATCCAAACTAGAGCTGCACAGGCACATTATTTTCATCATCAAGGTGATACGAACAGGCCTCAAACACAAATCACATTACACTACCTGGATCAGGTGGAGCTATGGATATATGGGCCATGAACTCACACTGTATGAAACCCCAGAGAGGCGTCAGTCACCCTCTGATGAGATGGTGTCGATTTGAGATCGGCTAAAGTCCTGAGCGAGGAGAGGAAGACGAGATGGGTTGACAAAGATTAAAAAAAGAGGAAAAAAAATGAATGTTTGAAATTATTTTTGGGGGTATATGGAAGGTTTAGCTGGTATGTTCATCAATTACATTTTATACACTGATGAAATAATATCTTAAACAGTATCACACACAGTGTTCAGCAGCTAAAAATCACTGGATGAACAATTATTGATAAATAAGTGATTAAATAACTTCATCATATCTGAAAGGTTCTTGTTGTGCCTGTTGATTTAGATCACACACACACACACACACACACACACACACACACACACACACACACACACACACACACACACACACACACACACACACACACACACACACACACACACACACACACACACGAGTGAAATACTATTGTCACCATGTAGGCTAATGTTACTGGTGACTGGCCAACACTCATCCTGCAAACCAGCCTTTCAGCACCACGGACAGCGACTGAAGCCCCTGACAGCATCTGGGCCCCTGATGGCGTTTGGGCTCCTGATGGCGTCTGGACTCCAGTTGCACAGTTGATATTAACTCCACTGTGAATATGAAATGTGATATGTAAAATAAAAACAGCTTCACAGTGTCACTGCCTCTCTGTAGGTTTGCAGGAAGCTCATGGACCGACAGAGAATGACAAGCAGCCGTCTGGCTCCTCTTCTCCCTGAGCTGACTCAATACCTCAACACGGGAAAGCTTTAAAAGAGAAAAGCTCTCCTTTTCAAAGAAAGCTTCAGGGCTTTAAACTCTCCTTTGTGTCGTCACTCAGGGGATAAAAATCATTTTTGATTCAGAGTCCATCAAATGCAATCATCGCACTCATGTGAGAAAGAAAAGAAGTGAAGCTTCTTGTGCTTCCTGTCTGATTAAAGAGATGAAGAGTCCAGAGAGGGAGAGCTGCTGAAGAGGAGGGTTAATACTTTGATGAAGAGAAACTCAAACAACAGCAGTGAATGTGCTGGTGGCAGGCTGCAGGGTGGGCTGCTCAGACGCAGAGCTGCTGTGGGGGGGACTCAAGGCCCGTTTATGCTCAACATCAGTAAGGATACAGACGGAGCCTTCAGTCCGTGCTCTACGTTCATTTCATCCTTATTTCTTCAGCAGTAACACCAGAACCCGTGAGGGCAGTGTTGATGTTATTACCTGATATGTAGTGTGGATGACATTGATGCTGTGGAGCTCATGTGTCAGAAGGAGATGCACAGAAAACAGCTGGCACAGGCAGAGGAGGAAGAGTGAGAGACAAAGACAAATCTCAGAGCTCGTGTTTCATGTATGGAGGGTCACATGAGAGTTGTTGGTAATTCTAGCTGTGAGAGCTAGCTTAGCGTTATTCAGTCTCTGGAGTTCAGCTTCAAAGAGGATCTCTGACATCTTTGCTTTGCTCAGAAGCTCAGACCATATTTCATGATAACTGTGTGTTAAACAGAATGTTGTGCTGTGAAACAGACCGAACCTCTCATGTGTTGTCTTTGACCGACTTTCCAGGACGTCTGTTGGCAGACTGAGCTTGTGTTTGTAGGACTCTGGTGTTGTTCCTTCACTAACTCTTCATAATGTCCCTTTATTTATCCAATTTGTCCTTCATTGACATTAAACAAAAAACAGACCAAAGGAAACAGGACATTTTCATTTGCCTGAATAAGAAAAGGAGGACAGTTTGTCCTCCAGCATGAAACACTCCACAGGATCAACAACAGACTGTTACACGGAGCATGTTGTTAGGTCTGAATGTGCCATCACACATGAACTCACACACACACACACACACACACACACACACACACACACACACACACACACACACACACACACACACACACACACACACACACACACACCAGACTGCTCTGACTTCAGTGAAACATCTCCTGGAACAGACTGCAGACGGCTTCACCCTCCGTTAAAGCACATGTCATGTCATGTCATGTCATGTCATGTCATGTCATGTCATGTCATGTCATGTCATGTCATGTCATGTCATGTCATGTCATGTCATGTCATGTCATGTCATGACATGACATGACATGACATGACATGACATGACATGACATGACACAGAGCACATCATCACGGTCCCCTTATACCTCTGACAAACAGCCACACAGGTGTGACCATCTTCTTTCATAATGGGACAGAAACAGGAGAGAGGGCTGATGGGAAATGGTGTTTTTGGACTTTTGGGGGCATGTGATGAAATCTCCTCCTGTCAGGAGCATCATTCAGGTAAATTGAAGTGTTTTCACACACACAGAGAACAAGACATCTACTGATTCCAACACGACCTCTTCTGCTGCCGTGTTATCTTTAACAGCACATCCAGCAGCATGTGTTCAAACACGGCTGCAGCTGCGCTCTCTGACAGAGAGAAACAGATTACAGCACCAAGTAAAGATTTATTAGTCCAGTTTAATGGAAGAGAGATGAGTGGGTGTGAGATTTAAATAAATTAACCTTCAGTGGATTCCCCGAGGCCCGAGGGGACGACAGAAGGCAAAGAGAAGGAGTTTTCTCCTCGTCACTAACGTTATGAATACTGATGACCTGATTCAGGCCTGAATGCTCTCTGCTGCTTTTCCTCCCATTAGTTACCTGCTGATAGAAGAAACAAAGCTGATGATGAAAGGCAGAGAGGGAAACACAGCTTTCTGTTCTTAGGGATGACTTTCAGATCTCTGAATGCAGCAGAGTTATGAATACAGAGAGGTTTTTACTGATGACTTTGAGTACGTTCACTATAAAGGCTGTGAAGAAGGTTGAGTGTGTCCAGAGGATTAGACTGAAGTCAAACTAAGCAGTAATGTAGAGAATCAGGCAGAGTCACCTTCTGAGTGCTGAATGTCAGCGGGGATGTTTCCTCTGGAATAAGAGCTAAAAATACTTTTCTCCTGGTGGTCGTAAACCAGTGCAGGATACGGGCAGGAACTCACAGTACTACTCAGGTACTTCTTATTGCATACCGCCACCTCCTGGTGAGTCAGCAGTACCCTCTGTATCAGACCAAAACATGACAGGATTATATCAGAGCCATTGGATGATAATCTGTATAATTAGCCAATCAGAGACGGGGTGGGGGCGGGCACATGCTGCACATACTCATCTCTCAACAACGATTCATCAACCCAGCACACCACCTCTGTCTCTGAGCCTAGCTAGCTGCTGCTGTCACTGCTGAGCTAGCTGTGGAGCTAATGAGGATGCTAGTGCTAGCATAACACTGAGAACACCGACAACATACCGCCGGTTGTCAGTTTTGCTCCACGGGCTCAGTGCACCTGATGGCTGGTTATGATTTATCAGCAACGTGGCCGATCTGTCGGTTCACCACTTTGCTCAAAACTGAAATATGAAACTCCACTACAGACACTTCCTCTGGAGCAAAATGGATCTTGTTGAATCCCATTTATACTACACTTTACATTGATTTGTATTTACTTTGAGGTCATTTGTTTGTCTTAAAGAAAAGATGCTTTTAAAACCTCTTTTCACAAACACATTATTTCATTACAGTTTATGACCGAGCTTTTAAAGCTTTTGAGTTTTAACTGAAGAATTTCCTTGTTGCAGTTTTTATTGTATCTTTATATTCATGTTATGAGCACAAACAGGACAGATGTGTCATTTGCTCGAGGGTTATTTCAGGGAATATTTGTGACTTTATGATATCTGTGAAAATTTGATTTGTGTCATTAACTGCTCATGTGACAAGCTGAAGTAATTTACGAGTCTGAGAGATATTGCTAAGTTTTATGCTAGCCAGCTCTGTTCAATAATTTTTTTTTTTTTTTTTTGGTTGTAATGCTAAAAAAAATAGTTTTCTTGATCATAAACATGAAAAGTAATTCATAAGATTTTTGGGGAACTTCTAAAATCACTTATAGTGTTTTAAAAACATGGAACAGAAAGAGCAGTGAAGATGCAAACAATGTTTACGATGTGTTTTCTTTGAAATTGAGACTGAGCTTTGTTGATCTGCAATCTGCTGTATAATCTAAGTCGACTGTTTTCTGTGATCGATTGCTTTGGTCTCCACCTGAGTAGCGGGAAGGTTGCCATGTTCATTTCAATCATTCTACTCTATTAAACGCTCCTGAGGAGGAAAACGACAAGATCGTCTCGCTCTGGGTTATTTCCTCTCTCTTCACGGGCGTAACATACAGATTTATTCTTATTACCGTCACCAAATAAACATTTATGTAGCTGCAAGCTCTGGAAAAGTGTCATACAATCATCAGTTTTCAGTATAAAATAAAGCATTATATATGGGACAGTGACACACGCTGGACTTGTGTCACACAGCTGCTAAATAAAGGTTCCTGCACCTGTTTTGGTCCAGTTCAGGCACTCTTGTAAACGTCTGGATGACTCAAAGCTTCATTTGGGAGCATTTTTCTACTTTTACATTCCTCACACTAAAAACAATGATGTCATTTTCTTTTCTGTTTGTGTTTTTGTTAAAATTCATTAAAGAGCTTCAGTGAATCCTCCTTCAGAGTTCAGTTGAAGCCTCAGTTTTCAGATGTCGTGACTGCTGATGCGATCAACTCTCTGTCCCGTCTCTGTTGTTGTCTTGAGAATCTCCACAGCACAGAGCAGAAGCTTTATCTTTGTCAATGAAAAACTCTCTCTCTCTCTCTCTTTCTGTCTGCTCTTTACTTCTGCTAAAGCTGAACAAATGAGGCAGTTTCACACCACCAATCTCATTCTCGCAGCCTCTGCTATCTCAACAAACGGCCTGATAGCATAAAATCTGTGACTGCTCTCTCTGAACGAGAGTGTTAACAAACATTTCTCACACGGCTCAGTTTGTAGAAAAGCCGGCCGAGTGGTTTCACCGTCCTCTTTAAGCCCATTTTCACAGAGAGCTGTGCTTTTGATAAGTCCTGGCTGCTGCCGTTGAAGCCGTGCGTCTGCTTTCAGTGTTTCAGGAGAGACTTCATGTTGCTGAATGTGAAACACACACAACAAAGAGAGTGTGTAGGCGTCTTTCTGTGTTTAGGTACGTCTGTGGCACTTTGGTGCCTCCGTGCTTTCTTCCATGCTCAGATGTGTCTTTGTGTAGCAGCCTCACTGTGTGTGTGTGAGTGTGTGAGTGTGTGTGTGTGTGTGTGTGTGTGTACAGCGTGGAGTTGACATCTGGTGCAGCTGAGAGCTTCACTTCCTCTGCATTCAGATCTCTGTGGAAACAGTCGGACTGAACAACAGCAGCTGCTACAGTCACAACAGATACCTGTCACAGCAGGTTTCAGTGTCGCTGAGTCCGTCAGACTAAAACAGAATCATGTTTTAAATGAAAGCGTGTTGAGGCGGGATCGACCGGCTGCAAAGACGTAACTGACAGATGTCAGCTTGGATCTGCTTTTGGACAAATTACATCAAATCTCAATCTGATGGATGTTGGTTCAGTCTTCTTCCTGATGCTGCGTGTAACTAGAGGGCAGACGTGTGAGCAGACAGTGAAACTATTAATGAATGTTGATGAGTGTCCTCTCTGCCACTAAATAGAACCCCACTGTGTGCAGACAGACTGGATGAAGGCTGTCCATCTGCTTGTTTGTACATCTGGAGCTTTTGAACGTTCGGTTAATGTCTAAAAGATTCACGAGACAACATCTGGTGGGACTGCAGACATCTGCCAGCTATTCATAGATGTGCACGTGTCTCTGAAGGTCAGATTTATTGTGTCTGAAAACTTCTGTTTATGGTGCTTCTTAAAATACTGATGCACTCAGATGTTCTCAGTTTTGCCAAATCCTGCAAGTCAGCCATCAGGACTTGGAAATTTGCAGCCAATCCCAACACCAAGCCATCAAAACCTCTCAGGTGCAGCTGAACAGGAAGGTTGGTGGCTCTGGGTAAAGAGGGGAGACACTTCCTGTGCCCCAAAATAACCTGGAGGACAGATTACACAGCGGGGAGGTGAGCCCACAGACCCCACCCCTCGAACTTCACACCCTCTACCCTAACCAGGGTTTTCAGCCCTCCCCACAGATTGCGTTGCTACCACTGACATCCCAACCCAGATGGAGATGGGGACCACTCACAGCCCTACAAGCTGATTCTCCAACAAGTGACCACATGCCATCGAACATGTGGGGCGCTACTGGGACGCCATATGTCTCTGATGAGCCCTCTTGAGGTGTTTGAAGGACGGTGTTCTCCTGATGACCCCAGAGAAGCTCTTGGCCCCTGCCCTGCGGTCCACTTACATCTAGAGGAGAGCTGCTGGTGGTGGGGTGGCTGCCTCTCCCTCCCCCTTGGTGCCAGCTGGGTGGCTGGCTGGTTGGCCCCTCCGTCGCCCCACAGTTCCCACTGCTGATACTCCCTACTCACATTTCATGTATGTGATCTAACCAAGGGATCCTATCATCGAGTCCTAAACAGAACCAACAGTGAGAATCCAGCTGAACATCTTGACTTGGATGCTTTTCATGCCCAGAACCAGCTTGTTTATTTCTCTAATGCCTCGGCAGCTTCACACCTTTCCTCATGTTGTGTACTGAGCCGGAAAGTACGGTCTCATAACAGAGTGAGGACTTGTTCCAGTGGTGGACTCGTCTACCAGCAGGATTTCTCACCTCCACACTGTTCAGAGGTCTTGTGACTGAGTTTCATGGGCAGACTTCCAGATATGAGAACCTCACTGCTGCTGCTGCTGCTGCTGACATGAAGCTCATCTTCACATGACTCAAAATGTGTCACGTGAACAAGATGAAAAGCAGCCAGCCTGGACCTGGGTTATCAGCCAGCAGATTAATGTAAGAGGTTACATCACACCTGAGCAGGTGTAACGGTCTCCTCTATATCAGGTGTAAATTTTACAGCTGTCACTGTCTAAGTGAAGATCTTTGTTCCACCAACAGGAAGCAGCTCATTCGACCGGTGACAGAAATGTCACAGATGGCTGAGTTTCATTTCAGCCGCTCTAATAAAGGTCGTGACCCTGGAGTGGACTGCAGTCCAAACAGGAGCCTTTAGACAGCTTCTCATTAACCCTTTAACACCAGCAACAAGGGCCAG
Source organism: Labroides dimidiatus (assembly GCA_030710495.1). Taxonomy (NCBI): domain Eukaryota; kingdom Metazoa; phylum Chordata; class Actinopteri; order Labriformes; family Labridae; genus Labroides; species Labroides dimidiatus. The sequence continues at coordinate 6,715,577 of CM061150.1, read as the reverse complement.
CTACAGAAAATGACCTACATTCTTCTAAAGACCGTAACTCTTCGAATGTTTACACTGTCCAGGTAAATCCAGCGGATCCTGAAAGCTGAGAGTGTAAACAGTGAGTGTTTTAGCTGTTTAGAGGTTTCTTCTTTGTCTTCAGTATTTTCATTGTTGTAAAGAACAGTATCCGTGCTCTTTCTGTTAGTTTTGGTTTCTGTTCGTTGTTTTTTTTCATTTGCCTCTTGAATTTTTGAGTTCACACAACTTTTCTGTTTTTACAGTGTATTTGAAATAAAAATTTTTATCTCAAAACCTTCTGACCTGAACACAATTAGAAAACTTGCTGAAAATTTAAATCTGTTTTACATTTTGTTATTTCACACAGTTTGAAGCATCTGAAACATAAAGAAATGTCAAAGTCTTGAGAGATTTTGAAAGTTCAACTTAATCTGAAAAAAAAGGGCAAAAGAATTCAGACCAAAGACATTTTTTGACACGTTTATTGAAAAAAAAGGAAAGAAGGTCCAGGCTGACTGTAAGTGTTTTGGGTGTAAAAGGGTTAAAAGACGACCTGAGAGGAGTTAATTTATTGTCTTTTTTTTTAATATGTCACCAAAACAAAGAGCGAACGTTCCAGTGATCAGAGCTGAAAGGTTTTATTTTGCCTCTTGTCGGTGTTTGCAGCCTTAATGCCGATGATTTGAGCTGTCTGAGTCAGAATCAGAGGAGACCATCAGGGATTTGGGATCTGAGAGTGATGGACATAGCAACCTGCTTCAAAAGCAGCTAGCATACACATGAAACATAATCACTGTCCACTCCAAACACCCAACAGCTGTCAGAAAGCCAGTCGGGCATGTTGGTCATCATCCTAAAAGATTCAGAGCTCAGCATTTAAAGCAAACAGCTTCTAAAAAATAACAAATTTAACCCACACTTCAAAACTGCTCCCAGAAACCGAAACCTTAAAATCATTTGAAAACTTTTAGACGTTTACTTTTATGTAAATGTGACTTTAAATTACAGGCTTCAAAGGAGACTTTGGGTTTCCAAAGACTTCAGTCTCCTCCTGAAGTTCTGAAGGTTTGTCTTGATTAAATGCTGGAAATGATTGTCGGTCTACCAGGAACTCAGCTGTATCCATTAACGCTCTCTGAAAAATAAGACGAGGCTTCATAATGAGCTTTTTTCATCAGATGAAACCAAGAAGGCAAGGACGAGATGTCAGCTTTTACTAACAAGGATAAATGCTTCTGAATGCTGATACTGAAGTCAAATACAAGCTTTAACCTCACAAAAACAAATGATCCCTTTTAGAAAACAAATATTTTAAAGACAGCTTGGTTGATTTAGCAGTTAAAGGGGCGCTGCAGCTGTTGTATTCAACATTTCCATTACAGAAACGCTGTTAAAGGATCATTCACGAGCTCTGAAGTTAATTTGTGTTGACAGCTTTTCCTCTCTGCCCCGCTCCTGTACGGCCAAACATGTAATTATCTCTGGACGTATATTTCCATCAGAATGTATGGAGCTATTACACAGGGATAGAATGGATTCATGGTGCATATTTATGAGGACTGGGCGTGCATGAAGCATATTCCGGCTCATATTTTCAAGCAGCAGTGCAGAGAAGTCATGCATGGATTTAAATTCCCTCACTGTCCTCCATCTTTCATTGTCTCTGCTGTCCAATCCTCTTAGCTGCAGGGGGAAATAAGTACAGAGCTTCTATAGGAAGTCGTATTATAAAAACACACCCTCATTTTTGTCAGTAAGATTTAATGTCACTGTAAGTGCATTTTCATTTGTCTCAGATGGATGAGCTCCCAGTAATCTATGTGCGGCTGATTGGTCTGCCTCTCACCACCAACTATCTCTCTCTCTTTCTCTCTTTGGGGACTCCCAGCTGCATGAGCTCACCTGCTAATGTGGCCAATTTTCTGCTGTTGAGGCTGCACATATTGGCCTAACGAGATGATCTCTGTATTTACACGGCTTATTTACTCCAAAGAGAAACGGTTTAACAGGCAGACACGTTATGCAGAAGAGAGGGCAAGGTGAACTTTGAGATTCAGACATTATTTTAACCACAGAAAGGTGAGAGGACCTGATGCAAAAAGAGCGACATTTGTTCCTTAAACATGTGCAGCTGACTGGATTTGTATGGAGCCCAAAGCGACACTCAGACTTGGATAAAGCACCCCGTGCTCACAGACAACAGGCCCTGAAACGACTGCAGGGGGATACTGCCTCCCAGATTAGACATCACAGTTATTAAAAATTCATGCATTGGTTGGTTGATTATCTGTGATGTCATCACAGTCCTTCATTATAATATCCTGGAAATCAGATCTGAATGTTATTTGGCTAAGATAAGAAAATAACAAGAGCTGAAACAGATGACTTGGATTTTGTAATTGCCTGCCTGTTTCTTTTATTTCATTTCTTTTCTTCACACATCTGAAAAATTAATTTCAAAGAGCTTTGAAACATTAGTAACAGTTAAGTCAAAAGCAGTTACTCACAGTGATATTAGAGGCAGAAGAAGGAAATAATTAACATAGGAAAGTTTTTACAGTTTTTTGAAGTCTTTATTTTTTTATTATTGGAAGCTTTTGTAAGAAAGTCAAACATCTGAGGTTGAGCATTCTGGATGCTTCCATTTCCAGACATGCCCAACTGGCCATTACCCACAGGTCTGACCCAGGGCCTGCTGGAGGGATTACACCTCCCATCTGGTCTTGGCAGGTCTAAAGGTACCCCAGGAGCAGCTGGTGAGGTTGTTGGAAGTCTTGGCTGCAAGCGCCATGACCCTAGACCATCATTCTTTGACATGAGGGAGAGTTTGAGAGGTCAACCATGAGGCAAAATGTGCTTAATCTTTGCCTTTCCAGACATGTATGCTCTTCCTCTGTTATTTATATTCACATCAACCTGAACCAACTCTAGAAACTGAAATATTCAAACAACTTAGAGATGAAAAGACGATCGCTACAGAATCTATTCTTAGCATACATCTGCTTTGTTACATTAGAATGATCAATTTAACATTCACTCAGCATGTGACCTAGCATGTTAGCTGTGTATTTGCTAGCATACAGATGTTAACATTAGCTTCAATGGACATTGTCACTCTCTCAGATTGATTAACATTGATGCGCCTGAGTGACTGCCAGGGGACCCAGTATGTTGAGTTGTGTGTTGTCATTGTGTTGTCTGGCGTTGACTCCTCATTCTGGTAAAAAGGAGGTATCATATTCAGATCGCATTATCTTGTATTGTCCATGGATCTGTGTTGCCCATTAGAGAGCTCTGATCCATTACCACTGCAGAGTCTCTCTCAGTGATTTGTGGTTCAAGTGGTTTTCTTTACTGGTCAACCCTCTCTGTGTTGAGTGTGTGTAAGCTGTTGTGTGTTTCTGCCTGTTTGTTTACATGAAGAATGATAAAGCTGATACAGCTGACAGTATATGTTGAAACAGAACAGAGATGTCTTCCCATCTAACTCCACTGGAGCTCACGGTCAGTTCATACACAACTATCTCCCAAACTCTCTGCAGCTTTTCTGAAATATCAAAACAAGAGGTTGAACTGGCCAGGACTGGTCGAACCCCATCTTAAAACCAATCTTTTACCAAGAAATCCTCACACATTACAGGCCCATATACCAACCAAACTGTGTGGAAAAATTCCAGTCTGGCTTTCAATCAGCTCACAGCACCGAGACTGCCTTTGTTAGAGTCTCCAATGACTTACTGCTGGCAGAGGACAATAGTTCCCGTCTCTCCTCATCCTCCTCAACCTGACCGCTGCGTTCAACACTGCTGATCACAATATCCCATAATATCCCATCATAATATTAAGCTAGGTTCAATACCCACTGTCCCACCCGTGGAGTCTCCCAAGGTTCAGTCCTCAGCCCAGCCCTCTTTACACTGAACATGCTCCCCCTCAGCTCATCATCAGACATGGAATTTCCGTCCATTGCTATGCTGATGACACATAACTACACCCCCTCTACCTCTGCCTCCACACCACCAACATCTCCATCCACACTCACCACCTGCGTGGAGATAAAGGTGTCAATGAGTTAAAACTTCCTTCAGCTTAACAGCTGAAAAACAGCGGTCATCCCAGTCGCACTCTTCATCAGGTTCACCCGTCCTGAATTACAGGTATATCCTTCTCCGGTGTGGGACCTTCGATTCCCACATCAAACAACTCTGCAAGAGCTCCCACTTCCACCATAGAAACATCGCTAAACTCCGACCATCTCTCACTCTCCAAGGTGCAGAGAAACTGGTTCACCCGTCCTGAATTACAGGTATATCCTTCTCTGGTGTGGGACCTTCGATTCCCACATCAAACAACTCTGCAAGAGCTCCTACTTCCACCTCAGAAATATCGCTTAACTCTGACCATCTCTCACTCTCCAAGGTGCAGAGAAACTGGTCGAAATATGCCGTAACCCCTACACTGGCTCCCCATTTATTTCAGAATTCAATACACAATCTCCCTCCTCACCCACCAGAACATCTACAGCAATGCCCCCATCTTACCTCAAAGAACTGTTAACCCCCCAAACTACCACAAGACACCGCTGATCCAACAGCTCTAACTGCCTCTGCACAATGGGGAGACCGTGCTTTCTGCACCACTACATCCGGCCTCTGGAACAACCTCCCTGAACACATAAAAGCCCCACAGACAACAAAACACCTCGAAACCTCTCTTCAAAAAAAGTATTTCACAAATAGCAGACTTTGGCCACCCTGCCTCAAGCTGCCTCCCTCTTAGATCTTGGATCTAGCAGACCTCTGTTGTTTTTAACCTGTTTTTTTTTTTCATGCTTTGTACTGTACTGTTCTTTTTCTGATTTTACTCTTGACTGATTTTACCTCTGTCATATTTTATTGAATTTTATGTTCCTGTTTGTAGTACTTTGACAAGACTGATAACAGAACTACATTTATTAAATTTAAAACAAACCTCAGTCTCTTTCTTTGCGGTTGAATTCAAATTAAGCAAATTAAAGTAAGAAAAATGTGGTTCAGTGGTAGAAAACATCTGGTCATCTCAGAATCAAAAGGTCGGGGTTCGATCCCAGCTCCTGCAGTCACAGGCAAAAATGTTGAGCAAGAGACTGAACCCCAGATTCGTCCCATGATTGTTCAATGGTGTCCCTACCATGCCACTAGGGGGGGTCACAGGCCAGTGTCCTCATTAGAGATGTTAGGGTCGTTGTTACATCTTCGGTCGTTTACATGCCGGATATTTGTCATAACTATATTCCGGTTGTTGTCAAATTTGGGGTCGTTGGTACATTTTTGGTCTAAGTTACATTTTAGGTTGTTATCACATTAGGGGTCGTTGTCATGCTCCGGGACGCTGTTACATTTTCATTGTTACATTCCGGTCATTGTCACATATAGGGTCATTGTTACATTCCAGGTCTTTGGCACATTCTGAATCGTTGTTTCATTCAGTCATTGTCATATTTTTGGTTGTTGTTACATTGTGGTTTTTGTTAAATTTTAGGTATTTGTAACATATCGGGTCATTGTTACATTTCAGGTCATTGTTACATCCCAATTATTGTTACGCTTTTAGGTTGTTGTTACATTCCAGTCATTGTCGCAGCCTTGTTTGAGGTCACATTCTGGGTCATTTTAACATTTTTGGTTTTTGTTAAATTTTAGGTATTTGTCATATTTCAGGTCATTCTTACGTTTTTGGGTCTTTGTTACATTGTGGTCATTGTTAAATTTTAGGTATTTGTCACATTTCTGGTCGTCTTTACATTCCAGTCATTGTTATGCTTTTGGGTAATTGTTGCGATCCGGGTCATTGCTTTAAATCAAGCACTTAGAAGGACAACTGTATGGGAACTTTTGACATGCAACATTTTGAATGAGATATGTTTCCATTTTTGGAGGAAATACTCCATGGAAATAAACTTCAGACCAGAGAGCACACTAAGGGTGAGGAGATGAATCTGTTGTACAGAATATAAACTAACTCTTCAGCATCCTGGATGAAAACCTTGGATTGAACTAAAACTTCTTAAAGTTAATTGCTGTGAGTTTTACTTCCTAGCAGCATCTCTGAGGTCTGGCTGTTCCTCTGCATCAACTCATCTTGTTCCCTCTAAGAGAGGCTGTGAACCCTCTGCTCAAAGCAGAGGAAATATTCACCAGTACACCAGACTTGATGGAGAGAAGAGCCAAGCATGGTCCCTGGGTGACAATGAATCCATATAATGCTCAAAACCCCTGAACGAACACACCCGAGTACAGCCTGTAGGGTAAATATAAAACAAAAGTTTCCAGAGGTTGTGTTGAGAGGCAAGAGGTTACTTTTATTCTCTGATATATCAGGAATGTGCTGCAACATGTTTCTGAGAATTTCTATCAGCACCCTTGTGTACAAGCAAACACAGCTTCTTTCTCTCCAGCACAAACTTTGATCTTTGCCCTCATGTATCTTGTCTGTCTGCTTCTGTTTTCCTTAAAACATCTTGTAACTGACAGCAGTGATTCAAAATAAACAACAGAGAAAGTAGGAAAGGTTTTTTCATGGTGTGTCAGGTGGCTCCAGAGAGAGAAAGAGAAAGGTGGAGAGAAGAGGAGAGGAGATCTCAGACAGATGGATGCTGACGGGCAGCCTGATGCTGCCGCTGAGAAGGTGTAAGACGGTGTGTGTGTGTGTGTGTGTGTGTGAAGATACACAGCAGAGACAGACAGCAGCAGAGAGAAAAACAGGTGCAAGCTCAAGCATGCGTGGATGTTTGTGTTAGTATTCACATGTTCAGTCAGAGGAAGCTTCTGATAAGGATTCTGTTCTCCAAAAAGTGGAGCAGCAGAGGCAATTTAGAGCAGCGTGTTTACACGGGGGATTTGAAGTCAACATTTTGATGTTGTTACAGACTAAAGAGCACAGCACCAATGCTCTCAGGTTGGGAAAAAGAAATGTGCTGGATGGAGCTCTTTAATTGTTCTTTGATTTGTTTATTTCTTGTGATTGATGTGTTCCTATGCTGCATGTGTAGCGGAGCGCAGCAGCTGGGATAATTTTACGCTGTGATAATTTTGGTGCTTATTTTGGCATGAAATTGTGTTTGTGTTTTTTCCTGCTGATACCGCCTCAAATCCCAAATGCTACTAAACACATTTTCTTTGTTAAATAACAGAAGTCAAGACTCCTATAAGGAAAAAGTGCTAAAGCTAGAGCCATAGGAAAATACTCAGCACTAATCCTGATGATTAACCCAATCAGTAACAAAATTTATGGAGACCCAGAAGAAAAAAAAAAAGTGTTGCAATTTTTGATTTTTCTGTATTACATAATAAGCAGACCCTCGCCCACATGCACCAGTCGGGCATGTTGCGAGCTCTGCATGCGCTGCAAGATTTGCACATGCACATGCACATGCACATGCGTATATGAGTCCAGAGAGGGACTGTGATGGTTTTTGTTATATCTGAAACAGATCAGACAATAAATGTTAAAGATAATACCATGCACTTCCAAAAGTTGCCGCTTTTGCAGTAGCAGAGAATTGAGTACATGGATGTGTTGGGAAGTGGACCTTGATCGTGTGTGTGAAATCTGAATCAGATTGGTAGTTAAATGGAGGAGCTACAATGACTTGATGGTTCATGGCGAGATATCAGAGTTTGATGCATCACCATGGACACACTGTTTAACTGCAGGACATGACTTAATCAGTGATGGTTTATGAAAGCCTGACAGACAGAGAACAGAAAAGAAATAAATATTTTTTTAAAAAATTGAGGAGTTTTTAATCACAGAGTAAAACATATAACTTCCTGTCGACATAAGGGGGCGCTGTACTTTAAGGTGAAAAAAAGGATATAGGTGCATTCAGGCTTCAACCGAGCATGTGTGTGCATTTTGGTCCAGATTCAACATTGTACATGCGATCTGTTAAGGTTTTCATTTTTCAAAAAAAAAAAAAGTCATCTTTGGCAACCTCCCCTGGCCACACCCATTGAGTTACAAAAAATCCTTTGATACCTTTTAATCGTCAATGTGTCTTGTATAGAGCATACATTTCTGTGGTTGATCCGAAAAAACTCTGGTACTAGTTTGATGAAATACATACCAGTCATAAATCGTTAAAATCGGATGTTCGAGTCCAATTTCTTGAACTTCCTGTTTGGAATTTATTATGGTCGTAACAGACTTTTTTGAAGGTCTTGGCATAATAGTTATTCCTACTAAAATTCAGGCTTGTAGCTGAAAGTAGTTCAAGGGCTGCAGTTTAAACTCACTAGGGGGAGCTGTGGAGCATGGATCGCCATGAAAGCACTGGAATCATAAATGTTTTTCGCTGTGACTGAATTTTCTGGCATGTCTCGTTATGACTATAAGCAAGTGGCACAAGAAAAATATCAATCCTAAAGGTTCCAATAGGGTCTTCACCCTGATTCTTGGGCTCGGGCCCTAATAAAGAATATATAGTTGTTTTTTTCATAGTTTTAACAAAAGCATTTGACACAATAGACCATAAATTATGACTGTCTAAACTACAAAGACACAGAATCAGAGGAATTGCACATAAATGGCTCAGGAGCTACCTGGAAAACAGACATGAGCACATACAAATAAACAACAAGTCTGACATGTTCAGAAATCAGGTCACATGTGGGGTCCCACAAGGATCAGTGCTGGGTCCTAAATTGTTTATATTGTATATCCATGATATTTGTAATGTGTTAAAGCTGTTTATTTATAGATCAGAATCAGGCTCAAGGCCATGAGGCAGATTGAGTTGGTTTGTGTGAAAGCTTTGAATTTCTCAGATTGTGGTGAGTCATGTTTGTGTGCGCAGACAGTCTGTCTACATTAATACTTCATCTGCGGTAAGATCCAGAAGTTCAGCCAAGCATCTCAGGATACAAATATTTTATTGGGATTCAGAGTGCCTGAAGCATTTTTTTTCCTTTCTTCTGAAGTTCTTCTTTTCAGTTCAAATCTTTCTTATGTCTTTACTTCAAACTCTTACCACATACTTATTTTATTGTCAGATTACTTTTAGGGCTCACATCATGAACTTCCACCAACAAACCAGGACAGACTCTCTTAGCTCCAATAGCTTGACTTTTGATTGAGTCTTTCCGGAATATTGTAGCTGAACATGGCAAAATGATTGATTTCCTTATTGATTAATGGTCATTTCCTTTTTGGAAAACAGATAGTGTTGCAAAGATTTTCCAACCCAGTACAAAATGTTTCATGTGTCTGTGATCACAGCATGAAACAAGGTAGAAAAAGCAGCATTCATGTATGTTTGTATGTTGGTCTAAAAACTGTCAAACATGGTATTTTTTAATGTCAGCCAGTGAATGATAACAGGTATGTAAGAAAATATTACAAAAAGTTGGAAATAAACTTTGGGGGAATCCGGTCACATATATATCAATCACAAACTTTATTTCAGGCCCAATGGGATCCATATCACATAAAAACTAAACATTTTTTTTGTGATAAGCAGACATTCTTGCAAAAATGTCTAATGCAAAAAGAAAAAAAAAAACCTGAAAATTTCTGAAATTGCTGAGAAAAAAAAATTCTGTTACTTTTTTGAAAAAAATGCATTTAAACCCTGAAGGTACCAAAATTCCTGAGCTAAAATCCGAATGGATATTTTCAGGATACTTTCTAGAAATTTCCACCCCCTTTGCCAACCAAATTGCAGATGTTGATCATCTTAAAATGTTTCATGTCACACTGCCGTCGTCTGTCTTTGTGAAATGAAGTGAAGCGTCGCCTCACTCTTCTCTCAAAACTGCAGCAGCATACAAATACTCGATTCACCCCTGCATGTCACTGCAGCATAAAATTAAAAAAAATAATAAAATAAAAATATGTCACCCATCTAGTTAATCCTGTGCAGGTCTTTCACTGTGGCCCACTCCCTGTGGCTGTGACTGTTTGGATGTTTCCTGTTGAAATGTAATTTGAATGCGAGCAGCATCAAATAACTGCTGTGGAGAGATAAACTATAATCCTGTTATTCTGAGACCGTTTTAAAGAAGCAGCCTTGTTCAGTCTTAATGTTTCTGCTCCGCTCGCTGCGGCACGCCGCTCTGCTTGTCTGGACTGTGTGGAGGTCACACGGCTGAAACCAGGAACAGATTTCACACCAGTCTGCTTCTCCACCATGAAAACTGCACCGTCAGTGAGAACCTGTCGAACCCTCAGCTCCTTCTCACAGTCTGACCTGTGCTAACAAAATACTGCGGCGTTGTCTGTGTGTGACGTACAGCACGTGCTCTGAAGTGTCCCTGCCTGTGTGTTAATTGTCAAACACTCACCCTGTGAGTCTGGTTTTAATCAGGGCCAGTGCACAGTCTAATTAAAGGAGAGCTTTCTAATGGAGCACATTATGAGCCGCAGAAAGAAGAGGAGCCTGGAGACTGAGGAGCGCTCTTTAATTGGTCTGGATTAACAATCTGTCAGAGGAAATGAACTAACAGCAGACGGTTCAGCTCCCAGTTTGTTGGTGGATTCTCACTCTGTTGATTCTCCTCCATAAAGAAGGTGTTTCTGTGTGATCTTTATGCTGCTACAGATTTAAACCCCAGATTAAGAGCCCAGAAGATAATCTGCTCAACACGACACAGCTGTCTGTTTTAATGCCACCGCTGGCTCATGTTGTGATAAAAGATGAACAGATTAATAGAGAGTAAAACATGAAGGTGTTTGAGTCTCTCTGAGGTCTGCGGCTGCTCTTTGAAAGACGCTTCATCCCATTTCTCTGTGATATGAAGTCTGAATGTGGAGGAGACGTTCACCTGCTGCCTGATCACGTCTGAAAAAGACCGAAATGAAAAGGTGCAGTGGGAGCGTTTGTGAGGAAGAGCTTTGTGGCAGCAGCTTCAGCGTGAATAGAAAACAGTCTCAGAGCCCCAGAAGCAAACTGTGACTCAGCACAGTTCACGCGTGAAGGCAAACAGATGAGCTTAGCACGCTTTTCACTTTTTATTTCCTCTTTTTAAGACGTTCTTTTATTCATCACCCAACGTGGAGGAGTTCACTTCTGTTCTGTGCTGAATTTTCTAAAACCCCCAAACAGACGGCTGCAAAGAAATGAAGTCCATTTCCTCTTGTTTTCTGTTTCTGTTTCTGTGTGTGTGTGTGTGTGTGTGTGTGTGTGTGTGTGTGTGTGTGTGTGTGTGTGTGTGTGTGTATGTGTGTGTGTGTGTGTGTGTGTTTAGATTAAAGCCTCTATGAAGCATAAATCTGTCACTTGAAAAGCCTTTTTTTCCTCATCTCAGAGATAGAGAGTGCCGTCACTCACACATCGACTGTTTTTAAGTTTTGGAGGTTTTCATGAAAAAGGTCAAATCTTGAAGCTTTTCACCTGAACTTGTCTTTGCAGCAGCTCCTCTGTGTCCATCCTGAGCTTTGAGGGGAAACAGAAGGAAAACCTGCATTTAGAATGCAAATACGGTTTTCATTACATTTCTGTTCATGTTTTCTAATTAATCATGTTTAAATGTTTCTTCAGAAAATACAAAAACCTCTGACTGCTCTGTGTCTGATTCTCTTTTTCCTCGTCTCTTTCCTCTGTTTTCAGCCAGTCAGTAAAACGCATCACTTCCTGGTCTGACAGTGATAAATGTCCAGGAACTTTTTCACTTCCACAGATGAAACAAAGCGTTGCAGAAAAGAATCTGAACTGAGGGTTTTCTGTGTTTGAGTGACTCCAGTTTCTTCTCTGATGGTTTCACTCCTCTGCTCTTCCATGAGGCGCATATTGTCGCACAGCATGAGGTGCAGAGAGCACATTTAGTACCTCAGCAGCAGCAGCTTAAAGCTAATATTAGCTCTGTTAGAACAGAGATGGACAGTTTTGTTCCAGCAGGCTAATGAGCAGAGAGCAGTGACGGCAGAGCAAAGATCACAAACGTTTCTCTGTGCTGGATGTGACTCCAGTTTCTATCAGCTGTGGCTCTTTGCTCACTTGAAGTCGTCTCCTGAAGGAGCAGAAGCTGAATGATTCTCTCTTCAGAATCTGGAGCTGTGTATTTACAGGCTGAGAGGCTCTGAGTGAGTCCGGCTCCAGGTGGTCTCTGGTTTGAGTCCTCCGGCTCTCTGAGGACGACTGATGGAGCAACAACTCATGGATTTAGTCTGGTTCAGGGACCCTAATGGATCGATTTATCTGGTCACATCTGTCACTTCATTAGTGTCTCTGATTGAAGCTGAATAATGACTCCAAGAATGAAGAGCCCACTTTGACTCAGAGCAGTGAACAGCTGCTGCATGAGGTCAGGTCAAGAATCACATCCACAACAAGAAGCAGAAGACTTTAACACTCCTCCCTCAACCACACACACACACCTGAGTGACGCAGCATGAGAAGCTGAGAGCAGAGGTATATTTTGAGTGTTTCAGAGAGTTTTTCTTGATCATGTCGGTGTGTGTGAGGTAACTCTTTAAAAGCTGAGTGTTCACTGAGTTTTATCTGTTTCTCTCTCTCAGTAAAATCAAACCGGACGTGTTGCTGCAGCCCGAGTGGAGCCTGGAGATTAAAAGAATCAGAGAGCTTATTTCTAAATGCAGAGGCTGTTAAAGCTCTTTTATCTTCACTGTTCTTCACTAAGGCTGATGTGACTGTTTGATTTAACCCTCTGTTTGAGATGGCCTCCAAACACCAGAGGACTCAGACTCTCTGATTGGCTGCTTCAGCTGCTGATTTATTCATTTGTGCTGTTTGGCAGACTCAGAGACTGAAATTCCAGCAAAGACTGAAAAAAATCAGACTCACTGAGGTCAAATATTGTTCATATTTCAGGAGTTAAAAACTTCAACATGAGTTTTTGTGGAGGCTGAGAGGAACAAAACGATGATGTGAAGCTTTAAATACTGTTCTACATGTCTTCAGTGATGGCAGCAGGGATTCAAACCAGCTTCTCGAAGTGCAGCGGGAGCCTCAAAATGTCCTTCACTGCCTGAGCTCAGAGTAATTCTTGTTATTTTTGTCACTGAAGTGAAACATCTGATGAAAACTGATGAAGTCTCTTTAAAACACATTTTGGTTCTCTCTCTCGTTCCCATCAGATGCTGTATCGAGCTGCTTCTTCAGATCCTTTTTCCAAACCTCCTTTTGCAGCAATCACATGTGAAACCTTTTCTTCCTGATGCCTCGCTCTCTTTTCCTCGCTCCCTCTCTCCAACATCAGCCACATTTAATGACGGCGAGCTGCAGCCTTTCCTCGGCTCTCACAGTGGGGGGTTTAACAAGGTCCTGCACTCTTTCTGCTCTTTCCTCCTCATTTTACCAACACTGCCACCACATTCCCTTTTAACCCTCTCTCTCCCAGTAATTTCACCTTTCTCTGGGGGGGAAAGTGAACAGATGCCTGACGGATGTAGAGAGAGAAAGGCTCCCCGTCCTCCTTCAGGGCTCAGTGCAGAGAGCTTTACAAACAGACGTCCATATCAGCTCATTCAACAATAAAAAAGATTTAAAAACATTAGATTTGTTTTAACGATCAATAAATAATGATCGACAGGTGTTTTCATACCTCTGTTCTTGTGTTTATAGATAAATATCTGCTGCTGGGATGGAGATCAGTCAGGTGTCTCTGAGTCAACATGAGCAAGAATGTGTTTGTGTTTTTACAGATGAGTGGAGATCTGATGTCCTTGGGCTTGAATTTATATTCATAACCAACGAGGAAATTAAAAAAGACTAAATCACCTCGAGTCTCATGCATCTCAGTTACAGACAGCATAAAGGAGTCATTGATCCAAAGCAGAGGAGACACTCAGAGAGGCCCAGGATCTCATCATCATCATCCTCCTCCTCCAAGGTTTGGTCAAACAGATCTTTGATTGATTTTTAGAAAGAGGTAAAATCAGCTCTTAAACAGGACGAAGAAAACAGTTTAGAGTCTGGGAGCTCTTGTTCTTCTCTGGAATGATTGTCTGCTAATCCATCTCGTCCTACAGAGCTCTCCTTGAACACTTCAGCGCTTTCTGTTGCTCCATCATCTTTAATCTACAGTGCGGAGCAGGACGGCTCTCTCCTGAGCTTCATTCAGTCCCACCTGAGTGTGATTTATGAGAGCTACTCTACTCTGAACCATGTCAGCCCCCCCATCACCTCCAGGCCCTCCCTCTGGGGGCTCAGCAGTGCGCTGTGATGTGTTCAGCTGTGCAGACGCTCCAGAGGTCAACCAGCATCTCCCACACGTCCTGTTAGAGCCTCCAGCTCTGCATGGGTTACTAAACGGGCCTGCAGGGCTCGTGTACATGAGGGTCATGAGAAGGAAGCCTCATTTTGAGGAGGAATATTTACTGTGAGAAATGTTGAAAACAAACCCACAGAGACAAAACATGACGACAACCAGAGCTGGAAGCAAAGCAGACACATGGTTTCTGACGTAGGCAGGCTGTGGTGTTTTCTATATGTTGGCCCCGTCACCTCAAACATCCTCGTCTGATTCCTTCTTTCCATCTTTCTCTTGTATTTTCCTCCTTTGTTTCTCGCTCTTTATAAATCTGTGCAGCCTGCCTCCTCTCTGTGTCTCCTGTAATGCCACAGACGCTCTCTGTGAAAGATGGGGGAGATCACAGAGGATTTCTGTGTCTGACCCCGCCGTGCCCTTTATCTTCCTCTCACAGCTTGATCTCTCACAGCGAAGTGCTTTTTATTGTTGTTTAGCAGCCAGCTCTGGGCCCGTGGCTCTGCTTGTTTCTGCCAGCCCCTCTCATTATTACACAGAGAGTCACTCTGCTGGGGACAAACCAACACATCTGCATTTCCTCTGGGCTGTGTTTTCTATTGACATTTAGCATAAAGCCTTCATCACCTCTGATGTTTTTATACAGGAGCTTTTTAATCAGGTACGAGTTAGCCATGGGGAGTCAGTTCTCATTACAGCTGTTTTAATGACTCTCTACAATATTTCATTTTAACTTTTTTATTGTTGATGTTTTTTATGTCGGGAGGATAAAAGTGTCTGTGAGGAATCTGTCTGAAGAGGATCACAGCGACACCTCTAAACTGGAATCATGCACACACTGTCATGATGACATGACTCTTAACAAGGTGTTTTGGAAATGAATGGAGATCAGATCTTCTTTTAAACACTACTTTTCTTTTTACCAGATAAAATGTGACGAGGTAAGGTATTTATCAACAGTTAGCGCTGTTGTTTGAAACATGACAACAAATAACTTTGCCAGTTTGAACTGTAGTTTAGTGAGATGTATCCGTAGGCTAACGTGTAATGTTAGCTAATCCTTATGTCCTGCTCATCTACCAATCAGAGCTAACGTTACCTCACTCTTCATTTTATTGACAGACTCTCAAGTTTCAGATCACTGCAGAATAACTGCTGCATGTGGGTTAGAATGAACATTATCACAAACAGTTTAGCCAGTGTCTTAGCCTTTAGCTCGTGTTTTAGCCTTTAGCTTGTGTTTTTGACTTTAGCCTGAGCTGTTGCTCTCCCATTTAGCTTTCTTGTGCTCTGACATCCTTTTTTCTGTCAGACAGTTCAGCTCCACCATCACTACTAAATAAATCCCAGAAATTGTTTTCAGCTTCTCACTACTAAACTTCGTCAGCCGGCGTGGTGTTGCCATAGAAACTTCAGCGTGCTGTAAATCAGTCCGGCCCTGTCCAACCCGATCGGGAAGCTAAGAAATAGCATTTAGAAATAACTTATATTGGATCTGATAATCTCAATTTAAGGTGTGGATTAGGATCAGGAAGATATCTAGGAGTGAGACTTTTTCAAGATCACTTAGAAAGTCCTCATAGGGACTTGAACCAGGATTTAAGACTTTCCACCTGTTTTGTTTCTGTCAGTAAGTGCATCAGATCCTCCGTGATCTTTAGACAGACCAACATAAATCCAGTTCAGAGGGAGAGATGGGAGATTTTTTTATAGACCGCTGAATTCAGAGTCAGAGAACAGGATTGGAAGATTCTTATGATGAGTGGGATATGTGACAGCGCAGCTCGTGTTGTTTGTCTGAACTAGCTCGCAGGCGTCGCTCCATTTCATGATAACTCACGCACCCTCATGATGAAGCCTGTTGTCTGTGAGATAAAGATCCTTTAGTATCTACTGAATGTCAATATGTTAAATTCATAGAAATGAACAATATTAACTTGTTTTTCAGCCTGGTTCCTAAAAACCTCTCTGATGAGTTGTCTGATAATAATCCAGTGTACTGATCCATGCCCTGCATGTAGCTGATCCTGATTACTTTGATCAGTCCCCTCATCAGCTGATCTGGTGGTTCCTCCACAGTGGAAACAAGTATTTTTGAAGTGTCAGTCTGTGTATATTCTGAGTGCCGTGGGGTTTTGTCGTGTCGCTGCGCTTACATCAACACAACTCTCACTTTGATCAGCTCCTTTTAACATTCTCCCGCTCAGTTCATAGCTTTCCTTTGCCCTCAGCGCTTTGTGTAATTAAGAGGGGGGAGTGGGTTTAATGAGCGCTCACTACAGCTGATGATTGGATGGTTAACTCCTGAATGCTGGTGCTGGAGCCGTGTTAACTGAGGATGGGCCTGGTTGTGGAGGGCTTTGTGGGTGAGGAGGAGGATGTCAAAATGTATTCTGTGTCTGATGGGGAGCCAGTGGAGGTTTTTTTAGGACGGGTGTGGGTGAGCAAGCGGGAGGCAGAGTTCTGGATATGTTGCAGTTTTTTGAGTTGTTTGGAAGGAAGGCCGTAGAAGATGCCATTGCAGTAATCAAGTCTGGAAGTGATAAAGGTGTAAATGAGGGTTTCAGCACTGGGAAAGGAGAGAGATGGACGGAGACGGACAATATTTTTCAGGTGGATGAAGGCAGTTTTGGTAAGTTGATAGATGTGATGTTCAAGATTGCGATGGGAGTCAAAAATGATACTGAGGTTGTGGACATGTGAGGATGGGGTTAGGGAAACATTATCGATTGAGAGGTTGAAGTTGTTGGTGGTTATGGTGAAGGATTTAGGGCCAATGATTAAGAGGTTGGATTGTTCCCAGTTGAGTTGTGAGGTAGTTTACTTGCATCCAGGATTTAATATCGATCAGGCAGTTGGTCAGGGTGGAGAGGGTTGGAGCAGTCATGGAATTGGTGGAGATGTAAAGTTGGAAGTCGTCAGCGTAGCAGTGGAATCAGAGACCGTTGGGACAGATGATTTTAACGATTGGGAGAATAAAGAGGAGGAGACCAAGCACTGAACCCTGGGGGACGCCATAGGGCAGAGAAGCTGTGGGGGAGGTACTGCTGATATGAATGAAGTGGTATCTGTCTGTGAGGTATGATTTGATCCAGGAGAGTGCAGTGCCACTGATGTGTAGAGTCGACTGTAGTCGGGAGAGGAGGATGGTGTGGTTGATGATGGATGGTCCTGCTCTCTCTGAAAGGCAAACTGCAGGTGAGGACCACACACACGTTCTGTGTTCAGATCAGATTGTGGAGATTCTCCGTCAGCTCTGATGAGACCTGACAGTCTGGGACACGGCTGTCTCTCCTGATGGACAGATGTGTGTGAGCATGTGTGCTGATGTTGTCCTCAGGGAGCATAAAGTGATGCTCACCCTGTCTGTCTGGGCTTGGTTTGTCAGCATAGCGTGCAGGAGAAATGGAAACCTCAGACAGCTGCTTTAAAAGCATTTCTGTTTTTTTAAAGAATCAAATCTTGTATAAAGTAAACAATAAGACTCAGACTCTGGTCATGACTCCAGGAAGACCTGACCCTGAACACAATCTTAGAAAAATGGAAACAATCCTGTTTGCAGGATGAAATGTCAAACTTGTATGAGAAGATTAAAGGTTTAAAAATGCTCTGCTGTCTGTTGAGTGATGTGAACATTTCTCCTGATCTTCAGCTGCTCTCTCCTTTTCTCTCTCTTTCTAAACGACCTCAGCTCGACTCACATGTACCTTTATCAGTCCTGACAGCTCCAACCTTCACAGTCACAGCTTTCCATCCACGCCTCTTCTGATGGATTCAGTGACGGTGTGGCAGCGCTGCTTTTTTCTTTTTCCCCCACACAGCGTCTGTCTGCCCTCCTCTGATTGGTCGGCTGCTGTGCCGTGATTGGCTGGAAGTGCTGAATGAGTGGAGTTGGACAATCAAAGCTGACCTGGATGGACATGAAACCCTCTGAATGCTTTTGTTTTCTGGACCCTGTTTGTTCCTCAGGTTATGAATGAGCAGGAGACCTGGCTGCAGCTCACCTTTCTTGGTTACTTCTGCTCTCAAGTGGCTGCTTAGTTCCTCCGTCTCTGTGTCATTGTGCTATACTGTGGCCCTGAGGCACTCTGATATTTCCCAGAGAATCATTTCTTTACCGTGACCCATTTTGAGTTTCTGCATCTCGCTGCTCACAGAAACCAGAGGGCTTTTTGCCTTTAAATAGTCGTTCTATTCTTCTGGTTTTCAACAGCCAGTTTATACATTTGAAAGATATTTCTGCAGATGAAAGCAGCTCAAGAGGTCATAACTTTAGACTTACGCAGAGCGCGTCCTTGTTGGATTTTTGTGACACTTTCCTCTCTTTTATCCGTCCAACTTTGATCTCCTCATAAATTAAAGGCTCATTTCACCAAAACTCACTTTGGTTGAGAAGATGAACAGGTGAATAGTTAACTGAGCAGCAGCTGCTATTGGGAACAGATCCATTACATGACCACATCATCTTCAATTTAAACTGGGGGGGGGTCATGCCTGAGTACTCCAGCAGACTTGTTTAAATAAATTCGTCCCCTGTCCAGAGGAGTTGCCAAGAATTCTGGGCCCCCTGAAAAAAACATCTCCATGGGCCCCATCACCACAGCCAACCCCCCAAAATGGTTAATATTATATATATTTTATATATCATATATTTATATTTGGTCGTCTGGGTCATGTGTATAAGTCGGTGGTGAAGGGTTTTCAGATGTGCAGCCTCTCCAAACGGAGGGCTAAGCAGTTAGCTACATACCGTTCAGTCTCAGCAGCCACTCGATCTGGAGGAGATGTTTTCTGTACCCATGAGAGGAGTGTGTGTGTGTGTTCATGACCTTTGTACAAGTGCTTTTGTACTGTCTTATATTTCAAATATGTGTGTGTGTGTGGTGGTGGGGTCTTATTTCACTATGAGTCGATATCTGAGGCAGGATCTCGTTCCTCACCTCTGATTTTGTCTTTCCTCCTCAAACTCCTGGGAGCTGAAAAACCTGGAGACAGATGGTTTCAAAGAGACATCGAGTCTCTTGTTGCTGTTTCTGTGTTTCTTTGTAAAGTTGTGCAGTGAAACATGATGAACACCAAAGAGAAAGTAACTCTTCCCAAGGTCTGACGCAGGGTTTCAGCATCAATCTGCATCGTTACCTTCATGTCTGACGTTAAAAGATGGAGAATACTCTGCTGGTTTCTCTTCTCCAAGGCGTCACATTCATCCAGCTGACATCTGATCAAAGGTGATTCATGCCGCTCTCACCTTTGATGAGGTAATATCACACCAAACCCGTGGAGGAGAATATTCCACATTTTACTGTGCAGTCTGACTGTGAGGATACAGAGCTCTGAGAAGACAGACACGCTGTTCAGGTTTGTTCTTCTTCTGGTTCCTCTGAATCATTTATTTGGCTTCTTGTTTTTTCTTTTAACCTCTTAGTTTAAAGTCTGTGTAAAACAAATTCAGCCATTTTCTTCTAAACACATTAAATAGGTCAGAAATGTATTTCCTTGAGACATGTAAGAGCCATTCAACCATTTAGGATTTAATTATGGAGCTCGGCTTCACAAACTGTTTCAAATGTCTGTGTCCAGGATTAAACAGGCAGGTCAGAAATCAAACGCAACTGAGCCGGACTTTAAGAGCGGGACTTACAGACTCTGTAGAGATTTTGCCCTTAAAGTGCTTCTTCTCGCACCTGAATTTCCTCTGCAGACGTATCGTTGTTTGCTTGGTTTCTCTTGGCTTCAGCAGCTTCTGGTTTCCTCACACTCACTCTTCATCATTTGGATCCAAAGTCTGCTGATTGTTTGTAAAATGAGTTTAAAGAACTCTTAAAACAGCTTTAAAGAAGATTAATGTGTCTCTGTTCTTTTCTGCAGATCAACAGTGCTGAATCTCTAATAATGATGCTCATTAGATCGATTTGTTTTTAAGGATGGATCATTTCTTTCTTACTTAATGTGGAGCAGAGAATCAAACATTTGCTTTGATTCTTTGAGCATAAACAAAGTTCAGTCCCTAAATGGACTCCAAAGCCAGCTGAAGTGTTGTTTGTTACTTTTAACGTCTTCTTCAGAAACTTTATTTTTTCTCATTTCTCAGCTTTTGTTCAACCTTAAATCCAAACCAGATGTTCAGAGCAGTCAGGACCAAACTTTGTGTTCTCCAAAGCTAAAATGAAGTCTTGCTCGTGTTCCACATCATGAAGCTCTCCTCACTTTTCCCTCTCCGTGGATGAACTAGATGTCCTCTTGTGCACTGAAGCACTGAAGAATTGCTTTTTGTTTTGTCCGTGTCTTGAACTTTGTTCCTCGATCTGTAGGAGTTTCCTCTCACTGAGCCGTCCTGCTGACAAAGAGTTACGAGAAACACAGTCTGAATCCCTGCACAGAAACAAAAATGGCTGCTTCAACACCTTTAATTGAACACTGTCTGAACTTTTGTTTCCTGTCCCGGTGTGGGAAGCCATAACCTGTCAGCCTGGACTGTTTTTGAGTTTGTCTGCAGGAGATCTGAGAGAGACGGGGTCGTCCTCTCTGCAGCTGGACTCCTTCAAGAGCAAATCAGCACCCAGTGAACCATGAAGGCAGCCTCACAGCAGCTCCTCAGACTTGAAGGAAGTTCTTTCTCTTCTTTTTGTCTCTGTAACAGAGTTTGTGCAGCGTGTTTGAGCGTCTGTTTCCTGCTGCGTGTCGTCATTTGCTTCGACGTTCACACTCGTTCTTCGTTGCCGTTCGTCACTCAGTGAACACAGAGAAGATGCTCTGTGATGCTGTGATGGATCACTGCTTTCATTCAGACAGTAACTGCAGTGACATAAACTCATGAAAACACTTTATGAGAGCGAGCTGTGGTTTGGAGAAACAGCGAGTGAACGTGTGGCCATCAATCCAAACCGTCCTGTGGTCTCATTAGGTCGACTTTTATTCCTTTGTCCTCTGGAGCTTTTCTCGGGTGTCGTAATTCTCCAGAAACTTTTGTTGCGTGAGTCGATGTTTGGCAGGAAACCTCTTTGTGTCAGTGTGCTTTTATTTCACAATGATCACATTTACATGAGCAACATTTCTGTATTATGACTGAAATCATTTGGACTGAAGACTTTTAATCTGACAGCACAGAAACACAGATGAAACTCTTGTTTTTCTGATTGTTGTTGGATCAAGAAGTTGTTAAAGAAGCGAGCCTTTGACCAACCTGTGGACCTGCTCTGCTGTTGTGTTTCGTTTCAGACAGAATCGGCAGCTTGTTCATTCTTTGTTTCCTCCTTTGAAGACTCGTACGTGTCTGAGCGACAGGCTGGTTTCTTTCTTTCAAAGTTTGTTTCCTTCTTTCTCCTTCTGCCTTCAGGGATTTCCTTCGTCTGCTGAAAAGTCATTGAACGCACCATCCTGCATGTGTCATGGTAGACCGATCAACTCAAGTGACTCTGTGTGAATTTTTTAGTCTGTTAATTCATCAGCTCACCTGAAACCTCTCTGCTCATGGTTCAGTCTGAGACCTGGATGACATGATGCTGAGCTCAAGTGATGAAACGTCTCTTTTTTTTCGACTCCTGATCGTTTCACCTCTGATTGTAGAAACACCACAGGAACTTTCTCCAATTACTTTTTCCAGGGGAGGCCTCTCTAGTCAATGCTGGAGTAATTACCTGAGTGTCCGTCATTGTTCATCCAATATCTGCTCACACTGAGCTGTGACATCTTTAATAGCTTTAGTGAGAGCATCTTTTATTGCTCTTCTGAGGGATTTGATTACTGTTTGATGTAGCATATGCTTGGAGTCGGAGTTTTTCACTGGCTGTAAATAAATCCATTCTCCTGTGTCCATCATCTTTATGTGAGGAAGATGAAAAGACAACAAAGCAGAGAGAGATAGAGAGATATATATCTATATCTATATCTATATCTATATCTCTATATATCTATATATCTATATCTCTATATATCTATATCTCTATATATCTATATCTCTATATATCTATATCTCTATATCTCTATATCTCTATATATCTCTATCTCTATCTCTATCTCTATCTCTATCTCTATCTCTATCTCTATCTCTATCTCTATCTCTATCTATATATATATATATATATATATATATATATAGAGAGAGAGAGAGAGAGAGAGATAGAGAGTGTAGTACAGACACACGAAGATGATCCAAAATAAACTCTGGGACGTGTGCGTTCGTACCCTATAAATCATCAATATCCGACGTTTAACTCCAATTTCTGAACTTCCTGTGTGGATTTCACCTCTTTTGTAGGGCGTAGCTCCTTAAATAAACCAATCACGTCTCTCCTCTGACAGATAGAAACAGTGATATTATAGTGAAGTGGTTAAATCCAGTCTCATGTTCTCTGTATGTCTGAAAGGACTCCTGGCTGTGTGTGATGAAGACGACTCTCCAACAGGCTGAACGTCCTTCGACTGGAAACCATCAGAAAACATGTTCAGTGATGTGGAGGCTTTGGGGTTACTTCACATCAACAGACCGTCTGTTGTTTTAATTCCTGTGTTTAATAAGTCATCAGGAAAGCTTCTGCTGCCTGTGGACGCTGCTTCTTCAGTAATGGATGCTTTTCCTGTGTCCAGGTGAGTTTAACTGTAGAGGATGAAGACGTGTTTGCTGGCAGAAAGCTCTCAGTGATGGAAGAAAATGGACCAATAACTCGTGTCCATCCCAAACCAAATAAAGCTGCTGATAGCTGGAAGCATTCAGAGCTGGAGGAGGTTTGAATGTAACTCAGTCTTTTCTCCTCCAGTCTCTGTTATCTGTCTCGCCCACACACAGACGTATACACAAACATTTACGTCACCTACATGTGTGAACCTGTCTGCCCCTCCAGGCCAAGAGAAAAAGAGTCTCTGATTCAGAGTTTGAACAAATGATGCATGAAAACAACACAGAACACAAACAGAATGTGTGTTAGTCTCTTCTAACAATGACTACAGGCTTTAAAAGGCTTGAATAACAGTGAACACACACACAAACACACACACACACTTATCCAACCGGAATAAACTTCCACTCATGTAATTTTAAGAAATCCAGGTGGAAAAAAAAACCCCTCAGACACCAACAAGAAAAATGACACGATGAAAAATGTTTGATTTTCCTCTGCAGTGGAAGTTTAGTTTGACAGAAATAAGTCGGCTGTTTGGTTGTTGTTGTTTTGACACACTGGACGTCCGGTGCTCAAAGCAGCTGTTTGCATGTGGTGCCATCATGCAGTCCCTGCTCTCCACTCTTTGCATCAGACAGTCAGACACAATCAGGACTCTGTAATTCTTCATGTAACTAAATCCCTCTGCAGGCTTTAGGCCGTGTGATTAGACTGAAACTCCAGCATGGAAATAAGCAGAGAGGTGGGTTTTATAATGAGATCCTGAGTTAGAGCCCATTAAAATCACTGTCCTGCTCTCGTGGCATTTTTTTTCCCCTTTTACCTGAAGATCTTTTCATGGTCTTCAAAATATTCGCTCTCGACCCTGAGACCTGGTGTAGAGAGAAAGACAGAAGTTGTTAACAAAGTCTGGATTGTTCAGGTGTCTGTTCTTTGAGTGTCATTGCACCAGGAAAGAGTTTTTGAGCTTATAAGACAGAGTTTGGTTCAGCTGTCGTAAAAAGAGTTCATTGTTTGCCGTAAATCTTGAGAAGCTGGATATAAACCGTTTGTTTCTGGATGACAAGAATCGTGTGTGAGTTTGTTTATTCTTGTTTGGATTTGATGGATCGCTCTCAGTCGAGATTGTACAGTTTTTTGTGCTGATGTAGTTTCACTTTCCTGGTTGTGCTGATGTCTGTAGGTGAACGGGATGTAGAAACACACACATCAAACACACACACTCAGCAAGGTCACAAAGTCATCCACTAGCAGAGGGCAGTTTTGCAGTCTCTGCATCTTCTTGTGCCTGCTGTTTTTTTAATGATTAAGATGCTCACGTGTGTGAGCAGCCTGAGAGGTTTGCATGTAAATGATCAGATGTCACACACACACACCTGAATTAAATCAGGCTCTATAGCATAGGTGTCAAACTCTGGCCCGCGGGCCAAATTTGGCCCGCAGTGTAATTATATTTGGCCCGCGAGGCAATTTCAAATTAATATTAGAGCTGGCCCGCCGGTATTATACGGCGGCAGCGCTGTAACACCGCATTCACCGCTTAAACTACAAATCCCATAATGCTCTGCTGTTGTTTTGGCGCGTCAATTAGGACAGAGGCAGACACCCCTCCTCCTCTGTGTCTATGGTAGCGGTCATGGATGTATTAGGAAGATAGTGATCCGTCTTCATGCGCACTCCTTCGGCTGAAAGCTCCAGCGCACCCCTATTATTATTAGTAGTAGTAGCAGTATTAGTATCATTATTATTAGTATTAGTATTATTAACAACTCGATTTTGCACACCTGCACTTTAAAGTTATATAAACCTTGCTTGTTCAATATTCATTGTTAAATCAAAACTTGTTTGGTTCCATATTAAAACGTTCATTTGTTCAACCTCGGCCCGCGGCTTTGTTCAATTTAAAATTTTGGCCCACTTCGTATTTGAGTTTGACACCCCTGCTCTATAGAGTGATTCCTCCAGCCTGCATTAGTTCAGACATGCATATTTACCCTCTTATTGTTCAGTTTCTCCTCACGTGATCGTGTGGTGTATTCATAAATATTTTTTCATGTCTTCAGGCTCGATAAGTCGTCAACATTCTATAACGTAACATCGTTTAGTCTGTCATTTTGATGTATTATTGGTGTCTCTTCACACTCTTCTCCCTCGATCAGCTTCCTTCTTCTGTTCCCTTCTGATCTCAGTCCAACCTCACCCTGGTCTCCCCCTTCAGGCTGGCAGTTAGCTGTTGAGAGCTCACTCATTGTGAACAAAATGCTCCCATGCTTCTCTCTCAGCTGGGAGGTTTATAACCGATACGCCTCAAAATGGCTTCATTTCCCATCAGCCCCAGCTCCCTGAGGGAGCGTTTAGTGGAGCCAAAGGCCAATCAGGAGAGTCCAGGAGATCAGTGAAGCCTCGGTCTGAAATCAGTCCTCAGAGTTCACGAGCTCATGACTGTGGGGCACAGGAGGAATCAGCTTCACATGGAGCGACTCATTTGAACCAGAGACTTTCTAAAGGGGGCAAAAACCTGTCCTGGTTTAAAAAAAAAGAGCAGAAAGCTTTCATGAAAATCACCAAAACAAGAGAATCTTTGGTGTTTCTACCTGACTGACTGCTCTCACTTCATTAATGAAACAATATAAAGTGTGAAATGATGATATTAGGCTGAAATCCTGCTGCTTTCTCTCAAAGATCAGTGAACAGATTAATTGGACTCACTCCATGAGTTGTCATTTCACCATTTCTGACACAGCGGGGAATGTTAGTTACAAAAAGCCTCGAGAAAACAAGAATCTTTCTGTGCTTAATTAAATGTTAGTTACTGGACTCTACAGGCACATGTAGCTCCTCATTCATGATGAATATTAAGAGGATCACTGAGCAGTGCTGAATCTTTTTAAATGTCCTCTGCTGTATCTCTGCGTTTACCGCACTGACGTTCATGAAACCACATGACGAACTGTGGGAACACGGACCAATCAGAATCAATCGGCAACAACCAGCTGAGGTGAATGTCTCTCTGGAGTTTTCTGAGGTTTTATCAGCAGGTGTGAGGACAGGAAGCGTGTCGGCTGTGGAGAGACTTGATTTTCACTTCATGATCAAATGATTTGAGCTCACAGAGACTGTTTCCTCTCTTTACTTTAATGAGATCCTGAAACCATCAACCCCTGACACCTGAAGGCCCTGAAAGGATCCCCTCATATTCAAACAAACAGAAAAGGAGCCATGATTCATTTTGCTGGTTCAGTAACATCAGATGACCTGGGATATATCTCTCCTTCCTTCCCATCATGCAACCTTCACTTCCTGTGTGAAGCAAGTAAAGGATTCTGTCTTAACTCTGACCTTGTAATAAAATCCTCCTCTTCAGTCTCCAGATGAAAAGTCAGACAGAGAGTTTGTGAAGCTTCAGAGAGTGAAGGTGGCTTTTTAAAGGCTGTGGACGTGTTTGGTTTCAGACGGATGATGAAATGAAAACAAATATCTAACAGATCAAATCACATCAAATAGATTCATATGAACCCTTTACAGCCATAACTCTGCTGGTCTGATGGTAAATTTGTTGGAAGGTTGTAAAGTTTGATGTCTGTGGTTGAAGTTTCTCACTTTTATCAAGGTGCACGAGCTTTTGATGCAATCTGTCATTTTTTTTGTCTTCCAGCTCTGTTGTTTCTACCGAGCTGCTGCTCTTCATCAAATGTTGAACAGAAAGAAAGCGCTCTCTTAAAGTTACAGTCATTCGGACTTTAGTGAAGTGTAAACAGCATGAGATGAAGTGAGCTGGAAGGCAAATATTATTTTAATTAGTTCAGGAATAACTAAGAGCACTTTGGTGTAAAGTGATGAGTGTTAATGTGATCATCACTCAAAGTCCACTCACCTGTTTTCATTCTTAGTTTTCTTTTTCTCTCTTTCAGGGAGTCCTGCAGAGCTGCTGCGTCACCACCACTGAGCCGTCAGATCGTGGCCTGGTTTTCCTGCAGACCACAACTGTCACAATTTTCATTAATAGTTGAAAACTTGTTTGAAGTACAACTGAACAAATACCTGGATAGACACAAAGTATTAATGGACGGTGAGTATGGATTCAGATCAGGAGGATCTACATCAGTGGTGCGTAACATGTATAGAGACCAAAAAATTAGCTGTTGGTATTTTAATTGATTAAAAAAAGTCTTTGATACACTTGACCGCAAGATATTGATCAAATAGATGTAAAACTGTAGCATCAGAGGAGCAGCCCTTGAGCTGATAAAAAGGTTCATTAGTAAAAACAACATTTTGTGCAGTCAGGTGAAAATAAATCAAGTCGATCCACACTTACCTGTGGCGTCCCTCAAGGGTCAGTTTTGGGTCCCAAGTTATTTATAATTTATATCAATGACACTGATAAAGTTTCTGATCAAATGGAATGTATTGCTTTTGCAGATGACAAGTTTTCACACATAATCTCAAACAGCTGTTAGATGAAGAATATGATAAACTGAGAAATTTAAAAGGTTAGTTTGTACTTTTTTAATATGAAATATTTACTGTTGAGCAAAAAGAAAAAAAAATACTGAGACTGTCTTGATGACCCTGTTTAATTTTTTACTTTTTATACACAAGAGAAAGAAAGAGAGACCTGTTGTTACACCTGTGAGTAGCATGGACATCCACAAACTTTATTTCATGTTTCTTATTTTTATTTGATGGGATTTTTATAATTTCATCTGCCAGACACTTGAATTTCCCTTCAGGGATTAATAAAGTAGATTCTGTTCTGTTGTATTTAAAGTCCCATCAAAATTAGGAAAAGAGAGACTTTGCTAAGACAGTCTTATAAAATCAAAGACACATAGTACAAAAACACAAGAAAGGAAAATCACTTTTAAATGAGATCCGTAACTTCTGAATGAGTCAGAAATGAACTTTTACATCACTGAAAATAAGACTCTTAAAAAAACAACTGAAATGTCAGACCAAGTTTTTCATTTTGAGAAAATATTATTGTGACTTTTACATGATTAAAAAAAACAGTTAAAGTCTGACGTGTGAAAGTTTTGTTCATAGCTGAGCTGAGTAAGATGACGAACCAATAGTTGTTTTGATTCCTGCTACAAACAGAACTTACAGTCACTCTGTCCTAACTTTGTGACATTTATTATTCTGTGTGTGTGTGTGAGAAATGTGTGTGTGTCTCTGAAACCTCGGTCAGCTCTGATCACTTTCTGGCTGAAAAACAGAAACTGGTTAAACCGACTCATCTGATGCTTTTCTTTGCTTTATTAGCCAAAGTAGCTCCTCCCTCACACACACACACACAGCTCAGCTCTCTGACTTACTCTGAGCTGGCACACGTCGAGTTTGCTGAAAAGAAGAAAATAAAGTGGAGAGTGGGCTGATCGCAGGAACAATAACAGCATCACTGGGTGAGAAATAAGTTATTTCTAGGCTCAGTTCCATCTAGGCTGATTTGAGACCTTTTTTCTCATCCGAATCAGCTTCTCTCTGCCAGCAGGACAGCAGGTTGTCTTTTGTTCAACTCTGAAATGATCATGATGACTATTGTGTTGTTAACCTGCTTTAAATAATCCCCTCTAGTTATCCTTCCTCCTGAATCACCTCTCCTCTGAGCGTACCCACAGTCAGCGGGACGGATGATGTAAACATGCCTGTGAAGCTTCAGTCGGGAACATTAGCTCAGCAACGGCACCACAATGAACGTGTTATCAGGCGTCGCTTGGCAACATTCAAGCAGCTTTTAATGAGAGGGTCTGAGCTCAGAGGTTGTTGTGTCAGTTTTAAAAGAATATTAATTAATAGGATGAAAGAAAACAGGCTCGGCAGCCGGCTGGACGGAAGGTTTCCTCTTTGACAAAACCTGTTTACAAAATGAGAAGACAGAGCAGCTGAAATCACTTCAGCTGAATGTTTGGAGTCAAGCTGTGAGCAGCCGGCGTGAAAAGTCTGAGGTTCAAACGTCACATTTCACACAAGTTTCAATTAAAAGTCATGTGACAAAATCTGGCAGGTTTTGGCGCCCCCTGTGGACAAAGAGGCGTCTCGTCTCTTTTTAAGTAAAAGTTTTGAACAAGCTTAAAAATCCTCCGTGATCCTCTCTGATGACATCCTGACCATTTCAGTACAAAGTCGCTGTTTAAGCTCCAAACAGACTCAGAGAGACGCAGAGCCACTTCCTGTTACTGTCATTAGTTCACACTGAAACAGCTGAGAAATAAAGTTAACCCAGAGTTCACTTTCACTTCAAACATGAACATCTGCTGTAACACGAGGAGGACGCAGCGCTCTGTGGTCAGGGAGCGGGTCGCTCTGTTCATTAAACTAACGTTAGCTTCTGGAGCTTAGCTTCATTAGCTTATCTGTAACAGCCCAGATAACAAAGGTTATCAAACATTCCACTGAATGATTCAATGTAAATACTGTAGCTCCAAACTAACAGAGACACTCCTGGTGAAGATGGTAAAAAAGAGGTTAGATTGTTCTCCTGACTGATGCTGATCCTCTATCTTGTTGTCTGAGATGCTGATGGTAACCAGATGTGGTTTATCAGGTTTGCTCTGGGACCTGGAAGTTTTGTCTTGTAAGTGAAACTTTATCAACTTTTTCAACAATAAAATGATTCATAAATCCCTCCACTGTGTAGTTTAGATGAACCCAAAGTGAGGCTCTACTTCTGTTGAACTGTCAGGGAGGAGCAGGACAGACTTCAGGCTCAGCCGGCTGCTGCTGCTGCTCCATGATTTCCAAACCTGCCAGTGAGAGCTCACACAGTAAGTGCTGTAAAAGCTCTTACTGTAAGGGTGGAAAAATGAACTCCAGATGAGGAGAACGAGCCTCTGCTGGATGTTATGGTGACTTCCTGTTGACTTTACCGCAGGGCTTTATCTACGGGGATCTGAACGTGTTTGGTTTTCTCTGTAAGACTGAGGACTTGGCAGAGAACCTCCAGCCTGAGGGTCCTCCAGCAGCTGGTGTGTGTGTGTGTGTGTGTGTGTGTGTGTGTGTGTGTGTGTGTGTGTGTGTGTGTGTGTGTGTGTGTGTGTTGTATTGGTTAAGAGAAGCTTCAGTGTTTAGATTTCAGAAACAAAGTCTAGACTCGTGCTGTCCTCTGAGGTCATGTTTTCTGTGTTCTGTTTGAAGACTTTATCAAGTTAAACCTTCAGGTGAGGGATTTCACATCAAACTTCTCTTGTTACAGAAACATTACAGAAGAAAAAGCTTTGAACCAATAAAATGTCACAGATTTACTGTGACCTTTGTTTCAGAGGGTGTTTGCTCATCTTTGGCTCTGTTCTGCAGCCATCGATGATCTGATCCAAAGTAACCGCAGAAATCTCAGCTGAAGCTAAAAACATGAGCAGATTTTGTTAAAGTATGAGCAGAAAAGTCGAAGACCTCATGAGTTAAACCTCCAGCTTTAACTTTCAGAGAGTCCAGATGTTTGAAGAGGTCAGGCTCCAGTCAGGCAATCATGGTTTGATGTTGATCAACATTTTGACCTCCAACGATTACGAAAATAAGAAAAAAAAAAACTTAATCTGGCTGATTCCAATTACGATGAGGCTTTGGTTCAGTCTTTGGTTATGGAGATCACAAAGCTGTCAGTTTTATAAAGCTCAGAGGTTTTTCTGTAACAGGAGGACAAAAATCTGTCACTCGTAAAATGATTTTGACCCTGACTTTCTTTAACTCATCCTAATACATTTTACACACATGAAAAACAAAAGTGGATTTAAAGTCGAACTCATCCTTCTTGTGTTTCTCTGCAGACCTGAACCGTTACCTGACAAGACTCTGTCTCCATGACGATGTCCATGTCAGAGCCCAGCAGCCGGGCTGCAGCCCTGAACAACCCG
Source organism: Labroides dimidiatus (assembly GCA_030710495.1). Classification (NCBI taxonomy): domain Eukaryota; kingdom Metazoa; phylum Chordata; class Actinopteri; order Labriformes; family Labridae; genus Labroides; species Labroides dimidiatus. The sequence goes on along the minus strand of CM061150.1, from coordinate 6,684,902 downwards.
AGGACGCCCTTGATGAGCTCCGATGGACAGCTGCTCATGCCAGGTACCAGAGAAAACACGCTACACGCTGCCAAACAGGTCACACTGAGCCGCACAGAGTGAACTGCATCATACTGTGAACAGACTGATGTGAGAGTTCTTCTCCCACAGCTCAGAAAAACCTTCACATGTTGGATGGTCGAAGGTAAAGCTGCCTACATGTTCAGAGGCGGGACAAACTGCCGCCAGGAGCTGCAGAAGTTTCTCAGCTGCTGGCTTGAATTCACAGACTGACGAGGAAACCGTGGAGGAGGAACGATGAGTAACACCGTTTCCTCCCCCTCTGATGCCCCCAAAGTGCCCTCGAGCAAGTTGTTGAGCTATGAGCGCCAATACTGGAGCCGCTGTGCTCATCTCGCTGGGCAGCTCCTGATGTGTCAGTGTTTGGATGTCTGAAGGCCTCCCTCTCCTCTGCATCCACTCCTCCAGGTGCCTCTTCTTAAAGATCTGCTGTTCGCTCATTTTCCTGCTTCAAGGCTTAAAAATGACGACGATGCTGCTGACGTGTTTTCATCCTCGTGTGGGCCTGTGGAGGCTGTAAGTCATCCTTGTCTGACTGTACAAAGTCCAGCTGGAGCTCAGGGTGTTTACAGTGGACTGAAGGATTTCCCCCATTGTTTAGAGCCACATGTGGTTGATCTCAATCCTGATTGGCTGAGTACGTATGTGGAAGTTTTGGACTAAACTTGTCGATCTGTTCCCCCCGTTTCTGTTTATGCTAAGCTAACCATGCTAACCAGCCACAGTGTCACATTTCATCATCACTGATATCACTTTTATCGATCTAACCAAACTCTGATGGACAAAAGTCTCCTTCTTCCAAACTGTTTGAAGGACAGAGACTTTGACAGCGCTGAGCCTGTTTATAGAGTTTTGATGAACAGTGAAGGTCTGCTGGAGTCGGTCGTCTCAGGTCAGCAGCTGAAAATAAACCAGCGTGTCGTATTTATGTCCGCTCTGAAACAACACACAAACACACGTCCTCACCTTTGGCCCATAACTTGGCACAAGCTATGAAATATGAAAACACTTTCTGGTTATGTTTGTTTGTTTTTGAAGTAATCCAGACTTGAGGTCAGAGTAACTGAGGAAAAAAATCACTTCATGTTAGAGCTCCTGACTCCATCCTTCAAAAAGGAGCAAAGATACAGAGTGAAACACATTGTCAGATGGTAAAACTCAAAAATGTCACTTGGTGTAACTAATGTTTATCAAAAACCATTTAAAAAAAAAAAAAAAAAAAAAAAAAACACACACACACACACACACACACACACACACCAACAACCACTTCAGTTGACAACACTGTAAAAAAATGAATTTAAACCAACTGAGCCAAAAAATGTCTGCAACATGCCGACTGAGTCCAACAAAAGCCATATCATCAAGTCTACAAATGAACTATTTGAAATTTCTTAACTGATTTCATTAGTACACCGTCATATATTGTAGGAAAGTGAATTATTTCATACTTGTCATTTTTTTGTAGTAACATTTGACAGTTTAATGGGACAGATTCTTCAATTGCTTAAAAATGGTAGAAATGTCATTTATAAATACCATGACACCAACAGAAATGCAAACATGTTTGTACGAGTTTAAAGCAGATTTTTGAAAACTCATATTTGTTAGAGTCCCAGAGAAAAGTCGAATCAACAGGAGTGACATGATGTCTGGGAAGCAGCACTAAACCAGCGACCTACACATTTAACCAAAATGTGTTACTTTTCAGTTTGTAGGACAGCATTCAAGGAAAATAGTTCTACCTCAGTGTTATGTTTCTGCAAGTCATGTGACGTGAAAGACAGGGAAACAAAAGGAAAATTCATAAGACCAAAAAAAAAGGGATTTTGGGGTCAAAAAAGGTGGAGTGGAAGCATGACTCTGCACAACCACCCACTAACTTGACTGAAAGTGTAATCGAACTAAAGAAAATGGCCTCAAACAACAGCAAAATCACTTAACAGAGAGAATAAACCAAGAACAAAAGAATCTCATTGGAGATCAACTGTCCTTCCCACCACACACACTCTCAAAACACTCTTCCCACAAACCAAGAGAAGCCAACTGAAGGTGTTAACTCTCTGGTGTCACAAACCAAACTGAAGGAAAGAGCCTCCTTTTAAAGACTAGCCAGGCTGATGAGCACCAGCTGGGTGCGCTGAGGACAGGTGCTCTCAATGAGAAGCTCGTTAGGAGAACTGGAGGTCACAGGCACCCAACCCCCAGTCTACTAAACTGAAGTAGGAAATTAATACTGATCTTAATTACAACTTTCTGCTAAAGGAAAGACATTTGCTTTTCCTGATATCCTTCTTCTTTAATCGACCCAGTCCTCCTTTCCATCCTGTGTGACTGATCTAGCACTGCCTCGACAGCTGCACCAACTTAACATTTGCAGCTCAATAAGTATTTTAAATGACCTCCATAAAAATATAGAAGAATTTTTTTTAGCATTTTCCTCAAATAATATGACACTCTGATTAAGAGATTTATCTGCACCATCATCTCATTCTCATATTTTTAAATGTTTCCAAAATTTCTGACTTTTCTGAGCCGTCATTTGTCATTTTTTTTTATCTCTAGAATGAGACCGTTTCCGTTAATTTGGCAGAAAATGCTGTTCAACCAATCAGTTCTAGCTTTAGTTAACTTGATGAAAGATAAGATACAACCTCAATTCCAATGGATGATTTGTAAATCCTGTTTAATCTAAATACAACTGAATATTCTCAAAGACAAGATATTCATTGTTCAAACTGATAAACTTTTTTGTTCTTTGTCTGTTATTCCTAAAAAGTTGGGACAGGTTCAACAAAAGACTGGGAAAGCTGAGGAACGCTCCATAAACACCTGTTTGGTATATTCCACAGGTGAACAGGTTCATTGGAAACAGGTGAGTGTCATGATTGGGTATAAAAGGAGCATCCCTGAAAGGCTCAGTCATTCACAAGCAAGGGTGGGGCGAGGTTCACCACTTTGTGAACAACCATGTGAGCAAATAGCCCAACAGTTTAAGAACAATGTTTCTCAACGTACAATTACAAAAGATTTAGGGAATTTAGGTTCTCTTTCTGTCGTTGGCGTTGTGTTCTTGAATTATTTTAACATTGTCATCGAATGACTCAGATATTAGCATATAGCAGTGATCTGAATCATGTGATCAGTGTTAAAATGAATCAAAGACATGACAGATGGAAAATGAACCTTGATCAGGCTGTGACTTAAAATCTACGTCAACAACAAGCGTGTCCAGGCGTGTGCATCCCTTTTAAGTGTCCTCTGGAAACACTTCCATTGTGTTGTGGTCAATGTGCAGCATGTTTTTCTAATGTGTTCTCGTGTGGTCTTTGCAGTGCGTTTTCTAAGTGCTGTGCATGTGTTGTCAAATTGATGGAGATGTTTCCATAATTCACTTGTTATGGTCTGCATGCGTTTTCTGAAGCTGCAGTGCTTTGAGCTCTCAGAGCCACCGTGAAAGAGAACTAAAAAGAAGAGGGGAACAAAGGAGAGCTGCTGCAACAAGTTGCTACTGGAGCGGTGCTTGACAATTTAAAAAAAAAAAAAAAAGTTATTTTGGAGTTTTATTTCAGACGCTCTAAAATCGATCACACCCTCAGCCTCAAAGATTCACAATAAAAACTCCTCATTCACACAAAGACAGAATTACATAAACATGTTTTCTTTGGACTCATAAAGCTTTGAATAAGTAACAAACATTATGGATCTTGAATTATTATTATTATTATTATTATTATTATTATTATTATTATTATTATTATTATTATTATTATTATTATAGTTTCTGAAAAGACAATCAATATAAAGCTCCTGTCAAAGCATTAAACACACCAAATGTTGCACAAAAGGAAAACAAAGCATGAACAGGAGAGAGGATGATGACCCATAGAAAATGGAAGCTTAAACAGGCATTTATTTTTCATTTTAACTGCGTAAAACTGCTTTTATTCTGAAGCCTGTCATTGTGTTTATAGTTGGGGTTGTTCTTTCTGTCAGCTGAGTTGAAGATCTTGACTCCAGGTGAACTTTAATCCAGCTCAAGCTGTGCGAAGCATAAATATATCGTTATCTTTATGGTCGGAGCTGGAGGCTGAATGGAGGTTGTGCGTGTTGCTGATATTATTGTTGTAGAATGGATGGTTTATATCTCTCTATATATACACACACACACATACACACAATGTGATAAAGAAGGATATCATAGAACAGAAAAATGTCTCTCCTCTGTCCCTCCTCTCTCCATCAAATATGATAACATCTGTTTTCTGCTCTCTCTCTCTCTCATCATATATATTTCTCTCTGACCTCACCACTACTCTCTCCCTCTCTCTCTCACACACAAACGCACACCACCGACACACACGTTCCTTTGAATCTGGCAGGATTTATTCACTCTGACAGCCGTGCCTAAGACACTTTGTCTCAAGGATATAATTTAGCTTTTTTTTGAAGAGGAGACTTGAGAAGTCATAACTCACACTGACCTCCTCAAAAAGATAAAAGTAGTTTTTCTATCCTACTCTTGTTCTGGCGGTGATTTCCTCTCGCTATCTTTCTGTCCTCTGGTTCACTTGTTGACTGTCAGCGGTCAAAAAGGCTGCCGGCATGCGCATGTGCAACTCTTCTGCTTAGTCCACAAAAACAATCCAGATTTCAGTGAATAACTGGCCTCTTGTGATTTCTTGTTTTAGATTTTTTTAATTCATCCAATTAAAAGGAGAGATTTATTAGCTGTATCAAAGAAGGTAAGTGATAAGTGGTCTTCATCAGCAAACTCTGCTTCTGACCAAGGAAAATGTTCTCCATTCGGGGGCGATGTGAGGAAAATGTCAGGATGTTTATATGGCAGGATCAGGATGTGGATTGTTTTCACATTCAGATCTTTTGATCCACACACAACATTTTTTAGCCCCAAATATTTCTGATCCTGCTCACTACAGCTTTTCTGCACTATTTCATAACTGTAATCTGGTCTTGTGTTGCTTCATCTTGCTTTATACAAGCAGCCTTTGCACAGTCCAGATGGAGTTTATTGAGACGTGATTAGACAGACTTTGGTTTGGTTTGTGTTCATCATCATACCACCGATTTTCTTTGTCTTGTTTTCACTTGTATCTGTAGACATTAGCAGCGCTAACATTAGTAAAAGGCCACTTTCCAGTCATGTTTACTATGAGTTTAACTTAGCCTTAAAGTCAGGGTTGGAAGTCATGGAAAACTAGCATAAATTTGAGTGTACCATCTCTTCAGAACACCGTTTAGCCCCCGCCCTCCCACACTCAGAGCTCCTCCAAAATGACACCCCCACTCACGTGCACGAACACTGCTGATTGGCGATCATATGATCAGGACTGATTCAAAACCACAGACTCAAACAGATCCTCAGCACATCGTTTTTGTTTGCTCTACGTTACCAGTAATGGGGGTATAGGTAGTTTTTCTGCCGTTCTCCTTGGATACTTGGATTCCTCTTGGTTATGCACATTGAATCAGGGCTAGTGCATGCTGGAGAAATCTAAGTGCAGGAGGCGGTCAGAACGGCAGGACAAGACTTGATTGGTTTAATAAATTGGATCTGACTTGTTGGGATTGGCTGGTGTTTCAGGTTTACTCCTGCCGTAGACAGCAGATATTTTTCTCTTTTTAAGAACACATCATACATTGATTGGTTAAAAAGAGGTTTGCATGTGGTTTTCCAACATTTGAAAAAACAAATTTTGTTAGCCTCATAGCATAATTGCTAAAGAAATTCAAATAAAATAAATAAGTTAATAATATAGAAAATATAAACAAAGTATAGCAAATCATAATGAAAATTAATAAATACCACAGACATTTCATGCTAACATCATTTTTACCTCTGTTTTTCATGCTGAAATCTATTCATGCTTGTCGCTGCCAAGTTGGGTTGCCAGGTCTGACGACACGTAACCTACACATGACTAATGAAAGAGCCTTTAATTGGTATCAACATGATTAATCAGGAGAAATTACTAATTGAGAGTGTTGTTGCTTTGCTGAAAACCTTGAAATACAACTTTGGCGATACTGCAAGGAGGCTAACGATTACAGGAACCATTAGGCATGTTCACAGAAGTTCAGATCATATTGATTCGAGCGCCCGGTTCAGCTCTCTCTTTGACGTCAGACTCAGCTGAAGGTTCACTTTTATTCCTGCCTTCAGTTCCTGATTCTGCAGCTGCATCTTTACACCAGCTACATTTTAATAAATAATCATGTCAAATCAATAAATCTCTACATTATTATTCACTTCAGATGAGAGATTCTGTTAATTTACAGCACTGCAGGACAACCAGGGCATTTATGAGGCGTTCTATGAGCATCAAGAGCATTGATTGGCTGGTTTGGACTCTGATTAGAACGGTTATTGGATGGAGGCCACAGAGCAGCTGCTGATGAGACTACAGAGGAGGTGTGGGGGAATTACTAACCTCTATCTCTCGCTGTTTCATGCATGAAACCACAACATTTTTTATCCTAACGAACCAAAAACTTCTCGAGAGAACAGTCTCCCATGTTTTGCTCTGCTGTGTTTCCGTCACATGCACAGTAAAACATGAACAGTCGCACAAAAACACAATTTCATACTCTGGTATCAGGCTTATTGCAGCGATCAGAGAGAAATCATTTTAATTAACTGAGGTTAGCGTCCTATACGGTACAGTGAAGGGAAAAATGAAATGTGCAGAAATTAATGATGGAAATTCTGCTTCATAAAATATTAACATGTACAATCTGTGCAGGATAAATGTGACGGAGTCATTTAAAGTGATATTTGTCCCAATAAAGAGAATTAGATGTAGAACTGATGGACTCTACAGAGATACCTGCTGGAGATGAGGAGGGAAATGGAAATGCAGAAGGTGAACGGTTGGCAGGATGAATGAAAAGGCTGAGCTCATGCAGGTTTGGGCCTGTCTGTTCATCAGAAAATATCACCCTTATTACCCAGCATGCCTCACAGCTGCTGCCAGCGTCCCCCTGACCGCCACCCATGGCTGGCTCTGCTGAGAGGGAACATTTAGTGTGAAAAATCACAGTTTGAGGATGAAGGAATGGGAGGAGAGGTTGTGTCAAAGCGGGGAAGGGAGTAGAGCAGAGATAGCTGGGAGCTTTTTGTGGTTAAATTCATTTTCTTAAATCTAATTTCATGTCTCTGCTTCTCACACACAGGCAGGGATGAAATCTGGAAACATTTCACAAAGCTAATGGGTGGATTTTACAGTAGAATAAATAAAGCAGCAACAAGAGCTTCAGAGCGGTGTCATGTACAGTGGTGTAGGAAACTGATAAAGGCGTTTTTGTTACAGAGAGCGAGAGAAAGAGATCAGAGACGCATCGACACAGAGACTAGAGGTTGTGTGTGGGAAGATAGAGAACCCGTAGCCTCCTCTTGGTGTTTTTGTTTGAGGGCTGGTTTCTAAATCTCTGAGCCTCAGAGGGATTCCTCACTGCAGAACTCCTCCTGTCTTATACTTAAACTGCTCCGGGTCACTGCAGCGTCAGAGATGAAAAATGAAAACAAGGCTCCGTGAAAGGCTGTTATTGCCATGGCAGTGAGAGATCCGAGGTGGTGAAAATTCCCCAAAGGAGGCGATAGAAAATGAAAAAAATCACACAACACATACAGTGAACAAAAAAATAAATCTATACGTAGCATATATACTGAATTTAGGGTCGTATTTGTTCCATATGCAGCTTGTATACAATGAATGCAATGATTTTCAAATCCTGTTTAACCAATATTTAATCGAAAATACTACAAAGACAAGACATATATTGTTCAAACTGATAAACTTTATTGTTCTTTTGGAAATATTCACTCATTTTGAATTTGATGCCTGCAGCATGTTCTTAAAAAGTTGGGACAGGGTCAAGAAAAGACTGGGAAAGTTGAGGAATGCTCCAAAAACACCTGTTTGGAACATTCCACAGGTGAACAGGTTCATTGGAAACAGGTGAATGTCATGATTGGGTATAAAAGGAGCATCCTTGAAGGGCTCAGTCTATCACAAGCAAGGATGGGGCGAGGTTCACCACTTTGTGAACAACTGCGTGAGCAAATAGTCCAACAGTTTAAGAACAATGTTTCTCAACATACAATTGCAAAGAATTGATCTACAGTCCATAATATTGTCAAAAGATTCAGAGAATCTGGAGAAATCTCTGCACATAAGCAGCAAGGCTGAAAACCAACATTGAATGCCCGTGACCTTTGACCCCTCAGGCAGAACTGCATTAAAAACCAACATCAATGTGTAAAGGATATTACCACGTGGGCTCAGGAACACTTCAGAAAACCATTGTCAGTTAACACAGTTCATCACTACATCTACAAGTGCAAGTTCAAACTCTACCATGCAAAGACAAAGACATACATCAACAACACACAGAAACACCGCCGGCTTCTCTGGACCCGAGCTCATCTGAGATGGACTGACACAAAGTGGAAAAGTGTGCTGTGGTCTGACGAGTCCACATTTCAAACTGTTTTTGGAAATCATGGACGTGGTGTCCTTCAGGCCAAAGAGGAAAAGGACAATCCAGATTGTTCTCAGGTCAAAGTGTAAAAGCCAGCATCTGTGATGGTATGGGGGTGTGTTTGTGCCCATGGCATGGTCAAATCATTGTGTTCTGTTTTTATTTACGTTTTACACAATGTCCCAACTTCATTGGAACCAGGGTTGTAATTTTATTAGACACAGAAAGGTGAAAAAGTAACCTTACATCTTGTTTTTCATATTGATATTCTAGTTTAATTGATTTTCTGTTTACTGATGGTATTTCTTTGGTGTCCTGTTTATCATCACATTGACCCGTCGGTGAACACAAACCCACAGGGTCCTGGTTTTAAGTGACACAGCCATGCTCATAATCGGATTATCTCTTCGTCTGATTACAAATCTGACTCACCCTCAAACAACATTTACATTGTAAAAGCAGCACAACAAATAAACAGAACCTCTGTTTGCACACGTAGAGGAATATTTGCCGATGTGTCTGATAGGATTACTGTGGCAGGGAGAATAAAAACAAACACATAAACAGTAACATCACAGAGATGTGCGGGCGTAGAGGAGGCGCAGAGACAGTCAGATCACGTCTGTTCAAGGATTCGCGGCTTCATCTGCGTCTTTCTAAATTAACTCACCCTGCTGCTCACTTTAAGTGTTGTGGTTTGGGTTTTTATGATCCTGTTACTCTGTTGCTGCTTCTCTCCTGCATCACTTCTCCTTCCTTGGCATCATCCATCTCCCTCTTCTCCTCCTCCTCACTTGAGAATGTCATTCATCCATGTGGCAACTGAGCAGTGTTTTCATTATTACCTGCCACCTTTCCCACAGTCACCTGGTTAATGACGGGGATCGAGGTCAACGTCAGGTGACAGATGGAGCCAGAGGAACTGTGAGAATAACACTGCTCTTTATATCAGTGGCGTTTTTCTCATTCAGATTGTCTCATGGATAACTTTTAGTATCCTTCCCGCTGCTCGCACTAATACTTGTCTCTGATTGGATGAACCTAAACGTTACCTCTAAACCTCTCAGTGTCTCTGCTCAGAAAAGAAAACACATTTTGCATTCATGTTTCATCAGGAGAGAAAGAAGTGAGTGTTGGAATGTGTGTGTTTGAAGATGTGTGCGTGTGTGTGTGTGTGTGTGTGTGTGTGTGTGTGTGTGTTGCAGGTGTGAGTTTCTAATTAGAGGAGTGACCTCTGTGAACACTGAGCACGGTGCTGCTGTCTTCAATATGTCAGGCCAGAGAGGTGATGGACTCTGTCCTCCTCTGAGCTGCTTTATTACTGAATCTTCTCTTCATGTGCTTCCTTCTGCTCGCTCTTCAGTTGACATAAATATCCCTCCCTCCCTCTCTCTCTCTCCCTCTCTGTCTTGCTCTCTGTGTCTCTCTATCTTATTCCTCATCTCCTCCTTCCTCACATACTGTTTAATTACCTGAGGCTTCCACCTTCCAGATCCGGGTCCAAAGGTCTCTGTCAGGCTCTTACTGATACATCTGTAAATGTACAAACTGATTCTCTCTTTGTGGACTCACTCACTCACTCACTCACTCACTCACTTACTCACTCACTCATTCACTCACTCACTGCCAACTAAAAGATTTAAGCTTTAGATAAAAAGAGTTTCAAAATCATTCATCGATAATTGGGGTTTAGGCGTCTACAGTTTTTCTTTCTGTGCCTTTTGGTGTCTTAGTTGTTATGCATGATTTTGCCTTCAGTCTGACGTCCTGCATTCTAACCTCCAATTCACACATACTTCCTGCGCGCCATGGTCATTTTTATTCTCGGCTCCTGTTTAAGTGTTTATATGGGTTGTTTTCAGTCACTGTTTTATTGTTTTTAAAAACATTACAACAATTATTTTAGTGTTTTATTTATTCATTTATTTTTAATGCATTTTACGTACAGCACTTTGTTTGAGTTGAGTCCATCAGCACCGTCTCACTAGAGCCACGTATCAGGTAGTAACAGCAACACTGCCCCCACAGTTTCTGGTGTTACCCGTATCCGTAAAGGCCCATTTATTCATAACGTTAAAAATGAATACAGACGCAGCCTCCATCTGTATTTCTGCACATTTCCGTACAGCTTACAGATACGGACCAAACGGGGCAGTCTTGCTTTTACCACCTGATGCGTAGCTCTCATGAGACATGAAGAAGAAACAACAATGGAGGAACTTTTTAGAGGAAAACTTAACGAGTTGGTGAGGAACGTGCTGATTCATTTTTCTTTTATTCAAAAGGTACATTAGCAAAACCTCCTCCACAGTCACCATGTTTGTTTTTGAGTTTGTTGTCATAAAACTTTGACTATGGGCTGGATGTATTGTTTATGAGCAATGCCAACACAAAAGATGAATGGAAGTAACAGTTAAAACAGATGTATACATTTTCGTATATAAAGGGAGGATAATCGGGGCTTTGGCTTTATGGAAACACGCAGAAATACAGACGAAATTAACGCAGAACCAGATAGAAGGCTCCGTCGCTATCCTTTTTTTTTTTTTTTTTCTGGTCATTTTTTAATTTGAATCTTTTGGTTTTGATCTGACTTCTAATTATATCTTGAGAATCATTTGTTGTAACGTTGTGATGAAGGTTTCTGTTGAATGAATGTGAACCAGAGAAGTCAAAAAGCCACTAAGGAGAGAATGCAGTTAGTTGTCACACTTTTAACTGCAGTGTGAATTGCATGAGAGGGAGACATAGGGGCGGGCTTGAGCGACACAGGGCTCCTGACCAACTCAGTCTGTTAGTTCACTGACATGAAAGGTGGAGGGAGGGTGGGCTTGGGTGACTCCTATGGTCTGGAGAGAGAGAGAGGAGAGAGCGTGACTGAAGTCGAGAAATGAACAAATCTTACCAGTATTTGATTCAGTTCAGTTTATGTTCACCCGGATGATTCATTTGTTTGAACGAATCGTTCAAGAACAACACATCACTAGTTCGGATTACATTTTTAAACGTGGCCTGTCTGTGGACTGCGATGTGAACAGCTCACTCGCTGGAGTGACCCGCACGCTCAGTTGAGCAGTAATGACATCATGTTGACGGTGTTTACAGAAACTAACATGGCGGCAGTTGGTGGTCTCATTTCATCCCACTGATTTAAATATCATCCAACAGCGAATCTAACCAGCGTTCAATAGAAATTTTGAAAAACTTCCTCCAAACTGAAGAGAAAGAAAAGAAGCTGAAAATGAGACGCTTTCTGGTAAACATTGTCTTCTCTCACACTCTTCTGTCACACTTTCTGCCTATAAATAATTAATCACAATCCTTCTGTTAACCTCCTCAGGGAGGAAGTTTCCATCTCCTCTTGGAGAATAAAAATCTGCGAGTGTCTGAAGGTTTGTCAGATAGAAAACACGTCAGAGCTCCCCTCTGCAGCTGACTCTTTGATACTGAGTGTGTTCAAGTTTAGTGTTCGGCCTCCTGTTACGGTTTGATCCAGAGAGTCAGTCTGACATGAATCAATTAAGAAGCTTTCTCCTGCACTTTGAGGCCTGAGCTGTGTCAGTGATGGTAGCACACATGAGGAGAAACAGTGAACCTTACACAGAGTTCATTCTCATCCTGAGGCTGGATGAGGAGTCAGGCTGTGATCAGATCCACTTTACAACACAGGAAGCTGTCAGAAACTCTCAACATGTGACCCCAGCTTAGATTCTTTACCAGTCTGAGCACTTTTTCACTGCTTCTGTACTTTTTTTCAATTAAATCTGACTGAAAAGAGCCCTGCTGATAAAAAAAATTAGTCACCATTTCAAGCCTTTTCTTTGACCTCTGAGTCTTTTCACTGTTTGATAAAAGACTTCAAATAAACAGCAAAGGAGCTTTGATTGCACGTACACAGCTGAGGTTAAGGACTCATCTCCTGTGGGCCGTTCATACACTAAATTTTAGCACTCAGGCTACATGTGGAGCACTTTAGATAAGAGCATCAACCCTGAGATGTGTTAAGGTACAATCCAGGACACACATTAAGCTGAATCTTTCACTCCAAGCTGTCCTCCTCATCGTCTCTGCGCACATCTCGCTGATATTTCTGCCACCGTTCCCTCCTCGCTCTCTTCTTCTATTGCACTGTTTGTCTCCTGTCGTGCATTTCTTTCCCTTTGTGTCACCGCAAAATGCACCACAGACAGAGAGTTGAAAAGTTTCTTCTCAGACGAAGCCAATTTACTCCCAACATGAGAGGGAAGCACCTTTTTTCTCCCTTTGAAAGAGGCTGAGGATGCTTTCTTCAAGAGAGGAAGATGGTGTCAAACTGTCCTTTGAAAGCAATAAGAAGACTTTCAGACCTTTTTTTTTAACAGAGGATAAAGGTGCTTTCTGACAAACAGTATTTCAGGGCTGGAATTTAACAGCACAGTGGGGTTTTTTGGGGTTTTTTTTTTTTTTGGCTTCACAATGGAGGACGACAGAAGCTTACACACACCTTTTTAACTTACAAATGTGTATGATGGTTGTGTTAGAGGGCAAAAAACAGAAACTCTGCCACCGACTGTTTTTTTTTTATTTCCACTCAGAAATGCTGTGTGAGATGCCAGCGGATGATTGTGAGTCAGAGCTCTGTGTCCTCGGGGATTTGATTCGTGTCCCCCAGGTAGAAGCATTTTGGTAAGCAGGAAGCAGGACCTGCAGCTACCAATTCACCTCTGACATTACACGCAGCTTCCTCCTCACTGACCTTCAAATGGAAAGCACTGAACAGCATGCTTCAGTTCAGTTTTATGTGGCATAGATGTATAAAGATTAAACTGCCAGAGACTCATATCTATGACATGGCTAAGAAATGTGTAATAAAGTCCAGAGTTTAACGCAAAAAACTGGATGAAGACATGTAGAGGGTGAGCTTCATCAGACTGCTGTAAGGCTGGGCAGGTTTATTCATAGAGCATATTTCAGCAACATCCCTCCATCCATCGACTATTCCACTTATCCTGTTCAGGGTCACTGGTGGCTGGAGCCTATCCCAGCTATCTTATAGGGCAAGAGGTGGAGTAAACCCTGGACTGGTCTCCAGCCAATCACAGGGCTGACACATAGAGACAGACAACCTTTCACACTCACACCTACAGGCAATTTAGAATCACCTATTAACCTGATGAGCATGTTTTTGGACTTCTTGCTGTGAAGCAGCAGCTTAACTGCTGTGCCACCATGCAGCCCCATTTTAGAAACAAGGCAATTCAAAATGATTCACACGAGAGAAAAAAAAAGAAAGAAGAAAAAAAAACATTTCACATCAGGAACATCTCAAGGAGAATATTAATGTACATGTATTTTTTTTTTTTTATAAATTTGCAAAAAAAAAAAAAATTAAAAAAAAAAAATTAAAAATAAAAAAAGCAAAACCTTTTTCATGTTGTCATTATGGGATGTTGTATGCTGAATTTTTAGGAAAAAAAATGAATATATTCCACTTTGTAATGAGGCTGTGACATAACAAAATGTGGAACACAGTGAAGCGCTGTGAATACTTTTGTGGATAAACTGTAAATATTAAGAATATCAAAAGAAAATGTTCCACTTTAAGGCAGCTGTAGAACAAAACATACCGTTTCAGCAAGTTTTGCTCCAGTAAAGCCACAAAGACCACATTAGCCTCTGATTGTATATTTCTCTTGAATTTCCATCCACAGATTAGAGGATTTGATGGTTCTGGCTGTCTTGACTCGTCCAGAGTGGAAGCATTGAGACATTCGTCATTCTGGTATTTGCGACAGCGGCAGTTTGGCACTCTTGGAGCCATTGTTGGGAGCATTAGCAATACTGTCCATATTGGTGGCATTGGAGGTATTGGCAGTACCAGAGTATATTGGCAGTATTGGTGCTTTTGGAGCTATTGAACTGCCTTTAGCAGCACAGGCAGTATTGGTAGGACTGTCAGTTTTGACATTATCGTGATTGAGTTGGTGGCAAATTTGGTGGCACTGGTGATAGCAGATAGCACCTATCTGGTCTTGATATTGGGAGTCAGTCAGATACAGACTCGAGTAGTCAGCTTGGAAATCTTGGAAATGACCTTCTTGCCTTTTCGTAGAAATACCTCAGACTTGACTAAACTTTATCTCCATCGTTTGGCTTTCGCTTGTTTCATCTCTCTCTCTCACACACACACAGTTTCACACACAACCCTTTCTAATCTCTGGTCTAATAATAAAGAAAACCTACTTTCATTTGCTGCCACAGGGAGTGATTCTGTGAGTGTCTTTAATGGTCATCACTTCCTCAGGCTCATCTTCTTCCAACATCGTTTTTCCTCCGTGTCAAGCCGTCTGTCTGCAATCACCCTCAAGTCAAAGACCTTCAGATCCTCCTCTCTACGTGCTCACATTTATAAAAAGTCTCCAGTATGGATTTCATCCTCCTTTCAAAGCCAAATGTTTGGTAATGCAGTCACATCTTCAGTGTGTCTGGATGGAAAGACTTTTATGAACTTTTATGTCAGACTGTTACCTTGTTGTCCTTTCATTTTGTCCTCCTCACTCATCAGCAGACGTCTGTCAGAAACTGTAATTCAGCGCTAAACGGTGCAATGAGCCGCGGCATGTGTTAGCTGACTGCAAACAAGGACAAGGAGGTTCTCACCTTGCTGCTGCCCTAGAGCTTGTGCGCATATGCGTGAGTGTGTGTGAGTAGAGGGGGGGTGTGTGAGTTGGACAGCAGCCCTGAGTATGTGCCTGCTCCACTTTTAATGCCCGTATCATGACCAAGGTCAGCGAACGAAGGCATTTGGGCCGTGTGCCAGAGCGAGCTGTGACATGAGGAGGACGAAGCCATAAAGCAGCTTTGATGTGTTTTACCATCACTTAGCTTTCAGGCTCTCCAGGACTAAAGATACAACAGAGGATAATAACTCCTCCAGGACCCATCATTTCACTTTTCATGTCTGACCTTTAAGTACTGAGAGAAAAGTACAGTGTTTTTTCTCTTATTTGTAGGATGATTGATGTGAAGTCGTAGGATTTAGGCCTCAGCTACAGGAAAGTGATTTTGCTGCTCAAGGGGAACATGAATGCTTGAAGTGCTTCAGCATATCTGCTGGTCTGGTTTATGTGCCACTTGGTTCATGTCACGTTGCCTTTATGATGGAAATATACAACCCTCGGGCTCTCAGATCTTTGGTAGAGGACCTGATTATTTTCGTCATGTGTGTTGATCATAGACTGTTAAAAAAAAAAAAAAAAAAAAAAAAATGGACGTCATCTCGCTTGGCTCAAACTGAGGTTGCCACAACTGCTCCCCCTGGTGGCTGGCTGCAGTATAGGTCAAAAACTCTGCCTCTCTATTCATTCCAGAAGGGAAACTTCAAAAAATTATTACACCTTATAGAAATGTTTCTCACATCCATATGCTGTGTTGATATATTCAATATTATTAGGCTGCATTCTGTTCAAGTCGTCTTTTTTCCTGAAAAGTTTTTTTCATTATTATTAGAGGTTAAAAACGGGGTCTTACATCTTGTTGAACGATGATTGACAGCTGCTGATCATGTGTATTTTTTCTGTAATAGTGAAATACATCAGGAAGAAGAGTTAAGAAGAGTTTAGACTGTCAACAAAAAAAAAGAAAATTGTTTTTGTCCCCCACTTCTACTCTGATTTCCTCATAGCCTCTACTACGCAGACACCGGCTGCACAATGGCGGCTTCTGTGACAGAGGTTTTCTGGCTTCAAAACAATTATTTATTTTCTTTAAATAAGGAGTCCACACTAACATGCTTATACCACACCAGTCCCACACCTCCACTGGTACCAGGTCCCACCCTACTCTGCCGCTGATTGGCTTGTCACATCCATACAGTTAAGTGAAGTTGGGTCACTCACATACCTTAGGAAAGGGTCACATCCATCAACTCAAACATCACTCACAACAAATTCCCACAAGTATTTATTTTCATTTTCTTTCTCCCTTCCCTTCACGGCCTCACACGTCAATCCGGCGTTCTGCCAAAGTACTTTAAACCCTGATTAACGCTCAGTCCCTTAACAAACAGCAGCGAATTAATGTTGCTGTTTGCCAAACATGGTGCAACAGTTCTCCTTTGAGTTAAATAAGAACGCTAAAACACTAAAGCCCTGATGGTTTAGCACACATGAGTGTCCCAGTTTCCTCTGTGCCGACTGAACCAGTCACTCATGGAAAGCTGATGTTGGTGAGATTAGATCAGTCAACAGTAATCTTTGTTCACTCCGGAACGTCCTTCATGCTGAAAGATCGTCGACACACAGGGATCAAACTCTCTGAATGCTTAAGGATTGGATTTCAATGGAACTGATGGTGCAAAAAAACCAACTCCATAAGAAAAATGTCCTTTAACTCAGTATTAAACCAGATTTTATACGCATATAAATTATATATTACCAAAATCTTTTAATGATTTTAGCTAAAGGGATGAATTGCTAATAATGAAAAAAGGGTTTAATCTAAATGCTTTTGGTACATTTCCAGGAGCTGAATTTTTTTTTCTGTTTCTTTGCTGTTAGCTTGGAAAAATGCACTGCAGGATTTAAGTCCAGCTGTTTGACCACCTTCCCCAACACATATGAAGCAACTCATTGTGGAGCTGCCTGAGTCTGACAGGAGAATGTCAGATTCAATGTGAACCAGATCCAGGTCATTTTTGACTGAGACAATAAGCTTTTATACCTCTGCACAGTTTCTGATTGGGTCTCCAGTCCTGATGTGTGTGCTATTGGTCATGTATGTAAAAATGAACTCCCATGTTGTACAGCAAAAACACATTTTAGTGCTGAAAATGTCTCTTATGCCAACTGTTCATCATTTTGTGACGTGACGTCAGCTTTTTACTCGTCTCAGCTTCTTCAGATCTCTCTGTGTGGATCTCTGTCTGTATATTTCCACTTCACAAAGCTCATTTAAAAACACCAGCCATGCAATAATACCCTCTGCATTATTTAACGTGTGTGTGTATGTGTGTGTGTGTGTGTATAGAGGTGTGATTTCATCTACTTCTTCCCTGCGGAAAGACTGCAGCTATACATCCATGTATTAGCCAGATGGGCTTCATCTCCCAAATCATTTACACACACATATGAACATATGGACACACACACAGGCTTTGCACACCGAATCTCCCTTCAAATACTGACATACTGAAGTAAATCAAGAGACATCAAAGGAAAAGAAGAAAACTGAGAATTAATTTCAGAAAAGTGTCACAAAGATGATAAAAAATTAACCAGTTAAGTTAAACTTTTCTGATTAAAAAAAAAAAAAACCCTGAATAACGAGTACAAGGATTTTGATCGATTTTGTCAAAGGTTAGACGAATCACCTGTAAACCCTTCTGCAACCACCATTTGTCCTGAGCTGTTTGAGCACTAAAATCAACATAAAAAGGTTAAAAAAAAATGCACGATGGAAGCAGGAAACTGAAAATATGCGGACAACTGTCATCTACTCGAACATATATAAAGAAATAAATTAAAGACACAGTTCACCATGTGTGCTCACTTTAAAGCCCTCCTTTTAGTGTCCGGACCAATCAACATGCTTTTCCATTATGTCTCACTTTTACCCGTTCATACTCTGATGACAGAGGCTGTGATGGGAAGTGCTCATCAGTATTAACTACTCCAGTGGGGATCATGCCTGCGTAAGGACACTTCTGCCTGTAAAGTGCAGGACCTGGGATTCAACTCCCATTGAGGGGCGACCAACCTTACCACTGAGCCACAGCGGCTCCACTTTTCCCATGATGAGACCCGGTGTGAAGGACTAATCGGCCTCTCAGAAAGGCTTCTAACATGCAAGAAAAACCAACGCGTATGTTCCCATCATCACTGTGACCTTGTTAGCATTCAGACATTGGCATCCAGCCTGAGGCATGATTAAAATATCAGGTATGAAATCTGCACATCAAGCACACGCTTCTATTGACAGTCTATTAACAGTCCTGATTTCAGAGGCACCTCTGGGACTTTGGATTTACTCCTGCTGCACAAGTGTGAACGCAACCTTGAAAATGTTGTGGATCAGACGCATGTAGCTGCTGCAGTGGATGGAAATATATCTTTCCTTCGGTTGCTTGACTTTTACTGACTTAAATTTAACTTACAACTTCAGTTTTATAAAAAAAACAGACTCTGATAGAGAAACCTGAAACGTGCTCCCGCAGAGATCAAGATGTGTTAAAGCTGAATCTAACTGTAAATCGAGGCAGCAGTGGCAGTCATTTAAACACACTTGACATTTCATTAATGTTTCCTCGGTGCCTGCAGACTTTTTCCCATCTGACTCTGACACGTCTGCTTCCTCCAGAGAATTCAACGTGACTTTAAAACTTGCACTTTAATGTGAAATATTTAAAAGCTTTGTGAAGGCTGGGTGTTGGATCGATCAGCGCTCAAAGCACATACAAGGTGAGGACGAGCAGCAGGGACCTCTGGGATGGGAAAATGTCTTGTTGAGCTGTGTGGATTTTTAATGCAATCATACATCTGAGGCTGGAGATCCTTGTTGATCCCCAGGTACGCTGCTGTCCTCTGCTTCACTCCTGAAGCTGGAAACACTCATCCTAAAATAGCCCCAGAGAAACTAAAGCAGGAAGGTGAATGCTTCACACCTTTATATTAAAAAAATGATGATTTTCTGCTTTTTGACCTTTTAAACAACATCCACCAATCTGTTTGTCACATCTGTACCACAAAAACACGTTTTCTTGTGATTGGATCCGGTTTAATTTTATCATTTAATTATCACATTTTGTAGGAAAGAAAACAGCATTGACTGAAGTGAATAAATTCACACTACGGCAGTGGAGGATTTAAGAGTTACGTTTTGTTTCAGCATGAAAGCAGCACTGTTGGCTGAGATATTTCACAGATTTACAGCGACTGTTTTTTCCTCCTGCTGCTGTTCAAAGAGCTTCTTGAGCGTCACTGTTTATAAAACGTCATTCTGCTGACAGAAAGTTTACTTTCATCTCCCAAAATTTGTATTTTCTGGTTCATATCCTCCAAGTTGGTATTGCCTTTCCCATCTGTTCCTTCTGAATTAAAGGACGAGTACAAAGAATTTAAGAGTTCAAACTTTTCAAAATGTGGTTTTCATTTCTCATAAACCCACTCATACATACTTCAAGTTTGCAGTAAATTTGTGAGCGAGTGATGCCTCAGGTGCTCACAGCCTGTGGTCATTATCAGTGATTGAACACGGCTAATATTCCTCCAGATTGTCTTTTAATAAAGTCACTGCAGGCCATAATGTGTGAAGAGACCTGAGTGAGCCTCCAAACAAACAGCCCGTCAGGTATTCACCAGACAACACCTTGATTCAATACGGTGACGGTGATTAATCATCATTAATGTGAACTGTCTGATGGTCTGTGTGTGTGTTTGTGTGTGTGTGTGCTCCTCTGACTCTTAACACAGCGAGGCAGCAGAGGACAGGACAGCCTCCACAGAATAACAACAATACAGATCAATAAAGTCTCCAGACGTCATCTGATTATTCAGCAGACAAAGCTGAGCTCTGCTGAACACCAGGGCCCAGTTTCCCATTCAGGGCTAAAGTTAAACCAGGACTATATTAATCTGGTTTAACTTAATCCACACTAATCAAATTGCTTTCAGAGATGTTACTTACCTTCAAATTAACTAGTTCTAGACTACAGAGTCTCTGGCTCAGGTAATCAAGGATCATGTGTTGGAAGCATAGACTGTATAATTAATGGACATAGTCTCTGCAAGTCTCCACAGTAACAACCATAGGATGCCCGGCAGTCATGTGAGCTGAGCTGTGCCCCTGATTGGAGGAACTGGCGATCTTGATATTGTCTAAACAACTGAGTTAGAAAAAAATTCACCCCCGTCCAGTGCGTGCCATTAGTGAAATTAGCGATTCAGACAGGAGACATTCTTTGTACCAGGCTGTAAATGTGCTTATGTTGGCCGTTGAAACACTTTTTTTTTGGCTTGGTGTTTCCGTGACTTCCGGTACTTCCAGAGCCAGCCTCAAGCGGACACTCGAGGAACAGCAGACTTTAGCACTTCCGCATTGTCTCATATTTTCAGACCAGAGCTTGCCACTTGGTTGGAAGCTGAATCAGATTAACTTTGTGCACATGGTGCAAAGGTGAGGCTGCTCTGAAAACCTGGGGTGGAATATATCCAATGTAAATTTCAGGTGTGTGTGTGGAACAGGAGTTTGAGCCATGATCTGGCATGGAGGAAAGAAAAACAAAAAACTTAAGTGAAAGTAAGAAGATGCTTTTAAAGGAAATTATTACAAAGTACCCTGCAGTGAGGACAAACTTCATGATTCCACTGCAGAAATCAAAAAGACGAAAAAAATTTTGGCCCATTTAAATGAATTGAAATTAAATGATCCATCACCACGAAAACCACACAGCTGATGATGTCATAAGGGGTTCTGAGTTTATAAATAGGACTGGTGTAGTTAGGGTTAGGGTTAGGGCTCAGCATTTCAACATCCAGCATTTGAGCTAGGAAATGCCCCCCCACCCCTCCCAGTTGTAACTTTTATTCAACTGCAGAAAAGGCAACTATTGGCTATGAAAATGATACTCTTGGATTTTAAAAATGTTGTTTTCATCTCCACTTAATTTGTGAGATTTTTTTTTGCCTAATCCAAGGTCAGGATCTGCAATGCCCTTAACATACTGTGCAAATTCAGGAACAAATGCAAAAAACGAAAAAATAAATAAATAAATAAATGAATAAAAATACAACAGCTGCAGTGACTTTAAAGCTGAGGGAGCTACATTTCTGAAATAACACCCAATCCATACACACAGAAAACATTTGTTCCCCAGAGAATTCTGAGCTTCAAATTTCGCCACTCAGTTCGTGCTGCACTTTGGTAACAGGTGCAATTGACCACGCTATGCTGCAGTGATTCCCATGACCCTTTGCAGGCTGCAGCTTTATTACAGGTCACTGCTCCATACACAGCATATCAAATGCACAAACACCCATAGAGAAATGGCAGGATGGAAACAATCTCCCAGCTGTACATATTCACACAAACACACATGCGAGGACTCTTTCACTCACAAAGATTCATGATTGATCAAATATATTCTGAGTGTGTTAAGGTTCAGACTGCTTGATGAGAGTTTACTTAATGCAGAATAGTTTTACGGATAACATTTTAAACTCAGCATGATTGAAATGTACTGATTAGAGCCATCAGTGCTGCTGATTTTCCCCATAACTGAAAGTGTATCCAGCAAATAAAGAATAATGAGTTTAAAAATAACTGTAGTTTCCTGGTCTTATCTCAGAATCAACACCCACTTATCAGATTTGTTTAGTGAGTCATACAGGTTTGGTGTTGGCCCACTGACAGCTGTGTCCTGTTACTAATGAAGTCGTTTTCCTCCCACAGAACTCACTACTTGTTTACTACATGAAAATAAAAGCTACTGAAGTAAAATCCAGGTTGATGAGTTCACTGCTGTGCCACAAAGTTGTTTTAATCAACTTATAGAGAAACTTTCACA
The DNA here is from genome assembly GCA_030710495.1 of Labroides dimidiatus. NCBI lineage: Eukaryota > Metazoa > Chordata > Actinopteri > Labriformes > Labridae > Labroides > Labroides dimidiatus. The sequence goes on along the minus strand of CM061150.1, from coordinate 6,662,800 downwards.
AACACGTTTCTGTAAAAGCTATGGCACTTTTGAAATGTTAATCAAAAGAGAAGGTGATGTCTTGTAAACCTTTAACCCCAAACTGAAGAGAGTATATCTCTGCATCTACAAGGTCTGATTGACTCATTCTGGTGGCATAAAGGGAAAACTTGAGAAATTTGTTCAGAGGTGTCAACATTTCTATCTATATAACAGTAACAACTGGAGTTATTATACAAACAAACAGAAAGTTATTATTATATTTACCAACATTTCACTTTGTCAAAGCAAGAGACACCCCCACCACCACCACCGCTGCCTCATCACTTTGGTAACACATATACCACACTGTACACACATCAAGTCGAACCACTGCTGCTACCTCTTGTCATGAAGGCACCTTACCGCTCCATGTTACATTTCACACCTTGTTATTTTGCATTATACCTGCATCCTCAAAGACGGTGGCATATGCAAACAAAATCTTGTTCTGTTTGTATGTATAATTATTTGGTGTTTACAGAAATTAGCAAGAGTAAACTGTTCATTTTCCGCAAATTTATCATAGAAGAGAATCAAAGTGATGTGGATGAAATTCTCCCGTCTCCTCCAGTCTGTTTACACCAAAGGGCAACCTCCGGTCTGAAGATGATGTGGAAGTGCTTCGTCGAGCATCCGTTTGAGGCTGGCTACGGAAGTCACAAACACACCAAGCCAAAAAAAAAAGGCGTGTTCACAGCAGAAATAAACACGTTTACAGCCTACCATAAATGTCTAGCTAATTTTGATAATGACCCACAGTGAACTGGGGCAAGGAGGTTTCTAACTCTGTGGCTGAGAAGATATTATGGCCATACCAGAAACAGAAATAATGGGTGACATCATGGAGACTACGTCCATTGATTATACAGTTTATGGTTTATACTTGTTGCCAAAGTGTGATACATTCAGATCCTCTGTGGCTTTACCATCGAGCTATGACCTTAGATGGACTACTGCATACATGTAAACGTACTGAATAACTGACTGAACGGTTAGCCTAGATTGCAGGGCAAGATGGTTATCCCAATATTTGCCTGCCAATGGAAACTCAGTGCATATCTAGCATGGATAACTCTCCAAAGTGGAATGTTCATGTTGATTTCTTGAGTGCCAAACTGGCCAAAAGACTAAATTTTCTCTGCAGACTCAGACTGTTTGGTGTGAGTACGAGTGTGATGTTAACCTTCTATAATGCTGCCATGGGGAGTCAGTATGGATCAATATTTAAATGTGCCATGAAAGCAATCGGCAGGAACAATTTTCTGTCCCTTCGATCTATCTTTGAAAATATTGTTGTCAATCAGGCACAGAAAATCTTGAAGGACTCTTCTCATTCTTTAATCTGAATATGAATTATTGTCCTCTGGAAGATGGTTCAGAGATCGCAGATACAAAAGTAATCGATTCAAGCTTTCTTTCATTCCTGCTTCCATCACTCTACTCAACAAACAGTCTGCAGTAACATAACTCTAATGTGAGGCTTGTCCCACTAATATGTTATAGCTAAACAAATTTGATTTTTATAACCATATTGTTTTATATGGTTTTATTTTATTTATTTCATTTTTTGGTCATTGGCATTCCACAGAATCATGGCCTCTTTTTCTATTGACCATGGGCTGTGACTGTAAATATTGGCTTATTGGTAAGATGAAAAGTGATGAATGACTGATTGTATGTTGAATGTATTGTTTTTTGAGCAGCACTGCACTCATGTCCATGAAAACTTTTCCCCTAGGACAATTTGTCTTGTCTTGTCTTGTCTTGTCTTGTCTTGTCTTGTCTTGTGCTCCAATGCAGATTTAATGGCCTTTGTCAAAAGGTTTTGGCCAGTCAGAATCAAGTATTTCACATCGCCTGGAAATCAGTATGAAAGTCGTGTAGTTAACTTTTTAAATCTTAACTTCCCTTCAACAGTTATTTGTATTCTTGTTACGCTTCCTTTCTGTGCTCTGTGTTTATATTTTTCCATTTAAGCAGAGACATTTAATGTATTCAACACGCAGGACATGAAAAGAGGCCAAACAAACTATCAGTGGTTGGCAGACCTGTGGGGTGGATCATGAGAGAAGACTGTCTCTGTGCTGCTTTGTGTGATACATTTTCATAAACAGGCTTTCACTGACAGAAATGTGTTGTTGCTTCAAAAGAAAAAGATTGAGGCAGATTACAGCCTCTGAAAACATTCTTTCTTCACTCCTCTCTCTCTTTGTACATCTCTATTTTCCCCCGTCACTCACCCTCTCTGTTCGTCCCTCATTAAAGGCCATTCACTCAACACAAAGATCCATACAAACACTTATTTCTATTCATGAGTTTGTCTTTGGCTGGCTGTAAAACCACCCATGCAAATGTCAACACAGAGATTGGTCTCCCATAAGGCTGTTTTACTCGGCTCTTCTCAACAAAAGACACATCCATATTCACCAGGCTGTGCTTTTCTCACACACTGCTGTCTAAGAAAGCAGCACCGTGGGGAGTCACAGCTCTTCCACTTTGAGCTGGATCACCTGAAAAGCTGAGGACATGGTCCAAATTCAGCTGGTCCAACAGCATCCAAAAATGTTTTATCATTTCATCCACACCACCAGTGGATTTTGATGTACTCTCAAAGCTCTGCAGATCTGCTATGTCTTTTAAGATGTTGGACAAAGTGCTGTGTTCACTTCCCTGATCAGGAAACGAGAGACCTTCTGATCTTCTCCCTGTTCGCAGCAGAAAATGAAAAACCTGACGTCTCCCACAGCTCCGTTGCGCTCCTAACCACCGCCAGTTTCTGACGTGTCTTGATAAGCTCGACTGCCCTCCATCAAAAACACAGGGGAGATCTGCTGGGTGCTTTACTCTCACCAGAGGAAATGTTTCACCACTCAGTGCTTCCAGAGAGGAGGAGGAGAAAGTCCAGTCAGAGCATCCTCTTCCTTAGTTGTCTGAGTTTTTTCTCTGTTATTCTGTCAGGGAGGACAGCCGGTATGATCTGTTTCTACTGAAGACCAGGACTACTCTCTCCACACATGGTGGTGTTTTATTAAAACCCTGACAATCTGTGCTTTGAACAGTTTCAGTTAATGTATAAATTCACACTGACTTAGCTATGATTTTAGTTCCCTGCAGTGTTACATGCTGCGTAAACGTCAGCAAACTCTGCTTCTGACCAAGGAAAATGTTCTCCATTAGGGGGCGATATGGGTAAAATATGTAAGCATGTTTTTATGGCAGGATCAGGATCTGGATTTGATCAGGACTGGTTTTTCTAACATTTGAAGACTATTTTGACCTGTAAACAGCATTTTTACCCCCCAAATATTTTCGATTCTGCATTCTGAGCATTTGTTTTTCTTGTATTTTAACTTTTATCCCCTGTGAAGTGTTTTTTGAACTCTCACATTTTCACATCCTGATCAATCCATTTATTTAAAGATGTCAGCTGTAAGAGTTGTTGAGTTTCTGCAGAATGTACAGAGCTTTAGCTTTATACAAGTCGCCTGTTCACAGTCCAAACGGAGTTTAGTAAGACCTTTGTATATAGAGTCTGTATGAATGGCTCTGTGATGACGTCACAGCCCCTCCCTCCCTGAGCCATGAGTCTTTTCTCTTAGTTATGCCAAAGCTGTGAGACTGGGCTGTTCAGTGTTCTGTGTCTTAATCTAATTGTGTGCTTCCATGAGGATTCAGTGAGTAAAAACTGCTCTTTAGTTTGTTATATGTACTTTTTAGATCTGTTTAAGCCATCCATTATCATGTTAGCATCAGCAATCGCCGCTAGCGATTAGCATGCTAGCGCTAGCGATTAGCGCTAACGATTAGCATATCAGCTATTATACTGCCTTAATACTCCTGATTTGTCATGCTGAGTTACTGAGTAACAGAGTCCATATATAAAGTCCAGTCAGAGCATCCTCTTCCTCTGTTGTTGAGTTTTCCCTCTGTTATTCAGTCAGGGAAGAAGAAACGGAAAAAAGAAATAGTCAGTTTCTACCCTTAATGTTGGAGCTTTCTTTCCCTGTCATTTTTTTTTCTGACCACTTAAATGTGTGAAATTTGGTTGCTTTTAATTCCTGCCACAGCCAGCTGACAGTGTTCTCAAGCCTCTATAACCCACCAAGATTTATTGTTCTTTTTACGTAAATAGAGCCATTTTCACAGCAGATTCCTCCTTTGTTCTTGACATTTTATGTGCAGTGGATTAGTCATATGGTCCATGTTCTCCTTGTGCATGCGTGGGTTCTCTCTTGTTCCATTGTTCAAGTTACCTTGGAGTGCAATAGTTAATAACAAAGAAACCCAGCATACACATTTAAAAACACTCAAATGCTCCAAGTCTGAACAGTTCAGCATTATAAAAGATCTCCTCTGTCCACCCCCTGACATAAATGCAGGAACCTTGGAGAGAAATGTCGATATTAATGCACCATGAGGCAGACTTGGCCCTGAACGTATCGACAGCGTGAGAGGAACAGTTTATACTCCAGTGACTTGTTGTTTGGTATTTCACAGAGTGATGGAGAGAATCTATCAGATGAAACGTTGAGCTCACTGTCCTCAGCCGCAGTCCAGCAGGATCACTTTAAAATACCATCACAGCCTCTGCAGAGAAGGAGGGAGGGCAGCCTGTCGGCAAAACACATGGAGTCGTTTATCCTGGCACCTTCTGGTTGATGAAGTATTTATGATTCTAAATGAATGCCTGCTGGTCCAAACCCAGCAGCCGCTACTTCACTTTATATTGATATCAGCCACACATGAGCAGATCGAGCAGGACACACAGAAAGGTAAATAAAGACATTTCTTTTTCTAAGTTTGGTTTCTGTCACATCTGTATTCCCTGTGAGGAGAAAAATAAGTTAAATTTGTTGTTTTTCTCGTGTCCATCAGTGTTCACCCTAGTGGATGCTGCGTTGCCATCTTAAAGTGGGCATGGATGGAGGAAAACACCTTTGACTCCCTAACCACCAAAACCAGTGACCAATGGGGAATCCAAAATTTAGAACAATCAATGAGTAATCCTTCTTCATTCACGCTTTAGAAGTTACACTGAAAAAAATAATACTTTGGACTAACCTAAAAAAATTACTCTAATTTGTTACACCTAATATTATTAGTTTTTCTCAAATTATATTTCTGATTTGGTTGAACTCTAAAATTTGATCCAATTTGATGGTTACTATAAATATATAATAAAATAATTAATATTCTTACCAAGTTTTATTTATGTGAGCCAGTCAGTGGCTCACAAACAAGTGTTTGACAAACTACTTGTAAAACACATGAATTTGTAACATAAAATACAATATGAATTGACTTGGCTGAAATGCATTATGGGAATAATTTAGATTAGCTTAACCAGGGTCACATGACATGGAAATCTCTGGTCTGTAGTGAAAATGCTATTTCAGTAAAATGAATATTTTAATTTAATCCAAGATGTTTGCTTTTTGCTTTCAGGCAACAATAACCAGGATTTTAAGTTAGATCAATTAAAAAATGTAAATTGACTTAATGAGACAGTTGTTTCACTTTTTCAGTGTAGAGCTAAAATCTGTCGAAGAATATAACTATTTTATTGCAAAGGATAGAAATGTTGAGCAACAAAAACACTTGCTCTGCACTAAAGAAGTTTTTTTATGCAGTATGCTTTTAGTTTTTTTTATGCTGACGGTGTCATAACAAAATCTGCTTCCTGGAAGTTAACGCTAGACTACTAGAGAAAAGTACCTAATATTCAAAGCACGCAACTTATGTCAAAAGATGAAGGATTGAAAGGATCAGGCCACCAGTTGGCGTCCGAGAAAAAAAATATATTTATGTGAGGATGTGCCAACTATGCTGAAGATCAGTCTGTTGTTTACTATGCTGAAGATCAGTCTGTTGTTTACTGTGATGCACACACACACACACACACACACACACACACACACACACACACACACACACACACACACACTGACACGTAAGGCCAGGAGAGAAAATTGCACATGTGAGTGTGTTCCAGAAAAGATTAAATACACATCCTGCCTGAGCAATCCTTTTAAAATTACAGTCTGACTCACTTTCTTTAAATTCTTCCTCTCTTAAAGTGAGTGTGCACGTTTACAGTATCTGAATCCTCTTACGAAGCAGCCAACGGCCTTCATATTCTAACCCAGTTGTGTCAAGATGATTTATTCAGTGACATATACAGTCCCTGTGAGGATTGGCCCTTTAATGATGTGTCATGTCAGAGGAGGACTTCAGAGAGAGGAGGGAAAAGGAGGAGAAACAAGTTTTAAAACACGCCTCTCTCCATCTCTCGCTCGGACTTGATTCTCTCTCTCTGCCATCTCGCTTTAACATCTCCATCCTGAGCCAATTAGAGAAATGAAAGGAAACGTCAATGAGAGACGAGTTAGCCACTAACCCAATCAGACACAATCAAACTCTCTGACTTTCTGACAAACACATGGACAGTGACATGAACTGACTCAGCAGGCTGCAGGAGCACAGAGGGGGGGTTCTGGGAAGACAGTTTTTCAGAGCCTTCAGGGAACCTCCTGCATCTGTTTATATTATTTAAATAAAGAATGAATCATGTTAAAATTACAGGTTGAAAAAGGGTCATTCATCAATAAGTTGATACTCCTGACAATTGTGGGCAGCCCCGCTGTTAATTCATGGGTTAAATTTAATCTCTTAATTGTTTATGCAGATAAACAATGAATTTCAGCGCAGCAGCTGGTTGGTTGATCAGGGATTATAACACTCACAATAAGATTAGAAGAATAAAATAGTGAAAGTTAATGAAACTCAACATGTAAAACAGTCTCTGGCTCTGCCACAGACACCTGATATCACCTGAGACTTCCCAGGTGACGGCGCATACATGACCCGAACAACAGCATATCCATACACAAAGTAAATATTTATCCTATGTCACATCCCCCCGAGGACATCAGTGCCATTCAGTTAGTGCTTCTCTTCGGTAACGGGTGCGATTGACTACGCTGTGCTGCAGTGATTCCCATGACCCTCTGCAGGCTGCAGTTTCATCTCAGGTCACCGCTCCAAACACGGCACATCAAACGAGCAAACATCCACAGAGAAGTACCAGGACAGAAACGCACTCCAAACCAGCTGAGGGCTGTCTCACTCTCTCACTTACACTCAAGCATACCTTTATATATGCTACGATTTTATTGAACAAAACCTGCAAACCTGATGGATCTGAACTTAATGCACATTATTTCACAGTGATGACATGGATTTGATGATAGAAAACAACTTAAGCACCATTTCCCTTTTTTAATCACAACAGAAATTGTATCCAACAGAGTATCATGAAGTTATAAATACCTGCTCTTATCTCTGTGCTGTACCCACTAACAGCTGTTTCTCATTAGGAGGGGAGCTGTTGTCTTCCTACAGGACTCACTGTTTGTTTGATAAATGACTAAGAGCTTTATTCTTCCAGTTTAGAGCAATGTCTGCATCTATGTTGATCCCATGAACTTTGGATTTACTTTATGTACTTACTTACTTACTTACTTACTTACTTACTTCATTTATTTTATTTATTTTATTTACTTTATCAGCAACTATAAAGGTTATTTTTAAATTCTATTATGAAGGCTAAAACACAAGCTAAGGACTAAACCACAAGCTAAAGGCTAAAACAGGGGCTGAAGACTAAAACACGGGTTAAAGGCTAAAACAGGCTAAAGGCTAAAACGGGCTAAAACTAGAACTAAACGCTGAAACACAAGCTGAAATGGGCTAAAGGCTAAAACTCAAGCTAAAGGCTGAAACATGGGCTAAAGGCCAAAACATACATGCTAAAGGCTAAGACACAGGTTAAAGGCGAAAACACAAGCTAAAGGCTGAAACATGGGCTAAAGACTAAAACACAGGCTAAAAACCAAACAGGGGGTGAAGGCTAAACTATGAGCTAAAGGCAATTTATTCTGCAGTGATCTGATCAAACTTGAGTCCGTCAATAAAATGAAGCACAAGGTTACGTTAGTTCTGATTGATAGATGAGCAGGAAATAAAGATTTGCTAACATTACATGTTAGATCTGTGCTCTGAACAGTTTTTGGGGTTTTTTTTCTCTGCCAGTATTTTTGGCCACTCTCATGAGTCAAATTAAGTGATTTAAATTTGTGCCATGTTAGTCTATGGATATGGTCTCCGAGCACGGGCTGTGACTAGTGCTAAAATAGTCAGCTACTAAACTACAGTACAAACTGACAGTGTCTGCTTTTTGACATGTTTCAAACAACAGGCCTGTGTGTAACTCTTGATAAATACCTTTCCTTGTCACGTTGTATCGGGTAAAAACTTGTCTTGAACAAAGAAAAGTAGTGTTAAAAAGAAGATCTGATCTCCATTCATTTCCAAAACAAACACACACCTTGGTAAGAGTCATGTCATCAAAACAGTGTGCGCGTTATTCCAGCCAAAGGTGTCGGTGTGATCCACTTCAAACAGACCGTCCTCACAGACCCTTTAATGAGGGGAAAAACTGCTGTCTTTACCTTTTTATGATTGCCTCTGTGACCTGATCAGGGAATGAGAGACCTTCTGATTTTCTCCCTGTTCGCAGCAGAAAATTAAAAACCTGACGTCTCCCACAGCTCCGTTGCGCTCCTAACCACGGCTAGTTTCTGACGTGTCTTGATAAGCTGGACTGCCCTCCATCAAAAACACAGGGGAGATCTGCTGGGTGCTTTACTCTCACCAGAGGAAATGTTTCACCGCTCAGTGCTTCCAGAGAGGAGGAGGAGAAAGTCCAGTCGGAGCATCCTCTTCCCCAGTTGTCTGAGTTTTTTCTCTGTTATTCTGTCAGGGAGGACAGCTGGTATGATCTGTTTCTACTGAAGACCAGGACTACTCTCTCCTGGAGGCTTACAGGGTGGTGTTTTACTAAAACCCTGACAATCTGTGCTTTGAACAGTTTCAGGTTTTTTTCTCTGCCAGTATTTTGCCCACTCTCATAAGTCAAATTAAGTGATTTAAATTTGTGCCTTCACCAGCTGACAGTGTTTTCAAGCCTCCGCAATCAGCCAAATGAAGTTTCTTTTTACCAAAATGAAGCAATTTTCCCTTTTTCTCTATCTGTTATTAATGAGTCCACAGTTCTAAAAAAGATAAGTGATAAATCTTTTTATTTTTAGCTTCAGCAAAACACATACCCCATCTGTACGCATAACAGTCAAACAACACCAGATCCACACCTGTTCTGTCTCCGCTCCAGACCTGATAGGTTTCACTTAAAGTTAATGTATAAATTCATACTGACTTTGCTACGATTTTAGTTTTCTGCAGTGTTACATGCTGCGTAAACATCAGCAAACTCTGCTTCTGACCAAGGAAAATGTTCTCCATTGGGGGTGATATGGGCAAAATAAGTCAGCATGTTTTCACGGCAGGATCAGGATCTGAACGTGTGAACATAATGAGGGAAGGGGATTTGATTGTGCCACTTTATTCATTTCTAGTCAGAAATAAAATATGTTCCACTGTGCTTGGACTGGGATAAATGCCTCTTTGCCTCTCCCAATACACAAAGGGTTCCTTCGTCCTGGCAATGTTTGGTTCAGCCAAATATCTCTGTACTTCTTTGTACTTTCTTTGGGTCTCCCTTACTGTTGAATCCAAATGATGCCACAGTTTGTTTCCTGGTAAGTAGAAACAATGTTTAAGTGACGGTCACAATTAATACAAATTGAATTTAAACCAAAGCAAAAATAATTACCAGGTCTGTCAGTGATAGCATCCTGTTATGATGTTGAAGCTGATGCTGCAGATGGAGATAGTGAGGATCTCATGACGATTGTACATTCTGAAGTAAGTCTTTTATTGGCATCGTTTGCCTTTGCTGGACTGAAGAATCCAATCTGTTTAAATCAATGCTCAGGTCTAAATTATGCTGCAGGTTTGGAGCCTTTCCCATAGAAGATGAATGAGGTGCTCCCTCAGATCCCTTGCCAGTGGAAAGGTTGCTTTTCTCACCTCATCCTGGAGCACCTGCTCTGTCATTTTTAACACTGGAGTTACTTTTGAGCCAGATGCTCACTTTATTATTATTATTATTTTTTTTTTTATCTCTGACAGCTCCATTGTAGCTTCATGAAAAGATGACAGGATGGACAGGCACGCATTCACATTGTTGTATTCGTCTGATGTTAGCCCAGGGATGCCAATTTGTAAAGTGGCCAAAGCTGCCCCCACAGGCTCCCTGAGCTCCACCAGTCGCTTCAGCTTTTGAAATGTGCTGTTCCAGCCAGTCTCCACTTCCTGGAGCAGTTTCAGTTTAGGTCTTCCCATCTGCTCCTGAACAAAAGCAAGTTTCTCCTTCAAAGAGCAAAAATGAAATCATGTTATTGTGCCATGCAGAAATATGAAACCATTAATACATTAAACAGTGTGGAAAAACAGCATTAGTGAACTAACTTTTGCAGTTGTGGTGCTTCGGGAATATTCCACTGGTCTTCTTGCCTTGGATTGGATGGAGGACAGGACTGGGGTCAGATCAAGAGCCTTTTTCACCATCAGGTTTAACAGGTGGGCAATGCAGACAGCATGGCAGAGCCGCAGGTCCTTGCAACAGGAAATCATATTTGATGCACCATCTGTAACTAGGCAAGTTATCATTGATGCTAATCTCCATTCCTCCATGAGGGATCTCAACACGTGCTAAATTCTCTGCAGTGTGTGCCTTGGCGTCCATGTTAATCAATGTTCACATGTCTGCTGTTAAACTGACTGCTGCTACACTCTGGACTGCAGCTTTTGGCCTTTTCCCTCTCTCTCTGGTATCTTTCATCAACCATTGCCTTGACAGCCTAATGAAAAGGAAGACAATAAAGGTTAAAGAAGGGGAAAAAAATGAGCAAGTGTTAAATTCAATACTACTCTCATGCTTCATCCATGTCACATCACACCTTTCTTGTTGGTAAGACATAGGTTGGATCCAGTTTTGCCTCAAAGGCCCTAAATCCCGAGTCTTCCACAATGGTGAAGGACCGGGTGTCTTGAACAATCATGGACACCAAAACCTCATTCAGCTCCTATGGGAATAGTTCTGTCAGTTTCATTGCTATAGTTGATTGGGAAATGTGTAACTAATGGGAAAGTATGTTCCTACAGTTGAAAATGTTGAATTTCTTACCTGGACTGGGTCCAGACACATTCCCTTCATTATTTTCATGTAGAGCATGAAACTGTTGGATGAACACACATGGATGAAGTGTTATTATTGTACCCCAACTCCTTTGCACGCAACAAACACTTCACCTAAGATTAAAAAAAGAAAAGAAAGTACTACATTGCATCACAAAATAAAGCATGTGTAATACTGTTAGGGAGGGTGTACTTACCTTGTCGGGAGAGATAAGATCAAAGAGTTCCCATACAGGGGAAAACCTCCTCCCTCTCACAGGCTCCATCACAATACACACTTCAGAACAACAAATCACCAGCACTAACCCACGAAGTGCGAGTGGATCCATTGTGGTATTTATATGTGCATAAATCTTGCCAATACTTGAACACTTCCTGAAACGGCGAGGCTTCAAACGTCACCAGTGACATCACTCCTTCTGAATCAAACAAACATCGATATGTGCTTCAGCACACTCCAACCCATCACTACTTTTCACTCCACCCTTGTGATCCATTGAGATCTTAGTGGTTGTCCCCTCAGGGTAACTTTCAGGACCCCCCTCTTCTGTGGTCTTCTGTTCTGTCCAGCTTCTCCCACCATGACAAAAGGACCTTCGGCTTGCCTTTGGACATGTCTGATAATGGGGATGACTTTTCTATTAAAAACTAAAGACAAAAAATCAGTCCCTGTCTCCAGTACAGGTCTCCATGGAAACGCCTCAGAGTGTGGACATGTTCTTACCTGGATATTTTCATATATGATGAAATCCATACTAGATGTTGTCTGTCACATCTGAAGCAGATCTGCCCTTTATAATGGAACCATATTGATTCTATCAGAATATGCAGAGGGAATATTTTTTTTTATATAAGTGATGCTGTATCTTGAATGCCAAAGAGGACAGATTTGATGGATGGATTTTCATGAGAGCTTTGCTGAGATGGGGTAAAAAACCCACACAGATCAAAACCAGACACTGAAATGACTTTTTACATGCCTGAGGTGCCAGTCAGGTTAAAGTCCTGACAAGTATTTATGTCACCTTTTTAAACCAACACAAAGGATGCACCAGTTAAGGATAAAAACAAACAAACTAATGCAACAATACCATAACATATACAATTTTCAACCAACTAATGAAAGTGAAATAAGAATAAATCAACCATATCGCACCAAGTAACACAACTAACAATCTGCACAGACCTTCCAGTTCATTTGTTTATCAAAGCAAGAACGAACACAAAAAAAACCCTCACAGTTCAGTAGACTTTATCATTTCCTCACTTTTTCTTCCAATAAACAAAAACAAAGTACAGCAAGTTTTTTTTTTTTTTTTTCACTCAGTTCGTCTGGGTTTTCTTTATTAATTAAAAAAAAAAGTTCTTTTTTTTCTGTACTTTTCCTCAGTTTAGTTTAAGTTTCATTCAGTTTTGTTAATAAATACATAAATAAAAGCATAAAATCAGAAATAGTAACTTTGCATCTCATAATTTAGACTTTAAAAAAATCCTCATGACGTTTTTTTTTAAATTTTGACATTTTATGATAATTTGCTCTTAATATCTTTTAGTGTAACATTAGCTAATCTTTATGTCCTGCTCGTCTATCAAGCAGAGATAACGTAACCTCACTCTTTATTTTATTGACAGACACTCAACTTTGATCAGCTTGTGTTTTAGCCATTAGCCAATGTGTTAGCCTTAAGCTTGTGTTTTAGCCTACAGCCTTTGTTTTAGCCATTACTTGTGTTTTAGTCATTAGCCAGTGTTTTAGCTATTATCTTGTGCTCTATCACTCTCCTTCTTCTTCTTTTTCTGTCTGACAGTTCAGCTCCAGTGTCCACCATCACTACTAAATTAATCCCAGAAATTTCAGCAGAGAAAAACACAGATCTCTCTTCTCACTACTAAACTTCATCAGCCAGTGTGGTGTTGTCACAGAATCTTCAACATGCTGTACATCAATCCGGTCCTGTCCAATCCGATCAGGAAGCTCAGAAATAGCATTTCAGAAATAACCTATATTGGTGCTAATCTTATTTTAAGTAGTGGATTAGGATCAGGCAGATATCTAAAAGAGACTTTTTCAAAACCACTTAGAAAGTCCTCACAGGAAGTTTGAGATCTAGTTTTCATCTTCCATGATAATCTAAACGGCTCAGTGAATAAGGTATTTTACGTCACACATGCATTCTTCTCCACAAAGACCCCACATAATGTGGCATAATTGCACATAAATGTAAATGAAGCTTTGTCCTAGCAGGTTCCTGAACCAGTTTCCCCGCTGAATGTGAATGAGGCATTCTTCTTTGTGAATATTCATGTAGAGAATCAAAAGAGAAGAGAGTTCATCCCCTGAAGATCTATGAACATGCTAATAACTCTGCAGAAATAGATCTATGACATTAACAAATGTTCAGAGCCGCTGCCCGGAGCTTTCCTCATCATACTGTTGTTACATTCATCACACTTCACACTTTAACCTCCCAGCATCGATCTGCTGTTAGGCGGGACCTCTTCACAAGGTTGTTAACCTCTAACAGCGGCCTTTACATCAAACGTTATAGCTCACAGGATGAGAATACATTTAGATCCCCATGTTTGTCACTCCCCTGTTGTTCAGCGCCTTGTATTGAACATGTGCATAAATCAACTCCTGAATTATTCTCAGAGCTGCAGCCAGACTGGGTGTTGTAACCATCTCTGTATCTGTAATAAGACAAACTGCTTCACCATCTGTGTGCTAGACGGTCCACAGCAGAGTGAAGCCTTTGCTGCATCTCTCCTTCATAGGTGGCATGCTTTATACTTGATGTGATGACTGACATTTAAAATCATTTCAGCAGAGCTGCACACACACTGCAGAGGTTTATAGCTTTGACGACCTTCATACCACTTCTTTTCTCTGTCAAACGAAGGATGAAGACGTGTCCTTGCAGGACGCCGTCCTTCAGTCCACCTGGTTCAGATGTGAGTGAATATTTAGAGACTTCATGTCAACACCAGGAGCAGACAGGTGGCTGTTTGTTGTGAAATTGCATTTCAAGGACACTTGAATTTTATGTTGTCAAAAGTGTCATTTTAATGAGGTTTGGAGTTTTTAAGTTAGGAACAAGAAATCTCCACCAGCTGCTGTGTTGGTGCTGTTTTTTCAGACGTTAGGAAAATACAGCTAATGGCCTGTGGTTACACTTAGCCTCATGATGGGAAAAAAGCTTGCAAGATCCAAAGAGTGTGTGCTCACCCACCCCTAAAATCACGCAGCAGGTTTCCGAATCATAAATATTAATCATAAGATTCCATAAACTGATCATAAAATTCTGGGAAATGCAGGAAATTGAGTAATAAATTCAAGATAAAATCATTGAAACTTGTTTAGGAAAGGCAACTCTGGAAGCATATAAATTATTGAATCTTAAATCACATAAACAGAGAGAAAAAGAGAGAGCACTGGGTCTGAATAACCTCTGCAGAGACATGTAATCTGATTTTAGAGAGGAACAGCACAATAAGTGATAAGTCAGCTGAGAAGAACAGGAAATGGAGCTAATCTTTTGAAATCTCTTCTATGAAGAAAAAGCGCCTTTTAGGTTTTGTATTGGGAGACGCTTTGTTGTCATTAGCTCTACAGAGAGTCTACACTGATGGATTTGATACAAAGAAGAAGAAAAATGTGAAAAATAAACACTAGCATTGCAAAAGCTTCCTCGAATAACAATTTGACACATTAGGGGCGTTCTTTGTGGATTTGATAAATGATGCAACAAGCTGTTCGCAGTGTGCAAACAGACACATAAGCTCGAAGCGGCCTGAAAAATAAACCACAGGTCTCAGATTCCAGCTGCAGTTTTGCAAAACATACAGATTAAAGACGATATAAACAGCTTACCTTCATTCCCTGTAGCGTGATGCGTGTGTGTGTGTGTGTTCATGTATGTTTCATATTGTTGGTAACATGATGTTCGCAGCGTGGGATCTCAGGCTAAATATGCAGTGAGAAAGAACGAGTGCGGTGGAGCCGTTGGCTTTCGTAGGGTGGCGAGTTAATAAGACTTTTGTGCAATAATCAATACTGTCCTTATCTGTTCTTTGCCTCACAGAGGGATGCTGGGAGAAAAAAAAAAAAAAGCTGGGGTCTTTGTCACCAGCTTTATACATCCACACGTCAGTCATTTTTATCAAATGCATCTGGCTCAGTCGTGGGTCTTACTAACATCTATTGTTGTAGATAAATTATTAGAAATCTTATTACTGGAAGTTATTTCACAGCAGGCTCATGTTGTTTTCCTAACTGCTTACAGATTACATTCAGACTTTCACTAAACTTTTCTGGACCCTTTTAACCCTTTGACTTTCATTCCATAAAATACATTTGCAAAAAAACCCAAAATTGATTAGTAAAATTGTGTCTCTGCCCCTTCATTTAGCAAAAATTGAGTTTTATTTGTCTGATTACCCAATCAGGGAGCAGATATGCAAGTCATCCAATCGGTTAACCTGCCAGTTTAGTTTAATTTTTTTGCATTGTATGCAAGTCAATGTTAAAACCACTGTACAGATTCATATATTATAAATACCGAAGCTGTTAGATGTAGATTTGTTTAAGCTATGACCATTTATTCAACAACAGTTCTCACCAATCAAATGAATGATGCTAATCGGCCGTTGAGTTCTGCATTGGTGTCTTCTGACAGCTCTTTCTCAAATAATTCAAAAGCCACAGCTTAGATGTTTACACACAGAAATCAGGATTCATGTGTGTTATTAACTCACAAGTAAGCAAACATTTTGATATAAATAAGTCTTTGTAACTTACAAATTCAATGGCCAGCAATGGTTCGAAAAATAGGTACAAAATGAGAAATTAGCAACTTAAGCTAGTCTACACACTGACTGCTTAAACTGGCAACTCAACCAAACAACTGACCATGTTTGCTGAGGACTCATGAAATGACATCTGTAATGATTTTTTTTTTTTTTTTTTTTAACTGCTTTAAGACAATAATAATTCTGTACAGCAGCGCCAACCAGTGGAAACAATTGGATTTAACACTTTTCAGTGAGGTGTATTTGGATATATAATTTTAAAAAAGGTTTTTTTTTTTAAGTTTCCAATGGCGAAATAGCATCTTAAAACAAGGGAACCATGCGGTGACAATGCCAGTGAAAGGGTTAAAGAACTACCCCTTGATCAGGGGCTTTTGAAACCCTGGTTCCTGCAACTGAAATGCAGAACTTTTTAATGGGCCCTAGTTTATGGAGAAAAAGCTCCTTAAACCAACACATTTCAGATAAATTTGTTGCTACATTTATTGCAAACTGGACCTAGACGATTTGTTTTGATGCTTCTTTTCAGGACTCCCTCTGAGACGTTACGACAGCCTTATTGAACTTGTCCTCAGCTCACACAGTCTTCTTTCTGTGGTGAATCTTTTAGGACTGGAGTAGAAGTTACCTTTGTTCCTTCCAAGGTAAGATCAAAAGCAATGCTTTAGGAAACTCTCTGTTATCTAAGGAAAACATGAGCAGAGGAGCAAGAGACTGATTCAGTCAGAAAGTGGCAGAATATAAAAAAAGAAATCTCATCATGGCTGCTATTTGCGGGGCAGAGGAAGGTGAACTTTAACAGACTCAATCATTTGAAAAAAAAGGGGAGAAACTTAGAAGAAGTAGAAAAGGTAAATAAGTAAAAAGGAAAGAAAGTAAAGAAGCCAGAGTCAATAACAGAACCGTTTCTGCCCGCTTCAGTTTTGTCTGCCAAAAGGGGACAAAAAGAAAGATTCAGGGTCAAAATAAGCAAAGAAAGAGCTGCTTCTTCAAATCTCTGAATGTATTTGATGATCACGGGCTCACAGGAGCCAAAAGAGTTCAACATCAACCCAAACAAACACATTTCAGGATGAGTTTCACAGAAGAACTCTTTGTTTTTATCAGGATGAATTAAAGTTGATGCACTCTTATGTGTGTTCAAAAAGTCTCCAGAGTTGCATGCTGGGTTATCTCAAAGGGCACATGCAGGAGTGTCTGGGTAGAAAAAAATGAGGATGGTGATGAGAACAAGGCTGAGAAAAGATCATAAAAATTACATCAATGTTTACTGTCCATGCTGCTAATTTTATTCCTTAGTGTATTTGATATTTATGGTGGTTGCAGACTCAGTTGTCAGCAGTCTGGGTTCCGTTTTAAAAGTGGTTTGATTTGGCAGAATTACCAAAAACAACAAATGAAATGAATTAAAACAAAGAAACGGAAAGACCAGCTGGATTCAAAAACAATGTCTGCTGTTGACATCTTATGGAGGAGAATAAAAGAGGACTGAGAGAAAATTGTGTCCCAGGATCACGGAAAAAAGAGAGAGGCAGACTTGTGAGCACTTTGCCCAACAAATCAGTGAATCCAGTAAAATACAGGTAAAAGTCAGGTGATAGCAGACGCAGGAAACTCCATCCATTGTCCAAAATGAGTCTCTTATTTAAGCTTTTGTAACACTTCTACTATATTCTTAAAGTTCTGTATACAGAACTACTCAGCTGTACTTAAAACATGTTACATATAGCTATATATATATACTTGTGTGCAACATCTACAAGCTACTATCACTGTAAAACATCACACTCTTAACTTAGAACGTCATTATGTTAATCTCGTCAATAAAAAGATTCTTCAGTAAATTAACTGAATCAAAACAGACATAAATTACCTGTACAGGGGTTGATTGTATTTTCTTAAACCTATGAAATGTGTGGGAGCCTTATTTATCAGTGTTTACAAAGCTACTGACATGTCTCTCAGTCACTCAAGTACTCAAAACACTTTTTACAGCGAGAGGCAGACAGGCAGCCTAGCATGGCCTGCACATGTGGCAGTAAAATACTGTGACTTTATAACCGTCGATTTCTCACTTAAACACTCAAAACAACTTTGGATATTAGACAGAAAACAACTTAATTATTATCTCAGTGCTCTGAGGATTAGCATTTGTGGATTTTCAACACAGTACTAACCTGCAACATACAGGTAAAAATCAGGTGATAAAGAGACACAGGAAACTCCATTCATTGTACAAATTGAGTCTGAGATATGGGCGGAAGTGCTCCCCACAAACAACCCCTGGCACAACCACTCCAGCTTCAACAGTTCCCCTTAAAGTTTAGGAGTCATTTAACAATTTTAGCTGTAAAATGGGCTCTGTGCACACATCACTTCCGTTTTGGCATTAGGATGTTTGTGCATTGCCAGTTACAAAGAAAAAAATTAAGCAGACAGCGTTCTGATGGCAGAGATGAAATATACAAGGTGTTTGCCTAAAGTGTTTGTCAAACAGAGAATCGTCCGGGCATCTTGCACAACACTACGTAGCAAATTGTATAAAGGCTTCAAATTGTACATGTCATCATTTCTTTGCAGCTTTGATGGTAATTTGCTAACACTAGCTAGCCTGACCTAGCAGCCTTGCTTTCGTGTTTAAAGTTATGGCCCTGTCCTGCTTCAAGTTAATTATAATTCAAAAAAAGTTTAATCCATTCAACATGTTATACATCTCCTAATGGACCAAAAATCCAATATAATAAGTGGAGAGCTAGCTTTATGCTAATGTATATGGGAAATTGCATTCATATGCTAGTGGTTAGCATACATAGATATTACTTCGGTTTCAAAGCAGATTTTCAACTTTCAGCACTGAACACAAAAACAAATCTGCATTACTCTCTCACAAGAGATTCATATTCAGTACATTCAACATCTTAAATATCTCCTACGCCAAACAACAACGAGCATGGAAGAGTTAAGCATTAGGCTATGAGTAAAAACATTAACATAATCCTTAGCTTAAACAACAAAACAATGGTGAAAATGAACAGTTTTGGATGTTTTGACAACACGTATTTAATGGTTGCATACAGTAATACAACACACTTACAGTAACCAGAAGTTTACATGCATCCTGAGATTTAACTATGTCATGGTCGCTTGTACATACCGTCCATTTCATCCTGTAGCAGTTATTATTGTTGTGTTTAGGCAGCAATGTTTTTCAGTCACTAAAGACCATACTCATTTAGTGTTTAGGGACTGATCAGCAGCTAAAAAGCTGTTGTAGGTGCAGATAGACTATGTGTTAAGCATGTTGGAGAGTCACCAACACTCTTAGGCCTCTTAAAAGTCCTCCTCCCTCCTGCTAACAGTTTTTCACCTTAGGAGCTCTCCTAAGGCCTGAGATGCCATGTGAATACGAGCCCTGGTGTTCAGCAGAGCTCAGCTTTGTCTGCTGAATAATCAGATGACGTCTGGAGACTTTACTGATCTGTATTGTTGTTATTCTGTGGAGGCTGTCCTGTCCTCTGCTGCCTCGCTGTGTTAAGAGTCAGAGGAGCACACACACACACAAACACACACACAGTCCATCAGACAGTTCACATTAATGATGATTAATCACCGTCACCGTATTGAATCAAGGTGTTGTCTGGTGAATACCTGACGGGCTGTTTGTTTGGAGGCTCACTCAGGTCTCTTCACACATTATGGCCTGCAGTGACTTTATTAAAAGACAATCTGGAGGAATATTAGCCGTGTTCAATCACTGATAATGACCACAGGCTGTGAGCACTTGAGGCATCACTCGCTCACAAATTTACTGCAAACTTGAAGTATGTATGAGCGGGTTTATGAGAAATGAAAACCACATTTTGAAAATTTTGAACTCTTAAATTCTTTGTACTCGTCCTTTAATTCAGAAGGAACAGATGGGAAAGGCAATATCAACTTGGAGGATATGAACCAGAAAATACAAATTTTGGGAGATGAAAGTAAACTTTCTGTCAGCAGAGTGACGTTTTATAAACAGTGACGCTCAAGAAGCTCTTTGAACAGCAGCAGGAGGAAAAAACAGTCGCTGTAAATCTGTGAAATATCTCAGCCAACAGTGCTGCTTTCATGCTGAAACAAAACGTAACTCTTAAATCCTCCACTGCCGTAGTGTGAATTTATTCACTTCACTCAAAGCTGTTTTCTTTCTCTACAAAATGTGATAATTAAATGATAAAATTAAACCGGATCCAATCACAAGAAAATGAAAAGTTCATGAAAACGTGTTTTTGTGCTACAGATGTGACAAACAGATTGGTGGATGTTGTTTAAAAGGTCAAAAAGCAGAAAATCATAATTTTTTTAATATAAAGGTGTGAAGCATTCACCTTCCTGCTTTAGTTTCTCTGGGGCTATTTTAGGATGAGTGTTTCCAGCTTCAGGAGTGAAGGAGAGGACAGCAGCGTACCTGGGGATCAACAAGGATCTCCAGCCTCAGATGTATGATTGCATTAAAAATCCACACAGCTCAACAAGACATTTTCCCATCCCAGAGGTCCCTGCTGCTCGTCCTCACCTTGTATGTGCTCTGAGCACTGATCGATCCAACACCCAGCCTTCACAAAGCTTTTAAATATTTCACATTAAAGTGCAAGTTTTAAAGTCACGTTGAATTCTCTGGAGGAAGCAGACGTGTCAGAGTCAGATTGGAAAAAGTCTGCAGGCACCGAGGAAACATTAATGAAATGTCAAGTGTGTTTAAATGACTGCCACTGCTGCCTCGATTTACAGTTAGATTCAGCTTTAACACGTTTTGATCTCTGCATGGGAGCACACGTTTCAGGTTTCTCTATCAGAGTCTGTTTTTTCAAGTTAGTTTTTGGGCTTTTTCTGCCTTTATTTTGAAAGGACAGGACAGTGGATGGAGCAGGAAACAGGGCGAGAGGGGGAGGTGACATGCAGGAAAGTCGACACAGGTCGGACTTGAACCCAGGCTGCCTGCTCAACAGCTTTTTGCCTACATGGAGTGCGACCGTTACCATTAATCCACCTGTGCTCCAGGATTTAATGGGCAGGTCAGAAATCATAGCCATGTTACGAAACAGAGCCATCATTAACATAACCCCGCCCCCTGCTGCTGAAGCGGTATAAATACATTCAGCGCATTAGCATTAGTGGTTTTCCCACTCGCTCTTGTCCCAGATATCAAGCAACTGTAGTTGGCTATTACGTTAGCCATCAGAGCCAGTTTCTGGCTCTGATGGCTCAAACCAATGGGGCTGGGTCCGTACCATGATGCTGCTAGCGCTAGCTTCCATTGTTACTGTAGGTAACGTCCTTGTACAGTACACAGAGGAGTCTCTCTCCCTGGGGGCGTGTCAGGTTCTCTAACTGACACGCCCCCAGTGTTCCAAAGCAGAGAGAAGTGCTTATTTTTCCGTGATTTTGAGACCTATTTTTTTATACTTAGCAATTTGAGTTAGAAAAAAAAATCACTCCCCGTACAGTGCGCGGCGTTAGCGAAATAGGGATTCAGACGGGAGATCTTTTTGTACCAGGCTGTAAACATGCTTCTTACGACAATGAAAACAGATTTTTTTATTTTATTTATTAATTTTTTTGCTTGGAGTGTTTGTGACTTACGGTACTTCCAGGGTCAGCCTCAAGCAGACACTCGTTGAACTGTAGATTTTGACACTTCCGCATTTCAGATCCGACGTTGCCCCTTGAGATAAGCACAGATAGACTAATGTACACAGATAACGTGCATGCGTGATGGCTGAAATACACCAAATGTGTCTCCAGTCTGATTTTTATTAAATGAGTCTGGGAGATTAGCATTAGCATTAGCATCCTCTGCTTACTTTCTGCTAACTGAAACAATTTGAATACTGCTTGATAGGAAGATATGAGGAGAGATTTTAAGGATGAAGAGGAAGACAGAGAAGTGTAGTTAGAGCGTGTGTGTGTGTGTGTGTGTGTGTGTGTGTGTGTGTGTGTGTGTGTGTGTGTGTGTGTGTGTGTGTGTGTGTCTGCAGGTGGCTAACACATTTAATAATGCAGAGGGTATTATTGCATGGCTGGTGTTTTTAATGAGCTTTGCGAAGAGGAAAAATACGGTCAGACATCCACACAGAGAGATCTGAAGCTTCTGTGCAGAAGAAGCTGCTGGAAGGAGTTAAGGAGAGTTATGAACTAGAGTCATGTGACAAACTGAGTCTTCTTCACTTTGTTGTATTTGCAAAAAATGTTTTAACAGCAAGAACGGTGAGAGATGGCACTTAAAGATTCACTTTGAACACATCATGGACAGTGTTGGAAATGATACTTAAAATCTGAATAGTTTTGATGATCATAATTTTTTGATATTATTGACTGTAGATGATCAAATCCATCAATTCTTTGCAACTGTACGTTGAGAAACATTGTTCTTAAACTGTTGGACTATTTGCTCACGCAGTTGTTCACAAAGTGGTGAACCTCGCCCCATCCTTGCTTTGAACGACTGAGCCTTTCAGGGATGCTCCTTTATACCCAAACATGACACTCACCTGTTTCCAATAAACCTGTTCACCTGTGGAATGTTCCAAACAGGTGTTTTTGGAGCATTCCTCAACTTTCTCAGTCTTTTGTTGACCCAGTTCCAGCGTTTTTGGACAATAAAATTCAAAGTGAGTGACTGTTTGCAATAAATAAATAAATAAGGTTTATCAGTTTGAACAATAAATATCTTGTCTTTGTAGTGTATTCAGTTTAATAAAGGTGAAACAGGATTTGTAAATCCCTGTATTCTGTTTTTATTTATATTAACACGACGTCCCAACTTTATTGGAATTGGGGTTGTAGAACACTGGGCCTGGGACTGTTGCTGCATGTCTTTTAAATTGGATTAGACATGATTAGATTGTTGGTAAGGTAATAGCACGCACAGGACACTAATCACACATGTTGTCGGTCTTGTAAAGGAAGGACTATAATTTAAAAAAAGGTTAATCACTGTTGTTCATTTCAGTGATGTAAAGAGAATCCATTTACATTATGAACCCAGTGCAGACACATCATTATACCTGTAGTAGTCTTCCATATAACCAAGGTTAATTAGAGCTGACCTGAACACAACACGTGCACTCCAAGCATGTGTTCTGTGTCATGTAAGTAAATGGAAAAACACAATTAATCAATGCAATATAATGAAACCACGGTGGGTCATCATAAAGAGGATTGTAGTGTTGTATACAGCAGGTGAGGGATTGACTTGCACCAGTTGGATATTAAGTTGGATAAAGGTAAAGCGAGTACAGCTAATTTGAAATGCAGCTAGTTTACTCACTTTACACAACCGAGGATTTACGCAGCAGGTGCAGAAAGCAGCTGTGTTTATTTAATGAAATCAAGTCAGCCGAGATAATTCAGTCGCCAGTTGGCGATGCTGAAAATGATAAACAAAGCCAAAGATGAAAAAGATGACTTCATTCATACCCAATGAAGTGTGCAGGAGTACATTTCATCCTACTCATGCTCCCCGAGCTGAATGACTCTTGCATCTTCATCTTACACTCGGTTCACTTCAAAACAATCTCTGCTCAGCCCTCCATCCTTTCGTCCACCTGTCAGATTGTCCTGAGTGAATGCTCCAGGCAGGAGTCTAGCGGCTCTAAATGATGGATATCAGACCTTTAATTTCCATCAGAGTAAAGGTTAACAGCCCATCACTCTTTACCTCCAGAGGTGAAGGATTGGTGGACGCAAGGAGAGAAATGGCTGCTTTGTTAGCAGCTGGATAACAATACAAGAAGTCCCCACAGATTCAGAAGAGTAAGAAAAGAAGAAAGCTGTTATCATCTGACCTTTAAGCCAAATGCAGTCTGACACACCTGCAAATACAGCAGGGGGTTGTTTAGGGTTGCACTGCGAAGCAGTGAGGATTCAGCAAAAATAAAAAATAAGAACAAACAATGTTTGATGGCCTTAATGTTAAATTTTTGTCTGACATGAAAAGTTAAATGATGGGTCCTGGAGGAGTTATTATCCTCTGTTGTATCTTTAGTCCTGGAGAGCCTGAAGCTAAGTGATGGTAAAACACATCAAAGCTGCTTTATGGCTTCGTCCTCCTCATGTCACAGCTCGCTCTGGCACACGGCCCAAATGCCTTCGTCCGCTGACCTTGGTCATGATATGGGCATTAAAAGTGGAGCAGGTGTAGCAGCATAAGGAATATAGTATCTCCTTATGTGTCGGCTCACTTAATGGAGCGCCACCGCTGGCCAATTGTTATGCAGAGGGAGAGGATTTAAGCAGCAATCCTCCCCCTCTTCCTTCCTTTGCACTCCCGTCTGTGTACTTCCGGGTCGAGTGTCTGGCTGCAACAGGTAGGTCTGCGTTGCTTCACTTGGTTGATTGTTGGCCATTAAGAAGATTCTTATTGCTTGTTTTTGCTGCAGAGTGACTGGTCTGCCGCTGGTGCGTGCCGCGTGCGTCTCCTGTTTTGTTATTGTGGTGAGTGTTCTCTCTCTCTTCGTTGTGATGCATGCTCGTAGCTGGCTAATGCTAATGTGGTCACAGGTGAGATGCCCGTAGCTGCCTGGGTCTCTCTTTTCCTCCCTCCTCTTGTGTGCGCGTGTGTCTGCTACTGCTAAGAGGTAGGTAGAATGGTTAACATAGGTCGTAACCGCACGTTGGTCAGCTTCATCAATAACGCTCATATTTCGGGTAGGTGTATTCTGCGGGTGTTGGCTCGTTCTGTTGCCTCGTGTGACGTCATCACCAGCTCGCTGAGAACGCTGCTGCTTTGTCTCCGCTTCATATCGACTGCTTGTTGCCCGTTTCCCTGCTGCGGTGCCTCGGCTTGCTTCTAGCCTGCTCCGCCTCATTCTGGGTATAATTTGTGGGTACCTGTGCTTGTGTATTGCCTCTGCTTGCCTGCTGTGTGCAGCCTATCACTGGCTGGTCTGCTAGCGGTTTAACCTTCTCCTGAGGGGACAGAACGGCTAACACAGCGCTTATTTTTAAGTTTCCATATTGGTTTTATAGTGTTATTAAATCTGTTTATTGTGTTAGTTAAATTTGTATAGGTTTACTCTTTTTTTGTTTGGGATTATTTTTGACTTGTTATACTTTCTGCTTCTTAGTTCTCTTATCTGATTTAGGGTATTCTGTGGGTTTTCTTTGGGCAATTTGTGTTTCTCTATAGGTTATTTTGTGCAATTTGTGTAGTTAATTTGCATAGTTTAATTGTTATTTTTTCTTCAATTATTTAGTATATTTTGATTACATTTGTTCAATTCCTTTATTGTGACTTTATTAATTGTTTTTATCCCTTTTCAGTTGCTGAGGGCCGGTGGTGGTGCTGGTGTCCTGGGTGGCGGTCCCCCTCCCCCTTTTTGTGTGCTGTGCTCCGTTGGGATTTGGTTATTTCACAACCCTGTATGTGTGTCACGAGTGCCTGGGTGTTTTTTTTGATTTGTTTTGGTGGATCCCTCCTCCCTACATTAGCCACTTTTCCATCCGGTAAGCCTCAGCACCTGATTAGGTTTTTCCCCTTCCCCTTCCTGCGTGTGTGTGGTTTTAAAAAATATTTTAAGTCTTGTTCATGAATAAAGTTTGTATTGTTTGGTGAACCACGACTCAGCCTCATCAGTAGAACGAACCTGTGTGAACCTTAAAAAGGAAAAGGAGTAATTCTCTGGGTGGAATTCCCAGAGTGGCGTTGTCTGGCAACTTTAAAACATCTTAAACTGGTCTTATTAATTCTCCTCCACTCGCTTTAGCTGCCACACAGGCACATACTCAGGGCTGCTGTCCAACTCACACAACCCCCCCTCTACTCACACTCACTCACACACACACACACACGCACAAGCTCTAGGGCAGCAGCAAGGTGAGAACCTCCTTGTCCTTGTTTGCAGTCAGCTAACACACGCCGCGGCTCATTGCACCGTTTAGCGCTGAATTACAGTTCCTGACAGACGTCTGCTGATGAGTGAGGAGGACAAAATGAAAGGACAACAAGGTAACAGTCTGACATAAAAAGTTCATAAAAGTCTTTCTGTCCAGACACACTGAAGATGTGACTGCATTACCAAACATTTGGCTTTGAAAGGAGGATGAAATCCATACTGGAGACTTTTTATAAATGTGAGCACGTAGAGAGGAGGATCTGAAGGTCTTTGACTTGAGGGTGATTGCAGACAGACGGCTTGACACAGGAAGAAAGTGTTGGGAAACAGAGCTGTTGGTGCTTTCAGAAAAACCCCTGAAACAGCAAATAAAATGTAGACTTTATGCTTTAAAGTCAAATAATGTAAAGAATCATGGAAAAACAAGCACTTCTCTCTGCTGTGGGACACTGGGGTGTGTCAGGTAGAGGTGCTGGAGCCACGCCCACACACGGGAACTGTACAAGGACATTCCAACAGAAACAATGGAAGCTAGCGCTAGTAGCGTCATCAGAAGGACTCAGCCCTACCTGTCTGAGCCATCGGAGCCAGAAATGGACTGAGTCAGACATTGAAAGCGCTCATTCTCCATCAGAATGCTCATTTATTTATCACATTTATGACATTTAGCAACATGTATTACTGACTAGGAATGTTACAGCCAAGACAAATACAGTTCGGCTACCAATCCACCCATTTCTTCAGAAGCCTATGGGTGTTGCTATGCTAATGATGGCCCCGTGACATAACCCGGCTATGATTTAGGACCCGCCCATTTAATCCTGAACAGAAATTTTAAAACAGTTTGTGAAGCCGAGCTCCACAATTAAATCCTAAATGGTTGAATGGCTTTTAATTGTTCTAAGGAAATACATTCATGACCCATTTAATGTGTTTAGAAAAAAATGGCTGATTTTGCGTTACACAAACTTTAAAGAAAAAATAAAACAGGGCTATAAATAGAATGGTATTTGTTTTGTCAGTAATAAAGTGTATCCTCTTGTTTGTTCTGTTCATGTGAGGATTATAGTGGCTGTGATAGCCAAAAAGAGAAAGAAAGAAAGAAATAGAAAAGAAATTATTTTTCTTTTAACCCATTATTTTCCGTCAATAAGTTTGGAAATTGGTATCAAGGTTGACAGGTTGTTTTAAGTGTTGCAATTCATTTAAGAATAGATAACCCTAACACTTTTGCATAGCAACCAGATTCCTTACAGATTGATAGTTCACTTATAAAGCCCAGGTTCACCTATTATTTCCTCTCCATAGTGAGTCCATATTTGGTCATAACCTCGGCTCACAAACCAGCTTTTTTATGAAACACTCAAAGTAAAAACTGGGTTTAGAATACCAGTAGTTAATATTGATTATTGGTGCTCAAACCTGGTTAACTGAGGTTGGATAAAGAAGACACATTTAATAACACAGCTGCAGACGGCGCTGGTGTTTCAATGTAAAGTGTGACCCTGTGAAACTGTTGACTCTCAGCCAACCATCACTGACACGTTCAGCTGAGAGTCACCAGTTAGCATGGTCACTCTTTACTTAAACAAAAAAAATAACACTGGTTGCTCTGTAACACTCTGAACTCCATAGAAGTTGACTCCATGGTATAGTATCATTTCTGACAACCAACCACAGAACAACCGGACATTTTTATCCTGCTTTCAGTTTGAATTCAGTGTTTAAAGAACAAGGACTTGTCTGAATCAATGGAGCTAAACGGCTCTTCTGCTACCAAAATGCATGTGTATCTTTATGGTTAGGAAAGGGTTCAGGACTGGTGAACACAGGTGTGTTGTGCAGAATGTGTGCTGCCTGCCAGGTGGTGGGCCAAACGAGGACAGGATGCAGCAGCATTGCTGCTACTTTTTTTTAATCTTTTGACAGACAGATTACACGCACAGGCAGAAATGTCATACATGTTAAACATCAGACAGACCACACGCTTACATTTTCCTCCAGTCTCGTCTCCTCAGCGAAAACTCACAAACATCTCGTCATGTTTTAGTCATCGATGATTAAAACAACAACGCATCATTGATAACTGTTAATTAAAAAGGTGTGTATCAGCTTGTTTTGTCCTCTGTGGTGGAGCCAAAAAAACCCTCTGTGCTGTTGAATTCCAGCCCTGAAATACTGTTTGTCAGAAAGCACCTTTATACTCTGTTAAAAAAAAGAAAAGCCTGCAAGTCTTCTTATTGCTTTCAAAGGACAGTTTGACACCATCTTCCTCTCTTGAAGAAAGCATCCTCAGCCTCTTTCAACGGGAGAAAAAAGGTGCTTCCCTCTCATGTTGGGAGTAAATTGGCTTCGTCTGAGAAGAAACTTTTCAACTCTCTGTCTGTGGTGCACTTTGCGGTGACACAAAGGGAGAGAAATGCACGACAGGAGACAAACAGTGCAATAGAAGAAGAGAGCGAGGAGGGAACGGTGGCAGAAATATCAGCGAGATGTGCGCAGAGACGATGAGGAGGACAGGTTGGAGTGAAAGATTCAGCTTAATGTGTGTCCTGGATTGTACCTTAACACATCTCAGGGTTGATGCTCTTATCTAAAGTGCTCCACATGTAGCCTGAGTGCTTAAATTTAGTGTATGAACGGCCCACAGGAGATGAGTCCTTAACCTCAGCTGTGTACGTGCAATCAAAGCTCCTTTGCTGTTTATTTGAAGTCTTTTATCAAACAGTGAAAAGACTCAGAGGTCAAAGAAAAGGCTTGAAATGGTGACTAATTTTATTATAAGCAGGGCTCTTTTCAGACGGATTTAATTGAAAAAAAGTACAGAAGCAGTGAAAAAAGTGCTCAGACTGGTAAAGAATCTAAGCTGGGGTCACACGTTGAGAGTTTCTGACAGCTTCCTGTGTTGTAAAGAGGATCTGATCACAGCCTGACTCCTCATCCAGCCTCAGGATCAGAATGAACTCTGTGTAAGGTTCACCGTTTCTCCTCATGTGTGCTACCATCACTGACACAGCTCAGGCCTCAAAGTGCAGGAGAAAGCTTCTTAATTGATTCATGTCAGACTGACTCTCTGGATCAAACCGTAACAGGAGGCCGAACACTAAACTTGAACACACTCAGTATCAAAGACAGTCAGCTGCAGAGGGGAGCTCTGATGTGTTTTCTGTCTGACAAACCTTCAGACACTCGCAGGTTTTTAACTTCCTCCCAGAGGGGGTGGTCTCTGCATTTCCAGGAGTTGATACTGTATCTTCGAAAAGTGGGGACAATTTTAGATGACATGAAAAGCAGCCAGTTTATGACTCTGATAGAGAACGAGTTCTGAGATTGAAAACAGATATTCTGAGGCTGAAAAAGCTGCTCAGGAGATGTTAAGTGGGATAAAAAAAATCTACTGGAACACATGTACTTTTCTAATGTTGAAATGTGAATGGAGATGAGTCCGTTATGGGTTGTATTCTTGTGTTCTTGGGGTGATGATTTGGTTCTCAGTTTTCTTTGGTTCCTGGTGTTTGTGGTTCCTGATGTGGATTCCTTTGTGTGTTTTGTCTTGTTTCACTATTTAGTTCACTATTTTAGTATACTTCTGGACTTCTGCTGCTGTTCCAGTAGAGGTAGGATCACTCTGCGTACTCCCGTACCTCTGAAGTCCGAACTCTGGACTCCCCTGGTGTCTGAACTGCCAGAGAAAGCAAGTTCGAACTAGTGAACTTTGAATTTAGAAATGGCGAGAGAAGAGGAAATGATGGTGGTCTTGGGACTATTTTTAATGGAAAATTCCTGATTCAAAAAAAGAGAAGAAAAAAGACTGTCAAAAAAATCCTTGAGATGGTGGGAACACGGACTTTCCTTACAAACTTTCCGTGTCAGGTCAGCCATACCGCTGTATACGCTTCCTTGTTCCCCAGTCAGCTCGCCTTTTGATTGGCTACATTCCATTCCATGTCACAATTCACGGAGTCATGACTCAAGAGTTGTTGTTTGAAAAATCACACATAATTAAAAACAAGACTATAAAGGAATGATGACGGATGAAAAATAGAACAAACAGTCTGAAATAAACGTCACAAAGATTCAAGGTTTCGAGTCGAAGCTTCGTAGGGAAGGGCTGACGCAACCAAAGTTACACAGGGACACCAGCCATTTCAAGCCACTGCTGACCACACAGGACATCAACTGCCCCCTGAAAATTGGTTTTTGGATCAGGATTCAGCAAAGAAACACATCAAGCCTTTTACTGGACCATTGGAAACAGGACTGAAATGGGCCTTTAGTTTGTATCCCCATCACTGAGTGATAAGGTGTTCTGTCCACTTTCTCTCCACTCTTCATCTCTGTAGCCGACACACACACACACACAGAAGTTTCCCATGAGCCCTGAAATCATCAGAAATACTTCCATCTTTGAATTGTGTCATATACATTATTGTCAGGAGAATAGTTCCTCTTTAAGAAAGATGGAAACTCATAGATGGCGATTTCAATAAATCCCATCATCTCATCAAAACATCTCAGATAATGCTGCTGTTCTATTACCCACAATGGCCCCATACAAGCAGATACATTACAGGCAGATATACATTAGCACGAGGAAGAATAGATTCTCTGAAGGGAGAAAAGCACTGGAATATCAAATGTCACACATCAGCAGTGCCATTCTACAGAGGTAACGGCACCTTTAGGAGCAATTCCAGAAGAAGAGAATAATATAAGAGAGGATTTCAAGCTCTTATTGCATTCCTCGCCTGCATTGACGGTTTCACTTTTCATGAACCAAACAACAAAGGCTGCAACGAATGCTGACGCATTGATGAATATCAGTTAATCCTTCTGTAAGAAAACAAAAAACATTTACAGACACAAGTGGTAACGTTCAAAGGGCTGATTATGCTTTCCGCATGAGAGAACACGTGTGCAGCTTTTCTGATTTTTCACACTCTGCGGCGTGTCCGTTCCCAGACTGCGGGGGGCGGTATCACAAACACGCGTCTACCAAAGTACTAAACCAGATGTACCAAAAAAATATTTTTTTCACGAATTCCTCCTCTCTGCCAAGTTTGGCCACAGTTACAAACCAGGGATTCTTTATTACACGGTTGTCATGGTGATCTCTGTGTGGTGAATCTGTGGTCAAAAAAAGACATTTTCGTAGGTGCACGATGCGGAAACTTTTCATGTGAAAAGGACGGTGTGAAGGGGGCAAGGCTGCTAAAATGATGTCATTCGTCCGCCTAAAGCCGTGCAGACTTCCCGAACACATTACGTATACACCAGGCTTCAGAAAGAGGTGAAAACCAGGGCACCAGTTTGGATTAGTTGGTTTAAGTCTTTAATATTTTTTAAACGACCCATCCATCAAAATATCCAGCAGCTAAATTTCTTCACTTTGATATAATTTGGCATATTTTAAGGATGTTTTATTCTTTTAAAACCCAATAACTCCAGCCTCCTTGAGACCCTGTGTCGTCATGGGAACATGACATTTTGGCATAGCGCTGTATTATGCTACACGGTAATGAAAACAGAATGTCTCAAAGTTTTTGGAAAACCACTTCCTGTTCAAAGAAAAGATTCAGGTTTTACATTTATTAAGACCTTGATTCCAAGGAGGTAGGGGGAATTAAAAAAGCAGAACTAGCATAAGCTTTGACTCTTTATGTTTGTACATTTACGTTTGTATTTGTAAGAGCGTGACAGAGACCTTTGGAACTGTATCTAGAAGCTGGAAGCCTCAGGTGTGATCAGGTAATTAAATGCTACATGAGGTAGGCAGAGATGAGATGCAGAATAAGATAGAGACACAGGTTGACGTAAATATCTCTCTTTCTGTCTGTTTCTCTAAGAGCGAGCAGGAGGAGGCACATGAAGGGGAGATTCAGTGATAAAGCAGCTCAGAGGAGGACAGAGTCCATCACCTCTCTGGCCTGACATATTGAAGACAGCAGCACCGTGCTCAGTGTTCAAAGAGGTCACTCCTCTAATTAGAAACTCACACTGGTACACACCTGCAAACACACACAAACCTGCAAACACACACACAGACCCAACGCCTCCCTGGCTTCTCTCTCTCCTGGTGAAATCTGAATGTAAATGAGTTCCTCTCTTCGGAGCAGAGGCACTGAGAGGTATTAAAAGTGACATTTGGGAAGAAATACTCTCACCTTCCTCTTCTTCTTCTTTGTCACACTGTATCTGGTGCAGACGTGTCTGAGTGGACCAGATAAGTCATGGATAATGCACACTGATAAATAAAACATGCTGCAGGCTGTCTGATGAAGTCTGCAGCACTCCTGGAAAGCAAAAGCCCTGATAACTGCTACGACTGTATGGATTTGGAGGGGTATTATGCAGCTCGTGCAGTGGATTGCTTCTATGACAGTCACATCCAGGGTGAGGGAGGCGACAGTTTCGGGCTGGAGCTGGGCGTCACGGGATTTATGGGGGCAGAGCCACTCATCAGGCTGAGATGGGGGTCAAACTCTGGAGTCAGGAGAGAAACAAGGTGGAATATAAATATCAAGTTCCACATAAAGAAGTCTGAGTCTGTTTCTGATTTTCAGTCACAATGAACCACTGCTCAGGAATCTGTACTGTCCTCATCCGCATCTGCAGCAGAACAAGGGGGTTGTTGTGTGCACAAAGCATCATATGTGTCACAGATTTGATCTTGATGAGTGACAAAACTGGTGTGACACTGCAACAGAACTGGTGCAAAGACAGAATATTACTATGCTAACATTACTGCTGAGCTAGGACGCCATTAACATTGAGAGCAGTGGTGCTGTGGTGGGCAATCTGTCCCTCCATCTCCAGTTGACATCTCCAGTCCGACATCCATCTTTAACCAGGTGATGGAGGAAGAAGGTGATAGAGAAAACCCTGCTCGATTGCCACAACGATGGATGAATCCTTGTGGTGAGGAGGAGGAGTGGAAGATGGATAAGGCAGAGGCAGTAAGAGGAGTGAAAATAACAGTGGCTTTAAGGCTTTGTGTGCTTGTCACAAAATCCTTATACTTTAAGGGGCTGTCTTCTGGGTTTGAGTTTTATGGCTGTCTCTCACTCGGCTCAAACTGAGGCCGCCACAAAAACTGCTCCCCCTGGTGGCTGGCTGTGGTATAGGTCAAAAACTCAGCCTCTATTCATTCCAGATGGTCAATCTTTAAAAATGAATACACCTCGTAGAAATATTTCTCACATCCGTATTCTGTGATGATATTTAGATATTATTGGGCTGCATTGTGTTTAAGTCCTTTTTTTTCCTGAAAAGTTTATTTTTCATTACTTATTAGATGTTAAATACGGGTTTTACGTCTCGTTTAACAATGATTGACAGCAGACAGAGAGCTAAGAAGGGATCAGTCTGTCAAAAGAAAAAAAAAAAAATATATATATATATATATATAGTATATATATATATATATATATATATATATATATATATATATATATATATATATATATATATATATATATATATATATATATATATGTATATGTGTGTGTGTGTGTGTGTGTGTGTGTGTGTGTGTGTGTGTGTGTGTGTGTGTGTGCCTGTGTCAAGACAGGATACAAACACAAACTGAACACACAGCAGCTTAAACTCAGCAAAAGTGGGGTATAATTCAACTGAGCAAGACTGATCTTTAAAGGGTATTACAAATAATTTATTTGAAAGTTGTTTGTTCAACTTTTAGGATGATTTTTTGTTTACTTATTTCCAGCCTTGACTTTTTCTTGAACTCTTCTATTTCTGAAATATTAAAAAGATTTTAAAAAGTGATGATTATATTTACAGAAATATGACACCAAAGCCGTTAAACATTAATAAACTGAAACAAAATGAAGATAGAGTAAGAGAACTCTACTGGCCTCATTAAGTGACCTCTGAGCTTCAGGATGCTGAGTTTCGTAAAATAATCATTCTGTCAGTTGGCTGTCAGTCACCAGGCAGAGACTTATCAAGAATTTAGGAAAGGGCTTAATTATCTATGACCTCTGCTAAATTAAATAACAATCCACAGCATCTGTTTGACAGCAAACCCTCTGTGAGAGAGCTCCCATAACATCACACCTGTCAGATCACAGGTTTGATCACAGTCACTGAGAGAAAGCGTCTGTCAGAGGTCAGACCTTCTGTGTCTGACATCCTGGAAAGCAAATTGTGAAGTGATGAAAACTATTGATACAAACTAATGAAATGAGTGTCACTCAAAATGTGGTGTCTGGGTTAAGACAGAGTAAAATATGGTGGGCATGGTGGGATGGATGGATGGCTGGATGAATGGGTGGATGTATGGACAATAAATGGACTGATGGATGGGTGGGTGGATTGCTCAGATGGATGATGGATTGAGGGATAGATGGTCGTATGGATGGATATATGTATGGGTGGAATAGGGGGTGATTCAAAGGCACACAGCAGTAAATTAACAGTTGGACCGACAAACTGGTTGATGGAAGGATGGATGGATGGAGGGTCTTATAGCTGTATAAATGGGTGGATAGTTGGATATATGTATGTATGAATGGGCAGATGGATTGAAGGATGAATATGGATGGATTGTTAAATGGATGAATAGATTGATAGGTGGATGGATGGATGGACTAGTTAATGAATGGGTTGATGGATTGCTGAATGGATGGACACATGGGTGGAGTATTTGAGGAATAGATAGATAGAAGACTGATGGGTGGATGAGGAGTGACATATTGACTTAATGGATTGATGGATGAACGGGTGGTCTTACGGCTGTTCAAATGGATGAATGGATGGACAAATGGATGGATGGATAAGTTGATGGATGGATGCATAGATTGATCTATTGATTAATGGATGGATGGTCTTGTGGCTGTATACATGGATGGATGGATGGATGGATGGATGGATGGATGGATGGATGGATGGATGGATGGATAGTTGTAGGGATGAACTGATGAACAAATGGGTTGATGAATGGATGATGTAAGAAATATTGACGTAATGGATGGAAGGAAGGTTTTTTTGGCTGTTTACATTGGTGAATAATTGGATGGTTGGATGAATAGATAGTTGGAGGGATAGATGGATGGATAGACAGACTGTTGTTGGAATTTACAGCAGTATAATTTAGTTGTGATCAGTTGTTTTTGGGAGCTGGTTGGTAGTGGAGTTAAATTATTGCACTGACCACCCCTCATGAAACACAGATTGTATTTGTAATAAAATACCAGAGACAGATATCAACAGCATCAGCTTCACTGATCCAGATATTCTTCTTTTTATAATGATCAGACAATTCCGATAGTGAGACCAAAACATGTCAATATTTAATCGCTCCTCACCTCATATTTCAACCTTGAGCAGAAACAGCAATCCATTTGTTCAATGTGTGTGTGGTTACCTTAAAGAAACAGTCTTATGTGATGTTACTGTCTCATTGCCCAGGGGATGTTCATCCTTCCCAGCTCTCTCACTGTCATGGCAACACTGGTGCTCCAGTCTAGTAGGCATGTTTTAGTGGAATCACTAACTATGTGATAACCCACAGTTTGAGGGTCAGTGTGGGAAAAAATAAAAGGTGTATGGTGAGAAACTCCCCAGAGGTCTACAGGTCAGGAAAAATGCCCTCAAACAGACACACCAAGAGAAAGCTCCAAGCTCTCTGCCCACACACGCCAGCTCATCTCACTGTCGACGTGTCTTTGATTTCTTTTTTTTTATGCATTCATCAGTTTCCTACACCACTGTACATGACACCGCTCTGAAGCTCTTGTTGCTGCTTTATTTATTCTACTGTAAAATCCTCCCATTAGCTTTGTGAAATGTTTCCAGATTTCATCCCTGCCTGTGTGTGAGAAGCAGAGACATGAAATTAGATTTAAGAAAATGAATTTAACCACAAAAAGCTCCCAGCTATCTCTGCTCTACTCCCTTCCCCGCTTTGACACAACCTCTCCTCCCATTCCTTCATCCTCAAACTGTGATTTTTCACACTAAATGTTCCCTCTCAGCAGAGCCAGCCATGGGTGGCGGTCAGGGGGACGCTGGCAGCAGCTGTGAGGCATGCTGGGTAATAAGGGTGATATTTTCTGATGAACAGACAGGCCCAAACCTGCATGAGCTCAGCCTTTTCATTCATCCTGCCAACCGTTCACCTCCTGCATTTCCATTTCCCTCCTCATCTCCAGCAGGTATCTCTGTAGAGTCCATCAGTTCTATATCTAATTCTCTTTATTGGGACAAATATCACTTTAAATGACTCCGTCACATTTATCCTGCACAGATTGTACATGTTAATATTTTATGAAGCAGAATTTCCATCATTAATTTCTGCACATTTCATTTTTCCCTTCACTGTACCGTATAGGACGCTAACCTCAGTTAATTAAAATGATTTCTCTCTGATCGCTGCAATAAGCCTGATACCAGAGTATGAAATTGTGTTTTTGTGCGACTGTTCATGTTTTACTGTGCATGTGACGGAAACACAGCAGAGCAAAACATGGGAGACTGTTCTCTTGAGAAGATTTTGGTTCGTTAGGATAAAAA
This sequence comes from Labroides dimidiatus, assembly GCA_030710495.1. Classification (NCBI taxonomy): domain Eukaryota; kingdom Metazoa; phylum Chordata; class Actinopteri; order Labriformes; family Labridae; genus Labroides; species Labroides dimidiatus. The sequence goes on along the minus strand of CM061150.1, from coordinate 6,626,405 downwards.
ATGTTGTGGTTTCATGCATGAAACAGCGAGAGATAGAGGTTAGTAATTCCCCCACACCTCCTCTGTAGTCTCATCAGCAGCTGCTCTGTGGCCTCCATCCAATAACCGTTCTAATCAGAGTCCAAACCAGCCAATCAATGCTCTTGATGCTCATAGAACGCCTCATAAATGCCCTTCTTGTCCTGCAGTGCTGTAAATTAACAGAATCTCTCATCTGAAGTGAATAATAATGTAGAGATTTATTGATCTGACATGATTATTTATTAAAATGTAGCTGGTGTAAAGATGCAGCTGCAGAATCAGGAACTGAAGGCAGGAATAAAAGTGAACCTTCAGCTGAGAACATGGCTCTAATTCTCCATTGGGCAAAGCCGGCAGCCATAACTAAACAAACCCATTAATAAATATCAATACATATGTTCGCTCAGGGTGAGTAATTTCCAAGTAGCTGCAGGTGGAGAGCTTTATTCTAACACTGGTGCAACATTTCAGATGATGATCCAAGCAGAAAGAGGACATTTAGAGAGGATATCATTCGTGTTTGACATCGAGGGAGGAGTGGAGGAATAAAATATTCACTGCGCTGCTCTATAATTTCAATAATTGATTCATAAATGGCATTTTGAACATGAAATTATTAATAACAGGATGTGGTCTCTAAAAGCCAGAGCCATATATAACAGATTATAGTAGAAAGTGACATTACAGCAGGTTATTAAATCAGATTCATCAGGGCTTGATGGTTTCAGTTTGATTTAACTGGTTTTCAGGTAGGCGAGTGCTTCGTCAACTGTATACAGAAAGGACAGCGCACCGTCATTTCTTTTCTTTATATAACCAAAATAAAGCCTCAGTGGTTGCTGACACATTTTGCTGGTGTAACCAAGGCATGTGCAGAAGTCTAATCTATTAGGATTTAAGGAAAGAAGTGTCTTGAACAGATCCAACAGAGTGTATAAATCCTGCCAGACTCAGAGATGAGGATCTGTCTGTGTGCCTGAGATTGTGACAGCCGGGGTCATTATGAGGTCAGAAAACAGATATTTAAACATCTGACAGAGAGGGTAGAAATGGAGGAAAGACTCATAAGCCTAAAGACTCGTTCGTATCCATGGTATCTCATTGTCATGTATGACTCAAGCATATATACCAACATCCACTCAATAAACCAATTGCAACAACTTCTATTCCAGAACCTCCCTTTACCAACGCTGACCACAAGAATATCAAATTCACTGTATGCAAAACTCTCATCTTCGGGCTCAAATCAGCTCTAACTGGATTAAAGTTTTCTTAGATTCCAGTAACTTCTCATACTCTGACAAAAAGACTTGATTTTGGTCAAAAAGAGGTCATTGTTTGTTTGTTTGTTTGTCTTTTGAATCAGTGCCTTTGAAGGACAAGCAATTAACAGAAACACTTTTTTTAAGGATAAAAAGGAAAAAAAACAGTTGTGACTTTTCATGACCAGTACTTGCATCATGATTATTTTTTAACATGTTTTTGTTTAGTCTGCTTAAAAGCCGTGTTTTGTTTTGTTTTTTTCTTTTTTTTTTTAATCACCCGAACTCACTGGCCACCGGCTGTTTCTCCAACATCCTGTGACTGCTGCCACATTGAGAGAGCACAATCCCATCCCAGCACAATAAATATGAGGGCTCAGCAGTTGATTGCTCTCCTTGGTGTTAATTCCAACCTCAGGTAATCCAGTTTGTTTCTCAAGGAGCGCTGGTGAGCAGAAATGATGGCAGTGTTCTGAAAGGATTAGCTCTTAGCTTAGCACAAGCTCCTCTGGAATGCCCCCATTTCTACACTACAGTTTGGTACAGGTTGGATCGGTTGAGATCAATGGAGTGTGGTCAGCCAAACAGGAACATTTAAAGGATGAAAAAGACTGTTGGACATTAAGAGTGAAAGCATCTACCTTCTTATTTCCTTTGGGAATCATTTTTTATGAATTTGGTGATCAATGCTGAAGTTAATGGGGTATTTTGCTGCAATTAAATTTTGTTTGTTGTAATGAGCTGAATGCTTTTTGAGTTTGGGGTGTGTGTCGCAGTAGTTTTCAAACTATTTAAACTATCAAACTAAATTAAAACTTACCGCTGTCACACAGGAAGTAACGATTCTTTTAGCCAATCAATGGACTGCGGTGTTTCTAGCTCCACCTTCTGGGGTCGGATCAGTATGTCTGGCACCCCAACAGAAGCGTATCAAAAGGTGAGATGGGTTGGTTATTTGGGGACCTGTTTCGATTTTAGTAAATGGAAATGCAACAAAATGAGTGCTGTACCAACGGACCGAACTGAACCGCTTGGTGGAAATGATGCTTCAGTGCCATTCTTCTGCATCCTTAATGCTCAGATTTGTCTCCTTCTGGGACGGTCATTACTGAATGGTAGCTCAGCTGGTGCATCGGCCTTTCTGCACTTTGCTCGTAGCAGTCTGATGGACTTGCTGGTGGACTGTTACAGTCTTGCTTTCAGAGAGCAGATACAGCATAGACTGACTGTTGTTGTGACAGTGGATTTTTTTGCCTCAGGAGTGGGAGCAACCGCAGCAAGCACGGGTATTAAGAGAAAGACCCCTGAGACCCTGAGAAGTTTTCTCAAGACTGCACACACGTCCAGAGTTTTATGACTGATACCAGGCTGAGATTATTGGGACACTGGGAAATAAGGGTTGGTATCACAAATCTACTTTAAATATCTTGAAACAACATGTTTCTTTAAATCTGTAGTTTGCATTTCTGTTGGTGTCATAATATTTAAAATGACATTTCTACCATTTTCAACCAGTTAAAGAGTCGGTTCATTACATTGTCAAATGGTGTAACCATAAAAACATGACAAGTATTAAATAATTCACTTTCCTAGAATTTATGACAGTGTACTGATCAAGTCAGTTATTTGTTATGAAATAGCATCTCAAAGTATACCAGAAATATTTTGTTTCTAGACTTCATAATGTGTTTTGATGACTCATAGACTTTAATGTTTTCTCTCTATTTTTGGCGGAGTTGGTTTAAAACCAATTTAAATTTCATTTTTTACAGTGTAGTGGACTAATAAAGTCAGACATCAATTACACCAAGTGACATTTTTCCACGTATTTCACTCTGTATCTTTGCTCCTTTTGAAGGATGGAGTCAGGAGCTCTAACATGAAGTGATTTTTCCTCAGTTACTCTGACCTCAAGTCTGGATTACTTCAGAAACAACCAAACATAACCAGAAAGTGTTTTCATATTTCAAAGCTTGTGCCAAGTTATGGGCCAAAGGTGAGGACGTGTGTTTGTGTGTTGTTTCAGAGCGTCTTACAGGTTCAGAAGGATTATGGATGAGGAGTTCAGCGGAGGTCATGTTTACTGTGAGCAGGCCTCCTTTCAGCTGCCTGTGTGAGTGCAGGCAGAGCAAAGAGGAAACAGTCATAACTCAGAGAGCACCGAGCCGTCAGCTCTGATTGACCTGAGATCTCTTCTGTCTAAATGGGCGAAGGGAGACGCAGAGTGTGGAGGAAGGAGTCAGAGAAAATGAACATGTAGGAGGACTTGAGTCTCTGTCTGTCTGCAGGTGGAGAACAATGAGCTGTGAAGAGACAGAAGTACCTCACTCACTTACAGCTGAGCTCAGATGATATAACAGATCTTCTCTCTGATATCAGGGCTGTGAGCTGGATCCTGAAGTGCACACCGCTTTCTCTCTGCTTCAAGTAGCCAATCAGCTCCTGCGGTTGTAAATGTCATGAACTGATTGGCTCTCAGTCTGCAGCAGAGCTTCATCACATGAACTGTTTTTACTTTTTCAGTGTGAGCGTGAAGCGACTGAAGCTGTGAACACATTCAGCTCTAAACACCAAATGAGCAGCGAGTGTGAAATGTGACTGTGTTACAGCGGGTGACGAGGGAGAGAGAGGGAAACACCAGGTGCTTTTCCAGATGATCCATGAGGAGAAACACAGCTGTCCTCTGGCTTTTTCTCCTTTCCTCTCACAAACTACTTTAAAAGGATAAATGATCAAACTGAGGCCTCTTAACATTATATGCCACACACACACACACACCTCTCCCTCTGTGTGTGTGAAGGAGTGTTTTCTCCCTCTCCATCATGCTAGACAGCGTCACACTCTGTCAGTGAGGTTTATGATGCTGCTGAAAGGAGAGCGGGCAGAGCCTGCTCAGGGCGCAGAGCAGGACACACGACACCTTCAATCCAATAGATGAAACACATTAATGAAGGGCAGCATCCTCCTTCATCCACTCATCTGAAATATGGACTCACAGATAATCATATGCATGGATGCACAGAGTCAGATGAAAAGCATGTGCTGCCGTCATAAATAAGAGAAACAAAATCAACCAAGTGAGAGAAACGGAGGAGGCCAACGTTACACAACTTCCTCCAGACACTCGACCGAGGACTGACGCTCTGAGGCTGGAATGATGTCCACGAAACGATAAATGTTTTAAAGGACTTCAAGCTTTTGTTCAGAAAATCTGAATCCAGTGATTTGAAGTATTGGGTTAAACTATGTTTTTTTGTTTTTTTTCGAATAAATGTAAAATTTGTCGACCTAGAATGAATCAAAGTTAGTTTATAACGGCAATTTCCTATTTTTTTCATTGCTAATCTTCTTTGTCCAATAAATTTACAGTTTTTTAAGCTCCTGCAAGACAAAGTGTTAACTGCTCTGTCTGCAGATTGTGTATTGTAAATATGCAAACTTACAAATCTCTGCCTTTTGTCCTTTAAATAGTCAAACACGTCACTAACAAGTAGTAGAAAATGTTAACAAAGGCTGATTGATTCTGCAGCATGTTGAAAGTTACTGTCTGATGCCTCCTGGTATCAACTACATGCATCCAAACCTGTTTCAATGAAATGATGGATTTAGTCTCCTGTTGTCTCTATTTTTTTTTTTTTTTGACACTTCCATCAGAATGAATTTCAGTTTATTTAATGATCATAAAAAAAACTCCTGACAGGAGCTTTAACTGTCAGAAGATACCAGCTCCTCTGAGTTCAGCGCTGTAGAAACGCCTCATTAGCAGGAGTCCAGCAGAGAGCCAATCAAAACCTGGTTAAACAAAGACCACTCTGAAGATGGAACGACTTTAAATTTATTCTCTGAAATAAAACCAAAATAAACTTTTAATATCAAACACAACATTTCAGTCTCTGCATAAACAGGAGGACTGTGTTCTCCTCTGAATAATATGAGCCGTCTCTGTGTTACGGTCTATAGAGAGGAACACAATCCACCCACCTCACCAGGTTTGTGTTTCTGTACGGATCATTTATTCTCCTGTCTGTGTGTATTATTGCGTTTGTGTTCCCAGGGCAGAGCCGTCTCCCCTGAGTCTCTCTCTCTCCCTCTCTCTCGCTCTGCTCATGCCTCAGCTGGGGCTGTGAAGCTCACTCAAAGAAAGCAGCCTTACAGGGATTATATGGATGGTGATGTGTTTACATATGTTGACTCTCGGCATGCTGAGGTCATACAAAAAGGTTCAGATCACACAAATATTATCATCTCCAAAAACCTGATGCTGTAAATGTTAAACATCTGATATTCCAGCAGACATAAATACGACACGCTGGTTTATTTTCAGCTGCTGACCTGAGACGACCGACTCCAGCAGACCTTCACTGTTCATCAAAACTCTATAAACAGGCTCAGCGCTGTCAAAGTCTCTGTCCTTCAAACAGTTTGGAAGAAGGAGACTTTTGTCCATCAGAGTTTGGTTAGAAGATCGATAAAAGTGATATCAGTGATGATGAAATGTGACACTGTAGCTGGTTAGCATGGTTAGCTTAGCATAAACAGAAACAGGGGGAACAGATCGACAAGTTTAGTCCAAAACTTCCACGTACGTACTCAGCCAATCAGGATTGAGATCATCAACCACATGTGGATCAAAACAATGAGGGAAATCCTTCAGTCCACTGTAAACACTCTGAGCTCCAGCTGGACTTTGTACAGTCAGACAAGGATGACTTACAGCCTCCACAGGCCCACACGAGGATGAAAACACGTCATCGTAGTCATTTTTAAGCCTTGAAGCAGGAAAATGAGCGAACAGCAGATCTTTGAGAAGAGGCACCTGGAGGAGTGGATGCAGAGGAGAGGGAGGCCTTCAGACATCCAAACACTGACACATCAGAAGCTGCCCAGCGAGATGAGCACAGCGGCTCCAGTATTGGTGCTCATAGCTCAACAACTTGCTCGAGGGCACTTTGGGGGCATCAGAGGGGGAGGAAACGGTGTTACTCATCGTTCCTCCTCCACGGTTTCCTCGTCAGTCTGTGAATTCAAGCCAGCAGCTGAGAAACTTCTGTAGCTCCTGGCGGCTGTTTGTCCCGCCTCTGAACATGTAGGCAGCTTTACCTTCGACCGTCCAACATGTGAAGGTTTTTCTGAGCTGTGGGAGAAGAACTCTCACATCAGTCTGTTCACAGTATGATGCAGTTCACTCTGTGTGGCTCAGTGTGACCTGTTTGGCAGCATGTAGCCTGTTTTCTCTGGTACCTGGCATGAGCAGCTGTCCATCGGAGCTCATCAAGGACGTCCTCGGGTTGTTCAGGGCTGCAGCCCAGCTGCTGGGCTCTGACATGGACATCGTCATGGAGACAGAGTCTTGTCAGGTAACGGTTCAGGTCTGCAGAGAAACACAAGAAGGATGAGTTCGACTTTAAATCCATTTTTATTGTTTTTCATGTGTGTAAATGTATTAGGATGGGTTAAAGAAAGTCAGGGTCAAAATCATTTTACGAGTGACAGTTTTTTGTCTTCCTGGTACAGAAAAACCTCTGAGCTTTATAAAACTGACAGCTTTTTGATCTCCACCCTGACCCCCTTCATCGAAACCCTCTCATAACCAAAGACTGAACCAAAGCCTCATCGTAATTAGAATCAAGCAGATTAAGTTTCTTTTTTTTTTTTATTATTCACTTAATCGTTGGAGGTCAAAATGTTGATCAACATCAAACCATGATTGCCTGACTGGAGCCTGACCTCTTCAAACATCTGGACTCTCTGAAAGTTAAAGATGGAGGTTTAACTCATGAGGTCTTCGACTTTTCTGCTCATACTTTAACAAAATCTGTTCATGTTTTTAGCTACAGCTGAGATTTCTGCGGTTACTTTGGATCAGATCATCGATGGCTGCAGAACGGAGCCAAAGATGAGCAAACACCCTCTGAAACAAAGCTCACAGTAAATCTGTGACATTTTATTGGTCCAAAGCTTTTTTTCTGTAATGTTTCTGTAACAAGAGAAGTTTGATATGAAATCCCTCACCTGAAGGTTTGACTTGATAAAGTCTTCAAACAGAACACAGAAAACATGACCTCAGAGGACAGCACGAGTCTCCACTTTGTTTCTGAAATCTAAACACTGAAGCTTCTCTTAACCAACACACACACACACACACACACACCAGCTGCTACACGAACCCTCAGGCTGGAGGTTCTCTGCCAAGTCCTCAGTCTTACAGAGAAAACCAAACACGTTCAGATCCCCGTAGATAAAGCCCTGCAGTAAAGTCAACAGGAAGTCACCATAACATCCAGCAGAGGCTCGTTCTCCTCATCTGGAGTTCATTTTTCCACCCTTACAGTAAGAGTTTTTACAGCACTTACTGTGTGAGCTCTCACTGGCAGGTTTGGAAATCATGGAGCAGCAGCAGCAGCCGGCTGAGCCGGAAGTCTGTCCTGCTCCTCCCTGACAGTTTAACAGAAGTAGAGCCTCACTTTGGGTTTGGATTCCTCAGCGCCTGGTTCAGATATTCTCTCTGTTTTACAGTTTAGTTCAAATACCAAAGTACTCTGACTCTCTGGGGTTGGAAATCGACCTCAGCCCCGCCCCCTCCACTCACTCAGGTGTTATGGCAGGTGTCACAATCAGAATCATTTCACAGGACGTCATTGATTATTGGAGGGATTTATGAATAGTTTTACTGTTAAAAAAGTTGATAAAAAGCTTCAGTTACAAGACAAAACTTCCAGGTCTCAGAGCAAACCTGATAAACCACATCTGGTTACCATCAGCATCTCGGACAACAAGATAGAGGATCAGCATCAGTCATGAGAAAAATCTAACCTCCTTTTTACCATCTTTACCAAGAGTGTCTCTGTTAGTTTGGAGCTACAGTATTTACATTGAATCATTCAGCAGAATGTTTGTCAACCTGTGTTATCTGGGCTGTTACAGATAAGCTAATGAAGCTAAGCTCTAGAAGCTAACGTTAGCTTAATGAACAGAGCGACCTGCTCCCTGACCACAGAGCGCTGCGTCCTCCTCGTGTTACAGCAGATGTTCATGTTTGAAGTGAAAGTGAATTCTGGGTTAACTTTATTTCTCGCCTGTTTCAGTGTGAACTAATGACAGTAACAGGAAGTGGCTCTGCATCTCTCAGAGTCTGTTTGGGGCTTAAACAGCGACTTTGTGCTGAAAAGGTCAGGACGTCATCAGAGAGGATCACGGAGGATTTTTTAAGCTTGTTCAAAACTTTTACTTAAAAAGGGACGAGACGCCTCTTTGTCCACAGGGGGCGCCAAAACCTGCCAGATTTTGTCACATGACATTTAATTGAAACTTGTGTGAAATGTGACGTTTGAACCTCAGACTTTTCACGCTGGCCGCTCACAGCTTGACTCCAAACATTCAGCTGAAGTGATTTCAGCTGCTCTGGCTTCTCATTTTGTAAACAGGTTTTGTCAAAGAGGAAACCTTCCGTCCAGCCTGCTGCCGAGCCTGTTTTCTTTCATCCTGTTAATTAATATTCTTTAAAAACTGACACAACAACCTCTGAGCTCAGACCCTCTCATTAAAAGCTGCTTGAATGTTGCCAAGCGACGCCTGATAACACGCTCATTGTGGTGCCGTTGCTGAGCTAATGTTCCCGACTGAAGCTTCACAGGCGTGTTTACATCATCCGTCCCGCTGACTGTGGGTACGCTCAGAGGAGAGGTGATTCAGGAGGAAGGATAACTAGAGGGGATTATTTAAAGCAGGTTAACAACACAATAGTCATCATGATCATTTCAGAGTTGAACAAAAGACAACCTGCTGTCCTGCTGGCAGAGAGAAGCTGATTCAGATGAGAAAAAAGGTCTCAAATCAGCCTAGATGGAACTGAGCCTAGAAATAACTTATTTCTCACCCAGTGATGCTGTTATTGTTCCTGCGATCAGCCCACTCTCCACTTTATTTTCTTCTTTTTAGCAAACTCGACGTGTGCCAGCTCAGAGTAAGTCAGAGAGCAGAGCTGTGTGTGTGTGAGAGAGGAGCTACTTTGGCTAATAAAGCAAAGAAAAGCATCAGATGAGTCGGTTTAACCAGTTTCTGTTTTTCAGCCAGAAAGTGATCAGAGCTGACCAAGGTTTTAGAGACAACACACACATTTCTCACACACACACAGAATAATAAATGTCACAAAGTTAGGACAGAGTGACTGTAAGTTCTGTTTGTAGCAGGAATCAAAACAACTATTGGTTCGTCATCTTACTCAGTTCAGCTATGAACAAAACTTTCACACGTCAGACTTTAACTGTTTTTTTAATCATGTAAAAGTCACAATAATATATTCTCATAATGAAAAACTTGGTCTGACATTTCAGTTGTTTTTTTAAGAGTCTTATTTTCAGTGATGTAAAAGTTCATTTCTGACTCATTCAGAAGTTACGGAGCTCATTTAAAAGTGATTTTCCTTTCTTGTGTTTTTGTTTTAATGTGTCTTTAACTTTATAAGACTGTCTTAGCAAAGTCTCTCTTTTCCTAATTTTGACGGGACCTTAAACACAACAGAACAGAATCTACTTTATTAATCCCTGACGGGAAATCCAGGTGTCTGGCAGATGAAATTCTAAAAATCCCATCAAATAAAAAGAAGAAACATGAAATAAAGTTTGTGGATGTCCATGCTACACACAGGGTCCACAACAGATCTTTCTTTCTTTCTCTTGTATTTGAACAGAACAAAATTTAACAGTCCTTCACAACAGAACAGATCATTTTTCCACAAAATGTCTCAAAATAAGTAAAAAATATGAGCAAATCATGAGGAGGAGGGACAGGAAGAAGCAACACTGAACATATCCTGCCCCTCTTTTCACAGGGTCATTCAGACATTCTCAATGATTTTTTCTATTTGCTCAGCAGTAAATATTTCATATTAAAAAAGGACAAACTAACATTTTAACTTCCTCAGTTCATCATTTTCTTCATCTAACAGCTGTTTGAGATTATTTGTGTGAAAGTTTTATCATCTGCAAAAGCAACACATTCCATTTGATCAGAAACTTTATCAGTGTCATTGATACAAATTATAAATAACTTGGGACCCAAAACTGACCCTTGAGGGACGCCACAGGTAAGTGTGGATCAACTTGATTCATTTTCACCTGACTGCACAAATTGCTGTTTTTACTAATGAACCTTTTTATCCACTCAAGGGCTACTCCTCTGATGCTACAGTTTTACATATTTTTGATCAATATCTTGCGGTCAATTGTATCAAAGACTTTTTTAAATCAATTAAAATACCAACAGCTAATTTTTTGGTCTCTATACACGTTACGCGCCACTGATGTAGATCTTCCTGATTTGAATCAATACTCACCGTCCATTAATACTTTGTGTCTATCCAGGTATTTGTTCAGTCTTACTTCAAAGTTTTCAACCTTTTATGAAAATTGTGACAGTTGTGGTCTGCAGGAAAACCAGGCCACGATCTGACGGCTCAGTGGTGGTGAGGCAGCAGCTCTGCAGGACTCAGGACTGAAAGAGAGAAAAAAAAAAGAAAACTAAGAATGAAAACAGGTGAGTGGACTTTGAGTGATGAGCACATTAACACTCATCACTTTACACCAAAGTGCTCTTAGTTATTCCTGAACTAATTAAAATTTGCCTTCCAGCTCATTTCATCTCATGCTGTTTACACTTCACTAAAGTCCTAATGACTGTAACTTTAAGAGAGCGCTTTCTTTCTGTTCAACATTTGATGAAGAGCAGCAGCTCAGTAGAAACAACAGAGCTGGAAGAAAAAAAATGACAGATTGCATCAAAAGCTTGTGCACCTTGATAAAAGTGAGAAACTTCAACCACAGACATCAAACTTTACAACCTTCCAACAAATTTACCATCAGACCAGCAGAGTTATGGCTGTAAAGGGTTCATATGAATCTATTTGATGTGATTTGATCTGTTAGATATTTGTTTTCATTTCATCATCCGTCTGAAACCAAACACGTCCACAGCCTTTAAAAAGCCACCTTCACTCTCTGAAGCTTCACAAACTCTCTGTCTGACTTTTCCTCTGGAGACTGAAGAGGAGGATTTTATTACAAGGTCAGAGTTAAGACAGAATCTTTTACTCGCTTCACACAGGAAGTGAAGGTTGCACGATGGGAATGAAGGAGGGAGAGATATATCTCAGGTCATCTGATGTTACTGAACCAGCAAAATGAATCATGGCTCCTTTTCTTTTTGTTTGAATATGAGGGGATCCTTTCAGGGCCTTCAGGTGTCAGGGGTTGATGGTTTCAGGATCTCATTAAAGTAAAGAGAGGAAACATTCTCTGTGAGCTCAAATCATTTGATCATGAAGTGAAAATTAAGTCTCTCCACAGCCGACACGCTTCCTGTCCTCACACCTGCTGATAAAACCTCAGAAAACTCCAGAGAGACTTTCACCTCAGCTGGTCGTTGCTGATTGATTCTGATTGGTCCGTGTTACCACAGTTCGTCATGTGGTTTCATGAACGTCAGTGCGGTAAACGCAGAGATACAGCAGAGGACATTTAAAAAGATTCAGCACTGCTCAATGATCCTCTTAATATTCATCATGAATGAGGAGCTACATGTGCCTGTAGAGTCCAATAACTAACATTTAATTAAGCACAGAAAGATTCTTGTTTTCTCGAGGCTTTTTATAACTAACATTCCCCGCTGTGTCAGAAATGGTGAAATGACAACTCATGGAGTGAGTCCAATTAATGTGTTCACTGATCTTTGAGAGAAAGCAGCAGGATTTCAGCCTAATATCATCATTTCACACTTTATATTGTTTCATTAATGAAGTGAGAGCAGTCAGTCAGGTAGAAACACCAAAGATTCTCTTGTTTTGGTGATTTTCATGAAAGGTTTGTGCTCTTTTTTTTTTAAATCAGGACAGGTTTTTGCCCCTTTAGAAAGTCTCTGGTTCAAATGAGTCGCTCCATGTGAAGCTGATTCCTCCTGTGCCCCACAGTCATGAGCTCGTGAACTCTGAGGACTGATTTCAGACCGAGGCTTCACTGATCTCCTGGACTCTCCTGATTGGCCTTTAGCTCCACTAAACGCTCCCTCAGGGAGCTGGGGCTGATGGGAAATGAAGCCATTTTGAGGTGTATCGGTTATAAACCTCCCAGCTGAGAGAGAAGCATGGGAGCATTTTGTTCACAATGAGTGAGCTCTCAACAGCTAACTGCCAGCCTGAAGGGGGAGACCAGGGTGAGGTTGGACTGAGATCAGAAGGGAACAGAAGAAGGAAGCTGATCGAGGGAGAAGAGTGTAAAGAGACACCAATAATACATCAAAATAACAGACTAAACGACGTTACGTTATAGAATGTTGACGACTTATCGAGCCTGAAAACATGAGGAAATATTTATGAATACACCACACGATCACGGGAGGAGAAACTGAACAATATGAGGGTAAATATGCATGTCTGAACTAATGCAGGCTGGAGGAATCACTCTATAGAGCCTGATTTAATTCAGGTGTGTGTGAGGTGACATCTGATCATTTACATGCAAACCTCTCAGGCTGCTCACACACGTGAGCATCTTAATCATTAAAAAAACAGCAGGCACAAGAAGATGCAGAGACTGCAAAACTGCCCTCTGCTAGTGGATGACTTTGTGACCTTGCTGAGTGTGTGTGTGTGTGTGTGTGTGTGTGTGTGTGTTTCTACATCCCGTTCACCTACAGACATCAGCACAACCAGGAAAGTGAAACTACATCAGCACAAAAAACTGGACGATCCCGACTGAGAGCGATCCATCAAATCCAAACAAGAATAAACAAACACACACACAATTCTTGTCTTCCAGAAACAAACGTTTTATATCCAGCTTCTCAAGATTTACGGCAAACAATGAACTCTTTTTACGACAGTTGAACCAAACTCTGTCTTATAAGCTCAAAAACTCTCTCCTGGTGCAATGACACTCAAAACAGACACCTGAACAAACGACTTTGTTAACAACTTCTGTCTTTCTCTCTACACCAGGTCTCAGGGTCGAGAGCGAATATTTTGAAGACCATGAAAAGATCTTCAGGTAAAAGGAAAAAAAAAATGCCACGAGAGCAGGACAGTGATTTTAATGGGCTCTAACTCAGGATCTCATTATAAAACCCACCTCTCTGCTTATTTCCATGCTGGAGTTTCAGTCTAATCACACGGCCTAAAGCCTGCAGAGGGATTTAGTTACATTAAGACTTACAGAGTCCTGATTGTGTCTGACTGTCTGATGCAAAGAGTGGAGAGCAGGGGCTGCATGATGGCACCACATGCAAACAGCTGCTTTGAGTACCGGACGTCCACAGTGTGTCAAAACAACAACAACCAAACAGCGGACTTATTTCTGTCAAACTTTATTTCCACTGCAGAGGAAAATCAAACATTTCTTATCGTGTCATTTTTCTTGTTTGTGTCTGAGGGTTTTTTTTTTCCACCTGGACTTCTTAAAATTACATGAGTGGAATAAACGGCTGAATAAGTGTGTGTGTTTGTGTGTGTTCACTGTTATTCAAGCCTTTTAAAGCCTGTAGTCATTGTTAGAAGAGACTAACACACATTCTGTTTGTGTTCTGTGTTGTTTTCATACATCATTTGTTCAAACTCTGAATCAGAGACTCTTTTTCTCTTGGCCTGGAGGGGCAGACAGGTTCACACATGTAGGTGACGTAAATGTTTGTGTATACGTCTGTGTGTGGGCGAGACTGATAACAGAGACTGGAGGAGAAAAGACTGAGTTACATTCAAACCTCCTCCAGCTCTGTATGCTTCCAGCTATCAGCAGCTTTATTTGGTTTGGGATGGACACGAGTTATTGGTCCATTTTCTTCCATCACTGAGAGCTTTCTGCCAGCAAACACGTCTTCATGCTCTACAGTTAAACTCACCTGGACACAGGAAAAGCATCCATTACTGAAGAAGCAGCGTCCACAGGCAGCAGAAGCTTTCCTGATGACTTATTAAACACAGGAATAAAAACAACAGACGGTCTGTTGATGTGAAGTAACCCCAAAGCCTCCACATCACTGAACATGTTTTCTGATGGTTTCCAGTCGAAGGACGTTCAGCCTGTTGGAGAGTCGTCTTCATCACACACAGTCAGGAGTCCTTTCAGACATGCAGAGAACATGAGACTGGATTTAACCACTTCACTATAATATCACTGCTTCTGTCTGTCAGAGGAGAGACGTGATTGGTTTATTTAAGGAGCTACGCCCTACAAAAGAGGTGAAATCCAAACAGGAAGTTCGGAAATTGGAGTTAAACGTCGGATATTGATGATTTCTAGGGTACGAACGCACACGTCCCAGAGCTTATTTTGGATCATCTTCACATGTGTGTATACTACACTCTCTATATATCTCTATAGATAGATATAGATATAGATATAGATATATCTCTCCATAAATATATATCTCTATCTCTCTCTGCTTTGTTGTCTTTTCATCTTCCTCACATAAAGATGATGGACACAGGAGAATGGATTTATTTACAGCCAGTGAAAAACTCCGACTCCAAGCATATGCTACATCAAACAGTAATCAAATCCCTCAGAAGAGCAATAAAAGATGCTCTCACTAAAGCTATTAAAGATGTCACAGCTCAGTGTGAGCAGATATTGGATGAACAATGACGGACACTCAGGTAATTACTCCAGCATTGACTAGAGAGGCCTCCCCTGGAAAAAGTAATTGGAGAAAGTTCCTGTGGTGTTTCTACAATCAGAGGTGAAACGATCAGGAGTGGAAAAAAAGAGACGTTTCATCACTTGAGCTCAGCATCATGTCATCCAGGTCTCAGACTGAACCATGAGCAGAGAGGTTTCAGGTGAGCTGATGAATTAACAGACTAAAAAATTCACACAGAGTCACTTGAGTTGATCAGTCTACCATGACACGTGCAGGATGGTGCGTTCAATGACTTTTCAGCAGACGAAGGAAATCCCTGAAGGCAGAAGGAGAAAGAAGGAAACAAACTTTGAAAGAAAGAAAGCAGCCTGTCGCTCAGACACGTACGAGTCTTCAAAGGAGGAAACAAAGAATGAACAAGCTGCTGATTCTGTCTGAAACTAAACACAACAGCAGAGCAGGTCCACAGGTTGGTCAAAGGCTCGCTTCTTCAACAACTTCTTGATCCGACAACAATCAGAAAAACAAGAGTTTCATCCGCGTTTCTGTGCTGTCAGATTAAAAGTCTTCAGTCCAAATGATTTCAGTCATAATACAGAAATGTTGCTCATGTAAATGTGATCACGGTGAAATAAAAGCACACTGACACAAAGAGGTTTCCTGCCAAACATCGACTCACGCACCAAAAGTTTCTGGAGAATTACGACAGCCGAGAAAAGCTCCAGAGGACAAAGGAATAAAAGTCGACCTAATGAGACCACAGGACGGTTTGGATTGATGGCCACACGTTCACTCGCTGTTTCTCCAAACCACAGCTCGCTCTCATAAAGAGTTTTTATGAGTTTATGTCACTGCAGTTACTGTCTGAATGAAAGCAGTGATCCATCACAGCATCACAGAGCATCTTCTCTGTGTTCACTGAGTGACGAACGGCAACGAAGAACGAGTGTGAACATCGAAGCAAATGACGACACGCAGCAGGAGACAGACGCTCAAACATGCTGCACAAACTCTGTTACAGAGACAAAAAGAAGAGAAAGAACTCTTCCTTCAAGTCTGAGGAGCTGCTGTGAGGCTGCCTTCATGGTTCACTGGGTGCTGATTTGCTCTTGAAGGAGTCCAGCTGCAGAGAGGACGACCCCGTCTCTCTCAGATCTCCTGCAGACGAACTCAAAAACAGTCCAGGCTGACAGGTTATGGCTTCCCACACCGGGACAGGAAACAAAAGTTCAGACAGTGTTCAATTAAAGGTGTTGAAGCAGCCATTTTTGTTTCTGTGCAGGGATTCAGACTGTGTTTCTCGTAACTCTTTGTCAGCAGGACGGCTCAGTGAGAGGAAACTCCTACAGATCGAGGAACAAAGTTCAAGACACGGAGAGAGCAAACAGCAATTCTTCAGTGCTTCAATGCACAAGAGGACGTCTAGTTCATCCACAGAGAGGGAAAAGTGAGGAGAGCTTCATGGTGTGGAACACGAGCCAGACTTCATTTGAGCTTTGGAGAACACAAAGTTTGGTCCTGACTGCTCTGAACATCTGGTTTAGATTTAAGGTTGAACAAAAGCTGAGAAATGAGAAAAAATAAAGTTTCTGAAGAAGACGTTAAAAGTAACAAACAACACTTCAGCTGGCTTTGGAGTCTGTTTAGAGACTGAACTTTGTTTATGCTCAAAGAATCAGAGCAGATGTTTCCAGAGCAGAGAGGAGCAAATGTTTGATTCTCTGCTCCACATTAAGTAAGAAAGAAATGATCCATCCTTAAAAACAAATCGATCTAATGAGCATCATTATTAGAGATTCAGCACTGTTGATCTGCAGAAAAGAACAGAGACACATTTATCTTCTCTAAAGCTGTTGTAGGCGATCTTTCAAACTCATTTTACAAACAATCAGCAGAATTTGGATCCAAATGATGAAGACAGAGTGTGAGGAAACCAGAAGCTGCTGAAGCCAAGAGAAACCAAGCAAACAACGATACGTCTGCAGAGGAAACTCAGGTGCAAGAAGAAGCACTTTAAGGGCAAAATCTCTACAGAGTCTGTAAGTCCTGCTCTTAAAGTCCTGCTCAGTTTCGTAACTCGTAACTGATTTCTGACCCACCTGTTTAATCCTGAACACAGAAATTTGAAACAGTTTGTGAAGCCGAGCTACATAATTAAATCCTAAATGACTGAATGGCTTTCACATGTCGTACGGAAATACATTTATGACCTATTTAATGTGTTTAGAAGAAAATGGCTGAATTGGATTCACACAGACTTTAAACTAAGAGGTTAAAAGAAAAAACAAGAAGCCAAATAAATGATTCAGAGGAACCAGAAGAAGAACAAACCTGAACAGCGTGTCTGTCTTCTCAGAGCTCTGTATCCTCACAGTCAGACTGCACAGTAAAATGTGGAATATTCTCCTCCATGGGTTTGGTGTGATATTACCTCATCAAAGGTGAGAGCGGCATGAATCACCTTTGATCAGATGTCAGCTGGATGAATGTGACGCCTTGGAGAAGAGAAACCAGCAGAGTATTCTCCATCTTTTAACGTCAGACATGAAGGTAACGATGCAGATTGATGCTGAAACCCTACGTCAGACCTTGGGAAGAGTTACTTTCTCTTTGGTGTTCATCATGTTTCACTGCACAACTTTACAAAGAAACACAGAAACAGCAACAAGAGACTCGATGTCTCTTTGAAACCATCTGTCTCCAGGTTTTTCAGCTCCCAGGAGTTTGAGGAGGAAAGACAAAATCAGAGGTGAGGAACGAGATCCTGCCTCAGATATCGACTCATAGTGAAATAAGACCCCCCCCCCCACACACACACACACACACACACACATATATTTGAAATATAAGACAGTACAAAAGCACTTGTACAAAGGTCATGAACACACACACACTCCTCTCATGGATACAGAAAACATCTCCTCCAGATCGAGCGGCTGCCTGAACGGTATCTAGCTAACTGCTTAGCCCTCCGTTTGGAGAGGCCGCACATCTGAAAACCCTTCACCACAGACTTATACACATGACCCAGATGACCAAATATAAATATATGATAAATAAAATATCTATAATATTAACGATTTTGTAGGGTTGGCTGTGGTGATGGGGCCCATGGAGATGTTTTTTCAGGGGGCCCAGAATTCCTGGCAATGCCCCTGGACTGCTCAGTTAACTATTCACCTCTTCATCTTCTCAACCAAAGTGAGTTTTGGTGAAATGAGCCTTTAATTTATGAGGAGATCAAAGTTGGACGGATAAAAGAGAGAGAGAGGAAAGTGTCACAAAAATCCAACAAGGACGCGCTCTGTGTAAGTCTAAAGTTATGACCTCTTGAGCTGCTTCCATCTGCAGAAATATCTTTCAAATGTATAAACTGGCTGTTGAAAACCAGAAGAATAGAACGACTATTTAAAGGCAAAAAGCCCTCTGGTTTATGTGAGCAGCGAGATGCAGAAACTCAAAATGGGTCACGGTAAAGAAATGATTCTCTGGGAAATAGCCGAGTGCCTCAGGGCCACAGTATAGCACAATGACACAGAGACGGAGGAACTAAGCAGCCACTTGAGAGCAGAAGTAACTAAGAAAGGTGAGCTGCAGCCAGGTCTCCTGCTCATTCATAACCTGAGGAACAAACAGGGTCCAGAAAACAAAAGCATTCAGAGGGTTTCATGTCCATCCAGGTCAGCTTTGATTGTCTAACTCCACTCATTCAGCACTTCCAGCCAATCACAGCACAGCAGCCGACCAATCAGAGGAGGGCAGACAGACGCTGTGTGGGGGAAAAAGAAAAAAGCAGCGCTGCCACACCGTCACTGAATCCATCAGAAGAGGCGTGGATGGAAAGTTGTGACTGTGAAGGTTGGAGCTGTCAGGACTGATAAAGGTACATGTGAGTCAAGCTGAGGTCGTTTAGAAAGAGAGAGAAAAGGAGAGAGCAGCTGAAGATCAGGAGAAATGTTCACATCACTCAACAGACAGCAGAGCATTTTTAAACCTTTAATCTATTCATACAAGTTTGACATTTCATCCTGCAAACAGGATTGTTTCCATTTTTCTAAGATTGTGTTCAAGGTCAGGTCTTCCTAGAGTCATGACCAGAGTCTGAGTCTTATTGTTTACTTTATACAAGATTTGATTCTTTAGAAAAACAGAAATGCTTTTAAAGCAGCTGTCTGAGGTTTCCATTTCTCCTGCACGCTATGCTGACAAACCAAGCCCAGACAGACAGGGTGAGCAGCACTTTACGCTCCCTGAGGACAACATCAACACACATGCTCACACACATCTGTCCATCACGAGAGACAGCCGTGTCCCAGACTGTCAGGTCTCATCAGAGCTGACGGAGAAACTCCACAATCTGATCTTAACACAGAACGTGTGAGGTCCTCACCTGCAGTTTGCCTTTCAGAGAGAGCAGGAACATCCATCATCAACCACACCATCCTCCTCTCCCTGCATTCATATCAGCAGTACCTCCCCCACAGCTTCTCTGCCCTATGGCGTCCCCCAGGGTTCAGTGCTTGGTCTCCTCCTCTTTATTCTCCCAGTCGTTAAAATCATCCGTCGCAACGGTCTCTTCCTCCACTGCTATGCTGACGACTTCCAACTTTACATCTCCATCGATTCCTTCACTGCTCCAACCCTCTCCACCCTGACCAACTGCCTGATCGATATTAAATCCTGGATGCAAGTAAACTACCTCCAGCTCAACTGGGAACAATCCAACCTCTTAATCATTGCCCCCAAATCCTTCACCACAACCACCAACAAATTCAACCTCTCACTTGATAATGTTTCCCTCACCCCATCCTCACATGTCCACAACCTCAGTATCATTTTTGACTCCCATCTCACTCTTGAACATCACATCTATCAACTTACCAAAACTGCCTTCGTCCACCTGAAAAATATCATCCGTCTCCGTCCATCTCTCTCCTTTCCCACTGCTGAAACCCTGATTCATGTTTTTTTTTCACTTACAGACTCGATTACTGCAATGGCATCTTCTGCGGCCTTCCTTCCAAACAACTCAAAAAACTGCAACACATCCAGAACTCTGCCTCCCGCTTGCTCACCCACACCCGTCCTCAAAAACCTCCACTGGCTCCCCATCAAACACAGAATACATTTTGACATCCTCCTCCTCACCCACAAAGCCCTCCACAACCAGGCCCATCCTCAGCTAACACGGCTCCAGTACCAGCATTCAGGAGTTAACCATCCAATCATCAGCTGTAGTGAGCGCTCATTAAACCTACTCCCCCCTCTTAATTACACAAAGCGCTGAGGGCAAAGGAAAGCCATAAACTGAGCGGGAGAATGTTAAAAGGAGCTGATCAAAGTGAGAGTTGTGTTGATGTAAGCGTAGCGACACGAAAAAACCCCATGGCACTCAGAATATACACAGACTGACACTTCAAAAATACTTGTTTCCACTGTGGAGGAACCGTGAGATCAGCTGATGAGGGGACTGATCAAAGTAATCAGGATCAGCTACATGCAGGGCATGGATCAGTACACTGGATTATTATCAGACAACTCATCAGAGGTTTTTAGGAACCAGGCTGAAAAACAAGTTAATATTGTTCATTTCTATGAATTTAACATATTGACATTCAATAGATACTGAAGG
The DNA here is from genome assembly GCA_030710495.1 of Labroides dimidiatus. Classification (NCBI taxonomy): domain Eukaryota; kingdom Metazoa; phylum Chordata; class Actinopteri; order Labriformes; family Labridae; genus Labroides; species Labroides dimidiatus. The sequence continues at coordinate 6,605,864 of CM061150.1, read as the reverse complement.
ATCTTTATCTCACAGACAAAAGGCTTCATCGTGAGGGTGCGTGAATTATCGTAAAATGGAGCGACGCCTGCGAGCTAGTTCTGGCAAACAACACGAGCTGCGCTGCTGAAGCTGAAAAAGATTTCTGGGATTTATTTAGTAGTGATGGTGGAGCTAATCTGTCTGAGAGAAAAAGGATGTCAGAGCAGAAGAAAGCTAAGTGGGAGGGCAATAGCTCAGGCTAATTGCCAAAAAACAAGCTAAAGGCTTAAACACAAGCTAAAGGCTAAGACACTGGCTAAACTGTTTGCGATAATGTTCATTCTAACCCACATGCAGCAGTTATTCTGCAGTGATCTGATCAAACTTGAGAGTCTGTCAATAAAATGAAGAGTGAGGTAACGTTAGCTCTGATTGGTGGATGAGCAGGACATAAGAATTCGCTAACATTACACGTTAGCCTACGGATACATCTCACTAAACTACAGTTCAAACTGTCAAAGTTACTTGTTGTCATGTTTCAAACAACAGCACTAACTGTTGATAAATACCTTACCTCGTCACATTTTATCTGGTAAAAAGAAAAGTAGTGTTAAAAAGAAGATCTGATCTCCATTCATTTCCAAAACAAACACACACCTTGTTAAGAGTCATGACATCATGACAGTGTGCGAGAGATTCCAGTTCAGAGGTGTCGCTGTGATCCATTTCAGACAGAGTCCTCACAGACCTTTTTATCCTCCCGACTTAAAAAACATCAACAATAAAAAAGTTAAAATGAAATATTGTAGAGAGTCATTAAAACAGCTGTAATGAGAACTGACTCCCCATGGCTAACTCGTACCTGATTAAAAAGCTCCTGTATAAAAACATCAGAGGTGATGAAGGCTTTATGCTAAATGTCAATAGAAAACACAGCCCAGAGGAAATGCAGATGTGTTGGTTTCTTCCCAGCAGAGTGACTCTCTGTGTAATAATGAGAGGGGCTGGCAGAAACAAGCAGAGCCACGGGCCCAGAGCTGGCTGCTAAACAACAATAAAAAGCACTTCGCTGTGAGAGATCAAGCTGTGAGAGGAAGATGAAGGGCACTGCGGGGTCAGACACACAGAAATCCTCTGTGATCTCCCCCATCTTTCACAGAGAGCGTCTGTGGCATTACAGGAGACACAGAGAGGAGGCAGGCTGCACAGATTTATAAAGAGCGAGAAACAAAGGAGGAAAATACGAGAGAAAGATGGAAAGAAGGAATCAGACGAGGATGTTTGAGGTGACGGGGCCAACATGTAGAAAACACCACAGCCAGCCTACGTCAGAAACCATGTGTCTGCTTTGCTTCCAGCTCTGGTTGTCGTCATGTTTTGTCTCTGTGGGTTTGTTTTCAACATTTCTCACAGTAAATATTCCTCCTCAAAATGAGGCTTCCTTCTCATGACCCTCATGTACACGAGCCCTGCAGGCCCGTTTAGTAACCCATGCAGAGAGCTGGAGGCTCTAACAGGACGTGTGGGAGATGCTGGTTGACCTCTGGAGCGTCTGCACAGCTGAACACATCACAGCGCACTGCTGAGCCCCCAGAGGGAGGGCCTAGAGGTGATGGGGGGGCTGACATGGTTCAGAGTAGAGTAGCTCTCATAAATCACACTCAGGTGGGACTGAATGAAGCTCAGGAGAGAGCCGTCCTGCTCCGCACTGAAGATTAAAGATGATGGAGCAACAGAAAGCGCTGAAGTGTTCAAGGAGAGCTCTGTAGGACGATATGGATTAGCAGACAATCATTCCAGAGATGAAGAAGAGCTCCCAGACTCTAAACTGTTTCCTTCGTCCTGTTAAAGAGCTGATTTTACCTCTTTCTAAAAATCAATCAAAGATCTGTTTGACCAAACCTTGGAGGAGGATGATGATGATGAGATCCTGGGCCTCTCTGAGTGTCTCCTCTGCTTTGGATCAATGACTCCGTTATGCTGTCTGTAACTGAGATGCATGAGGCTTGAGGTGATTTAGTCTTTTTTTAATTTCCTCGTTGGTTATGAATATAAATTCAAGCCCAAGGACATCAGATCTCCACTCATCTGTGAAAACACACAAACACATTCCTGCTCATGTTGACTCAGAGACACCTGACTGATCTCCATCCCAGCAGCAGATATTTATCTACAAACACAAGAACAGAGGTATGAAAACACCTGTCGATCATTATTTATTGATCGTTAAAACAAATCAAATGTTTTTAAGTCTTTTTTATTATTGAATGAGCTCATGTGGACGTCTGTTTGTAAAGCTCTCTGCACTGAGCCCTGAAGGAGGACGAGGAGCCTTTCTCTCTCTACATCCGTCAGGCATCTGTTCACTTTTCCCCCCAGAGAAAGGTGAAATTACTGAGAGAGAGGGTTAAAAGGGAATGTGGTGGCAGCGTTGGTAAAATGAGGAGGAAAGAGCAGAAAGAGTGCAGGACCTTGTTAAACCCCCCTCTGTGAGAGCCGAGGAAAGGCTGCAGCTCGCCGTCATTAAATGTGGCTGATGTTGGAGAGAGGGAGCGAGGAAAAGAGAGAGCGAGGCATCAGGAAGAAAAGGTTTCACATGTGATTGCTGCAAAAGGAGGAGAGAGAGTGCTGGTTTGGAAAAAGGATCTGAAGAAGCAGCTCGATACGGCATCTGATGGGAACGAGAGAGAGAACCAAAATGTGTTTTAAAGAGACTTCATCAGTTTTCATCAGATGTTTCACTTCAGTGACAAAAATAACAAGAATTACTCTGAGCTCAGGCAGTGAAGGACATTTTGGGGCTCCCGCTGCACTTCGAGAAGCTGGTTTGAATCCCAGCTGCCATCACTGAAGACATGTAGAACAGTATTTAAAGCTTCACATCATCGTTTTGTTCTCCTCAGCCTCCACAAAAACTCATGTTGAAGTTTTTAACTCCTGAAATTTGAACAATATTTGACCTCAGTGAGTCTGATTTTTTTCAGTCTTTGCTGAAATTTTAGTCTCTGAGTCTGTCAAACAGCACACATGATTAAATCAGCAGCTGAAGCAGCCAATCAGAGAGTCTGAGTCCTCTGGTGTTTGGAGGCCATCTCAAACAGAGGGTTAAATCAAACAGTCACATCAGCCTTAATGAAGAACAGTGAAGATAAAAGAGCTTTAACAGCCTCTGCATTTAGAAATAAGCTCTCTGATTCTTTTAATCTCCAGGCTCCACTCGGGCTGCAGCAAAACGTCCGGTTTGATTTTACTGAGAGAGAGAAACAGATAAAACTCAGTGAACACTCAGCTTTTAAAGAGTTACCTCACACACACCGACATGATCAAGAAAAACTCTCTGAAACACTCAAAATATCCCTCTACTCTCAGCTACATACTGTAGAGTCTTTTGGTAGCTCTCTGTCGAAGTGGAGGTTGGCTGATCATCTGGCGAATATGGACCAGTTTACAGTCGAGATCATCAAAAATATGCGTGTTTATTTTGGCAGGGAAGCGTTGTTTAGCTCTATTTATTCAGATGAGCTCTCAGTCTTTAAACACTAAATTCAAACTGTAAGCAGCATAATAAAATTCCTGGAATGAAGGGGTAGAGCAAATATTTAAGGTAAAATATTTGTTCCTTTTAAGAACAAGCCTGCTGTTATTGAACCAGTGGATTTGTGATAAGTCAGGATTAGAATGGTAAATAACAGTGATGAACATTACAAGTTGAGGACAATTGAGGTAAGTCATTAAAAAAATGGTAAAAAAAAAAAAAAGAAAGAAAGAAAAGAAATGGACCTATTATGGAACCTTGTGGAACACCCATATCAACTCTGTTTAAAACTGAGCAGACACCTCACAGGAAGCATTTAATTCTAAAAGAGGGAGATCAGTGTCCCCTCACACTCTGAGCTCCTCTCATCTCTCATTCATATATTCAAGGTGAGAGAGAGGAGAAGAAAGCAGAAAGAGCCCAGTGGGTCCCAGAACAGGGATGAGGGGAGGACACACAGCTTGAATGATGGAAGGAGTCAGAAGAAGATGAGTGGAGGAGAAAAAGGCCTGACTCTCTCATCCTCTGATGGACTTATCAGTGGATTCTGCAGAGGGGAAGACAGGTCCAGGTCCTTCAGCTCCACACAGACCAGGATCAAAGGGAATCCCCGTCTGATCCAAATGTCATCTGAATGTTTGATGGTAGCTGAGAGGTTGAGGTGAGGCCTGAATGTGACGTGACTTAGCACTCTGATCATTTCAGATGAGAACATCACACACAGGAGCTTCTTATTCGAAGTGCATGAACTGCAAAGTACAAAGAATTCAAAATACTGAACACTAAAGCCTCGTTTCCACCAAGAGGTTCTGTTCAGTTCAGGCATTTCCTCTGACTAAAACCGGGACAGGTTCCCAAATTACAGACCCATATCGTCACATTTTTTGGTACCCTTCTGTTGGGGTGCCAGATATTCCGGTCTGACCCCAGAAGATTGATTTCCTGCTGTTATTATAGCAATTATTAAGAACGACACATAAATCTGCCATGTATTAATCTTCAGCCTACTTCATGAAGATATCTTTATTTTTGTTTGGCGTCACGAAATGGATTACTGTGTTGCATTTTTCTCCATCTGGCTTACACGCTGCCTACCGAGAAGGTAAACGCAAAAAGGATCAGTCTTTACCGATCAGTACCAAACTGTACTGATTCACACCGGACCAGTTGGTGGAAACAGGTCTCTGTGACACGCCCCCTTTAGTTTTACCTCTTTATGTCTTCAGCACTGTAACGACTCTGAGGACTGCTCAAGCTTTTCATATCATACTAACATGGTAAAGACTTGAACAAACACTGTTAGATAGTAAAGAAATGAAGCAGTGAGACATGATACATACAGCACACACTCAGGTTAACTGTTTTAAAACACATATCAGAGGTTTAGCTGACATATTAAACTGCATGGAGCTGAATTCATTTGAGTCAGTTACAGGTTAAGGACAATAAGTGCTTACATGCCTACAGTCGGACTGAAATCCCCCGTGCAGCCGTGCAAACACAATTAGTCACATGTGAACGCTGCTGATGCTGATGCTACTGCAGAGCGTCCCGCGTGCAGCCTACACAGATTATTTCAGCCTGAACAAAGTCCTTCAGATCTGCAGGGGAGCCACAGCGTCCACAGCTCTGTTATCTCCCGTGGACGAGTGGGTTTACAGTTCATTATTAACTTTAGCATGGTGTGCTGTCTCACAGCTTTCACAATACTTTGCACAAGAGAGGTTTCAGAACCAAGTGCAGAGATTGGATTTAATAAAACATGTCCCCAGTCTTCACTTCTGAACAGCCATGTGATCTGAGACTTCTTTCAGGTGGGATTTATTTGTTTATGCTGAGCTCTGATGAAAAAAAATGGCTGAGAGTGCACTGAGCCTGTGAAGGGTTAACCTCCTTCAGACACATGAGGAAGTGGGAGGAGACTGAAGTGAGGAGTCAGAGCTAAAAGTGAAACTAACAAGTGGCAGAGAGCTGTGTGCTCAGGCTTTTCTTTACAGGGCTAAAAGCTACAAACAACAGGTGAAGTTACAAATTAAAGACTTGTTGTTTGTTTTAAATGTTTGATGTTTTGAAGAGGTTTAAATGAAGCTGGTCATGAACTCTGACAGACGTTTAGCCACTAACTTTTTATTGCTTCACTTTCTGTTTTCCCAGACATGGCTTGTGCAAAGAGTCTAGATATAATTGACAACTTCTGTTGCTCGATCTGTCTGGATGTCTTCACCGAACCTGTGGCGATTCCCTGTGGTCACACCTTCTGCCGTGTCTGTATCACAGGCCACTGGGACACCAACAAACCTGTCTTCCACTGTCCCCTGTGTAAAAAGGAGTACTTAAAGAGACCAGATCTGTGTGTTAACACCGTCATCGCTGATGTGGTTGAAAAGATGAAGAAGAAAGTAGGTGAAGAAGAGCCACAGGATGCCCCTGGTCACACAGGAAGTGGACACATGCTCTGTGGAATGTGTACAGAGAGGAAGCAGTTAGCCACCAAGTCCTGCTTAACATGTTTCATGTCTTACTGTGAAGAACATCTGAGGCCTCATCAGAACGTTTTACCACTAAAGAAACATAAGCTGATCAACCCGGTCAAGGACCTGGAGAGCAGGATCTGCAGGCAGCACGGTGAGCCTTTAGAGATGTTCTGCAGGGTGGATTTCCTGTTTCTTTGTAACGTCTGTGTTGACGGTGAGCATAAAAAACACAAGATGGTGAGTGTGGAGGAGGAGGCGAGAGTGAGGAAGGCCTACCTGGGACTCCAAAAGGATGACATGGATCAGATGATGGAGATGGATCAGAAGAAGCTCCAGGAGATCCAACAGTCGGTGGAGGCCAGCAGGAAGAATGCAAAAAAAGCTCTGACATGCAGCCAGCAGGTGATGACTGAGCTGCTGGACTACATCAGGAGAAGCCAGGCTGAGCTGAGCGAGGTCATTCAGAGGAGGCAGAAAAAGCTGGAGAGAGACGGAGAGGGCTTTGTGCAAGAGCTGGAACAAGAAATGGTTCAAATAAAGCAGAAACACTCCGAGCTCGATCAGGTCTGTGGCATCAATGACCCCTTTGATTTCCTGGAGAAAATCCTTTCTTTCTCCTTCACTCCTCCACAGGTCCAGGACTGGTCTCAGGTGACTCTTGACAGCGACCAGTTTCCTGTGATGGAAACCTTGGTGAAGCTGGAGACAACCGTGACGAGAGAGATCAAGCTGCTGTGTGACCCTGACCTGAAGAAAATGCAGCGTCATGCTGTGGATCTGACTCTGGACCCTGACACAGCAAACCCTTCCCTCATCGTTTCTGAGGACAGGAAAGAAGTCAAGTGTGTAGACCGCAAGAGGAACGTCCCAGACAGGCCAGAGAGGTTCGATCATGTCCTCAATCTCCTCGCTAAAGAGAGTTTCAGTTCTGGAAAGTTTTACTTTGAAGTCCAGGTCCAAGGGAAGACCCAGTGGGATCTAGGAGTGGCCAACGAGTCCATCAATAGGAAGGGTGACATCAGACTGAGCCCCAAGACTGGATACTGGACCCTTTGGCTGAGAAAAGGAAAGGAGTTCACAGCCAACGCCGGCCCCGCCATCAACCTGCATGTGAGGGAGGAACCCGAAAAGGTCGGCGTGTTCGTCGATTATGAAGAAGGTCGAGTTTCTTTCTACGACGTCCACGCCAGAGCTCACATCTTCTCCTTCACTGGAAGCAACTTCACGGAGAAGCTTTATCCGTACTTCGGCCCCGGTGGGAACGACAGCGGCAAAAATTCAGCCTCGCTGATCATCACTCCTGTCAACAACAGCTGATCAGCTCCTTCTTGATGTTTGTTAAAGTTTATCTCAACAGCTGAAGGTGAAGACTGCTCGCTGTGATTGATGCTGTGTTTAAAAACACTTATACATATACTTGACCCAAATACAAAATCTGGAATGGGATTTAAACAACTCCTCCCGTGTGACGACTTCACTGACAGAAGGTCCTTAATTAAATCAAAGTCTCATTTTGGGCTCTTCTTTGAATTTGACTGTTGTCGTTTTTCCTCAAATGAATGCAGGAACTATTTCTTCCATGTTTCTTTTTCATTTCCTGTTCCGTTTATGTTGGTTGTTATGAAATGGATCGGTCACCGTGTCTGGAACAAAATGTGCTCCAATTAAAGTCACTCAAACCCATGAGGTCCAGCTTTTCCAAATTTAACTGAAGAAAATTTGTTTGATTTACAGAGAATTAAATATTTTATTATAGAGCCGAACGAAGTCGAGGCCAGCTGTTTGCTGGATAGAAACTAAATCTCTTTATACTTTTGAATGTTGTGGATGTAATCAGGTTATTATGTCAGAAATTTACGATCAAACATGACGTCTGCTAAGGGTTCCCCCTTTTCTTTATTATTGTTTGTCTTTTTTTGGTATTGGCAATGGTGTGAAAGGCACAGACGGTTGATGCTGCACGTCTGATGACAAACTGCTTCTGTTTGTTGTATTTTGTCCTCTGAGCACGGCTCTTAGTTGTGGTTTTTTATTTCTCATCAGAGCGTGAAATATCTGAACATCTACAGCTGGTCTGGTTTGTGTGTTGAATGTTAATGTCATGAAGAAAGCAGAGCTGAGAGACTCTGAGAGAGGTTTTAGCATTCAAATGTTGAACTGTATCAACTAACACTAATCATTTCCTTGTACTTTTTTCCCTTTGATTATTATTAAAGACCTGACTTGGGACTTGTTGTGTTACTTTGGCTTTCATTGTTGTTTTTTTCAGGAACGACTTGCAAGAAAGTCAAAGATTAACAGTAACTACAAAACAGGGTCTCTGCAGGTTTCAACAAGTCAAATTTAAGACTTTTTAAGTTTTTTTTTTTAGACCATAATGAAAACTATTCAAGACACGTTGGCAAAAAATACAAAAGACATGAAGGAAACTCGGAGGCACAGAGTTACTCGTAAAGTGTTACTTATTCACAGCTCATCTGTAACCACAGACTGTAGGTTGTAAATCACTGCGGCACAGTTACTTTAGTTCAGTTTTGTAGTTATGTCATAGCATCCACAAAAATCAAAACATTTTAATGTGAGAATGAAATTGCTGCATTTTTTTAAATCAAAGTATCATAAATATATTGTAAAAAGCTTTCTAAATCATTTTCAGACATTTTATGAGACTTTTAGACATTTAAAGGCCTTAAATTCAAACTAACGGATTTTAGATGTTTTAAGATTTTTGAAGACCCCGTAGATACCCTGGAATCAGCAATGGGCGAGTACCGATACTGGCCTTATTTCAGTGTATTGAGTACTTGTGAAGGTTGTTGATGTGAGCCATCGATACTCTAGGCAAAGAAAAAAAACCTACATCAAGTAAATCTATCAATCTAATTTATCAATACGAATGAACATACCTTAAAAGTTTTTGTGTTCTGTTTTGGACTTGATGGCAGAGTGGCTGTGCTGTCTTTGTTCACAATGATCTGTCGTGTTAACTGAAACTTTATGTATCAAAAGTTCCGGTGGTATCGATCATACAATGTATATAGAATAGACAGAGTGGCTCCGCCTTTCACCATTGTATGGTTTTGAAGCCAAAATACCTCTGTCACAGGAGCCACCATTGTGCAGCCAGAGTCTTCGCAGTAGAGACTTACGAGGAACTCTGGGAAAATCTGAGTGGAAGCAGGTGACAAAAACAATTTATTTATTTTTTTCTTTTGACAGTCTAATCTCTTCCTCATTCTCCTTCTGGATGTATTTTACTATTCTCAATAAAACTACAGAAAAAATGGCAGCTGTCAATCATCGTTAAACGGGATTAAACCCCGTTTTTAACCTCTAATAACTAATGAAAAACTAACTTCAGAAAAGGAGGACTTGAACACAATGCAGCCCAATAATGTCTTCATATCACCACAGCATACGGATGTGAGAAATGTTTCTACGTGGTGTATTAATTTTTTAAAGTTTGACCACAGCCCATCTGGAATGAATAGAGAGGCAGAGTTTTTGACCTATACTGTAGCCAGCCACCAGGGGGAGCAGTTTTTTTGTGGCGACCTCAGTTTGAGCTGAACGAGATGACGTCTATATCTTTTTACAGTCTGGTAACGATACTCGGTATCGATGAGCACTTGTACTGATTTCAATCTGAAAGAAGCCTGGTATTGAACATTCCTTCCTGGAATAATTTGCTGCTGTGGTCTGTGCATTCTACTCTGTGATGCAGAAATAATAAAGGTCACTCTTTGAGTTCCAGATGATATTTTAATCAAGACTACACAGAAAGGAAAGACCTACAGTAACTCAGAAATGAGAACAAACACACTGAACACTGGATGACTGAATGACTTCAGCCTCTGAAAACGGAAACACACCATAAAGACTCTTCAAACAGCCTGAGATCAAACAACACACACACTCCACAATCTGAAGCCACCACCTCATGGTCTTCCTTCTTCTTTCTTTCCTGTCATGACAGTAATTTTCACCAACAGGATGTTTGATAGGTCTCATGTTGGAGCAGGTTCTGCTTTATGACACACAAACACATCTTTGATTCATAACTTTATTGTTTTTCACCCAAAGAAAAAAAATGATGATATCAGACCAGTTTTGATGAGTCGGTTCAATCTGTTTGAGTTTAGACGCATGAAAAACAAAATGAGTTTAAAGAGGCCGGAGGTAAAGTGTTCATTCTGCAGCAGAGTGGATCCATGAACAGAACTTTCAAGCATTGAATTTTTATTACCGTGGGTTTGATGTGTGTGCAGCTAAATGTGAATGATTTTATTTTGAACAGGGAACCTTAAAAATCCACTCTGACAGTGTTCTTGAGTCAATCTGTTCTGCTTTTTCTTTTTTTAAAGTATGAGACTGAAAATCATCTGTTTTCATCCATCGCTTCATAAAGTGCAGTAAAAACCTTCATAACACTGTTTGGAATTCAAATAAAGAGCCTCTGCTGTGAAATCTGATCCACTTTATCACCTGGAAAGAGAATAAAACACTAAAAACTACATAACGCCTTTAAAATCTGCTCTGTAAGCTTCTTTCTGTGGTGCAGTAACACAGCTAATGGTTTGTTAAGCTAACAGGAAGAAGTCAGCATAACTGTTTTTCATCTAGTGAGTGATGATGTGCTCCGGGAACACACCACCGGCTTTCCAAAGGCTCAATCTGCTCTGTTCCTTCGTTTCTGTCCCTGAAGTGAAGTGAGGAAAAGGCCGTCCTGTGCTGCTGTGAAAGGCTGATATTAGCAGAAACAGCTTCAACTCGGCCCTCTGGTGGGTTTTGTTATGAAAGGAAACGTTTGCGAGAAATGAAATACAGGAAAGTGTCACTTCATTACAAGAGACCGACTTCAAAATCCTTTTTTTCTTCCTTGTTTTCATTAAAGCAGAAAATATGAAACAATGTTTGTGATATATGAAGCTGTGGAGATGAGCCTGAACGTATTTTAACCTCTAGAGTTTATTTTTTCATGCAGCGCACAGGTAGGGAAATTTATATGAAACCCATTTTCACTGCAGGTTCACTCAAGCTCATTTCCCAGCTGTGTGTGTGTGAGTGAGAGAGAGAAAGAGAGAGACAGAGAGATTATTTTACAGTCTTTTCCGAATTGTTCTTCGTCACTTTAATGTGTTTTTCTACAGAAGTGTTTTTGACGCTGGAGGTGCCTTTCACAGGTGGTGTGTGTAATTGTGTGTGTGTGTGTGGTTGAGGGAGGAGTGTTAAAGTCTTTTCTTCTGCTTCCTGTTGTGGATGTGATTCTTTCAGTTTCACTCAGATTGAAGGCCTGCTGCTGACCTGAGCTGCTTTTCACTGGGCTGCTTTGAAGTGTGTGTTGTGTGAAGGAGCGATCGCTCTGACCTGACCTCATGCAGCAGCTGTTCGCTGCTCTGAGTCAAAGTGGGCTCTTCGATCAGAGACTCTAATGAAGTGCCAAATGTGACCAGATAAATCGATCCATTAGGGTCCCTGAACCAGACTAAATCCACGAGTTGTTGCTCCATCAGTCGTCCTCAGAGAGCCGGAGGACTCAAACCAGAGACCACCTGGAGCCGGACTCACTCAGAGCCTCTCAGCCTGTAAATCCACAGCTCCAGATTCTGAAGAGAGAATCATTCAGCTTCTGCTCCTTCAGAAGACGACTTCAAGTGAGCAAAGAGCCGCAGCTGATAGAAACTGGAGTCACATCCAGCACAGAGAAACGTTTGTGATCTTTGCTCTGCTGTCACTGCTCTCTGCTCATTACAGCTGAAATACACCGGCTGCGTCTGCGTTGCAGCTCCGCTCCGTCACGGCGCCAGATCAGATAGGTTTCCATTAAAGTCAATGTGTCAACTTACACTGGATCTGTTCCGTTGTGGTTCAGCTGCGTGGCTGACAGGTCCGACAGGTTGCTGCTAATCTGCAGCCATCCTATTTTTACCGGATGCTGAAGCTGTGACGCGTCAAATCAGAGTAGAGAAGATCGAGTGAGACAGGAAGTAGTGCGCAGAAACTACCTAAAAAGAGCCCAAGACTTTCAAAATAAAACAAACTGTGTCAAAACTAGATCATATTTAACTTTACCAATGCAAGAAAACATCACAGTGAGCGAAGACACACCAGGAATCAACAGGTTTGAGTTTTAACAGCACAACATGAATGAAGAGAGGATTATTAACGGAGAGGAAAGCGCGGTAATTTTGCGGGCTCGCAACTCCAGCTGTCTGTCAGTCGTTGTGTGTGTGTGTGTTAGCCTGCTGGAACAAAACGTTGTCCATCTCTGTTCAAACAGAGCTAATATTAGCTTTAAGCTGCTGCTGCTGAGGTACTAAATGTGCTCTCTGCACCTCATGCTGTGCAACAATATGCGCCTCATGGAAGAGCAAAGGAGTGAAACCACCAGAGAAGAAACTGGAGTCACTCAAACACAGAAAACCCTCAGTTCAGATTCTTTTCTGCAACGCTTTGTTTCATCTGTGGAAGTGAAAAAGTTCCTGAACATTTATCACTGTCAGACCAGGAAGTGATGCATTTTACTGACTGGCTGAAAACAGAGGAAAGAGAAGAGGAAAAAGAGAATCAGACACAGAGCAGTCAGAGGTTTTTGTATTTTCTGAAGAAACATTTGAAACATGATTAATTAGAAAACATGAACAGAAATGTAATGAAAACCATATTTACATTCTAAGTGCAGGTTTTCCTTCTGTTTCCCCTCAAAGCTGAGGATGGACACAGAGGAGCTGCTGCAAAGACAAGTTCAGGTGAAAAGCTTCAAGCTTCAATAATTTGACCTTTTTCATGAAAACCTCCAAAACTTAAAATCAGTCGATGTGTGAGTGACGGCACTCTCTATCTCTGAGATGAGAAAAACAAAGGCTTTTCAAGTGACAGATTTATGCTTCATAGAGGCTTTGATCTACACACACACACACACACACACACACACACACACACACACACACACAAACACAGAAAACAAGAGGAAATGGACTTCATTTCTTTGCAGCCGTCTGTTTGGGGGTTTTAGAAAATTCAGCACAGAACAGAACTGAACTCCTCCACGTTGGGTGATGAATAAAAGAACGTCTTAAAAAGAGGAAATAAAAAGTGAAAAGCGTGCTAAGCTCATCTGTTTGCCTTCACGCGTGAACTGTGCTGAGTCACAGTTTGCTTCTGTGGCTCTGAGACTGTTTTCTATTCACGCTGAAGCTGCTGCCACAAAGCTCTTCCTCACAAACGCTCCCACTGCACCTTTTCATTTCAGTCTTTTTCAGACGTGATCAGGCAGCAGGTGAACGTCTCCTCCACATTCAGACTTCATATCACAGAGAAATGGGATGAAGCGGCTTTCAAAGAGCAGCCGCAGACCTCAGAGAGACTCAAACACCTTCATGTTTTACTCTCTATTAATCTGTTCATCTTTTATCACAACATGAGCCAGCGGTGGCATTAAAACAGACAGCTGTGTCGTGTTGAGCAGATTATCTTCTGGGCTCTTAATCTGGGGTTTAAATCTGTAACAGCATAAAGATCACACAGAAACACCTTCTTTATAGAGGAGAATCAACAGAGTGAGAATCCACCAACAAACTGGGAGCTGAACCGTCTGCTGTTAGTTCATTTCCTCTGACAGATTGTTAATCCAGACCAATTAAAGAGCGCTCCTCAGTCTCCAGGCTCCTCTTCTTTCTGCGGCTCATAATGTGCTCCATTAGAAAGCTCTCCTTTAATTAGACTGTGCACTGGCCCTGATTAAAACCAGACTCACAGGGTGAGTGTTTGACAATTAACACACAGGCAGGGACACTTCAGAGCACGTGCTGTACGTCACACACGGACAACGCTGCCGTATTTTGTTAGCACAGGTCAGACTGTGAGAAGGAGCTGAGGGTTCGACAGGTTCTCACTGACGGTGCAGTTTTCATGGTGGAGAAGCACACTGGTGTGAAATCTGTTCCTGGTTTCAGCCGTGTGACCTCCACACAGTCCAGACAAGCAGAGCGGCGTGCCGCAGCGAGCGGAGCAGAAACATTAAGACTGAACAAGGCTGCTTCTTTAAAACGGTCTCAGAATAACAGGATTATAGTTTATCTCTCCACAGCAGTTATTTGATGCTGCTCGCATTCAAATTACATTTCAACAGGAAACATCCAAACAGTCACAGCCACAGGGAGTGGGCCACAAAGTTCACACAGGACCCTAGAGCAGGAAACAGGGTGAGAGTGGGGAGTGACATGCAGGAAAGGCTGCACTTGAACTTGGGGTTCCCGCGCAAAGGCTTTCACCATCTGGAGTACGACCTTAACCACTAGGCCATCTGCACTCCAGAACCCTTTGTTAAATTATATCTCTAGTGACGGTCAAGGGGTCAAGAAGTGCTTTAAGTTGGAAACTTGTTACCAACTGTGTGAGGGGAGAAGGAATGACCACCCTATGGAGACCTTAACATGAGCCAAAAAGTCACTAAAGTTGTAATCCTGTTCTCTGCGTCTCATTGTGCTGACTCTGATGAGACCGTGCTGCATGTAAACAGACGCTTTATGGTGACGTAGTGTGGAGTAGTGTTACCGAGGGCAGTAATGGCCAGCTGTCACACCACTCCAATCGTGTTTGAGTCTAGCACAGTATTTTTGGCCAGTGTGACCCTTATAGTCTGGAAAATATATGACAGATCTGTCTGCGTGCAGACCGGACCAGAGGCCCTGCACCAAAACGGTCTGGACCGAAAAATGTAAAAAAAAATTTAAAAGAATCTTAAACAGATGGTGTCTAAGATGGAAAAAGAAAATATCTGATGGGTAGTTTAAGTCATTAGATCAGTGAGACTGAACAATTTTCTCTCATAAATGAATTTTATAAAGTTTTTGTTTTTGCTTTTTTAAAAAAAAATAGCAGTTAAAAACGGCTGTAGAGAAAAACCTCAGAAGTAGAAAAAAATGGGGGAAAAAATGAGCTTCAAGGGCTTTGAATCCCAATAAAATATTTGTATCCTGACTGTAAAGAAAGAAGAAAAAAAAAAAGTGTGTCATCTTTCTCGGCTCAAACTGAGGTCGCCACAAAAACTGCTCCCCCTGGTGGCTGGCTGCAGTATAGGTAAAAAACTCTGCCTCTCTATTCATTCCAGATGGGCCGTGGTCAAACTTTAAAAAATGAATACACCTCTTAGAAACGTTTCTCACATCCGTATGCTGTGGTGATATTTTGATATTATTAGGCTGCATTGTGTTGAAGTCCTCTTTTTTCTGATAAGTTTCTTTTTCATTAGTTATTAGAGGTTAAAAACAGGGTTTTACATCTTGTTTAACGATGATTAACAGCTGCTGTTCTTCTGTAGTTTTCCCTGGAATGGTAAAATACATCATGAAGGAGAGTTATGAAGAGATTAGACTATCGACAGAAAAAAAAAATTGTTTTTGTCAAGCAGCTCCACTCATATTTCCGCAGAATCTCTCATCGTCACTACTGCGCAGACTGGCTGCACTATGGCGGCGCCCTTGACGAGGATTTTTTTGGCCATGTATACAGTCTATGAGTGTGACATGGTCTTCTAAAAGCAGTGATTGGTTGTTAAAAATTGGGAAAAAGATGGAGCGCAGATGGCCTCATGGTTTAGGTCGAGGTAGAGGTAAAAAATGGACGATAAAATCAAGCAATCATATAATAATTATGACATTAATTTTATGTTCATTTTATTTTCTATTTCATTTTGTGAAATTAGAATTTTAAAAATTCTCATATTTTTTTTAAGAATAATGTGACAAAGAGCTTTTTCTAGCCTCAGGGTGCTTTGTGAACACAGGTCCTGGATGTTACCTCAGATGAAGTATTAATGTAGACAGAAACATGACTCACCACAACCTGAGAGATTCACCACTTTCACACAAACTAACTCAGTCTGCCGCATGGCCTTGAGCCTGATTCTGATCTATAAATAATCCAGCTTTCACCTGCTCCCTTCATTATTATCCCCAAATGACTTGAGCGTTTGGGACAGAAGAGAGAAGAGACGAGGTCACGGCGTCAGATTACAGAAGACTGAAGAAGTTATTCGGACGGAACAGAAATCTGCCTGCTTGTTTCGTTGTTTGTTTGAACAGTTATTCGGAAGACAACAAGCCTCTTAAGACACATACTCAAGCGTCTTGTTCACACGTGTGTTGGTGTGTGCCTGTTCTGTAACGGGATGTAACAGATCAAGATGGCAGCGAGTGATTCATTTTCCTTCAGGCGCCATCACTTTATCGATCGCTCACAGGCAGACGAACCCATTTTCAGGTATCTGATCACAGAAATCTTTACAGGCTCTTTGTTGTCTGTTATCATTTTGTCCTCTGCATTTAACAGTAAGTTTATGTGATACAGTTCTTATCGCTCACACATCCCAGGCGTGATGATGAGATATTAAATCAGATGTTTATGCACTGAAAATTTGTATTTCAGCGATCAGGTGGAGTTCGCTGAAAAGTTTTTATCCTGCTGCTTCACTTCCTGTCCTCAGACTTTGTAAAGTCACCTTCCCAGCAGAGAGGTATTACTTTCATAAACTGTTAAAGCGTTTCATCCACCCGTGTTCTATACTTCCAATTTAGGAAAACGTCTTGAAATACTTCTTCGTAATGACGCCGAAAGCTTATTATAGGACCAAGAGTACAAACTCTGGAGTAATGGGAGATCTAAGAGCTCCGCTGTTATTAGACGTATTCATCAAAAACAGTATGCTCGTCTTCTTCGGGCTGAATGTGGAGTCATATTTCCAGCTCAGGAGAGAGCGGTCAGGAAACGTCATGAGGTGTGCAGGGCTCCTGGTCTTGACCTGATCAAGACAGGCAGCAACAAAAACAAAAAGTTACAGACAGAGAAATACAAACGAGAGACAAACCACGACATTATGGATTAACACAGAGCCACCCACGAGTCATAACAGGTAATCAAATGTTCAAACAGCAGAGCATAGAATCATTCTGCAAAGTGTCTCAGGTGTTCTGCTGCTTGTGTGTGAGCTCGTGTGAATTGTGGGTAGTGTTTTGACAAAATGAGCCCTGTTTTCAAAATTGGTTTAAGCAATCAAAAATAGAAACTGTAAAATCCCCACAGCTCCTGCACTCTGCTGCACAAACAGAGCTGAAATGCATCATCTATTAGAAATAAAGGACTCAGACAATGGACTTTTATTTATGCAAATTGTTGTTTCCCAACCTGAGAGCATTGGTGCTGTACTCTTTTAGTCTGTAACTTCAAATCCCCCGTGTAAACACGCTGCTCTAAATTGCCTCTGCTGCTCCACTTTTTGGAGAACAGAATCCTTATCAGAAGCTTCCTCTGACTGAACATGTGAATACTAACACAAACATCCACGCATGCTTGAGCTTGCACCTGTTTTTCTCTCTGCTGCTGTCTGTCTCTGCAGTGTACCATCACACACACACACACACACACACGGTCTTACACCTTCTCAGCGGCTGCATCAGGCTTCCCGTCAGCATCCATCTGTCGGAGATCTCCTCTCCTCTTCTTTCCTCCTCTTCTCTCTCTCTGGAGCCACCTGACACGCCGAGCAAACCTTCCCTACTTTTTCTGTTGCTGATTTTGAATCACTTCTGTCAGTTTAACAAGATGTCCTGAGAAATACAGAAGCAGACAGACGGGGCACATGAGGGCAGAGATCACAGTTTGTGCAGAGAGAGTGTTTGCTGGTACACAGAGGTGCTGCTAGATTCTAAAAGAGATGTTTCCCAACCCTGGATTTCTCTTCTCTTCAGTCCACCACACCAGCTGTGATCTGGCATCTTTCTATTCTTTGCATTATGCTGTTTTCATTAAACTCTTTGTATCCTCTCACTCTGTGCTGCAGGTTTATGTGTGTTTATTTTTCCAGAGGCCTAAATTTAAATTGCTTTCACAGCACGACAGCTCCTCTGTGAATGGAGGTGGGCTGACGTGCTCTGCTGAAGACAGAAGAAGAAAAAATACAACCCACAACTACAAAAGATAAGAAGACTTTATTTGACACGGGCATCACAGATACACTGTCCAAGTGTTTAGCATTCATGCTAATTTTCAACGCCTGACGGGGATTTTGATTGACGGCCCTATTAAGGTTTCCTTCCATCAGTGCTGTTGGAAAATGAGATTAAAAAGTAAGTGCTTTTGATTTATTTTAACATTGTTGTCGCATGATTCAGATATTAGCATATTGGCTAACAACGGACCTGTGCATCACTTTTAGGTGTCCTCTGGAAACTCTTCCGTTGTGTTGCGGTCTTTGCAGCGCATTTTTCTTAATTTGCTTGTGTTTTGTCTTTTTGCGTGTGTTTTCTTAAGCTGCAGTGCTCTGAGCTCTCAGGGCCACCGTACAGTGACCCTAACACATTGTTGCCTTGCCCCCAGTTAGGCTTTAAACCACTGCAGAGCTTCTGCTCACATTTGAAATGGCTTTAATTCAATCAGTACAGTAGTGTTATTGACAGTGTCAAAAAGGCCTTTTTCAGGTCCAGGATCACTGACCCGACAACATTTCCTTTATCCAGTGGGGCTTTCATATTTTCCAGCAGATAGCAGTTTGCTGTTTCAGTGAAATACAGTTGCCTGAACCCAAACTGCTGTGGATGAAGCTATTGGTTAGACTCTAAATGTTCCATCAGTTGCTCATCTACAATTTTCTCCAGAATCTCTGAGACTACAGGGAGAATAGCAAGAGGCTTGTAATTACTTGCCAGATTCTTGTCTCCTGCTTTAAAAGCTGTGGTGATTACTGCGGTTTTCCAGCTATCTGGGGAAAAAAAAGTTGTTGGTGTTGACATGTTAACTAAATAAGTAATTGGCTCCAAAAGATTACTCTGATAATTTTTGGATTAACGCAGCGAGAGGTTATGATTGACGTTTGATGTGGAGTTACTTAATTCGAAATCATCTTTTAAACTTTGTCATGTGACAGATTTTGTGATCATGGTCAAGTTCTTCAGGAGATGACTCGTTAACCTTTCTGCACTCAATTAAAAAAAGCTATTGAAGATATTTTCAATAGACTCATTACTGTGAATGAAATGATCACAGACTTTAAGACAGTTTATTTTGGGGTGCATTTTCTTACTGGAGTTCGTTTGTTTGTGTTGCCACAATTTGGAACTACTGCCACTGTTCAGCAGGTAATCAAATCTTTAGGTCAATAAACAGCTGAGGTCAAAATTGTTTGTCCCCTTTTGAAATTTTACACAGCTTTTCCAAATATCTTAGTTTTATTTCGGATGCTGACATTGTTTTAATTTGCACGCAGGAACAAAAACTCCTTCTCCTGAGGAATCCCAGCTCATTCTTCTTTGGCAAATCTTTCAGTCTCCTCCAGGTTTGATGCTTTTTGGCATGGACCCTGGTCTCCAGTTCAGCCTCTCTTACAGATGTCAGTGGGATTCAGGTCAGGGCTTTATGAAGGCCAGTCAGTAAGGTTCACTTTAGTTTTCTGGAGCTAGTTCTTCACCAGGAGCCAGTTTTGGTTTGCTGTCATGTCGGAAGATAATGCCACAACCCAGACTCAGTTTTTCTGCTGACTGCTTGGGTTTTTCTTTCCTTCTTTATATATAAACTTTCAACCTTGAGGAGATTCCCAGTTCCAGACTGGGCTCTAAAGCGTCTCCACAGCATGATATTCCCAACACGTGTTTGAATGGTTGGGTTATACTGCTCTCTCTCTCTTCTTTCTCCAAACATAAGCAACGTCTCAGCTCTATTTTTGTCCCATCTGACCAAAGAACACACATCCAGTCTGCAGAATCCAGCTCCAGATAGTCCTTAAAATGTCATAGGGGGGATAATAACTTTGACCTCAACTGTATGGGTCTTAATTAGCTTTTCATCATTTCAAGAAAACAGGTATCAGTATTGGCTCTGAAACACACACTACGCTTAATACAGAGAGGACTGACCAGTAACGAAAACCATTTCAGCCACAAATCACTGAGACAGACAAAACAATTGGTCTGAGCTCGCTAATGGGCAGGATGGATCTATGAACAACACAGGAGCAGAATGTGATTCTACTCTCTGCCGGGAAGAGTCGATATCAGACTTCACAACAACCAACACGCAACTGATTAATACCCATGAGGTTTTAACCGAACAGAAGAGCTGTACCAATCAACCATCACTGCCCTCTTATATACGCTGCTTCTTGTGGGTTAACTCAGGAACAGAAGTTGAGGATAATCTGTTGGAAAAGGAATAGCTTTAGAACTTTTCTGTATGGAGGTTTACTTCAGTGCCCTTAAACCTCCAACATGTCTGACTGCAAAGTATGGCGGTCTGAATATTTCAGAAAAGGTCCGGGTCATGGTAGTCATAAGAAAAACAGCCGAGACATCTCAGAACCTCACCAGCTGCTACTTGGTGGACCTTTCGACCTGCCAGGACCAGATGGGAGATGTAATCCCTTCAGCATGCTCGGGGTCTGGCCCCGGGCTGGTGTTCGGTTGAGACTGTCTACAAAACAGAGACATCGAGGAGACCTCGCTGTTCAGGGCTTGAGTCATGTTAGATGACCCAAAAATCTGACAGAGTCTCAGAAGTGAGTTCATTTTGGCTCAGTGTACGAGTGTCTGTGAGTGGACGCTGGAACATTAATCTCTTTAAAGATGTTCTGCACTGATGAATAAAACCTGAAGGAATAAAGTAGAGTCATCCCTTCCCAATGTGGCGCCCTGGATAGGCTTTTATATGGCGCCCCTTCCATACATACACTTACATAAGAAATCAAATAGCATTGCTTTAACCATCTTTTTTTTAATTTATAGGATCACACATTACCCAGTTTACATTAGTGCTGCAGGATTTGGCAAAATTGTGTAATTATTTTGGACAATGTTGTGATTTGCGGTTAAAATAAATAATAACATTCGTCTATATGCTTGTTATAAAGGAACACAAATAGGTTATTGGTAGTTATGAAAAATGTAATGCTCTATTAATAAAAAAACAAGTATAGATTTTATACGTTTGAATTTTAAAGTAAAACTAAAGAAAGCTTGTACCAAAGTATTTTTGGTGCACTGCATCACTGTTAAGTTAAGTTTTAGTTTTAAATGTTTTCTTTTCTATGCTTTGTTTTATTAAATAAGCAATGAATGAATGAATGAATTTATTGGAGCGTCATGCCCCCCTGCATAAGTCAGTGCCCTGGTCAGGGCACCCAAGTCTATAATGTCTGGACACGCCCCTGCTTGTCAGCACATACTTTGTTGCAGGTACGTTATGCTGCTTTGCTCATCAATGGATGGATTTTTGCTGAACAGAGGGTTCAGTTGGTGGAGTAGATGGAGTTACAGCGAAAGACGGGACTCAACTTTTCTCCAGGTAAAAGTCCAACAACTTCTCAAGTATTTATGGCCATGCAGTGCACCGCGCTCTTTGCAATTAAAGTTAATGTGGATCGTCCATCAGAAGAAGAGGAGATTTTTTCTGGTAGAGAGGGAGCGTGAGAAAAACTGTTTTCTTCTCTGTCTAAAGCAAAAAAATCCTCAGAGACCCAATGCTCTCTGGGGTCACATCAATAAATTTGCCTCTCCCCACCAGAGAGCGAGCAGGTACCGATCAGCCAGAGGAGGAGGAGGAGGAGACTTATTTGTTGTTATCATTTGTAGAAATATTAATTGGGCATTGCTTTACTTTTGAATCAATGTGAGATTCTACTTTTTAAGAATTAATAAAAATGACTGGTTGTAATATGATTATATTGAAGGTGATTTTTCATGGCGCCCCCTAGAGGCCACAGCCCCCTGTGTGACACTGGAACCAATCAGCTGTCATCTGATGAGTTTAGCTTTCATTCAAGGAGGCCGTTTTAAAAAATTTTTACGCTAACACCAAAACACTGAGTCTGTCAACCTCCCAAAAGAAGAGTTAAAAAGACTCCATCATCTGACGTGAAGAGACGCTCCACAGGAAACAATAATAATCTGTCAGAGCGCCACACAGACTCATGTTGAAGTTGTAGATTTCAGCACCACTGCTTCAAATGTGCCTCTTTAAGAAACTTTTCAAGAGGAAAAGGAAAGCGTGAGTCAGTACAAGCTTTTTAATTATGAGTATTTCCATCTTTGTTCTTTATTATTATTACAAAGGGAATACATTTGGGTTTTTATTGGCAATTTGAAATTCTCTCTTTAGGCTCTTTGAACTAACATTTTTTTTTATTTTTTTTCCACAAATAACTAAAAAATGCATAAAGAAAAGAATAAAATGTAATAAACGAAACAGGAAGGCTATTTTAAAATCCAAGTCATCTGTTTCAGCTCTTGTTATTGTCTTATCTTAGCCAAATAACCTTCAGATCTTATTTCCAGGATATTATAATGAAGGACTGTGATGAAATCACAGATAATCAACCAACCAATGCATGCATTTTTAATAACTGATGTCTAATCTGGGAGGCAGTATCCCCCTGCAGTCGTTTCAGGGCCTGTTGTCTGTGAGCACGGGGTGCTTTATCCCAGTCTGAGTGTCGCTTTGGGCTCCATACAAATCCAGTCAGCTGCACATGTTTAAGGAACAAATGTCGCTCTTTTTGCATCAGGTCCTCTCACCTTTCTGTGGTTAAAATAATGTCTGAATCTCACAGTTCACCTCGCCCTCTCTTCTGCATAACGTGTCTGCCTGTTAAACCGTTTCTCTTTGGAGTAAATAAGCCGTGTAAATACAGAGATCATCTCGTTAGGCCAATATGAGCAGCCTCAACAGCAGAAAATTGGCCACATTAGCAGGTGAGCTCATGCAGCTGGGAGTCCCCAAAGAGCGAGAGAGAGAGAAAGAGAGATCTAATTTCATTTTTGTTACACATCTTCCTATAGAAGCTCTGTACTTATTTCCCCCTGCAGCTAAGAGGATTGGACAGCAGAGACAATGAAAGATGGAGGACAGTGAGGGAATTTAAATCCATGCATGACTTCTCTGCACTGCTGCTTGAAAATATGAGCAGGAATATGCTTCATGCACGCCCAGTCCTCATAAATATGCACCATGAATCCATTCTATCCCTGTGTAATAGCTCCATACATTCTGATGAAAATATACGTCCAGAGATAATTACATGTTTGGCCGTACAGGAGCGGGGCAGAGAGGAAAAGCTGTCAACACAAATTAACTTCAGAGCTCATGAATGATCCTTTAACAGCGTTTCTGTAATGGAAATGTTGAATACAACAGCTGCAGCGCCCCTTTAACTGCTAAATCAACCAAGCTGTCTTTAAAATATTTGTTTTCTAAAAGGGATCATTTGTTTTTGTGAGGTTAAAGCTTGTATTTGACTTCAGTATCAGCATTCAGAAGCATTTATCCTTGTTAGTAAAAGCTGACATCTCGTCCTTGCCTTCTTGGTTTCATCTGATGAAAAAAGCTCATTATGAAGCCTCGTCTTATTTTTCAGAGAGCGTTAATGGATACAGCTGAGTTCCTGGTAGACCGACAATCATTTCCAGCATTTAATCAAGACAAACCTTCAGAACTTCAGGAGGAGACTGAAGTCTTTGGAAACCCAAAGTCTCCTTTGAAGCCTGTAATTTAAAGTCACATTTACATAAAAGTAAACGTCTAAAAGTTTTCAAATGATTTTAAGGTTTCGGTTTCTGGGAGCAGTTTTGAAGTGTGGGTTTAATTTGTTATTTTTTAGAAGCTGTTTGCTTTAAATGCTGAACTTTGAATCTTTTAGGATGATGACCAACATGCCCGACTGGCTTTCTGACAGCTGTTGGGTGTTTGGAGTGGACTGTGATTATGTTTCATGTGTATGCTAGCTGCTTTTGAAGCAGGTTGCTACGTCCATCACTCTCAGATCCCAAATCGCTGATGGTCTCCTCTGATTCTGACTCAGACAGCTCAAATCATCGGCATTAAGGCTGCAAACACCAACAAGAGGCAAAATAAAACCTTTCAGCTCTGATCACTGGAATGTTCGCTCTTTGTTTTGGTGACATATTAAAAAAAGACAATAAATTAATTCCTCTCAGGTCGTCTTTTAACCCTTTTACACCCAAAACACTTACAGTCAGCCTGGACCTTCTTTCCTTTTTTATCAATAAACGTGTCAAAAAATGTCTTTTGTCTGAATTCTTTTGCCCTTTTTTTCAGGATAAGTTGAACTTTCAAAATCTCTCAAGACTTTGACATTTCTTTATGTTTCAGATGCTTTAAACTGTGTGAAATAACAAAATGTTAAATTTTCAGCAAGTTTTCTCATTATAAAAACTGTAGATGTTCAGGTCAGAAGGTTTTGAGATAACAAAAATTTTATTTAAACTACACTGTAAAAATGGAAAAGTTGTGTGAACTCAAAAATTCAAGAGGCGGAAAAAAAAAACAAAAAAATTAACAGAAACCAAAACTAACAGAAAGAGCATGGATACTGTTCTTTACAACAATGAAAATACTGAAGACAAAGAAGAAACCTCTAAACAGCTAAAACACTCACTGTTTACACTCTCAGCTTTCAGGATCCAGTGGATTTACCTGAACAGTGTAAACATTCGAAGAGTTACGGTCTTTAGAAGAATGCAGGTCATTTTCTGTCGCTGGCCCTTTCATCCGGTGTTAAAGGGTTAATGAGAAGCTGTCTAAAGGCTCCTGTTTGGACTGCAGTCCACTCCGGGGTCACGACCTTTATTAGAGCGACTGAAATGAAACTCAGCCATCTGTGACATTTCTGTCACCGGTCGAATGAGCTGCTTCCTGTTGGTGGAACAAAGATCTCCACTTAGACAGTGACAGCTGTAAAATTTACACCTGATATAGAGGAGACCGTTACACCTGCTCAGGTGTGATGTAACCTCTTACATTAATCTGCAGGCTGATAACCAAGGTCCAGGCTGGCTGCTTTTCATCTTGTTCACGTGACACATTTTGTGTCATGTGAAGATGAGCTTCATGTCAGCAGCAGCAGCAGTGAGGTTAACATCTTGTTTACGATGTTAACATCAGTTTGGGAACAGGTGCCGCGCGGAGTGTGAAAAAGTATAAAAGCCACACATGGTCTCTCATGCAAATCTTGTGCGTCACGTTTGTGCAGAAAGCATAATCGGCCCTTACTCTGTCCTCCAGGTTATTTTGGGGCCCAGGAAGTGTCTCCCCTCTTGACACAGAGCCACCAACCTGCTTGTTCGGCTGCACCTGAGAGGCTTTGATGGCTTGGTGTTGAGATTGGCCGCAAATTTCCAAGTCCTGATAGCTGACTTGCAGGATTTGGCAAAACTGAGAACATCTGAGTACATCAGTATTTTAAGAAGCACCATAAACAGAAGTTTTCAGACACAATG
Organism: Labroides dimidiatus; assembly: GCA_030710495.1. Classification (NCBI taxonomy): domain Eukaryota; kingdom Metazoa; phylum Chordata; class Actinopteri; order Labriformes; family Labridae; genus Labroides; species Labroides dimidiatus. Next base: position 6,580,614 of record CM061150.1, on the reverse strand, counting down.
AATCTGACCTTCAGAAACACATGCAGGTCTATGAATAGCTGGCAGATGTCTGCAGTCCCACCAGATGTTGTCCTGTGAATCTTTTAGACGTTAACCGAACGTTCAAAAGCTCCAGATGTACAAACAAGCAGATGGACAGCCTTCATCCAGTCTGTCTGCACACAGTGGGGTTCTATTTAGTGGCAGAGAGGACACTCATCGACATTCATTAATAGTTTCACTGTCTGCTCACACGTCCGCCTCTAGTTACACGCAGCATCAGGTAGAAGACTGAACCAACATCCATCAGATTGAGATTTGATGTAATTTGTCCAAAAGCAGATCCAAGCTGACATCTGTCAGTTATGTCTTTGCAGCTGGTCGATCCCGCCTCAACACGCTTTCATTTAAAACATAATTCTGTTTTATTCTGACGGACTCGGCGACACTGAAACCTGCTGTGACAGGTATCTGTTGTGACTGTAGCAGCTGCTGTTGTTCAGTCCGACTGTTTCCACAGAGATCTGAATGCAGAGGAAGTGAAGCTCTCAGCTGCACCAGATGTCAACTCCACGCTGTACACACACACACACACTCACACACACACAGTGAGGCTGCTACACAAAGACACATCTGAGCATGGAAGAAAGCACCGAGGCACCAAAGTGCCACAGACGTACCTAAACACAGAAACACGCCTACACACTCTCTTTATTGTGTGTGTTTCACATTCAGCAACATGAAGTCTCTCCTGAAACACTGAAAGCAGACGCACGGCTTCAACGGCAGCAGCCAGGACTTATCAAAAGCACAGCTCTCTGTGAAAATGGGCTTAAAGAGGACGGTGAAACCACTCGGCCGGCTTTTCTACAAACTGAGCCGTGTGAGAAATGTTTGTTAACACTCTCGTTCAGAGAGAGCAGTCACAGATTTTATGCTATCAGGCCGTTTGTTGAGATAGCAGAGGCTGTGAGAATGAGATCGGTGGTGTGAAACTGCCTCATTTGTTCAGCTTTAGCAGAAGTAAAGAGCAGACAGAAAGAGAGAGAGAGAGAGAGTTTTTCATTGACAAAGATAAAGCTTCTGCTCTGTGCTGTGGAGATTCACAAGACAACAACAGAGACGGGACAGAGAGTTGATCTCATCAGCAGTCACGACATCTGAAAACTGAGGCTTCAACTGAACTCTGAAGGAGGATTCACTGAAGCTCTGTATTGTATGACACATTTTTAGAGCTTGCAGCTACATAAATGTTTATTTGGTGACGGTAATAAGAATAAATCTGTATGTGTTACGCTTGTGAAGAGAGGGGAAATAACCCCGAGCGAGACGATCTTGTCGTTTTCCTCCTCAGGAGCGTTTAATAGAGTAGAATGATTGAAATGAACATGGCAACCTTCCCGCTACTCAGGCGGAGACCAAAGCAATCGATCACAGAAAACAGTCGACTTAGATTATACAGCAGATTGCAGATCAACATAGCTCAGTCTCAATTTCAAAGAAAACACATCGTAAACATTGTTTGCATCTTCACTGCTCTTTCTGTTACATGTTTTTAAAACACTATAAATGATTTTAGAAGTTCGCCAAAAATCTTATGAATTACTTTTCATGTTTATGATCAAGAAAAAAAGTTTTTTAGCATTACAGCCAAAAAAAAAAGTTATTGAACAGAGCTGGCTAGCATAAAACTTAGCAATATCTCTAAGACTCGTGAATTACTTCAGCTTGTCACATATGCGGTTAATGACACAGATCAAATTTTCACAGATATCATAAAGTCTGCATTTATTCAGCTCAACTGACACAATCTTTAAACAGATCAGAGTGAATCTTATTTGTCACAAAATATTCCCTGAAATAACCCTCGAGCAAATGAGACATCTGTCCTGTTTGTGCTCATAACATGAATATAAAGTGACAATAAAAACTGCAACAAGGAAATTCTTCAGTTAAAACTCAAAAGCTTTAAAAGCTCGGTCATAAACTGTAATGAAATAATGTGTTGAGGAAAAGAGGTTTTAAAAGCATCTTTACTTTAAGATGAACAAGTGACATCAAAGTAAATACAAATCCATGTAAAAACATGAGTATAAATGGTATTCAACAAGATGTTGGAGCTAAGATCCATTTTGCTCCAGAGGAAGTCTCTGTAGTGGAGTTTCATTTTTCAGTTTTGAGCAAAGTGGTGAACCAACAGATCGGCCATGTTGCTGATAAATCATAACCAGCCGTCAGATGCACTGAGCCCGTGGAGCAAAACTGACAACCGGTAGGATGTTGTCGGTGTTCTCAGTGGCGTTGCTAGCACTAGCATCCTCATTAGCTCCACAGCTAGCCCAGCAGTGACAGCAGCAGCTAGCTAGGCTCAGAGACAGAGGTGGTGTGCTGGGCTGATGAATCGTTGTTTAGAGATGAGTACGTGCAGCATGTGCCCGCCCCCACCCCGTCTCTGATTGGCTAACAGAAGGTACTGCTGACTCACCAGGAGGTGGCGGTACGCAATAAGAAGTACGGGAACGCTTGTGAATAAAAATCAGAGGTTCAGGTACTCAGTACTGTGAGTTCCTGCCCGTTTCCTGCACTGGTTTACGGCCACCAGGAGAAAAGTATTTTTAGCTCTTATTCCAGAGGAAACATCCCCGCTGACATTCAACACTCAGAAGGTGACTCTGCCTGATTCTCTACATTACTGCTTAGTTTGACTTCAGTCTAATCCTCTGGACACACTCAACCTTCTTCACAGCCTTTATAGTGAACGTACTCAAAGTCATCAGTAAAAACCTCTCTGTATTCATAACTCTGCTGCATTCAGAGATCTGAAAGTCATCCCTAAGAACAGAAAGCTGTGTTTCCCTCTCTGCCTTTCATCATCAGCTTTGTTTCTTCTATCAGCAGGTAACTAATGGGAGGAAAAGCAGCAGAGAGCATTCAGGCCTGAATCAGGTCATCAGTATTCATAACGTTAGTGACGAGGAGAAAACTCCTTCTCTTTGCCTTCTGTCGTCCCCTCGGGCCTCGGGGAATCCACTGAAGGTTAATTTATTTAAATCTCACACCCACTCATCTCTCTTCCATTAAACTGGACTAATAAATCTTTACTTGGTGCTGTAATCTGTTTCTCTCTGTCAGAGAGCGCAACTGCAGCCGTGTTTGAACACATGCTGCTGGATGTGCTGTTAAAGATAACACGGCAGCAGAAGAGGTCATGTTGGAATCAGTAGATGTCTTGTTCTCTCTGTGTGTGTGTGTGTGTGTGTGTGTGTGTGTGTGTGAAAACACTTAAATTTACCTGAATGATGCTCCTGACAGGAGGAGATTTCATCACATGCCCCCAAAAGTCCAAAAACACCATTTCCCATCAGCCCTCTCTCCTGTTTCTGTCCCATTATGAAGGAAGATGGTCACACCTGTGTGGCTGTTTGTCAGAGGTATAAGGGGACCGTAGTGATGTGATGTGTGTCATGTCATGTCATGTCATGTCATGTCATGTCATGTCATGTCATGTCATGTTCTTATGATAATGAGAGTGAAAAAGCTCACCTGCTGCTTTAACGGAGGGTGAAGCCGTCTGTGGTCTGTTCCAGGAGATGTTTTACTGAAGTCAGAGCGGTCTGATGTGTGTGTGTGTGTGTGTGTGTGTGTGTGTGTGTGTGTGTGAGTTCATGTGTGATGGCACATTCAGACCTTACAACATGCTCCGTGTAACAGTCTGTTGTTGATCCTGTGGAGTGTTCATGCTGGAGGACAAACTGTCCTCCTTTTCTTATTCAGGCAAATGAAAATGTCCTGTTTCCTTTGGTCTGTTTTTTGTTTAATGTCAATGAAGGACAAATTGGATAAATAAAGGGACATTATGAAGAGTTAGTGAAGGAACGACACCAGAGTCCTACAAACTCAAGCTCAGTCTGCCAACAGACGTCCTGGAAAGTCAGTCAAAGAAAACACATGAGAGGTTCGGTCTGTTTCACAGCACAACACTCTGTTTAACACACAGTTATCATGAAATATGGTCTGAGCTTCTGAGCAAAGCAAAGACGTCAGAGATCCTCTTTGAAGCTGAACTCCAGAGACTGAATAACGCTAAGCTAGCTCTCACAGCTAGAATTACCCACAACTCTCATGTGACCCTCCATACATGAAACACGAGCTCTGAGATTTGTCTTTGTCTCTCACTCTTCCTCTTCTGCCTGTGCCTGCTGTTTTCTGTGCATCTCCTTCTGACACATGAGCTCCACAGCATCAACGTCATCCACGCTACATATCAGGTAATAACATCAACACTGCCCTCATGGGTTCTGGTGTTACTGCTGCAGAAATACGGACGAAATTAACGCAGAGCACGGACTGAAGGCTCCGTCTGTATCCTTACTGACGTTGAGCATAAACGGGCCTTGAGTCCCCCCCACAGCAGCTCTGTGTCTGAGCAGCCCACCCTGCAGCCTGCCACCAGCACATTCACTGCTGTTGTTTGAGTTTCTCTTCATCAAAGTATTAACCCTCCTCTTCAGCAGCTCTCCCTCTCTGGACTCTTCATCTCTTTAATCAGACAGGAAGCACAAGAAGCTTCACTTCTTTTCTTTCTCACATGAGTGCGATGATTGCATTTGATGGACTCTGAATCAAAAATGATTTTTATCCCCTGAGTGACGACACAAAGGAGAGTTTAAAGCCCTGAAGCTTTCTTTGAAAAGGAGAGCTTTTCTCTTTTAAAGCTTTCCCGTGTTGAGGTATTGAGTCAGCTCAGGGAGAAGAGGAGCCAGACGGCTGCTTGTCATTCTCTGTCGGTCCATGAGCTTCCTGCAAACCTACAGAGAGGCAGTGACACTGTGAAGCTGTTTTTACTTTACATATCCTATTCACAGTGGAGTTAATATCAACTGTGCAACCGGAGTCCAGACGCCATCAGGAGCCCAAACGCTGTCAGGGGCCCAGATGCTGTCAGGGGCTTCAGTCGCTGTCCGTGGTGCTGAAAGGCTGGTTTGCAGGATGAGTGTTGGCCAGTCACCAGTAACATTAGCCTACATGGTGGCAATAGTAGTTCACCCAAGTGTGTGTGTGTGTGTGTGTGTGTGTGTGTGTGTGTGTGTGTGTGTGTGTGTGTGTGTGTGTGTGTGTGTGTGTGTGTGTGTGTGTGTGTGTGTGTGTGTGTGTGTGAGAGAGAGAGAGAGAGAGATCTTAATAATCAGGCAGAACTAGAACCTTTCAGATGTGATGAAGTTATTTAATCACTTATTTATCAATAATTGTTCATCCAGTGATTTTTAGCTGATGAACACTGTGTGATACTGTTTAAGATATTATTTCATCCATGTATAAAATGTAATTGATGAACATACCAGCTAAACCTTCTATATACCCCCAAAAATAATTTCAAACAGTTTTTTTTTTTCTTCTCTTTTTTAATCTTTGTCAACCCATCCCGTTTTCCTCTCCTCGCTCAGGACTTTAGTCGATATTAAATCGACACCATCTCATCAGAGGGTGACTGACGCCTCTCTGGGGTTTTCATTCAGTGTGAGTTCATGGCCCATATATCCAAAGCTCCACCTGATCCAGGTAGTTTAATGTGATTTGTGTTTGATGCCTGTTCGTATTACCTTGATGATGAAAATAATGTGACTGTGCAGCTCTAGTTTGGATTAGAGGTTAGCGTTGGAGCTTCTGTTGCTCCGTCTCTCTATCAGAAGAACCTCAAACTGCTCCCTGTGACACAGTCAGCAGTGTGTAAACACTCTGACCAGATAAGGTGCTTCTTAACTCTGCCTTGTTTTAAATGCAAACTCCGAGACGAGTTCAGCTCAGGCAACAAGTGGCCATGCATGCACAGTGAGGAGCACGATTATTATTCTGATTATTCAGATGGCCTACATTTTGAAAAATAAGAGCTGAAGTGAAGCAGTGAGTCAGTGCATGACGGCAGAAACAGAAGGCAGGCTGAATCATTATTAAAGCAGCTCTGAATCAATGAAAAACAAACTATGTGCTGTGTTTGAGAGTACAAATACCCACTACTACAGACGGCAGCTTTCTGAAATGTTTTCATTGTGTGCTCAGATACAATATGATGACTTGATATTTTAAAACAAATTTACAGATCAATTTAAGTACATGTTACAGACCTGGTGTGTTTTAAATGAAATGAAAATGTTTTTCTTTGTTTGGGAGATCCAAATCTAGTCCACGGTTTTCCTCTGGGACCTCAGACCTTCAGATGATTTTTCTGGATTTTCAGCCTCTTTTTGGATTATCATGAGGTCATATTGTCAGCATTTTTCACAGTTTCTCACCTTTTAAAAATGGGGAAACAGAGATGACGGGGAAAGAAATTAAAACAGACCTCGGTGTGAAAAACTCAGCTCTGGTAAAAAAAAAAAAAAAAAAGGTCTTTAAATTAATGGCCACGTGTGCAGGACAGCAAATAGAGAATCATCCTTTCAAGGCAGGAAATGACCGGGTCACAGACACCATTACTGCGGTAAAGGAGACGGATAATCGGCCCGTCCAAAGATGATAATTTGACTGCTGAGGAACAGAAAACCCAGCCAGTCAGAACTCATTTAGCTCACATTACAAAGGACCCTGCAACACCAATATTTGGCACCTTCAGTATCTTAGAGTGAACAGCGGGTTCACACCCACTGATTAAAACGACTGAATGATGATAAAAGCTGTCATCAGGGCCAGCCTCACATTTCTCACCTGCTTCATTTGAGACTTCAGAAACAACACTGGGCTTCAAACAGAATATGATAATCATTGTTATCATAAATACTATTTATTATTAACACTACCGAGTGAAAACAAGATTATCAGATATCAGATTATAATTTATCATTTTACCTGTTTGAGGAACAAGCTGGTCTGCCTCATTACATGATCCAAATCTTCATTAAAGCCTTTCACACTCAGTCTGTAGAGACCTTTTTGTGGATTTTGCAAACTGCAACACAATAGCAGAGGACGAGGAATGGAACTCTTTCTAGCATAATCTTAATAGTAATAAAAGTATTAGCATTGTTACTTGCTAATGTAGGAGCAGACGAAAGGCTGGATGTCCATTAAAATGCGGAAAGTCAGTTTTCATTCAGTTTTATGAGGTTTTCCTGAGATTTTAAGTTTGAAAATGGTCACATGTTGTTCATGGGGTAAATGCAACTCTGACACAAGGTATCCTGAGTGGAATTAGTACCCTTTCCTTAAACCACATCTCATCCCAGAAAAGTGTCTTCTTTGGATAAATTTGTGCAGTAGACCACGACATGAACTCAACGTGAATAAAATGAACAAGGATGTTTATGTCTGTTCTAAGGTAAGTCAATAATTGTATGTGAGGCAACATATTGTCACTTTGCTGGAAAGAAATAGAAAGTTGTTTTGTTCCAACTGGGGAAATACCAACAAAGCACAAATTTAAGGCTTGCAGACAATGAAAAATCTGTTGTTGTAGTTCCTCATGAAAGTTTAATCTCAAATGCTCTCTACACTTTGAGGCTGATGGTGGAGTGATTCAAAAATAAGAGTATATTGAGTGACAGATGTGTCCAGCCTTCTGAGTACCTCCTTTTAACACACTTGTCCTACAGCAGATGGTCAAAACAAGAAAATGTGTGTGTGTGTAGACCAAAGGAACACATTTCATATTGTCTGTATCAAACCAACCATGCAGTAAATAAGATCAGCTACAGGCGCAGTAAAGGCACAGAGAGGAAGCGCCAGCTGATATCAGCTAATGTTCCTCTAAAGGCAATTTTCGTGATTCAAAGAAAACCTGTAACCAGACTCTACTTCTTAAATCAAAATCGACCGTCTGCTATCAGAGGTGTTGGTGTGAGGTTGGGAAATAGCAGCGTTATCATGTTGACCCCTCTGAGGAAAACAAAGGATCCACTGTTAGACCCATGATGAACAACTTTAATAAAAAAAGAAGATCAAAATCAATACAATTCTTTTATTTTATCATTGGATAGACCTGGCACCAACAGTACATTGGTGCTGGAATCAAGGCTGTTATACCGTTAGAAGTCGACCAACTGTATTGATTTTTCATCTATAAAGAAAGGCTTTGGAAAGGGTCTAGAGTGGATGACTGATGAATAATACAACGTAAGGCACCATACTTGGCCCAGGCTATCAATAAAACAGTGATACATCAGTATATCAGGGCAGGGGTACTGCTACAGTCAACATACAGTAAAATTAATGGGACATCATGTGATCTGATAAAGTGAAGAAGGCAAAGTGTCCAAAACAGAAAAGTGAAAATTAATTTACTAAATTTTGAAACAAGGGTTATACCCGACTGTGTTCCCCATTCAGGGCTTATGGAACCTGGACCATCTGTTACTGGCCACAAGGCACCCTGGACGGATCTCCAGGAGCAGTGAATCACATAAGATGGTTATTTGAAAGGTCAATGCTGATGACAGTTGGAATGATTCATGAAGAAGCCCAATATTTATTTATTTAAATATGACAAACAAACTAAAATAAAATAAATTAAAACAAAAATAAAGCAATTCAAGGAGCTACAGCTCCATTATACCATACAACCAACCAATGAAGCATTTCATGAATCCAAAAAAGGAGCAGGAAGAAGCAGAAACTTTTTGAGTCCCCCAACCCCCAATTTCTCTACTATCATAGTAACTTCTATTACTGTTTACCCTGAATCCCCCTCAGGAACTTCTATAGCATCACATTACCTTTTACACCTTATGCTGATGACGCTGTGCTTTCTTTGACAAAGTGTCATCTCATCCTGCCCGAGGACCGTGAAGCTTAACGCCTTAAATACACCAGATGCGTCTGCAGCTCAGCTCCTCTCCGTGTTGACTTCGTTTATCATCTCAGACCAGCTGTCTCTTCTGTCCAAGACTGACAGACAGCTGGAGTCACGAGACCAAGGAATTTGTTCATGTTGTGCTGTAAAACTTCAAACCTGTTGACCCCTAGTGTGTATTTGCTCATTGTGACATTTTGTTGCATTGGTAAAGATAAATGCTATCTGGTTTTGACACGCTTTGTTTTATTTTGAAAGTCTCAGGCTCTTTTCGGGCATTTTTGTGCACTTCTTCCTGTGCACTCGATCTTTTTTACTCTGAATTTACACATCACGGCGCCGGCATCCAGGAAATAGGATGGTTGCGTAATAGCTGCAACCTGCCGGTCCAATGACACAGCTAGACCGCAATGGAGCAGATCCAGTATAAGCTGACACATTGACTTGAATGGAACCTACCCAATCCGATGCCGTGATGGAGCAGAGCCAGACAGCAGATGCATCTGTGATATTTCAGCTGTTAGGGCGTAACTCTGTTACTTCTTCTGTTACTTCTTCTGTTACTTCTTGTGTTTCTTTACATAAATTGGATGTGAGTGGCCTAAAAGGACAAAAACACAATGAAAACAAAATGAAATGATGACACCATGAGCTCAGTCTTTCATGATTTCATGTTTGACGGTTTGTCTTTGTATTCATTATGGTGACTTAACTGTGAAAAAAGACTGAAAACAAAGGCAATAAAATGAAAGAAACAATTTTCCTGACAAGATAATGAGCCTGGAAAATATTAATTTTCAATGTTCTGATTCTAAAACAACATGAATAAGGTTACTGTTTCTCATTTTAATACGCCTGGACAGGGAGGAAAAACAACATTTTGTTTCAGCTCCTTGGACTCAGTCACGGTACACTGAGCTGTTTTTCTTTGAAAGCTTTCATTTGGATAACCACAGCAGATACAAAAAAAAGGGATTTGGGCCCTTCAGGCTGTTTGCAGGCAAAGACAAGAAGAGCAGCATTTGGCATTCGATCCCCATTTCTTTATTTTGCACAGCATCGCAGCCAGATAATTAAGAGTGACAAAAAGCAAGCTAAATAAGGATCTGACACAAAGGCCCGTCAGGTCTGAGCTCACTCAACCCACAGGCTCTTTCTCTTTCGAAACACGCTTCTTCTTTGATGAGTCTGTCAAATCAAGCCAAGGCCGGAGGCGGAACAGTGTGAGGTCCTCTGACTGCCACAGAGACATTTAGGACAAGGAGAAAGAGACAAATGTCTCAGCCAATTAAAGGGGGGAGTGATGGTAGATATGCTCCAGCAAAGCAGAGGATAGGGAGGAAAGCTGAAAATACCTGTGGCAGTCAGCTGAAAACCTAAAGGAGGTAAAGGAGAAGTCCTACTGTGCCGATGTGTCAAATAAGCAACCCACGAAACATTAGACGCCTGATGGACGTGCAGATCATGTCTTTATCGCACATGTTGGTCTTAAAACCAATTCTGGACGTCTGCACAACGTTTAACCCTGACCCCACTTGGACGTCAGTTTGCAATTCAACATTTAAATGTCAGTATCTTTACTGGACGTCAAGTGGACGTCAAAGAAGGAGTGAATGAGTGAGCCCACTCATCACCATCAGCTCTTCAGCCCTGCTCTGAGTCTCCTCCAGTATCAGAGTATCTCCTGTGGAATGACCAGCTCTCTACAGTTGACTTGAGCTCTCCAGTTTTGTGAATTGACTTCTACTAATTGTTGCTGTTCCTCTTTTTTAAAAGCCTCCAGGTCAACTGCCCAGCCTCTGCCATGCTTTCTCGCTGGATCACTCAGCAGCCTCCACCTCAAGCCTCACACCTTCTGCACACTCCTCACCTCGGACCTCCCTCTCACACATTGTCAGATGGTGTATTTATGTTTCTATATGTTTATAATGAATAAATCTAGTCTAAATATTTTCAGCCATTGAAGAAAACGTTGTTTTTTTTTTCATCTTCTGGGTCTGTTGTTGCCATACAGCCTCCAGCCTGCAGTCTCCTCCTGTGTGCCACCAGGTGAACATAATGATTATTATTCCTCTCCAGAGCCGACTGATTGACTATGAGGAGCTACTGACTGATGTCACAGCCCAATACCATGGTGATGCCTGACCCTCATCCTCATCCTCATTAAGAAAGTACACAGGACATGGAGTGAGTTGGTAAACAAGCAGAATCCATCCCAGTAATGGATGTGGGCTCCCCTGCTTCGCCATCATTGATTATCTGGTCTTAGCGAGAGATTAGAGAGACGGGGAGCCATGTGCCACACTCCACTGCCTGAAGTTCTGCGTTTTTTTTCCATGAAATAAACCTGGTCACTCATTTGGACCCGAATTTGAGTGCAATTGTTCTCTAGAGAACTGGAGTCAAAAAAAAGTACCTGAAGTAAAACATGGGTTAAAGCTGTCAGATGGAGTCTGAAGGGGGGAGTGCAAGCTGGATAAGATGAGGAGCTAACTTTACACAACCACTTGAAGTGAGCGCTCAACATTACAACTTGCCTGCTGGCCTGGATGTGTGATTATTAGAATTTGGCCTAGCTCCTTGAAGGGGAACTTGATGGGGCTGAATCTGGATACTTTTTATTCTGAGAGACTTGTTTTTGAGGTGTTTAAAGTCTGGGTACAGAGCCAGACGCTCAGCAGTTACAGGCCGGGAATCTGGATGCTGCAGAACCAACAGACTGAGGAGGAGAACAGGAAGAAGACATTAATAATTAGAGTTTACTGGATGAAGTCAGCTTAATTGAATTAATTATATTCAGTACAATGGAAAGTTTTGCAAGAAGTTTTTTGGAAATGGCAAGAGAATTTTAGAACCCTTGAACTTTGACCTACTCTCCTGGCTACACCCATTAAATGACAAAAAATGAGCTACCAGCATTTGTTGCCAAGTGACTGGCACAAGTCGCTGAGGGATCAACAAAATTCGCTGAGCAATTGATATAAGTTGCTAACTGGTTAGCATGAGTTGCTGAGCAATTGGCGCAAGTCACTAAGGAAGAGGCACGAGTCACTGAGTGATGGGTACAAGTTACTGAGGGAGGGGCATGAGTCACTGAGCGATTGGCACAAGTCACTGAGGGAGCAGCATGAGTCACTGAGCAATTGGCACAAGTCACTGAGGGAGCGATACAAGTCACTGAGTGATTAACACAAGTCACTGAGCAATTGGCACAAGTTACTGAGGGAGCAGCATGAGTCACTAAGCAATTGGCATAAGTTACTAAGGGAGCAGCACATGTCACTAAGCGATTGGCACAAGTCGCTGAGCGATTGGCACAAGTCACTGAGCAATTGGCACAAGTCGCTGGTACAAAAATCAGAATCAAGACTTCTTATACCAGCTTTATCGACAACATTGGCAGAAGCTGCTACAGAGGTACATAAGCCTTTAAAGGCCAAAAATATATTTAAAAAATAAGATATTTTATTTTCTTTTATTTAACAAAATAATTTTATTTTTTATTTTTTTTAAAGATCTCAATATATATATATATTTTTTTGTTCTCAAGATAACAAAATAACTTATCTTATCTTGAAAACAAGGCTTGTTTCCCAGCGATAAGATAAGATAATTTCTTTGTGATCTAAAAATTAAATCAGTAGTTGATTGCCATCATTAGCTGCAAGATTGTGTGCCAAGCTGCCTTTCTGCTGCTGCCCGCATCACTGAGCTCAGTTAAAACTATTTCTGTTTTCTTTGGGTTTTTCATAAAAAGAAAAATAAGTTGAGATCTCACAATGATAATATGACATTTCTTAGTCGTGTGAAATGTCCGTCCATCCATGTGCAGAGGGTAATATCAGTAAACACAGCATGTTGTATTAATCATGGTCAGAAATTCTACGATGTAAATTTGCACATTTAATCAGGAACTGTAATAAGTCATTAGTTGATGAAAAAATCAATATGAGGTGTACACAATTTATTTGTGCAGCCAAAGTGGGCAAATGACTTTGAAACACAGCCAACATTTTTTGTATCAATTACGTAATAAATCTCTGTGCTCCTGTGATTTCTAAACAATGCCTCCACCTTAATTATGTACCGGTTCAATAGTTTCCTCCTCTGGAGCTCAGTTCTTTTTTGGTCTCATTTATTTTCCCGTACAAAGTTTATATGGAGTTCAGTTAAGGTGAGATTAAACCATGTTTTTCTCATTTTCAGTCAAAACAGTTTTTTTTTTTATTCAGCAAACTGTGAATAAATAAAAGGGGGAAGGAGAATTAAATGGGATTATAAATGATGGCTCATTTATAACACAGAGTTTCTTCATAACGACCCAAGTTTGACCTCAGGAATATATTACCTGGCTGCATGAACATTTACTGTGATAAGAATGTGAAAACTGGTCTGACCGGGGCAACATTTGGACGTTTCTATAGCTGAACGAATTTTGGTTAATAACTTAGATAACAATGTGAATGTTAGTCACATGTCTGGAAAGCAAATGTAGAAAAGAAGGAAGAGGTTGGCACACAGACGAGAAACAACTCTGTCTGTGCAGGAATCCAGTTTCTCATGAACTTAAAGTCATCAAAACAAGGAAACAATGAAACACATCGATTCCAGCATGTTGACAAACCAACAGCTGTCTGCAGTAAACAGTTTGTGATGAAGCAAACACAAAGTTAACTGAATGTATGGAGCTGCATGAATGCTGATGAACCACAGGGAGAGACAGATGTGGCTTCAGTTCACAGCTTCAGGACCAAGCTGGGAGTGAAAACGTGGTTTAATTGGAAAGATGGTTTCTGAGGTTTCCTGCTGACAATGAGCTCTGATGTTCCTCTTCTCTCCTCGCAGAAACACAATGGTTGGCTCGGCCTTCACACTCTCATTCTTCTCTTTGTGAAAACTTGCAAAGAAATTTAAGAAAAGGTCCATTTGTCATAAACATAATTAAAAAAGTAGCTTCGTGAAGCATAACTGTGGCTGTTTGTCACGTTCAGTCAGAAGAAGGATTGCAGCCGTGGTTTTCTCTACAGTCTGTGTGTTATTATGGACACAGCTGGAGGTTTCTGCTGTTCTTTGTAAATGCAGGACCCTTTAAGAAGTGTACCCATGTAGCAGACGTCGTGCAGAGTTAAGAGGAGAGTTTCACTGACGAGTTCTTTGATGTGAATAAGAGGAACAGTGTTACATGATGAAGGTGGACTGAAACAATCTGCAGCTTTAAATATTTTAACGACCGAGCGTTAAATGTTAACGAGCCTCAAACTGATCCAATAATCTGTTTAACATGAATTAAGTTAACATGTAATCCAGAACATGAGTCATCTGATTCTCAGAGAAACTGAGTTAGTGTCGGGAAGGATCCACAAACCGTCAGCACATGGATGTGGGATTTATTCCTCGGCTCACTGCTGTTGGAGCTGTTAAAGAGATATATGTCAGCTGAATGAAGGAGCAGAATGATTGACTCTGTTTCTGGAAGCCAAATGTTTTCACTTGAATTGCAAATCCCACTGGAAGAAGCAAATCGGTTTTTTATTTTTATCTTCCTCCATTTGCATCAGCTTCAGCAAATCATCCAATCAGACGATCCCACCTGCAGTGACATCAGCGCTCCGTACGAGCCAGCAGCAGCAGCAGCGGCAGATATCATTCTCAGAGCCATCAGTAATGTAACTCCTCCGCTCACACTCGCTTTTGTCTTTAATAAATCAGCCTGGCAGCACCCACACACTCCTGTGGGCCTCAGAGAGGAGATTTATCATTCAGCTGTTGACCAGTGCTGGCACACACCAAGCTGTGCTGGCAAACAGGGGAAAGGTTACACACACACACACGCACACACACACACACACTGTTGATTTACCGCCATGATACACTGGACAAAGCAAAATAAAATATGTTCCACAAGACGTGAGCTATTTATCATCAAGTGTCACAAACCAATCCTCAAGGACGAGCAGAAATGGAAAAGGGAAACAGAGCTGAGTTAAAAAAGCAAAGCAGGGAGCTCTCTGTACTCACAGATACCTTCAGCTGGAACTGCTTCGAAACAACGTGATGAGCTACTTCACTTTAGCCTCGCTTTCTTACCAACAAAAGATTTTCCATCAGGAAAGGTCAGACGTGCCACATGTTGGACTGAGACAGCCACGATTTCTTTGATGGTTTAACAAAATTATCTAACGTGCTGTTTTAGATTTCTTCAGGCCAAGAAGAGGGTTTGATGTCTGTGACTGGACATCTGTTCTTCTCTGGGATTGGAGTCAGACTGAGCTCAGAGGGCTGATTGATAAGTTGTGAGCCTCATATTTAAGAGTTTGACTTTTGGTGGACATATTACATTATTTTTCAACATAATCTCCTTCAGTATCTTCACACTTTGCCGGCAATGTTTAAGGGCCTCAATGTCACTTTTAAAGAAGTCCTTTTCTTGACCGTTCAGAAAGTCCTCCACTGCATGTATGACATCATCATCTGACCCAAAGTGGGTACTAGAAATGGCCTTTTTCAATCTTAGAAACAGATGAAAGTCTGATGGAGCGAGATCAGGCGAATAGGACGGATGCTCCATCAATTCAAAGCCACATTCATTAATGGCAGCCATGGCAACGACAGACTTGTGAACGGGGGCATCGTCCTGGTGGAACAACACACCTTTACTGAGTTTTCCACGACACATGAGTTTAATATTTTCTCTTAACTGCCTCAGAAGTGATGCATCATATGTGCCATTGATTGTTTGTCCCTTCAGCCAGAACAACATCATGGACTTTATTGACCATTTCTGGGGTTGCAGCAGTGACAGGCCTTCCAGGACGGGCGTCATCCCCAAGGCTCTGCCTGCCAGGCTTAAATTCCACCACCCACCTTTTCACT
The DNA here is from genome assembly GCA_030710495.1 of Labroides dimidiatus. Classification (NCBI taxonomy): domain Eukaryota; kingdom Metazoa; phylum Chordata; class Actinopteri; order Labriformes; family Labridae; genus Labroides; species Labroides dimidiatus. The sequence goes on along the minus strand of CM061150.1, from coordinate 6,564,980 downwards.
GTAGCATATGAAGGGGCATCATTCCCTAGTGATGCTACCATATCCGTATGGATATCCTAAAAGTCACTTGCCTTGTTTACTTTAGAGAGCTACCTCTTCAACATAAACTGACCAAATGACACCAGTCTGCAGGTACACAGCCTTAAACAGTCGTCGTCTGGGATTCTCTCAGCCATGGTAGTGCCCCTTTTTTCGTGACAATAACAAGATGGTGACGAGCTAAACGTGGCTCTTTGGCAACTAAAACGTGACGAGACGTTTGTGAGTTTTCATTTACGAGACGAGACTGAAGGAAACTGTTAGTGTGTGGTCTGTCAGACGTTCAAAAAAAGGACATTTCTGACTATTGTGTGAGAAACCTGTCTCACACAGATACGCACTGAGACCTTGAGTTTATAGACCCCTTCACAGCCTACATCATCATAGGCTCACATCATCATCAGGTTTCACCCAGCATGAGGAGTCTTAACAGGAGCAGACTGCTCGTACGGTCGTCTGTACCTTTAAATCCTGGTTCCTCCTCAGCTGAGTGGATCTGGTTTGGACCGACGTCAGCAACAAGGAGGAACAGAGGATGGAGGAAAGAGACCTGGAGGGTGAAGCTGGACTCTTTGGAGACAGGGAGCACCGTGTCTCTGGCTCACTGTGTCTTAATGAAGAGCATGAGGCAGAGATGAAATGACCCACAGATCATCTCACACCGTGTCAGGTCGTATCATCTGACCTCTCTGTCCAGGTCATATCACCTCAGCTCATCTGAAGTTCAAAAACTCAGCAGATCACATCCTCCTTCATCACATCCATCCTCCCAGCTCACTGCCAGAGCTCAGATTTGTTCTGCTCTCAGAGGAAACTTCCTGTTTCTCCTGAATTACTTCTCAGATGTTGTGGCACATTTGTAATTAGATCCTAACTAATGCAGCTGTGAATGAGCTTTGATTTGGAAAGGTTCAGTAAAAGCAGTCAGAAATGACTCTGTCTGGGTTTCTTTTAGGACAATAGATCAAAGTTTAATTGCTTTTTTAAGCATTTATCTCTCCTGTCACCGATGCAGGGCTAAGTGCTTCAAATGACTCATTGCTCAGCAGTGTTCGTCGCTCAATTTTTCTATAAAAAAAAAAAAAAAAAACGAAAAAAAATTGCAAATGATTTCTTTCTCCCTGCAAAAGCTTCTGACAAACTGCTGAACAACATCTGAAATATTACCCATAAAGCCCAGTGTCTGTATCCACAGGGGGCCGTCTGCTGATGTTGACTGAAAGAGAGCTCCTTCTTTGTTTTCACTCAACACTAAATGCAGGGTTAGATACTGTGGAGTAGCAGGAGATTTGTTATCCTCTAAAATAAAAATCTCTCTTTAAATGAGGAGCATTAAGCTCAGTTTTTCTAACAGTAGCTGTGGGAAGAAGAGGCAGCATAATGAGATGTAAAAATATGAGTCAGAGACAAAGAAAGCTCACGTTCAGTCAGGACCTCAGGCTGTGGAGCCGTTTGGAGATCAGAGGATTCAGCACCCTGAGGTGCTCAGCTGTAGTTACCTGATTATGGGTCGGTCAGAGGTGCTGAGAGGACTCAGGAAGACTTGCAGTGTCTCATGGGAGTTTAAATCCAGAGCTGGGTTTAGGTACAGTCTATTGGTGTTAGCTAGCACTGTTAGCAGGCGCTAAAGAGTGAGGCTAAAAAATGAAGCTGTGCCTGAAACTAATATAAACATGTGTTTGAATGGCTGCCCTTTGATTTAGAGTCAGTTTACATGCTCACACCTCGTTGGCATCTGATGGAGCACAAAATCCAGCAGCAAAGAGAAAAGGTGGGATGAGCTTTTCCTGACAGCGCTGTGGGAGCACAGACTGAAGGGACAACAGTTAGCATCAGCTGACGTCTGTGAGGGAGAGCGGCTGCTGACAGGGAGATTATCTCCAGCAGAGCTGCAGCACAGTGAGAGCTGTCCACCTCAGCTGTGACGCTCCTCAGGGAGCAGGGACCCTGAGGTCTGCGTGGGGACACTTTCACACACTCACTGAATATTACAGAGCAAAGCGTCTCATTGTATTCCCCTCACTTAGCGCTCACTGTCACACTGAAAGACACCAGAGAGGAGGAGAGCACATCCATCAAGGAGCGGGTGAGATGATGTGCGTGAGCGCTGCGATGATGACTCAGATCCCAGCGGCATCTCTCACCTGTGGGAGGCCACAGTCAGACTACCTTGATGTAAAAAGCTTGTTGATGTGAAATCAGACAGAAACGGACTGCAGGGAAGAGGCGAGGTGGGACAGAAGGAGGGAGAAGACAGATTCCTGCAGTGTTCGTGTCATTGTGTGCTCGCTTTCCTCTTTCCTCTGGGACGGGCTGCATCGTTTTAGCTCCATTTAAGTCAGATATAATTCATCTCTTTAAATGCAAGCTGAAAAGAAGTGTGTGGTATTTTTAACACACTTTGAATTATCATTATTATTATTATCACCTGAAGGGAATCTTGACATGAGGGTTGAGATGTTTCTGTTTCCTCCATCGTTCTTCCTGCTGAGCAGTGGAGTCTGACTGAAAGGGCAAACGCTCTGATAAAGATATCCACATTTTGTCCTCGCATGCTGAACTTGTGATTTCATCCATAACACTGTTTTTATTTCCACAGGCTCAGAAAATAATCAGAGGAGACATCTGAACGGTTTGAGACCTGCAGCCTAAATTTGGATTCAGACTGGGCCGGTCCAGGTGGAGGTCTGCTCAGCGCACGGTCGAGGACGAATCGATGAGGGATGCAGCGAAACGCAGACAGGAAACCCCACTGGGAGGGTGTTTGGATGCAGAGCCACAGGCAGAGAGGGAATGTGAATGAAGATGAGAGTTCACATGGTGAACAGGCTGCAAGGACTCACAGCAGCATGAGAGGTGAAGAAATGAGCCCTGACACAAACTGCTGGACTTCACCTCCTTCACTGAATTTCCATCTTTGTTAAAATCTAAAAATAATCTGAAACTTTGAGCAGCTGAAAACAGTCAGAGAGACTTGTGATTTGTTGCACCTGTAATCTTTACTGAGTGGATCCTTGTTTTCTGCAGTGAAACCATGTGACTGTTTTCCTGACATCCTGCTGACTCCAAAGTGCAGAGAAACAGACCGAGACACTCGCTAACGTCTCAGATGAAAGCTGTTTTGCTCTCCTCCTGAAATGTTACACCAGTGATAAATCACTTTCCTGTAAATGCTGACCACAGTTCAGTCAACAAGAAAAAAAATGCAGCTGAACAAATTATGCTCAGTTTGATGTGCTGAACGCTCAGAAAGACACACAGACCATCAAAGAGCCGGAGTCGGACTCTGACGCAGCTCGCAGCAGCAAACACTCAGGCACAGAGCGTCTTTTGAGCTCCCACAGTGGAGCCTTCTTCACCTCCATATATGACATATGAGATAGAGCTTCCTCTGTGTTTATGAAGGCCTTTCTGCACAGGAGAGGTCTGTCAGAGAGCCCAGGATGTTTACAGCAAACATCATCCCCAGAAAAAGCCTCTCAGGTGATGGAAAGTTACCGGCTGCCTTTAGGTTCCTCCATATTTCAGTGATTTTAGCTTCTAATCCGCTGCAGCTCTGATTCGATAAACAACACCTTCAAGGTGCTTTCACTTCCCTCAGGAAAACAGAAATTCAATCTCATGCAGTGAAGCGTGCAGAGGTGTTCTTCATTCAGTGCTAGACAGACCCTGAGGGCATGATAACCCTGCACCAACAAAGCTTTGGACACATTATTCAGAATATGATTGGTTCAAAAAGCTGCGTCCTCGCCTGCACTGATGTGGTTCGTACATAAATGTTTAAGGAGAGATGTTGAAACTGTCCCTCTGGTCCCTGAACATGATTTACAGCTCAAACAATCCTTATTTTTAACTCTTTCTTTTAACTGCTGTCTCTTTAAGACTCCCTGCTTAACAAACCCCCTTTCTTTGATTAGTTAATCCTCTGGAGGACTGTTGGAGGCAGACCTTGATGTTTGAGGCCCACCCCTTCCAATTATTACCCGTCTCCAGTTAAGAGATCCTCATATGACAACCCGAACAAGTCTCGTGAAGCTCTTGGAAAGATCTCGTGCTGTTTTTAGAGCGAACAGTCTGAACATGTATCAATTTGAAAATCTGCACACATTTAGTTTTGTTTCTTTTTATTCAAGTTTAAAATATGGTAAATCATAATACTCCCTCTTTAAGCTATTTCTGAGTCTTGAATGTCTCCCTGTCCCTGTTCATCCTCAAGCTGCCATCAACAGCTCTGACAGCCTCACGTCTATTTTGTTAGATACGTTGCTGCTTTTTAGACAAAAATCTCTCAGTGGAAGCTGTTTGTCATTTTTTTTTTTTCTGGAGCCAAACCATCGAACCACAGCCTCAGTGTTCCAGCAGCGTCTCTGTGGGGAAAAGTGTTCAACATATCACTGTCCTCAGGAAAAGCTGGGATACATAAACAACACTTGTAACGAAACAGAAAGAAAAACAAACGTCCAAGAATAGATTTTCTCAAACACACAAGAGTGCTGACTTATTTTTGTTGGTATCAACGTCAGAGAGGGAAAAATAACAGTCTTGGTTGATCGAACACAAAGAGAAGGTTTCACAGTTTTTAGAAAGAGTTGGATGTCTTATATTTCTGTACACATACAGTCTGTACACTTTTTAACAGAAGCAGTGGACACAGGCGCCGTCTGATGTAGTGGACTCCATCCTCACTGTGATCCATCACAGCCTGTGTTTTGCTGTTTCCAGTAGTTCATCCTGGCACCACTGGAAGGAGAAACATGCCAGAAAGAAGGCGAAATCTCAGCAAGGCTTTGTTTTCTAAAGGAGAGCAGTGTGCAGTGAGGGTGATAGAGGCAGTAATACGGCCCACAGCTGAGCTCCCTCCACTGAGACCACAGCACATCCTGCGTTTTAAAAGGCAGAGGAACAGGGGGAGGGGACATCTCCTGCGTTTTGGTCTCAGTTTTCAAAAGATCAGAGTCGACAGGAAGCCGGATGTTTGGCAGGTAGGCAGCTGTTTATATTCAAGCTGAATCTATTCCTCCATCTCTGGCTCAGTCTGTCCTTCCAGCCACACAGAGGCTTAAACTGACAGGGTGGAGTAAAGCCTGTTAATGTCAGAGCAGAGTGAGGGCTCCTTTTTTAAAGATGATGTGCTAGAAAAGAAATGAAAAGTCTAGAAGTGTGATCATAGTGTAGCTCCCCGTCTGATCCTGCTTCCTCAGTCTGAACCTGTCCTTTCTGCTCGATTTTCTATCCTTCATATCCATTAAAGTCCAGCTCGGTCCTCACACATGGTTTATTTATTTATTTATCTATTTAGTCTTCTTTCTTGCACTGCTTTATTCTGCCCTCCTTTGCATGAAAAATAAGTGTTGGCGTAAATGTTTCTGCATGGGGAACTCTATCCGTGTATTGACTCATCACTCAGACCGTGAGCTGATACATACATCACTAAAACTGATTTCTGCTGGGAGGTAGATATGTTGCCCATCAAATCTGATTGTTCAGCTTCTCTGAACATCCAAAAGAACACAAAGCTGAACAATCAGATTATTCCAGATGTGGTTTCTGTCACACACAGATACCTGGGCAGGAGCAGCAGGCTAAAGAAAGGGATATTGTTCGATGAAAGCATGGCACAGGGAGGGACAGGATGGACTTAAAGACCACGAGACAGCTCCTTCACCTGCTGCTGCTGAATCTTTGTATGCTGCTTTATCTGTAAAGTGATGAGGAATAAACAGCTCCATCAATCAGGTGCTGGAGCTCCAGAGAGCACCCTGAATGATCCAGAAGAACCTCCAGGCTGCCAAGTTTGCTGCAGATTCTGCTGAGTCTCCAAGTTTTTACTGCATTGCTCCTCAAATGAACTGATTCTGCTAAATGACTCACCTGGAAGACAGGATGAGGGAACAAGAGCCATCTGACAGATACAGACACTTTGATTTAATCTGAATTCTTCTTAAAACCTTCGTACATAACACGGAACATTATATTTAAATATTTTGAAATACAAAGTACCATATCTTCAGAAAAAGACTCAAACCAAAGTTTACTTTGGTTAAAGGGTCAGTGAGGACTCTGTCTTAAGTGGATCACACCGACACCTTTTGGCTGGAACCACACGCACACTGTTGTGATGACATGACTCTTAACAAGGTGTGTGTTTGTTTTGGAAATGAATGGAGATCAGATCTTCTTTTTAACACTACTTTTCTTTGTTCAAGACAAATTTTAACTGATACAACGCCATGAGGTAAGGTATTTATCAACAGCTACACAGTTGTCGTCTTTGTCGTAAGTGCCACTCCCAGTCCGGTGCTATGTGACGTATCCGTAGGCTAACATGTAACGTTAGCAAATCCTTATGTCATGCTCTTCTACCAAGCAGAGCTAACATAACCTCACTCTTCATTTTATTGACAGACTCTCAAGTTTGATCAGATCACTGCAGAATAACTGCTACATGTGGGTTGGAATAAACATTATCACAAACAGCTTAGCCTGTGTTTTAGCCTTTAGAACGTGCTCTATCACTCCTCTGTTTAGCTTTCTTCTTCTCTTCTGTCCTTTTTCTGTCTAACAGCCCAGCTCCAGTTTCCACCATCACTGCTACACTTCATCAGCCAGCGTGATGTTGTCTTAGAGACTTCAACGTGCCGTAAAGCAATCCGTTCCTGTCCAACCCAATCAGGAAGTTAAGAAATAGCATTTAGAAATAACCTGTAGTGGTGCTGATAATCTCATTTCAAGTTGTGGATTAGGATCAGGAAGATATCTAGAAGAGAGACTTTTTCAAGATCACTTAGAAAGTCCTCAGAGGGACTTTAATAAAAGCTACTGCACCAAGTCATGCCTCTCTAAAGCAATCTTAAGCTATGGTACACAATAGCAGTTGCTGCAGAGTAATAAACCACCTCAATTTATTTCAGTGTTGCCATATTTAATCTTATTTCCACTGGGAGAGCGCCAAAAATTGATGAAATGTATTGGGGGGGGTTTCATATTCTCAAAACAGCTTGAGATGAATAAAGAGACCTCCATGTGGTTGACTAATTACAGTCAAAGTAGAAAAGCTTCTTCATTCTAATGAGCTCAATATTTAACACTTTGTAATATCAGCATTCATACTGCTGCTTTTTTTGTCAGTAGAATAAAGTCCTCTAAATCTGTCTTTTATTTATTTGACTTATGATACAGCAAAACATCAGGAGTGTGGAAACAGTTGGCACATCAGTAACTAGAAATCTAATTAAGCTTGATAAATGCAGCAACCTGCTCCAAAGCATTTAAGTAAAGAAAAAAACACAACACTGAAACTTCTTGATGTATTTTAAGAGCTCTCTTGCTGCATGAAAGAAGTACACTATATCAAAGCCCCTCACATCAGCCACAGTCAGACACGATAAAAAATATATTCTTGGCAGTAAGGCCAGAAGTGTGTTTACTAAATGTGGAAAAATGCATTTAAGTACTTAAACTCTGATGCAAAAATGTCACTTGAACCGTGAAACAAACATTTCTTTCAGTTTCAGAAAAACAAAAACAAAAACAAAAGTTCTTTTGTGGGCGTTTTAACCTCACTTCAGGTGTGCATGAGGTGCTGAAACTCGAGAGGTAGAGAAGAAAACAAAGTGTGAACATGTCAACGGAGACACATTTTCTCATCAGCATGAAGTGAGTATGAAGTCGAGATCTGTTCAGGGATTTGCTTCAGCTCCTTGTCAGGTTGCCCACTTCAGGGCCGAATGTCCCAAATGAGACATGAAAGGGATTCAAAGTGCATTATTAATACTGGTCTCACATATATTATATTATATTACATTACGACAGCTATGTCATAATTTGCCAGTCAGCTTCCATGTCCACAGGGTCCAGGACTGAGCTGGACTTCTTCACCAGTCTGCTCAGTCTCTCTCTCTTGTATCTTGTCCACTCACAGCAGGTGAAATCCTTCAATGTGGCCTTAGCTCCGTAAGCTATGTCTGTGAATAACTCTACATGTGCTGTGTTAGCACGGCTAGCTCGTCCATCTTATTGGAGACAGATCTTACGTTCCTATAACAATGGTTGGAAGAACAGGTCGATCTCATCTCCCCTTGCCTCACACCGCAGTCTCAGCACCTCTTCACCTCCTTCTCCTCAACCTGCAGGGAACATTTGGCCTAGCACTGATTAGCATTGACATGTTTTATGCTGCTCACAGCTGATACGGTGTGTAAACAATGTGACCATGGTGACATGAAGAACTCCAGATACACAGGAACAAAACATTACAAAAACACCACTGCAGACGCAACTATCTTGGTGTCAGTTGCCAACAAATGAGCCATAAAAAGTAACAACAAGCTTCAAATACAAAGATTAGCAAGAAGAGAAGAAAAAATATAGGAATGAAGAGAGAGCTGCTACAGCAAGCTGCCACTGAAGCACATAAAGAAAATTATCCTTGAGAAGAAATCTGATGCTGGAACAGCTGTCTCCATGAGAACTTTTAGTCTTTGGACATCCATCAGTGTCAGCTTAAAAAAAACATTTACCTTGAGGGGGAAACATCATAGACTGTGGCTGTATTCAAACCAAGCGGCAACCTCCGGTCTGAAAATATGAGGCAATGCGGAAGTGCTAAAGTCTGCTGTTCCTCAAGTGTCCGCTTGAGGCTGGCTCCGGAAGTACCGGAAGTCACGTTCACACCAAGCCAAAAAAAGCTGTTTTCACGGCCAAAATAAGCCTATTTACAGCCTGGTACAAAGAATGTCTCCCGTCTGAATCACTAGTTTCACTAACGGTACCCACTGTACGGGGGGTGAATTTTTTTCTAATTTGGCAATTCCCACAATATTAAGCTCGCCAGTTCGTCCAATCAGAGAGACAGCTCAGATCACGTGACTGTGGAGCCTCCTATGGTTGTTACTGTGGAGACTCACAGCCCGCCTCATTTCCAATATGGCCGCGCTGGCCGTTTTGCTTCAAAAGTCCGTCTCAGAAACAGACAGGTGACGTCGCGGAGACTACGTCCATTAATCATACAGTCTATGATTCAAACAGATAGTCCCTACAGACCCTTGAAAGAAACTTCTAGCTTAAATAAAAACATACACACTAAAGTAGGCTTCCAATCCTCCAGTCATTCACAACCTCATTTGAACTTTGGCTGCAGAGTCAAGGAAGTTTTCATTCTGTTTATATCAATCCAGCCAAATCAAATGAATTTTCAACAGCTAGGTCACACTTCCCCCAAGTTTCTCATCGCTCTGAGGATGAGAGGTGGGATAAACTAGATTATAAAGTCAAATGAGCAAGATGAATTTCATTAAACAACATTTCTTTTGTGCAGGATGAACATGTGCACTGAATCAGAGGTCTAATCCTCCAAACAAGCCAGATGCAGGCTGGTGGATGAACTCCTCCACCCTCTGCTCCACCACCAACGTCTGTTTGGCTCCGCGCCGAATAACACTGAGCCGTTCTCTACCCTGGGAAAAATTTCTCCCAGCATCTGAGCAACACATGTTAACCAAAGGTGTTCTCCTCCCCAGTCAGCTGAACATCATTTCCCCTCAGGGGCTCATTTCATGCTGTCGGTGTTTGTTTGTAGACAGTCTGCAGATTCTGACACCAACATTACAACCAACCTGAGGATGAAGATGGGAGTCTGTTGTAACGTAAATATGTTTGGTTCAGAGTTGTAGGCAGATTGGCTAGTCAGATAATATACAACTGGAACACACAGGGAACATCTGCTGCGAGCCACTTTCAAGCTAACAGTGATGATTCCATGTAAGAGGAACTCCAAACACTACAGTGTTAGCCAAAAATTCAAGTCAAGAGTCAAATAAACACCAGTCACTTTTCTTTTTGTATTCCTTTTTCTAAAACAGTTTAATTCCAGAGTGACAACCTGCATTTACCAGCTGACACCAGTGTCTCCTTTAACAACAAAAAAATATTTTAAACTGCTGCCCTCTCTTTCTGAAAAAAGGTCAGAAATAAACTAAATGTCAGACAAATCCTGAGGAGAGAAGGTACCGAGGACAGTGTGCATCCATCACTGTGTTCTCTCCACTGTTTTGTTTATTTTAACCACTTTGGAGTAATTAGAGGAATTAATGAGGCAAACACTGTCCACAGAGCACTTATGTTAATCTCTGAGTCCACAAAGCCATTTTGCAGAGATGTTAGTTGCAGTCGTGACAAAGCATCAGAGCATGTTAAATGCAGTCAATTGCAAGTGATTTCCTGTGTGAAATGGGACAAAAAAGCATAAAAAGATGGAAATGCTACTGGAGTACAGTTTCAGAGCCAAACAGGTAATTTTCTAATCTGTTCTATAAACTCTTTAAACTTAAAGAGGGGGTAATATGCTTTACCATATTTCAAAAATGAATGTATCCACCTGTTTCTACAAAGGCCTTTGGGTGTTGACCGCCAGCAGTTATCAATTTTGGGTTGCCTTGAAACATTATGGCTGACTGCCGCCAGCCAGCTAGCTAAAAACAACTCATGTGAAATCATTATTGCTAGACGGGGCTCAGTGTAAACTTTTTAAAACATCCGCACTATGAATCCACCTCCAAATTTTTGTTCATTTTGTTGCTTTTTGCTGTTAAAAGCCAGTTATTAGAGCAAGTATGACAGCTAGGCTAACATCATCAGCTTTGTGGTCTCCATGGTGACATGAAAAGAATGTTTAGCCAGAAGAGGACAACCAACGGTGGCTATGAACCATGGGTAAACTCCCGGAGTAAGGTGTAAGATCCTCAATAAAAATGCTGGTTTTACATACTAAACATGCACAAAATGTCTTCACCAGATCTCCACTTAAGTCTTGCTAATACAATGAAGTCATTGCGTGAGGATCTCCTAACTGGTTTATGACACATTAGAGGAGTGGGCCTCAAACATCAAGGTCTGCCCTTCCCCGAATAAGCCGCCAAAGGGCTTCCCATCAAAACAAAGGGGGTTTGTGGAGCAGGGATCATTAAAGAGACAGCAGATAAAAAATAAAGCTTTTGGAGTGCAGATGGCCCAGTGGTCCAAGTCACGCTCCCCACACTCCCTACTCTTACCCTGTTTCCTACTCTATCCACCATCCTGTCCTCTCCAAAAAGAAGCCTGAAAAAATAACTTAAAACAATCAATCAATAAATAAATGGAGCTTTTAAGACTGAGGCTGAAATAAGGGGTTTCTAAAACACCAGTGTGAGAAAAACAGTGAGTAAAAAAACAAACAAACAGAAAATAGGAGTATCTAAAAGAACTGTAAAAAACCTTGAAGAAGCATACTACCCCCTCTTGAACATCTGAATCCAGGTCTTGGACTCATGATTGGAATAACTTGTGTGTTCATACCTGCTAACATTTCATTTTGATGCAGTGGAACCCCCTGAATTTCTGAAAAGGTGCATCCATGTAGAAATGTATTTCCACTACTCAGTTTTATGATGTGAAGCCACTGGGAAGTGTTTCTAAAGCTTGGCTTTTGGTCTGAGTGCAAAATAGTTTTGTAGCGAGAGTCAATTCAAAGTGAGAATGAGTAAAAGAGTTAAAGTTAGACCATAATCATTTAAACAGAAACACTTCACATAACTACCTCAGGTATTTCATGTAGGAGGACTCACAAAGCAGACTGGAGCCAGCATGCTGAAGCGTTTGCCCTTGATGTAGAGGTTTCATTCATCTGACAAACTGAGTGCGGTGGGATTTTCTTACTGCCTTATGTCTCTCCTTAGATTCATCATGTGGTTAATTTTTCACAATTTGGCGTCACGAACAGGATCTCAACACAACGACCGCTGGTGAGTGCAAATTTGGTTGTAGGTGTTGATCTCGCGATCAAACAGGAGGGATCTCTGGTGGAATTTTCAGGAATTTTCCTACTGCCTTATGCCTCTCCTTAGAGGCGGGATACACCCTGGACTGGTCGCCAGTCAATCACAGGGCTGACACACACAGACAGACGACCTTTCACACAATTATCGCTGGAGTACCCAGAGAGATGCACCATGCATGCACGGAGAGAACATGCAAAATCCACACAGAAAGGCACACCGTGCCTGAACCAGGAATTGAACCGACGACCTTCTTGCTGCAAGGCAGTGCAACTAAAAGCTGCACCACCGTACAGCCCTTCACCTGAATTATCTCTGTGAATTGCCTCTATATATGTCAAATATTCACAAACCTGCATTTGGCCTTAAAGTTATCTGTACACAGAGATCGTATGGCTCCAGTCTGAGTTGGATCAGATACACACGTTCCTGTCTCCTTAAACACTTGAGACTGTAGCGTACATTGACATGCTAAGCTAAGCTGAACCTATTGGTTTATTAGATACACACAGCAACCTCCGGACTCATAAATACATTGTTTGTTTTCACACTGAGAGTCAGATGAGAAAACAGGGACGCCTCTTCCAGGTTTATTAAAGCAACAGCTAGCTATGCTAAGCTACTTGGTGTCTCAAAGTCCCATCACCTGACGGCCTCTGTAGGGCTCATTTATCAGCACATTGGTGGACTGATTCATTAATGGATTATGTTGATTTTGAGCCTGTAAAACCTTTGTAAACGAGCCTAAAACCCCAAATGTCAAAGTGTTCTGTAACAAACTGTGGTGATATTTGCATTTCCATTTCAAAGCTAATGATTCATGCTATTGTCACTCAGCGGGGAAGCATAAATGTCACACTCGATGCTTGATGATGTTTCATTAACTCCTCTTGACTCTGCTGATTATAAGACAGTGAGCAGATGTTTGTGAGCCCACACACTTCTCTTTCTCACTTTTTATTTCATCTTCCTTGAATCTCTGGGGGTCGTCTTGTTCTCTCTTTCTCTGCGTCTTTTCGTGCGATCTGTCCTTCATGCCACGTCACCATTAATCCCTATTATTTCCCATCATCTGTCCTCGACACCTCTCCAGAGCTCCCTGTCATTAGTAATTAGTGAGCGGTCGTGTGGACGGGGAAGGTTGAGGCTTTTCTCCTGCCCATCAGAGCCGCTCCTCATTAACTGACCGCCACGCTGTCACACTGTACCACCGGTAACAATGTGACAGTGTGAGGCTGAACAAGTTAAGAAATGAGAATAAGAAAATGAAGGAGTGGCTGTGAAGAGTCATGTTCCAGGAATCTTTTGTTGAGGCCACTTATTTTCTCAGAGAGGGTGGAAAGAGATCAGCGTTTTGTCAACGGCAGGGATCAGTAAATCAGATTAAATCCACACAGAGCCCAGCCGGTCTCTGAGGGTTTCCCCCAGCATGAATATTGATGTGAGGGTTTCACAATGAAAACATAATAAAAGCCTCTAACTTCTCTCTAAAACACAATCCCTCCAACCATCAGCCTGAGTCTGGAGGTCTCTGACACATGAAGGCTCAGTGACAGGGGCAGGCTCCATGATTTGATTTTATCACAGGGGTTCACAGAGTATTCAGATTACTTCTTCAAGAGTAATCTGATTACATGCAATCAGAAAATCCCTCTAATGTTGGTCGGAAATGTTTGTCAAAGACAACCCTCACAAGCTAAAGCTAATGCTGAAAATATACTTAAAATGCTTCACATCAAGTTTATAACATCATCACTGACAGAAATGAAAACCAAATATAGAAACAGAAACTAAGTTTTAATGAGGCTGAAATATTTTTAAATGTGTGAAAACATCACCATCCTGATCCTGAATATGACATGAGCTCATTTTAAGCCTCATCATCTCTTTGCTTATGGCTCAGCATGCTTATCATCTGCTCATTATGCATCAGACTTTCCACCACATGTTACGTTCAAGAGCAGACACGAAGCAGCGCCAAGGCATCTAAATTCAACCGATTCTTCTCCTCTCTGAACCGCCCTCCACCTCCCGCTCTCTCCAGCTAACAGGATGTGGTTAGAAGCCATGAACTTGATGCTTTCTGTCTCTCTGCTTTAATTATGTGTGAGTCCCTAAAGGCCACAGAGAGGACAGGGTCCAATTAGCCGACAGAGACAGAGGGCGAGGGATGACGTCCGTGGAAATGATGTGGTGGGAAGAGAGGAAAAGTATAACTATGTGGTGAAATTTATTCAGTGTCTTATAAATGAAATCAATAATTCACATTATATTCTCTAAGTTCAGTCAGACAACTCGCGTTAGAATTATGTATTGTAGCAGCAAATACAGCACCAATTCCAATGAAGTTGGGACGTTGTGTAAAATATAAATAAAAACAGAATACAATGATTTTAAAATTCTGTTTAATCTATATTCAACTGAATACACTACAAAGACAAGATTTTATTGTTGAAATTGATAAACTTTATAATTTTAGTTTTTGTTTTTTTTTTTTCAAATATTCAACACTTTCCTAAAAAGTTGGGACAGGGTCATGTTTTCCACTGTGTTCCATCACCTTTCCTTTTAACAACACTCAATAAGCGTTTGTGAACTGAGGACACTAATTGTTGAAGCTTTGGAGGTAGAATTCTTTACCGTTCTTGTTTTATGTTTAACTTCAGTTGCTCAACAGTCCGGGGTCTCTGTTGTCGTACTTTGTGCTTCATAATGCTCCACACATTTTCAATGGGAGACGGGAGACAGCTCCAAAACCTGTATGTACCTTTCAGCATTAATGGAACCTTCATAAATGGTCAAGTTAGCCATGCCATGGGCACTAACGCACCCCCATACCATCACAGATGCTGGCTTTTGAACTTTTACCTGATAACAATCTGGACTGTCCTTTTCCTTTTTGGCCTGGAGGGCACCACATTGTTCTTAAGCTGTTGGACTATTTGCTCACGCAGTTGTTGACAAAGTTATGGACCTCGTCCCATCCTTGCTTGTGAATGACTGAGCATTTATGGGATGCTCCTTTTATATCCAATCATGATCTTCACCTGTTTCTAGTGAACCTGTTCACTTGTGGAATGTTCCAAACAGGTGTTTTTGGAGCATTCCTCAACTTTCCCAGTCTTATGTTGACATGAATAAGCTTGTATTAAAGGTACAGCTGGTAGTCAGGGAAAACTAGCATGAATTTGAATGTCGCATGTCCTCAGGACTCCTTTTAGCCCCCGCCCTCCCACATTTGGAGCTCCTCCAAAACGATGCACACATGAATGAGCGCCACTGATTTGTGATCATATGATGATTTTGTTTGCACTACATTACCAGTAATCAGGGTATAGGTAGTTTTTCTGCCATTCTCCAGCGTACTTGGATCCCTCTTGGTTATGCACATTGAATCAGGGCTAGTGCACGCCAACAAAATGCACGAGCAGGAGGTGGGCATAATGGTAGGACAGGATTTGATTGGTTTAACAAATTGGCTGGCAAATGCTAGGATTGGTTGGTGTTTTTCCAGGTTTACTCCAGCTGTAGACAGCGGATATTTTATGCTCTATTTTAAAAACACATCATGCACTGATTGACATCAGGACATGAAGATAATTTTAACCAGAATAATAAAAAGTCTATCTAAATCTGATTAACAACCCTGCCTTTAATAAGCGGGGTGGATTCTGATACAGCAAGATAGAATAATTAATTGAAAGTAAGCTACTCCTCTCATGTCCTGTTTGCTTCAGGCTAACGGTAGCTACAGCTAGCAGGCTTTTATGAAGCTGAAAAAGTGAATCTGCTGTGCCAGAAATTATTCAGTTAAGTGAGTTCTGTATTCATTTCCACTCTCAGCTGGGATTTTAATCAACACTCTTTTCTGTGGTGGCTTTGATTGAGGTTGTGATGTAAGTTGTTTATCTTTATTAACAGTACAGCCCATGAATAATTGTGATTGTTTGGAGCGTTTACTGACACATATTCAAATTAACACCCCCCTCCACTCCTCCACCGCTCAAGGGTAATTTCATCTTGCTTTTCTTTCGAAAAATTATTTATGGGTTGCATAAAAATCCAGTTGCCCCGTCGCTTCCTCAATCTCATTTCCTTTGCGCTGATGCTGAGTGATTACAGCTACCAGGCTACATGTTGCTACATGGGCTACATTTTACTCACGGTTATTTGAGTATGCATGAGCTGCAATCAGTCTCCAGGAACATCCCCTGTGATTCTTCTTTTATTCCCTTCCTGCTTTTTATGTCTGACATTTACTTCAACATCCGCTTTCAATAACAAAGTCTTATCCTTTCTGTCCCTCTCTGTCTTTTTCCACTGTCACCCATCTTCCCCTCTTGTATAATCTCCCTGAAGCTCAATCATGCAGAACAAGGGGTGGTTAGGGGTAGCCATAGCTTTCCTTTAGGTCCTCATCAGGCTGGCGTTTTGACATGCAGCATTGTCCTGCTGAAGGACAGAGTCGTGTCCACACAGACAAGGGCCCGCTGCACCATCTCCATACAGCCAGCCGCTGTTTGATGTGAACAACCTGAAGCTATCAGTCCATTAAAGGTAAAAGCATCCCAGATCATCATGGCACCTTTTCAACTGTGTCCACTAATCTAGAGTCGGGAAAACTAGAATCCAGACTGATCTATGGTGCTCAGCTCACATTTCTGTTGGGCTGAATCTCTGACAAATCCTTGTTTCCATCTGACACCAGGAGCTGGTCAACTTTTAGCATCTGTACTGACCGGACCGCATCCGCCGTCAGTCTCAATTAGACCTGGTTCCAGTATCATAATACCAGGAAGATGATTTCCTGCTGAAAATGGGCA
This sequence comes from Labroides dimidiatus, assembly GCA_030710495.1. Classification (NCBI taxonomy): domain Eukaryota; kingdom Metazoa; phylum Chordata; class Actinopteri; order Labriformes; family Labridae; genus Labroides; species Labroides dimidiatus. Next base: position 6,548,308 of record CM061150.1, on the reverse strand, counting down.
CCACAGATGACCGTGTTTTTTGTGACCGATGTGGAGATGAAGTCCCGTTTCATCACCTGCACAAAACAAACCAAAGCACGAATGCTAACTTATTTTTCTTCCTGTTGGAGAAAGAGTGGACTCCATGTCCTGTTGAGCACGTATTTCTGCATGAAGCGTAAACAAAAGACAATAAACAGGACCTGAAATGCCCGCTCTCACTCACTGCCACCTGTTGTATCAAAGCTGAGTCACATGACACCATGTTGGAAAAAAGAGTGTTTTAAAGAGCTGTACTAAAAACAAACAATTCTTCCTCTAAATTTGAGCCTTATGTGTTGCATAACATATAAAATCAATGACTGACTTATTCTACAGACATTATCAGACAATGTTAAGAGTTAATTTACAGAATACTAACAACCGACTCAAACCTGCTCATGATCAACCAGTGCCAAATGATAATTTTTGGTGAGATTTTGTTCAGGATAGTATAATGCAGTGAGGAGGATTGTAGTAGGAAAATGCAAAGCAGCACTTCTCTGATCTGAAGGAAAAACCTCTTCATGAGGAAGAAGCAGGCGGTACCTCGAGAGAAGCAGAGGTGTTGTCAGCAAAATCCTCTTTGTGCTGTTAAAAGTGGGAGTATCATCCTGTAGCTGAGGGAACGCACCTCTGCTGGAGCAAAACAGATCCTTCTCATCAGCGGGCTAGAAACACACACATACATGAAACCACACACACAGCTTCCCCTTGAATCCATCTTGAAAAATACATGAACTCTGGATATTCAATTTATCTTCAGTGTTACAGTTCAAGGACAAAGAGATGTATTTTATCTTTAACATGTTCAAAAGAAAAACAAAGCCTTTGGTATTTCATCCACTAAAACAGAGGAGAATGACCCAGGAGAGGTTTGAAAGGGCTTCCCAGAGCTCATTAAAAGAGAGTGCAATTAACCAGAGGCACCCTGGGGGTATTTTGCTAATCAGCTTTATCGGATTTAAAATGCTATTTCAATATGTATCATTAAGTTTCTACTAACATATTCCAGCATGCAAAGAAAGGCCACGATTAGAGATTCCCCTAATCAAATACAAATCCTGTTCTCCTTTGGAAATGACACTGTTGTGAGTAAAGCCATTTCTTTGAGCCTTTTATTAATGGAACCTTAGTGTCTTATTCTTTGTTTTTCCTGACACTTTAACCCCATTTTGGTGCCTTCATCGTGCTCAAAAACTCACCAAACTTTGCACAAAAGTTAGACATTTATTTGGAAATTCAGAAATAGGAGTTAAGCGTGCAATTTTCACAATTCATAGGGTTCATATTTGATCAAACTTGTCCCACAGTTTTTTTTCAGATCACCTTTAAAATTTGATTATGTATACTTGACACATTGATGATTTTCGGTGTGCATAGCTAACATGCCAAGATCTACAAAAAAGTCTCTTATGACCATGGTGAATTCCGAATAGGAAGTTTGGAAATTGCAGTTAAACATCCGGTACATATTTGATCAAACTTGTTCCACAGTTTTCTTCAGATCGCCTTGAATTTTTATTACTTGACACACTGACGATTAAAAGTTATTAAAGGATATTTCGTAACTCAATCGGTGTTGCCAGGGAGGTTGCCAAAGTTGACGATTTTTTCAGCTAAGTGAAAATATTGATTCCTCTCATATACAGTGTTGGATCTGGACTGAAATGCAGACACATGTTCAGTGTCACAGCCTGAGTGCTTCTATAGGCAACCTTAATCTACAGTGCCCCCTACTGTCATCATGAATAGAATATATGAACTTATTAACACAACAAAATATTGAAGTAAACATCATGAACAGTATATTTTCTGTAAAACATTGTAAACCAGAGTAAAGCTTCAGCTAGCTGCTAGCAAAGCTTTAGCCTAGCCGGGAGCTTTTCTGCATGGAGTTGGCTCTCAGTTGGGATGAACTCAAACCTCTTTAACCCCTAAAATTAGATAATCTATCAAGACCATTTTTGTTTGTTGAGTCTTAAGATTCAGGGCAGCAGTAACAACCCACAAAGTGAATGAGACATGTGCTCCACTGTGACTGAAAGGTAATGCTGAGTCATGCTAAGTGAAGCTAGCCCAGCTGCAGACTCTTCATCCTGTTTCTATTTACCTCTCCTTTGTCCCCGCTGTGATGCTGCTTGCTTTGTGAAACTATCTGGATTGTGTGAACATAATTAACTTTTTACTGCTGACCAGCAGACCTGTCCAATTTACCCACACCGTCCAAGCTTCCTTTCTTCTCGCAGCCTCAGCATCCTGACCATCCTATCTGTGGCAAAACAGATATCCAGGCAGAGCGCTAACGCTTTAGAACCATTGATCAATAACCTATCTTTATCTCAAATTAGGACAGGCCCAGCTCCGGACCAACACAAGAACAAAGCTGTTCATTACCTGTCGCTTCAACGTCACGCTGAATAACGGCCCACAGGGGAGGAACACGAGCAGCGCTGTCAGGTCCTGACTCCAAACAAGGAAGAGGTCAGAGGTTTAAATCTGAGTCTGAGTTAAGTCTTCACAGAGAGGTTTTTAAGGAGAGGAGATCTGAGGAGGAAACGCTGAATCATTTCACAGTTTTAATGTTTCTGAGAGAATAACTGCATCACAGCCTGTTTAATGAGAGGAAACAGAAAATCAAAGCATCCAGGGAGAGGAGAGGACTTTAAAGCTTTGTTTCGGTTAAGAGGAGAACCCAGGAGTGTCTAATTATAGCTGATAAAATGCGAAACACTTTTCTATACAGCAGGAAACATTAAGAGTGGAAACAAGCTTAATAAATTGAATTTTCTGACTGCTGATTTGTGTTTTTCTTTAAATAAACAAAAGCAAATTTTTGCTTTTTAAATTTGACGCTTGGTTTCCACAGAGATTCACTTGTTCTTCCCATAACTTTTGAAACAAATGAATAAAAGCTTTAAAAAGTCTCTGAACTGTTCAGATGTTTCACCTCAGAAAGCAGCTTTAAAAACATAATTTGTGTCTGATGAAAGTGCGTCCATTAAAGGGCCGGTTGTTCTGCCGGCAGACTCAGATTGTTAATCAGATTATTGATCCAACACGAGTCAAAGCTGGCGAGAGAAGAGCCTCTCCATAATGCTGTCAGACACTTCAAATCAGGATACGAGCCTCTTTATGGAGACACGAGCTCTTTAAATGGACCGACGTGATCTGATAGTCGTCCAGAATCAGTCTGTGTCTTTGAGGACAGGAGGTTCATATTCAATTCAACTTTCACACTTTCTCACACTGTTTGGAAAATAAGAGAAAATCATAAGTCAAAGAAACCTTTTGAAAATCACAGTTTGCACATGTTAAAGGCTCGACCTTGAAGTCAGCACAGGATGAAAGAAGCCCAAACAGAACAACATCAGCAGCACCAAAAACAGAGATTTTCTCTGCACGTCTGCAGCTGAGATGTTCCGTCCCTTCTTCTGTCACGAGCGTCTCTTTAAAGGACGTCTAACAGGCCTGAAGTCACAAACCTGTGGTGACTATTAAAGCTCCGAGATGAAGGGAGAGAAAATCCCAGCATGCATTTGTGATTTAGTAATCTGTGTCTGACTGCAGAGAGCATGTTCAGGTTTAAGATTACAGGTGAAAGTGGAGCACACGCAGGCTGTGGCTCCTTTACCGATCCTATAACAGCCTCCATTAAAGAGGAAAATAAACCACGAGAAGAGGAGAGAAGTTTCCTCCTGAAACATAAAAATAACATTTATTCTGCTTAGAAGATAAAAGAGAGAAGTTCTTTGAGTTTCAGCGCTCTGATTGAAATCAGCTGAGCGAGTCAACAAATGATCCAGATGAGACGTGAGTCAGAGGATTAAATCTGTCAGCAGACCAGGTAAAGGTGAAGACCAGAGCTGAGAACATGTGAGGACTTCTACATCTGAGAGCGGACGTTTAATCCTCTCATGAGTCAAACAGGTGAGTCAGAGATGAGTCCTGAACATTCAGACCACGGACTCCACACACACACACACACACACACAAACACACACCATCAGAGGAACTGAACCAGAACAAGTCCACAGTCCACAACCGGCTCTCTGCTTCCTTTACCTTCCTGTAGCCCAGCCTCAGCCTGTGTTCTTATCGGTGTGATGAAGAGCCTCATCTCTTCCTCTGCCAGCTGGACTCAACCTATTATTTACTTCATAGTGAGAGCAGAGGTTGGTTCATGGAGCAGAAAAGCATGTAAGGACAAACTGCTCTCCTCTGGTTGTCCTGATGGGAGGGATCTGCATGAGGAGAAACACTCTGAGATGGATTTAAAGCAGCTTCACTTTGCTTCAGTGTGCAGGACAGTGGTGGGACTGTCAGAGCGGAGGCAGAGGAAAGTTAGAGATCTTTCTGAGCAGAGGGTTTGTTCCTGTGACCGTCTGATCCTTCCTTCACTCTCCTCTGCTTCTCTGAGCTTGGATCTCTTGTTGGACTGCAGGCCGATGGCACAGATTGGTTTGCTTAATGAGTCCCCGCTGACACATTGAAGACGTGACAGGCTCTGTCATGCTTTCATTCGCTCAAGGCACCAACAACCCAGAGCCAGAAGCAGACGCCTGCCTGAAAGCTGGCACAGGCTCCACGCTGCAGAGCAGATGCCCTGACGTGACAAATGGATCCCATCAAACGCAGAATAACAAACGCTGAAACGGTCTGAGGAATCATTTCAGGCTTTGACAACAATTCAAGTGTCTCCAGTTTGAAATGAGAGGAGGGCGGGTTGTTGGTGAGCAGAAAATCATTTCCAAATGAGAAAGGACTTCTTGTTTACACACAAAATAATGAGAAGACGGAACAAAGTGCAGCTACAACACTGTAAATAAGAATCATAATAAATCACAATAAATAATCCTGAGCTGAAACAAACTTTGGGAGCAAAATTCAACCTGCAGGATTCTGTATCCTGGAGCAAACAGCTCTCCTGAAGCGTGGCCTGGAAAAGACTTCCTCCTCTGGGTATTTATGAGCGTGCTGGGAGCCAGTGCATCTTGTTGAACAGGCTGCAGCCACATGTTCTCTATGCATCCAGTTAGTGAGACCAGGAGCCGCTGCAAAGCTTTTCTCATTTCCACCTGAGAGAGCGTCACAGAAACAGGGATGAGGTTCGACAGCAGCCGCCTGAAAAGGAATAAATGAATGTGAGAAACTTCAAAAAGAGAAAGAAAGTTCAAATTATTCCAGACAACAGCTCTGAGGTAACACAGAGGAAAGAGAGAGGAGCAGGAAACAAATGAAGCCGTGCTTGACAGCTTTAGTTTTCAGAAACATCCTCTGTGCACAGTTTGAGTTTGATGACTCAGAAACAAACTAAGATTCCTCGTCCTTTGTGTCCCACTCTGCATGCAGGAAGGACTTTTCCGGAAAGGTGATGACGGACCAGTTCACGAAGAAAATAAACAAAGAACCTTTGTGTTCAGTTTCACTCTTTAAGGTTTTTTTTTATCAATAAATGCAGATCAAGAAACCTGCAATAACACAATGAAGCGTCTGTTAGTTTCTACGTATCGTCAGGAAACGCTTTGTTTCATCCTGAGCTGACGGCAGACCGAGAAGAAATAAATCTGTCAGATGAAAATTCTCTCCTGTTCAATAAAATAAGGAAAAGCTCTGCCTGTCAGACCGATACGAGTCCAGAATAAACCAGTCTGAAGCACAGGAGGACCTGAAGCTTCAGTTTGATCCAGTAAACCAGGAGGGTCTGGATGTGTCCTGTGGAGGGATCAGATTCTGCAGCTGGTTTCATCTGTTCTTCATTCAGGGCTTCAAGCTGAACTCTTCTGTCAGCTGACAGACACTGAGCCGTCTCTGTCACCAGCTGCTGTCGACCGTGAATCTTTCCCAGCTGTCATTAAACTCACACACCTTCTCCCCTCCTCACTGAAACTTCAGTAACCGTGTTTGCTGCTGCACTGCTGAACTGACGTGAACATCTGAGCGACTGTTTCCACAGCTTCAACAGATGCTTCTTTGAGCAGAGGATGCAGAGAGCTGAGAGCAGGTGGCCGTTCACAATGAATCACTTCAACTCCCCACACCTGTGCACGAGCAGGCTGCCAGGTACTTTGGCACAAACAAACCCAGTCCTGAACCAGGACAGAGACCGAGGCAAGAAGGAATAATAGAGAAGAGGACCAGTGCTAAAATAAGACCAACACTGTGCAGCTGGAAACATTTTTCTATGATTTAGTTTCTTTGTTAGTGAAAATAAAAGATCCTCTCAGCATCCAGTTATTAGCAGCACAGTGATAGTGGAAGAGAAAGGCTTCTTTGAAAGCTGATGGTGGATTTTTAATAAGCAGAGAGTTTTTATTCTGTTTTTCTAACGGCACTGACAGAGCTTCTTCCAGGCTGAAGTTCCACCTGCTGAGCTGAGCAGAGAGGCAGCGTAAAAACAGGTTTTTATTCTTTAAAATGAAGAAGAAAAAAAACACGCTGGAGGTGATTCTGAATGTCTTTTGTGTCTTCATCACATCGCAGCAACGAGTGAAACTGTCTGCATCAGGTGCCAGACCAGAAGGTGGTGGAAAGGTGTGATCAGCCTGTCAAACACTCCAGGAGAACATGGAGCTCATGAGCAGTGAGCGTCTTCTTCAGTTAGCGGTTAGTAAACAGAGGATGGAGCGGTGGGCTGAAAAGGACTGAGTGTGGTGAACGAGCTCACCATCACACTGAGAGGAAGAACAGCAAAGCTCTCCGAACATTAATTTGATCAAACAGAAATAATTAGAGGGAAACATCTCAGCACATGTACAACATACTAACACCAAGCGCTGTGTGCAGGAACGACAGCGTTTCCAAAACGTTTGTTTTAAAATGACAAAACTAAAGTCACTTTAAAAAAACTTCATTTTCAGGGACCTGAAACTCTGTTTGGTTTTGGACATAAAGTCAAAATGCAGAAAAATTAAAAATTGTTACAAATATGTTCACATAAAGCTTTCGTTTTTCTGCAGACAAACTACAAAAATTTTCAGAGATACGATCTCAAGTAGGGGAGAACGGGGTTAGTCATCACACCTTTTACTCCTCTCTCAGTAGTCATTCCTACATTACACTGAAGCTTAAGGTGTTGGCTTGAAATGTGTTTCCCTCTTATTTTCAGACTCATTGTAACAAAGAGGTAATTAACAATCAAAGACACTCTGACACATCCCGACAACCAGCCCCATCACAGGACGGTTGTCACACACTGTGGGGTTGTTTTTTAATCTTTTATAAAAGACGAGAAGGCAGAAATAAATTTGAAAGTTTAATTTCACTGACAAGTTGAGAAAAACGTAATTCAATGAAAATGAACACAAATTGAGAAAGAACATGAACAGGAAACACATCTTTAGACCAGCCTACTGTATATAACATATATATGTGACGACCAACCCCAAATGGAATTTCCTGCTAGCATCAAGGCTAACAACCGTGTAACAACCTGTTAGCTGACTAAAAAGCAATCTAACCTGTAGCTTTCCCTTCACACTTTTTAAGGTAACAGCTGTTCTGTTATAAACTCATTGTGTAAAAGTCTTGAAGAAAAATACTGAGAGCTGAATATTTATAATTTGACATGAAAACACAAAAAGTCCTCTCACCTCAAGTTCAGCTGTCTGTCTCATACCACAGTTTAAGAGACAGCGCCCTCTGGTGACAAGATATTGAATGTGAAGACCAACCCGTGTGACAGCTAACCCCGTTCTCCCCTATGATGTTTCTTTAAAATCGAAGCTGAAAGTCAGACAAGAGTCAGAAAAGGAAAACAGGACCCTGTTCAGGTGTTTGCTCTTCTTGGGGATCTTTACAGGTAAATATTAAAACTTAGCTCAACATCCCGAATCTTTACAAGTTAAAGCTAAGTCACTTCCTGAAGCTGGGAATGACCACGCTTAAATAAAGTTTATAGTTACTTTAAACCTCCAGACATGCAGAAAATGTCCAGAGCAGGATGTTGTCTTCACTCTGATCCGTCTTAAATCTTTTAATCACTCCCTTCAGCTGAGCTGTGTCACTGTTTCTGAAACACTGCTGTCATGACGATAAGAAAGCATCTTTCTCCAGCCGTTAACCTTCCTGCCTCTCCTCTCAGCCTCTCTCTGCTGCAGCCGTTCCTCTCCACAGCAGACCAGCAGCAGCAGCGGCTTCGAGCTGACCATAAATTATTCATGGTTAGAAACCAACACAATGAATACAGATTGTGTCTTCTCGCTCAGCACCATCATCAGAGCTGATTGCTCGGCCTGAGGTCATCGGCGTTATTAGTGACAGTATGTCTGAAATATAAAGCGCTCCGTTTGGGCTGTTGACTCCTGATCCGGAAACATTTTGGTTTTAAATGAAGTGAGCTGAGCTCTGAAACACTTTCAGTTAGTCACTGAGCGTTTCAGGACGAGTCTGTCTGGAGTCAGTTTATCCCTCCACCTGTTTGCTTGACGGCAGCTCTGACATGATTTACTGATGTTAATGTTATTTAAACTGTGGGCTGAGATCAGTGAGGGGATTAACATCATCCAGAACAAACAGGAAACAGACACCAGCTCACAGCCATGTGACATCAGTCACAGAGGCTGAGCAGGGCTGGACTGGGACTAAAAACATCCCTGGTTTCTTTTTGCTCAGACCGGCCCCCCCAGTCGGTTCAACGCCACCCACCAGTACACCGTCCTTACTGATGCTGACAGTATGAGTATCTTCAACCTATAAAAACATGCAGAGATACTTGCATCATGTGTTATATTAACTATGAAACTCACTTAGTGGAAAACACTGCAGGACTTGAAATCAGAGCGTCCTGTGAGAGAGAGCAGACATGAGAAATGATTGTTATCCAGACAAACTGGAGTTCAAAACTGTTGGAAAATGTGTCTGTTGCAAAATACGTCATGTGTGTTTTTCTAATGTACACATCGTCCTGAAACCGGGTCCAGCAAAAGAGTAAATGGAGCAAATAAAAACACTGCCAGCTAACGTTAGCTAACATCAATGTTGATGAATTAGCATGGTTAGCACCTTATGCACTACAGTCTATGACTGTACCATTAGCTCAGCTGAATAGCTATGAAACAACACACACACACACACACACACACACACACACACACACACACACACACACACACACACACACACACACACACACGCTGTTTTAAAAGTTAGCAAGTTAGCCAAATAAAGTTATCAAGCTTACACAAAGGTGATGTTGATATTTCCTTCTTACCGCTCCTCGCTCGCTGCGTCCCCTCACGGCCGACTCCATTGTCACCTGACACCGTAGCCTCACCTGGTGCGGCTCCAGGCTGTGCTGAGGAGGAAGGTCTGGATGCTGCTGCACTGAATATGTCAGTAAGCTTTGCATATTTTAAAGAATCAGCCTGAAGGAAGATTCTTCCTTTCCCACAGTTTCTCCACGCCACCTTTCCGTTTCCTCTCCATCTTGTTTACAGTCTGCGATCACATGAGTGATAAGTTGACTGACAGCCCAGAGGCACAACAAGGAGGGGTGAGGGGGGGGCTCAGCCCTCAGTTCTCCTATCTGTGTAGTAAAATTAGTCACCACCTAAACCAAAGACCACCAGATAAACAACCAAAGAAAAATAACAAGTTTTCACATCATAGATCCAAATCACATAGAACAGCACAGCGTCTCATTGTTGAGTTTTGTTCTTTGGGGCTCTGAAAGGTCATTTTATCATCGTTTATGAAGATTTTGGTTTCATCTAAAGGAACATTTCACCCATCGTATCGTTTGAGCTTCATTGTTGTAGCTGATTATTCTGGTGTTAATAAATATTTAATCCACTGAACTCGTTTCTTTTGACTTTTCAGTTTTACCCAGCAGATACAACAACATTCAGAGTTTTATATCTAAATATTTTTTATATTTGCTATTTGATATTTTATTTGTTGTTGGACAAAAGTTCCCACAGCCCTGTATCTCATGGCTCCAACATTTTCTGTTTGTTTGTTTGTTTGTTTGTTAGTTTGAGTCCTGTCGGTCTCCATATTCTGAGGAGATAATAACCTCTGCGTGCAACATGTCGACATGACTGAATACTCAGACATCGCTCAGTATCAGCAGGATACAATAACACAGATTCTGCTTTTCTCTCTGTTACATGAATTTCTCTCTGCATCAGCATGAGCAGCTCACACAGAGACTCAAACACACACACACACACACACACACACACACACACACACACACACACACACACACACACACACACACACACACACACACATCCTCAGGCAGCAGCTCTGTCAGCTGAATGTTGTTCATGAGCCTGCAGAGCTGGAGCAGCTGGGGGTCCAGCAGGAGGTCAAAGGTCATGTGACTTTTAAACTTTGGAGGCCTTTATTTTGAAAGGATCTGTAAGATGCATCCTTTAGGCTCTCAGGATCTCACTTTTAGTTTCATTATTACAAACTCAGAAAAAGGTGCCAGAGTCAGAAAAACGGTCTAATTATGAAGTGAAGATTTTAACGTTAAGCCGCAGTAAGAAGTATCAACCTCTCTGAGAAAATGTCAGAAAATAAGCATCACGTCAGCCCGACCGTTAAAGAAATCGTTCCTATCGCAACTAATCAAAGAGACAAACTGACAAAGTGAGACACAGAGCTCATTTTACACCTGACAGACTGACAAACGCTGCAGCTTGTTGTGCTTTCATCATAGAGTCTAATGTGAGGACAGCTAAAGGTCTGAAAGTCAGAGTTTTTGCTCATCATTTCAGAGTCTAATGACTTTAGTTTGTTTTCATCCCAGAGATGTAACTCTGAGTCAGAGGTCTTGACCCTGAATGACCTGGTCTCATGAAGAGGATCAGGTCTGGTGTTTCCTCACCCACTGCTCGTGTGGTTAAGCGTGCTCTTCATGGCTCAGAGACTCCTGCCTGCTGTGGTCTCAGAGCTCTGTGACAAAGTTTGTTTATAGCCAGAGAAGCACAAATGTATGTGCTGACACACGCAACAAACTATCAGGAAATACAGAGAGAGACATTCCCAGCTTTGTCTTCTGTTGCTGCTCATTATCAGGACTGAATTCAGACAGAAGAGCTGACCCAAAGCCAGCGAATCCCCTCAGAGAGGCTTTTTTCTCCTCCTCTTCTGCTGGAACAGCTTCTCTTATTAAGAGTCTGCTTCATGCCTCATCCATCATGTGTCTGAAATCTCCCAGCTCATGATGTTTCTGTTGATTTTTGATTACTATATTCCTCTTTCACTTTAAGATGATGGCAGTAAATCAGATTTGTTGATTCAGTGGCATTGTGCTTCTGACTTCATTCAAAAGAGGCGTGAAGTCTGTGCGGCTCCTGTGATTTCTCTTCAGGACTCGCTCTACCTGCTTCTACATTATTCATGCTCATATTCAAGTCTTAGGATATAAAGCTGCTCTTTACATTCCCGGTGACAGGCTGTAGGGGCCCGGAGGGACTCGGGCTCTCTGTGATTTAAGCGCCTGACATGGTTGGTGAAACACAGGACTGGGTTTTGCAGCACAGACTTTACTGAATGCAGTCGTTTCCCCTAAGACCTCAAACTGTCTCCAGGGAGCCACAGCGACAGGGAGGAGAAGAAGAGGCAGCAAAAAATAGGGTCATCTTCTCCTCCTTTTTTTTTCTTTTCATTTAATTTTTGTTTTACTGAAATGAAATGTTAAGAAATGCGTTGCTGCATTTCCTATCAGCAGATGCTGAATGTTGAAATGCTGAGCCCTAACCCTAACCCTAACCACACCTGTCCTATTAAGAACCTCGGAACCCCTGATGACATCATCAGCTGTGTGGTTTCAATGGTGATGGGATTTAAATGTAAATTACCAGGCACCCTCTTTCCCTTACGACCTCATCAGTTATGTGGCCCAATGACATCATCAGATGTGTGGTTTCTGCGGTGACGGATCATTTCCATTCATTTCAATGCGCCAAAAAATTGGGAAAATGACGAATATTTCAAAAAGTGCATGTGCAAGAAATGTGAAACATACATGAACAATTCTCCTGAACATACTGAACATTTTGAAATTAGAACGGTGAAAATCTGTGAAAATTTGTTGGAGGAGTAGCAGTCAAAAAACAAAGTCAGATTTGTATCAACAATTTGCTTCAAAACTGTTTCAGAAACAGACGGGTGATGTCGCAGAGACTACGTCCATTAATTATAGTCTTTGATACTGTCTTGTCCAGGCTGACTGCAGTGCACGGTGTGTTTGGGAGTCTTATCTGGCTGTAGAGAACCAGGCTCAGTGCTGCTGTCTCTCCTGGCATGGTGATAGACTGAAGGTCTGCCTTCCTAGATAAACCTTCCTGCAGGCTGCTGGGCTCCCTATTTGCTGCAGGCGTTGCAGAGAAATGCTCGAACAACCATCAGACATCAACACGTCTGCTGGTGACAAATCGAGCCCCCGTGACCAGAGAGAACAAACGACTGGAGGGAGGAGAAATGTGAGGCTGCAAGGAGTCAGGTTTGCAGAAGGTAAAGGGGGACAGGAATGGAAAGCTGATGAGCCCATCAGAAAAAAAATAAATAAATAAAAATCTGCATTTACCAGTTTGTTATTCAGCTTATTTACAGTGTTAAAGCTTTATTAGTTGTCCCTAAAGATTCCGAAAACTTTCCTCCACACATACAGAACGTCATTAGATCTACTGAAAGGTGACCTCTTGAAGTTCTGCTGTGAATAATTATAAATAAACAAGCTCTGTTTACATTCGTCATCTCTGTGGAAACTTTTGGTCAAAATCCATGAGGTCTAACGAGCCTTTTGTGTGTATTTGTTTCTTTGTTCGGGAGAAAAATAATAAATCTCATGTTACGCTGAGATCATTTTGTGAGCGTAAAATCCCCGTCACTGATCCAAGATGAATAGAAAACAACGATAACAACCGGTACAGCTCATATATGGTTATATTTGATGCTGACTTTCAAATCACTTTATGAACTCTCACTCAAGTGCACGGAGATCAGATCAGCAAACTCTTTATGCACTTTTATAAAATCTAAAACTTCTTGTAGATGTGCTTTTAGAGGAGATGTTATCTGAGTGTGTTTTAATTCTAACGCAGCTTTTATTTCCTGTTCCTTCAGTATCAAGCAGGATCTTTAATCTTTTACTTTTAATTACCTCAATCCTCTGTTTGAGCAGATAGAAATCTGTTGACTGGTCTTTCTTTTTGGTTTGCTTCATGTCTTTGTTTAAGACAGATCTAAAACCAGACAAAGAGCTGATTTCTCAACAAAACAATGGTGACCTTTTTAGATTTCAAAGCACCACGCAGGTGCAATCACAATGAGCAGGCTATTACCTTTAAATGTCAAGAGGAGGAACAAGATGCTCGAGATCAGAAAAGACTGATTTCCTGCATAAATCATCTCAGCGGAACAGCAGCTTTGTTATAGATGCTGCTTATTCACATTTGGTAATTCAAAAAATTTATCGTAACATTTTTCCCCTGTTAGCTACCTTTAGTGTTTCTGTAAAGCCATCTGTTCATCCAATGAGCTGCGTTGTTTCACTTTCTCAGGAAACGATCTGAGGTCATTTTGACTTCCGTGCCCACAGCGCTGCTCCAGGCTGCCCGGCCCTCCAGCTGCCAAACTGTCAGACTGTTTATACCCAGGACAATTATTTGCTCCGGGGCTGCTCAACACCATCAACAAGCAGATCCAGAGAGGAGGATATCACCATGGTGATGAAGACAGTGATCTGATGCAGATTCAGTTTGACCTTCAGCCGTTCTCCCTCTGTACGTCTTTCTCTGGGGAGTGAACTGTGACAGCGTTTACCTCTTTGTCTTCTGTCACCTTCACACCACAGAGATAAGAGACGTTAATGATGTTGAAACAAGATTTTCAGTACAAGCAAACAAGGACACAGAACTTTAGTCTTTACTCCCTCATGTACGAGCGAGCTCCATGATCACACCCTCTGATGTTCTCCTTGTTGTCTGTGGCGTCATCTGTTAGCAGATCGATGAGACTGTAGAGCTAAACAATGAGATGTCACTGACATGAAAACTTCATCAAAACTTTAAGGTTTGCACTTTAATAAAAATGTTTCATTTGGGAACGCAAACAGTTCAAGTTTTTTCAGATAACTGTTTGATGTTGGACAAACATTGACTGAAGTCACATGTGCTTAGTTCATCACTTTACTCAAACAATTAAAATGTAAAAGAGAAGTTTTTGAAGTTTGGTTACAGAGAATATTTGACTGAAAAGTGTGGAAATTTTAGGGCTGTACGGTGGGCAGTGGTTATCACTGCAGCAGTGGTTATCACTGCAGCCTCACAGCAAGAAGGTCACCAGTTTGAATCCTGGTCTGCACGGTGTACCTTTCTGTGTGGAGTTTGTAACGTGTTCGTCAGATTAATTGGTGATTCTAAATGTCCCGTAGGTGTGAGTGTGAAAGGTTGTCCGTTTCAGTGTGTTGGCCCTATGATCGGCTGGAGACCAGTCCAGGGTGTGCCCCGCCTCTCACCCTAAGACAGCTGGGATAAGCTCCAGCCACCAGCGACCCTGAACAGGATAAGAGGGACAGAAGATGGATGGATGAAGAGGGAAATTTTAGGTTAGCTTGTCTAAATTTTGAGTCGGAATAATACAAGATGATGTTCGCCAACATAAAACAGATATTTGAAAAAACTTGAACTATTTGTGTTGCCAATTGAAACAATTTCATTATGTTGAACCAACAGTTTGTTTGTTTTTCCAGTGTGGAAACAGTCAGACAAAATTCAAACAGAAACTTAACTGATTTACTTTCAGCTACATCAAAATATCACATTAAACAAAACAAAATTTCAAACTGATGTGAAAAAACCCATGGGAAACCTTGATTTAAAAAAAAAATGGAGTGTGATTTATTTAAAAATTCCCTTTTTAGAGTGTGGTTCAGATTGGATCCAATTGTCATTCAACATTTCCTGCCCCCCTGATAGGTGCACTGGGCCCCAATAAAACTTTCTGAAAGGTATAAAAGGACCTGATAAGTCCTGATTTAACGGACTGATCACATCCAAAGATGAACAACGATGGCTGGTTAGAAACAAGATGCTATCCTACAAAACCTCAGTTCCTATAATATCTTGAGCTGCTTCAACAGAATGTTAGTTTCCACTTTGCTTTCAGGAAAACATTTGCTGAACGTTGTGGTTCATGAAGAGGCAGTTTGTAAATCTTATAGATAAATCAGGACGAGGAGACCAAACAGGAACTCATTCATACGCAGCAACAGACAGACTGTATCCATCTGATGCCTCAGCACAAATACAGCTGTGTCTGAACTACAGTCACTTTATGTGTCAGAGAGAGAGGGGGGGGGGGGGGGTGTAAGGGGTGAGTTCTTACTGGAGTGTCTATTAGTCGGCCTTTTAATTAACAGACGTCCTGTCCTCTGGCTCTGCTCTGAAAGGAGGAAAGTCTGGAGGTAGAGAGGAGGCGGAGGAGGCTGAACACACTGTGATGAGTTATTTAGAGGGAGGGTCTGCTGGAGGTATAAATGTCAGCCAGGTGAACATGAGACATTCAGCAGGTGTGTGACATCAGTCTGCTTTCTTTCTGTCACCTCTGAAAACACCTGCAGCAGTCTGAGATGGTGTCAGGCTGTCTGGATTCAGCTCCAAAGAGAGAAAACAGTGCTTAACCCCCGGATCAATAACACCTCATACCTCTGTGATAATCAGTCAGTACTTCTCTGGTGGCAGGAGGAGACCTTCAGGACTCCACAGACCTCACAAACAAGACGCCAGAATCAGAAACCTGTAAATGAGGTCACGAGGTCTGAGAGCAGGAAGCTCAGAGCTCCTCACAGAGCTTTCTGGAAGCTTTCCTTCTTCATGGAGGAGGTGTACAGAGCTCACTGTGAGAACAGCTGGTCTTCATGCAGACATGGAAACATGTTTGTGTGTGTTTGTCTGAAAAGGAGAGAGAGACATGAAGAGTCGGTGGAGTGGATGTGACTCACGCCTGACTGGTGGACACTTCCACACGCCGTGTTTCCTCTCTGGCTCAGTGCTGGACAGAGATCACAGAGAACAGCCGAGGCTCCAGGACCCATGAGAACCCATCAGCTGGTTTCTATAGATGAAGACTTCTCAGAGACTCCTCTCTGGACCAACAGCTGTCACTGAATTCATCCTCACTGTACGTCTGACGGCTGCTGAACCAAATTAAAGCTGGATATATTACCAGAGATCATTTAATAATCTGTGGATACAGTTCTGCAGGTTTGCTGATCTGAGTTTTGGAAGCTGGCGCTGGCTGTGAGAATATTTGCACAGAAGAAACAGAGAGCGCTCTGATTATTTTGGGTCAGACGGGATTTGAAGGAAAGGAAACTGAGACCTGCATGAAATCCTGATGAAGGAAGGTGATAGTTTTCTCTACAGTCTGATCCAGACTAAAAAAAAAAACCTTCTTCTTCACCTGAAAGTCTTTAAACCTGCAGGATCTAACGCTTTCATTTCAGAGCTTTACTCTAATCCTGGTCTGAAAACTCCCCTGTTGTCCTGGACTTTGCTGTGGAGTCTTTTTCAGACCGGAGGTCAGAGAGGGGAGCTCCAATTGAAACACACCGTGAAGATCCGGCCGCAGGAGAAGTGCTAAGTTATTAACTGATGTGAAGATAGACTTGTTGGTGTTTAAAGTGAGAAGTGAAGGAGATGACGTGATGTTTGATAATCCGTTATTCCCTCTGGACACAAGACTGCCCGTCTGGATTCATCCTCAGCTTGAACAGAACCAGCAGGCCTCGTAACACCCAGCCAGGAAATGCAACCAGAAACAGCTCAAAGAATTCAACGGCCGTGACTCAACAGCTTTAACAGGTCAACAACTGGCAGAAACCCCTGCAGGGATGGTGTTTGGACTGAGGGGACTCCTCCCTGGGGCCCCTCTTGGAAAACCCTCCAGCTGCTCCTGGACATGCACCAGGGTGTGATTTTTTTTTTTCCTGCAGTGACTCAGGATGATAACTGAGACCAAAAAGGCAGAAAATGAGAGTTTGAGCTCAGTTTGACACGGATGAGGCTCCAGTTCATCTGAAACAAACTCTTTGACCTTTAAATTCCCCCCCAACAAAAGGACAAAGAGAGAAAAACGGCGGCGTAACAAGCCTCAGACGGGGATCTATGTGCTTCATTTGCTGGAGCTCTAATTTCCCTCCTCGTAAAGCGACGAGTTTCAGGACATCACAGTTCAGTCAGCGTGATACTGAGATGTATCCAGGCCAAAATTAGAGAGAGGAATTAATCAGCAACAAGCCAATACGCAGCTCCCTGATTCTATTTTCTCTACGTAAAGAAGCATAAATCACTGAGAAGCTCATTAAACAGCCAGCGAGTGTGAGGGAATTTACCCAGGAGGCCGTTTGGCTCGAGTCCCCTGAATCCACATGACTGTCTCTGACCTCAGCAGAAGCCAGAGAGAGAGAGAGAGAGAGAGAGAGAGACAGAGAGGCTGAATCAGACTGGATCAGATGGAGGGATGACTGAAGCTTGAATGATGAGGCTCTCCTCTCTCTCTCTCTTCAGCTGATGACCGTGAGCGAGGGAGCGCCGAACTCCAGACTGATCGCACTCTGCTCCAAACTCAGCATCCATCACAGATACTTCACACACTCACACACACACTCACACACACACACACACACACACACACACAAGTGTTCAAACAGTGGATGAAGATTTTCTTCTGTTTTACTCGTGTTAAAAAAAGTATTAAAAGCTTTTGGACTCATCTGTAATCCCTTTTTGTCGTCTCTGTAAATCTCGATTTGTGTTCTGCTGTTTTTTTAATCTCAAAGATTCTTTTGGGTTTAAATCCTGATTCCCTGCCGTGCAGCTGAAATGTCAAATTCTCGTCTCAGTGCAGCTGAATCATAAATTTCTGTCTGGATCTTCTTTCTCTCCCAGTTTTTATGGAGTCACTCCACAGTTCACACGTTGTGTTTCAGACTCCAGCTGAAGGAACTGAAACAGCTGCTCTTACAGTGAACCGTACTCCTCCCTCTGTTGCCCCGACTGCTGCCTGTGATTCATCTCTGAGCTTCACTCAGCACACTCTCACTGCAGGTCAAAGGTCAGGTTTTTAGACCACAGGAGAGAAACTGTAGCTTTCCCTCAAGAGCAGATTATTCCTAGAAAACACAAACTCTGATCCCTCACGTCATCTATTTCTAATCCACATTCATTTTTCAGATCCTCTCGTCCACAGCATGCTGCGTGCTTTTCAGATAACTGCAGAAACGCTGCTCGTCTCGTCATATCTGACCGTTAATAAACGTCAAACTGCTGTAACAGATAAGAGAAAGCGTGCTGAGAGGTTGAAATGAGTTATCACTGAATCTAGAGGCTGTTTCATTTTCACTGAGGCCTCATCAAAGGAACCGTTTCACAGGCACGCTCAGTTCATGTCTGATAGCTCAACTCATTCACCACGAGGTTATAACAAGGATGTGTTAGCATGTGCCATTCATCATGTGAGAGATGTGATATGTTGGAGAGGGCTGGTAATTGGCTGCATGATGGAATCTGGAGATCTGAGAGGAGCTGTGCTCCCAAGTGACAGAACATCCAACTCCAAATAACTCCTGATTTCTTTCTGTTTGATTTATTTATCCATTTACTTCACATCCATACACAGGATTATAGTTTCTGTTAGCGTGCTTTATCAACAGGTCAAACTCACATATTTTAACACACATTCACAGACTGGTTTTCCTGCAGACCAGTTGTGGAGCCTGTGTACTGAGGCAGCCTGCAGCTACCCTCACAGTCAGGAGACAGACACCTGAGGCTGGTGAGGCTCTTTGAGGGCACAGATTGGAGAGCATCATGGACATCAACAGACTTCATTTCATGTTTTTAAAGTTTGTTTTCTGTGATTTTAATAATTTCATCTGCCAAACACCCGAATTTACCTTTTTTGATTAATAAAGTACTTTTTTTTTCTATTTTATTTATTTTTTTAAATTTTGTTATTTTCATTTTATTTTGTTTCATTTTATTTTGTTTTGTTTTAGTTTATTTTATTTTATCTTGTTTTATTGTGTTTTATTTTATTTTTTTATTTTTAATTTTTTAAATTTTGTTATATTCATTTTATTTTGTTTTATTTAATTTTGTTTTATTTTATTTTATTTTATTTTATTTTATCTTATTTTATTTTTTTTATTTTATTTTATTTTATTTTATTTTATTTTATTTTTTTTTTTTTTTTTTTTGTCCTGCAATCCAGGCAGAGCCAGTGAGATCAGAGTTGTTCATTATTTGTCATCATGTGTGGGTGAAATTATATGTTTTTCATTTAGCAGCTTCAGGTCGTGAATGTCCTGAAGTTTAATTTCTGTCAGTGTTGTTTTTGTGTTGTCCTTCGGAGCTATGATGTGAAAAGTTTGATCCATCCATCACACATCTGACCTTAAACATGATATTTTAAACCACTTTTCTAAATGTTGATTATAGAGTTAATTTAATGGCAGATTTTAGCACTAAAAGGGATGTAAACTGAGGAACAGATCAGTCAGTGGAGCAGGTGGCTCAGAGGCTACAGACCAACGACACTCGTCATCATTTTGTGCTCACAGAGTTTCAGGTGTAGGTCATGTGACTAAAGGTAACGTCCTCTCTGACCGTGCTGTTATCGGTTTTCAATATAATGTCTAACACACCTGCTCACCTCACCACCTCAGGCTGCTGTGATCAGTTCATCAGACTGAAGCAGACCTGAGTGATCATCCATCGAGCTCCAGGTTGGACATTTTGCTCTCTGAACATTTCACTCAGTGATTCTCAACAGGCTCCTCGACAGGACAAAGGTGATCACTCCTTCCATCAGCAGCCATCAGGACAGAGGCTGAATTATCAGCTTATTGATGACTGTTTGGTGTAACGAGCACATGATGAAGACTGAGTACTCAACATCTGCAGCTAATAACAGAGAGAGGAGAAAGACGGGTGATATGAGAGGGAATAAAGAAACGATCCCATCTCTGAGGGATGAAATGACGACTGGATGCAGAGTGAAAGGACACAGTTTGGCTTAGCTGCCATCGTTCTCAGTGAGCTTCACAGACACAGAGGAAATCAGTGGAGACGGTGCCGCCTGAGTTTCAGCTCCAGCAGCTGTGGAGGAAATCCCATCATTTCATGGATCTGATGGGATCCTGTGAGGTCTGCAGCAGCAGAATACACACGACAGGCGCTGCAGGAACCTTCACCTCGACAAACTGTGGTGAGAAAAAAACACGAGCGAGGTCGAATCTCAGCTTTCAGAAGACAACTGAGACTTTGTGCAACCAGAGTTTTCAATTCTTCAAACTTTCTGAATCACTTTGACCCACTTTTTGATTTGTGTGTAACATAAGAGTAATAACTGAACCATAATAAGGAGAAAATTTAAAATGACTTTTAAAATAATCTTGTTGCCTGTATTGGGCTTCATTTACGCCTCTCTCTGAGTTTTCTTTGACTATAACTTTATTTTATCATGATCCCATTAAAGTCAGTTTGAGGCTACGGCCTCATATGAAACAAAATTATATTCTTCGTTCCTCCAACAAGCAGCAGCTCTCACTGGGTTTTGATAAGTTATTTTTTATCAAAATGAATTAGCCTAATGCAGTTTGAAGGAAATGTAATTTCTGTATGAATTATGTGCTGCACGCTGTCAGTGTTTTCCACATTTCCCAACACGCTGGATTGGAGACAAAATTAGTGAAATCAATGCAGCAGAGACGGATGTGTCCAGACTTTTAGTCCCTGATATATAATTTATTTTAGCTCCAGAGACTCTGGATCCTCGTTTCTCTAAATTACAGCACGATGTTATAATTTCAGACTAACACTCCTTGTTAAATGCAAACTTTACTCCTCAATTTATGAGCATGTTTTGTTTCATAATCACGGTGTGCTCACATTACAGTGAAAGAGTTTTGGAGCCACAAAAGAAATTAAAATGCTGCTTTCATCGCCTGGAAGACGACAAATTAACCAAACTTAATGTGTGATATCAACTTACAGCAGCTACAAATATTTAAAAATTAAAACACTGTTTTAAAGTCACAGTTTAATTAATAGAACAATTAACTTCATGAGTGAGTAAATTTAAAGAGACAGTACAAAGAAATTCCAAAAGAGGTCAGACTGGCAGGCGCACATCCAGACGAGGCAGCTGGATCTTCAGCAGCTCGCTGACAGACGTGAGGACAGAGAGATCTTTTCCTCCCAGCACACATCAGGATCCTGTTACCAACAGAAAAAAAAAAAATAACACATCCATCGATTAGATCCTTTCAGCAAACACGTCACTCATCGGCTCAGTACAGCTGAGTCCTCACTGAGCAGATTTACAGCTTTCACCATGAGGGGGATGAAGGGCCCTGATGATGCTGTGATCCAGGACTCTGGATGTCCAGAAGTGATGCAGACCTCTGATTTATGCTCCTTAAACACTAAAATAACCGTTCCCCTCTCAGTGAGTCACTGGTTGCAGCCAAATGGACAGATGTAACACTCGGCTTCACAGTTCAGTTAAATATGCACACCTATTTATTCCAATACAAGCCGACCAGAACAAGAGCATCACAAATCAGTGCAGAGAGGGAACGCTCCGAGGATTCAAAGAGGAGCGCTGCTCATTTTCATTTTTAGTTCAGTGAGCACATCACTCCAGCAACGACTCCGAGGAGGGTGGTGAGGATTTGGTTTGGATAATCTGGCAGAATTTCAAATATCCAGGCTGCTGCTGTGTTATTATTCTGAACCTGATTTTACTACAGGCTCATGTTCTGGAGGCTCCATCAGGTGGTTTCCATTATTGAGCTCTACAGTTTCACCTGGAAGTCCAGAGAGGCTCTGCTTTAATAATTCAGCTCTCTGAATCTCAGTCTGATCTGCACCAAAACATCAGCTCAACATGAGCAGGGAGGAGGACTGATGTCAGACGTAGTGATAGTCCAGCTCTGGTGATCCTCTCTGTGCTCCCGGTCAGAGTCTGCTGAAGGAGCTCAGGTTTGAACTCTGGAAGCTCCAAATGTCATCGACACAAAGGTCAGACCAGATCGCCACAGCCAGCGTCTCCTCATGTTAAGACTGTTACAGCTGGAAGTTAACCATGAGTGACCAGAGCCGGATCAACTATGGTGGTTAGTGAGTTAGAAATATGTGTGTGTGTGTTTTACACAGGGTGTGTGTGAAGTGTCTAGTGTAGTTAGTGCATCCTGCATGATGCTTCCTGCTTTCAGTTACCGCTGCTGTCTACCCCCCCCCCCCCCCCCCCCCCCCCCCCCCCTCACAAAGAGGGCCAGAAAATGAGCCGAATGCGTAAGTCTCTCCCTCCAGTACATGGCCCCTCCACCACCAGGACTCCTGCAGATACAGCCTGCAGGCCCACCACAGTGTCGACACACTCTGGCGAGCATCAACCAATGCCCCAGCTATGGGTAAATAGCCCCACTGCCTTATGGGTAGCCACAGAAAAGCAATGTGCTGCTGCTGTGAATAGGTGGGTCTAAAGAGAGGCAGGACCCGGCAGCCTCCTGCAGCCTTGATGAGGAACTGGATTTCTTGGGCTCACCAATGAGACCAGACCCACCTCATCATGGCAAAGATAGTGCAATTGGGGAGGCCGCACCCCATACAGCCTTTGAGACCCCTTGTACAGGTATCCACCTCTGACCATGGTGACACACTCTGTGGTGAATTCTGTCATGCTGGGGGAAATGGCGGCCCCTGGTGGCTGGGAGAGGTACTGCAGGGTCATTCAGAGTTAATCCCTGACAGGTGTGCTGGGAGCACAGGTGTGCCTGCTGCAGGTATAAAGATCAGCTCACACAATCAGAGCTCTCTCTGACTTCCATCCCAGACCATGCGTCAATGCCTAAGTAAGACTGTTTTCTGTTTGAACCTTGTTGGATTATATTGTATTATTGACTTTATGTTGACCATTTGAATTATTGTTCAAGTTTTTGTTAATATACTACTTAATTTGCCTTTTGGACAGAAACCATGGTTTGGTGGGAATAAAATCCTCAACTGCAACTTCCTTGTCCTGAACTCTTTGATTTGATGAGCTTGAGTGGTCAGCCATTTCATTGAACCAAAAGAAACTTAATACACTCCGTTAAGACAGAAGTGGACGTCATCATCGGCTGTGATGGAGAACTGCAAGCACGCTAGCACACCACGAAACCCGTAGAAGTTGCTGGCTCGAATATCTCCTCACAGGTGGTCAGAGGTTTATGCAACCAGGTGTTAACCTGTCACCTTTAACATGCTGCTGTGGTACAATCAGTCCCTCAAAGCTCCCTGGGAAGGATTCAGGGTCCAGCCAGCGTGACTCATTAACTCGGCTCTATGCTGCCAGTATGTTTTGGATTTATTTCCCATCTACCTTATTGAGCAGTTTTCACCGTAAAGAAAGCCCCAGGATCCTCTGCACATCAGACCAAATGTATCAGTCTTAATATGAATATTTGGCTGATTATTTGCTTTAATTAAAACCTGTTCAAACAGAAACCTGGTGTTGAACTAAGGGGGTGCATGGCCACCATCTGCTGCTCATTACTTCAGGTCGGATCATCCCGCGAGACCCAAAGGCAACAATTCAGACTAAATAAGTGACTAAACGATGGCAGCATTTCATACAGTCAGCTCTGAAGGATCAGTGTACCTGAGGTGATCATGTGACTGTGTTTATGGACTGGACTGATCCCCTCACATGTGGCAGACATCTCACTCTCCTTAGTCTGAGCTTTATTTGGCGTCCTTTACATCATTCATCAGCGTGAAGATTGACCTCTTGTCACTTTCAGGAGTTTTTATCAAACGCTTCATGCTTCATCACCACAGCAGCTGACGGCTTATTTCCAGGCGCAGAAACACAATCAGAGCAGCATTGAGCGGTTGTCTGTGAGAGAAATACGGCGTTTAGGAGAGTGAGGCCAGAAGTTCAGTGGTTGAAGAGGAGTGAGTCAGTTAAACAGCTCAAAGTGTTTAGGTTAACTTAGCAGACGAAGAGGAAGAGAACTACAACATGAACATCTGAGCGAGTGTGCAGAACAACACGAGGCGTCTTTTCACAGAGCAGGATTAGCATACAGCACAGCTCCCCACATGTCGGCCTCAATCAGAGCGAGCGCTCAGTCTGAACTGAGTTTTCAGGCTTACTGGTGTATGAAATTCATTTACTTCACACCTCCTCTCAGACTTCATCTTGAATCAGCGGCCATCCAGCTCTGATAGGACGACGGTGAAATCCGGCCCCAATCTGCTAATGGGACCAGGGAAGAAATATCCCATTTCCAAGTTGACCCTTGAAAAAAAATATTTGTCACGCTGACGTCCTCCAAATGTTGTTAGAGCAAGAAGTCTCTTTCGAGGGTCAAAAGAAAGGTTGATGTCAAGCACAGAGAAGTGGGAGAATGGTTGTTTCTGTCCAGCTTAAGGGGAACTACACCTGTCTCATGAGCAAAGAGGAAGTTGCCTTCTCAAGGAGTTCAACCTCACGTGGCATTATTCAACTAAAGCATGCAGAGCAGTGCACGAAGAAAAAGCCATCAACACATCCCCACTGTACATACTGAGCTTGAAGATTTTCCTTGTCTGCAGAGTGCAGAGCCCAGAATTCGGAGGCTTGGGGACCAGTGTTGCCAGATACAGCTGATATTTTCCAGCACAAAAGCACCAAAACTGCCCAAAATATTTAATCTATCTCAGCGATATCTTAATTGCCTTGTGATACATCATGGAAGCACACGGAAACCAGCAGCAGCAAACACAAAACCTATCATAAAAAGCTTTTTAACAACACCAACAGCCAATTTCCAAGACACAGCGATCACTGCAGATCAATCCAGATTTTAAAGTTTTAGTCTTGGCCACAAGTTATCCTGTTTAAATCAGTCAAGTTGCCTCCCAGCAAGAAGGTTCCTGGTTTGATTCCAGGCAGGTGCAACATGCTCATTTGGTCCCTTCCAAGTAAAACTGTCCATTCTGATGTACTGAGGTGCCCTCCAAGCATTCGACAGGAAACGCTTTCAGTTTTTTGAATGTTTTGGACTTTTTTTTCTTTTTCTTGTGGAGTACCTGAAGCGGCCCCCTTGTGATAAGACTGATTGTTCAGTGGCCCTCCATAATTTCATTTTGGAGGCCCCTGACCTGCAGCCTGTGGCTGCCTGCAGCAAATTCAAAAAAGAGCCTTATTACTGCAGAGGGGAAATAAGAGCAGAACTGGATGTCAGGGTAACAGAATCAGATGTGTCGGCTGTGTGGCTTTCATGGAGAGCGTGTGCTGCACTGATGCTAGCAGCAGAGTGAAGGATGAATAGGAACTCTGGTTTTTAGCCCTGTCAGGGACACGTCAGGGAAGCATTCAAGAGAGTATTTAGAGTTTCTTTGCTTGTTCCCATTTTGTTTCCTCCTTTGTGGGCTCTGAATGGGCATCCTCGTTCTGTTCTGCACTAAAACAATAAACTTGTTTCCATCATAACAATATTTTCCACAACATGCACATGGAAAACAACATTAAATGGAAGGGACGGATGACAAATGGGCCTTTTAAGCAGAAAGTACTTTAAAAAAAAGAGGATTTTCTTGGAGCAGAACTTTGGGTTGAGAAGATTTTTTCTGCTGTAGTTTCATCAGATAATGTGCTCTCAGTCACGACCTTAAAGCCTGGTTTAAACTTCTGCATTGACTCGATGCTGATGCACAGCTCAGCTGTAATGCCATATGGCATGATTAGCACTACAGTGCCGTGAAAAAGTATTTGCCCCTTAAAGATTTCATCTTTTTTTCCACATTTTTCACACTTAAATGTGTCTGATCGTTAAACAGATGTGAATATCAGACAAAAATAACCTGAGTAAATACAAAGTGCAGTTTTTAAATGATTATTTCATTTATTAAAGGAAAAAAAAGCTATCCAAACCATCCTGACACTGTGTGAAAAAGTAGTTCCTCCATGTTATTAAATCATTTGTTGACTTTGATTAACCACAGGTTTTGGAAAGCTGAGTTTAGCTTGATTAAGACCAGACTTGTAGAATCAAGAAACCACTGAAACAGAACTTGTCTGACAACATTAAGTTGGTTAAAGGATCTCATAAAGCAACACATCATAGATACAGTTTGTGTCGTGTCACAGTCACGTCATAGTTAGGGGCGGGGAATTTTGAGGAGGAAAACAATCCTTTCCCCCACTCGTCGTCAGATTTCCATGCCAGTTACTAAAATGTTATACATTGATTTATTGGAGCCAGTTCAAAAGGCAAGATACTTTTAAAATAATCACTACAAGTGGGTTTAGATTCTTGTCCGTATGTTATTAAAGAGTGGAGAAATGATCCTACTGAATGGCCTGATGCTGCCTGGTTGGCTGCTACCTGCCCGAGAGACAAAATCAGGTTTGCTGATGAATTAAACCTCACATCATTTCAATGTCTGACAAGGAAATGAGCACATTTTAGTGAATTTGTGCACCACACAATGGGTGTTATTGCACAACAGCCCCCATGAGCTGCCTGTATATAACTTATTGATGACCCGGTATATCACACAGGGATTTACACACACAGCAGCCTAAAGAACTATCGCTCCCTGGAGGCACAGAACATTTTTACAAGTGGTTTTGTTGGAGTTGTGCTTCATCACAAATTATCTGCCTTGGATACCTTCCTGTTCAGGTGTGATGCTCTTAAATAGCAATTGAACGTTCATGTGAAATACAAAACAATCTAACATTGGCTGAATAAGGTGAAGATACTGTTATCATACCTGTAATGAGGTGCTGACTACAGACGTACATGTTTTGATTTTAGATCTCAAAGGCGATCAAACTCATACTCCTGTTGGATCACTTGTAGCCACTGCGTTCTTCCCCTCGGCTCTGTGCTTCGGTTTGGTAAAATATTAAACTTGAGATCAGTGTTTGTGTTTTTTTTCTTATTTGTGGTACAAAAGGGCACACAACAGCTCCTCGGCATTGTGGAAAGCGGCTTGTTTTCCCCCTCAGCGTGAACCGGATATGACGTTTTGTGGTCGTTCCTCTTTATGCCGCCTGCATCTATGTCCCAATCCAAAGAAATTCAAGAACAGATGAGAAACAAAGTTATTGACGTTCATCAGTCATGAAAGGGTTAAAACCCTGTTTAACTTTATAGAAGTTGTCTTTCTGCTCCTGAATACATTCCTGCTCTGTCCTGTTGCGGTGAAATGTTGCAGAAAACACTTTTTCTATAATTCTGTAATGCTTTGATTTTCATCTGCAGCCACAAATCTTTGATTCTGTCCTCCTGCTTTATGAGCTTTGATTCACTTTGGTTCTTTGTCAGATGCAGCAGGTTCAGTGATCTCAATCGCAGCCAGTCAGCTGCTCAGCACTCCATCAACCAATCAAAAAGGCTTCAATAATAGCCAGCAGGATACTAATAGGAGTGAGAAACTGCTACAACGCTGTCCTGTACTGAGGTCCAGTGATGAATCTAAACAGCCATCATGGAATAGATTCAACAGAAGAAGAAGTGATTCACACACATCACGCAATGATTCAGCCGTGTGTCAGCGATGTTTTTGTAAAGATAAAGATGCTCCTGTTCCTCTGATGGACAAGCGCGCCCTTTATAAAGCATATTGATTGGACAGACTGGAACCTCCTCACATCTACATCTTTTCTCATCTCATCGCTGCCCCTGAGGGTCAACACAGCATCTCTGGTAATTGGAAATGCAGGCCAACCCTCACAGTGAAGGGCAAAAACAATTTTGGCCAGGATGGGCAGTAAAAGGGACTGAAGTCTGTGCCATTCTGCTGTTTCTGTGGGGCTGAGTTTAGTGTTTACAGCCTGCGGCGGTGAAAGTGTCGGCCTCCTGAGTTTAGCTCTGACAAATCTCTGAAACCTGCCCGGTGTAAACCTGGAGGCAAAATGAAACAGAGAGCAGCAAATATAGAAAAAGGCCCTTTGAAAGGAACTCATATCAATAACATTGACTAAAACGTGGAAACACGAGAAACGTACATCTTCAAAAATATCAAACCGCACAGTTTCTGTACGAACTTGAGTCCACCGGAGAACAGCTCAGAATAAAACAGCATCACTGCAGAGCCCGCGGGGTCATGTACAAAGCTGGTTTATATTTGAGGCGAGCCTTTAGACTGAGTGAGCCACATGATAAGAAACAGCAGTGAGTGTGTTCATATATTTGAGCAGTGCTGGGCAGTAATGTCACTAATAATTGTGACGTTAGTAATTTAACTTCATTTTTTTAGTGGTTGTGTCGTTCTCAAAATCAAATAACGTTTTAGCTGGTTTTTAGTGCTGTGACGAACACAAAAGCCACATTTTCCCACATTTTTAAAATGATTGAAGTTGAACTGCTTGAAGCGGCACTTTCTGCTGAGCTCTCATCTCATCTCAAGATCTCATCTCATCTCGACAGTGACGCCATCTCCAAACGCCGAGGTACTCTCGTATTGTGATCACATCGCAGACTTCACTGCATACACACACAAACACATACACACACACACACACACACACCACTGATTGTTGGTGGGCCTCAAGGAAGCTGGATGGGCCAGTTAAAAAAAAGACAAAGGTCCTTTTCAGTGCGGTATTGAGGACAGCAAATCAGCAGCCTACCAGCTCATGTGTCGCTGTCCTCATCTCAGTGCTGAAGCGGACAAAGACACACACCTTGGCAGTAAGCCTAACTTAATTTGTCTCTGTTAAATGTTCAATATTGGGTCGAAATGAGTGGGCCCAGGCCAAATGGTAGCACCGCAGGTGAAACACAAACGCACACACATTCCCTTTACTGAGAGATGTCAGAGGAGGAAAGCGAAGAGGAGCTTTTACCAAAGGAGTCACCATGGCCCTACCAGATCATTACATGAGTTTCTGTAAAATAACAGAGAAAAGTCATGAGATCATGTGATTACTCTGCCAAGGCGAAGTTGTCAGGAAGAGATGGAGGAAAATGAAAAAAAGACAGTAAAGGAAAAATCTGTATTTTCAGTATAACTTTTAACACATACAAGCAAATGACTCAAATAAAAAAGGGAAATAGTGTTAAATAAGAATTTCTTGATCGTACACTGAAGAGGATTAACTGATTTTACATGGATGTTAGACTTAGGATTAGAATTAAACACTGATAGTAAAAAAAATCAGTTTACCAAATTTTGGATATTTTTTGGTGACGTAAAAACCCAAATCCTGCATAAGATTTTAAAAGCTTACTTTATATCTGTATGTATAATTAGGTTATATTAAATGTTACCTTGTATACTCTTAATTGTAAGTGATGCTTGTTAGTACAAGCTACTGCTTATACACAGGTTTTGAGCCCCGAGAATAAAAAAATATCGTTCAATAATAAGCAAGTTATTTATTATGAGTTATTAATAAACAAGAAATATTTAGAGAATAAAGTTGGTTCAGTGATGAAAATAAAAAAAAGGAACGTGAATGTATTTAAGCTACGTTGGTCATATTTGACAAGGCTCATAGGTGGGATGAAGCAAAAAAGTTTTATTACACCAAAGCTAAAATAACAAAGTACAATACAAATTTCCCAGCAATGGCTGGAGCACCAATCTGAAAATAAAGACAGAACAAAACTCAGCAAATGGCTGGGATCAAAACTACTAAGTCCAAACAAACAAGAGATCAAGTTGCATGCAACGAAACAAGGGATCGAGGCACATGGACGCGAACACAACAAACTGGCACAGGACAAAGGAAGACACAGACACAAGGTAAGGGAAACAGCTGGAAACAATCAGGGCACTCAACGACATGGAAGTAAAACTAGAAACGTTACTGAAAAGTAGACTCCAAAATAAAAGCTGACAAACACACACACACACACACACACACACGGAAGACAAGACATGAACATAGAATCAGACTTGACACAAGCCAGACATAACAACATTGTTGTACCAGAAAACACATTTTGAGACTGAGAAACCGCACATATCATAAATTAATTCAGAACACGTTAACACTCAAACTGGGGTTGAATATGCAGAGAGGAAAGTATCTGTGTCTGCAAAACCTCTCTGACTTTAGCTCATGGATTTCTTCTTTCCTTTTTAAAGATTCACAGCATCAGATAAACGAAGGTCCCTGCAGCTAAGGGTGAAGGACGGTCAATAAAATATTGTTAGACCTTAGAGTCAAATCTAGCTTTTGGTCTTTTAATGGATTTTTGTCTGAGATAAAAGTGTTGTGCCCTTTTCCCAGCCTTATCTTTAAATGAATAATGCTCACTCTTTGCTAAAAAGAAAGCCGCAGGGCTTGTTTTTGTGTGGGTTTCTTTCCAACAGTTTCCATTTATACACAAAGAGCTGCAAGACCCCCACAAAATCACTGCTGAACAACTCTAAGCACACAATCCCCCATCCATCAATCCCCGTCCAGACTCTTATTACTCCAGGCTGAAGCAGCAGGGCAACAACAGCAGTTCAGGTCTCCTCAGAGCTCTCTCCATCTCTCTCCAGGGGACCCCAAAGAAAGGCGAAACCTCTCCAGCAGGTCCCGGTCTGCTCTCCTCCCATTAATCTGCAGCTCCATACACGTCCTCGGGGAGATGTTCAGAGGGGCATCCAAACAAGGCGACTGAACTACCTCAGAGCCCTTTCTTGTTATGTTCAATTCGTTCACCTTCTGGTGCTACCTGATGGTGCAGTGCAAACTCTACATGATGTCTCCAGCACCGTTTTTAACAACTAAAAGACAGCCTGTCTGTTTAGTAAACAAAAACCTGACACACTGGCAACAATTTCAAGCTCTCCTGCCGAGAGTTAGAAGGAACGCTGAATAAAACGCCCCTGTGTGAAGCTACAGCCAGCAGTCTGCCAGTTTAAATTAGCACAAAATCTCTTTCTGAGGAAATGCGAGCTCTTTGATTAAAGCATCAAACTCTGTGCAAGCTGAACAAAGGAAGTGAGTGGGAAAATATCTACTTTTACAGACAGAGGGAAAG
Source organism: Labroides dimidiatus (assembly GCA_030710495.1). Classification (NCBI taxonomy): domain Eukaryota; kingdom Metazoa; phylum Chordata; class Actinopteri; order Labriformes; family Labridae; genus Labroides; species Labroides dimidiatus. Next base: position 6,517,308 of record CM061150.1, on the reverse strand, counting down.
ACCTCAGTGACGCCTGTCGGCCTGCATGTCACCAGCACAGAATCAGAAGAAGTAGACAGCACCCAGCCGAGACTATAAAAAATTAATACAGCACTGAACCGTGTAAAAGTCCAACACGCTGTGATGGCAAATAGATCTCATTAGAATTAACTCTTCAGCTTCAGACACATGGATGGATTCAAATCAATGACACATGTGCAATTAATGTTCAAGATGTCTGTATTTAGATAGTCTGACATGAGACAAAAAAGACTTTCTTACATATTTAAATACTGAAAAAAAATGTACAAATGCAAGCTGCAGTTTCAGGACCTTAGTTCTGGTTCTGCTACAGTTAGGATTAAGGTTACGGTTATAATATAAGTAGAAACACGATTGAAAATGAGTCCTTTGGCTAACTCTGGTATATTTACATTTGTCTAAATGTCAGTTTGTGAAAGCTGTTCCATTTTCAGATCGATCCATCAATGAACTGATCGTTAAATTCACTCCTTGGCGAGCACTAGGTGCTGTCACAAACAGCAAGCGTCTTAGAACTGTGGCCTAGATCCTGGAACTGAATCCTAGATCTGTAGCCTCCAGAGGCCTGTACTGTGAAGCTGGATTTTCAGTCCCACAATTCTGGTTCACTTCTTACAGGGATAAATCGCCATGGTTACTGATGCTAAACGGCTAGCCTGCTCCATAAGTGGGAAAGCACCACCTCCTGACCAATCAGCTCTCTTGGAAAACAGCCCGCCCATTCTGAGAAGATCCTGTCCAAGTTGGTTGGTGTGTGGATCATGAAAGGAGCGCTTAGGATAGAAAGAGTTTTTAGGGATAGATGTGATCCTTTTGATGTCCACAATGACACCCTGTACCAAAAATACAGATTTTCACTACTGCAGACTGAGAGTGTTCTAAAAGTTCTCCCAGAAGGATAACCCACAAAAAGTCGCAAACAACCTAAGATTCATTCATACTCCCTTTACGTAGGAAAATATGTTTTTCCGTTTCAAACCATGTTACCTTCACTGCAGATATACTTCCAGTCAAGCCTGGCCATGCCCAGAGTCAAAAGTTTATGCAACAACAAAGGGAGGCAGTGCTGTTGGAGGTGGTGGTTGGTGAGGCTGTTAAATACATCCTGACTTGAAGACAGAGAATTCTTTTCTCTAGTTCTGCCAATGAGAGAACCTGAAGTGTCATTTTCAGTACTTCAGGATGTCTGTAGGGACATTCGATCACTTGCCTATCAAAGTAACATCATACGGATGCTTGAAGCTCCTCACCAACTCGCAAAGTTTTTCTTCAGAAAGTTCCTCCATTGTTGTTTCTTTTTGTGTCTCACTGGAGCTACGTATCAGAAAGTAACAGCAACACTGCCCCCATGGGTTGGTCCTGATCCGTCAGCTTAACAGAAACGTGCAGAAATATGGATGAAACGCAGAACGTAGAGCACAAAGAGCCTTAAGTGGACAGGATGAGTGAAATTGAATTTCTTAAACAAATCAAGGCCTTAAGAGAGAGAAACAGAACTATCAGTGCAAAACAGCTGAACAGACCCTGAGATCATAGGAATGACTCCTTCCAGTGAACACAAAGGTGGCCTAGAAGCCTTGAAAGAGAACACACGGAGCTGTGGTAAAAAAGAGGTGCAGTGATCAAACTTTGAATGACAAAGATGAACCGACACAAAACCCCCAAAATAGAATATTCAGAAAGAGCCACAAAGGTCCAAACACCTCTCTCCATCTCACTGAAGTTTGTCGCTCTGATTCCTCAGAGCAGCTGCTGTAAAGACGACATGTGACTTCTGATCAACAGGTTTCATCCTTAACTGTATCAGTCATCCCTGCACCTCCAGTGAAAACCTGCTCTGTCAGACGCAGCGTGAAGTCATCACGTTGCTGAATGTGTCCTCTGTTCTTCCTCTCTTCTTTCAGAGCCAGTATGTCATCATCAAACTGATCAGATGAGAGAGAGAGAGCAGTTAATCTGTAATCCAGAGGCACTGATTGGAAGATTAGATTGTTTATTCCGGCGTGCTTTGTTAGCGTTTCTTCTGGTTTTGTAATGAGAGTGACTTTTGAAAATACTTTGAGAGGATTTTAGAGGAAAAAGAAGTTATCAGCTGCAGTGGAGGGTTTATCAGATACATGAAAAGAAAAGACACTCCATTGTATTTTTGTAACAAAGACCTTTTTGGATCCAGAGTGAACTCACTGTGAACTTTTACCCCCTTAAACTTCATATAATGAAGGAAAAAGATATTTATCAGCCTGAATGTTTTCCTTGTTGGTTTTTGATGATTTGATTCAACTCTGAAAGGCAGAATGTAACCAGACCAAACAATCCACGGAGCTCCACTTTCTAAAACTCGTGCATTAAAAGGCAGATCAGGTGTCAGAGTTATGGATGCAGGTCTCAGAGCAGTGCAAGGTTACGGTGTCTCAGACGGGGATCAGTTAGAGAGATTAATGAACCTCAATCTGCTGACATGACGGGTTTGGACACAACTGCTGCTTCACCGTGCTCTGATCACATCCAGTCATTCACAGTTTGGATAAATGTTTTCATGGCTGAATGTCTGAAACTCTTCAAGGTGCAGTTACTGCTTTGCTTTTCTCAACATCAGCTGTCCTGGCTTTAATCTCTCCATGCCTCAAAATAAGAAAAATTATGGTCAAATTTTTGAATAACACCTTAAAAAAAGACGTGTTTCAGGAGATCTGGATTCATTTTTAGTGACATCCAAGACTTCAAACCTGCCATCAAAACTCTGAGCTGCTTTAAAGCATCTTTAGCACAAATCTCTTCAAAGTCAGCGCTCTGCAGGGGGAACTCTCCTCATCACGAGCCCTCGTGTGCATCAAAGCGGGAGCTGCACAGGTGATCCTCCACCGTGTTTTCATCCAGGTGTGAGTTCTCAGCTTTGGAGTCCTCATCAAAGACGTCTCCTGCAGGAATTTGGGGACGTTAGATATTCATAGTCACCTGCTCAGCTCCAGCTCATGATACAGGACCGGTCACACTGCTTAAGAGCTCAGAAACATTCATTTCTCTGTACTCAGGTGATTTAAAATCAAACTGTGCTTCTTATTACGAGCTTTACGACATCGCTGCATCGGTCTGTGTCATTTAATCCCTGCAGGATGTAAACATCACACATCTAAAGCACAAAACTGATAATTAAAGACTTTTAAAGCTACAACACGGATGTTCTGTGAGTGCAATCCACTGCAGTCATAGAAATGAACATTTAACTCATTGAAAATAATGGTGCACATTTTAAATAAAGTCATTAGCACATGAACAGCAGCCAACACTGACTGCAGCTGATTATCACATCAGAAGTAGAAGAACAGAACATTCATCATGTGTTGGTTTATAAGCACAGTGAGATACATTATTGTTGCATTCATTATTATTAGTAATTGATCCTGTTCAACAAATGAATAAAACCACTGAGTCGCTGTAATCTTCAACCTTTTTGATCTTCAGTTATATTCATGAATGTCTTCTAGCTGAGAGCAGGTCATGGATAACAACAGCAGAGAGAAATGATGTGAACGAGTCTTGATCCAATTATACAATTACTCAAATCACAAGAGATACAAGAGATAAATTCATTCATTCGACCTTTATTAAACCTCGAGACGCCATTGAGAGCAAGCTCTCATTTACAAGGACATAGAATGTAAGAAAGAAAGAAAGAAAGAAAGAAAGAAAAAGAAAGAAAGAAAGAAAGAAGTTTCACATCATCCAGACGAACAGGAGCTCTTCTTCCAGCGTGTCCACTGAAATCCACTGAGAGCTCAGAATCTGAAAAAAGAAGGCAGAAAATAAAAAAGTGATTATTTTTTTCATGTTGATGAATAATTCTCTTTAACGGAGACAAAGCCGAACACACTCACTCGTTTCCTCATATCCTCGTGATTTATCGTGTGTTGTAATCTGTGAAGAAAAACATGTTTTATTGTGGTGAAATTCAGATGTTTTGCTTTGTCTTTATACATATATTTTTTTTTGCTGTTGTTGTTGTTGTTATAGAATGGTGTGACCTTCATCAAATGTGTGAATTAAAGTTATTCTTCCGTTAACGGCAGATAAACACAAACATCATGTGTTTCATGGTTTCTCATTTCTGCTCATTGACGTGAATGAACTCTGAAATCTTTGGGACAGTCTCTTCTTTTCAGACCAACAAGCAGAAGGAATTTGTTCAACGGTTTCAGGCTTTGAGAGTTTAAACAGAAGCTGTTGGAAACTCTTCTGATGTTTGTGAGTAAAAGAAAGTTTAACTTCATGTAAATAATCACAGCAGGTGCTGCTTGAAGGCAGAAAACTGTGAACAATCCAGAACCTGAATAATTGAATGATCCTCTCTCTCTCTTTCTCTCTCTCTCTCTCTCTCTCTCTCTCTCTCTCTCTCTCTCTCTCTCTCTCTCTCTCTCTGAAGCTCAAACTTCTTTCTGACTCTTCCTTGTAAATGTTTCCATCTTGTGATAAATTCAGTGTTAAGCATGTTGAAATGACACAAATAGAAACTAACGTGCTGAGATATGAGCTCAGGCTGAAAGAGTCTTGGGATGAGCCGTCTGGAGGGTGTGATAAATCCACAACGAGACTCAACATTTATTAAGACGTCGTTCTCACTCCGAGCGCTGGTAATCACGGCCCAATCAGACGCAGCAGTCACACACACTGAACACAGCGTGGAGTGTGACCCTCCAGAGTGAAAGACAGTCGGATGGTTTGACTCAACAATCAGCTCCCGGCTCAAACACCTGATTGGCTGGTTTTGTCTGCGCTCATGTAAAAATCAGCCTCTTGGTAAGAAGGGATTACACGCTCTTCAGCTCTCACTGGAGACGAGAAAAAATCCATTATTCTGTAGTTTAACACACACACACACACACACACACACACACTGCTGAGAATGATTACAACAACCTTTGATTGCTTGTTAACTCTTTCCTAACAGCTCACAGAGACCATCCTGTCCACTCTTCACTTTGGACGGCCACATTAAAGCCGATTTGATTGGCTGTTGCTAGGATTCAAACTATCCTCCCTTGACATGATGAGATTGGTGCAGACTCGACACTTGAATGTGTCGCATCATTCCACACACTATGCACTTCAGAAATACTCGGGATGCAAAGAGGGGGAAATGTAATGAGAAAAGTTGGAGAGACTGGCTGTGGGACCACAGACAGCAGCTTGGAGGGAGATTGGATGCCTGCAGGAGGGCTGATACTGAATGCTCTCACAAACACTGTGAAGAACACGACATGTTTTCTCTGGTCAATAGCATCATACACTGTGGAGGAAATCTCTTTTTTCATGTCTCCACTGGGATATTTCAGTATCGAAGCTCCGTGGCTGCCAGAAAAATGTGGTTAACAACAAACTGAAAGCAGACTGTCCCTGATAAGCCTGAATCAGTGTCCTCGAAATACCTCTGCAGTTCAAGGAAACGGGTTTCGACCACTTTCATTCCCTCCATGCAGAGAGAAACTGCTCCTTACATCATGCTGAAATCACAAACAGTAACCTTTCAGTCATGGGCACTCAGACATTTCTTATGATGAGCTAATTCAACACATTTTTCAGAGAATATCTATAATGAACCAATCAAAACCAAGCATTCAATGCAAACATGTAGTACTGGGTCATTAGTTCACAATTAGGTAAGTATTTACACTGAAATACTTCTATGCAAGAGCTTAAATCCAACGTGTTGCCGGCATAAAATTCAAAATGAGTGAATATTTGCAAAATAAGCAAAGTTTATCAGTTTGAACACTAAATATGTTCTTTTTAGTGTATTCAGTTAAATATTAGGATTTGTAAATCAGTGTATTCTGTTTTTATTTGTTTTACACAGCATCCAACTTCATTTGAATTGAGGATGTAAGACATATTTAGTCAGATGGAAGAAGTACCAACTTTTCTCGTCCAAATGCAAACAAGTCCTGGCAGATAAATTCAGGCTGAGTTGTCAGGATGTATCAAATATGAACATAAGCCCAAGGGGGAGGGTGGGCACAAGAAAAGGCATTAGCTGTGGTGTAATTGTCTGTAAATGGTCCAAAACACTGAATGATGTGGGAGTGGAATGCATGCTGGCACGACCGATAATCCCCTTGTAATGAGAATTCACCAGATATCATAAGCTTTGTTCATGGCCCTGCATCTTAAAGAGCTTAGTCACCAGAGCAGTTACAATGAGCCAAAGAGCAGGAGATACCATGAGACAAAACGGAGAATAGTTCAGCTGGGCACAAAACTTAATCAAATATTGCAACACAAAAGGCTTAAAATAAAGCTGATTTTTTTGTGATATAAAAACAATATCTTTGCCTGTAAACCTGAAAAAATCCCTCAACAAGCTGTTCTTTTGATTAAACAGGAAAACTCAGTCTTTGGCTCTTGCTGTAAGATACAGATGAACCAAGTCTCACACATTCAGTGATTAAGGTTTGAAAAAACAAAACAAAAAAACAACTGAAATATATATAGCACTAGCATCTAGGTCTGGTCAATTCGATATATACAGATCTCAGCCTACCAGACCGCTTACTTTTATTTATTTATTTATTTATTTATTTATTTATTTATTTATTTATTTATTTATTTATATTATCATTATCATCATTATTCTTTTTTAAGGGGGGTGGGGTGGTTCGCTCGTGATTCGCTTAAAAGCGTCAACAAAAAGCACGTGTCGCCCTCTCGCTTGCCGTACTTAGTTCCGCTCTTCACTGTAGTGGAGTCTGCTGCCTGTCAACTCAACAAAAACGACTCGCAGTGAGCTGCAGCCACTCAGACACTACAATGGATGGTTTCACTGGTTCGAAGAGTATGAAAGAAGACGGACACTGTCAGCAGGTACTTTTATTCACCGTCTTCACCCTTCTTTTTGTTTTTACCGGTAATAGCCTCAGACTATAGTTAGCATTAGCTGCACTGGATGTGTCGCATCAGCGGAAAGTTGTATGTGTGGAGCAGCATGGTAAAGGCTGTTGGCATTTTACACACTAATACAACATTAATACAACATTAATACAACATATACAGCGCCTTGTTTCGTGTTATCTGGAGTGCTATGTGCCCACGTATGTAGTTCGCCTGCAAATGTTTTAAAATGATAAGTGCGCGGACTTGAGACGCCAAACCTGACAGTTTGTTTCTCTTTAGTAAACAGAGCAGTGTGATAGAAAAGCATCTCACAGCGACAGACTACTGCTGCTAAAGGAGCACAGGAATAGTTTATATCTAGGATTTCACTGTAGGGATAATGTTGGGTGTCTATTAAACTAATCTTTAAAAGTTTTAAAATGATGGAAATACCCAGCATGACCAGATTATGAGGAAGAATTGTTTATATCGTTTACAAACCCAAAGATGTTTATAACAGTAATGACTAAACATACAAACCTTTGCAAGTTTATTTTGTTTTCAGGGATCATTTAAGCCATCTGCTTGACCCAGCTGTCTTTGTGCGCAACTTAGCTAAAGATGTCTGTTTGTATTTATTTTTCCTCTGGTTTCTGTATTGGTTCACCCTGCAGCATAAAGCACCTTTGATCTCCAGTATCACTTTTTAAGTGTCATACTTTGAGGACATTGATCCTAATCCACAATTTATAGTGAGATTATCACCACCAATGTAGGTCATTTATAAAAAACTATTATTTGTTTAGCTTCCTGATTGGGTCGGATAGGACCGGATTGATTTAAGGCACATCAAAGGGTCTATGACAACACCATGCCAGCTGATGAAGTTTGAGAAGAGAGATCTGTGTTTTTCTCTGCTGAGAACGACTTCTAGAATTAATTTAGTGGTGATGGTGGACACTGGAGCTGAACTGTCAGACAATGAAAGGAAAGAAGAGAAGAAAGAAGGTAAACGGTAGTGTGATAGAGCACAGGCTAAAACATAAGCTAAAGGCTAAAACATGGCTAAAGCCTAAACAAACTAAAGGCCAAAACATGAGCTAAAGCTTATAACATGAGCTAAAGGCTAAAACACAGGCTAAAAATTAAATCATGAGCTAAATGCTAAAACATGGGCTTAAGGTTAGACAACAGGCTATAAAGGCTACCCACACACTAAAAGTTAAATCATGAGCTAAAGGCTAAAACACCGGCTAAAAGCTAAAACATGAGCTAAATGCTAAAACACAGGCTAAAGGTTAGACAACAAGCTATAAAGGCTACCCATACACTAAAAGCTAAATCATGGGCTAAAGGCTAAACCACAGGCAAAAAGTTAAATAATGAGCTAAACGCTAAAACGTGGGCTAAAGGTTAGGCAACAAGCTATAAAGGCTACCCACACACTAAAAGCTAAATCATGAGCTAAGGCTAAAACATGCGCTAAAGGCTAAACATTGAACTAAAGGCTAGAACACAGGTTAAGCTGTTTGTGATAATGTTCATTCCAACCCACATACAGAAGTTATACTGCAGTGATCTGATCAAACTAACTAGCACTAAAATAGCCGGCTACTAAACTACGAACTGACAACGATTGCTTGTTGTCCAACAGCGCTGCGTGACTATTGTTGAATACCTTATCTTGTTGCGTTGTATCTTGAAAAAAGGCTGTCTTGAAAAAAGAAAAGTAGTGTTAAAAAGACAACGTGATCTCCATTCATTTCCAAAACAAAAACATGCCTTGTTAAGAGTCATGTCATCAGAACAGTGTGTGCGTGATTCCAGCCATAATGTGTCGTTGTGCTGCACTTCAAACAGACAGTCCTCACAGACCCTTTAAGCACTTCTCTCCTCACACACCGCCAGCTATGAGAAATTTAGTCAACACAGGTTTGCTCTTTGCATTTTGACAGGTGTATGAGCACTGTGTGAGTGATACAGAAATAATAACATCATCATTGTGGTGTTTTATCATCCTGTTCGGAGAACCAGCCGTTGACGAGGGCAAAAATGAGAGCTCACCTCTGAAAATGTGAGGCTTCATTACCGAAGATGCCCTGTAAATTAAGTCATTTCCAAAAGGCTCATGACGAGGTTCATTACTTTGGAGAGATTTAAAGGATGACTGAGGCTTTAATGTTTACCCTAATGCTGGTGATTCATGTACGGTGGCCTTCAGGTCCAAGGATTTAGGTCTAATAAAAGGCTACAGCATGTTTTCAGAGGTATTAAACTAAATCTTAACACCACATTTTGCAGAAAGAGGTTTTGCTGATGGCAAAGGTTAATCCTCCTATTTATTATAAATGAAGACGATATTTGTTTGGGTCATTGGTGTCAGAAATACAACCTGACTCTGGGCGGGAACAATGATCTTTTAGATGCTTTAAGCTCTTATTGGGTTGGTAGTTATCTCTGTCTGCTGCACGGCTGCAGGCCAATATACTTCAAGTCTAAGAGGCTGGAAACATCAGTTGTCAAATGCTTGTGCTTCAAAATCCCTACAGTGGTAATCAGTTTAGGATAATGATGTACGTTAATTTTATGGCTGTTAACCACTCGATTAATTTACCAGTTATTGTGGCACTAATTTGCTCAATTCATCTTCTCAAATGTGACAGTTTGAAACTTTCTCTGTTAGAGCACTTTAAACCCCCCAAGGATAACCCGTATTTAGTGACTGGTCGAGGTTTAATCGTGTTGTATTCCTGCCTCATATTGTGAAACTTCTGAAAGCATAAAAAAGACTTTGGACGTCATGGAAGAGTTTGAACAAAGCGGCAAAAAGGATTTCTGATTCTGAGAGATTTTTGAGTTCACATGCAGGTAAAACCTCGTCTCTGATAGACTCAGCTTCCTCTTGTTTTCTGTTTATGCCGTGAAGGATCAGGTTCAGAAGTTTACCTGCCTCATTCCTCTTGGACCTGATTTATTTAAGCTGCATTAAGGACTGCAGCACTGAGATGTAATAGGGGTGTCGATATCGGTCATGTCAGCAGGTTGCGCTTCATTAATCTGTCTGATTGATCCAGCATCCATGTTGTTCGGTGACCTTGCTTTGCACAAATGAAAACTGCAGCCGTGCTGGTGTTACCTGATCTACTACCTGCCCTGATTGATGGATCTGTGCTTGACTTATTGGCGGCTCAGGACAGAGACAAATGTGCACTGGTGATGTGAGTGCTGAGGAGATGTTTGGGGTGTTTTATCCTTGTTGTGTGTAATTTTAAGCTTATATCTCATAAGCATTTCATAAGTTGAATACTCAAATGGATAAACTCAGTGATTGCTGCTTTACATGGGCTGTTTTCAGTATGTCTCTGAGGACTCCTGATATTGATGTGTTTGATGCTCATCTTGTCATGGGTTGGCTTTACATTTCTAGCAAAATTGGCAACCAATTTTCATTAATTGATGTATTTATTGTATGAAATCTTTGACTTGACTTAGTGGTCAAACCCTCAGGAGACCTCACACTCAAAAAGCATATTGCAGGTTATTTTTTTTTCCTTTTGTAAATTATCTCTTAACCTTGTCAGATAATGTCTGTAAAACAAGTCAGTCATTGATTTTATGTTATACAACCCAAAAGGCTCAGATTTAGAGGAAGAAGTGTCTGTTTTCAGTACAGCTCAGTCATGAACTTTGACCGAGATACGGACACTAATGCAAAGCTCACGACCAATATCCAGAAGGCAAAGAGTTTTAATAAGACAAGCAGGGTTTGGTAAACAGGTGATCAGTCCAAAACAGGCAAAGGTGTCCGGTAAACGTGAGATTAAAGACTTGCCATGATAAACAGACAAGATTCAAAACAGCTAAGACAGGAGGATGAAACAAGGCTGGAATGAAGACAGTGAAGTACAACGAACTGGTGATGAGACAGACACATGAGGTTAAATACAAGAGGTAGTGAGGGATAATGACACATAGCAGGAAAGAGGAACAAATCTAGAAAACAGTGACAAGGGTTAGACATTTCAAAATAAAACAGGAAACCAAAATGTTTTTTTTTCAACATGTTGTCATGTGATGTAGCAAAGTGGACTCACGTTCTTTGACTCAGCTTTGTTCTAGGGCTGCAACTAATGATTATTTTTGTTGTCGACTAATCTATCATTTATCTTTTCGATTAGTCGATTAGTCACGATTATCTTCTTTATTTTTAAGCACCTATTTTGGACTTCTGTGTCCAGCAACCGAACTTGCTTAAATCTTCACACCTTTCAAAGTTACCCTGTTATACTCTAACAATGTATGTTTTTAAAAAAAATATATTAAATACTGACCCATGAAACATTTTTCTGTCATATAGTTGGTATATTTTTCAACATAGCGGCTCAGGGGTGTCGGCGTTTAAGATGTTCGTGCATCACCGTAGTGCTGCCATGGAATGAAAGCTGAGCTTCACAGAGATTGCATTTAATGTGTTTCATTGGTTTATTTTCAGTGAAATGTTTCCAAACTCTTGAAACTTTAGATCGGAGTTTACGGAGTTTGCTGGCAGCGAGCGATTCTGCCCGGTGTCGGCGTCAAGGGGGGGGGGGGGGGGGGGGGGGAAATAATATTAACATTCTAGAATTCATTTTCCCTCCTCTAAATTAGAGGTACCTTTAAAGTTCTGTTACCGTTTGGGTTTCCTTGTTAACGTAAACGTTTCGTATTTAATCGCTGTTTAATGTGTTTAATATTGGTGCGCTTAAGCGCGCATAGTTGTGTGCACACCGGAGGGAGAGGAGAGAGAGAGATGCGTGACTCTCAGCTGTGGTTTAGTGCCTTCCTGCGGGCGTAAATTTGAACTTTGTACAATCTGTTGAGTGATTCTTGATGTGTGTTTAAATGGCTATCATAGACATAGCTATACAGAATAAATCCAGGCATGATCAAGACGTTGTGCCCCCCTGCTGTTGTCTTGATGCCCCCCCCCTTGAATTTTGTCTGACGCCGACTCTGATTCTGCCTCCAGCACAACCTGTAGTCACTACAGTGTAGTGTACTGCAGTTACAGCTGCATGACGCATAAAGCGGTCCATGTGTGATTTTTATTTACAACAACAATAGCACGACGAGTCGACACTGATTTTTTCACGTCGACGAATTTGTGTAATCGACGTTGTCGATTATGTCGACTAATCGTTGCAGCCCTACTTTGTTCCATCGGTATAACAGGTGGAAGTGAGTGAGAGTGGGCGTTTCAGGTCATGTTTATTGTGTTTCTTCAGTGTTTTATTTTATTTGACAGTTTATTTAGATGGTTAACCGTTGCGTTCACGCTGTATGCAGAAATACGTGCTCAACAAGACATAGAGTCCACTCTTTCTCCAGCAAGAAGAAAAATGGAGTTAGCCTTTGTACTTGGGTTTGTTATGTTCAGGTGATGAGACGAAACTTTATTTCTGCATAGGTCACAAAAAACACAGTCGTCCAGGCTCTATTATGACGGCTCAAAGTGTGTTTTATGATCAGTTCTTACACTTATTGCTCATTTTTTCAGCTATTGTGTCTGATGTGAACACAGAATCAGCAGCAATTCACTTCTTTTCTTTGTGGAACTGCACGAGGACTTGCTTTATGTTTTTATTTTTGCTTTAATTCTCTCATCTTGTTTGTTTTTTATTTTTCTTTTCTTAGATCTGTTCATATCTTAGCCGTTCAGCTTCAAATTTGGCTTGCTTAGGTTGTCACTTACAGGTAAAAATTTAAGAAATAAAATTCATCAGTTACAGCATTTTAATTGGCAGAATGTGTAAATACCGTTTGGAGTTATTCATGCGTCCCTTTGCCTTTAAACGTCCAGCTTTTGTCTCATAAAGAGAAGTATGTGTCCTTCAGGAGTACAAAGTCAGTTTACGAAAATGCATCAGCACAACAGCACATTACACTCACTTACCACAGCCATATGGCCGACATTATCATTACTTGAAATGATTGCCAGTGTTGGGGAGTATGCCTGCTCTGGAAGTCCTTATACACAGAGTGCATTGTGTTCTTAATTATCGCAGCATCTAATTCAGATGAAAGCTTGTTCAGGAATATCAATGAGGTTAAGAGTCACACAGACCAGATGCAATATAGTTAGAACATAATTTGAATGTTTTGTGTAAATGACCGTTTATGGGAAACACATGTCTATCATAGACTAAACAGATATTTTGCATATAGAGGACATTGAGTTCAGTAATTTGCACATGTTGATAGAAGGGATCAAGGGGCTGTTTTTCAGCCAGTACTAACAGAACCTTCATTAGGGAACAAATGGTTACCTTGTACTTTTTAGTTTACCTAGAAAGTGCTTTATGTGGGAAAGCAAAGATAGACTGATCCATGATAAATATTTTATCTACCATGTATCACCATAAATGATAATGTGCACCCACTCAGGGTAAAAAGTATTTGCATTCATATATTGAACTGCTTGATCTGACATTTCAAAAAGGCTTTCAGATGATCACCAAAGCAAGATTTATGTCTATAAAATCCAAGCATTAATTGAGACATAAGATGTATGTTGTTTTTCTGATCAGTTTTAAAGTCAGGGTTGGTAGTCACTGAAAACTAGCATGAATTTGAATGTAGCATCTCCGTTTAGCTCCCGCCCCTCCACACTTAGAGCTCCTCCAAAACAAAACACCTGCTTTCATGCATGAGTGCCACTGATTAGCGACCACGTGATCGTGACTGATTCAAAACCACAGACTCAAACCGGTCCTCAGTGCATCGTTTTGTTTTGCACTACATTACCAGTCATCAGGATATAGGTAGTTTTTCTGTCGTTCTCACTGAATCAGGGCTAGTGCACGCCAGCGAAATGTACGTGCAGGAGGCGGGCAAAACAGCAGGAAGAGATTTGATTGGTTTAATAAATTGGACCCTAATCACTAGGATTGGCTGGTATTTTCCCAGGTTTACTCCTGCTGTAGACAGCAGATATTTTTCACTCTATTTTAAGAACACATCATGCATTGATTGCCATCAGGACATAAAGATCACTTTAACCATCTACATCTGATTACCAACACTGCCTTTAAATTCTGTGATCTATTGTTGGGACTCAGAACTTGTCTGTATCACTGCTCTTAGTCGGCCCTGTGCTTAAAGGTATCATATTCCTTTCCTCATTGTTTTTTTTTTTTATCAAACACTGTGCCCCCAACATTTTTCATGACTTATTTTGATTTCATCTGCTAAATCTGTCTGACGAGACTCATCTGCCAGAGGCCTTGTTGCTAATCTTAGCTCAGTGGATGGCACCACATTGAGAACATTTCCAGACTTCTGCAGCAAATTGTTTTCGTCCCTCGTGGGTTGAGGAAAGGTGAAGTTTCTCATTATGAGATGTTTCGTCGACCCTCAAGGGAATTTTGGAGCTGAGCTGAGGAAAATGAGAGAGGAGAGAGGATGCTATCTCAACAAAGCAATGACCTTAAGTTTGGCTCGTATAGAACTTCATGACACAGGATAACAAGGGAAGCGAATAGTACATTGTTTCAGTTCTGCCGAGCACAGCATTCCAACATATAGAAATCCATCTTTTTTTCTACTTATTCTTCCATACATTTTTTGGCCCCCACAAATTTTCATTGTTCAAATTTCAAACTGTTCAACATGTTCAGGAGAAGGGTGTGTATTTGATTCAAATTTCTAACCCTTGTAATTTTTAAAATATTTAGCATTCTCCAATTTTTTTTTGGCCCATTGAAATAAGAACAAATGATCCGTCACCATGGGAACCACACAGCTGATGATGTCAAAAGGGATTCGGGTTAGAGTTTATCCACCTGTTTTTCCAGAAGCCTATGGATGTTGACTTCCGCCAGCGGTTATCAGCTTCTGGTTGCCTTGCAACGATATCGCTGACTGCTGCCAGCAAGCTAACTCAAAACAACTCGCGTGAAATCATTAATGCTAAACAGGGCTCAGTGTAAACCTTTTAAATATCCGGACTATGACTCCACCTTTGATTTTTGTTCATTTGTTCATTGTTGCTTTCTTGCTGTTAAAAGCTGGTTATTAGAGAGGGAATGACAGCTAGGCTAACATCATCGGCTATGTGGTCTCCATGGCGATGTAAACAGAACTTTTAACCAGAAGAGCAAAACTGACAACTGCTACTACTCTGCTCCCCATCGCCTATGCCTAATCTTATTACTAATGAGCATCCATTTATAGATTTTAACACATCACATGCAACAACAAGCACAGTTAGAGCTCCTTTTCAGCACTCTGTCATCTCACCTGCTGTTATCAGGGTCGGGCAGAGCGACGTGCAGAGTGAGTGGTTGAGCAACAGAAAGAGAGAGAGAGAGCGATGAATGTGAGCGGAGCATAGCAGATGTTTGTTTATAGTTAATATCACATAGGGGGCTTTATGTAACACTTTCAGGGTTAAAGGCAGCGGCTTCCAGATCTGTGCATTCAATTTTGTCTTCAGTCAGAACGAGCTCTCCGTTTGTTTTTGAGGTCTATGTTTGGATCTTCTGACAGCCTGTTTTATTGTTTATTTCCGGCCCTCCTTCCAACATCTGCAATTAAACTTAAAACAGTCATAGTTTGATGTCAGAGTAATCTGTTGCTTAAAGTTTGCTTTGCTTCCTGAAGAAATTGCCCTTTTTCTCTTTCCAAAGGTGAACCATCTTCACAAATTGCATCCTGCTTGTTCTGGAAATGTCTCTAATTATTACTATTCATTGATTCACATCTCTAACAAAAGATTATTCAAGCTTACAAAAAAAAAAGCAAAAAGCAGGAGGAGGACAAACTGTGAGCAACTGAGCGTCCATTCAGCCTGTGTGTATGTGCACTCTCGCTTTGTGTGTGTGTGTTTCTGGCTGGAGGGGCGCAGCATGTTAACATATTTTATAAATGTCCTGTGGTATTATTTGGTCACAGAGGGCGTTATTAAAAAGTCTGACCTGATGTGAGAAGAATCACTTAGAGGAAATATTATAGATCAAGATCAGTAATTAACAGATAACAGGATTAAGACTCTTTGCAAACACAAATTGCGTTCACGGAGGCAGAGAGAGACCGACACAGGTGAGAGACTGTTATTATTATTTCAGGGCGAGTCGGGGAGAAATCAGCTGAACAGAGTGAAGCAGAAAACTTATAAAAATAAATAAAATATCACAGGAAACAGAAATATTGTGATGATCGTGATCATGCAGCCCCAATGGAAACCACACAGCTGATGATGTCATAAAGGGTTCCGATGTTATAAATAGGACTGGTGTAGTTCAGGTTAGGGCTCAGCATTTCAACATCCAGCATTTGCAGCAAGGAAATGCACCCCCCTCTTGTTATGCATTATCCTGTTCTTCATTACTGTTATTAGTTTACTGAACGTACTGAGACTCCTCCTGATTTGATGTGTTTGACGTAATCAGGTTGTCCCAAGTGTTGCTTGAACTCTTCAGAATTAATAAGTAAAGTATTTAACGCAGCACTCGAAAATACCGAAAGCCGTGTGATAATGGAAGGTAATGTCTATTAATTTGTTGCACAGGAGGTTTTGCAAACTTTTCAAAGTACCGTTTTATTTTAAGTCACACTAAAGTCATGTTTTCCTTAAAACTGAGACCCTTTCTTTGAAGTTTGCAACTGTTGCTGCACCAGAGGAGAAACCATTAAATCCTCCAGCAGTTATAACAGCTGTGGGTGCATAAATGGGATAATTTCACATTTGCCTCTCACCAGCACCAAATGGACCTTTTTATAACTTTAATTGCATTTAATTATGTCTAACTGAACAATAGCCTCTGAGTGTCACTGAGTGCACACTGATCCTGAGGAGCTTGAGTCAAAGAAAAGAAAAGAAAAAATCACCTTGATGTGAAAATTACTGGAAAAAAACTATAGTTACCGAGATTTTTTTCTTTTAATGAAATGAACCAAAAATTAACTCAGTGAAAATGATCAAAATGAGATTAATTTTTTAATTTGGTACGAACAACAACAAATAGTACGGCCACTATTTGTCTCCTTTAAATCCATTACACACTGCAGGAGCAGAAACCAGTTCAGATGAAGACATCAGACTGGCACAGTGACTCCGTTACAGTAACCTCCAAGTAGAGGTCTCGTGTTACCTTCTGCTTTTCTTCACTCAAACAGCTGTTAAAAATAAATCTCTGTCTTAAGTTTTAACATCTCCTTCCTTTCTGGGACAAAAATAAACTCTCTTCAGTGACAGTATGGGAGCATGTACGCTGGACGCTTCCCCGGAGGCTAAAAAAAATAAATAGAGCACTCACTCATACTCCAAATGCCACATGGGATATGTTGTAGTCCTTCGTATGTAACACAGAGAATGGATAAAAATGTCACCATGACCTTGCAGTTCTCACTTGGGAAAAAAACAAAGGCCCATTTTTAGTTTCAGGACACAGCCTGGAGCTTGAAAACAGGTTTCTCCTCATCACAAACACTGAGCTTCACTAAAATCACAGCGTTTACCTCCGGCGGACTGAATCACCGTTAAAACACCTCTCTGCTGCTTCCTCCATCAGCCCTGTGGTCGCTCATTTAGGCCCCGTGGCTTTCTGCTTTGGGCCGAATCTCCTCCTCAGACCTCAGTGGAAGCTGATCTGATGTGAATTCCTCAAAAGGTGTGAAGTCAATTAATTTCATACTCCAGTAACTCTGGAGGCTGCGATGACTTTGACAAGTGGAGGAGTGCTGGATGTACTTTTATGATCCAGTGAATTAGTTCAGTGTTTATAACAGAAAATGATTTCAGACACGCGTGACTTTTCTGAGACAGAAGCTGAACAACAATATGAGCCGTGTTTTAATCTTTATTCTGCTTTGATTACCTGATAATCTGAGGCCGACGCTGAAGGATGCTCATTTCCTGCACGCTCATTTGAGTCTTTGAATTTAACCTTCTCTTCAGGATGAGCTGAGAGGACTTTGTTTACAGTGAATAAATGTTTTCCCTGGTTCGTGCTGTCCTGTGAGAATATCATCCACATACTTCAAGCTCACGAGAACAGGAATTAGATTTTGTTGTGGGTTTCAAAGTCTTTGTGTCCCAGGTTTGTTTGGATTTTATGAATTTCCATCTGTCCGTCCTACTTTCCTGGTTTTATTGAGCTTTGCTTCAGTTTGTGTGATTAAAGGAGGAGTAACGGACAGAATAAACTATTCATTAAAGCTGGTTCTATCCAGGACAGATCGTTTAGAAGACTTGATGTTAAAGTAATGAATGAATGAATGAATGAATGAAGGCTTGTTTCTGTGACTTCTGGAGCTGCTGATCAGCTGTCAGGTAACTTTCACTGACTCCAGCTTTAAAGCCAGGATACAATCCTGTCAGAGCTCTGAATCAGCCAGACATCTGGATTAATGTGTGAAAGGATTAGGCTGGATTTCCTCTCTTTGGAGAAAGTGCTGGAATCAGAGGGAGTTGAATTCAACCTGTAGTTTTAATCATTTCCTTTTTGGCCTGTGAGTGTTTCACCTCCTCCATGAATATGTCTGGAAATGAAGATCTAATAACTGGCTTTTCTGCAAAGTTTAATGCTGAAATGTTATAACTCAGGTTGGACACCAAAGTGAGACGTGTTTCCTTTTTCTGGAAGGAAAGGATCTTTTTACTCAGAGGTTATAGAGGAGGGTAAGTCTGTGTTGAGCTTTCAGTAATCAAAACTAATGAGGGATTGTGTTCATCCACTCAGATTACTGCACACAGAAGCTAAGCACTGCTGGCTCTAAATTCACATACTGACTGGGTTTATTTTCTTTTATTGGCTTGAAACCCTAAGGATTATTATTCCTTGTTTCCGCGACTGCCTTCAGCGTGCTTAAATTCATAACGAAACATTGAGCTAGTACGAACCTAAACAATTTAACGGTTTTGAGCATAACTATCATGCCAAGACCTTTAAAAAAGTCTCTTACGACCGTAGTGAATTCTGAACAGGAAGTTCGGAAATTTGAGTTAAACATCGGAATTTGACGATTTTTAGGGTCCATATTTGATCAAACTTGTCTCAGTTTTTGTCTGTTTGTTTGTTTGTTTGATTTGTTTTGTTTTTTAGATCATCTTCAAAAAAAATTGTGTGCATACTAGACACACTGAAAATTAAAAGTCATCAAAGGGATTTTTATATCTCAATGGGCGTGGCCAGGGGAGGTCGCCAAAGTTGACGATTTTTCAGCTAAATGTAAATCTTGATAGAACTCATTTACAACATTGGATCTGTACCAAAACGCACACACATTAAGCCTTTATTTTTACTTTGTAAAAAGAAAAAAAGAACAGCTCCGAGCTTAAAGGTGGTATTTGAGCCTGTTTACTGGATATAAATGAATGTAAGGTACTCAGACAGTTAGCTGGAGGACAGTGATGTGATCTATGAGGAGCCTGAGCTATATTTAGGAAATACAGATGCTATATATAACAACGAGCGTTTTTATTAATGTGCTGAATCAGCTGAGAGAACCCTGAGGTGCTGAGTCTTGAGCTCCAGATTCAGTCTGATGTTCAAACTTCCTGTCTGACTCTGAACCCTGTCTCTGATGGTGGCCTCGGTTTACCTGGGAGACCACTGACAGCTGTTGGACAGAGAATGAGGAGTGACACGGTCAATTAAGGAGCTGGATTTAGCTCGGCCAGACCGTCAGATCAATGTGGTCCTATTTGAAGCTGGAGGGCTGGGGACTGGCACTCTTTTTCCAGACTAATAGAGATGCTACAAAGAGCAACCCCTGGACTGGACTGCCAATAGATCCACCTCCTACATCGACTCTCATTACTGTTAATGCTTTCCTTCATGCTGGAGCCGGATGCTGAGAGTTAGAGATTTGGCTGGGATGCAGTCTTTAAATTATGACCCTCCAGGCTATCCCTTCATCACAGCATCGATCCCATTGTCTGAAGCCTTTATTCTTTATAACCTGTACAGTTAGCAGATGAAAATCCTTTGTAGTTATTTAAATCTCCTGAAATGATGCTCTTCTTGGTGTTTATACAGCAGTTTGTGCAGTAATGACCTGACTCAGTGCCTTCGCTTTCACTGTAACTGAGAGTCATGGATGTAGAGATACTGTTATTGATTTTTTTTAACAGTTTTTGGCTTTATTTTCTTCTTTTATGCTCTACAGGTTTAAAGATGAAGCCAAAGCTCTGTGCCGTCACCTTTGCGGGAGTAAAGTGGCCTGTTGCAAAGAGGAAACTACTTAATGAGTGCAACAGTTTTAAAGGTAAGATTTCATAAACCTCCAGGCAGACGCTGATCCACCACGTACACCTGTGATGCTTTTATGATTTGAAGGTTTGAGGAGGCTCAAAGTAAGTGAAGACATCCTTCACTCGAGGGAAGCTCTTGAAGTATTTTTCTTGCCGGTCTTTGTTGTCCCAGAGGCTCGAGTGTTGCTTTCTCTCAGGCTGTTAACGCTGGAGTCTGACTTCAGATTGAGCTGCAGATAACAGCAGTTCTACCTCCCCTAATTGCACGGTTGCCGAAGAAATACTAACTTCCTGAGATGTAGGCTGCATGCCAAATACATCTCTCAGTCGACATTCACCTATGAAAGTGCTTCCTGTTTTCATATCCTGCAGTAAGTTTGTCTCACCGGTACAATGTTCTGGTTCCTGTTTATATTCAGGGATCACCATCATATCCCTTATTAATGTAACTGCTGGGTCAGGATGATTTGATGACAGTCTGCACAGAACAGAGAGACTCTTTGCCTTTCTAGTGACCCACGTGAAGTGCATTCTAGTTGTGGCCCATGCAGTGCAGCCAATATGGATCTCATCCACACATGTGATCATTGCATCAATTACAAGAAAATTCAGCTCATCTCTTTTGATAATTTAGCACAGGGGTTCTCAAACTTTCTTGGCTTGTGTCCCCACTTTCAAAAGAAATTTCTGCCAAGGGACTTTAACATGGATAAATGTTTGCATGTGGTTTTGCAGTGTCCTAATAAAATTGAAGTAAAACATGACACAAATTCTTCACTTTTGTTGTGCAATATTTTTTAAAAAATAATTAACGATTGGGGCAGCTAGAAGCCTTGATGGCCAAAAGAGTTATCCATCACATTTTTCTCATTGATTTGTCTTGTTTCAGCCTCCAGTCCATTGTTATCCTCCTGGCTGCGCTGTTGATAGCATGCAAACGTACATGTTCACTTGCTAAATAATTGACATCAACAGACAGAGGTCATCTGATACCATTGGTGTTGCAAATGATTTATTTTATGAATGAATTTGCTTTGAATGGAAATAGTGCCTTGTTTGATTTTTCATGGACATAAAAATTAAATTCTGTGAATAAAGTTGCTTTTAATCGGATTATTTTAAACATTTGTCATGCACCCCTTGTTGTACTGCCACGTACCCCCATTTAAGAACCACTGATTTAACATTTATAACGTGTATCACTACTTAAACACACACGTCTCTATAATATTTCATATTTGATATCATAAGAAAGATTTCTGCCTCCATGTCTTATCATTATCTCTCTAAACAACCTGCATGTTTCCAGGAGGAAGAGATGCTGCCTGCTTTGCACACTTAATGGCAACAGATCAAATACTCATTCTCAAGGCTGTGTCCAAAATACAATCAAGCTAATTTGCAGAGGAGAGAGGTCGACACATCTTGTTGCTTTGTGTGTCAAGCTGGACTCATTAGCATCAGCTACTCGCTATCATAATTAAACCAAGGAGGAACTTGATCATGTGAATTAGGCTGTGTGTTGGCAAGAATCTGGAAAATTAAACAGGACTGATGATTTGATATACTGTGAAATTGTTAGCAGCATCTCCTGTGTTAAGTACAAAACAAAGTGCGCTGAGAGATTAATTGACGATGGCGCACTGCCACGCTAAAATAAAAGCCGCCATGCTGTCAGAATTATAATCTTTTTTTTTTTTTCGGATGGTTGGAATGTAAATTAAATTGTTTAAATGGATCCATATAAATGTATATTTGTGCACAATTATGGCCCATATTAAGAGTGTGGAACTGTACTCATGAAATGTGACACTGCTCTGCAAATAACTTAATTCTGAATAATGAACACTGGAGTCTCCTGCCTGGCTGTGCTGCGGCTCGCTGAGAGCGGCGGCAAACAGGCAACGGAGCGGACTAAAAGGAGAGCGAAGAGTGAGAGAGAGGTTTCTAAGCAAAGATAACTTTAACCAATATTTTGCTCAAGCCTGTAAAAGTGACCCAAATGTTAACGTCAGTGTTAATAATGCAATATTAGCGACATTAGCAGGTAGATAAACAGTTCTTTGTAAAATGATTTAAATTGCAAGTATTTATTAGCTGCTTCCTGTTGGGACGTGTCTCTGAGGGGTAAAATCCGGTTAAAAAAAATGAAGCCTCTGCTGAAGTTCTAAAAGTTGCTGTTCATGGAGAATCCGCTAGAGGCTGGCTGCAGAAAGACGAGAAACCAAACAAAATAACAAAAAAAAAAAACAAAACCCAAAAATAAAAACAAAAACAAAAGAAAATTCAGAATGTTAGGGCATCAAAATATTCATATTTATAGTCAATGGCACCAAGATCATTATTTTATTGGTTTATTTTACCGGCACGTTGGCAGTTACACAGGAGGAGAACAAACAAAGACGAATTTGCAGAACTTAACAAAATTTGCTGGACATTTTCACAACAGTGAGGTCATTTACATTATATTTGACTAAAATCTGCTAATATTCGGTGTACTAAAACTAGAATAAGACTAAAAGACTTAAGACTATACTAAGACTAAAACGCTTGTGGTATTTATACTAAAAGGTTTCAGATGACTAATATATTACTAAAACTAAATGGTGTGATATTCGGAAGACTAAATCAGAATTTGCTGTCAGAATTAACACTTGTGCTACCGAAGCCCAAATGGCCAAAACTCAAATTTATATATAATATATAACGTATAATAATCTGATGCACAACAAATAATCAACGCTTATATTATTCATAACACCTTGTTGATAGACCTAATTGGTCACAACATAAAATTTTTTACCCCAAAAATAACAGTTGCATACAAAATAAATGTTTTGCTGCATCAAAAAAGACAGTTAACTCATGAGTGGAATGATCACCTAAGGATAAACGTTGATCTGAGAGGCGCTCAGCTGTGAGATGTGATGAGAGCGTTTTCTGCCATCTCTCATTAATATCACATTCAGTGTTCTGATGCTGTTGTCTCAGAATTAAACGGAGAGCAGCTTACACGTCTCACAGCGCAGCGGCTAAACCACACACTGAAACAGAGATGCTCCATAGGATTGTCTGCCAGGCTTTTAGCGGTCATTACACTGAGCAGCTATTTGACATTTGAGAGCAGCTCAGACACCTCGGTGTGTCTGACATGGAGAGGGTATTACCTGTTAGTCAGTTTCCAGTGCAGACGTTACACAGAGCAGAACAAATCACTGTCAATTCACCGCCGAACAGACTGATGGAGCAATTTTCACTCGTGTTCTGTGCAATTTTCAGCCACTGTTTTTATTTTTTACCTCTCATCTGTTCTGATTTTGTGTGAACTGCACACTTTAGTGCTGCACTGTAAGGGGAGAAACATATGTTAAGGTGTGTCGGGGGAGTGATTGAAGTGCAATGCTCTCTGCTTCAAATGCTTGTAAATTGTGGGGGCGCCAAAAAATGAGAACACAGCAGCTTTAGAGTACATGGATTTCAAAAGATGCAGACAGATGAAAAAAAAAAACAGCTTTATGACTGAGTTTCATATCGTTAACATCTGATCTGAACCGAAATGTCATCCACAGCAGCAGGCTAACGTTAGAGCTAACCTTTGCTCTGCGTGTGAGGCTGTCGCTCTGTATTTCTCTGCTCCCGAAGCGTGCCGTACAAACACACGCTCAGGCAGCAGTCACACAGGCGGTAAATTAGCTCCACTTTGTTCCACCTGTTTTTCACACTCATCTCTGGGTCACCTTTCTGCCCACAGAGAGCAGAACAGACGTGATTGTTTGAACACTCAGCACCTCACGCATCAACTGATGATCAAATATTAATGAGCGCCGCTCAGAACTGACCAATAGGCTGAACTCTAAGAGCTCCTAGCAGCACCTGCTGCTTACCCACTGCCACTCATGATTTCTGTGGACTGCAGAAAATGAAAAGTAAGACTAAGAAAAGTCGAGCAGCCAGCAGTTTGTTCAGTGAATCTCCAACATCTTTATTCCACAGCTGCTGTTTGCTGAAGGTGGAGGCTAATTATGACATCTTGGACTCATCTCTGCCTCCAAACCTCTTGTTTTTATCAAATCTGGATTTCCTGTAGGCTGAAGCTGCTGTTGAAGCACCTACACACACTCCAGCTCTCTCTTCCACACCAACACATAGAAACACACACACACTGATGATTTCATCTGTTTGACAAAGTTTACTGAAAGTTAGCAACACCGTGCTAAAGTTACACTCTGATCTGAGTTTTTCCAGCTGAAATTACAGGACCACCAACTTATAAACTCTTTAACTTGAGTGAGATGAACTGACTTTAAAAAGTTGATGAGATTTGTTCAGTCGGAGTAAAATAACGTAAATTAAACCGTCACTGGAGCCGGCTGATCTCAGATAACTGATCTGTTATGAAATCTTTAAATGATCCAAATTATCGACCTCTATAGAAGCGGTTAAGGGCAATGACACTTTAATTTCACTTGGTGACACATTCATTGTCGTGTGAAATGCTCTGAAATGAAATGCTGGTGCCATCCAAAGACTGGCCTGAGCAGCTAATGGGAAAACGTCAGCTGCAGGAGAAGCCAGAACTCAAGCTCTTTGAGGTTGAAGATGAAACAACTCGACGCCTTATTTAACCCCTTACGTCCCACAGTTTCATTTTTGTGCAAATAAAGTTTGTAAAACGTTTTATTGTAAAAAGATTTAGTTTTGTGCTAGTACACTTTTTATATAATGTTATTTTGTAGAACTTTGACATATAATGTAAAATATAATATTCATATTTCTGCAGTAGCAGTATTAGCAGTAGTAGTTTGTATCGTAAAAGTGACAGAAGTGTTTCCTGAATCACAGAAATTAATAAAGGTTCTTAAAGGTCTTAATTCTTAAAGGTTTTAACTGGAACGCTGAATTTTCACTCAGATGTAGTCGACACGATGTAGAAGTGATGTGGTGAAGGGTTTTTGTCTCGCATGAAGCATCATAAGGTTATTTGTTTTCAAAAATGGGTTAAAAATTAAGACAAAGTTAAGTGTTTCAGCCACATTTAGCCAAATATGAACTTAAGCCACATATTAAAAAAAACAAAACAATATTTCTGAAACTAGAGGTTGTTATCTATTTTGACCCTGTGGTTTTTCAGTTATAAGCTTTTGAAAAAAGTTTGGTAAATTGGCCAAAATTAGGTGGGACCTAAGGGATTAACTGCAAACTGTGGAATCACTATTTTAGACTTGAGCAGAGTTTCAGGGCCCAAAAAGTTTATTACTGAATTATTAAATCAATGTAAAGTTTTCGTACACCTGTACGAGCACCTGCTGAATAAAACTGTCCACATTCAACCTTTTTTTTTTTTTTAAATTTGTGTGAAACCACTGAGAGGTTTCTCTGGTGGGTGAGGAAGCAGACAGATAAAAAGCAGGAAGCTGTCATTAGTTCAGCCCCTTAAGGAAAAGCTTCCAGGAAAGAAGAAGCTGAAGGTCATCACAGTGTTTTCTCTCTCTCTCTCTCTCTCTCTCTCTCTCTCTCTCTCTCTCTCTCTCTCTCTCTCTCTCTCTCTCTCTCTCTCTCCACCATGGGAGCCTCACAGCGCTGCCTCCCTCTGGATGTGTGTTTCTCTGCTCCTGGTCTAACTTGTGGCTCTGGGTATAAATAGGCTGACAGTCTGGCAGGGCCAGGTGGTCTAATCTGCCAGTTCAGTGTCCTGCTCCCTGCCTGGCAAAGTGGCAGGGACGGTTGTTTGTCCCCACATTAACATCGGCCTCGGTGGACACAGATGGGCTGCTTCTTGTATCCTGATGAGACGCTGGAATTTTTCATACACGTGACACCAAATCTCTCAACAGTGAGGTTATGATATCGAATCTTATGGAGCGAATCGTCCTGAAAGAAATTCAGACCTGATTTTCTTCAAGAAGAAGTAAAATCTTCCTGTCAGATCAGCCTGAAAGTTTAATTTCAGTAGATTTTTCTTGTATCCGTCATGGTTTGTGCAGATGTGGGTAAAGTAAGTGTTAGTGGATTTCATTACGTCTCCTTGTTTCTAATCTCATCCCACCTGGAAACAGTCTGGCTGCTGAATATTCAGCATAACGAGGTTTTCCCCTGCTGACAGTTTTGGAGCAGCAGCTACACCACCAGCATCATTACTGTGAGCTCTCCACTTCCTGTCTGCCTCACATTTCTTTATTTCTTTATGCAGTACATGTTTTTTTTTTTTTCTGGCTCTCCTCTCTTTGGAGTTCAGCTTCCTGTGCTAATAATACTGAAGTACGTCTCTTATTATGAGTTTTGCAACACTTTTTGGTGACCACCTCTTTTCATCTCTTCCCTCTCATCTCTCTGTGTCCCCACATCACCCGGCTCCTCTTACCCGTCATCACTTTCCTCCATCTTCAGTCATTTCCCATCAGAGGTGCCAACAAGACACCAGCAGCGCTAAACTCTGATAGCTACGGGGACATTTTCTGTGACACCTGCAGCAAACATGAAGCCTGCTGGGCTGCAGGGAGAACAGAGGGAGGTTTATCTGGGATGGCAGGCCGTCTCTTCATCACTGTGCCAATAGAGACGGCAGCACAGAGCCCGGCGCTTCACAGCCAGATAAGGCCTGAAGACAAAGAGGCTCTGCAGCCAGACCACACTCTTACAATAGAGGGGAGGAAAACAAGACATGTGACTGATGACCCCTGACAGTTCGCTCCAGTTAAACACTTCACTTCTGAAGGAGGTGTGTGTTTGGGATGAAGAAGTTTCCGTCCAGAAGTTTCTCACATTTATAATCTGGTTACAGTAAACATGCCGTCGATCAAACCAACATCAGATCTCTTTATAACATCTTCTGCACTCAGTGTCTTCCCCTGACCTCCTCTCTGCATCGTGTCATGACTACAATATCCTGTACCTCCAAAGCCCCAAGGGGATAAAGTCAGGACCAGAGCTCTGGACTCTGGGATCAGCTCTTTGTTTGGCTCATCATGGCGAGCAAACTTAAATCCCTGTGGGGGAATGAGCCTCGATTTCCCAGTGCTTCACCATGCGTGCGCAGCCGCTTAATCTGCATGGAATTAATTTCGGGAAATGTTGGTCTCCATCACAGCAGCTGCTTCACATGGACTTGTTTTCTCATGGTTTGAAGACCACAAGGTTGCATATGGGGAATCAGTTTTTAGTAGTTATTGAATTACACGCTGGCTTCAGTCACATTATTGGTCCATTGCCTCGGAGCATGAATATCGTCAAGGATCTACTCTGATCTCTTCAAAGAAACTCACTTAGCATGGGTCTCCTTTTTACTTATTTGTTTTTTATTTGTTGTGAGTGTTTCTGCATGTCTGGCAGGAAATTAGCTTTGTCGCAGCGGCCCCTGAACAATAGCGGGCAGGAACTGCTGAGCTTGAAGTTGTGCTTTTGCAACAGTGAAGTCATTTCGCTCCAGCAGACCACTTAATAGCTTTGGCTGATTCAGAGTTTGGAAATCCATCAGTCACTCTGATCAGTCAGAGAGCAGCAGTAGCGTGTTGAGGATGTGAGGAAGAAGGTAGAAGAGCTCTCATTGGTTCTCATTCATCAAATGTGTATACGACCGAAAAATGGGTGTACACTCGTATTCACGCACAGATCGGCGTTTATCAACCTGAACATGGATGGAAGGTACGCTCGAATCCCAGGTCAGGTCTGAGTGGGTTGCGGTGCATCAAGTAAAATCCGTCTGACGCAGAGACGTATTAGATTATATGAGTGCAGATAATTTTCAGACAGACAAACAGATGTTAGCAGATTAATATTTAGATGGTTGAATAATATATAACACCATGAATGTATCTAACATTTCACTCTTTTTCTACCAATCTCTGTAAAATATGTTGCTTATGAAAGAGCAACGAGAGCTGTCAGCTGTTTTTTTCACATAAGAAATGTTTCCTTTTCCAATTTACTGGGGAAAAAAATTAGAGGGGCTGTTTTCAGTGATTAAAAACACTCCCATGTCCACAGTAAAGCCTCAGCAGAGAACATTCAGAGGATGCTGGATCAAACTTTTAGTAGTGATGCACTGAAATTTCAGCCACTGAAAATTTTCGGCTGAAAATGGCCCAAAAGTGTATTTTCGGTTTTTGGCCGAAAGACTTTTATCACCAAAACAACACGGCTGAAACAGATTGTTGTGATGACGTTAGCAAAAAAAACGCGGCAGGCACGCTCTTGTCTGGATAAAGGGCTGATGTTTTTCGATATATCTGAGAAAGACCCACAGATAGAGATTTGCAAAGCGTGTAATGAGTGCACAAGAAATGATCTCGGCCGGGATGGATGCAGGGAACCCGCTTGGAGGGGCATACCACTCTTATAGATCAGGTCTGTACTTTGTGCCCTCGCTCGTTGTGTCAGTCTGTAAGGTTTCCTCGTCTGTCTACCGGCCTCTGATGTCTGCACTCTGATAAAACTGTCAGCTACGTGGGCACATCTCTACCAATGAAGCAAATGACCTTAGGTAGCTTAATGAGCCGTGATGATGGTGCTGGACCTGGGAAGCATGGAGGATTTGGTATTCACTCTGTGCTGCATCTAATTGTGCTCTCTGTGCTTCAAGCTACAGCTCCATTCGACGGGGAGAGGATTGAACAGAGCTGAGTAACATGTCAAAGAAGAATGACACTTTGTGTCCATGTTGTGATATTTTATACTGCAGACTTTATGGACGATAGATGACATGAATAATATATAAGATAGAGTTCAGAAAGTGTTTTTCTCTTTGAGTTTGTTGGGTTAAAATCTTATTTGTTGTGACATCTTAAAGACTTAAAGTTATAATATTTAATCAAGTAAACTACCAATTTCCATGTCAATGTCAGCTTTATTTATATTGCACATAAAAAAAAAACCAGCTAATAGCCTACCAAAGTGATTTACAGGGAAATGGGCAAAAACAATGAAACCCATAATAATAACAAACTATAAAAACAATAAAAGCAACTTAATAAGGTCATACAGGTGTTCCAGAGCCAACCCATTCAAAGACTTAAAAAAACTAAAGAATCTTAAATTCGAACCGGGGCTTGTGTTTCTTTGTCCCAGTTAGGAGATGAGCTGCTGCTTTCTGAACGAGCTGCAGGTGGCTGGTCTCTGATCGGTCAATGCCAACATACAGGGAGTTACAAGCGTCTAAGCGAGATGTAATAAAAACATGGATGACTTCTTCAAGGTCTGTCTGGTTCAGATATTAATTAACTTTGGCTGGAAGCCTCAGCTGAAAAAAGCTAGACTTGACCACTGAGCTGACCTGTTTATCTAGTTTAAAAGCACCATCAATAATCACACCAAGACTCCTGACATGGGATTCTACGTATGGTGCTGGAGAGCCAAGGGAGCTGGCAAGGACCTGAACCAGGTAAAGGCCACTGAACAGGACAAACTTAGAAGTAAACTAAGAAGTTTAGATCCATCCATGTTTTAACATCACTCAAGCAGTTAGGAAAGAGAGTCATTGGTAGTGAACTTTCACAGCAAATACACCTGCATGTCATCGGCAAAGCAGTGAAAAGGAACACCATACTTCCTAAAGATCAACCCAAAGGGTTGCATAAAAAAGAACATTAGAGGACCCAGAACCGACCCCTGGGGAACTCCACATGTCAAAGGGGCCACTGTGGAGGAAAACTGCCCAATGTGCGAAGTGAATGTTCTCTCAGAGAGGTATGATTTAAACCAGCTTAAAGCAGTTCTTTTGATGGCTACACAGTGTTGAGGTGATAAGAGGATTGTATGATCCACCGTGATCAAGTTTTTAAAAGAGCAGTTTCAGTGGTCTGGAGAGACTTGAAACTAGACTGAATCAATTCACAAACCCTGGACCTTTCAGTTGGTTAGAAACCACTTTCTCTGAAATCTTAAAAATATGACAGAGTTTGGACATTGGCCTAAAATGAGACATCAGTAGTATAAAAAGAGTAAGCTATAGTCATCATAAAGAAAAAAGCCACTCAGTTTGCTTCCTAAAACCTCTCTGGTTGTGTCAGTCCGCTGCAGACTTTCTCTTTCCTCTTAAGCAGCTCATACTTCTTATCAGCAGCAGCTTCAGCATTGAGACAAGCTAATTAGCTGTTTAAAGAGGAGTCTGCATTGAGGAGCAGAACAGACTCATCTGCTTTTCAATCAGAGGCTCTGTGGCCCCTGGTCAGGGTCTGCAGAGAGCACAGAGGAGCAGATAGACGAGGAAGACTCTGCATCACCTGCATCAGGAGACTGGAGTTTATTATGACATTACAATATGACTGACAGAGACCTGAGGAGGCTTCACCTGGGATTCTGGCTAAATGAGATACTCTTTAACTTTGTAGATTATGAAAACATGGAGCCGTGCTCACTCAGTCTCTCTTCCAGCACAGGCAGGAACTGAATCTGTTCACAATGAATCAGCTGTTCACTCAGCTTTAACAGAAACGCCTCTGATTTAAAGAAAAGACTGTTGAAGCTGTTTGAGCTGATTTTCATGCTAATTAGACAAAGTCTGACAGTTCTCACAGAAAACTGTAGAAAAGCTGTTTTGTTCTGAACATTGTGTCATGAATCTGCAGCCTGTAGTCACTGACTCACAGCATCCCACACACACGACTTCTTCTAACATAAGTCAGCAACCTTTGTGTGTTTGGTGCCTAAAACTGTTTCAGTCATGGTTATTGTTGCTTCAAAAGGCGCCAGCTCATTTAGGAAGGATTTCCAGAATCCTCCAACAGCTGGTTTTGGTTTCAGTAAACAGTACTGTGCTCCTGTGGCAGTATTGTAGCTCCCCTCTCTGCCTGTTTTTGACATGGGTTAAATATTTTAGCACCCATGTCTGGAGTCTCACGGGGACAGCAGGTAGAAAGGTCGGTGGATCCGTCAGGAGCAGCAGCATTAGCCTCCCTGTCTCATCCTTTCTCCTCTTTACTCTGACTTTAGCTGCTCTTCTATCTTTCTCCTCCAGCTTCAGTCTTCGTGACTATGAGAGCTGAGCCTCATCTACCTCTTCACATGCAAGACTGCTTTTCCAGCCTTTGTTTGACTCAACACTCTGCTCTGTTTCAGCAGCTCTCAGTGGACTGCTGCGTCGTGGTTAAATGCCATCACTGTGTGTTTTTAAGAGCTGTAAAAACTTTGATTTGATCTTATTGAAGATAATTATGAAGACTTTGAAACAGAGCAGCAGTTTTTCTCTTAACCTTTAACATGTAAAGTTAATTTCTTGGTTTCATTTTGAATTTTAATAATAATCTTGTGGCACTAAGAGTCTGTGTTTATACTTATTTCACTGAGTCAAAGTGATCCACAGTGATACTTCCTGTTCAGTTGCTCACATTTAGAACAGTTTTTTGTTCCACTGTCGTTTCTCTTTTGGCACCACTCAGGACTCTCCTGGACCAACTGGGTCTCAGTGTGTCTGAGTGAGAAAAGGATTTCCCAGACCTCCTCATTGGCTTCTAAAGAAACAGCAGCACATGTCTGCAGCTGTTCCGCTCCTGCTCGTGAATAACAGACTGAAAGCTTTCCCTGGACGGCCTTTAGAGAAACAAGAGTCAGAACCAGCTCCATGTCTGTCAGCGAAGAGCTCAGAGAACAGGACCAGTTTGTGGATCATAAAGCGGATCAGCGCGGTTCATCAGTGTTTGTAACGTGTGGAGTGATTCCCCTCATGGTGCTGCTCCAGCCTTTCAGACATTATGACGTTTATAATTCAGAGATGTGGCAGAAAGTAGCATTTAGAGCTGCTCTCAGTGTTTTATGGACCTCCAGATGAACTGAGAAAGAAGCGTTATCTGCAGCTCTAATCGTATCTGTTAATTAGCTCAGAGCTTTAATGAAAAACAGTCCAGGATAAAGAGCTCTCTGGGACGGCTTCAGACTTTCTTTAACAGCCTCCATACACCTGTGTGTGCTCACTTTGAATTGTGTAGCTCTTGTAGTCGAGCTGTGGGCCCTTTGTTAAGCTCTCCATTAACCAAACCTCTTCTTCCTTTTGTTATTTGGATGCACATTTTATTGTCTTCCTCACTCTGAGGAGCTTGTTTCATTCGTTTCCTGTCTTGCGGTGATAGAGAATAGTGCTGTGTTGGTCAGTCCTCTGGCTGCTTAACGTTGGAGAAAATTGTTTTCCTGCTCAGCATCAGAGACGTGTCCAAACAAAGAAAGACCGGTTTCTCTCTTTGTTTGTTCTTCTGTGGTGAAAAGTGGACTCTGTTCTATTTTTCATTCATGTTGTGTGATTTTCACCAAGTTTATTATTTTGCATTACTTCAGCATGACTACATGAGAAACTCATCAGTCTGTAGAGACGCTGAATGGAATATTTATAGCTCACATCCTGTTTGTGTTGCTTCTTTTCATCCCTCACTGCTGAAAACACTGAAAGTCCTGCTGCTCTTCAATTCTTCACGTGAATGTTTCTGGATCTGCTCACTCGCTGGAGAAACTAATTTAAGCTTTCCCACATCGCTGTAGTTTTTCTACCATCGCTTCAACATGTTCATGTTCTTATCTTGACAGCTTGACAGGCCGTCTTTTCATCAACACATCAGCAGAGACTCAAACAAACAAAGAACACCATTACATGTTTGTGATGTTGTAGGAAGACTTGTGGATGTATGATACAACCCCAATTCCAATGAGGTTGGGACGATGTGTGAAACGTGAATAAAGACAGGATACAATGATTTGGAAATCCTGTTTAACCTATATTCAATTGAATACACCTGCAACTGTGCCAGTCTAGTACCCGCACTCTTTAACTACGAAGCCACGCGAAGAGGTGGCTTGGATGGCAGCATATGTTGCTCCAAAACCTGTATGTACCTTTCAGCATTAATGGAGCCTTCACAGATGGTCAAGTTAGCCATGCCATGGGCACTAACACACCCCCATACCATCACAGATGCTGACTTTTCAACTTTGACCTGATAACAATCCAGATTGTCCTTTTCCTCTTTGGCCTGGAGGACACCACGTCCATGATTTCCAAAAACAGTTTGAAATGTGGACTCGTCAGACCACGGCACACTTTTCCACTTTGCGTCAGTCCATCTCAGATGAGCTCGGGTCTAGAGAAGCCGGCGGTGTTTCTGGGTGTTGTTGATATATGTCTTTGTCTTTGCATGGTAGAGTTTGAACTTGCACTTGTAGATGTAGTGATGAACTGTGTTAACTGACAATGGTTTTCTGAAGTGTTCCTGAGCCCACATGGTAATATCCTTTACACAATGATGTTGGTTTTTAATGCAGTGCTGCCTGAGGGGTCAAAGGTCACAGGCATTCAATGTTGGTTTTCAGCCTTGCTGCTTATGTGCAGAGATTTCTCCAGATTCTCTGAATCTTTTGATGATATTATGGACTGTAGATGATCAAATCCATCAATTCTTTGCAATTATACATTGAGAAACATTGTTCTTAAACTGTTGGACTATTTGCTCACGCAGTTGTCCACAAAGTGGGGAACCTCGCCCTATCCTTGCTTGTGAACAACTGAGTCTTTCAGGGATGCTCCTTGTGTACCCAATCATGACTCTCACCTGTTTCCAATGAAACCTGTTCACCTGTGGAATGTTCCAAACAGGTTTTTTTGGAGCATTCCTCAACTTTCCCAGTCTTTTGTTGACCCTCTTCCAGCTTTTTAGGAACGTGTTGCAGCCATCAAATTTAAAATGAGTGAACATTTGCAAAAAGAAACTTTTTTTTTAGCAATTTGAACAATAAATATCTTGTCTTTGCAGTGTATTCAATTGAATATGGGTTAAACAGGATTTGTGAATCACTGTATTCTGTTTTTATTTTGTGCTACACATCGTGCTGACTTCATTGGAATTGGGTTTGTAAGTATACACCATGAAGAAAATCTGTAAAGTGTGCAGTTGATATAATTATTATAGTGACAGATTTAGACAGTATAATTGGAGAACTGATGATAGAAAAAAGAAACTCACTGTAAATATGACAAAGCTTCTGTTCAGTGAGACGTTTTTGTTCCTGCAACACAAAAGTGATGTTCATGAAGGGACCTTTGTTCCTTCACTTCTCGTCACTCACAGCCAAACTACACTGAGTGAGGATTTATTGTTGACTGTTTGCTGCTGAAAGATGTGAATAATAGTTTTTGTTGGTAACAGAAATCATGTTCTTTTGTTCCTTTTTCTTCCATTATAACAAAACTAAACGACTGAACAGAATGTTACTCTTAGGCAGCAGAAAATTGACTCTCAGAAAAGGATCTCGATGTTTTTAAAGTGTGTGGTGCTGTTCGTTGATAAGAAAGAGAAGGTAGAGAAGGGGTTGGGTTTAACAGCTAGCCCAGATACATTCAGCAGTGACACCAGTTTATATTCATGCCTCGCATTTCAAAACAAAAGTTCCATTAAATGTTGCACATTTCAGTGTGTGTGTGTGTGTGTGTGTGAGGAGGTGTTTCATCACTGAGATAAACTCTCGGGCTGAGGGACATGTTCAGGAGAGAAAAGGGACAGCAGGAGAGTTTCTTGTGAAGTACCGATCTGTTCTTGTAAAGTTTGTGTGATTTATCCCACGCTGCAAATAGTTTCAGACTGATTTGGTTTGTGTCTCAGCAGCTGCTGGTTCCTGCTGTGGAGACAAAGGATGAATGGACCTATCAGAGATATTATGAGGTATCTTCCTCCTCCATCACTACAGAGGCTGCTTTACTCTGATAATCCTCCTCTGAGGGGATCCTCTGATCCCTCCCAGACTCAGGTGTCTGGCCTTGTGCCTTCTTCAGGATGACTAATGTGAGCAGTGTGTGACAAAACACACGATAATACACACACACACACACACACACACACACACCTACACAAGGCTAAACACAGCATCTGAATGATGAATCAAAGTGAGGATGTACAACAGACACCTGAGAGCATTTTGATGACATCACTGGTTTTGCAACATAAACAAAGAAACACACACACGCGGTGCAGTCGGCTCAGCTTCATCTACTTCTCAATCATCACCTCTCATCAAAAATCGACTTGTGTTTGATCTACTTGGCTCAGTGTTTTTCAACCACTCAGGTGTTGACCTCTAATAAGGTCCCTGCTCAACAGAAATCTGTGTTTATAACTCATCTCGTCTGAAGTTTTACAAACTCACATTATGAAGTTTGCTGATCTGAATCCATATTTCATGATCTGTTTTTTTTTTAAAGCTCATGTGAACCTTATTTCCTCACAGGGTCTCTGAAGTGTTTATTACCATTTATTCCTTTAAGCTTCCTTCTCACACGTCTAAAAACAGAATTCAAGCCAATTTCTAGGAAATCACAAACAGATATTAACAGATACAAGGAAATATGAGGAGATATGAGCAGGTTCAGCTGCCTCAGAGTAATAAATGATGTTTGTTTTTGTTCTCAAAGGTCCAAATGAATGTTTTTTAATATGACTCCCTGTGTTATTCACACCTAGAGTTTAAAGAATTCCCAGAATTCCTCTCAAGTTTTAGTCCGTGTTGCTCTGACGGTTGAATATTTTCCTGTTTTGTCCTCAGTGGAAATCTGCACTTTCTCTTTTGTCTTGTTTTTGCTCTGACTGCCATCATTGTTTGATTTAATTTTTCCTTTTTTTTAAAGCAAGTTGCTCACCAGCAAAATCTAGCAGGCTGCAAACACGAACCCTTTATTCACTTTTAGTCCTTTCTTAACAAACGACTCTTTAAGTTTTGTTGTCATTAATGGGGCAGATCTGTTTTTTAGCCTCTGATGTTACTCAGAGTTTGATGCTTTTCTTGTGTACAGTTTGAAAACATCCTCGTTACAAGCAGTTTGTGTGAAACAAACTCTGCAGACTCTTGTTTGTTGAAAAACTGGGTCTAGTTTTTGGAGTGGAGTTCTTTAAAAACCACATAAAGTCCTTTTTGAATTATTCATGCTTTAAGAGCTCCAGTCTGAACTGGAGCCAGCGTTCTGATCCCTCCTCTGTTTCTCTAAAGCTTTCTATGTGACTCTGCATTGTGTTTAAATGAAAACCACATGGACGAGAAGGAAGAGCTGTGCATTCACTCATAAACATCCTCTGTTCTTAAGGTTGTTCTAATGTTACCGCCTCTGTGAGGACCTGTGGTCCATGAGTTCAGGGGTAAAATAAAAAGACACGGAGGTCAGCCGTGTGAGTAAAGACGCCTCTGTGCTGAATTTGATTTTGACATGGATCTGGGTGTGGATGTCATGAAGATGTTATTCTTCGTGCTCAGAGATGATCGTGCCTGTCATGCAGCGTGTCAGCATCGATGTACCTGCGCGGCAGGTGTGGATGTCTGATAAAAATCTCGTCTCTGCTGACATGATGGGAGGAGAATAACAGAGCTGATGTGATAAAACCAAACTGAAGCTGTGACATGAGGTGAGCTGGTGGATGAGTTCAGCTTTATGTAACATGAAGAAGTCAGTTACTGATTTTTAGAAAACTGGAACAAAAGATTCTTTGTTTACAAATTGATCCAACAGTATTTAAAACCGTAGAATCAAACTAAAACCTGAAAACTCACCTGGGTCGTCCCTGAACTGCAGGTGAGATCCAGAAATGATGGATAAATGTCTTATTGATGTCTTTGAACGGACAGTCAGAGTCTCGTGTCAGCTGATGGAGAGGTTTGAACGGCGAGGTTTGAACGGCGAGGTTTGAACGGCGAGGTTTGAACGGCGAGGTTTGAACAGTGAGGTTTGAACGGCGAGGTTTGAACGGTGAGGTTTGAACAGCGAGGTTTGATCGTCACGGTGACCTTCTCATTGGCTTGTCAGACTGTTGGCATGGCGTGACTGATGCAGATTATCATCGCTGCAGAAAGCCAATTACTCCGGTCACCACGGCCCCTCAGGGCTCCTCTTGGTGGATCCCAGAGGGATCCACCCACTTTGAGTGTTAATAGTGCGGTCAGTGGGACTGTCCCTCGCCTCAGAGCTCTCCCCAATGAGCTTCTGCCTCACAAAGCAGGGAGGTCGTTCCTCTCTGAAAGGCGGATGAATTACACTCTCTTCTGTTTTGGTCTCTTTTTTTAAACTAAGCCCTTTTATTTCAGTCCTGCTTACAGTCTCAGCGTCCTTGAATAACTCCAGTCTGAAAATGTGGACTCACAGAGTTTTGGTGTGAAGGACTTTGGAGCGTGTTGATATCCTGAACGCTCAGAGGACGATCTAACTTTTGGTTTTCATTTCAAACAGATTTCTTACCACACCAGAGGAACTGAAATCTCTCAGACTGACTCTGCGTGACCGGGATGTACAAAGACTACAAATCAAGCCGAGTCACAGGTGAGACTCCTGAGTGTGTGTTTGTATCTATCTGAGCAGGTTTTCATCTCCTTACCGGCCTTAACCTTTAGACCTGCGCCCTCTTTCCTGGATTTCAGTTATTTTCACATAATCATGTTTATTTTTTCTCGTTCCTCTTGACTTCTTTTGGTTCACACTTGCTGATCTGTCCTGACCTCTCAGGTATTAGAGTCTCAGCCTCTGATTTACAGCATCGGTTTCTTCCAAGCTGGCACATGTGATTCATTCAGGACTCTGACCTGAAGAGCAAGCAGTGAAAAACACAAACACAGTCAGAAAACATGGAGGAGGCTGAACTGAGACGTGTGGAAAGATGTAAAGTGTGTGAATCAGCAGCCCAATAAAAAACCAACACAGTCAAACTGGAGGATCTGTTCCTCTGGAGAGGAAACATTCATTTGTATATTTGTAGATTTTGTTCTTGCCTGCATGAATATTTAAGCAAACTCAGCTGTTACCGTCCACCGATTGCTCCACTTTGCTGCCCTCAAAACAGAAACTGAAATCTCTTTTTGAAGTCAGACGCTGAGGACTCTGGGTAATTCACTGGCTGCCCAAAAGAAACTGCATCTCCAGAAACTTTTATCCCAGAAGTGGTGCTTTATTTATCTGCTCAAAAGAAGAACTTGGTCTGCAGCAGGAGATATTTACTCCACTTGGGATGACGTGTGCGTCAGAGATGTGAAGATGAAACCAAACTTTTCCCTGAAGGACATTTTAGTGCCAAACAGCTTCACTGAGGCTGTATTCATCAGTGAAGCTTCTGGATCCTTCCAGACAAAATACAGACGATGTTTTTCAGGGATCAGGGGTCAAACAGAGGATGGAATCTAGTGTCTGCTCTGGAGTTTGGAGACTGACGTGAAAGCATGTGTTGATTTCCAGCACCCTCTGCTTCTCACCGAGCAGTGTGTGCTGAGCCCCTCCCCCATCCAAACACTCACAGACAGACTCCTCCCTCGCAGCGGTCCCTCCAAGCTGCAGCCAGAGCAAGACTGCATGCAAATGAACCACGCTTATGTTTCTCTCTTTAGGGTCACTTTTGCTGGTTCCAAGCTCGGTTAAAGGATGAGGGCTGATGATTGGACATCACAAAAAAAAAAAAAAAAAAAAAAAAAAAAAAACAATCAACAGGAGAAAGTTCATTTGTAGTTCTAAAAACGTGAATAGAATTTATGTAAATTAGGTGATGATGTCAATCCAACAAAACGGAGCTAGCTGGGCAGTTGTCAAATTTAGCTCCAAAGTCACTGATGGATAAAATATAAAGTAGCTCCAATACAGCAGATCTCATCATTTTAGTTTAAACACTGCAACGACTCAAAATCTGATGAAGATTATGTCTTAATCTGAGATCAAATGTCACATTTCTAGTCAGATCTCATTGAACTTAAAATATATACCATCGAAAGTCACTTGTTTTTCATGTGTTTTAAACAAATTTCATTTGAAAACTAACTGAACAAAAATGTTTACCCGGATGTAATGGATGTAATTTTCAGTAGAATATTTGAATACTAAAATATTCAACAGCTGCAGCCCGACTGAAAACCTGATTCCCAGACTTTCTGTTTTGCTGTTATAATCTAAAAACTGATTTCATACACTTTCTAAGATGTTCAGTCACTAACCATCGTGCTGGAATGATGGTGTAGTTGTTGGATCTGCTGTTAAAGAGGATGATAATAACCTTCATCAGCAGAGATACATAACAATGTTCAGAAAGCTTTAATACAGGAGCTCTTCAACCTGCTCCTCATCAGTCGTTCCCTCACTTTGTTCGTATGAGCTGTTTTTGTGTTTGTTACCAACAATAGGAGCCCACAGTGAACTGTCTGAGGACAGAAAGGGAACCCAGTGAGAAAGTGACAGATTGTTTAAGAAGGAGGAAAGAGAGAGGGAATGAAAACGACCTTTCTCTCTGGGCTCCGTGTCCCGTCCCATTACTCTCACACACAGCAGAATGCAGGTCAGTCAGCTGATAATGAACGCTCCGTCTGAGCCCCAGCCTTTCTTCCCCCTCCTGCTTGTCTGCTCTGCTCTCTCTGTTGTTTCCTCTCTCTCTCTTTCGTTTCACCCTCAGACTCTGGAGAGTTTTCTACACCATCTACTAAATTATTTTCCTCCAGAGGGTTTAATTATCTCACAATCTCTCTCTCTCTCTCTCCTCCTGCTCAGTGTGCTGGAGCTGCTTCAAGGTGTGAGATGCTAAAGATGTCAAGTTGTTCCGACTCTTTCCTCATTAATTAAACTCTGACTTCAGGCTGAAGCTGCTTCACCGCTGAGCTGAATTTGTGAGTTTTGTATGAGCTGAAAGTAAAGAGAGGACGATTTGTTGGATCGTCGTCTGTGTGAGTCTTCACAGTGAACACGGGACTGAAAGAAGTGATCAGACTGGAGGAACACCAAACCTCCACTGCTCGACGTCTGTGGGAGGAAGAGATGAAATAATGAGTTCAGAGCACGTTTCACTGAAACACCAGGAACCAGCTTCAAGGTTGGATACGACGACATCACCAGTAAACTGGAACATGTGACCGAAACGTGTCAACAGAAAGAAGTTTCTTACATCTCCTCATTTTTCTTTATCGCAGAAAGTAAACGTAAGCCATCAAACCTCAAGTTTTATCAAAGTTTGAGCGAATACTGTCTGCAAACAAATCGTGATGATCAGTGTTTGAAGAATATCTATCTTCAGAGTCTGTGACCTCTCGACTGGACAGATTGAGAGCTTTTATCCACAGGAACATGAAAAATAACAAATTTAAACTGCAGAGCCACATCCGTTTCCAAAAACATCACAACAAAGCAACGTTTTGTCAAGAAAGTTATTTTTCTGTCTTGTTTAACAGACGGGGCCGTGGTTTGAAGGAGCCGAGAAAAGTTTCTCTGCTCTGTTAAAGACGACTTTCTTTCTTTTCTCGACCCACATTTGCAGACGCTGCTCGGTATCACAGAGCGTCTTCATGTTTTACTTTACGAGGCTTCAGAGGAGAGATGAGAGGTGCTTCCACTCTGCATGAGGATCAAACTTGAAGCTTGTTTCCTGATAAAACAGTGTGTGAGGTTTGGAGTTCAAAGGTTCAGAGCTGTTAGCGTGTCAGCAGGTGGAGGTGAAGACGGAGCAGGTAAACAACTGGCTCTCGTCTCGTTCTCCCCTCTTCTTTAGCCTCTCTCTCTCTCTTTGTGTCGAGCGCTCGTTAGGAGGTAAATATCTGGATGCTTTCTTTGTGTTAATGTCGACTTTAGAGCTTCAGAGCAGTGAAGTTTGCTTCCAGCTGCTCCTGCTTGTATCAGAGGGCTCGCAGCATTTTAACACAGCGTGCTGATGATGTCAAACAAACCAACAGGATCTGTTATCCTCTCTGCTCTGGGCTGTATGAGCAGCAATGCATTAGGGGTGTTTAAGTTTGAGATGGCGGGCGGCGAGGGCGGTTCACAGAAGGGTTACCGGTTGTTTAGCGCTCTGTTTGAGACCCGTTCCCATCAATATTCACGCTGAGGAGGAGCTCTCCAGTTTCAGGCCTGTCCTCCTTTCAGAGCTGAATCCAGTTTCCAGAACAGACGCTGCCGTCACAGAGACACCAGCAGGAACTCGCTCCTCTCAGATCATCATGAAAACTGAACCTCAGAACACATCAGATCCAGATTCTTCGTACCAGACCTGATCCCTCTGAACCCAATTAACTCAGGTCAGGAGGAACAGACCAGTCCACGAACTGGGACAGAGGGAGACTCATTTAAGGAGGTGTGACTGTAGCTGGAGAGTCACCTCAACCTTTCCTGTCCAGACGATCATCTGCTCATCGTCAGGCAGAGGGCAGGAGTGTGAGTCAGAAGAGAGGAGGAGAGGGAAGAGGTGATTAGAAAGGGAAGGATTAAGGAAGATGGAGATCAGAGATAAGAAGCAAGAAGCAGGAGACAGAAATGTACCCCGACCTCAGGACACACCTCAGCGCTGGCTGTCTTCCTCTTCAGAGGGCAGAGGAGTTAATGACATTTTTCACTGGTGCAGGAGCTACAAACACTCCATCCACTGATCTGAAATAAAGACTCTGAATACTGCAGGCACTTTAAAGTGACTGACTGTCTGCTGAGCAGAACCTTTTCAGATATCATCCTCTGTCCTCTCCGAGCAGAAACCTGAACCCTGTCGTTTGACTGGAAAGGCCACTTTGATAAAGCAGGAAGCTGCTCGCTGACAAAGTGAAAGCAGGAGTGTGTGATTCTGCAAATGACTGAAGAGAAGCAGAGCTACAGACCCGACGTTTCACAGGACAAATAGTCATAAAAGCTGCTGAGCTGAAAGAGAAATCGGCTGAAGCGAACGCTGTTTAAGAGGATGATGATGTTTCTCAAAGCTCACGTTAAAATTTTACTGCGATAATTGCAGAGAGGCCCAGCTTTCATCAAAAATTCAGTAATTAAATTTGAAATATTCATTATCCGAGGTTTTCCATGGTAAAAGTATTGAGCAGATTTTATTTAATAGCTCTGTAAATTTATGTTTTTACATCTGAAACTGAAGCGAGCGAGATGTGAGCTCATGTTTTATGGAACAAGGTGGCTCAGTGAATTTCATGATTATTTCTTAATGAAATGGTAAAATCTCACAGATGGAATCACTTTGGTCCCCTCACATTCAGTCCAAGCAGATTATCTGAGTAGAGGCAGCTGTAATGTCACCAAACACACACCCTCTCACACCAAAAACATAAAAGCAGCACAGGGCTGCTTTCATCTGCCGAGGCTCAGAGTCAAATTAAAGTTGAAATGTTTTGTTGCTCTAAATGGAACATCGTCGGTAAAAGAGAGGAAAAAATCAAGACATCAGACAAACATCATCCCCAAAGGACATTGAAATTGAATGAGAGCATGCACTGGCTGTTACTCATTACCACTGGCTGACAGGGGTAATTGAATCCTGTCGAGGAAAATAACACTTTGTGTGTTATCAAGTCTTTCCCCGAGAAAGATTGAGAGCCGAAAGCTAACCATGAGTTGATGACAGAAAGCAGATGATCAATCGTGAACTCCAGGCTTTAGATTCTTCATGTCTATTTATAAGCACCTACCTCTTAAGTATAACTCAATAAGTGTATGCACTATGAATCTTTGAATTGAAAATAATGTGAACATAAAATTTTGCATCCATAACTATTAAAAGGACAGGCTGCAGAGGGAGAAAACATCACCGTGTTTGTTTTTCTGTCTGCAAGCTTGAAGAATAGCTCTCGGTGTAATATCCAGTAAACTCAGTTGAGGCATGAGCAAGAAGAATTCATTTATTTATCATCAAATGCAGATCTGATTCATGCTCAAGCAAGAAATACGTAAAGAAAATCCATAAAGCTTTGAACCCAGGGACCACTTTAGTCGGTCGTTGCCATCTTTGTTCGTCAGTGCTCTTTGTTCAGGATTGTATACAGACACGCACGTCATTTCTGTCGCAGATGTACAGTTTAACATGGAAGACGAAACTAAAGGCCTTGCTGAAGCCTTTCATCAAGGCCGGCAGTCCAGACTTCCTGTATATGGACTTTGAACACAACCGCGTGTTTGACATGCCTGCTGAATTTGTATCTATATCCATGTCATTCCAGGTTGAGAGTTATGCTTTATTTGCTAATTACCATCCCAGAGTTACATTTAAGTCTGTAAGTAAAACATCTCCTGTAAAATCAGCTATTAATGCTGCTTTATTAATAAAGCTTGGTTTATGCTTGACGCGTCATTTTAGCAGCCTTGGCCCCTTTGCGCAGTCCTCCCCAGGTGGAAAATTTCACCATCATGCACCTGTGAAAATTTCTAAAGCAGGGTACACACATAATGATTATCAGGCTGTTTTAGTCCTGACTTTCCTCCTTCCTGACCAAGGATTGCAAAACCCTGATTCTTAAATCTTATCAGATTATCCTATCAGATTATCCTGTGGTCTGAGATGTGTTAAGAGTGAATTTGTCCTGATAATCGGCTGCAAAGCAAGTTGAAAATAGTAAATATTAAACTTGTTCACTATTTACTACGAAAATTTTTCATGTGTGGGGAAAGCTGACGACTCCCAAGTCATGACTGTATGAATTGTAATGTGGAATGGAATTCAGCCAATCAGGAAGTGAGCTGACTGAGGAACAAGGAAGCAGACGTAAACAAAACAAGCTTGGCTGACCTGACATGGAAAGTTTGTGAGGAAAGTCCGTGTTGCTGCCGTCTCCAAGATTTTTTTCATAGTCCTTTTTTTTTTTTTTTTTTTGGCGGGGTCGTGAATTTACCATTAAAATAGTCCCAAGACCGCCATCATTCCCTCTTCTATGTCCTCTTCCATGCTGCGTTTTGTGTTTACCAGTTGTTGCTATGTGTTGCTACGTTTCTTCTTCTACATTTTTGTTAGATCACGTTTGGTCCAGCGAGATTTCTGTCTTGGAGGACTAGATTCTCGATTGGTGGTGGGACAGAATGGTTCTGTGTGTGGTGAGCTAGTTGAGATTATCATAGCAAACCACACAGTACGATCCAAAC
Organism: Labroides dimidiatus; assembly: GCA_030710495.1. NCBI lineage: Eukaryota > Metazoa > Chordata > Actinopteri > Labriformes > Labridae > Labroides > Labroides dimidiatus. The sequence continues at coordinate 6,473,380 of CM061150.1, read as the reverse complement.
TGTTCAATGCCTGATTTTTGATCTTCATGTGTGGGCTCTCTAACAAATAAAAAAAAATCTCTTCACAGTTAGAAAATCCTTACACGTGTACCCCGCCTAACTTATGCACAGAGATGTGTGGAGGATTTGCAGCTCCTAGTTTCCAAAGTACAAAAACACTGCTATTTATATGATTCATCACACAGAGATCACTGTGATAACTGTGTGATGAACAATTTGTGGCGTGAAATTACGGCCAAACTCTGCAGAGAGGAGGAATTGGTGAAAAAAAAATGGAGTAAATGGTGTAAACAAATGCAAACTTCTTCTACTCTTGTTGGAGTAGAAGAACGGACGCTGCTCAGAGTGTTTAAAAGTATAAAAGCCACACGCGTTCTTTCATGCTGATTCCACGCGTCTCATTTCCCTGCAGAAACCATAATCCAGTCTTAAGTCGATGAAGATTCACATCAAAAAGTATTTGTTTCTTTCTCTGATCTGTCCCCCACGTCTTAAAACGATGTAGTAAAAATGATGCAATACCTTTGGGGGCCTAAAAGCAGTTGATTTCTGCCTTAATTGTGTAACAGGAAATTCTACAAGCGCTAGCAGAAGGGTCTTTTTTTTCTTTTCAAGCATTTTAAACTCCTTGGAGACACCTTATCTGTGAGGGAGTGTTTGTCTGGCCTCACAACAGATTGGAGCTACTTTAAGTTTTTTTTGGGAGGGGAAATAGAGCGTCACTATGGCCTTTATTTACATTTTTGATTCTCTTAGCGAGAGCAGTGTAAACAGACTTATTAGCAGAGGAGCAAATAATTTGACCTTGCAACCATTTTTTATAAAACGTCATCCAGGACTGTGTAACCTGAACTACATAACTACAGACTGAGTTTGTGTTTGTGCAAGATTTAAAGAAGCCCGTGCTCTTTAAGCAGCACAGCTTCCTGTTTAGTTTCAAGGTGCACTGGCTTAGTACAGTAACATTATCTTTGTTGCAACAATAGAGAGAGTAAAAATAACAGTACACACAGCTTGACAGAATCTGTGGGGATCAATGGGGAGTCTGTTATCCTACTGCAGTTCATGTTCAACCTTTAGTCTTTAAAAGGCAGCAAAGCAAGGCATCTCAAATTGGCTGACTTTTATCATTGGATGAGACTCAAAACCGTTTGGACGTTTATTACACAACTGTTTGGTATTTTTTAAAAGTTATTTCTATGTAACTTTGAAATTACTGGATAGGACAAGTGAAGAGAGAGAGCAAATGTTTGACTTCTTATGAAAACATCTTTGAGCAGACGGCTCAAATAAACTTTAATGAAATGTAAACGCTTCTTGTCTGGCTGTTCATATTAGAAATTAAAGCCAGTCCAATCCAGACAGAGTTTATTAGACCATGTACTCAGCTGACCACAACGGTGAGATATCAGTACGATGGAGGATTAGGGCCATGTTTATTTAAAAAAAAAGAATAAATTCGTAAATTTATGAGAAAAAAGTGTGTAAATTTACAAGAATAAAGTCAGAAATTTACAGGAATAAAGTCAGAAATATACAAGCTTAAATTCATGAATCAATTTCAATAATGTTGAAAAAACAAACTTTGTTTTTAAAGTTTGTTTTATAAGCGCGTCCGTTCGCCTACCCAAAGAGGATGAAATTAGAGCGTCTTCTTGATTAAGTTGTGTTGAGTTACAGGTTTGACAAATAGCCCTGTTAAAATCTCTGCCAATAGTTTGTGTAAGAACCTGGAGCTTTCTGAAGAAGGCATTAGGCTACCATACTGCAACGGAGGATTAGGGCCAAGTTAAAACCTAAAGTATAATTTAACAAGATGCTGCTCTTCTGATAGACAAGCTTTAGACTAAAACAACCAGATTATTCTCATAAATCTATGACTTCATTCTTGTAAAGTTCTTTTTTGTAAGCATGGCCCTTCTCCTCCTTGGTACACCAGAGATCATCTCAATGCACATATTTTTTTCATGCCTCTGTACACAGCTTGTGTGTAATTACAGGAGCATAACAGTGTTTAACACTGCTGTTTTCTGATTGTAATTAATCTTTCAGCTGTGTGTTGATCAAACCAAATCTGTTCACACTCTCAGTGCACGTTTGATGTTTTTATAATGCACAGCATGAGGCCTGGGTTACTCTTGGAAGAACTCTGTAAGCTGAATGAACAGCCTGTTTCAAGTGGGAAGACAAAAAAAAGATCTTAAAGAGACTCCAATTACTGCTAAAAGGGTGTAATAGCACTTACTTTTGATAAATTCTGACACCAGTTTTAAAAAAGTGCTCTTGTTAGCGCTCGCTCTTCATAATTTGAAAAAAAAGCTGCAGATTTCTGGCGACTGTTAGGAATGTCTCTCATCACAGCCTATCTGCTAATCTTCACTGTTAACCTGATGAACTGTGAGATTCTTCTCTGCCAACCAGCAAAATACAGAATCATGGACGCAGTCTGAAAACGTATTTTATTTCACGTAATAGATAAAAGACTGTTGGCGAGGGGTGTGTTGAGGACTCTCTTTTGTTCTCAGAGAGATTTGCTGAACTGGTGGTTCTGCTGGAGCTCTGCGTTACAGACTGACACCCTCCTCTGACAGCTCTCCAGTCAGCTGCTGTAGTATCGCCCTCCTACGCAGCCAGAACAGTTCGCCTGCGCGCAGCGAGCACGCGAGGCGAACTGTTTCTGTCGCGAAGCGCGGGCACGCCGTCGCGAGGGCGTGCTCGCCTGCCTCAGCTAAAAGGTCCCGCTTCTCCTGGCTGCTCTCATTGCAGTCCAGTCTGCTGAGCGGAGCGGGCTGACAGAGGGACGGGTCTCGGAGCTCTGTACAAGGATCTACTTCGTACACTTCGTCCTGCAGCAGAGGACCTGACAGGAACCGTACTTAGCCTTTAGTGGACCATGTTTCTCCTGCAGTACACAGGTAAGAGCTTCAAGTTTGATCCTGATCGCGCTGTGTCATCTTACGGTCTCCTTTTAGAGCAGAAATGTTATTTTTCAGGTCCCTAACACACGCAGACTGTCCGCACTTGTGCTGCAGTTTCTCTCTGGACCTTTTGGGGTATTTTTTCCAGAATTTTCTTCGTTTTTCTTCATTGGCTGATAGAAGTTACGCGGCGGTTTAAGAGATATCCAGACCGGGTTCAGTCCGTTTATTGTCGGGCGTATACCAGCTGTTGAGACCGCAGAAGAAGAGCTGTGCTGACTCCATCTGCCTCAGAATTTGATGTGTAGCGGTGCTTTGTGATGATGCATAACAGTAGTAAAGCATTGAACACTAACAGCAGCTGATCTGCACTGTAGACACTGCAGGCAGGAGTGGATGCTGACATGTTGACCGACAGCCGCCTTTCCTGCAGCTGTTTATGGATGAAGTTTGACTGAACCTGCGGTGACGCTGGATCCTCTGATGCTTGATTTCCTCAGCTCGGGTTTCTGTTGTGTTCAGGCAGCATCATCGACATCAGTGATTCGGTTCAGTCAGTTTGTGAGCCCATCATGCATGGCTGCATGTTGTTGGATGTGAATAATAAAGTCTGTCTGATGCAGGTGGTGAATTTATTTCAGAAACATCCTGTTTTAAACGCTTTTTTTCCTCTGGACTGATGATGTTTGAACTCTTCCATTAACCTGCTCACCAGCTTCCTCTCTTTATAGTCATGGTAGATTTACCTCAGATGTAGCCCAGCTATTTGTCTCTGTGTTCACAGTCAGTGACCAATGCTTCTCTGAAGTCCATAAAACCAACAGCTTGTTAAAGATGAGTCCCATGGGTGGCACAAATAAGCTGTTTGTCACAGCACAAAACTAACTTCCTATATGAGAACTTTGTAAGAAACATTTTGCTTTTTGGAAAAAACTTAGTTCATAGTAAATTACCCAGTAATTAGAATGTAATATGGTAAATAATGTTGAGGATAAAAAATAACACTGAGAAGACAATGGGTCTCATGTCCCTTAAGATGTTTCTTGTGCTTCAGTCTTGTTTTGTGGATCGGATCATTCCTTCTCCGTTCACCTATCCTTCATGTCCTCCAAACATGCTTTGAGTCAAATTGGCTGAATGGCAGAGTTGAGTACCTGTCCAAACCTCCATCAGGCTCCACGACAGCCATTTACTCCCACACTGCACTGGTCCTCTCTGATCAATGAGCAGAGCATCCTTAGATAGCCTTTAATGGTGAGAGGGAGGGGGCACTTTGCTCCGATCTGTCAGACAGGAAAGATTTAAAGCTTGTGCGTAGAGTGCTTAAGAAGGAGCTGAAAGGTCTCAGCTCTGTTTGGCAAAGGATGAGGAAGCTGCAGGAGACATCATGATCGACGCAGAGCTAACTTAGAGTACTGGGAGCGAAGTGGTTAAGTTAGTGGTCAGAGGATGCCAATTTGTGGTTACTTTGGAATTTTATGGCTGTAGCTGTTGAGGAAAACAAAGCGACCAAGACGAATGATTAAAGCGTAAAACAAAGTCAGCTCACAATCTCTCTGAAAGTGTAACTAAGCAGAAATTTATTGTTGAGACAAACCCTGAGAAGCTGCAGCGGGGAGAATCCATCATCACTTGAAAGCTTGAGTACTTCCCATGAAAAGAAAAGCAGTTGGCTCCTGTCCCATCCATGCTTAGGACAAACTCTCTCAACAACCCAATGACTCAGCCTTCTTCTTGGTGTTCTGCTTTGCTGGTGTCACCTGACTGCCTGAAGCTGAGCTGACAGACACCTGGAAGCTCTTTAAGCGCTCTGACGGCAGGTTTTATGTGAATTTCATGAACATCTTTGACGGTGTGTTGCTTGTCGTGCCTGATGCTCCAGTAAGTCAGGGTAGTTCTCCTAAAATCTGAACTTATCTCCTGGTGGAAAAGCAGCGTGTGGATGCTTCAAACCACTCTTGATGAGATGCTTGGCTGTTTTTGTCAAATCGTTCTCCTTCATGAGGCGCGACCACTGTGCCACACCATCTGGTGTTTAAAACTGTTGCTGCAATAACTTGATTGTTTCATTGCCTCACCGCTCATCCTGAATCTGTGTGGCAGCCTAATGTAGGGGAATGATTGTTGTTTATTCATGTGTCTGTGTGCCCTGTAGAAATCCCATTTACCTCAGTGTAATTGTTCAGCTATTGAGTAACTGTAGCATTAAAGTGAGTCTAAGATCTGTTCTGGTTGAAGAAAAGTATATTAGCTTGTGTTCAAGATCCCCACAAGGATCAGCAGAGCTGGCAGCGGCAGCAGTTAAACCAGCCATCTGGTATTGAGTAGCTGAGAGAACTTGGCAGCCTGAAGGCAACCAACTCTGGGGCTCCAACGGTATCATGACAGAGCTCTTCATTTCTAATCACTTTCATGATACACAGCCACGCAGGGAACTTTGAATAATGGAGCAAAGGACTCCGTAACGGCACATTCAGGAGCTTTAAGAAGGATGAAGTGAGCCATCGGCTTTATTCTGTATGAGCTGAGTGTGAGCGGTGTGTGAGAGCGGAGTGAGGCTGCAGAGCTGCTGTGTGAAACCCTGCTGACAGTCACTTTGAGCACCAGAGAGCTCAGAAAGCTAGAGGAGGGTGGGGGGGCCCTAACCCTAACTGCACCAGTCCTGTTTCTAACCTCAGAACCCCTTATGACATCCTCACCTGTGTGGTTTCCATGGTGATGGAACTTGAAAGTAGAGAAGCAGGTTTCCCTCTTTCCCTTATGAGGTCATCAGTTGGTAGGCACATCATCGGCTGTGTGGTTTCCATGGTGAAGGATCATTTCCATTCATTTCAATGGGCAAAAAAATGTGGAAAATGCTGAATATTTTAAAAAGTACAAAGTTTTGGAATGTGAAACTTACACACACAATTCTCCTGAACATGCTGAACATTTTGTAAATTTACAATACATTTTAAAAATCTGTAAAAAGTGTAAAAAAAAGTTTCTGATGAACAGCGTAATCCTCTAACTGATGTTGGAATGCAGAGTAATGTTTGTTTTCACATTTACCTTCAGTAACATGGAAAAAGTTTTTACTTTTTTATTCTGATCCAACTTTGCTTTAAAATCTACAGTAACGTGTTGGAGGAGACTTCAGTCTTCCTGACGTGTATTTTAAGTCTGACACTGACTTTCTGCCAGGTTCAACAGACGTCCTTTAGCTTGAAAACTATTATTTCTCCTGTTTTGTGCTCTGAAGTCCACATTCATCCCACTTTTGTATCCAGTTTTAAACGTCACTTGAACTGAGTCAGTTAAGTCCTCTCAGAGCAGATAATTATAGAGGGACTGAGTTTCTACATAACATGTGAGTCACTGTTGGAAGAGGTGCTGTGTCACTCTCTAAACAGGAGTTTCAGCTCTTATTACAAAGTTTTCTTCAGAGAATAAAAGAGCAGATTTTTGTGCCCACAGCTTTTTGTTTTGTGATCAAGTCTCTGAAATAACCGACTGGCTGATTGCTCTAAACCTGCTTCGTTTGGATACAGAGTCTCTCAGTTAGTTCAGTTATTTATTCTTTCTTTTCAATCTGCTCATCACTAATTTGGTTAATTGTTGCAGCTCTGGGGCAGCCATCTGCAAGACATGTGTAAGCAATTTTAGCTTCGTGAACTTGAGACGTTCCATCTATTTTGCTAAATGTTATTGATGGAACCAACAGTAAACAAAAGTCTTGAGAGACAAACTTTGAGAACTTTTTGTCTTCTTTCAGAGATCCTTAACGCCGTCAGACTGTCTGTCAGGGACGTCTGACATGCTGACAGTCTGCAACGACTATCTGTCAGACCTTTACCACTTTAAAATTAAAGAGCATCAACCCGGCCGACCTGCTGGACCTGTGCTTATATTTGTGTTTTAGTCATGAAGGACACACAGCTGTCACTTTGATGTGCAGACACGTCTGTGCTGCATCTCCTGGTCTGTCCTACTTTAGTTTGCTGAGGTGAGGACATCCTCCTGAAACATTCACAGCAACACCACACCTGCCTGCTCGATCTGCTCCCCTTGAGAAAGAACAAACCAGAGTCTTTATTTTTTATTTATTTTCTATATTTTGGCGTTTTCTTCCTCACCAGTTGTGCCAAGAGAAGTAATTGGAAGTAGCACAGCAGGCGGTGTGATGGATGACCACTGGGATTCTACTGTTGTTGGTCCCTGGAGTTACCGTGTCCACTGCTGCTGCTGGGATTGTATTTCTATGAGTTCTCTGCCTCAGCTCTGAATGATAAATGAAGCCACTAAATCAAACTTTAATTCACAAGTTGCGTTGTGTGGAGGTTTTCTAGTTTTAATATCATAAGAATTGGCTGTTGCATGTACTGTGGGTGTGTTTATGAGGGAGCTGAATTTATTACAGGGAACTCGAGGACATTTATTACACCTTTGCTGCCGCCCTGTGAATATACCACAGAGCAGGAGTTTGCCCTCTCAGTTGAAATCTGTTCTTCCAAACATCGGTGTGTGGAACATTTCCCTCAGAGAGAAAATGGAGGAGGCTGAGAGCGTGGTTCAGTGGTTCTGACCAGAGAGCTGGGGTGTCCACAGAGATTGCCTGTCTAGAAGGCAGCCATCGCTCCACTGTAATAGAGACTGAGGGCCAAGATTTATGTGGCTGTGGCTCTGGAAGGAGGAATGGGTTGGAGGTGGGGGGTGGGGGGGTTGAAGGAGCATGAAAACAAAGTGGAACCGGAGTGGAAGGAGAGGATGTAAGGATGAATGAATTATTCAGAGAGCTGCAGACGCTCTCTGTATGCTTTCAGAGTGAAGGAATGAAACAAAGTGTTTTCATGGGTTGGTGGGTGGAGCGTGTCTGCCGGACAAATACGTTCATATTGTGAAGCATGTTTAAATGATAGCTCAGCCCTCTGAAGAGAGAGAGAGAGAGAGAGAGAGAGAGAGAGAGAGAGAGAGAGAGAGAGAGAGAGAGAGAGAGAGAGAGAGAGAGAGAGAGAGAGAGAGAGAGAGAGAGAGAGAGAGAGAGAGAGAGAGAGGTGGTCAGCGCAGAATTTTCCTTGTGCAAACACATTTTTGTGGCAAATTTATTTTGGCGTGTTTTCCAGACTCAGAGGTCCCCACAGTGCAGAACCTTTCACAGCCGAGCAGAAAAAACACACACCATCTCAAATGTCATTGGGACTGCTCTGAAAGGTTTGGTGTGTGAGCTCAAAGGAAGCCCTGTACTCACATGTTTACTGCACCAGCCCGGCCAAAGTCAGACCCTCGCTGCTGGATAAATGTGAGGCTTTCTCTGCGCTCAGCAAATCTTACTGGACGGTGTTTGTTCTGTAGCTTTTCCCCTGCCGTTACCTGAGGAATCAGAGCTCAGCAGTCACAGGAGGATGATACAACACCGGTGTAACATTTTGGCCGTGGGTGTGGGGGGTGATTCTCCGTCAGGTTCTTTAAATTATGGCTCTGGCTATTTTGGAGTGCAGGAATGTCAGCTGAGGTCAGGCTTTGGGTTAACTTCAGAGCCCTCTCAGTGACTCGGTCAGAGCAGCTGAATGGAGCTCATCCACATTGAGGGCTCAAGTCCAAAACCTGACGCTCAACTTTCTTTGATTACAGTGAAGTCTGTTGAGAAATGAAACCTTCGTCTTCTTTGAGGCTCATTTTTAGGTTTTACCAGAATCTGTAGAGCCCTCACTCTCCTGCAGTTAACTGTGTGAATATACTGTAAGTCTGATGAATGACCCGTCGTAAAGTGGATTTAATTTATCCTGGTTTTTACTCTTAACTTTGTTTTACAGTATCTAGTTTTTTACAGTGACATGGGATCAATTGCGTCTCTTTAGCCGCTGCCCAAAAATGATTGAAGAGACGCTGCCTGAATAAAGCTCCAGACACTGCAGGGGACTCATTACATCTCAGCCCGATGCTACTTGACCCTCTGCCCTCAGCCAGAAGATACCGCAGCAGGAGAAGCAGGATCACAGTACTGTTAAACTGCTTCACACCAAAAGAGACGTTAAAGAAACGAGACGGCTGTGAGGCTGCTAAATGAACGTTTACCTGAAAAGGTAAAGTTTCTTTTGAGTCTGAAGAATCCTCCTCCTGGATGAAAGCCGGTCATTGAGTCCACCATTAATCTTTTTAAAGGAGCTTTAAAACATTCTTGCTCCTCATTAACTGCTGTTCAGGAAAAAGCTCCGCTAGTCGTTGCAGCTGAAGCTGGAATTACTCTGTCAGCCCTCAGGCAAGTGTCAGTGAACTTTGAGGGATAATGTTCAACAGATGCTCAGAGGAAACTGTAGAAATCACACAGAAGCTCAGGTTGCTAATGTACAGAGTTAAACCTGAAAAACTTCAGTCTTTAGAGTGAAAATAAGACCCACTTCAGCAGGGCTGTTGGTGGGATTGGGTTGAAAGTATTTGGATCAAACTGAGATCATGCTCCAGACCCTCAGCTCCATCATTTATCAGGACTCAACCAGTAAATCAGACGACATCCAAACACCACTGAGCACTTTCTGACCTGTTACTGGACGTGTCGTCAAACTAAATGTTGGTCTTTAGCTTCTAGAGCCCGTCCTGCCGCTCTGTCTTCAATCCATCAACGCGGTTATTGAGATGATCCGTCCTGGAAGCTGACGGTGGTTCCTCGTGGAGGCGGTGGCCTTAAGGCCGTGTGCTGACATCAGCTGACTTAACATCATGGCGCTGAACGCAGCCATTACAGACAGGGAGGTAATTGGATTCACAAATCAGCCATGGCCCTGGGTTTATAGTGGCACCGGGCTTTATGGGTCATATTTCAGAGCCTGGTGGGCAGTTTGTCAGAGTGAGGCTTGGTTTAATGTTGAACTGGTGCAGGAGAGAGAGTCAGAGGAGCTTCTGAGCACTTCCTCTTCTTCTATGACTTCATCTTGTTTTATTTCAGAGCTTTTCTGTGAACGTTTCCACCTTTAAACGTTTCAGTCTTTATATTTTATTTTCTTCCTGTGATATTTTCTTCCAGGTGGACAAATGAAATTTCCCTGAATCACAGAGCGGTCGATGATGAAGTGTGTTTTCAGACTTGCTGGAAGGAAAATCCTCTTTGTTTTCTTCTTTCTTGAGCTGAAACGTCCTGCGGGTTCTCAGTCACGCCCTCTGTGTCTGTCTCAGCAGAAGTCACGGAGGTGGATCGGCGTACAGACTAATTACTCTGCTCCGATTGCAGTAAGAACCAACAATCGGCATTTTCTCGGCCTCCTGTGAGCATCCTCGATGCTCCCCCGACTTACGATTGTTGAGCTTCAGCTTGTTAGTGAGGTCTGTGGACCGGAGCTGTGCTGAGAGAAAATTAGTCCAGACTCCAGGGGAAGCAGACAGAGGCTCAGTGTAGCTCAGCTCAGACCCACCAGGAGCCAGACTCAGGGTCCCACAGCATTTTGTTTCTAGCCCCTCCTGGTCATGAGGTAATTGGTTCTCTGTTCTCTGAGGCATCAGAAGTGGAGTGTGTTGGATCAGCTGTTCATCTTCTCTTTTTAACAACTCCAGGCTGAGATGACTCGTAGCCCAAGAATGAGCTTTAAGTTAATGTTCAATCAATTAAACTTTATTTATAAAGTTCATCTCCTTAAGATGTGATGGTGTGATACCATGAAGAGTTTTTGATTCTATTCTAGATCTTACAGGGAGTCGATGTAGAGAAGCCAACGGATGGAGAGAGGAGATCTCTCCTCCCAGTCAGGACTCCAGCTGCAGCATGTTGGACCAGCTGAAGAAATCATTTTAAATGCTTCACTGGAACATTTAGCAAGCCTCCACAAAACTAAATACCAGTCTGTTTGAGTTGTGTTGATATATCGTCTCTTTTAAAGTCTAATATCTCGCACCAATAAATCACCAGCTGGAGTTTGGTTGTGAGCCTGGATTTCTTCAGCGGGGGGAAAATGTCCAACATGAGAGTGATGAGTTCTCCTCCTGAGAGCTATTGGACAATCTGACGGGTTTATCAGTGAAGACATGTTTAAATCATCACTCGATTCAGTCACAAGTCAAGTGTCATTGGCTGAAGTCAGGTCTGATTACATGTGGCTCCAAAAGACCTTGAAGAGCGAGGAAGATGATGTTAAGATGATCAAAGAGGCATTATTCTCTTGGGTTGCTTCATTGATTTGACACAACAAATGATTTCATCTCAAACTGCTGCAAAGAACATGCTCCAATCAGAAGAAATGTTCATCTGAATGACTTCCTGGAAGGCCGGCCAATGATCTGAGTCTCTGGTCCACAAGTGTCTCATTTCACACCAACACTGATCGAGCTTTTCAAGAGATGTGTCGCGACAGATCCTCTAAAACTCATCCAAGCTTTCCATCAGAGAGATGATGCAGAAGTTTTATCCAAAGTTTGGTCCATGCAGTGTTGATTTGGCTCAGTTCTTGAGTACAGCTGTTTTGTAAAGAGGGACGTGTTGGTAACCAGACAGCAGCTCCTGGTGAAATATATCCAGTCAAAGGTTACTAAGGAAACTCTGGTCTCACCTCACTGTGTTATTTCATTTTTTAGAGCCGGTCTGACATCGGCATCATGTTCCTGTCACACCTTTCTTTCCTATTTCGGCCCTCATCACATCCGCCATTAATAACAGCGTGACTCCAGCTCCCAGTGTGTCTGCTGGGATGACTGATGGGTGCATGATGGATGGATGATTGATGGATGGCACGAGGAAAGACCAGAGAGAGAGCTGAGAGAACAAAGCCAGTCTGATCCTGATTGCAGCCTCTGGAGCTGTCCTTTCACATGATCTATGGGGCTTCTTTTATTTGTGCTGCTTTGGTAATTAAACAGGGACGGCCTCCTCAGTGGAGCCCGGCTGCTGGCTCACTTTCTGCCCCCTAATCTTCCCATAAGACCAGATAATTAATGGTGGAATAACCGGAGAGCCTGCAGTCCCTCTGCTAATGGAAGGGATTCATCTTGTTTACTCAACTCACTTCTTGTTTCTTTATTGGGAGCTGGTCCTGGGTGTCATCACCGTGGTGGTCGGAGGTATTTAGATGTGGCGTCTGTCCAGACAAGTGATGGCAGATGATATCGTGACAAGTCCTGGAGCAGACATGAATATTCTCAGCGATGATTTGTCCCTCATCCTAATAGTCTGACTCCATCATTATTTATTTTTGCCAAGTATTAAATGGATTACGAGACTGCTGACAGCTTAAGCATTTAAAGCCCACTTTGTCACCTCATCATTTATGCAAGAAGTAGTGTTGAATATTGTTCTTTTAATGCGTTCTGTTAATGTGCGTGTTAACATAAAGAGCTGCTAATGTCCCACATCCATATAATCACAATAAATCCATCAAAAACAGACCAGAGCAGGCAGAGTAAACAGTGTCTGCTTACTTTCTCACCTGTTTTAACAGTCTGGAGTCTGGAGCGCGGAGCATCAAGTCTTAATTTGATCATATGGATCACATGACGTCCTTTAACAGCTGGGCTCTGCAGGCTTTGGCTTTAACGGGGCGGTTTTCTTTGAGACTATTTTCAGCTTTGAATTCATTACACTGCTGAGAATTTACAGGACAGGACAGTGTGTGTGTGTGTGAGAGGTTGTGTGTGTGTGAGGTTGTGTGTGAACGTATTAACTCGGGAGAAAACAGTGCCCATGCTAATCTGTACAAGTGAAATCGTTGCCAAGTGCCAGCGTTCAGCTCCTCATTGTTTGAGTATCTGTTGAACACCGGTGGACATCAGTGGGATGGAGGAAGCAGCTGTGCCAGGCTTTGGCTAAACAGGAAATTAGAGCGCTGGTACACACAAACGGTGTAACGGCTAACACATCTCATTTTTATATCCAGACTGAAGTTTGTGCTTTTGAGACTAGTGCTGTTTCTAACGTGTCTGTCATTACAAAAGCAGGAACAATTTCAGCCTGTTGAGTGTTTGTTTATCAAATTTTACTGTAACGAAATTTAAATTCAACAGCATCAACTCTTTTAGAGTTGATATGCTGTCATTTAAAACCACAAGAACCTGCTATGATTTGGGGGGAAGTTAAGATTTCCTCACTGCCGACAGTCATCATTGGTTTATTTGTGCTCGTAAAGCTGATAAACAGAAATTGGTCGATACTGATTCTTTGAAAATGCCATTAATCGGTCCAGTTAGTCCTAAAAGTTCAATCTCTGATCTGCAACAGCTTCAAAACTCAAATATTTGTTTGTCTTAGCTCGTTTATATCATAGTTGATATTGATGGTTGTGGCCATTTAAAACGTTATGCATCAATAAAGACTTCATTAGTAAAAAAATAAACATCTGTTTAAGCCGCAAACGGCGATAAGCGAGCCCTCACTCCTGTGTGCCTATCGAGGCATGTCCCAGCTGCCACATGTGCAGCAAGTTCTGCACATGTGTAAATGAGTCCAGAGCAGAAGGTGATTTTAAATCACAAAGTAAAACACATGACTTCTTGTTGACAGTTGGGGCGTTGTAGTATAAGGTGAAAAAAACATAGATGCACTCAGGCTGTGACACTGAACACGTGTGTCGCTTATGGTCCAGATCCAATGTCGTATATGAGAGTTTTGGTGAAAAAATCGTCTCTTTTGTCTGTTGTTTGTGGCCACGCCCATTGAGTTACGAAAAATATTTTGACAACTTTTAATCGTCAATGTGTCTCATACACAAGAGAATACTTTGAAGATAATCCGAAAAAAAAAAAAAAAAAACCTTGGTACAGGTTTGTTCAAATACGTACCCTTTAAATCGTCAAAATCTGACATCTAACTCAAATTTCTGAACTTCCTGTTCAGAATTCACCATGATCATAGGAGACTTTTTTTGTAGGTCTTGGCTTGATAGTTATGCTCAAAACTTTTCAGGTCCGTAAGTCAAAGTAGCCCCAGGGGATGTTTTTTTTCTTCAACTAGGGGGCGCTGTGGAGCATGTGTCAGCACGAAAGCACTGGAATCATAAATTTTCATCATGACTGAATTTTCTGCTAAATTTCATGACTATTCGCGCACGTTAAAGGCACGTTATTTGGGGTAGAAGACGACAGAAAATGAAAGAATAATAATCTTTCGGGTTACAGTCGGGCTTCACTGACCCCTGCAGTCGGGCTCTGGCCCTAAATGTGTGTCTGTACAGACTGAATGAAAGGAGATGGTTTATCTTTAAGTGGTCTCTGGTTGTTGATCCATTGTTTAGCTTTTGTTCCTTCTTATCGACAGCTGACAGGATGAATGTGTCACTCACAATAGTTGGACATGTAGCCTCTGGGTAAAAAGCAGAATGGAGAAATTAGAGATTTCCCAGCGGTGGAACTGTTCCTGTGGACAGATAGCTCCTCAAATCTCCCCCAGAGCAACATTTTGACACCAGCTTTTGAAGGTCTGAGCTGTCAGCATCCCCCCTCTGACCAGACCCTCATTAGCCAAAATCCAGCGCCACGAGAGGGACGAGATGGAGACGCACTCTGAAGAAAAACGTCTTTCTAATTGTGAGTTAGTTTAACAGTAAGGGATTGAGTGGGAGAGGACGAGGTGGAGGGTCGTCGGTGTTGTTTTCTGAAGTGTCTGAGTGACACAGCATGCGGTGTCTCATTAATGTGGATCCCTGAGAGAATCTGATCCCAGGAGCTGCTTGAAGGTAAACAGAGCAGTGTGGGGCTGACAGAGATTCTCAAGCCTCACTCGCTGTTTACCTCTCTGTTTAATTATATTTGGACAACAAGCTTTGTAAATAATGTTTGCTCCTAACGTCTGACATCAGCTCCTTGATTCTCTGTATTTTAATTGTTATAATGTTCTGATCTGTGTATCACAAAGAAAAACACACAAAACTGCTCTGACAGCCAGCTCCAAACAGCGATTAGCTAACGATAGATTTCCAATCAGGAGGCTCAGGAGGAGACATTGCTCTGAGGATCTGATATTTCTGTGGGTGGAGCTGATAAAAATCAAAGAAGACACAATAAGTTTGAAGCCGTCTTATTGAGACTCAATCAAAAACTTTCAATGAAGGGTCTTAAACAAACCCAACTCATCCTTTGCGTGAGCCACAGCAGTTTGCTGTCGCACACCTCACCCTCTCCCGTAAAGTCAGATGGAGACTGAAGTTTATAACCGTCATAAAATGATGACAGAAATGCTTCTGCTGCAGTAAAACTCTGTAATTAAGTGTCACATTCATTTGCATCGTCATAACTCCTCTGGAGCCGCTCCAGAGTAACACAGACATGTTACGTGACAAAGTTTCCTCAGTGAGGCTCTGGGAAACATTGTTCCAGCCGTTTATCAGGCGGGAACCTTGAAATATGATCTTTAGTGAAAATCTATTGGTTAAAGTGTCAGTCTGACATGAATCAGAGGTAGCTGTGTCGGCAGACCTGAAGTCATTAGATGGTATTTTCATTAGACTGCAGCTTTCGTCTTATTTTTGAACGTATCTGTGAGTTTACAGAACATCCAGATTGTTTCAGACATGAAGTGACATCCTGACGTTAGAATTCTTGGAGACCGTGTCTGGTGGATGAATGTTCTGCTGTGGTCCATCATCTAGAAAAAGCAAAAGGCTGCTTCCTGCTTTGGGACTGAGGAGTTATCAAAGGGCTTCAGGGTATTTAGAGGTCTGACTATGGCTGAGTGTCACTAAGACTGGCTCTATACAATGAAAAGTCTTTGCTAATCTGTTTATAAGTCTTCCACAAGTCAGCGGTGCGTCAGTAGATTATTTCCTCCATCCCTTTAAAGCCATTTGTAGTTTTTGGTCCTGACCGTCCAGGTCATGGTCTCATTAGTTCTGGACTGTAGCCTTTGTTTGACTTTATTATTGAACTTTACAGGATTGTTCTCTCTCAGATCAGAGATCTTAGAAAGGAACAGACGCCTCTCCAGACGATAACCGTTACAGCAAAGCAACAAGCAAGCTACCATCAGAGAGCAGACTGGTTGGGTTGTTGGTTTCCTGGACTCCTGGAGCTGTATCCTTCCTCTCTGATATCAAAAAGCATCTTGGTGCCAAATGTGTATTATTCATGAATCCCATGCAGAGCATCAGACATGGGAGGTTTCTAAAAACTGGAGTTCAGGGTCTACAGTGTGCCCGGCATCTGCTTCTCCTGGAAGACGAGTGCTCTATTGATTGAGACGGAGATTGAAATTGATTGTGAAATCACTGAATCACTCTGGTTAAAATGATGGTCCTACTCTCTCATTTTAATGCTAATGCATTATGCAATGCCTGATTATTACTCTGTGGTAACCTGGTGTGTCCTTTTATCTTCTTTCACCTCGTCAGATTTTGGAGAAAATCTTTTGCACATTGGTGAAAGGGAGGATATTACTTTATGACATTCAAACATGAATGACATTCGATTATTTTTCAAGACTGAAAAACCTTCTTACAGAAACTTTCTTAGAAACTACGGCCCCTTTTAAAACTCCCAGTTTCTCATTTCAGACATGAATTCCAGGGAGTTTCAAAAAGTGAAGCCGTTTAATCAATGAAAGCTTTGAGTGACTGTTCACATCAGATCAAATGAAGGAAGTCCTTCTGTGTTGGCCTCTGATATGAGAGAGCTTCTCACCGTTCAGTGCATCAGATCTGTTGTTGGCTGTGTAGAAATGGGACTCTTTATTCATTATGTTGGTTGATTGGTCACTGCTGGGCCTGGTTGCATCCTCTGTAGCCGGATAAGTGTGATCTATGGACAGACTAATCGTCTTTGTCCTGATGGCCTCTGGGACCGGACATTCACGCTCTGCAAAGGTCGTTTCCTGTCCTGTTTCTGTGGATCCATCAGGGGAACTGCAGCACGACAGCACAGAGAGAAATACTCTCCATGATGTTATTCAGATATCATTGTTTGGATTATTTGCCAAATTACTGAAGCTAATCCCCAGAGAGAGAGAGTGAGAGAGAGAGAGAGAGCGAGCATTGAATTTGGGAACATCTGGGAATGTGTCTGAATTCAACGAGACCTGCAGATGTTATCAGAGCTCTCAAACTGTCCTGCTGCAGTGTGTTTGTCCCACGCTGCTCCAGCATGAGCTCAGAATGATAAGAGGAGGAATTATAATCCCTGCTGCCTTTTGTTAAACTAACGTTTGGGAGCTAAAGGAGAAGGTGTAGCTTCTCCTCATTTCTGGTCACTTTTTGTTGACGCAGTTCCCGAAGCTGCTGTCAGGACAAACTGTGAGACCGACTCAACCAATGACGTGAATGCAAAGTGGACATTTTATTGCCCCCCCTCCCTGCAGTTTTTCCTCTCTGTTGAATATTTGACAGGACGTGAGATGACTGTGAAGTCAGTCTAAGTTAATTTAGCTTGTCGTGTTGGCCACAAACAGCGACTAAGCAGGTTCTGTCTCAAAGCTCAGCCTCTTCCTTCAGGTGGAATCAGCTGAACTGAGGGAAATGTTTTCTCTGGACAGGAAGCAGAGGCTGTTTATTCACACACTGAAGTATATAACTGGTTGGTTTCCAGACACTTCTTACGCTTAAGATCTCCATATTTCAAAAAGAGCTTCTGGCTGATGCACAAAGACACCAGAGTCTTAAATCTTCTCTCTCCTGGTGCTCATTGGTGTTAAAGATAAGTTTGAAGAGGAGAGATGTGATCCGGCATCAGAGGGTGGATGAGGAGACGGTTTCTTAGACGTAGCCTGCAGATGATGACAGTATCTGAACCTGTTGACGGTGATGTTATAACACTGTATGCTGTCACTTTAAACATGCACCCTGTAAACATCGTTCATGGTTTGTTAAAGTCTGTAAGTGATATTTTCATTCAGATTGAACCAATTCATCATTCTTTCTGTAACGTGTCTAAACTTAGTGAAAAACCTCCGTCATCATTTCCTCTGGCCCGACCTGACCTCTTCAGACCGCTCGTCTTCACTCATGAGAAACATTATTATTCACTCTCAGCAAATGAAAGTCCGCTCCTGTTCACGGCTCAGTCCCAGTGCACCATGGGACGTCTCCACTGTGAGTCTGATGACAGCGCTGTCAGCCCAACAATCAGTCACACTGATTGTGCTGCGCTCTGATTCTGTTTCCTGTCTTTACCTCCACCAGTCATCGCCTTGTGCTTATTTTGTGACTCGTTTTGTGGAGTTTACAGCCCGTCCTGCCCGTTTCTCCTGCCTTGGTTTGTGTGCAGTGACTCAGCAGAAGAAGTGACCGGGATGCGAGGGTTGAGACTGAAATTATGAACTGTTACGGTGAAGTGTTTCTTCTGTTAGAGGGAGTTTCAACCACCA
Source organism: Labroides dimidiatus (assembly GCA_030710495.1). Classification (NCBI taxonomy): domain Eukaryota; kingdom Metazoa; phylum Chordata; class Actinopteri; order Labriformes; family Labridae; genus Labroides; species Labroides dimidiatus. The sequence continues at coordinate 6,455,218 of CM061150.1, read as the reverse complement.
CAGCTTTGTGTTGCATAAACTCAAAAATGAAAACAATGAAGGTTTTTTTTCCTATTTTTCAGATGAATGTTTGAAGGATGATCCAATGAGAGTTTGTTTGGGAGGATTTGGGAAACACTGTTGGCATTTCTCCCACAAACTGTCAAACTCTTAAAAACAACAGGAGCTGACTGTCTTCGTGCTGTTTTGACTGATTTTTATTCAGGGTTTCTGCCTCGTTAATCTCCTGACGGCAGCACAGTAAAAAGTCCGCAGAGGGTCACGTTATAAAGATGATTCACTTTGTCCTTTGTCACCGTGTTTCTGTCTTTAGATGAGTCAGAGCGCAGCTTTAGCACGCCTCAGCTGAAACCGAAGGCGTCTGAATAAATCAAATAAATCATTGTGTTCCTGAGTGGATGTTTACTTGACTGAGTGCGACCTGTTGGGGCCTCGAACACTCCCAACATCCCTGAAGGAAAACAAAGATGTTCAGAACTCCTGGCTGCTCTTTAGCTAATCTCTTCATTTATGTCTCAAAATTGAATAAAGCCGCTCCTGGAATTAATTTTCCTGACTTGTTTTCTGGTCATAAGAGGAAGTTTTGTGGGCCTCAATGAATTATTCCTTCTGGCTCACTAAAAACCCTCTTTACCACAAAAACTCGCTCCCTCCTATTTTCCTGTGACAAAACAACAAGAGGCTCCAAACAACAAAGGCTGACGTTTGGTGCCACAGGGTCCATTAGCACTCTCATGTGTGGCTGAATATTACTTTACTCTAAATGTTGGCAGGTGTGCACTTAGTGAGGGCAAAAAGGGACAAAAAGGGTCATGATGGATGTGGTCCTGGATGTTTTTGTGTTACGTCGCTAAAATGAACCGATTCATCTTTAAAGTTTGTTTTTATCTGAAGCCCTAAAAGCATTCATCCACATACAGAAAATTAAAACTGTTTATTCTTCAAATTGTCAACATTAAATTACAGATGCTCTGTTCTCTTTCGTCTGACTGGACCTGATCTGGGCGTATATTAATTCATCATCTTATCACATGACTGGTTGGTTGTGGGTCAACTGTAGCATCTGTCTCGATGTTTGTTTCAATTTTTCTGTGTCCTGTTTGCAGACATTTTATAGCCATGCTCAGTCTCTGCAGGTTTCTCCCTTTCTGAGTCTAACAGCGCTACATTTATATTTCCTCTGACTGTCGCTAATGTTGTTATTTTGCTTTTTGTTGCAGTTGCCATTCTTCCTTTGCTATAAGTTATTTAATATGATTAGCAAATAGCTTCAGGAAGCGCTTGTGCGGCAAGAATAAGAGCCTGACCGTTATGGGATCTTTTGGGCTGATGCCAATACCGATATTTGGGGCTATGAAAGATAATACCTGATATATTGGTCAGTAACTGAATATGAAATAAGAACATTGATATAAACAGGATACATACTGTACATGAACACAAATATCTATGATCCCCAAAATATGATTGAAGACAAAGAAGCAAAACACGACTAAATGAAAATAATGGAGTTTAATTAGTAACACTGTGAACATAAGGACTGTAAACACACTGATTTAACTAAGATGCAACTTACACCACTTCAGATTGTGCATAGTCTTGGGTTCGATAATGGTGAACATGGGAATTAATGGCTGCATAAATCCTTATTTATCTCCCAAAGATAATTTACACAGCTTATAAATTATGGATCCCAAACCTGCTGCAAACACTTATTTTAAAATGACTGGAAACAGAGCGACAGAATCTCCACACAGCAAAAAAGTTAATACATTGGTTACAGATTGACCGATGACGATTAATCGGTGACGCGAGATAATCGGCCAATCGATTAATTGGCTAGACTACAAAAAATCACAGCCAGGCAGCTGTAGAAGTGAAACGATTCATGAAATGGGATAATAACCATTCTTTCTTCTTCTTTTTTTAAATGAAGTAATTAAGTTATTAGAATAATTTCACTATTTTTGAGATGATACTTATCTAGGTCACTTTGTATTGTTATTTGGTTTGTGAATGAATAAAAAAATAGTGATGAAAACGGGGGAAAAATACATCAAGCTGGGTTTATCTTATATTTACACAGCCTGGCACTGACGCTGGGAATCTCACATCATCTTGTGGTGTGATGATTATCTTGGCCGGAGTTTGTGTTTTATATCTTTACATCAAGGGAGTAAAGAAGTCAACATAAATGAGTATTTTCTTAGAGCTGCTGTGAGGAAAGACGTCAGGCATGTGCGTCATAAGAGGTAGTTCAAATACATTTTTTTAAGACTGACCTATATTTGTGATTAAAGTGTGCACGTCTCATCCTTGCCTTGCTGATAACCATAATCTTTGCTCAAAGGTCCACCATTATTTTTCAGAGAACAGTATGTTCTAGGATGGGGCAAATTGCAAGAAACAGAAGCTTTTAGACCAGCTTGAGGCTGACGATAAGCTGAGGATGAGCAAATTGACATTAACCACTAAATTTGTAGGTAAAGTCTCTTCTTGGCAAACTGTACTTTGCTTTGCTTTTGGCAGGAAACCAGCTCATACTTCATCTGAGTGCGTTGATATAAAAAAGACAGATGTTTGCAGGACAGTAGTGATTAAATATTAGAGCTGTCTCTTTTTTTGTGGAAATCCCTTAACTTTACAGCCCGTCTCACGAAGAGCGCTCCAACAGCTTTGAAATAAAAATGTAGCAAGATAAAACATAACTGATAGTCAAGCTGAACAGCCCGTCTTAGTTTCTGGTATTATTTGCCAGAAACACAAATTTATCAACTTGATCGGGATCGGGTAAAACTCTTTTTCTTTTCGATATTACCTGCCGACGAGAACAAGCGCTCAGAGGTTCCTGGAGCGCACAGGCAGCTTTGAGAGTCATGGGTACCTGTTCCACTCTCTGTCTCCCCACCAAAGCAGCAGGTTGCTGTCTGCAGACAGAGGAGTCTTCTTCATGTAGGCTTGCATCTCTAGGATACATTTTGAACGGGTAATTAGAGTCTGAACATGAACTTTTCACCTCATGTTGGAAACTCGAATAAAAACTGACAGCCGTATCAAATATATTGCATAATTCCACACACATCTGCGAAGCGCTGCCAAGAACGTATTGATTGTGTCGCACTGTCATACATGCATCATGTTAGTCGTGACCAGACCAGCACTGAGGACTTCAGCTGTCCTGTACAGCCTTCAGAGCTCTGAATCCTGGAGGATGACAAGCAGCCATCTGCCGTTTCTTCTCCTCAGACCTGTACGGCAGCTCCGTCCTGAAATAGCATCAAAGAAAAAGTCTTTTGAAAGAAGGATGTGCAGAGAGATCTCACTTGTACTGTCACTCAGAGGCTCCGATAACATTCAGATCAAACCTCAGCTGCTCTTAAAACGTAGAGAGAGAGGAAGCTGTGTGTGCGAGACGAACAATAAACCAACTGAAGGAACATCCTTAATAACTACTAATTGACACACAGGGGAATACACATTTATATCTTACCTGGTTGAAGCAGAGGACAGATGATGTTCTTTAAGTTTTGTTTTTTGGTTCAGGCTTTTTTTCTGATCATTTTAGAACTGCAACAATTAATCGAATAATCAATTATTAATCTATTACTAAATTAATCATCAGCTATTTCGATAAATGATTAATATTTGAGTTTTATCTGAGAAAAATAAGTCAAAATTCTCAGATTTTAGCACCAGAAATGTGAATATTTTCTGGTTTCTCTGCTCTTCTTTGACAGTCCTGAATATCTTCAGTTTGTGGATATAACGAGACATTTAACGATGTCATCTTGGCCTCCGAGAAACACTGACATTTTCACCATTTTCTGACATTTTATGGACCAAACAGCTAGACAATAGATTAATTGATGGTGAAAATAATCATAAGCTGCAGCCCTAAATCATTTTAAACTTTATTAACCCCAAATGTTGAAATACCAGAGTTGTACATGGTTAAACTCCTGCTGTTAAGATACTGAAGTGAATGTCAAACAGTCAGAGACTTAAGTGCTGAATACATCTTGCTGCTTTAAAAAGCCTTTGTCAGTGATGGCAGCTGCTCGTCATAAATCTCTCTCCTCCTCTGTTCCAGTCCATTATCTCACTCCGATAAAATATAGGTGGTTTGAAGACAATTGTAGAGTGGTAAGTGTTTCAGAACGAGCAGAAAAGAAGGCAGAAAATGGTTGATGACAGCCAGGCAGTGGAGTGAAGAGAGAGGTATAATTAAGAGAAGAGTGATGGGACAGAAGAAGAGGTGACATGAAATGAGGAAGAGGTTTATAGACAGGCAGACGGTGCCAAAGGATGATGATGTTCGTTCAAAGCTCGAGAGAAGAACAGTCCGTTCCCTCTGTGACTAAATCCCAGTTTGATTAGAAGGAATAACTTTCACCTCACTCTGCAGGAGCAGCCGTCTTGTCTTTAAATAGCATCCGTCCCAGGATTGAGAACTTCCTGGTCGGCCAAAGAGTTCATCCTCCGGAGAGTCCTGCAGAAGTTTGAGCCTCTGTGTCAGAAAGTTTTCGAGTTAGTCTCTGAGTGTGCTCATGACAGACAGACAGTGAAAGTCAGCCGTGGAGCCAAGCGTGATTTAGAGATGACCGCTCGCAGCAGGTCACGGCCGCTCGTAGACACACACACATCTCTGTGTTTGTGTGTGTGTGTGTCATTGTTTAGGCCTGTTGGAGCCAGAGAGCCTCTCATTAGCCATTCCTCTGGAACCCCAAAACACATCCACGAAGGCTGGATGTTTATCTAACAGACTGCAAATAGCTTCAGCAGCTATTTAAGGTAAAGGCTAACACTCCTGAAGTCATTAGCATATGAGGGTCTGTGCCAACCATGCTGCATGCCATGCTATTCTAATCATACAGCTAGCGCCCACGTAGCCAAGATTTCCTCCATACTGCAGCCTAATTGTTGATATCTTGATGATAGTCTGCATGTATTACAGCTTCCTGTCTAACAAAGCCAAGTCCTGATTGGGGGTGAGGGGGTCTTAAACTTTCACAATCCCTGAGGACAGAAGGAAAGAACAGTTCTACTGGAAGCCACCTCCAGTTTTATTACATCTTACAGTGGTTCTCTTATAGATTTATTCGTTTAATGTGAAGGATTTTACCCAGAGGACATTGCACACGCATGTATGAGCTAACATGACCTTATCAGTTGTGGTGTTGCCTTGTTAACATACACACACTTGTTCAGTCACGACATAGTAAAAAGGGCAGAGGCCTCTGACAGTAGAAAGCGGATAAGACCTCAAACCATGGACTACAGAGGAGAGGATGAGAGATTTAAATAAATTAACCTCCAGTGGATCCACAGAGACCAGGAGGAACCACATCGGGGGTCTGATGAGGAACTTTTTTTGTCATGGATAGTCATGTTAAGAGTATGGCAAGTGAGTTGACACCCTAACTCAAGTATGTGTTGAAAGCTCAGCAGAAATGAGCACTGTAACTGCAGATGAAATGTTTTATTCTAACAAACAGACGCTTAAATTTTCAGTTCATGGTTCAGTGTGTGTTTCAGCTCTACACGCCAGCGTCTTGGTTGAGTTTATGTTTCATGCAGAGATGGTAAAAGTCAACAAATCTGCATGAAGTATAAATAAGCAACATTTTGAAATGTCATCGCAACAAGGGGGAATACATTAACCTTAGCCAAAGTCCCAAAAGAAGGAACATGATTTTCCACATACTTAGCATAACTTTACCCCTGAATGGTGCCACTGAAATTCAGTCACAGATGCATAAAGCTGAGTTTGTTCACTTCATGATTGGGATGTTATAATCATGCAACTGTAGAGCTAAGCTTGGGGTGTTTGATCTGTGTTGCAACTGCAATTTTTCCAGTTTATATCCTGTGACATTTTTTTTCTCTGTGTGTGTGTGTGTGTGTATGTGTGTGTCCTCTGACTGTATGAACTGTGTGTTGTTTTGAACAGCTCTTTGTCTTTGCTATATATACACAGGAAGTGAAAAGCTCAGCTAATAGACCTCATGAGAATACCACAGCTGCTTAGCATGCTTTAGCATCCAGCGCTAAGCTGCATCCGTCAGACACCTTGTTGATACATCTGTTAGAGGCACTCAGACCTGACAGCCCGCTTCCCTTTTTAGGAATCTGGGAGCTGGTGGTCACACTCAAAGCCTGAACATGTTCTGTTGCCCTGATGGACTCTATGAATAGAGAACATCTCATGTTGTTGTGCTCACTGAAACCTTTTTTTAATGGAGGGCTTGTGACTTTGATTGTTAACCTTTCAGGAGAGGAGAAGCTAATTCAGGGTCCGGTTTGAAACCCTGCAGCTGCCGACCAACAGGACTCGGAGTTACAGCCTCTGACTGTCACTTTGTTTGACTCAGAGCAGCCAACTTTCCACTAATCACAATGTAACATGAAGTGAAGCACTATCTGAATGCAGCTTGTGACTTGCATTGCTAACATGTTGGTCATGGATAATGTGACCCATTCTAATTCCTGCCTGATCCAGCCTCATACGACCACAACGCCCTTTCCCACTCAACCACATGTCCTCCATGTCTGCCGTCTGCCTTCCCATTGCCACAAATGTGTTAACAACAGGATTAGTGCAAAAAAAAATCTCAAGTTTATTATTTAAAAAATAATTATTGTTGATTCTCTCTTCATTAAGTATTTAAGTTAACTTTTTTCAAGCAGTTAATTAATATTTTCTTTTCTCAGCCTCTAAAATAAATATGATGACCTGGTGCATATCTGTGCCATACACATTTGTAAATTAGATAACCTTTTACTTTCCGACTCTCTCTGGTTAAACAGTTTTCAGAGATGTTAGAAACTTTGCCAGCAACACGTTGGATATAATTTGTCTGTTTTTGCTGTACCAATTACAGATTATTACTTTAAGAGCCTTAAATGGCCTTTAATTTAATCATATCCTCTCAAATGCAGTTTTCCAGGCTCCACAGTGGACTGCACTTCTGAGGTTGGGGATATGTTCAAATAAATAAATGTCATGTAGTTTCCGTGACTTCTACACGTCTCAGGTTTTTGTCTCAGATAAAAAGTCCACTGCCTGAACCATCCCCACACAAACATCACAGTCATTTGATGATGCTCATGCTGTTTTATCCCTCCATACTGTTTTGTTTATTTGTTGAACAGAAGCGTTACTGAGGGGATCATTAAGCAGAACAGAGTGATGTTTAAAGAGAGAGCATGGGTTTGATCTCTACAGCAGCGGGTGTGCCTTCAAGCCATTGTTAAAAATTATCGTTGACTGTTATATTTCTGTTTGCGAGCAGCTAAATATTTGTCTCATCATTGTTTAATGCTCAGAACACTCAGAATTTTAACGTGTGGAAATCTGTCTTTCGTAAACTTGTTATTCTTCCATATGTTTTTTTTTTTTTGGCTTGCTACTCCTCCAACAAAATATCACAGATTTTCACCACTCTAATTGTAAAATGTTCAGCATGTTCAGGAGCGGTGTGTGTGTACTTTTCATATTTCTAACTCTTGTACTTTTTAAAATATTCAGAGTTTTCCCAAAAAAATGGCCAATTTAAAATGAATGGAGATACTCTGGGAACCACACAGTTGATGATGTCATAAGGGATTAGAGTTTGCAAAAGGGTTCACAACAGAGATTATAAATAATACTGGTGCTCGTCTCAAGAGTTTAGCTATGCTCCCCATCACCACGGAATCCACACACTGATGATGTCACAAGGGGTTAGGGTTAGGGCTCAGCATTTTAACATCCAGCATTTGCTGCAATGAAATGGGGCTCCTTCCTCTAGTTTGTTTATAACGGCATTATTTGGAGACGTATGCTGCAGTACTGTGTGAGTATGTTCTGTTTAATCAGTTTAGACATATTATTAAAAGCATTTAGTACAACATAATATTCTAGAACGGTCTTTGATGTAGATTAAAATACTGAAGAAGCTTTTATTTTGAAGGTTTCACACTGAGAAAGGATGTTTTGTAGCCAGAGAAGAGTTAGCATGAGATCCAAAGAACTAGCTTATGATTGGTTTCTCTCCAGACTCCTTCTTTTTTTGTTTTTTTGATCAGTCATTTGCTCTTAAATGCACAATAAAATTATATAATAAAAAAATTAAGGTTGATCCGAGGTCATCTGCGTCTGTTGAACCTTTGATGGGTGTATTTTTTATGTGAATGATGAAATCGATAAATCTAAAAACCTGACATGACTCTTAAAGGATTCAGACCCTCACTGTGAGTCTGTAATCACTCAGGCTGACCTCATAGATGTAGTTATTGATCATCTCTGTTATTGACCTGTGTCTCCCATCAAATCTGGACATCATCATAAACATGCAGCTCTCCTCAGTCTCCAGGGCGTCTCTGCTCGTCTTGGTTTCACATCTGAAGCAGTTAAATGGTATTTTAATGACCCTCTGAGTGTCACTGTGTTTCCTGCTGCGCCTCTCTCTCTCTCTCTCTCTCTCTCTCTCTCTCTCTCTCTCTCTCTCTCTCTCTCTCTCTCTCATTAATGGAGCTTGTTGTTATCGCAGCCTCCATGTTCCATCAGGTCACTTTCATTTGATGGTTTTGCTCTCTGAGGCTGCAGAGCGTGACGTTTGTCTCTCAGTTCAGCATTTTGGTTTCCTGTCATTAACTCTGCAGCCTCCACCTGTCTCCACCCGCCGGCCTCCTGGTGTTTATTTTCCCACACACCCCTTCAGGGGGGCGATACTCTCCGACATCGCTCCTCCCTCTGTCCAGATGTTGAAACTTAAGCGCACCATCCATCAGCCGTCAGACAGACGAGTATCTCAGCTGACACGGGCGATGACCCAGAAAAGACTTTCCTAATAAAAACGTTTACACACACTCTCACACACACACTCACACACTGACAGACTGTCGGCTCTTCTGCTGTGTTCACTCTTCACTTCTACACTAACATATATTTCAGTTGAAGGCCATAACTGCACCATTACTGGATCTACAAACTAACAACTGTTGCAGGTCTTAACCTCAGAGCAGCAGACGTCTGATGTGATGAAATAAAACTGTTAGCTTAAAGCTGCAGCCTTGAGGATGAATCTGTGGAACGTTTTTCCATCTTTGCTTCAAGCTTCATGCTGTAACACTATCACTCAGCAGTGCTATAAAACAACATTATGTGGAAGAAATGCACTCAGTCATGTCTCTACATCAGTTTGAAATCCCATTTGTTTGAGTGCAGTTCTTTAACTTCCTCTGCAGTCATCACAAATTTGACACCACATTAACAGCTGGTGTTCTGGTTCCTTTTGCTGCAGCCAGAGGTATGATTCCAACACAAACACCACACGTTCTGCTCAGAGAAGCTTTGGTTTTGATTTCTGTTTTTGTGTCAGTTGTTATTTGGACATTTTGGTTTGTGGAGAGTGAGAAGAAGACAGGATACAACGAGGAGCACAGCAAACATCAGGCAAACAACCCGAGTGCAAGGCCGAGAACAACACCCTCGTGGCTTCAGCAGGCCGTCTTAAATGAAAGCAAACAAATACAATTCCAGCTCTAATTTAAAGATTTCTTCTTAAGTGTCAAAACATGAAGTCAGAGCCTTAGCTTTGTTCTGTAGATTTTAAGGAGCAGTAAACAGCTGTAGTCCGTAATGACGTTGGTGACGTTTGGAGCTTTTATCCGACTTTGATTTGCATCCTGTGGACCTCTGATGGAGCTACATTAATGTGCAGCTTCTGATCTCTTCTGTGCAACAGAGAAGAAAACAAATCTGTGCTCAATGAAGTGCCATGAATCTTTCATGGATGTAGACGGATTCTCCCCAGCTCTCTGCTCTGAATCACAAACAAACACACGACTGGATGAGAGTGGAGAACAAAATAGATTCAGCAGGAGACAGAAGTTACGTTCTTTATCATTTATTTAACACTCACTACATTATTCCAGTTTTATTACTCCGGATGAAAATGCTTCTGTAGTCATGATGTGACTGTTTACTCTGTTAGAGTGAGATAACAGAGAAAAATAGAAATGCGAGGAGAAACCTTCCCTCCACTCACTGTCTGAGAAGAAGGCTTCACTGAATATTAAACCTGAGTTGGAGTTTCTCTTGTTGTGTGGAAACACGTGTGTGTGTGTTAATGTTGACATGAGAAAGTATGTACGTTTATGTGCACGGATCGTACCTGTGATCGCTCAGCCATAATCATTCCCTAGTCTTGCCTGCATAACAAGACTGAATCTTTTATAACTCTGTTTTTTGATTGTTTTTTTGTTGTTGTTGTTTTTTTGGCTCCTTTTATGGGGACAGGGCATCAAACAGTAACAAAACAAACCTAAAGTGACGAAATTTCACAATGTTCCTTTAACAACTATTAGAAAATAAATAAAGCAAAATTATGTCTATATTTTTTCCCCCAAAAAAAGTTGGGTTAGGTACAGTTCATTTTGAACATTAGAATAATCAGTTAAAAAAAAGCAACAAACAAAAAAAGAAACAAAGTAACGTCAACAAAAAAAAAAAAGTTCAAAAAAGGAGTTGGACAAAGTCAAGAATTATAAGATCAACCCCTAATATTCTAACATGCCTCCCTAAAAATATTGCTCTTACTAATTGATACTGCAGGGCTGCACAGTAGCAGTTGTTAGTGCAAAAAGGTCACAGTAAGAGGTCGCCGGTTCGAATCCCGGTTCGGGCATGGTGTGCCTGTGTGGAGTTTGCATGTTCTACCCGTGCATGTGTGGGTTCTCTCCGGGCACTCCGGCTTCCTCCCACAGTCCAAAAACATGCTCATAGGTGTGAGTGCGAGCGTAAATGGTTGTGTGTCTCTGTGTGTCAGCCCTGTGATTGGCTGGAGACCAGTCCACGGTGTACCCTGCCTCTCACCCTAAGACAACTGGGACAGGCTCCAGACACCTGTGACCCTGAATAGGATAAGCAGTTTAGAAAATGAATGAATAGTTGATACTGCAATACTGTAATAATGTTAGCAATACCAATGTAAGATTTTACTGGTCATCATCAACAGCAATAACAATAATTATAATAATTATAATAATAATATCAATTAACGGAATGAGTCATTATACAATTGAAACAACAACAACAAAAACTAACTATAATTCAATACAGCACTGAAAGAAAAGGACCAACAAGGTGTAAATATAAAGGCTTACAAACCACAAACTGAAAAATAGTGACCTGTGCACCTTAGTCACTGTTATACACCCACTTCATCTTTGTAATAATTGAATACGTGATCTTTATATTTTGTTTTAAACTGTTTCAAGCTTGATCATTGTTGTAACCCCCCTGAAGTTTAGGGTGATGCTGTTTTTATTTTTCCTCACTGCAACAGATTGAAGTTCAGCCCTAACCTCACAAAAGACTCTTAAATATGCCATCATGTCATATAATCCTCAGATGTTTGAATTCAGAAGAAAATCATCCAGGAATTGTTTCTGTGTTTTCTGTATTAGACATCAGAGTGATGAGTGGTTTTGACGTCTTCAGAGACAAGCCCTCAGTGTTTGGACATTGAAAGAACAGCAGCACTCAAAGTCCCCGCTGACTGCTCTTTTGATGCTTGAGTGTTTTTCAGAACAGCAGCCGTCACTTCTTTTGCTTTAATCAAGCTCTGTGTGTGTTTGTGTCTTCCAGGACTCAACCCTCTGCCCTTTGATCCGACTACAAACAACGACCCTCTGCAGTTCAACGGCTCCAGCGGGCCTCTGGTGAGCGAGTGTCCTCCTCTGGAAAACACCGCAGAGAACAGCAAGAAGAGGAAGAGAGCCAGCCTGCCTCCAGGTACTGACAACAGCTCGCTCACATCTTTCACCACCGCTGCAGGATCACTCAGAGTCCCAGATCCTCAGCGGTTTGCCCTCAGCCATGTCCAATTTCAAATGCAAAGCGCCCGTGATTCCAGCAGAAAAGCTCTGATACAACCTTGAGATAGCTCTACATTTTCTTTGGGAGAAAACAGAAGAAAGAAAAAGCAGCTGGTTTCAGTTCCTGTTGTTTTAGATTAGCTCGCCGCGTCCTGAGGCTCGGCTTGTCTTCCCTGTTTGGAGGTCAGACAGCTGCAGCAGGAGGCTGTCTGTTACCGTGCCAACAGCACCCGCCAATCAAACTTGCATCAGCTACCTGAGACACACAAACACTGACCTGTCACACTAAGATGGACACGCTGAGGGAGGCGTGTGTGGGTGAGGTGATTGTTGAACGTGATGCTTTTCAAGAACAATAAGTAATTAGACTGATTTCACATCTTGATAAAGTTAAATATCATTCGGAATCATCAAACATGTCAAACTCTAATTAAGCAATGCATCATGGGTGATTATCAGCTAAACAGTGCATGTTAAAATGATACTCAGATGTTTTATCTGTGACCATATGAAGTTAAATGACTAGTGGAGATATTTATTGAGGGACAACTGTAGATTTATTTTTATTTATTTACAAGACACTGTTAGTGTCAAAAGCACGATGACTCTTTGTCAATCAAAATCGCAGCAACAGCAAATAACAGCCGATCCATCTGCAGCAATTCAAATATTAATCATCTCTCTGTTGCTTCATGGCTGCAATGTTCTCATTTTGGCTTGAATTTGTTCTCACTTGTCAGATTTCCTTTCAAGACTCTAAAAGTGTTTTTTTTTTTTTTTGTCCTAGTCACATTATTGTGAGTGCTTTCAACAGTCACGCACGTCAAGTGAAAGCAAATTTCTCTTTTCACTCTTACTAACAAGATGTTCAAAGAGGCAGACATAAAGAACAGACTGTGAAGGCAACAATTGTGACAGTTGACACTTTAGTTTTTGTGCACTGACTAAAGCCCATCAGAAAGCCATTAGCTGAATTAAAGTCTGTCTGTCTTTCTGTCTGTTGGACATGTCCAAACTGAGTCCCTGTCTTGGCCAATCTAAATGATTCAGCAGTTATTTTTGACAATATTGCATTTTTTTTTGTTTTAGATGCTTTGGTTTATTTTTTTTTCTTTTCTTCTTTTCTTTTCGTAAATGCTGTAGTCTAAAGAGCCTTATTTGTAGTACATAACTGAAACAATTAATGCTATTTATTGGAAATTGGGGTTCCCAAACTGCGTAACTCAGTGCCCTGGTCAGGCCACCCGAGTCAGTCGGTACGTTAACACAATCAGAGGTTACTCAGCTTTAACTGTGTAAACATGCAGGAGATCAGTGATCACATATCTCCAAACCCTCAACCTTAATATAGAAGCATAACTTAGAGTGATGGAGCGCAATGAAAGAAGCGGCTCTGTAGGGAGAGTCTTGTTTTTACTGCCCAAACGTGTCTGACTTTTATATACTAATAACATTAAGTCATGGAAACATCAGTATCTCTCCTCTTATTCTGCTGCTCAGCTTTCACTCCATCGCCTTTCCTGTCAGAGGTCTTTGTTGTGCTCAGGAGAAACTAAGAACACAGAATTAAAATGAGCAGTGAAGCCTAAAACAAGTCTCTCTCGAGCTGCTGAAGCATGTTTCTCTGCTTCCCCAAGAGCAGGTTTGCTGTTAAAGAAAGTATAAACCATAATTGTTTTTTTCTCAGGTGCTCTTATCTACATCTGCTTGAACTCTGCACCTGAAGAATGAGCTCAGTGATGAAGACCTTAAAGAGCTAAACGGTGTCAGTCTGACCCGACTCTCTCTGTCAGCTCCTCTATTCTTCAGGTGCTCCGGTGACTCATTAGCAGCCGAGTCGACTGAGTCTCGTTAAGGGATCCTAATGGATAGATTTTTCTCATTATAACTGATATTACACTTACAATAATCCATCACACTCCATAAGAACACACACACTCAGTTTAAACAGCTCACAGCTCCATTTGTTTCAATCACTGATGAAGAATTAAAGAAAGCAACAGACGCGCCGTGTTTGATGCATCCTGAGAGGAATCCCAGTCGTTTCATACTAAACGCCATCCTGCTGACGGATCGTTTAATAATTATCTTCAACCCAACCAACTCAAAGCCAAACAACACGCTGACAGATCCATGATGAGGAGCCCCTCACCTCCTGGAAACAGTCACAGGAAACGTTTGAAGTGACATTGATATTCAGTTCACTCTGCCACGTAAACAAACATTATTCATCAGAGTCCACTCACTTCACTCCACTCCGCACAGAAACACAGAAACACTCCACGTTTTCATTCAGCTGAGTCAAAACAGCTCCAGAGGAATTCACTTCATTGAAAATCAAGTCTGCTCGAAGGTAATTTCCTCTTTGTTTGTGACTCTTCTTCAGAAAATGATTGTTTGGATTTTCAACCACCTTCTTCTTAGGGATGGGCAATGATTTTCAAATCTTCAAATTGTCTTTAACGTTAAAAAAATCAAGTAGTTTTTGCATAAAATAAATAAGTGAATGAAATAATGGCCAAAATTCACCAGATGCATCTCTGGTCTGGCTCCGCTCCAGAAACCAGAAGCAGAAACCACCTAAAAACATCCAGTGACTTTCAAAATTAAACAAACCATGTCAAAAACCAGATGGTATTCCACTTGACTACAACAACAAACACAAAATGAGAGCAGTCAGACCAGAGGAGACAACAAGTTTGAGTATTTACAGCCCAAACAAGAACTAAGAGAGGCTCGTTTATGGATTGGGAAGTGCAGGAGCTCCTTTGAGAAAATAAACAAAAATGAGGTGCAGTGCAAACTCTCTCGAACAATTGCCGTTAAGTAACCAGCAAATATCAAATAGCTTTTTCTTGAAATGCCCATCCCTGCTTCTCCTCTTGTTGTTAAACTCTGCTGTTTCTGTTTACCTCCTCCTAAAGTGAGACGGATGCACCTGCTCATCACATTTACTCTTTCCTGTCATTTCTTGTGTTTATGTGCTTCACTGGATGTGTGTATGTGAGTGTGTGTTAAATAACCCACATCAAGTGGTGCCTTTGGGCAGAAGACACACTGCAGGGATGTTCCTGATTCAGTTTTTATTTCATTTCTCAGTCACAGCCAGAGACGACCGTTTCTGCTCGTGTCCTGCTGGGTTGAAGCTGCATGTGGTGAAGACAATGAGATTTTCAGATGCTGCTGTTTATTTGAGTGGAGCTGGATTTCCTGACCTACAGAGACTTTAAATGTCACTTTAGAGGCTGCAGCACAGGGCAGAGGCTCTTTATTAATGTTATATTATACCTTATAATCGTGTTTGTGAAGTGGCTCATTCACATACTTGTAATGCAAGACAAATGTCAGTCTGTCTGAGAATAGAAGGAATTCAGTATCAATCATTAATAAAATATGATGGTGTGATTACAGGACATGTTCAAACCCTTTAAGAGAGGATCTAAGATCTATGTAAAAGGTCGTCATCACAGGTGTCTGATGGTTTGTTTTGAACTGACTCACCAAGACGTTACGTATGACATCGTTTATCCAAAAAACAAGTTAGAGGAATTTTCAACCTTGACTTACAACATCAAAGCTACTTTTTTAAATCTATACTTTTGTAGTGTAGTTTATTATTTGAAGCGTCTGTGAGGTCTGAGCGGCTTTGTGTGGACGAATGACGTCAATCTAACAGCTTCACATGGTCCTTTTCAAGTGGAAAATTTCCGTGTCACACACATTCGAAAATTTCTAACTTCTGCACTGAGAAGCGCAGATGAAAAGGAGCTCCAAGTGTCCAAAGTACAAAAATACCGTCATATATATGATTCATCACATTTATGAACAATTCCTGGTATGAAATTACAGTCACACTCAGTAGAGAAGAGGAAGTGGTAAATAAAAAATGTTGTAACCAGTGTAAACAACTTCTTCTTCTCTAGTTTAGTACCGTGGTAGACGTGCATTTGTGATACACTGCCCCCTGCAGTTTAGGAATGGACGCCATGATTCCACGTGTCTCATTTCCACGAATCACGTTCATGCAGAAACCATAACCCAGCCTTGATCCTGGTTCAGACAGCAGGACTGATCCTTTGGACTCAAGTTGCCAAAAACCTCATTCTGTGTCTCATCCTTACATTGAGGATTAGAGATAGCTTAATGAATACTGGTATCTGATCAGGTCAGTATTAGAGCTGCAACAATTAATCGAATAATCGATTATTAATCGATTACTAAATTAATCGTCAACTATTTTGATAATTGATTAATTGGTTTAAGTAATTATTTAAGAAAAAAGAAGCCTGAATTCTCTTATTTCAGCTTCATAACTGTGAATATTTTCTGATTTCTTTGTTTCTCTTTGACAGTCCTGAATATCTTTGGTTTGCAAACAAGACATTTGATGATGTCATCTTGGACTCCAAGAAACATTGTTGCTTTTCACCATTTTCTGACATTTTATAGACCAAACAACTACTCGATTAATCGAGAGAATAATCAATAGTTTAATCGATTATGAAAATAATCGTTAGTTGCAGCCCTAGTCAGTATTTTTATTGGCTGATACCAAAGCCAAGGTATTGGTGTTAATATCAGGCCTTAATAAGCTGGAGAGGTGCTTCTCTACTTGTAGACCAGTTAAGTAATGTGCAAATGTTGGATCAAGCCTCTTTTTGTTTGTTTTCCACATTCACTAAACACTCAGTGACCCTCTAAGACAAAAAACCGACTCCAGGGAGCACTTAAGGTTCAGAGCTCCGTGAGGAACCTTTAAGGCTGACGGTGATTTTTTTCAGACCTGAGAGCGAGGCGATCCACAGCTGTGGGAAAGCAAAGGTCCTGTCAGTGTTGGTAATGAGGTTTGTTTTTGCTCAGTGCACAGCTCTGTGCCTCCAGCAGTCCTTCACTAACACCCTGTAACCTCTGCAGTCACTTTTAGGTTTTTTTTCCTAAAACACGCCAAATGAGGACATGCATTTGGTGCATTGCTTATTGTACAGGGACAGGTCACTGTATGTTTAACTAAAATCCCTTTGAAAGAGCTGCTTCACCTCTAAACTGACTACATTTGAAGCCTCTCTGTAACAAGGCTGTTTGAAAGGAGAAAACATGAAGCAGTGATCGCACTGATGCATAATTTCCAACCTGAGGCCATGTTTATTGATTCATCCAAAGACTTTCAATGCCAGGGTTGAAGAAACGCTTTCACTCATGTTTTCTCTGTACATGAAAATCATTGAAGTGAATTTGATCAGTTCAGAGTAAAACAGTTGTTCTCTCACTGATTCAGTCTGTTGTGTGGCGACCTTTAGATGGACCGGAGTGAGAGGTGTTGAATTAAGTGTTATTGATTGATCAGGGTGAAGGTTAAAGCTGCTGAGCATGGCAGGATAAAGACGCAGGTGGAGCAGGTACATGGGTTTAAATTTATTCATTTCACATTTATTTAACCGTATCATTCTTCTGATTTCAGGGCTGAAATGATTCTTCTTTAACTTTCTGTTTCAGTCTCTTCTCTGCAGCTGTCAGATGAAGTTTCTCTCTTTCACGTCGCTGTGAAGTAAAGCAGTCCGTCAGAGTTGATCTCTGCTCAGAGCTTTGAGTCAGTGAAGGTGTCTTCAGGTCGTTTCAGTCCACTCTGTGTCTTCACTCTTCTTATGATGAGAGGATTTCACTTTGACTGACGTTTCCTGTGTCGAGCGTTGAACCCTCACTTCAAGTCGACTGGATGTGGTTTCTCTTTTGAAGAGGTTTAACAAAAAAGCTTCTCATTGGTCGGTCATGACGCAGTGTTTCTTTTTTGAGTCATTTTTAAGAAAATGGATTCAAAGAAGAAAAAAAGTGATGTCATTGACGGACGACTGACGTGAAAATAGCTGCTGGAAGGTAAATAATGAAATGGGCTACTTAAGCTGTCAGAGATGACGGCCCATTGAGACGGATGGCTGTGACACTGCCCTGAACAGCTCTGTGTGTGTGTGTGTGTGTGTGTGTGTGTGTGTGTGTGTGTGTGTGTGTTTTGTGGATGCTGAGGAAGATCTACGGCTTGGCGTCGCTCTTTGTGATGCTGAGTTCACACAACAGCAGAAGATGTAGAGCAGAGCTGATGGATGAGAGACTCAGGATGACGGAGTGATGCTGCAAATGAACTCATTAGCTGACAAACAGGAAGAAAGCAGACGTGTTTCTGTAGGGAAATGAGAGCCGAGGGGATGACTGCATGAATACGGCAGGTGCTGCATATGAAAAACATTGATTCGTCAGCGCGTTGCGATAAATTATTTTCTCAATTAGATACGGATTCAGATAATCCTGGGATGGATTGCTGTGAGGGAGTCTCCTTCCTGTGGAGCTGCAGGACTGTAATTTGCTCCTGAATCATTCAGTGGTAATTCAGTTTGAAGTCAGGTTTTTCTTCACCAATATTCAGGAATGTTGATCAGTACTAAATGGAACTGGTATGTAATGAAATTGTGAATTGAATCATGAGGTTCAGTTTGTGTTTTTAACTGTCGGAGAGGAGAGTGATGGAAATGCACTACAAGCCGTGAAAAAGCCGCCTCGCCTCACTCATCTGGGAGTTCCTCTGCTTCAGTCAGAACATAACAGTCCGCTTGTTTCTGCCACTGCTCTGGGAGAGATAAAGACTCCACGCTGCCTTCCTGTCTGTATGAACAATATGTGCTTACAGAGCAAATCCAACTGTTCAGGGTTAGAGAGACAAATGCAGTCTAAGTATGGCTGCTGCTGACAAAGATTTCTATAAACCTGAAGGTAAATGTTCCTCACCGACTCAACATTTAAGGTCCAATATGTCAGGAGTTATATGACTATCATCAGACCAGATCATGTGTGATCGAGGCCAGAACTGGGAACCTGAACCGAGGAGAACATGCAAACTCCACACAGAAAGGCACACTGTGCCCAAACCGGGATTCAAACCAGCGACCTTCTTGGTGTGAAGCAACAGCATAACCCACAAACATGTGAGCTCTAAATAATTCATGGAGCCAGGAGGCGCTCTGCTCTGCTCTGCTCTGTTTGTGGACTCACTCTGAGGTTAATGGCAGAGCCTCAAGCGAGACTCAAACCCTGCAGAACCAAAAATAGGAAACCAAAATCCTCTCCTGGCTTTCTGTTTTGAGCTTTATCAAACATCCCCACTCCTCTTCTTTCCTTTAAACAGCATCAGTGTAGGAACGTAAACAAGGAGCCTTTAGGGGAGCTTTCCAATGCAGCCTCAGGGACAAATAAGCCCTAGGAAACCTCAAGCTGTGTACTTCCCAGCAAAGTTTTTACCTTTAAATTAACATTGTTAGCTACTCATAACTCAAGTTTTAGATTTTAGTTTTGTAATTTTTTCTAATATTATTTACAACTAGGATGCTGCCTGTAGGCAAGAGTTTCAGAATTTTGAGGTGTTAATAAAAAATAGCAAATAAAATTTGATTTCTTATGAGTGTTAATTCAAGTATTCATGAACAAGAGGAAGCACAACATAAAATGAAAGCTGCATGCGGCAATAAGTGGGCGCTCGCACCCATCGGTGATGCTTAATGAAGGGCTTAAAGACGTTTTTGAGAAGAATCAGAGTCAATATGTTGGAAAAACAGGAGGAGTTTTTAATCACAGAGTTAACACGACTTCCTGTTTTCAGTAGGGGGTGCTGCAGCTTAAGGTGAAAAAAAAAACATATAGATGCATTCAGGCTGTGACACTGAACACGTGTGTGCGTTTTGGTCCAATGATCCAATGTTGTACCAACCATGGCCACGCCCATTGAGTCCTGTGATAGCTTTTAATAATCAATATAAAAAGTCAAAATCTGACATTTTAGTCCAATTTCTGATCTTCCTGTTCGGAATTCCCTATGGTCGCAAGGGACTTTTTTGTAGGTCTTGGCATTAAAGTTATGCCCACCAAAAATCAGGCCCGTAGTTCAAGGTAGCCCTGAGGGGCTGCAGTTTAAACTCACTTGGGGGCGCTGTGGAGCACATGTCAATGCGAAAACACTGGATTCATAAATTTTTCAACACAACTGAATTTTGTGGCTTGGTGCGTTCAGGTTTATCTCAAGCGGAAGGCATGCAATTTTGAGTCAAAGCGAGAGAACAAACAAAGAGAGAACAATCCTTAAATTTTCAAGAGGGCCTTCGCCACACCTGTGGTTTGTGGGCTCGGGCCCTAAATATACATTTTGTTTGCTGAGTATTCAAAAATATAAGCACTTGCTGCTTTAAATTTCTTTCATTATTGTGAATTGTTTTGTTCTTTTTGAAGTAAATGTGACCCTTTCTCAGCGTTGACTCGCAGAGAAATCCTTTATTCAGGCCACAGTTTGAATCCAGAATACCAAAGATATCAGTATCATGTCAGTCATTCTTAATATTTTATGTGCAAGATGACCCTTTTTGTCAGCTTTGAAAACTCTTAAACAGATTGTAATCTCTGCTACTCTCTCGCTCCATTTCAGCCCTCAAACATCTTCTTTCTATTGGAACCAGATTCATCTATTTCCTCTTGTTGAGGTCAGCTTCTGTCAGAGCGAAGGCTGGAGACTTGAAGGCTCAGAGGGTTCAATTACACATGTTAAATCTGATGTAAAGATTTTATCTGCAGTGTTTTTCATAAAGCCAGCAGCGACAGTCAGATTTCTACACGTCTGAGTCGTCCACACTGGAGAATAATGTCTGTCTGGGATTGGTCGGATTACCTGATGAATTATTCAGGCTGTCTAGGTGGGCGAGCTTTGTTTCTGCCACAAATGAAGCAGCGCTCAGTTGGAGAGGCTGGTTCGATGTAACATGACAACAAATTATAAAAGGAGTGACGCACTCGGCTCTCTTTAGCACGCACACACACACACACACACACACACACACACACACACACATACAAAAACACAGTTTTATTTCAAAATATTGAAGTCCTTTAGAAGAGGAGGCCAACAAAAAGTGGAGAGGATTCAGCGATGCAGGATTCCCGTTTCCAGCCGACGATCTGCTCACTGCAGCGTGTTCATCACAGACCCTGTAGCTCCTCAATCAACACCTCTACCTCCTCTGTCTTGTCTGTCTGTCTTGTCTGTCTGTCCATCTGTCTGTCTCCTCCCTGAGCCGGGTTAACTGATCCTTCGTTTCCTCTGCCTGCCTGTCATCAGTGTGCTGAACATCGTCTCCTCTTCCTCTGCTCGCCTCCATCCTGACAGCTTTCTGAAACAGCCTCACTCTGCTCTGTGAGAGGCCACTGCACCAACGCACACAGTCTGGAATCAATTAACCCATTTTTAATCCCTCCTTATTTTCAAACAACACATTAGAGGAAGTCTGTAGGAAGCTGGATTATATCCTGACAGCTTGAACAAACCAGACTTTCTTACTTTCTTTCTTTCTGTTTGTTCGAGGCTCTGAACCTCAACATGTCATGGCAGAGCTGCTCTGCGTCTGACCATGAGCTCTGACTCCTCCTGGAGAAACACGCACAGCATGTAAGCAAGCAGGCGAAACTTTATTTATACACCACGGCTCGTCATAGGGGAATGTGGTCCGCTTCAAGACAAGTAAGGAAAAAGAAACTGAAAAATGCATACTTGTAGATGTGTGCTAGTGTGGGAAGAATGTGTGATATTTGCATGATGGTTTGGACAGAACAGTTTTCTTCTTGGCTTCAGGATTTCTCCCTTTTAACATACTCAGACTAAGTGAAAGTGGTCAAACTTCATTTTAATATTTTTTATTTCAGAGCCTATTTAAACTTTGTGCACAGGTTGGTTTGGACTCAGCTTTAGATCCACACTCTTTAAACAGAGCTTTAACTTCCTGTCGTTTATAAATGATCTGATTTGCACAGCCTGCTGTGATGAATCTGCACATAAGGAAGAATAATGAAGAAGTCGATAATGACGGTGTAGCTTTGGGAAATCCAGACTGGCATCAATACAGAGAATAATGGCATAATGAAGGAGGAACACACTGATAAATCACTGAACGCAGAGATGTTTTTAATGTCTGTTCTGATTGGATTGATGAAACGAGGAATGCAGATGGTTGCTGGTACGATTTCCCTTTTGAACTGTTATTTCTCACACGTTGTGGAGTCTACAGGTGTTTCTGTGAATACAGCTCAGGCTTTCTTCACAGACTTTTGATGGTTCCCTTGCAGTTGTTTGTTTTATATGCTCTTCATGCCATTTGTCAAAGCCACTGACCAAAAACGTACCTTCTACCCTGACTATATTTGAGCCTTTGAATTGAAGCGAGGTACACACATAACGACTATCAGGCTGCTTTTGTCTCGGCTTTCTTCCTTCACGACCAAGGATGGCAAACACCTGATTATCTTATAAGAAGTCTGGTGTTTCGAAATAGCTGCTTTATTTGAAATCACATCATATGTAAGCTTGTGTTTTCCTGTAATGGCTTTTTGAAAAAGTCTTGACTCACTGTTGTAATGAAACATTTGTTGGGCCCTAGAGGCTCATTCTTTCTGAACAGATGGATTCATAGTTTGGTCTTAGATCATTTTAGTGACCAGCCGATGAGCCTTTTTATGATTGTGGTGAAAGGCTTGAAGTCCCGCCAAGCCTTTCACCACTCGGGAGAAATAAAATGTCTTTGTTGATGTGATGCTTTCAAGTCCAAGCTCATGAAAAAGGGTGCCATGAGCTCATCTTACGTGAGCTCTCTGTTGCTGCCACTGCAGGTATCTCTCAGAGCTCTCTTCAACCACCATTAGTGAAAAGATGGGAGCATTAAAACAGCAGCGGTGACCTCCATTCTAAAAGCTTTACCAAAGAAATCATCAGACCGTGATCCATTCAGTGCTCCATGACTCTGTGGAGGTCACTGTCTGCAGCGGTCTGAGATGTGCCCTCAAAACCACACCATGCTTTTATGTCTCCTCCATCAAGTTTCATGAGCAGTGATGCAATTGATGATGACATATGACAGAAATGTGTCTTTCTGTACTTAAAGCCGTAAAAATCAGAGAGAAAGACAAGACATGATGCTCTCTCAGTCCATCAAATGGCTGTAAATGCATGTTGCACAAGCTTTTCCACAGAGATACAAAAGGAGGAAGACATCCATATGATGAATCATGAGGTATCATTGTGGACTTAAACACTCAAAGAATGGAGGAGAGCAAGTAACAACCACCTATAAGGCAGGAAGGCTTGGAGAAATAATTTGTCTATCACAATGAAGTGAATCTGAGAATCCTGATTTATAAAATGCATCCTGTTCCACAATTCTCATCTATGTTTGATTCAGTTCACAAAAGGCCCATTTATGCTCAATGTCAAATAAGGATCCAGATACGGATCCGGATATGGACGGAGCCTTCTGTCTGTACACTACTTTTATTTTGTCTGTATTTCTACATGTTTCTGTTAAGCTTATGGATATGGACCAAACGAAGCAGTACCACCGGAAACAGAGGGTGCTAGTGTTGCTGTTACTACCTGATGCATAGCTCCAGTGAGACACAAAGAATAAAAAACAACCGAGGAACTTTCTGAAGAAAAACGTTGTGAATTGTTGGGGAACTTCTGCCTCCATTTTCGTCTTTTATGCAAGAGGTACATTAGAAGTACCTCCTCCTTTGTCGCCATGTTTGTTTTTGAGTTTGTTGTCATAAACTTTTGACTCTGGGCCTGAAGACCTTCCGCGTTTCACACTGCACCATCCAGTTCCCTCTGCACCTCCTCTTCCCAGGTAATACCAGGGAAGGTCTGCATCTCCGTGGTCAACCATGGAATGCCGTTTCGTGACGCCATTTTCCGAACAAAAAGAAAGTTATCTTCAGGAAGTCGACTGGAGATTTAAACATGACAGGGTTATTACTTTATTGCTACTGTCACACAGGAAGTGATGATTCTTTCAACCAGTCAATGGACTCCAGTTTTTCTAGCTCCACCTTCTGGGGTTGGATCGGTATGTCTGGCACCCCAACAGAAGGGTACCAAAAAGTGGGACGGTATGGGTTTTTAATTTGGGGATCTGTCGAAGGAAACACTACAAAATGCGTGCTGTACAGAAACGAACTGAACTGAACCGCTTGGTAAAAAGGAGGTTAATGATATCAATGCTCCTACGTTCATTCAGAACATGCCAAAAATAAAAGAATTTTGCATAAAGCTCTTCCCCCCTGTGGAGTTTCCCATTTCTGAAACCCTGCTGCACCTCCAGCCCCTCGTGTCACTACATTGTGCTGCTGCTGTCACATCAGCAACTGCCAGTGCAGAGAAAGCAGCCTGGGTGAGGAGGCGTGGCTCAATAAGAAACCTGCTAAGTTCACCGAGCTGTTGACATTTCCTCACAGAAACTCCTGTGGTTCTAATTGGCAGCTGCTGATAAGATGCTGTCAGCGTCTGCAGCTATCAGCAGCAGGCTGAGGTGACAACAGCTCAGGAGTTGGTGGGCAGACAGGCACAAGTTCAGAGCCTGAACCTTGTTTACCAGATATTTCCAATGAGGGGTTGGTATACTGGCTGAGCAAACTTTTAGACAAGAAAATATCCAGTTAGTAACTCTGAAACATGTTTACAGTGTCTTAACTTTGAATGGTGGGGAAAAAGTTTGGCAAAGAGGGAAAAGAAAAATAACCAGCTTTGCAGATCTGTGCCTGACGTATCTAATTTAATAATTATTACATTAGTTGAAAGGTTGAATTAATATTTTCCATTCAAACAAAAATTTGAATATCCTTTAAGGTTAAAATGTAGAACAAATGAGCAGTGTTTCATGTTAAGCTGGCCTCATTATCATCTGTTTTCTAGCCAGCTCCAGTTTTGTTTTGGTTTTTTTTTTGACAATGCTGACAAATTATTTTGTTGACGCCCTTTTTTCATGACAGTAACAAGACAAGCTAAACGTGGCTCTTTGATGACTAAAACGATGAGACGTTTGAGTTTTTGTTGACGAGACGAGACTGGAGGAAAATGTTTGTGTGGTCTGTTGGACGTTCAAAATGCATAACAATCTGACGATTGTGCATGTAGCAGAAGCGTCAGATGAGTTCTTGTTCTTTAAACACTAAATTTAAACTGAAAGCAGCATAAAAATGTCTTGTTGCTCTGTGGTTGGTTGTCAGAAACGATACTGTACCATGGAGTCAACGTCTGTAGGGTTGAGAGCTTTACAGAGCAGCCAGTGTTTTGGAGTAAAAAATGGCCGTGCTACCTGGTGACTCTCAGCTGAATGTGTCAGTGATGGTCAGCTGAGAGTCACCAGTTAACAGGGTCACACTTTATACTGAAACACCAGTGTTAAGTGTTACTTTCACCTTTTTGAGTTTTCAATGATTCAAACTATCACATATAGAAATGACTAAAATGTGACTAAAACTAAGATATCTGCCAGAAACAACACTGGCCAGCTCATAAGTGAAACTTACTAGTCAGTATTAATTTTCTTTTGACTCTGTTTTTGGTCTCCACCGCTGCCAAAGGGAAAAATGTTTCCTCTTATTGCAGCTGAGTATTTAACTACTGTCTGTTCACCTGTTGGTTTCCAGATTTGTCTATTTCGTGAAGATAATCAAAACTCTAATCTATAATATAAAGTCTATTTGATGCATACACATCTGTATGCATCAAATAGAGCCTGTTAATGTAGCACTGAGGGATACTGATTCATCATTTACCTGATATAAGCTAATGCGGCAATCATTAGCTTTACTCTCCTGTAATTGCAGGCTTCGAGAAGGAATCAGCCCGCCTCCAAGTGAGTTGAGGTTAGCTGGCATTAAAGGGGATTGGCTGATGTATTGAGCTGAACGGTAGCCACAGCAACAGGCCTTACAATTAGACCCCAGCTTCCTCATGAATATGTGAAAATGATTCTTGATAAATACACTTAGGATACTTAGACAGCTGTGATGGACCCGGTCTTTCGTCAGCTACCTTCAGCATCCTTTATGTGTCTATGAACAAAACACTGGTGATGTATTTATCTGTTATTCTCCAATAATCCAGATCCAGTGATGCACAGCTGACTCTGCTGAATCCCTGACCCTGTTTCTGTTGAGTTATCGGACCATGTGGTTTTGTTTGAGGCCAAATTCACAGATACAGCAGATGTGTTTTCTGGCAGAAGTAGCTCAAAGGTCTCTTGGGTTTGGGCTGGAACTGCTGAGGAAGATATTCACAAGCTATTGTGTCCTTAGCCCAGATTTCATCATAATTAATAATCATAAAGCCCCACTTCTCTCTGAACCCATCTTGATTTCCAGGCTGTTATTCCTTATTGCTCACACCGTACACAAGAGTATTTAGGCATAGTTTGATCTTGAGAAAGTGATTATGCTTTTGTTTTTAGTTAATGGGATTCCTGACTCAACCCCCTGGTTGAAAACTACTTCATGGGGGAGTGCTGGAGCTCCCAGAGCCTGTGCTATCAAAGGGGTTTATGTAATTACTTGTGGCCTAGGTCCTCTGCATTGAAGTGAGAGGGGGCGGGGACCAGAGTGGATCAGTTCAGATGAAGTCAACAATGGGAATCCATCAACAGCAAACAAAAATCAGAGTAAGAAATGCACAACAAGTGCAGAAAAAAGTGTGGAAGTGTGAAGGTCATTTTCCACTGTTGTCTGGTGGAGTACAGGTGTAAGTCGCAGCTCTACACAGGTGTTGTTTGTTTTTTTGAGGGGGAGATTGTAACCCTGTCTCAGACGATAGTGTCCTCAAAAGACATAAAGTATATGAGCTGTATGTGCAAAACCACACAATTTTTATCATATTTGGAGTCGAGCCTGACCGATTCATCGGCTGCCCGATTATATCAGTTGGCGCAGAGATTCTGTTGCTGTCTCCAGTCATTTAAAATAAGTGGCTTTTTTTTTTTTTTTAACCCTGGCAGGTTTTGTATCCAGAGGATTTATAAGTTGTGTAAATTATCTTTGTGAGATCAATATTTATGCAATTGTTAATCCATATGTCCACCAGGGCTGCAGGATTAATTGTTAAAATATTAGAGGAATAAGGAAAGAAAGTGAGAACTACAGCAAAGGAACGTTTGTACTATTAGATGAGTAAAAAGAGTAAAATGGATGAAAACCCCAGTGGTAGTGGCGAGAGTCAACATCACTAATAGCAATAAGCAAAGCTCCTGCTGCACTCTACATGAATGAACATCTGAATGTTCTTGTTTTGTTTTATTAAAGTTAAAGATCACATTTTCGCCAGAACCCTGTAGCTTTAATCTCCACCATTATCTAATATGCGATTATTCTACAGTTTAAAGTGGTGTAAGTTGCATCTTTGAGAAATAAGTGGGTTTCCAGGCCTTATGTTGACAGTGTTGCTAATTAAAGTTCCTGATTTTCATTTAGCAGAGTTCTGCTCCTTTGTCGTGAATCATTTTTTGGGTATTATAATGGTTTGTGTTTATGTACAGCTTATAGCGCTGTACAAATAAAGTTATTATTATTATTGTATGCTGTGTGTGTCGATGTTCTTATTTTGTATATCGGCCGAAACATTGGGTACCACTCTTTTTTTGGCGCCCTTTAATTCCCGTATCAGTCGGGCTCTAATTTGAAGTAACTTTGCCCATGAGATCAAACAACAACTGGCTAAACTTCCAGCAGGGTCATTCAGTGGACTTATACAGATTTAAAGAGGCTCAGATGAATAAAATAGCAGCATATTTTCTTGTCTCATAATTTTTTTAAGTGTTCACTGTTGGATCTCATCAGCTGTTTATTAACCGTGACCGTCAAAGATGTTTCCTCTTTAATATGACATAAGAAACCAGCCATGAGCATTTTCAGCTCTGCTTCCTCACACCACAAACAACAAAGACTGACAGTCACACAGCTTTTCTTTCCTCTTCTTCTGAGCCCCTGGTCTCTTGTTCTGACAGTTTAAACTTCAAAGAAGAGAGAAAGCAGATTTAAAGAAGCTCTCCAGCTTGTTTTTTTCTGTCTGGAGGGTGTCAAGCTGTCCTTCAGGCATCAATACACACATTCAATTTGTGTCTCTTTTTCTAAACAAGGGTTTGGCTGTGTTGTGACTGCTTGTTAAACAGCAAACCCCTAACAGGCTACAAACCCAACACACTGTCTGGATGAAACACTGAGGAGCTTAGACCAGGCAGCTCCTGTTCCTGAGCAAGAGTCAGGCATCTTCCTCTAAACGTATTTTGATCGTAGAAACTTGTATTTGTCCCAACTTTCCACCAACTGATGAGAATCTTCTTCAGGCTGTAATTTCCTGAAATTTCAAATATTTTTTGTACTAGATTGACAGTTTACTCTGAGGTTTTTTCTTCTCTCTCACGTTCCTGGGGGAAAACAAAAATAAAGCTTGAGAATTAATGATAACAAGAACATCTTACTACAGAAGATCCTGTTTGTGAATCTGTGGACGTTTCTCAGACTTTGTTTCTTTGAATCCAGCCCTTGCTTTTACATTTTTCAGTGCCGTCTCGCCCTTATTGTCTGGGTCAGACCTCACAGGACTGGACACTGATGTGGAATTAAAAATGAGACTAACGCAGAAAGCATAGAGCAGGGGTCGGCAACTGGCGGCCTGCGGGGCAAAATTGGCCCGTCTCCAATAATACCTGACCCCCCCAGAGGATGTTGATTTAAAAAAAGAAATTAAATATATATATTTGCTATCACAAAAACGACACAAAACATTAATTGATTCAAAAGTTGTGAATAACAAAATCTAACAAAATAAAACAAAATAAAGCAGCATCTCTTTGACTTCACTGGCCTGACATGCACACTTGTTTCTATCTCTAAGTTTCTATCTGTCTAGAGTGGAAATGTTTCTGTAGAAGTGCTTCGTTTCGTGGCGCCTTTGGATATTTTATTCCTTCCAAACTACAACAGCCTGGTTGCAGATGAAACAAACTGACTCTGCATTTAAAAAATCATGTAGGATGACTCTTACAGCCTTCACTATCAACTTTCCTTTTCATTGCTTTGGGCAGCGACATTTTGTCTTGCTAGTCTGTGATCTCCTGCTAATGTCTCAGCATAAAGACAATAACAGCATCAGGATGTCATGTGAGAATAGGCTGCGTTACTAACGGATAAACAAATCGTGACAGTAAATGTCCTTAAAATGATAAATATGTTCATTAGGCTCAGCGAAGTGTTGATTATTTAAAATTGTCATTATTTAACCACATGAAGTCTTAAAAGAGTGTGAGTGCAATTAAAGACAGCAGCCGAACGGCTTAAATACATCAGATGCGTCTCTGGTCCTGCTCCGCTCCTTTGATCGCATTGTCTCCGCTCATTATGTCGGTCTGTTTTGTTCTTTTCAACCTAATTACGATATTGTTTTAAAACGGTTTGTTCCATTTTGAAAGTCACTGGTTGATTTCAAGTAGTTTTTGTGCAAAACTTCCTGTCCCCCTCAATCTGGAGTCAGATTTCAGCCATTATTATCACCAGGTTACTGTCTGTTTCATAGTGCAGACACAGTGTGGAGCCAAAGCAGCAGTGTGTAATAAATAATAAATAAATAAATCAAATGAATCACTTTGTCAAACTGAGTTTTTGTAAAAGATATAATAGTTATAGATGAGAAAAAATTGTTTTAGTATGAAAGGTTTTGACTGATGATGATATAATTTTGGCCCACCAGTGAGATGCTCAGAGAAAAATTACCCCGAGATCAAACTTAATCACAGACTTCTGCCATGGAGCCTCCAGTTTTTATTAATATCCTTAAATATTGTTCATTTATCATCAAGTGTGTTTTTTTAGTCTGAATAAAGACAACACAGAGACAGCTGTGGCTTCACACAGTTCATCTCCATACTCAGCTCATCTTCATCAGCCAGAGGGTTAATAAAGGTTCCTGTGTGACCTTTGACATGTGGCTTAAACGAATAACCGTTTTATTTTAAGTGTTTGCCTCTGAAAAAAGAAACTAACATGGGCACCATACTTTCATGATTTGGGGGAAACCCCAATAACATTACAGTGAAATATCAGTACATGTCTAATATTGCCATTCTGGTTCGATTATATGCATCAAAGCGTCATCTAAGGCTAAGGGAAAATACTGAATCATATATTGTAAATCATGATATGGCCTAAAAACATAGAGATATGGATAAAATGCCATATCGCCAGTCTTAGTTGAATCTCATTTTTGATTTCTTTTTTTGTGCATGTTTACTTGAAGGACTTGTGCTTATGAACATCTTCCCAATGCTCCCAGTCAGAGCTTCTCAGGATTATCTCTGTGTAATCAAAGGAAAGTTTAAGGGTGCTGCGCTGATCTCTGGGTGTTACAGTAAATGCAGGAAAGCTGAAGCATAGTTCATCTTAGCTCTACGGTTTGTTTCCACTTCACTTCACACTGCTTAAATTACAGGCTCATGTCCTGCAGGACTCAAAGAAGGATTTCTTATTTTCCCTTGCAGCACTTTGAATGATTAAAATGCCAATCACCGCTTTCCTCTTTAAATTGTAGCTTCTGTAATTGAGTCACTTTCTTCCCACCTGAACCACGGAGTGTATCAGACCTCACATGAACATATTTCCTGCTGTGACAGCTCGCCCAGCATGAGAAATGTTTCAGATTTGCTGCTGTCGCTGCTGTTTCTCCTCCTCCTCCTCCTCCTCTCCAGTACAGTGGAATGGATGCTGTGAATCATGGGAAAATTAAAATGAGAAACTATTCATCCTGCGCAGTAATGAGATCTGCTTGACTTTTTACACAGGAACGTGTAAATGTGAGCTCGCTGTGGGAATGAAATGCAGCTCACACACATCGCTGGTGGCTCTGAAGCAAATTTCACTTTCAAAAGCAGTTTGATGACGTGCTTCACTGGTTCATCCAGCAAGTCTGAATTAATCGTTCAGAAAATAACAAGACTTTAGTGTTCATTCATCGGGCGTGTTCAAATTGATAAACTGCCAAATCAGGAACAGATGTGTTGGTTTATCTTCATCCTTAATGTGTTCTGCAGATTTCCCGTCTGTGTTCCATTTTTCTCCTCGTGGTGACAGAAACTCAGCTCGATCATCAGATCCTCTGTAATCGGCTGAATCCTCACTGTAAGTGTGGACTGAACAACGTTTGGGACCATCTCACTGAGCGTGTTCATTAAAGTTTCTGCCCGTCTCTGAGAGCTCGTTTTTCAGATCAGGAGCAGCTGTTTTCTTGCATCATGAGGATCCATACAGCGATCAGTGCGCTCATACATCCTGTCATTCATTTAGGATGCTTTCAGAGTTGATGATCACATGAGGAAGGCTTGAAATGATGAATCCGTTTTAAACCCAGAGGGTGAAACAGACCACACATGACGTGTCGTTGAGTTGATCAACCTCAGCAGATGGAGTTTCTTCAGTTGATGTTTTTAAAAATGATAAAGTAGATATTTTTGATTACTTGTATCGTGTGATAAAAGCTTCAGAACAGCCGATCAGCTGTTTTCAGACTCGAGGATGAACTACAGGAAGTTTGGTTCCTTCTGTTCCAGAGTTCATCCTGAGCTCTCAGGTCTGAATCCACGTCGGTGTTTCTCTCACTGAGGCAGAGACACAGTGAGCTACACAGAAAGTCAGCAGTGCTGTTACAGCTTCATTGATTTGTTTTTCAAATATTCATTTCCCAATGTGTGCTACTTTAAAGGCATGCCCTGTTCCCTCCCTCAGTTCACTCCCTCAGATTGTTTGATTTTAATACTTTCTAAAGTTTTATCGAAGTGATGAGATCCCAGCTCTGCTCCAGGTTTTGTATCTTCATCTCCGATCCCTTTCACCCCAGATATCAGAGTCATCTGTTCCTGTCTGTCAGCTCTCTTAGCCCGCCTGATAAGAAAGGAAAGATTCATGCTCCCGCCTGAAAACGGATGTTCCTCCTTGACAACACTGACACAGACACAAGTGCCTCTGCTCCGTTTGTACAGAAATAGACCCTGATAAGGAAACAGAAATTGAAGTTATTTACCATGACTAATCTGCCAGAGGAAGTCTTCAGTAAGCTGCTGTCCACAGTGCATCTGCTTCTTCTCTGCAGTATTTCCTGTAAAAGACTATTAATTAAACGATTATTGGAGCAGTTGTCATGTAGGAGGATTTACGGCTCTGCAGCTCCTGACGGGCTTCAGCGTTTCATCAGCCGTCTCTTCAGAGCTCAGTCTAATCAAGATTTTTTAGAGAGGCTTTTTCTGTATGTGGTCTTTTCATATCAAGTGATGAATCACATGGGGTGGGATGGGGGGATGGGGGGGTGTTAAAGAGGGTTTAGTGGCTGCTGATATAAAGCTGCCATGACAGATTTCTTAAATTAGTTAATTATGTGAGCAGCATATTTTTATCTCTCACAGCTTGGAGTGTTTCTGTGTCTGAATGAAGGTGAGGATGGTGTTATTGTGTTTAATGCTGCTGTATGTTTACAGAGTCAAAGATGTGTTAATGTTGCTGCAGAGCTCTAACTAAAGCCTTCATATTCACTGACTCTCGCTTATGGCTGGATTTATAAACAAGATTCAGAGGCGTTCTTGAACGCAGCCTGAAATATAACAGAAAATCAGTGGAGGACTGCCTGTTCACGACATGGTGTGTTTTTGTTCCCACTCTCATTGATCAAATCTCCGACATCCACACATATGTGCAATCTGCTGGTATTGATTTATTAATCAGGTTGTTAAATGTGAAAAACATAACAGATTGTAATCCGTTGGGGGGCGTGATGGGTACGGATTAACCGGTTCTTGTGAAGAATGGATTAGAAATGCTTCAGTCAATTGACATCATGCTACACAATAACCTTTTTCATTCTTCACATTACGCTGGAGCAGGTGGAAGATACATCAACTATTCTGCCCCAGCTAGCTTAGCTTAGCAGATGGATAACAGGATGATTCAGGATTTTCTGTTCGAAGTTTGACCTAAGAAGCTGTAAAAACTGAACACACAAAGAAAAGTACAATATTCTCTCGCAAGAGATTCATATTCAACACATTCAACATGTTATACATCTCCTAATGGACCAAAAAACTATAGCGAAAACATAGCGCTAGCTTGATGCTAACGTATATGGGAAATTGCATTGATATGCTAGTGGTTAGCATACAAAGATAACATATCACAGTTACTCTTTGTAAACAACAGTGAAAACTCTAAATGTCAAAATATGAACAGACAAAATGTTTTCAAACAGGAAGAGAAAAGAGAAGTAACGTGCAGGCTCATGGCTGACTTCAGCATAACTACGGCAAGCTCAAGGCTCCAAACAACTCAAAGCATTGCTATAACCACTACAAGACACAAGATGGTCTACTTCAGTCAATAACATAACAATGTCATGTGATGTGAGATTTTTACTTATTTTTATGTTTTTATGTCCAGAGAGATCCAGATCCAGTGACCAATTTCTTATCTATTTACTGATAAACTCAATAAAACGTTGCTGACACAAAAAACCTGTAAAGCGACTTTTTGTACATTCAGAGGCAGAAATCGGTAAAGAATCAGATCAATAAGTGGAGTCAATAAAATCTTATCAAACCCATCTCTAGTCGAGGGTTTGCATTACTGTTGTGAAATCAATATTTCATTTCTTGGAAGCAAAAAGAATCCAGTGCAGATTTAAATGCAGAGTCACACTCGACTAACACCTCAAGTCTTTCTTGTACTGTAACAGGTGTCGGATTAGGAGTTGGTTCATTTTAGTATTTTGTCTGAGTCTGAGTTTTGTTCACCTCTCCTGGAGATTAGGTCCAGGTTATTTTCTCTAATCCCTTATTTGAGGCTGTAATTTGATTTGACAGTACTTCACCGCAGCCTGGATCAGCTGTTTGACACAAAGGAAACAGATTCACTCTCAGACATTTTAAACTGCAGAGGATTTATTTACTGAGGATTTTCAGCTCTGCATTCAGCTCATATTGCAGCTCATCTCGAGGGACTCGGTGATGTGATCACGGATTTAATAGAGTAAATTCAAACAAGGAGCCAAACCATTTAAATTCCCTGAGCACAATATTACCTGGTGTTCTCTCAGGCTTGACCTCCCAGACTACTTTTAGAGACCCTGGGTACAACAAGCAGGCCTGCGTGCTGGGAATGCAGCGATCTAGATGGATAACATGGTACGACAAGCTCTCTCAGATAGGATGGGCTGATACCGTTAAGAGCTTTGTAAGTCAGAAGGAGAGTTTTAAATTCTGTGTGCGTCTATGAAATGTGCTCCCTCCTCCTGGTCCCAGTCAGAAGCCAGGCTGCAGCGTTCTGAACCAGCTGAAGAGTCCTAATAGACTTGTTAGGACAACCTGATGGAAGAGAGTTACAGTAATCTAACCTGGAGGAAACAAAAGCATGAACTAGCTTCTCTGCATCACACTGAGACAAGATTTGTCTGAATTCTCTAATATTACGAAGATGAAAGAATGCCGTCCTTGAGACCTGTTGGATGTGAGAGTTAAAGGACAGGTCCTGATCCAAAAGAACTCCTAGGTTCCTTACAGGGCTGCTAGATGCCATCTAAGGTAGTTACCTGGTTAGAGAAAGCCTCTCTGATGTGTTTAGATCCAAGAACAGTGACTTCATTCTTCTCTGAGTTCAGAAGGAGAAAGTTTCTGCTCATCCAGATTCTTAGATCTTTGAGGCAAGCTTCAAGTTTAGTTAACCGGCTGGTTTCTTCTGGCTTCAATGATAAGTACAGCTGAGTATCATCTGCATAGCAGTGAACGTTTGAGTGTTTCCAAATTATACTACCAAGAGGAAGCATATATAAGATGAAAAGAATCGGTCTAAGCACTGAACCTTGAGGAACTCCATAACGCACCCTGGTGTGCAAAGAGGATTTATTGTTCACATGAACAAACTGAGATCGATCCGACAGATACGATCTAATAAACGCTAAAGCGGTTCCTGTGATGCCAAGAAAAGGAGGACGTGAGGATTGATAGTCAAAAGCAGCACTAAGATGGAGTAAAATGACCACAGGAGTAACAATTGAAGCAGCCTAACAACAAAATAAAGTATAATATAATTATAATTATAATCACACAAACATAAAATCGAAGTTAAAATGAGATAAAGTCATAGAATGAAAGCTGTTTCTGTAACTTGAGTTGGTACAGAATTAAATATTAATGTGTCTGCTGCTTTCGGTGATGAAACAGGAAAAAATGGACTCTCAGTGCAGAGGAAACAAATGCAACACATCATAAAGTCTTCAAACCTAAGTGCTGCTGGGAAATGATTGAATACATAATCATGATGATTGTAGAACTGTATGCATGTGCATAAGCACTCTTGTGTTGATTTCTCGATCAGCTGTTTGTTATTCCTCCTTCAGCTCCACATATTGATGTGATTCTGTTCAGAGGTTTCATGGAGGGCAGCCAAGGTTGACTTCTACCCTCAAGGTCACATTTGCTGTACAGGAATCAAAAGCCTGCCATGACTCACGCACAGAGTTGCAGATCTGACAGCGTAGCTGATGCATGTGGTCAGCCAATCAGTCAAAAAAAAAAGCAGCTGAAGAAGAAGAAGAAAGAAGTGGAGTACTGTTTGGAAATGGGAAAGGGTGGCACTCACTGCAAAAACTGAAATCTATCAAGTGTCTTTGAATTAATTTTTGTAAAAAAAAAAAAAAAAAAAATTAAAAAATGTCTTATAATACTTGATATCAGCCACATTCAACTGACAAGACCAGAAACATCTCGTATTTCAATATATTTAATGACAAAACTGAGATCTGGATTGCTTTCAACAAGTAAAAAAAATCTGGCAATGGGGTCTTGAAATGTGAATAACACTTTAATACAAGAGGCTTTTTTTCTTAACCCATTGTAAGATTATTTTCACTTGTAACAAGCAATTCAGACCTCAATTTTCATATTTAAACAACTTGAAATAAGACATTTTTTCTGGACTGGTCTGGTGAATGTGGGTTTTTTTGCAGTGCAGTTCGATGAACAGAAGAGGTGAGCCAATAGAGAGGGTTGGGACATGAATGTTTGTCAGCAGAGTCAGAGATCAGCCACGAAGTCAAATACACAGAGCTGTGAACCAGAGCCTCAATCAATAAACCCTTTTCTCCCCCTTGGGAAGGATGGAAATGATCTCTGCCTGTGGTACAATGATATACTTTGGATGGAAGGAATGGCTGTCAGATTTTCTCAAGTACAAGACAAATCCAGCACAATGTTTCACCGTCACTTTTATCAACTTGTAACAGCATTTATAGAACCCAAACAAACAATAAAAAAAAGAGACTGCAAGATTGTTTTTGCCTAAAATTGTCCTACTGATTTTCCTGTTGTTATTATTGAGCTGTTGTCCACAGGCTTTTTCTCTTCCCACGTGTGTGTGTGCTGCAGTGACTGCAGTTAACGTCCTGTAAACTGTTTTTAAACAGCTATGAAACAGCTCACCAACAGGCCTCCAACCCCTCATTTTCTGTCCTGCAGAGTGTCCTCAGTTAACAGGGTTGTGTTGGGGAACAAGCCTGTAAAGTCAGCAGCTTTATCACAAAGACACACACAGACACTGGTGGTTATTTCAGTCCCCTCTGCACCAGCCACAGCAGACTGCTCTGAAATTAGCCGCTCAGAGAGGAAGGCAAAGAGGCAAATAACCTTATTCCACACCGCCAGCTGTGTCTGAACACCAGGAATACCAATGGAGCGCTTGTTGTGCAGGCAGAAAACACGTGTTACCTCCACACTGAGCTCTGCCTCAGACTCTGTGAGGTGTGAGGAGCGTACAGGCTGCGGTGCGTCTCATTACTAACAGCAGTGCTGGCTTTGGCGTCAGAAGAGGAGGAGAGGGCAGCTCGGCTCAGCCGGCAGTCACAGCAGTTTATAGGTGTGTCGCAGAGAAAGAGGTCCACCGGATGAGAGCGTTAAAGAGCGTTTAGAGGCGTGAAATAGGCTGCAGAGAGAGAATGAGCCACTGCTGGATATGTGATATGTTCATATCCACTTGACTTCAGGGTTTTTATGACCAGATCTAAATGTGTTTGCTTTGTTATGCAACATTTGGCGGGAAGCCTCGAGTCTGCAGCTGTAAGGTAGAGATCTTGTGTGCCTGCCATGATTACAACATTTGAAAGGTAGATGATTCTGTATCTGTTTTGTCTTCTGGTGTGTTTCAAGAGAGACTCAACACTTGTGTGACACTCCCATAAGTCACTTGGTCACTGGGACAGGAAGTGTCAGAAAGCCAGACCGTTGGGACTCGGTGCAGAAAGTGAACCGACAGCAGCATCAGGGTGAATACAATATTAATGACAGTGTTTTTTAAATCACTGTAAGGTTGGAGATACCACCATAGACAGTATAAAACATGGACGTAGTCTCCGCGATGTCACCGGTCTGTTCCTGATACAGTCAAATGAAGCAAATCATTGGACAGGGCCGTCTTGGATATGACGTAGACTTAGAGCTTCTGTTCCAACAGCTATAGGGCGCCCATCAGTCACGTGAACCAAGCTCAGCCTCTGATTGGACAAACCAGTAATCCTAATACCGTATTAACTGCCGAGTTTGAAAAAAATCCACATTGTGTGCCGATAGCAAAATTAGCGTTTCAGACCCAAGCTGTTTTTTGAATCAGGCTGTAAATATGCTTTTTAATGCCGTAAAAGTCTGTTTTTTGGCTTGATATGTACGTGACTTCCGGTCTTTGTGCAGCCAGCTTCTAGTGGATTCTCAATGAACAGCAACTTTTAGCACTTCCACATAGGCTTCATTTTTCTCTACCAGATGTTTCCCCTTGGATACCACACAGTCCTCTCTCTCTCTCTCTCTCTCTTGCTCTCTCACTGATCACAGAAGGAAATGAACATTTTACAGAAAAGAGGATGGAGAACCCGTCAAGCACCAAACTGTTCAAAATACATCACTGTTTTCATTTATTTTCCAATAGATTGAAAAAAATAAAAGACGGGTGACGTGAATATAAATGGGTCTTTCTCCTGCACCCATGCACATGTTCTTCAGTTCTTAAGGGAAATACTTCAAGTCTTTCAGTCTCTGCAGCTTCGACCTGATGTTTGTCAGCCTTGTTGGAGTTTAATCTCTTTTTGTAATGAAGTAAAGCTGCAGTCATGTTTCTGTCAGCCTAGAAATGGCTGTAAAGCTCCATCACCCCTGAGGATAGACTTGTTTATGTCTCATTTAAATCAGCACAGGGGTGTGTGAATTTATGAAGTCCAATCTTTTAAAATGTTAATTTTTGTCTTTGTTCTGCAGAAGGGATCTGTAACATGACGATGGACTCCAACTCGATGACGATGCCCATGTCGGACCCCAGCGCCTGGGCTACAGCTATGAACAACCTGGGGATGCCTCCAATAGGAATGACTGGACAGCAAATCATACCAGGTAACACAGCGATTAATACTCAGCACAAAACACCCACACCTGAACGACATACGCCTCAATGAAATTAGTTTATTTCTGTGTTTCTGCTGCTATCGCTGATTGTGTTTGTGTCCTGAATACAACATGTGGTTTAATCTCAGGGGAGCTTACATGCTTAGATTTGTTGTCATCATTGTAAATGTTTGATATCTCTGATTTTGAATCAAAAGCAACACTTCATGTCCATGAATTCACATCAGAGCTGTAGCTCTTGCTTTCTCTCCATGTCCAAGATCATCTGATTAATTTTGCAAAAGAGAAGCTGTTGTTTTCCCCTCAGGCTTTTTTTCCCCTTCAAACATGCAAAATGTAGAAATGTTTTTTAAAATTAGAACTGAGGAAAATTAAAAAACCTTCATGTTAATGAACATCATTTTAATTTCTAAAAAGATGTTGAATTGAGGAGTACTTTTGCCCAAGCTGTATGGGACTGTTTTAGAAATTCAAAAAATCAATTCATGCTCCTGTGAAAGGTTGAGATGAGTCATGCATAGCAATGCTCTGATTAGTCCAAGGATGTCAGAAGAAACCCCCTTGGTTCTGTGTGACAGTGGCTAACATGACTCAAAGAAAACCCCTTGAGAACCCATAAAGAGCTGCAGGTCTTCATGGCTTTTAAGGTTTCATCTCTTTAGCTGGTGTTTTGATGTTTTTACTTTGTTTCTCCACGGGTCATCACGTTCAAGGACAGACAATAATGAATCAATAAAAATGCAAATAATCAGAGATAACTTATCATATGTGTTATTCTCTGTAATTACAACCTTGGTGTCAGATGATAATCTTGATAGGAAATCTCAAGTAGCGACCTTCACCTGACAGAGGCGCGTCTGCTGGAGAGAGTTCACAGACACAGTCAGTCAAAAAGGAAATCATCAGATGAGGACAAGATCAAGCTATTTGTTTTTAAATATGTAAGAACTCTGAAAACCTTAAAGTGAAGGATCCAAGACTGATCAGAATTCTTGCTCTCTCCGCCTCTAAAACGACCTCCTGTCACGTCTTTTCTCTCTCCTCTGTGGGGAGCCTTTCTGGAAAGCCTTTTATAAATCACTTCCAACTTCTAAGCTGAAATGCACTGTCAAATTTGAATTATGCCAAATGGTGTGTGTGTGTGAGCTAATGCATGTGTGTACATTCTGAAAAATGAACAGCAGACACACACACACACACACACACACGCCTGGGCCTGGCATATTTCAAATATGATGGACTGAAACTATTTCTCAAATTGTGGTCCACCAGCGCCCCCTAGTAGTCCACCTTGACAGTGAGTTTTTTTTTTTTTTTTTTTTTTTTTTATTTTATGGAACATTCAAAAAAAACCCCCAAAAAAAACAAGTTCGCCAGGACTCACAAAAGTTTACTTGAACTCCCCCCCAGAGAAAACGGGGGGGGCTAACGTTACTCCATTAACAGTTTAAAGAAAATCAAATGAGGAAGAGAAAACCTCTGACACTGACCAGGTGGAGGTGCAACGCCAAGAGGATTTAGCTGCAATGAGCATTGTGGATACCGTGAAAGCTAACGTTAGCGCCAGTGCTAGTAGCCAGTTTGCTATCGGAGCTGTTGTTCTGGGGCTATTTAACTTGGTGGTCTGTGAGGGTTTTTTAGGTGGGGGGGGGGGGGGGGGGGGGTTAAGTGGTCCGAGACAGAGGAGACAACTTCCTGTTTGAACTGTCCACAGCGCGTCCTTCCAGCAGACTGTCAGCTGTGATGTGAAGTAAAGCACAGGTGTATCTAACACCATTAATGACAGCTCTGTTTCTGTTTAAATGTGTCATTAAGTCACACCTGCAGCCATACAGCACAAACATCAGAGCCTCAAACTGGCACACATGGGAGAAAAGCAGCAATCAGGGAAGTTATTATCTGCACCTGTGTTCGTTAATGAGTGCGCTTTGACAAAGGTCAGTGAAACAGCTCTGATAATCACTCAGTCCCTCTGCCAGCTTCTGCCTGCAGCGACACTTTAAACCAGGTGTAACTATGAGCAAAGAAAAACAGGTTAACTGGCTGCGGCTTACAATAGGAGCCACAGTTATGACTAATGCAACATGAATGTGGATTTAGGTTTTGAATCGATGCAGCTTGATTGAATTGCATTTTTGTTAATCTGTGTAAACGAGACTTTCCTGAGTGATCGGGGTCTTTTATCCTCAACACATGAGGTATGAGGAGCAGTTTGTGCTTCCTGCTGTGGCTCGGACTGAAACAAGGAGACAGTGACGGAGAGGGAGGAGACTCAGGTTAATAGGACAGCTGTGTCTCCCCGAGTAGATCACCTGGAGTAACAGCTGCTGTTTCACCACCTTTACCTCTTCCTGTTCCCTTTTCTAATATCCTGTTTCCCCTTCCTCCCTCACAGCCTGAATTACCCACAGCTCATTTATATCTTATAACAGCTGAGTCAGCCTCTGTAACTGAAACACACACTGTTACTTTCTGAGCTCCTTCACTCTCACACTCCTCTGAGTCACACTGAAACGCTCGTCTGGGCACAAACTGAGAAAAATGAGGGTGGATCCTCTCCAGCAGCTGATTGTGTTTTATATCCATAATGTAAGAGCTCCAAACAGTGATTCTCTCTGTCACATGAAGAGAGAGAGATCACTTCTGATATGAAGGCTTCCAGAAATGTGCTGCTGTGTGATCATCTCTCTACACTCAGGAATCATTCTACAGATATCACTCACAAGCCTCTTCTTTCCTCCCATCATGCATTTCTCATTTCACTCAGACCAAAACAGCTTTACATGCTGAACCCCAGGAGAGCTGTGTGAGTGGAAAGTTTCCTCTTAAAGCTCTCTGTCTCTACTTCTTTCCTTTTTTTCTTAGATTACACAGAACAACGAGGAAAAGGAAATCCAAAGTTCACACCTCGTATTTCTAAATTGAGCTTTTATTTTGTGTTGTAATTGTGCTACACTTGGCGTTGCTTTCACTGCTTCTTGAGCGAATAAAAAAGTTTCCATGTTTGGGAAACTCAGTTGTCTCGTGGTGTCATGTAGCTCTTGTTCCTGCAGCACCTTGTGGTTTGGAGGTAATCCGAGTGGATGAGTTATTGATTCTTCAGAGCATCATCTTTGCCTTCTTTTTGGTCCAGCTCCAAACAACAGGAGAGGATTCAGCCTGGCTTCTGTCTGCTTTAATGTGGCAGTGAGCTCACGCATGTGTCGGACTGGTTGTAAGCCTCTGTGCAGCTTGAAGTTGGTTTTTATGCATCAGTTTGTCTCATTCATTAACAGATAGGGCCCGTGCTGGACTGTTTTCATTAGACACTGAAGTTTGCCTCCGTTTCATCCACTCTGTGAGAGAGCGTGTTTCTGCCTCCAGTCAAGTGGATTAATGCAGAAAGACAGCTGGATAAACAGACCACTGAGGGCGAGAGCATCAAACCTCTGCCGCTCAACGAAGTCCAATACATGCATCCAGTAATGATGGTTTGACTTCTGCAGATCGACTGGACAGTGGGTGTGTTCCAGTTAAAGCTGCTGCATGTTAGATGTTTGTTTTGAAGAGTTTTGATAGAGGAAGGGATGGAAATCAGGCCACAGACTTGAGTTGAGTTTGTTAGAACTGTACGATAAACAGAGCTGCAGGTGCAGAGGAGTGTAGGAAATCCATCAGCTGGCTTTCCATCCATGAGGAGGTATTTCAGTGTCTTTTTGCCTGTTGCAGGAGGTTGTCGTCATTCGAATGAGGGGTAAAGGGTGTTGTCTTTTCAGAGAAATGGGAAACCCTCTTGAAAAAACAAATATTTATAAATGAAAATGAATTTCTGGCTCAGCCAAAGATGTCCCCACCAAAGAATGACCTTCAGGGAAAAAAAGAAAACAGAAACTTTAAGAAATGTAAACGGAGAACCCGCCCAAATTTAGAACTGTTGCTTAGAAATCACAGTCACACGGCATGAGGAGATCAGACCTGTGTATTAATCCAAATATAGCTGTGATATACTTCACAGAAATTAAATATTAATTTCAGTCGTCCAGTTAAAAATATAACTGCAATGAGCGCAAACGTCAGCAGCAAAATGAAACAAACACTGTTTCCAAAAAAAAATGTCCAATCTGTATGTGAGCGATGCAGCACGCAGCCCGGCTGAAAGCTCAGGACCCCTTTGAAAACAGACGGGCAGGAGAGGTAGAGAGGAGCAAGGAGGAGGAAGATTTGAGAGTCCTGAAGGGTGTGCAGGTGTGAAGAAGATCGGAAAGGTACAGAGGTGAGAAGTGAAGAGCCTTGAAGGTGAGGAGGAGAATCTTATGATCAACATGGTGTTTGATTGGCAGCTGGTGGAGCTGTTGAAGAACAGCAGTGATGTGATTGGTGGATGGAGTTCTGGTGATGATCCGGACAGCTGAGTTCTAGACCAGTTGGACTTCATAAAGAAGTTTAAGAGGTAGACCAGAGACTAGTGCTGCACGATAAATCAAATCGCAATTGTGATTTAAGAATGTGCAATTATGGAATCGCACAAAAGGCTGCGATTTGTGATATAAATGACTAAATGTGAGCCTCTGTGTTTACAAATACAGGATCAACAGGATACAGCTAAATAAATAAATAAATAAATAAAACAAAGTAGTTTAAGTAAAATTAAAATATAACTGAACAGTTTTGTAGTGCATCAGAAATAGTTTTGTAAAGGCTTTCTTTAGTTGTATTTTGAAATTCAAAATGTATAGAATTATTATTTTTTTTATTTTGTTTTGTTTTTAATGGAGAAGCAGATATTTCACAACTACCAATATCTACATGTTCCTTTATAACAAAACATGTACAATTTTATTGTTATTTATGATAATCACAACCACAGTTTTGTCCAAGATTAATCAATCAGTCAGTCAAACTTTATTTATAGAGCACTTTTCATACCTAAAATAGTAACACAAAGTGCTTAACAAACAGAAAAATAATAAAATAAGACCCCCCCCCACCCCCAAACCCACAGATCAACACAAAACCCTCCAGCCATGACCCCCCCCAAACCCACAACCCACAGCCCCAGTGCATTAAAGTGCACAAAAAAATCAAAATGTGTGCTGATGAACTGAGGAAACACCATCTGAGGAAACACTGAAGGTAGAATTAGATGTTAAAACTTAAGAAAAGAAAGTAAATTAACCAAATTAAAAGACAAATAGGACATTGAAATAAGAGAGACACTAAATAAT
Organism: Labroides dimidiatus; assembly: GCA_030710495.1. NCBI lineage: Eukaryota > Metazoa > Chordata > Actinopteri > Labriformes > Labridae > Labroides > Labroides dimidiatus. The sequence goes on along the minus strand of CM061150.1, from coordinate 6,411,837 downwards.
AAATAATAAATAATAGTGTGCAGATAATAAGATAAATAAGTAAATATATGTAAAAAAAAGAAAAAAAAAAAAAAAAAAAAAAAAAGATAAATAAATAAATAAAATAAACAAATAAGTAAAAGTAAGTTTTGCCAAATGGAGCAGCTCTACCAGAGAGGAGGGAATTGAAAAAGTCTAAACAGGAGGTGACCGGGGCATTGATGAGGATGGCGATGCTGTTGGGTGCGAGTAACGGCTATAGACGGTTGATGTTGGGTCGCTGGAAATAAACTGAGCGAGTGATGTTACTGATGTGAGCTTCGAAGGACAGAGAACCATGAAGGATGACACCCAGGCTCTTTACTCAGGGGGAGGGACTGTGGAGTTCTCGATGGTTATTGTGAGGTTTGGAGACTCTGCCGAAGTGGATTTAGAGCCGACAAGGAGAACTTTGAGTTTAAGAAAGTTGTGAGTGAACCAGGATTTAACTTCAAAGATGCAGTTAGCAATCTACCTGCCACTTCATCCACACCATACTAAACGGCAGTTCTATTTTTGTTTCACCTCTCTCTCTAAATGTCTCTTTTACTTGTGAAATACTATCATGCTGTTTAAAACCTCACACTGAGATTGTAATAAGAGACTGTTGTTGGGTTAGGTTACAAGAAAAAGTTCCCCTCTGTGACGAGAACACAGCGTATCTGTCTCAAATAAGACCTAAACTATGTGAGCGGAGGAGCTCGTCTTCAGAAGTGAGACGTATTGAAGGATTTTGACCCATATATTCCAGGGATGGTTTGGGATATCTCTGCAGAAACACTCTGCTTTAGTTTTAAAAGCTGCAGCTACAGAGTGAGAGTTTTCTTTTTATTGCCGTAGAGTGTATTATAAACATCAATTTTAGGATCTGCAGCTGCTCTACCGAGTGTGAGTCGACCTAATTCATTGGCCCTGCAGTAAAAACAGAAGAGCAGTTATTAAAGTTTGAAAATATGTAATGAATGTCAAGATGTAACAGGACAATTATCCATGGGTTTGAGACGAGAGAGAAGAAAGATTAGGCCGCCTCTGTGTTTGTAAAAAAGGTTTGAGGAACTGAGCGTAGGGTTTTTCTCCTGGTCAGAAAGAGATATGAGGAATGACTCAGGTCAAGGCAGACTTGAGTGGGTAATTTTTGTGTGCGTCACCAATCCCTTCACCACACTGGAAAATACAAAGACTACGAGACACAGGAAGAAACAACTGAGGCATATCTTTTGGTGAGTAAGCCCCACCTGGTGAGGAAACCCAGATCCTGCTCAAACCGTGTGAACAAAGTAGAACAAAGCAGAAATTACAACAGCAGGATTGAACATCTGGTTTGAGCATCTGACACAGAGAGAGAAAGAGAGAGAGGGAGAGAGGATGTCAGTCCAGGAGAGTTCAGCGTGTATTTCTCCGTCTTTCATCAGAACTTTCTGAAACACACCCAGGCTATAAGCAGAACCAGATGCAGAGCTATAGAGTTCCTCCTCCTATATTTCTGTCCAAACACAGACCTCACAAGATGGTTTCAGTTAACAAAGACGCTCCACAGTATGTGTTCTTGCACATCAGCCCACACGTCGGCTCCTCAGTATATTTAGCTTAGAATGAAAGACTGCACTCTTGAATCTCAGCCTTGATCAAAAATCTTCTTGGTGTGTGAAATCACTCGGAAACATTTGTCAAGAGAACGGCTTTAAAAGCCTTTCTTCCTGATTAGGATCGAAGTATGGAGAGAGGTCAAACCAAAGAGTAATTTCCTCTTTTCAGCTTCTGTTATTGAAAGGTATGAGTTTGGTGAAGTGGAAAAACACCCACAAATCCAAGGAGGATCAAAATCTCTGGAACTGGGATGAAATATGAAATAATAACCAGACAAGAAAAAGACTTTGTCGAGGTGAAGGTGCAATAGGTTTAAAGATGAAATTTGACAACAGAGCATCCTGAAAGTCTTCACAGCACTTCACTTTTTCCACATTTTATGTTACGGCCTCAATACAAAATGGGAAGAAATAATTTTTTAATTTTTGCAATTTTTTTCACAACCTTCGCTCAATCCTTTGTTGATGCCCCTCTGGTAGCAGTTACAGCCTCCAGTCTCTTTTAATATGATGCCTTAAGCTTGGCTCACTTATCTTTGGATAGTTTGGTCCGTTCCTCTTTCAGCAACTCTCAAGCTCCATCAGGTTGGATGGGGAGCGTCGGTGCACAGACATTTTCAGATCTCTCCAGAGATGTTAGATCAGATTCAAGTCTGGACTCTGGCTGGGGCCCTCAAGGACCTTCACAGAGTCGTCCTGAAGCCCCTCCTTTGATATCTTGGTTGTGTGATTTGGGTCGTTGTCCTGCTGAAAGATGAACCGTCGCCCCAGTCTCAGGTCTAAAGTGCTCGAGAGCAGGTTTTCATCCAGGATGTCTCTGTACGTTGCTGCATTCATCTCTCCCTCAATCCTGACTGGTCTCCCAGTTCCTGCTGCTGAAAAACATCCCCACAGCATGATGCTGCCACCACCATGCTTCACTGTAGGGATGGTATTGTCCAGGTGATGAGTGGTGCCTGGTTTCCTCCAAACATGACGCCAAAGAGTTCAATCTTTGTCTCATCAGAGCAGAGTTTTCTTTCTCCTGGTCTAAGAGTCCTTCAGGGGCCTTTTGTCAAACTCCAGGCGGGCTTCCATGAGCCTTTTACTAAGTAGTGGCTTCAGTCTGGACTCTCTACCATACAGACCTGATTGGTGGATTCCTGCGGAGATGGTTGTCCTTCTGGAAGGTTCTCCTCTCTCCACAGAGGACTGCTAGAGCTCTGACAGAGTGACCATCAGGTTCTTGGTCCCCTCCCTGACTAAGGCGCTTCTCCCCTGATGGCACAGCTTAGGCGGGCGTCCAGTTCTACGAAGAGTCCAGGTGGTTCTGGACTTTTTCCATGTATAAATGATGGAGTCCACTGTGCTCAATGGGACCTTCAAAGCAGCAGAAATGTTTCTCGACCCTTCTGTAACTTTTCATACGACCGTAAAACTGAAGTATGTCTTTCCGTTACGATGACTACACCGCAGCAGAGTGTCTAATATAGTCTTTCAACAAGGAAAGGTGTGCATTTCGTCAAAAGAATCACGTGTTTATCCGTTTAGCTCAAACACACACCAAAAGCAGAGATATTTAGCCTTTCACATGTTTGCAAGGTTAACATTATTTATCTTAGATTCTCACTCGTTTGCATGGACACACAAACAAAGTAAAACACCCTGGAGAAAAGATAAGCCAGCTCCTCCCTGAGTGAACAACAACTGCTTTGTCCTCGTCCTCATCCCTCCCCCACAGTCGCCTCAAAACTTCCACTTCTGTACAAAAATAAGCCCCAAAGCTCATGCACAAAACACAAAATGGAATATATTAAAACTTAGTGTCATGTCTGATAGCCAGTATTTTAAAGACTGCTCCTCAGGCGGACTGAATCAAGGTCCCCTCATTGTCACACATTAGCTCACCTGAATGAACATGAGGACGTATATTAGCTGACAGCCGCTCCTCTGCCCAAAGCCTTCTCCAGTCCTCGGACTGAACGCCGTGTCCCTTTCTGCTGACTGCACTGGAGTTGCACTGGTTCCATGCCAGAGGATTTTGGCTGCATGTAGGCGGACAGAGTGGATAGACTTTGGATACACAGTGTGTCTGTAGGGAAAGAAAATAGAGCAGGAGTTATAAGGCTGCAGTAATGAAACTTTCTGACAGCTCTCCCTTTCTATGGCAGCTAGCTTCCATTAAAGGCTGGATATCATTAAAGGTTCCATCTGTTCTGGAGATTTGACTACGAAGGTGTCACATTAAAAAGATGGACTCCCCCAAAAACAGAATCTTAGTTAGGTTTTAATGGAAAAGGAGGATTGAACAACCTCTACGGACAGCAAGATATTTGTAGTGAGTTTCTCTCCTGCAGGAGGCTGATAGGAAAATCGCTCCTGCAGGAGGAACGAAGTCTGAGATGTTCACATGAAAATGCAAAGCGTGTGACTCCTGGCAGAGATTGAGAAGGCAGATTTCAGCCTCTGGTAGGGTTCCAGGTGGTGTTGCTAGCTCGTCTCATTAGAGGATATTATCCAGCATGCCTCACAGCAACCATCCATGTCACCTCTGTCAAACCGCCCCACCTTCTGCTGGCTGCTAGAAGGGACGTTTGTTTACCCTGGAAATCAGAGAGGAGAGCGCCTGGAGGCAGGAAGAGGACGTTAACAGTCAGGAGCGTCATACAAACAAATATCCCTTCCTTTATATCTGTATATCTGTATATCTGCACCTCCTGATTGATGGACGGCTCGAGCAATTACCTTCATGAAAAGCCTTCAGAAATATATGGTTTGATTTTAAAAGTAGGAGTTAAATTCTAAGAGACAGTCCACAGTCTTTTGTGAGAATATTTTCATGTGCTGGTGTGTTTACTACAAAGACACAAAGAGCTCCCAGCTTACACAAGAAACTGGAGCTCCAAGACGAGCGCAGAAAAAAGGATCTGACGGATGTTTGTCCATGTGTGGGTGGACCTTGTCCCAGGTGTCCTTTTGTTCTTCTCTTTAAAGAGGACCCTCGTGACCTCTAAATCTCTGTATGAAGATCTCTCTGAGTTAAAGGAACCTGCTCTCTCATGAGTAGACCTCGTACTTGCCGTTCTCTAGTATATCAGTATATCTTTTATAGAGCTTTTTAAAGATGAAAGTTTTTGATTTTGAAGGCTGGTTAAAAATATGTTGTTTTCTAAGAACTGCAACTTAAAAAGTTTCTTCAAGAACCAGATTTCCAGAACTCAAAAATGGAAAAGGTTAAAAACATGATGACACATCAAACCGTTTTGGTGTTTTGGTTATAAAGTATGTGGTTTGCAATGAGACCAACACAGATTTCATTCATCAGAAACCAGAGTCCTCACTTCAATATCTGGGAATCTTGCAAAAGTACATTTTTTTACTTGATTGATTTAAAGGGCAAACCTGACATTCAAGAAATCAGACAGCACGAAAAGTTTCATTTTTCGCTTAATAAGTTCTGTAATGTTTTAACTTTTTGTATTAAATAGAAGTGGAAAAAATCCCCCAAATGACCAAATATAAATTTTCTTATTGCTTGAAATTAATATTTTGTAAAATTGATAAGTATACCCCATGGACTTGAAATGTATCCCACATTATAGAATCAATCAGAAGCAGGTGTTTGTTGGAAAGAGGAAATCAGGTCCAAATGAGACGAATATCTCTTGGTTTGTACCCGGCTGTCTACCACTCTTTCAACCCAGGCTGTGGTATAGATTAACCTTCATCCAGTTTACTACTTGAATCAATTAAACACATAAATGGTCTCATGTAGCCGTTCTCTTTAGTCGTGTCTTTATTATTCTGTACGTGCCGTCTTCTAGAGTTTTAATTCACAATCAGGTGTCAGTCCATTGAAGGATTATAACACCCCCAGCTCATCCACAGTGCTCAGCTTTTCAAAGCAGAACATCTTTTCATGCAGAAGTTTTTTTGAAAAGGAAACTGAAATAATGGTGAAGGGGAATTTTCATTCAATCCGAACCCACAGCCTTCAGTTCTGTTTCTCTCTCTCTTCATTTTGAAAGACCACGAGCAACACTGGAGATAGCCTTTCTTGATTGATCTGTGGTATCACTTTAGAACTTACTCTACCCCGTTATAAGCTGCCGTCATCCCTCAGATCCCTCCGAAAACAGCTTAAATATTTATGAATGAATAAATGTTTTATTTTGGTTACAATCTACAGTACAGAACTTACATTTTGTGCAATCAGTTTGCAAAAACATACATGCTTTAACTACAAGAAAAATATCACAAGAAATTGAACAAACTCTGTAACCAAAGAGGAGGAGGCTGCAGCATTGCATCCTGGACAATCCATAAAGTAACCCAGAATACCAGTAATACAAAGAGGAAAGACATAACAAGATAAACTTTCAATTATCTGTCATAATTATATTACATTTAAGTCATTTTATATCGTAACCCTTTATTTTTTTTACCTTTCAATGTTTTTTTAAACTAAACAGAGCTCTACACATTTTCAAACCATCACAAAGTCCATAATTTAACTCCCAAAAATTACACATCTGTATTTAACATTAGTTCTCAGATTACCAATTTCAAAGACACCCAACCCCCTTGAATTGTATATATTTTTCTCTTCATTTATTTCTTTATTTTTTTTAAATACAGGTGGTAATTCTTTTATTCTTTACCCAAAATAGTATTTCTTGTGTTTTTAAGTGCACAATATCTGAGAATTTTAAGGTGCAGGCTATAAATAATTTATCCGTCGTTTTAAACTGTATGATGGGCACCAGTCTCATGTTTTTATCTCTGTCTAGGTTCAGTTTACAGTAAGAAAAGACAGCTTAATCGTCCAAAGGGTTGAAACGTTTCCTCCAGCTACGTTGTGAAAACTGGAGATGAGAGAAGTCTGGTGGAGCTGGGAAACCCGGGGGGAGAAGTAAATAATTTCCTTTATTACTCACAGCTCTGCTTCATGCTTGCTCCAGGTCTCAGGCTTGTAATGAAAAAACATAAATATATAGTTGGGGAGACGTGCACACACTCACACTCCCCACAGCTCACACATCACACTCTAGAGAGAGTGTGAGCAACACTGCTGTGATATTACACCTGCCATGGTGATGTGATGCAATCAGATGGTTCCCTCCATATGAGCTGAATGTAGTTTGTCTCTATTCAGGGCATCAGCTCAGACGAGGGTTCCCTTATTGTACCAGTGAAACATGAGCACCATCACAGAAAAGAGTCTTAATCAATGTTTGGCCAGCACATTTTTACGTCTGCCTGGCTTCTTCTCTTCCCTCTATTTTGTCCTTCGTTCAGTTTTATCGCCTCACATCTTTATTGTACCCTCTTTGGCTCCAGGGACCCATCCTGAATCTTGAGTAGTATGCATATTTCTTGATTTCCTTTTACCGTGTCATTCAATTCATCCCTTTTCCCATTTGCGGTAGATTTAGAGGCAATCACTTACAAAAATATGTGCTAAAGATTTCAAGTTAATGGGGTGTACTTTCGAATATTACATATTTTCCCTCCTTTACTGGATTTATTACAGCTGAAGATAAATGTTGAGAAAATTGAAAAAGGTACTCGTGCAGTGTTTGCCGAACTGATCTCTGCTGGATATTTTACAGAGACTTATCTGACTCCAGGGAATAAAACAAAAGCATAAAACAAGCTCTCATATCAAGATCAAACTTAATTCACTGACAAAAATATTATTAATAATAATTACTAATAATAATAATTAGTAATTTTCAAGCTCCTTTAGTCCAATTTATGCATCAAATGTATAGTTATGGGGTCTTGTATGATGATTGTTATTTTCTCGTCATTTTATCTCATCAAGCATTTTTCCTTCTGTCCACACTTTCCTGTTGTATCATCAAAATGTCATAGGTCAGAGTCAGACACGCCAGCTGCTCAGTTTGTGTTTTCAACAACTTCTTTGTTGTGTTTTAAGAGTGGAGGACCAAAGGAAAAAGTGTCGTTCTTTATCAACAACAGTGTGCAGTCAGCAGTTTCTGCAGATGTGTTTTTTTGCAGACCACTTTTATCTCTGACTGTTTCAGTCACCAGGGACATGAAGTTATCATGAAGTTACACGTGGAAGACAAGATAAGGCTCAGATTTAATGCACCACTCAGTGACTAGCTGTACTGAAAGTTTCTTACTCTTATCTGGATCATGTGTAGTGTAGTGGCGCAGGTTCTCCTGCCCGCCATCTTTGATTCAGTATTTTTCTGCCTCAATATTAAGTGATGTTCCATACCACGGATTTCCTTTCCAACCTGATTCTGAGTAAAATTCAGTCTGGTATCGGTGATACCGATCCGATACTGATTGTTAATAATGATAGACATATTTTATAGATAAGATATGTTCTTTTTTTTTCTCTGTCTGTTTTTTGTTTTGTTAAAAGTTAGGTGTAGAGTTGGTCTTTGGTTTGTTCGGTCTTTGGATTTGGAGTGATTAAACAAATCATTATTTAAAAAAGTTTTGTTTTGTTGGTGGTTTTGGGACCAGAGAGTAGCAGGTGTTTTCAGGTTGTTTTTTTTTTTTTTTTTTTTTAATTATACAAACCTGTTCCCAAGACCAGGGGTCTGCACCCAGTGTCTCTGGAGCCTCATGCGGCTCTTTTAACTCCTTTGCAGTGGCTCTCTGCAGCTTTGAAAGAAAATTATTAAAGTAAAGACGTTTTATTTTTCTTACAGAGGCTGTTGATCATTAACGACATCGACACTAAATAAAATCATGATTTAACATTTTATTTAACCTCTGGTAAGATAACTAAATATCTCTTTCGATCATTTTTAAGTGTATTTTAACTATATAAAGAATTAGATACAGCGTATTGACTGTTGTGACGATAAGAAGATTTCATGGCTCCTGAATAACTTTAATCAAGGTGACATGAGGCAAAAATGGCTCCTTTGACAGTAAAGGTTGCCAACACAACTAAATATGAGCCTGTAACTTTGTGCCATCAAACAAACCTTTAACATCAGTGTTCATCAGTGTTTAAATCAGTGTTCACACATTTTAGTTTGTCAGGAGGGGAAATGTTTGCACTGGGAATCACCCAGCAAATATTAAACATATTGTAATGGCTTTGTTTCTGTTTCTTGTATTTTTGGTGGTTCTTTATGTGGTTTCCCTTGTGTGTTTTTGTCTTCTTTTTTTAATCGTAGTCTTTAGTGTTTCAGTTTTATTTTGTAGTTCCTTTTCATGTGTATCTACTGGTGTTTGTTACATTCTTGAGTTCTGTGTCTTTTCATGTGTTAAGTGCTTCCCCAGTTTCCCTCCTTGTGATTGCTCCTCATGTGCCTCACCTGTTTCTGATGCCCCCTCTCTCTATTTAACCTGCTTTGTTCCTGAGTTGTCTCGTGCGTTCTTCCAGTGTTTCTGGTGTTTGGGTTTCTTTGAGTTGACCTTTTTGGATTTTGGATTTCGCTGTTTTTTGGACCTTGAGTTTGGTTATCGGCAATCGGATCCTCCCTCCTCGTGTTTCTCCGCCACATCACACGTATAACACTTAATTAACTTTTCAACAAAGTCGAATGTGGTGAAAGAAAAATGCCTGTTGAACTTTTCTTGGCAGGAAGTATAATTCTCAGTGAAAGGAACCGGGCCAGCTGCAGGTTACTCCGAGTGAGAGGCTGTTCAGCAAACCAACCGCAAAGGCCGTCTGACCCAAATTCAGGTTTTAGTGAAAAGATTGATGAAACCCCGGGATGTTTAACTGCTGTAAATTGGAGAAGCAGGATAGTGAAGGCTGCAGAATCAGGTTAAACTTTCTCTCCTTTGGCCATGAGATTAGATTAACTTACCTAAACTTTAATAAAAACTTTCCAGAAGTTAGTTACTCAGTGTTATTCGTTTAAATCAGTGTTTTATTATTGCCTTCCTCCCTCATGTTTTTAAATTAGGTGCCACAAATTACGCCTTCAGTAATAAACATGTAAAATGTCTTTCTAAAACGGGCATTTGTAAAGAAAAGATTTATGGCAGAGCTGTCTCCTTTACTGATGTACTTGTCCATTTATGCATACCATGAGTCAGGATTCATTAACGGTGTCTTTCAGTCAGCAACAACACCTTCAGTGAAATCTGCTCCTGGCCTGTCAGATTGATTTCGTCACATGTCTGCGATATAACAGTGTGTGTATAATCTCCAGTGAGGGATGTGCTTTGGAAGCAGTGCTCCTGCATGAACATAAGCAGGTGTAAAAAATATGATGCACCCTGCAGCATAATTATCAACTCCAAATCCTCGGTAGGTGACGATGAGGCACCTCCAGGAGAGCAGAGTCATTTCCATTTGATTAAAGCGTCTTTCTGGATGCTCATCAGGGAATATGTGAACGAGGATCCCAGAGCTGCAGCTTAAACCAGCGCCATGTTTAAAGCTTCACTGTAGGTCCAGATCCATCAGAGTCCATTATCTGTAAAGCCATGATTCAAACAGCAGGAGTGACGGAGAGAGTGTCACTAAAACTTGTTAAAACATGGATGTTGTTTACAGCATGTTTTATTCATGAATGGCCGTGTTCTCCATTTGCTGTTTGCTGCTCGTGTGTCAGTGGTGTTGACAGAAGAATCGCTCTGTGAATAAGTAAACAGGCAAATGCTTTAGGAAAGAAGTCTTAACAGCGAGGTGTATGACGTCTCGTTTATATTTCTCTCCTTCTTCCTTCAGACTTCGATCCCAACCTGGGTTTGATGGCTGGAATCAGCCCCCTGAATCCAATGATGCCCGGCCTCAACATGGTACCAGCTCCCCTCTCCCAGGACGTCCCGCCTCTTAAGGAGATCATCCACTGCAAGAGCTGCACCCTGTTCCCTCCTAACCCCAGTAAGTCATTATATCAAGCTAATCCTGTGCTAATCTCCACAAACAGCATGTGAATCCAGAATATGCAGGAATGGGAAAAGATTTCTGGTGTTGGACGTGTCCTGGATCCTGTTTGAGGTCTGTGTGACCAAACACATTGGAGCAAGCTTTGATTTGGAAACCTGCAACAGAAAATCATTAAATTAACTGATTTAATTCAGTGAAATTTACAAACAAAGAGATGTTTTAGCTTCTATTGAAGGCAAAACCAAAGTGACAATCAGGTGTTTTCGTGGCAAATGTTAAAATCTTTGTTTTGTTCTTCTGAAGACTTGAAGTTAGGATTCTGGTGTTACCATCTGAACAAAGATCGCTCAATGTTGCAAATAAGGTACCCGTCAAACAGCACTGCTCGTCCCTGAAACCTGCTTTGTTCCTTCTTTATTTTTCTGTGTTCCTCTTCCTGCCGAGTCACTCCTCCTCTGTCACCACATTTTACATCTGAAACCACATTCTCACCACCAAAGACAGGAGAAGCTCAGGGCGAGTCACATTGTGTCATCTGCACACATTGTTGTTTATATTTCTCTCCCCTCCAACATCCAATTATCCCGGATGAGAACAGAATCAGTGGGGGGCCTTCTGATTGATCCAACTTTCACTTTTTTTTCTGATTTGAGCCTCAGGGACTTCATTCACACAAGTCTCACATGTCACCTTCAAGGAAGAATGAAAACGAGAGCTTCTCTCCGCCGCAGCTTTGGGAGTTTACGCTTCTTTCACAAAACATTTTCCAAAACAAACATGATTCTTTCCCCACAACTCTGAAAGTGTTCAGAAGTTATTCTTGTAAAGCAGTGGTGCGCCCTGTGGCTCAGTACAAACCGTCACTGTCACAATGAGGTGGGAAGGGAAAAGCTGATTAAAAGTTTAACTTCACCTCCAAAAATCTCTTCCTCAGCCTGGCGTCAGTGGAGGGAAACACACTCGGTACTCTGTGCACATTTAAACCCCGAGGCTGTTTGAGGGATCAGCTTGTCAAGATTTTACCCTCCAACTTTAGAGCCTGTCACAACCACTCCGTGGCACAAGCAGAACTTTTACCCTGAACGTTTGTGGCTCAGGAGAGCTTACTTGGGTTGGAAAACGCTCTCTGGGATTAAATGTGCCCGAAAATCTAAAGTTTTTTCACTCTTAAGTGATACATGAGCACATCTCCCAGCTCGTCCTTTCCACTCTGTCCTGGTTAGTCCTCATTTTTTGAATCTCAGGCTCTTCTTACCCGTCATCTCTTTCAGTGCCACACAAAAAAAGTTAACTGCTAAGCCATTATTATTTTCTCATCAGAGGAGAACTGTGCCAGATTTTTCTCATGAAAGTCAAGTTACGCCACAAGCTTCAGCTCTGGATGGAGACACTAAACCCTGTGAGGTGTTCTGCCAGGACAATCAGCTCCTGGGAGAGTCTCTGAAGATGTGCTGGTCCCAGGCTGTCTCTGTTACTTCCAGGTCACGTCTGAGTTCACCGAAAGACCGCCACAACCAGCTTGTTCTGTGGTTTATTAGGGCTATAAATACAAATTATTTTCTTCTTGATTGAGTAAAAGTTAAACTCAAGATGGGAATTTTGCCCTCAGCTACCTTTTCTTTCCTCGGGGAGTCGAGAGCATCCAAACTGCAACCACTTTTGAGGGTGTTTTCACACCTGAAAGTCTGGACCTCAGTCCGGACCAAAGTCTGTGTTTTTGTTACAATGTATACATTTGGTTCGGTCTGTTATGGTTTCACACTGTCATTACTGCAAATGGACTAACAGAACTTACACAATGAACCTACATGATACCATCATCGACTGCGTACTTTGCGTGTCTCTGTAGTTTACATTGATTGGTCATTTGGCTGGCGGCTGTCTGACATCAACATGTTGAGCAAATTTAAATTTAATTTTGTCAACAATGAATGAAATCTCCATCATATTATTGATGTTTTTATACCACCAACAGCGACAACTTGAAGAATTGTACATAATGCTGATCCGAGGTCGTCTTATGGGGTATATAATTAGACGACAACTTTATCATCGTCGACAGGAAAGAAGGAGAAAGTTTGTAATCCTGTTATTGACACGAAAGTCAGAACCTTTCAAAATAATGCTTTCACACAGGGCATGTACCAGACCGTGGTCCTGTTTGGTCCAGACCAAGACCACCACTTTTGGTCGAACCAAGGTCCGACTGTTTGGTTTGGACCAAGGTCCAGGGGAGGTTTCACACCTCATCATTTTGGTTCGGATCAAACAGAAAATTCCAAAAGTCTGGACCAAACGACGTTGGTGTGAAAGCCCCCTGAAAGGAACAAGATGAGGTATCTTCCCAGGATGCCTTCTGGATATCTCCAAGTGGACAGGTACCAGGGGCGTATTTGGGGCTTTGGGGCCCCAAATATGCTCACTTTGGGGCTCAAGGCAAATCCAGTCATTGGGGCCCTCCATATCCTTGTACTTCATCATCCTTAGAGCTAGACTGGGCTGTCTCCAGGGTAAATTACTGTCTAATTCTGACCATCAAGACATAAGACAGTGTTAATCTTGTGCCCCAACGTAATGAAACTGCATTTCCTCAAGTTTTGTACTTTAATTCAATATTTACGAAAGGTGAGTATGTAATTCAGGCCACTTTGTCCAGCTTTTGGAATCTGTTCCAGTTATCTGACAGCTTGAGTTAGTAGTTACATAACCATGTTTATATGTCCCCTCCATCCACTGAATTATTTATCACCCCCCAAAAAAAGGATTTTGAATGATGATCATCAAGTAAAAGGTGTGAAAATTCTCATATTTCCTGACCCAGATAAAGTCCTTAAAATCCTCCTTGAGGGTTATTATCTAACAGGTGAATCATCTCAACACTTTCACTGTAATTGATAGGAACATTAATCAACATTTGATATAGTTTTCCATTTTGGCCGCATGAATACTCAAATCTTTGAAATGAGAAGCGTCACTCATGTCACTCTCCACTTCATCTCTTTGCTGAATGCTGCTACAGCATGAGCATCTACATTTGGTGTCACGGTGACACCAAATTGACACTTTTGGTAGTTTTGATTATAAAAAATCTTTCCCCTCTCCTTCTCTTCTTTGCTCCACTGGGGTAATTCTGCCTCATTTTTCTCAAACCTCTCATGGGCCATCCAGATAAAGACGGGTTTAGGTGTATCCGCAGAAGTTTTTATCGTATGGCTGTTTTATCCAAACGGAGCCAGCGTTTTGGCCGCCTGAATTTGATCATTTTTCAAACCAAGTTCCAGAGCGGATAAATCTGAAACTGTGCATCAGTTTGGTTCCATGTTGACGAACTATCCGTTATTTTCTGAGCTGATGACGCTATGCTCCCACCTCTCAATTACTTCTTATATTCACCGCCGTCTTCGCATGAGCCAAATGCGCACGCTCCATGTGTCATTCTCTGTTTTTGGTGGACTTTGTGGCCGCATCACAGCGCCACCTACAGCCCTGGCATATGTACTACAGTGGTTTCAGTGGGTTTCAGCGCTTTCGTCTGGACGCCCATATTTCTTGTGAGGGCAAACTTTTTTGATACGAGACAGAATGAATCGTATTATCGGCTTCGTGTGGATGTAGTCTCAGAACCACGCCAAAATTTGTTTTGCGGCAGTCTTCCTGAATCAAATCTGCACATGTGCAGTACCATGGAACTGTCCTTTTGCATGAGACGGGAAGGGGAAGCAGTTGAATGATCATGAAAGATGAAACATTTTGATGTATTTAGGGGCACGTAAATTATGACTAAAACAATAATAATTGCTTTAAATTAATCCATTTTTATAAGACCTTCGGGGATCCCTGTAAATCATGGGGCCCCAGGTAATTGCCTGTGTTTGCCTCATGGTAAGTACGCCCCTGCCTCCCGCCTGGACTTTCGTAACTCTCTTCTCTCTGGTTTCCCCCTTAAATCCCTCCATAAACTTGAACTTGTACAGAATGCTGCAGCTCAGATTATCACCAGGACCCCCTCTGTCCACCACATCAACCCATTCTGCAACAGCTGCACTGGCTTCCTCTCATCCATCGCATCAGTTATAAAATCCTGCTCCTCATCTTCAAAACTGATCTCCTCTTCAGAAACGAACCCAGCCGTACCCTCAGATCTTTATCCTCCCTAAGCCTCAACATCCCCCTAGCCTGCTTGACCACCATGAGGTCCAGAGCCTTCAGTCGCTCTGCCCCCCATCTCTGGATCTCCCTCCCACCTGACATCCGTGACATTGACTCATTGACTATTTTGAAACCCCGTCTCAAAACCCATCTGTTCTGTCTAGCCTACCAACTCTGATTGTCATCAGTCTCATCATCTTTTTTTCCAGGAAGTGAGCAAGTTTTTGGTTTTGAGTTGGAAAAAGTATTTCACATCAAAAGTTAAAACTTAGTTGTGAAGTGATAAAGTTTATTTCAGGGTTGTTTTATCATCCGTCTCACCAAAGATGTGTCATATCTCTGGAGGTTTGAGCTAAGAGAAGACTTCAATGATAGGGGAAAATCATTATTTCATGCTGCAAGGCAGTGATGTTTGAAATATGATAAAGAATCTTTTCAGAGAAGAAGAAAATCTTAAAAATAAAAACTCGTCTTGTAGTTTGGGGGGTAAAGGATGTGTTTTATGTCTCATGTAAGGGTTGTTTCCCTCATGGATGTACTGTCTCTGCTTAAAAATTTCTGTCAGGTTTGTTAAGAAAATTTTGATTCAGTTGAAGGTTTATTCATTCAAAGAGGCGGCAGAGTGGCAGTGAGGTTGCATATGTCGTCCATCAGTGATAAACCTTCAAGCTGTTCACACTGATCCTGACTCTCCATGTATCATCCCCTCTCACTGACCTGTAAGTGAACAACCCTGCAGCTCTGGCGCTCTCCTCCTCTGGATAACCTTTACAGTTGACGTACGTGCTCATCAAGCACTTTTCATGTCACACACACACACACCTTCCCTTTTTTCACTCGGCCTTTCTCTGCCTTTTTATCCTCGTTGATGTCGTCCTGGGTGCTACAGTGGTGTAGTCACTGTTTTTAGTGATATTGATGATTGATTTCGTGGACTTTCTCTCAATATTTGGTTGTTTTATAATCAGATTTCACATAAACTCTTTAATGTCCTTCTCTCTCACATAAACCACTGACAGCAGAGAGATTTTATGGGAGTTTACCAATAATTATTAAGGAAATGTTGTAAAAATATACACTGAAATACAAACTGTGATAATGTGATTGATTAACTGTAAAAGTAACGCACAGTTAGAAGTAGTGCACTCCAGTGTGTAAAAATGTAGTTTATCTTCTTGATAATCCTCAGAGAGCCGAAGCCTCTGCCCTGTGGTGTCCCCTTGGACAATACAGAGGAGCGTATTCACTCAGAGTGATGGATGGGGAAGATAGGAGTTAGCAGGCAGCTCTCCTGGGACAAACAGTAACTGCATGTGAATTAGCGTTGGCGTGCAGAGGCCTCAGCATTAGACCGAAGAGTGATTACTATAGTAACCAAGTTTGTTCATTTACAAGACATAAACACTTAGTATGTAGTAGAATATGTGGGACGTTAAAAAGAACAGATTCAGTACTTTGGTAACTTTCTGGAGTCTGAAGCCAGACGGGTCTTCGAGGGCAGATGTCCCACTGAACCTGACCTCAAAACTTCAACTTCTCTAGCCTAAGTCCAGTCTTCAGAAAGATGCACTGAGCGCTTGAGCCAAGTCAAACAGAGAGCATTGAGCCTTAAAGTTGCAAGTCCAAAAACTAAAAAATACAGTCTGAGTGACACATTTTATACTTTAAGAGTAGGCGTCTTCACTCATGCACATCAACCTTAAGACGACCCCTTTCTTCTGACAAACTGTTGATTGGCTGTTTTTGTTTTTTTTATTTCATGTGTGATTCTGTTTTTTTTTTTATTGTCTTAAGATCAGGTTTTATTGCAGTCTCTGAAGTCATTATTAATGGTGTCCTCTGGCAGCAGTCTATCCAATAAAATACTTACTTTGAGCCCAGTGCACTCCAACCACAGCGAAAACAACAGGTGTCCTTCAAGGCCAAAGAAAGAGGCATCTTCACATTCGTTAGCAGGGTTAAACATGGGTTATTATTTGAGGACTTTTTACTTGGAATACAGTGGTTTCAGGGATTTCTGCGTACTAAAGCTGCTATCAGACATTTATTAATGAAAAATACCTGAAAGAGAAGTAGATGGAAACTATACAAAACACTATGTTTATGTAATCTGAGTAAGAGAATGCACTAAATGTGTGAACAGCCAAATGTGTGAGCATAAGCAAAATTTCCTCCATCAATGTGGTGGAGATGGGGCTGTGCGGTGGCGCAGCTGTTGGCGCTGCAGCCTCACAGCAAGAAGGTTGACGGTTCAAATGATAATAGATAATAAATGGTGATTCTAAATTGCCCATAGGTGAGTGCGAGCGTGAAAGGTTGTCTGTCTCTGTGTGTCAGCCCTGTGATTGGCTGGAGACCAGTCCAGGGTGTACCCCGCCTCTGGTCCTAAGACAGCTGGGATAGGCTCCAGACACCCGCGACTCTGAACAGGATAAGAGGGATAGAAGATGAAGGAATTAATACACTAGAAACTTTTGCACACTTTAACTTTTTATAGTGCCCAAGTCCTTGATATTAAAAATAAAATTTGGTTGAGAAATTACTTTTTAATTTGTGTCACTGCAGCTCTTACGTGTCCTGTGGAAAGCTATTCCTGCTGCCTCCTGTGCTTCAGACTCAGCTGCTCTGAATTAACAGAAGTAATGAAAACTTTTCACATTTTCTTTCACACAAAATTCAATATTCACTGTGTTTTCATCACAACCTCAAGAGTAATTGGGTCACAGTGGATGTGAACATTGCTGATGCATAGAAAAAGTTATAAAGCTGACCACAAGCTTTAAACCAGCGCAGAAAACTGTTTCCAGCTGTGAAACGTTGCCCAACTGAAGCTGAATACATCCAAAACTTTCTGCTCCAAATACATTGAACCATTTCCGTCCAGTTAACAGCTTGACACCTCATGTATCTGCTGCACTGCACCCACACTCCTTTCTCTGTCCTCATTGCAGTCCTCACAGCCGCCACCGTCTCCCACTCATGGACCCAAAAGGTCAGATAATTCAGGACTCTGTTGGATCTGCCAACAAAGTCTTTTCTTGCTGTTGCAAGCTCTTTCTACTCTCACCTTTTCTGTTTTCTGCCCATCTTAACTTGAAACTTGTTTAATCCTCCGGCTCTGGAGGTCACTGACTGAAATGCCAGTCGATATTTGTGCTTTGGCCGGCACATTTAAAGGGGAGGAGATGCCGTGAGGGAGAGGACGTTACACTACGGGATCATCTTTGTGGGAAAGTTCAGAGACGGCACTGATTTGGACTTAAAAACTGAAGCTTTTCGCAAGTTTTCAGAGTCTGAGGAGCTCTGACGGCTGAAGGATTACAAGTTGATTGGCTGTGTTTTAAAAACTCCAAGCTTGGCAAAAACTTTTGTTTGTGAAACTTTGTTGAGTTTGTTACTTTATCACCAGGTTGTTTGGAGGCCTGAATCTAAAGAGCTCATAAAAAAGGTTACACTAAACGTAAACATTGTAAATTATTCTGCACTAACCAAGTTTTAAACTCTAACATTTAGACATGTTAGATATTTAACTTATCTTAAAACTTTTTTACTTGTTTTTATCTCTGAGTTTACCGTATAATCTTAAATTTGAGCCTTAATTAGTTGGTACCAGGAAAGTTTGTTTTGAAGTATTTTAATCTAAAATTGAGCATTTCCTCTTGGGAACACTTCCCTCTTCTCTAGATTTAAAACTTTAAAGCCTGACCCATCAAAAAAAAAATGAAAAACTCTGAAAGTTTTTCAGATTCAAGATATTTATTGACCCCTATAACAAAATCCACACAATGATGTTGCTATATCATTGTGTTTATGATTTTTTTTGTGTCACATTTAAAAAAATTGGGTGGTTTTTGCAACTTTTTATGAAAAGTTTTTAGTATGTGTGCTGAAAATACTTATTTTTAAAAATGAATAACAAAATAAATGTTATTCTACAACAATTTTTTGAAAATGAACAATGATTTTCCGGGAAAAAGCGTGAGGAGGATTTCCTAAAGGCAGCTATTTTGTAAAGGGTCAAAATACAATTTCAGCTGCCTGTAGTGGACTGATAATCCTCACGGGGGTAGAATTCATTTTAAAGAGGTTTTTAATGAGACAATTTATCATGTTAAAGAGACAGATGTCTCTGAAACTCATGAATCAAATATGATACGCTCAGCGATAAAGGGTTAAAATTCTTATTTCAAGATATTTTCTCAAGTAAAATGATCTTGCTGCATCGAGAGATCATTTGACCAGTTTGAGACATTCTCTCATCAAATTTAGTGTTTTGATCTTGTGTTTAGGCTCACCTTTTTTGCAGTGAAGGCGTAAAACCTCATCCTTGTCCGTCCCCCCTGCTGAGAAACCTGCTGTCAGCTGTTTTGTAACATAATCGGATTCTTCCTCAAACCTCTCAGAAACCTAAATCTAAGAAATCTTTGGGGTCAAGAGGAAAATGGAAACCGAAAGTAAGAGCACAAGTTCGCAGAGATTAGTTTAAAGGATGTCTGAAGATATAAAGAGTTCTTAAGTCTGTTTTTCGATCTTTGAAGTCAAAACAAGGAGGAATAAATGAATGCAAAGGATCAGAGCTTTCAAAACTTATGGACTGTCTTTGCTTGGACAGACCGTCTTGTAGAGTATCGGTGATATACTGAAGCGAGGTTTTTATGCTCCCCTCTTTGACTCTGAAGGAATGCCTTGAAATCCTTTTGATCACACTTAAATGAAAACCAGAGATGTCAGATTTACGCCACTCCACGCTGATCAAACAGACCCTCATGATTCACCTCGGGTATCAAACCAGGTTCACCCTCAGGTCCTCTCAGAACGTGGTTATCTGTGAGCAGTTGTCTGGACATACGGCGTCCTCAGCGCTCCGCTGATTAGCTGCTCCCTCCTCGCAGACCCGGCTAATCACATTCATCATGGCTGAAAGGTCTGATCTATTGGAGATTAGATCAGTCCACACTCATCTGTGCAGAGGACGTGATTTCTGCAGAGCAGGAGAGCTTCCATGTGAGAGGAGCCAAAAGGGTTTTCTTTATTTTCATGCATGAAATAGTTTAAATATGAGAAGTTATCCAACAAACAAACCCAGTTATCATTATTCATACTGAATTTCCCTCTGGGATTGATAAAGTATTTCTGATTCATGCCTTGGACTCGATCATTTTCGAGGTCAGCGGCATCTTTTTTTTTTTTTTTTTTTTATAGAGCTTAAATGAATTTTGCAGCATCACTTCTCATATTATTAAAAATTTGCAGCCTGATTGTGGAGTTTGACCTCAGATCTTACATGTATATTTTATATTTTCCCTCCAGATGTTTTGCATTTCTTTTGGTTTCTTTCTGTACTTTGTGTGAATGGATGATTCATCATGGCGGTCTCCTTCTTCTTTTGCACTAAAACTCAGTCTGTGCTGTTTTGATAATACACTTCTTAGTATTGCAACTGGATCATCTCTACTTGAATGCAAGTGCATGTTAGTGTCATGATGAGATTTGAATTTTCCACAAATAAAGCCATAAATCAATCTTTTTTCTCTACATTTCCGGCAGACCTTCCTCCTCCCGCCACGAGAGATCGCCCTCCAGGGTGTAAGACGGTGTTCGTCGGCGGTTTGCCAGAGAACGCTACAGAGCAGCTCATCATGGAGGTGTTTGGACAGTGTGGAGACATCACAGCAATACGAAAAAGCAAGAAAAACTTCTGCCACATCAGATTTGCTGAAGAGTTTACGGTGGACAAGGCTCTGTTCCTGTCAGGTGAGAGATTATTTTCAACCTTCCATCTCGGTTTTATTGTAAATGAATCAGTTTTCAAAGCGCATGGATCAAAACACCAGGTTCAGGAGCATCCCTGAAGGGCTCAGTTGATCACAAGCAAGGATGTGGTGAGTTTACCACTTTGTGAACAACTGCGTGAGCAAATAGTCCAACAGTTTAAGAACAATGTTTCTCAATGTACAATTGAAAAGAATTCATGGATTTCATCATCTACAGTCCATAATATCATGAAAAGATTCAGAGAATCTGGAGAAATCTCTGCACGTAAGGCTGAAAACCAACATTGAATGTCCGTGACCTTTGACCCCTCAGGTAGCACTGCATTAAAAACCAACCTCATTGTGTAAAGGATATTAACACGTGGGCTCAGGAACACTTCAGAAAACCATTGTCAGTTAACACAGTTCATCACTACATCTACAAGTGCAAGTTCAAACTCTACCATGCAAAGACAAAGACATATATCAACAACACCCAGAAACACTGCCAGCTTCTCTGGGCCTGAGCTCATCTGAGATGGACTGACACAAAGTGGAAAAGTGTGCAGTGGTCTGACAAGTCCACATTTCAAATTGTTTTTGTAAATCATGGACGTGGTGTCCTCCAGGCCAAAGAGGAAAAGGACAATCCGGATTGTTATCAGGTCAAAGTCTCAAAGCCAGCATCTGTGATGGTATGGGGGTGTGTTAGTGCCCATGGCATGGCGAACTTGACCATCTGTGAAGGCTCCATTAATGCTGAAAGGTACATACAGGTTTTGGAGCAACAAATGCTGCCATCCAAGCAACGTCTTTTTCAGGGACGTCCCTGCTTATTTCAGCAAGACAATGACAAGACACATTCTGCACCTGTTACAACAGCGTGGCTTTGCAGTAAAAGAGTGCGGGTACTAGACTGGCCTGCCTGCAGTCCAGACCTGTCTTCTATTGAAAAAGTGTGGAGCATTATGAAGGGCAAAATACAAACCCCGGACTGTTGATCAACTGAAGTTGTTCATCAAGCAAGAATGGTAAAGAATTACACCTCCAAAGCTTCAACAATTAGTGTCCTCAGTTTATCAGTTTGAACAATAAATATCTTGTCTTTGTAGAGTATTCGATTGAAAATAGGATAAACAGGATTTTCAAATCATCGTGCTCTGTTTTATTTACGTTAACGTCCCAACTTCATTGGAAATGGGGGTTGTTGATTGTAGAGAACACCATCCATCATTTCATTTTCTCCCTTCACTCCTGGAGTTGGGAAGTTCAGCAGGAAGTTCCTCCCTGAGCACCGTTCAGAGGCCAGATGGGTCATATAATCCTTTCAGTGAGCTCTGGGCTTTACCCAGAGGTCTCCTCCCTGTCGGATGTGCCTGGAAATCCTCCAGACGGAGGTACCCGGCAGACATTTTAATCAGATGAACCACCTCAACTGGCTCCTTTGAATGCACGGAGTTGCAGTTTTACTCCAAGCTCTTTCCAGATGTGTGAACCCCTTAAACTGTTCATATCTGTCGTCCTGTTTACTGAACCACTAAAACGAGCTCACGAGCAAAGATGGGAATGCAGATGAACTGATAAATTAGGCAAAACACAACACGGCACTTTGAACTTACCATCCCAGCAGTCTAATCAAGTTGGTACAAACAAACTTTACTGCTTTACTGTTACAGGATTCATAATGTACCCCGCTAACTTTGACCTCTGCTGACTTCACCATGGAAGAAAAAGAAATCAGCACAGGCGCTGCTAAACTAGATGTTTTAGTCCTTCTATAAACGATTTAAATCAGTCTCTGCATATTTTAGACGACCTCAGCATCAGTCACGCTCTCGTTTGACTGCGTCTTCAAAACCAAACATGCTGATTTAACAACTCTCCTGCTTTCCACAGCAACAAGGGCAGAGGCTCATGGGTATTATATTATTTAAATCTGTCCAGCATGCCGAATGAAAAATGTGAGAAGAAATTTTAAATTACTGAAGACAAATTTCATTTCTTTTTTATAAACATCATCACATTTTGAAATATGAATTGAATTTGGGCGAATATAACCTCCCTGTTTCATCTCTCCGTCAGGCTGAGTTTGTGAAAGTAAAGAGAGACAGCAAGGTTGAAATGAATGAGTTTCACTACAAACTGTCAACAGAATGTATAAATGAGCGTTAATACAAGAGACACATTTTCTTTACACTTCAAACCAGAATATTTTTCCTGTAACATCTTAATAAAGCCATTTATTCAGTTTTCCTGTAAATACACACTGTGAAAAACACAGCACCCGCACACTTCACCTCCCCAGCTCTCTCTCTCTCTCACACACACACACACACACACAGATATCCTCCTATGAAATATTGAAGCAAAGTTGTAGATTCAGTGCCACGAGCAGAGCGAGCAGACTGAAGTAAAGAGCTCACAGCTTGCTCTTCTTTCATTTCCTGTTTGCACTGCTGTGGATGAAGTCTGCCTCTCGCTGTAATAATCGTGGCTTTTTTCCCCCATTGAATCACATTAGTATGACAGAGGGGAGCCCACATGTACCCAAACGCTTTCACTGAACTGTCTGTGTTATCATTTTCAACCAATTAAATTGTAAATGGGTCTGATTTCACCTCGAATCAACAACCAGTCGTTGTGAAAATTGCATCAAGAGGAAAAATGGGAGGTTAAGAGGGAGGAGATGAGGAGAAGGAGGTAAGGATAGGGATACTGTGGTCCTTTGTGGAGTACAAGAGGAGTGATTAGCCTACGTTTGTCTCTCCCTGCTGACAAAAAATAGAAGCTGTGACATCCTGTGGTACAAATCTGCATTAGCTACGATAGAAGGGTCCACAAAGTAAAGCAGATAGAGACCTAAAGTAAGAGAGAGGTGGTTTAAAGAGCATATTGCAGGTTGAAGACAACAGTTGAGGAATTTATATGAAAATGACTTAAAAATAATATTTTGAAAGAAATTTCTGCATTTTAGTCTGTTTGTGTTAACTTCCTCATTAAAACCTGTCCTTTGAAGGTGACGTCACAGAGGGGAGTCCTGCTGATTCTGCTTCTGTTTAACATTAATAAACATGGATCAAACTGTCACTCCTGTCAATGAAGAAGAAGAAAATCTGTATATGCCATATGTAGCCTAATGCTGTGTTCACGTCAGCAGATTTAAAGTTTGAAATCAGAGACAAGAACTTCAAAAATAAGTAGTGAGAGCAGATCATAAAGCAACATGCTTTGAGCCGTCATAATAGAGAGAGACAGAGAGCTCTATCAGAGTCTGTCCACTAATCTAGACTCAGGAAACTAAAATCAAGACTGAGCTACAGTGCTCAGCTCTCAAATCCTTGTTTACATCCCCTCCTGAACTCCGTCATATCACCAAGAACATAATCTTCCTGCTGAAAATGGGCGCCACAGATGACAACGTTTTTCTTTTCACCTGAACAAAACGAACCCTCCCCGCTTCTTCTAATCTACACGTCCTTTTCATTCCATTTTTCTCTCACCTAGGTTATCGTGTTCGCTTGGGCTCCAGCACCGACAAAAAGGACACGGGTCGTCTCCACGTGGACTTCGCCCAGGCCAGAGACGACCTCTACGAGTGGGAGTGTCGACAGCGCATGTTGGCCAGAGAGGAGAGACACCGACGGAAGATGGAGGAGGATCGACTTCGACCTCCGTCTCCTCCTCCCATCGTCCACTACTCAGAGCACGAGTGCAGCCAGCTGGGAGACAAAATCAAAGGTAGGTCGACCTGCTAAAATATAGAATAGAATAGAATAGAATATCGTCAAGCTCATCGATCGACACAGTTTCTTTTATAATAAATATATTAAAAATAATAATAAATAAATAAAAGCATGTCATTAACACATCATAAACGAGTTATAAACTCAAGTTATCCAGCTACCCAACATTCCAATGCAAATAAGTCTTAAAAGCATAAGAATGTCTTCAGTCAGAGTCAGGGGTGTGTGTGTCCCTCCTCCACTCTACTGTTTGTGTATTAAAGAAACAGAATGAGGAATAAACTTATTTTTAAATAACTCGCTCTTCAAATGCAGCAGGTAAAACTAACTGTGCTGTTCTCTGTTTGAACAAATCCAGAGATTTGTTTTTCAGAGGTCACATGACGACGTTCAAACACTCTGTATCAGTTTACTCTCTCTCTCTTTCATCTTGCTCTTTTCTTTTCCCCACTTTCCCGGAGGTTTCTGGCTGAATGAACTTGTTTCACTAATGAGCGATGACACTTCCAGGTCTCAGCCACTGTTGCCTGTTTACAAAATGTCTGTGACTTTCAGCCTCTCCACCATCTGCTTGAGTCTTTCTCGGCTCTTTCTTTCTTGGCCTGGGTGTAAAGAACCAGCTCTGTGTTTTGGTAACCGAGGATTTGTTTATAACTGCTTTTGGCTGCTGCTGTGAAAAACACGCTCTGGCTATTTGCTGCAAATTCGGGGTTTATTCCTTCCTGACTCCTTCACCACGAGGGAAACAAAGGGTTCAGCCCTTTTCAGTGTCGTTTATAATCCTGTTTGATGACAGGAGATAAATGTTTTGACCCGGACCACTTCTGGAGGTTTTTATCCCTCTTTTGTCTCCTCTCTCGTCTCTCTGAGGCTCTCTGCTGCTGAGATAATGACTCCTCACTTATTTCCTTTCATCCAGGGTGTGTTTTGTTCTCTTGTCCTTCTTCAGTGCTCTAATATTCAATCAGTTTTCAGTGTCACCTTAAACAAACGCTGAGTCAGCAGTTTTTATACGATTTAAAAACACGTTATAAAACATGTTTATATCACCATATTTACTGTTTTGAGATTGTTACAGACTTAATTTATTCATCCGTGTAGATTTTGACTCCTCTCTGTTTCCTGTGACCACACCTCTTAAACAGATGATGGAAAGTTTCCGGAAGCCGTCCGCGTGCTCCTGACCTGGTTGGAACGAGGCGAAGTCAACCGCAGGAACGCCAACAACTTCTACTCCATGATCCAGTCGTCCAACGGCCACATCCGCCGGCTGACGGGCGAGAAGAGTCAGCACGAGAAGGAGATGGAGGAGGCCAAAGACAAGTTCAAGACCGCTCTGTCTGGAATTCTGGGTCAATGTGAGTCTTACGCCCTCAGACACACACACACACACACACACACACACACACACACACACACACACACACACACACACACGGTTTCTGTTGTAGTAAATTCCAGATTTCAGTCCAGGATCACTCTCAATCAGGGAAATCTTGTCTTTTGATGAGAGATTTTTCTGAAGTCGGGTACAGCAGGAGTAAAAAGAGCGTTTAAAGTTCAGGGCTCGTGTTCATATCAAAGGTTCAGACACTCAACATGAACATAATGCTGCCTGGAAGCTTTCACGACTACAGTTTGAGACTTTTTCATGCCTGGAGAAGTTGTTGCTGAACAAAGGTAAGTATAAAATCATGCACAGAGCAAACATAATGGATCTAAATGTTTTTAATCACAAGGACCAAGAAGCTGTCTGATTCATGTTTGTTTAATTTAAGGAGGAAAACTTTAAGGTGAGTTTGTTTTTCTCCTAACAGCATTTTCATATCACTTGTTTCATTTTACTCTTTAATGATACGAGTATTTGACACATTAAAGGAAAAAGTGTCAAAGATTTCAGTGGATTATTGTTCATGTTGCCTTCAGAAAAATACAGTAAGTAGACAAACACATCTACTGCATGGATCCACAGGAGGGCAGACATGTTGAGTGAAATGCATGCTTTAAGTTTGGCCAAAGGCAAAACATGGAGTTTTCCTGTGCAGCTGCTGGTTTCCACCAGCGCCTGAGGGGCTTCGTCTCCACATATTAAACAACACGCATGTTAGTTATAATTTTAACGTCCTCCAGCACAAAGTGAAGGTCCTGTTTCTGTGTCTTAAATACATAAGAGGTAAATATTGGAGAGGATGTTGATGTAAAAGGTTGTAGGGATGTCCTGATCCTGATCCCTAGTGTTGGATCGGGCCTGATCTTGGTATTTTCTGATTGATCTGTGATCGGGAATATTAGCCGATCATCTCAACCGGTCATTCACGTTAGTCGACGTTAAGCAAAAATCGCTACCAAACGCTGATGCAACAGGCGCTATGAATGCTCCCAACCCGGTAAAGTTGATGGAAGAATAACAGTAAGGTACATTAGTACAGAACACAAACACATCCTGAGACATTACAGCAGTAACATCTGCTTTACTGCATCCTAAGGTATCACTCCAGGGACAGACCATTCAAAAGGCAAAAACAAACAAACACAGGACAGTCTGTTAGCTTAGCATTAGCAACTCTGCAGCTTCAACGTCAGCAGTGTGGGAACATATCAAGGTAAAATGTGAAAACAGTCCAACAGCCAGATGTAGATACGTTTATACTCAATGATCCTTTCACGAGGCATTCAATACAACCAAAACGTCCTAAAACAACATGCAGATGAGTTAACTTACAGAAGAACGACTGCACCGCTGTTTCTGGGCTTTAAAAGAACAGATCAATATCCACAGAGAGAGAGAAGGGAGGGGGCGTCCAGAAATGTGGGCTGTAGGGTTATGCCATCTCTGTTAGCAGAGCTAGCATCTCTGTTAGCTCTGTTAGGCCTCACTGGAGCTGTACAGCACAGTCCATGACAACATGTGAGGTGATTCAAACATGATGTGATTAGTTTGACAACAGATGTCTGTCCATGTTTCTGCTGAGCCTCACAGCGTACTGGATCGATTCCTTTTCTTTTCAGTTTGGGATGATTCAGGTCGACTTAATTTGCGATCTGGTTTGAGACAAAATAAATATTTCCAGGAAAGAGGAAAAACACAAGATAGTTACGTTAGTGTCTAATGTTTACGTTTGTAGTCTCACACCGACTCAGCGGAGTTGCTTTCAGGGCCACCTCTGATTTAAATTCAATGAATTGTTGAAGGGTGAATACAGGGTGTATGTCCATCATTCAAAATCAAAGCGATATTAATAAAATTCTCCCGTCTTCTTCGGTCTGTTCAGACATGTTTCTGACTTTACTTGTGATACATTCAGGTACCCTCGGAAACTTGAGAACCTAATGATTCCTCCAGTCTTTTTCAGTTTTTTGATTGGAAAAATGGTTTGTAAATGCCAGTCATTTAAAAATAAGTGGTATTTTGATCCTGCCAGTGGGTTTGGGATCAAAACTAGCTGCATTAAGTTTCAATCAGCAAAACAGAAAGTATGCAGCTTCACTTTCTTACCCCTTCAGTGAAGTTTATCTCTACAAACCCAACACTCGGATTTGGACTGAGCTGAAACTTGATACTAAATAATCGGGATCAGGGCATAAAAATGCTGATCAGGACATCCCCGGAAGGTTGTGTGTCTCCCAGAGACAGACAGTGAAAGGGAGGAAGAGCAAGAGTTAATGTCCTTGAGTTTTCATTATTTCAATAAATAAAATCACTTTCCTGACTCAGACTGGCCCTTAAGTCAGAATCAAACTTACCATCCAGACAAAACAAATAAAGTCAGTCTACCTTTTAAGTTTCTGTCACCTCAAAGGTCACTTCTTCCACATTACAGAAATACCTTTTGCCTATTAGACTATGATAGACTAAAATGCAGTTGATAAATAAATGTATAGATGGATCGAATTGCACAGAAGTTGGAAGTCCTGCAGGTCTGTCTGTGCCCTTTCCTCTCGTCTCTGACTCCTCCATCGATCTGCTCCATCAAATTACAGGCTGCTGGGAAAGGGGCGATCGATCCTCACACTGCTCTGTCTCTCTGCACTCTGAGAACACACACACACACACTTAGGTGGTGGTCATATTGAGTCCAGTGTGTGTTCATTAGGAGCTGCGGGACACACAAACCAACTTTACACGTCTCAGTGACCACCTGCATGTCAACAGATGGAGAGATTTTTAACACAATGAAGCTGAGATGAAGTTTGACTCTGCTGTTATCACTGACGGATGTTCGAGTGTTGCTTTCTGAACGTTCACTCTGCAGCCTTTGAGTTCTGCTTTAAATTTTAAACTGATCATTTTACACTGACGTACAATTCACCATCAGAAGACCTTCATCTTCCCTCACATTTCTGTGTGGTTTAACTATGTTACTGAGACTTTAAAGGCAACATATATTAGGATGTATATACTTACACATAAAAGTTACCGTTTTTTGGCACTCACTGCGCTGGATGGTAACGTAAGTGCTATTCACACGGGATTAGTATATGTGGGGACGTCTCACATGGAGAGACCTGGTTACACAAAAGCTAGTCTCACAAGATAAAGAGCCAAACATGGTTAGCAGATTGATCTCAGAATTGTATGGATTGATACCTAATAAATAAATTAAATACTTGTTTAAATCAAAAATTCACTTTTTTCCACCCAACCCCGTCAGGAACACTGTGCTACTTTTCTAATGGTGTCCTTGGGCAGTTTTCTCTCTGCTGCTGCTGCTGTGGTGGAGCTGCACGGCGGTCAGCAGTGGCACACTTCAAGGAGGTTATTTCTGGAAGCTGCACGTTGCTTAGCAGAATTTTCTGTTTTAAACAAATATTTAACAAGACAAAGCTGCAGCTCCGAGTCCGTGCCCAGTGTATACAGGCCATTCCACCGAATCGGTACCATTTGCACCACCTGCTATTAAAATGTAAAAAGGCATGATAAAATTAACTGTGTCATACATTTTTGTATTTAGCCAGGTGTCCTGCACCTTGTTCTGTGTGCATATTTAATAAAAAGAATTTAACAGATTAATTTAAAGTACCCTGAGAACTGGACAAATAGCATTTGTTGTCCATCCCTGCTTCTCAAAATTAGACTTAACCATGAAATAAAATCATTTAAATCCTTCAGAAATGTATTTGTGTTACTCCTTATCACAACTATAATTAAAGTTTAGTTTCTTAAAAGAAAAAAAGACGAGTGTCAACATGCTATTAGCATAAATGCTATATTTCATGTATTTGCTAATTCTCTGCTAAAAACTCATTCCTGTTACTTCAGTCCTGTTACTCAAATGAGGAGTAACAGGACTGAGAACCAGGACCAGGAGCCATTAGAGTCCTCTAGTTCATTGATTTATTGGTCTGAATATTAGTTAACCTGATGCTGATTTTTAGGATTTTTACTTTTTAAGAGTTTTAATGATGCTTTTAAAAATGCTTTTTAGACGACACATGAGTTTAGGCTACAGGACTCCTGAGATGAGCCAATACACAATTTTAGTAGTTCGATACGTTTATTATCAGATTTAGAGTAGGAAAAAAAGAGAAATCTAACTTTAATTTTAAAAAGTTACAGTAAGAAAAGTCGTTGATTCATTGGTATGATCTATACGTAGCAGAAGTTTTCATGTTTGCTGCAAAAGTTCATATCAGGTTAATTGGAATGATTTAAATACAGCTCAGGATTTGATTCATAGACAGAGCATGGACAGAAGCAAATATCAGGATTGTGAGTTGGTAAGTAGATCACACGCACGTATGGGAACATAGAAACAGGTGTAGAAACACACACACACACACAGTTCTTTACGTCCATAGTTGACTCCACGTTCTCACTCCTCTGCTCCTTCCCACCTGTCCTCTTTCTCTCTCTCTCTCTCTTTCTCCCTCTCCTCTCTCTCTGTCTCTCTGTCTCTGTCTCTGAATGGTCTCTGGTCCCTCCCTGCATCCCGCCACAGTCGAACAGATTGTGTCTGTTTTCCAAGCTGCTTCCAAACAAAAGGCATGGGACCATTTCTCCAAAGCTCAGCGCAAGAACCTGGACATGTGGCGCAAACAAGCAGAGGTTAGTTCACCTCAGTTTTTATTCTGATGTGCAAGTGATTTATGGCTTCACCCAGTTCTATTCAGTGCCTAGTTTTCTTTACCGTTATCATAAAGATCTTCATACATACATGGTGAAATAACAAGTCTCCAGAGCAGATTTCTTGCTACAGTAAGTACTTAAAATGATGGCAGAAAGTAGAAGAGCTCCAAAGTGGGAGATACAGACACACACAGATCCAAACCTCTGCCCCTCCATCCTCCCCTCTTTCCATCAGTGAAAGTCACTGTGTTGGATTCAAGATGCTGGGTGAGTTTTCAGTCGTCTCTTTACATCTTTATAAAACACTCTCTCTGTTGTTATGTCTTTGATTTTTGAGCAGGATATTAAAGCCGAACATCTAGAAGCAGCTTTGTCGTCGGATATATTCTGTATGTTGAATGATGAGCTGTACAGGAGTGATGATGGGTTGTTTGTTATGGAGGGTCTAGACTGAGGTGCAGCCCTGAGTCTAGTGGACCTTGATTGGTAAGTTTCTTTGTACCTTAGTATAAAACCAACAGGTGGTGGACATGTTGTATCAGAAATGTGAGACAGACAGTTTTTGTGACACAGTCGTACAGTAAAAGCAGAAACATCACGTTAAAGGGTTAAAGGTAGGTGCTGCAGGAAAAAACCAATACGGTGATTTTTAAACATCCTGCAGATGCATGAAAGTAAAAATACAGAATTTAATTCAGACTGTGAACCCTTTTTTCAGCCTCTGTTTATCTGAATGTATCATGAGAGCGTGTGTGGAGGCTTTTAACATGTCCTTGAAGAGTAAAGAAGAGACAGGATAATGCATGTTCCGGAGCAGGCCTCGAGTCCATGCTGGGCTGTGTGACGTCAGTTTTGCATTGTCGTCTCCCTCACTCAGACCTCGAGGGTCTCTTAAGGAGCTTCTCATTTGGGAAACACTCTGGTCTGTGTGTACACTGCAGCAGGACGTATTAAAATCTATTATGTGGATTAGAAAGGGTTTTTATGGAGCCTCTGGGATCCCTCCATTCTTCATAATTGCTCTTATAGTTCTGAATATGCACAGTGCATACACCAGGGAGTGCAGCATGAGTAGAGACGCAAGTGAAAGAGAGCGCTGTGGGTGGACTCGGTTCTGCAGGAAGGAAACATCAGGTCAGTTGTAGGGGCAGACCGCTTATCTGCGCCGATATTTGGCATTTTGGTCGGCATCTGCTGTTTTTTAATCCGACGGCTGATAAGTGATCCGTTTCAAACTGTGTTATTTTGGCTCCAGCATCATCCCATCCACAGCACCATCTGATTGGTTCCATGGCACTTATTTATTGATCTAAAGTTTCAGTTCACTTTATGAGACATGCTGCTGAGCCTGGGAGCTGTTTAACAAACATATGCTTAAAGGCAGTTAACCCTTTAAAGCCTAACCCATCAAAAATAGACTGAAAATTCTAAATTTTTGGAACTGAGATGTTTATTAACCCTTTTAACAAAACCCACAAAAAATATTTCAATACTATTTTTTAATCATACATTTTTGGTATCATATTTGATAAATTGGGCAGTTTTTGGCAACTTTTTTTTTAGTAAGTTTTTAGTAAATATATTTTCATCTAATGCAGGAAATACTTTTTTTAAAAAAGGGAGCAATATAGATGTTACGCTTACTGCAACTTCTTGAAAATTATCAGTGATTTTTCCGTTAAATAAACTTGGATGATTTCCTGAGAGCAGACAGTTTAAACATGTTTTTAAGGATATTTATCATATTGATGAGATAGAGGTCCATGAAACTCATGTATCAAATATATGTTAGTCCCTGAACAACACCGGAGACGTATTATGATTAATACACGCATAGAACGTGACATTCTATTCCATAAATAGTGTTATTTATTTCATTAATAGTGTTATTATTTTTTTCTTGACTGTTTTTTTCTGTGAAGATTCCAGAAAGGGTTATTGATATTTGGTAATGTGTGACTTTCTGGAAAACCATTAATGTTTACCTTTAGGCCTCCCTGCGATCGTCACACTTTCTGTTACAAACTGACCCCCATGGCCCCCCATCAGAGAAGGGAAAAGTTATGTGGCCCTCACAGGAAAAAGTTTGGGGACCCCTGCAATACAGAGTTAAACAAAGTAAAGTGTTGGAGTTTATTTAGAATTTTGACGCCAATATTTTCAGTTTTGTGCAAATGAATATCGGCCCCAAATATCAGTTATCGGCCTCCGTGACGACTAATAATCGGTATCGGCCCTGAAAAAAAGACATCAGTCTATCTCTGGTCAGTTGTCATTTGTTTGCTTTGTAAACAAATTTTGGTAAGAATCCCCTCCTTACAACAGTGGGTGATGGTGTTCATGGGAAATGGAGTCTTTATCCTGGAAACACTGCCATCAACGCCAGCGGGATCGTCCTCACAGCTCCT
Organism: Labroides dimidiatus; assembly: GCA_030710495.1. Lineage (NCBI taxonomy): Eukaryota > Metazoa > Chordata > Actinopteri > Labriformes > Labridae > Labroides > Labroides dimidiatus. The sequence continues at coordinate 6,379,295 of CM061150.1, read as the reverse complement.
TTAAATATACTCACACCAACCAGCTTCAGCTGTCAAACCAGCAGCACGAGTCTGAAGAGTTCCTGCATCTTGATATCGCCTCACGTCTGTGGAGTCCTTTGGGTCATTATTTTGTGTTCACGCTCACTTTCTCAGCATCGCTTCTTGCAGAAGCAGCACAGGCAGTAATTTTCCTGAAAAAGCAGTGAAATCAAACTAAATGCCGCACACAGCATCAAACAGGACGTCAAAACCAGCTGTGATGCTGTGGAGTAGAGTGGAGCACTGAGAAGCTGAAGAACCAGAAACAAGACTCAGATTAAAAGTTAATGTGGTCTTAGATCTGCTGGATGTGTTGGGGGAGGTGCATCTGTTTTCATCCATGTTGTGTTTTCCTCTTGCTTCAGTCGCTCGTCCTTTCAGAGAATCGTCAGTATCGAGCATCTCTGATACACAACGTCTTCCTATGATTTATCCCATTTGGCCGGCCCTCTCGCTCATCAAACCCTCTCAGAAGGAGACGATCTTACTGCTTGAGTCGTGTGTTTGGTAACTTCATGCAAAAGTTGCCAAAAAACCTTTGCTTTGATCACCAACACCCACCGAGTAAATATTTGGGAGTCTTGGTTTGCTTGATGCTCAGATTTCATCACCATGATGTGTTTACTTCAGCGGTCTGTGGTTCGTCACCAGCCTTTTAAAGCAAACTGAGATGATTTATCTGTGTCTTTGAGTCTTATTTGATTCATTTTTTTATTAGATCTGTGAAGTGAAATCATACAAAATGAGCTTAATGTCAAAATTATTTAGTCTTTTGATTTAAAATCATTATTTGCTTGTTTTTACACTGATGTTAAGGTGAGCCTGTGTGGTGCACCGGTCAGTGGTGCAGAGCTTTATAAGAAAGTGAAAGAGCTCGGGGGTGTTTATCATCAAACAGGCAGCCACTCTCAGTCATTGTAAACTCGCTCTGATTCTTCAGCCTGGAGCAGAAATACGGAGAAGCGAGCCGCGGTGTTGAGACGCTGCAGCTCGGAGGCAGAGTCCAACAACAGCTGCCTCCCTCCATCACTGTTTTTATGTGTGCGTGTTTGCGCACACTCAGCCCCACACACACACACACACTCCAGATGGTTGTGTGTGCTTGTGTTGTGTAGAGTACCTGTTCGACCTCTGCTGTGGGCTCTGCCTGATAATGTCAGCTGACAGATGGTTTCAAGTTTATTTACTCTCTGGCTGCTTTTTACTCACTTTGGCTCCTCTGTGAGTCATTTCTCAGCCCGTTTAAAATATGTTTTATCATTTTCATTACTGAAATTTATGCATCAGTGTTTTTACAGCACATTCTGGTCACCACTAGGGGTAAGTCCTGATTGTCAGATACTGAAATAACCATTACAACTTACTCCAGCTTAGGGGTAAGATGATCCAAATCAGTGGGTAAATTGAGCCACCGGGGGGTGAACTGAACTTTTATACTCAACAACTAACTACTCCACATTCAGATAGGATGCTAAGAGGGGCTGGGTTCAGAACTTTGGTTCTGCACCGACTGAAATGCTTCAATAGTACCGAGTATCCAATTACGCCTTGTCTTTTGGAGCCATGTTTCAGTACCCAAAGAGTTAATCACGTGATCATAATCTGATGATGTCGCTGGTTATTCGCTGCAACGTTACACATGATTGTGGTTTGCAGCGACTCTGTCACTATATTTAGTGACTTTTAGACTCCTCCAGTGACTTTTTTTTCGAAAAAGCGACAAATTCAGCGACTTTTCTGAATTCTGGTGAGGAGTGAATGCAAGTTTTGATCTTCAGCTGCAAACACAGACTCCTCACTCACAGCAGACCCTCCAAGCTGCAGCCAGAGCAGAAGACTGTATGCAAATTAATAACCTTAATGTTTGTTTCTTTTAGGTCACTTTTGTCGATCCAAAGCCTGGATAAAGGATGAGGGTTTTTATTACAACATAAAAAAAACAAGAGTCGACAGAAGAAAGTTCCTTTATAGTCATAAACACATTTACAGTGTACTCAGTGTCTGAACTGTCACTTGTTTGCACCTGTTCTTTTGCACTGGCAATTATTTGTTTTGTTTTTTAATTTTAAGAAGAAAATAGTGAAAAAAAGAGGAAAAAAAAGAGTAGAAAATTAGAAGTAGATGAAAAATAAAACTCCAGATTTGTACCAACATGTAATGAAAGTTTACAAATTGGTATCGAAAAAAGTACCATTCAGGCACATCGAAGTAAAGGTATCGGTATCGCTACAGAAATCAAACATTGTTGATTGATACCCAGCCTTAATGCTAAGAGACATGACCGAGTGTCAGTATTAGACAGATTGGGATCAAAGTGTTTGTAAAATCAACCACACCACAACAGACCTTCAGATGGATTTAAGTCAAGGAGAAATAGCTTCACTTTGAACTCAAAGTTGGAGTTAAAATTTGTCATCCTAACCGTGTTGAACCTTCTCATAGAGATCCTGTCTGTGCAAATGACGTAAACAACCTCACTTAGCAGTTCATCTTAACACTTCACATGGTTTGATATGCTGGCAAATCATCAGCATTTATGAGACACATTTTTAGACATGGATAAATTTGCTTCCACATAACAGTTGTTATAGCTAAAAAAATACTTTGACAAGCCAAAAAAATAAAAGAAACATACTGACCACATCACCGAATGCATCTTTTAATCAAAGGGGCCGCAACAGCGTCACCAGTCTGTTTCTGAAATGGCAAAACGGCCGGTGCGGCCATATTGGAAACGAGGCAGGCTTTGAATCTCTCCACAGTAACAGCCATAAGGCACCCGGCAGTCATGTGAGCTGAGCTGTGCCTCTGATTGGACGAATTAGCGATCTTAATATTGTCTAAACTGCAGAGTTAGAAAAAAATCCACCCCTGTATTTCTGCTGTAAAAATGGCTTTTTTTGGTTTGGTGTTTTTGTGACTTCCTGTACTTCCGGAGCCAGCCTCAAGCAGAGACACATCACAACAAATGTGTACTATTGCCTAAAAACAGGAGGTGGATCAACTTACCCAACCGACTCCTCTTACCCCACTCTCCCCTATGACTTCCCAAGTTTTCTGACCCTGATAACAAGAAAAATATATCGAATCAACATGTTTTCTCAACCTTTAACTCTGTTTTGTTGTGAAAGCTGCTTCAGTTTCCTGGATTCTCTGTTGTCCGTCTCCATTTGCATCAAACCCATTTTCACGCAAACGCTGTGTACAGCTGTCCATTAAACATCCTCTCACGCCAGAGAATGAAAGCTGAAATGATTCCTGGGACACATGCATGAACAGATGAACAGCCCGGTGTTCCAGTGTTTAATGGATGTTGAAAGCATGCGCTGTCTGATGTATAAATGTTCCAAAAGGGTTTTGTTTGTTTTATGCTTTTCTCTGAACACACCTGGAAGGTTCAGTCTTATTTAGAGCCAATTAGCTTCCCTGGATCGACCTTAAGCTTTTAACCACTTTAAAACCAGCCTCTGCGACTGGTCCTCAAATGGATGTAGTCATTAGAGATTCAGTGTGAGGCTGAAAAGAAGTAGAGGAGGGCTGTATATTGAAGTAAAATCTGTAGCTTGGTCGAGTCAGACGAGAAAAACAGGAGTCGGCACTTCTTCGTGTATTGAAGCTGCATGAGTGTGCTGTTTTCCCAGAGTAACAAGTACAATCAAGAGAAAAAGGCATCTGTCTGTATTTGTGCCACAATCTGCTCCATCTCTCTGCAAGAGGAGGCGTTTATCCCCAAACTCTCCATATTTACTCATCTACTGCTAGTCTTCCTCACTTTAACTGTGAAAATGAAGTTGATCCTTTTTGTCCTCATAGCACCAGCTAAAACATGTATCACCCATGATTCTCTGCAGCTCTGACCCACCAACCTTTGGTTGTGTTTTTCAGGAGGTCAGAAACATGCACAACGAGCAGCTGATGGGCATCAGGAGAGAGGAGGAGATGGAGATGTCAGACGACGACATGGAGGACATGCCAGACAGCAAAGACTCAGAGGACTCAGGTATTCATACGATGCTTTTATCCACAGATTGGGGGCTTATTTATAAAAGAGTGCGTAGAATCCTTACTCTGCACACAATGTCCCTTTATAAATCAGGATCCACGTGGAGAAGCAGCGAATTCCGCCCCTGGCAGCCCATAATCGACCATAAATGGTCAATGAAAGCAACTCGTAAATGAAAATGCAGACAAACAAGGGGGCAGATTAAAGGTTTCCAGCGCCGGTTCAATCACAGCAAAAACTAAAAGTTTAGACGAGGGATGAGGGATAAAATGGACGTATGGGTAGTTTACAGCAGCAGAGGATCACAATGACACCACGTCAGTGCTGCATTCATCCATCCAACGCTCTTCCTCTACATACGCCACGTTCAAGCCCCGTTTTGTGCGTAAGCGAGCTTTATAAATAAGGCTCCAGCACTTCAGGGACGTCTACTCTGACAGTCATCATCCTTAAACCATCAGACAGCCGTCTGACAACGCAGTATGAATCAGACACGCTAAATCAGCAACACTAAATCAGCAACACGCAGACAACATACACGCTCCACTGAGTCGAAGAGGAACAGAACCACCGTATGACATCAAGCGGAAGCACACAACACTCATTAAGTGTGTGTACATGTGTGTGAGTGTGTCCAGCCTTCCCGTCTGCCTGGTCTTCACTCCAGTCTAGAAAGAAAACAAAGCCTGTGTGACTGACTGTTAGTGTGTGTTAGCACCTGTTAGCGTCTGGGGGTCAATCGCTCTCCCTGTGATGTAACAGAGAGGGATTGCTCAGAATCTGGCCAAATGGTTGACATCTCCTCTCACTGAGCTGATGAGGCGCTCAGATCAATATTCCTCTCACCTCAAACTTTCATTTTGCTGGCAGAGATGTGTACACACACACACACACACACACACACACTCACAAAGCCAGAGTTCATTAACACAGCCAATGGTCCTCCACGATGGACTGCAAGCAGCACTTGCAAACACCCACACAGCAGCTAACCTCACACACACACACACACACACACTCACAGAGGGGCTCAGGATGGGGCTTATCTTCCCCGTCCAGTCGGTGTATTAAACTTCCTCCAAAGAGCGTCCTCTCAGGCCCACAGGAGGAGAGCAGAGCTGATAACACTGGACGTGTCTGCAGCTGAGCGGCTCTCGTACAGTAATAACTCCCTCTGTCTCCTCTCTGAGCTCGATAGGTCAGGTCAGACGTCCAGAACAGAAACACGCCAGGATTATCACAGCACTTTGCTGTAAGTGTCTGTTATTGGACGTGGCTCGTATTTGCATGAAAGTGTCCAGTTAGGGAACGACATCCGGCTTTACTTCCTTTCCAGTCAGGTAACTGTTTGAATATTTCCTCTGATTTTGTAAACTGACATCCAACTTGGCATCTCATGTCAGTCAAAAACCTCATGACTGTGTTGTTTGCTGATGGTGCTGCCGCTCATAATAAAGCTGAAGCCTGTCATCTGAGACCGGTTTACTCCAGCCGAGAGCTGTTTTGACAACATGTCCACGAAAATTATTCCTTTAAAACTTTGCTAGAGTGTTCCAGCTCTCTCTCTCTCTCTCTCTCTCTCTCTCTCTCTCTCTCTCTCTCTCTCTCTCTCTCTCTCTCTCTCTCTCTAGTTTCTTCAGGTTAAAGAGCATATTGCAGGTTGAAGCAATTTATAGGAAAACAACTTATAAAATAAAATTTTGAATAAAGAAATTACAGGCCCAAGAGGTGAAGAAATACAATTTGATTTCTATACTTTATGATGCTTATAAAAAATATATTAGAAAGTCGCTCTCAAGAATATGACCATTAAAAACAACAATCTAGTTCCACCCAACCACCCTTGTCCCATACAACCATACAGCCCCCCAGAGAGCATCCATTAAACAAAAATGGGAGAAGGAGTCAGAAATACAAATATCAGAGGAGATCTGGATGGCAGTTTGTGAGACACAAGTAACCACTTCAAACTCAAGAGAGAAGAATGTAGTGAGATTTTTTTGTAACTCCTTAAATAACAGCAAACAGGCACACAGAGCCGAGGCTCACGTTTACTTCCTCGTTAAAAACTGACATCACTGAGGGGAGTCCTGCTGATTCTGCCTCTGTTTCACATTAATAAACATGGATCAGACTGTCACTCCTGTCAATGAAGAGGAAGAAAATCTGTAGTCTATACTTATGATGGTCCTCAGGTTTGTGATTATGAACCTGTTGGTCCAGATGGAGAGCAGAAACAGGGCAGCATCAGGAGGAATAACAGCCAGAGGAGAGCAGCTGTCCTGATGAGTGAGCGCTGTTAGCTAGCCATATGTAGCCTAATGCTGTGTTCACATCAGCAGATTTAAAGTTTGAAATCAGAAAGAGCAACTTCAAAAATAAGGAGTAAGAGCTGATCATAAAGCAACACGCTTTGAGCCGTCATCATAGAGCCCATAGAGACAGAGAGCTCTATCAGAGTCTGTCCACTAATCTAGAGTCAGAAAACTAAAATGCAGACTGAACTACAGTGCTCAGCTCATATTTCCGACGAGTTGAATCGCTGATGAATCCTTGTTTCCATCTGCCACCTGGAGCCGAGCTCAGGGCTGCTGATTCTGCTGGTCAACCTTTAGCTGTCTGTACTGGCCCGACTGCACCCGCCGTCAGTCTCACCTGGACCTGGCTCCGGTATCCCATCCTGAACACCATCATAACACCAGGAAGATAATCTTTTTTTTTTTTTGTGACCAATGCAGAAATAAAGTTCCGTCTCTTCACCTGAACATAACAAACTCGAGCACAAAGCTAACTCCATTTTTGTTCCTGTTGGAGAAACAGTGGACTCCATGTCCTGTTAAGATTGTATTTCTACATCCAGCGCAAACACATTATTTAACCATCTTAATGAATGGACTGAAGAAAGACAATAAACAGGACCCGAAACGCCCGCGCTCACTCACTACCACCTGTTATAGGCACTGGATCAAAGCCGAGTCAGAGAACGTGAGTCCACTTTGCTACGTCACATGACGCCATGTTGGAAAAATTGAGTGTTTCAAAGAGCTCCACTGTAAACACTCTTCTGCCTCTAAATTTTAGCCTTTTGTGTTGCATAACATATAAAATCAATTACTGACTTATTCTGCAGACATCAGACAATGTTAAGAGTTAATTTACAAAAGAATTTAATCTGCAATATGCTCTAAAGTGTGTCTGATTAATGCTGTCTTATTCATTTAAAGGGACAGTGCGTATACTAATGAATATTTTAGTGCATAATCCACGCAAGAATGAGCCATCATGCTCAATATTTCTGTGCTTTCTCCTATTCAGATAAAAACAAGTGGTTCACTCAGGATTTCCAATGTCATAGTGTAGCAGATACATATTTAACTTACCTTAAATGCTGAAGTTTGATTATATTCCAAGAAAGGTTGGTGTTAATGCAATTAAACGCATAAGTCACTCTGTTAAAGTGACACCAAACATTGTAATTTGCAGTGATGAGGTGTAAATTGAACAGCGGTGCCGTGTTATACATAATAATCATCGTATTAATTCTGAACCTGCAGGTGTTTCTCAAGTGGAAGCCTTGAAGGAGGAGAACGACTCCCTGCGCTGTCAGCTGGATGCCTACAGGAACGAGGTGGAGCTGCTCAAACAGGAGCAGGGCAAGAACCAGCCAATGAGGAGCGAGGAGGACAACACACACTCCCAGCAGCTCAGCTTCCTGCAGCAGGCTCTGCAGGGCATGCAGAAGGTGTTTGATACGAGCACACACAGGAGCATACAGTCACTCTTTTCCTCCCCGACACCCAACAAAGCATTTCATCTTTTTTCGTTCCCGTTCGGTTCTGCTCCAGGTTCTCTCTGAGAACAAGGTCGTTCAGGTTAACCCATTCGATTTACCACTTAGACTATCTTTTATTCATGACCCAGCGCTCTCAAACAGAGTTTAATGGGAAAAGGAAGGAGGGCACACATGTCTGAAACAGCTGTTAGTGTTTTCTGAAGAGCTGCTAAAAAATGTTTTAAGTTTTGTCTTAATGAAGGACAGCTGATTCACTGTTACCAAAACGTCCTCACTTAGATTTCTTTGGCCATGTTCAAAGCTCGTAAACTTTCTCACAAAAATACTTCTTAAATATTGGATCTTTTTCTTAACTTGACATGTGTTGCGTACCACACTGCTTTTTTGTTTCTTCATGTTGTTGTCCAGTCTTCATTAAATTCAACCCAAATTCCAATGAAGTTTGGACGTTGCGTAAAACGTAAATAAAAACAGAAAACACTGGTTTGCAAATCCTGTTTAACCTATATTCAATTGAATACACTACAAAGGCAAAATATTTATTGTTCAAACTGATAAACTTTGTTGTTTTTTTGGGTTTTTTTTAGCAAATATTCACTCATTTTGAATTTCATGGCTGCAACATGTTCCTAAAAAGCTGGGACAGGGTCAACAAAAGACTGGGACAGTTGAGGAATGCTCCAAAAACACCTGTTTGGAACATTCCACAGGTGAACAGGTTCATTGGAAACAGGTGAGTGTCATGATTGGGTATAAAAGGAGAATCCCCGAAAGGCTCAGTCATTCACAAGCAAGGATGGGATGAGGTTCACCGCTTTGTGAACAACTGCGTGAGCAAATAGTCCAACAGTTTAAGAACAATGTTTCTCAACGTACACTTGCAAAGAATTGCTGGATTTCATCATCTACAGTCCATAATATCATCAAAAGATTCAGAGAACCTGGAGAAATCTCTGCACGTAAGCAGCAAGGCTGAAAACCAACACTAAATGCCTGTGACCTTTGACCCTTCAGGCAGCACTGCATTAAAAACCAACATTATTTTGTAAAGGATATTACCACGTGGGCTCAGGAACACTTCAGAAAACCAGACATATATCAACAACATCCAGAAACGCTGCTGACTTCTCTGGACCCGAGCTTTTTTCAGTTTGAACAATAGATATCTCATCTTTGTAGTGTGTTCAGTTGAATTTAGGTTAAACAGGATTTGCAAAAGCTGATAGAAACTGAAACTGTATGTTTTCTGCCCTCGAACTGCTCCTTTATGGTTTTACACTGAATATTATGTTGAAAAATCCACCATACAGCTCTAAAGGCATCAACTTCAGCAGTCAATGGGGAAAATAATATTTTGTAAACCTGTTTTTTTCCTAAACGACCAGCTTACTTTGTCCTTATTTAAAAACTTTGAGGCCAAAGAGTTCCTTCCTCGACGACTTGGCTGGTTTTAAAGCAACCTCACTGAGTTAGCTGTCACAGGTAATAGAAGTTGTGATGAGATTGAGATTCATATGTAGAGAATAAAATCCATTAAGTCCCTGCTGCTCTGTCTGCACAGTAATCACCTCTCAGCCATATATCGTGTTTGTAAGAAGATGAGCTGAATGGACTCTGTTAATTGGATACTTCCACTTGTGAAGCTCCACATGTTTGATCACGCAGAGAGACTAAAAATTCACAGATCTTTGAATTCAAAGCGAATGGATTTGAAACATTAACAGCGTGTCATGGCAGCCTGTTTTCTCTTTTGTGAGCTGAAGCGCACTTGAAAGGTGGGAAATATGAAGCTTTGTAGATAAACATTTCCAGCTGTGAGGACCCCCCGCATCCCATGGAGTCTAATTTTTAAGATGCACACAGCAGGCGGGATATCTCCTCACATTTCAAACAACAAGTATGAGATAAACACTGTTAAGCTCCCAAAGCGCCTGCTTCCTTCTTTAATAATTACAACAAATGTTTTCTCTATGACGCAACATTTCTTTTCTCTTAAAAATTGTTTTTCGAACAGCAGATTTGCGATGCCGTCAAGATGGTGAGTTCATTATACTTTTTCCCTTTTTTTTTCTGTGCAGCAACTGTTAAAAATGAGAGAGGAGATGAAACAGCGAGAAGCAGAGCTGGAGAAAAGTTCGGAGGACAAACAGCAGCTGGAGAAGCAGGTCCAGATGCTGAAGGAAGGACTCCAGAATCTGCAAAACACACAAGAAATGCAGGTTAGTGTGAGAGGAAACGGACATCAGTCACCTCTAAATGAAAGTTTATTTTCATAAGGAAGTTCATTTCCTAGTCACGCTCTTTGTTCGTGTGAACAAGATCGTCTAATTTACATTTTAATAAGAAAGGACACATTTCGAGCCAAGCTGCAACGCATGAAAGATATTAGAGGAAGAAGCCATCAGTAAACAAAATGAAAGAATGTGAAAGCTTTAAAATGTGACTTTAAAGAGACGATGATGAAGTATTTTGGACAAGTTATTTATAAGCTCATTAAATATCTTAAAGTAGTTTTTAGCGAGGACAATTTCAGATTTCAATCAGTGTCCCGGTGTTCTCATTTCCCTCACAGGGAGCTTAATTATCTCGTCTTCATTGTATCATAATCCGCTCTTTAATTTTGAGTTTCCCCTTGAAAACGTTAATAGCGCAGCTTTAAGCCCTTAAAAAGAGTTCAGTGCATGAATCCAACGGTGAACATTTTCTACCAACTCAAGTTTGAAGGACTACTTGTCTCTGTTTGTTTCGGTCTCTGGCATCCTTCAGAGTTTGTCCTTTAAAAAGAAATAAAAACGGAAAAAAAACAACATTTTGAGTTTCAAAAGGATGATAATCAATGCTCCATTAATGAGTTTTTGGCTGTGTGTGAGAATACACCAGTGATACTAAACGGGACTTACGAAAGCAAACCTGATCATCAGCGATAAAACTGACAGTTTCTAAATAGTGGTTTTTAAATGACTGTAACCGCTGCTGAATGACCTATGAGGACATGAACATGTATAATCCATGTTCACAGAGAAGATTCCCAGTAAATGATTAATTTTTCTGGTGAAAGATGAAATAATTTCTCACACACACACACACACACACACACAAGGGTTAAAGGGTCAGACAAGATGAAACACACCGCTCTCTGCAGGGTTTCTGATGATCAACTCGAAATGAGTGATTGCATTAGCTTTAAGTGTTTCTTTGAGCATCAGTGATCACAATCTGACTTTTTACATGTTATCTCATCATACAGGCAGCGTGTAAATGTCACCTTCATTAATTAGTCCATCTTTTCACTTTCCTTTCATCGTAACACATTGTGAAACACTCTGCAGGTTAATCAGTGATGAGGATGATCGGTAGTTTCAGCTCTTTGTTTCTTCATCTTGATCCTTGTGTCAGCTTCTGTTTCACCTCAGCTACAGTTTCTCATTTCTCTTCTCATGTCTGTGCTTCTCTGCTCGACAGGATGTGGTCGATCTCATTCCTGAAAATCGTTTTATCATTCCATTTAAACTGATGAAGGCTGCATTAGTAATGCATTATTCAGTCATTCATTATTAGAGATCCAATTAATTGGCTGACTGATTATAGCATATCACCAATTAATCTACATCAGTCAATATGTAACCAATGTGCTAACTTTTTTTTGCTGTGTTGAGATTCTGTTGTTCTGTCTCCAGTCGTTAAAAAAATGACTTTTGTTTTTTTTTAATCTGTTGGTGGGTTTTGGATCCAGAGAATTTATAAGTTGTGTAAATTATTTTTGTGAGATTAACAAAGATTTATGCAGCTGTTAATTACCACCATGTCCACTATTATCAAATAGAATAGAATAGAATAACAAATGAAAGAACTGAATATTGAATGTTGCTGAATGTTGAATGATATTGCATGAATGATATTGAATTCTAGTTGTGGCTACGATTTAGATGGTATACTATTAAAAAAAGCAGGGGGGGGGGGGGGGGGGTTGTGGGCACTTGATGGCAGAGCACCTGTGACCCAACTAACCCGAAGCATTTCTTCGCTCTTCATAAGGTTTCTCCTTCTTGTTTAAATTCTTGCTTGTGTTGTACACCGCTTTGGAAAAAAGCATCTGAAATTGTAGATTGGAATAGAATAGAATAGAATGTATTTTATTGATCCCCAAAGGTAAAATTCAGAGTTACAGCAGCAATACAAGAAAGTCTTTAATTTTGTGCAGAGAAGATTTGGCAGGTTTTTGATGGGTGTAACCCACATTTCTCAGCTCTGCTGCTAATCCCACAAATTCATGGTCCTTACAAATGTGGCTCCATTTAAAGGGGAACAGACGGGCTTTAAAACGGTATCAGATTTATTACCAAGAAACATTAGTTTACTGTTTTTTCTATTAAGTTTCGTACCACTGATACACCACTTACATTCTCTCTGAAATGTTACTAATTGTTGGATTAATTAACTTCTGATCCATCGATCTTTCTTTACTTAATTTAGAAGTAGATTTTTGTTCAGTCACTGTTTATCAACATAATTCATTGTACACACACTTAAACAACAGTCGTATATTTATCGCTAACAGAACAGGCACAGACAGGAGCAAAAGGCTTATTTAAGCCTGGCTTACTTTTTAACAAACATCTCTAATTAAACTACCAGCTTCTCACAAGATAAATCATTAATACACAACCGTACAGTCTTCAAAAACAGCTTTGTGAAAAAGGTTCAACAAAATCAGTCTTTGAATTTTATTACAATGGAGTTAAGAAATAGTGAGTCAGTGTGAGCATAGGGACCTTGTAAATTTAGGGGCATATCTATTTCATCATCCGAGGGTTATCTTTTTTAACCTGTGTCATGTTCACTGATGTTTCAGGTGTTGTCGCACACTATCAGTGTTCAAACACTGATGTTTGTTCATGTTTCTTGAAGCCAAAATGAGAGAGAAAAGGCCTTCAATGAGAAGAGCCTTGTGTTCGATCGCTCATTTATTTGCATAATACTGCGAACGAGAAGCTCTCAGTCCACACAGAGAGCTGTTCCAGGTGTCGTCTCTTTGCTCTGAGATTTACAAGCTGATTCACAAAAGATGGAAGTGATTAAGTATGTGATAACATGTGTCGTCCCCCCAGATCTGCCACGGAAACAGTCGTCAATAGTGAGTTAATGGTGAGGTGTTTGATAAGAAATGAGTCCCTGTGGGTAAAATGCTAATTAAACCCATACATGTGGCCTAACATGAATCATGGAAGGCAGCCTCATTATAGGGCACAGGAGAAATCGATGTTCAGGTGTTGGTTTCTCTGGAGATAAGCAGTGCTCGGTACTCCTCTTTGTGTCATCAGTTCTCCTTCAGCGCTCTGCTGTCACTGAGCTGTCGCCACACATTACTGGGTTTACATCAGAGGAGGTCACCGACTGTCAACCCTGCCATCTACCACATAATGACAACAAGGCTTTCATAATTTACTCTGAATATATATTTGAACTACAGGGAGGGGGGGGGTACAGTTCCTTGCAGCAAATGCTGGATGTTAAAATGCTGAGCACTAACCATAACCCTAACCACACCTGTCCTATTTATAACCGCGGAACCCCCTGATGACATCATCAGCTGTGTGGTTTCCATGGTGATGGGGAGCAGAACTAACTCTAGTGATGCACATCAGTCCTTTTATAATCTCTGTTTTGAACCCTTCCCCTAATCCCTTGTGACATCATCAGCTGTGTGGTATCCATGGTGATGGAAACATAATTAAAGCCGCAAGCTGTGATATGCAGACCCTTGCACACGTGAGCCAGTTGGGGCGTGTCACGGCCGACACATGTGGGGCAAGATCTGCACATGCACATGTGGATGTGAGTCCAGAGAGGGACTGTGATCATATCTGTTATACCTGATATCACCATGCATTTCCAGAGGGTGGCGCTATTGCAGTGGCACATAATTGAGCATATGGATGTGTTGGGAGGTGGATTTGGTCATGTGTGTGAAATTTGAATCAGATTGGAGATTAAATGAAGGAGCTACAATAAGTTGGTGCTTAATGGCGAGTAATCAGAGTTTGGTGCATCGGTGATGGGTAATGAAGGCCTGAGAGACATTTTTGAGCACAGTTGAAAAGAAAATGTCAGAAAAAAGGAGTGTTTAATCACAGTGTAAAACATCCAACTTCCTGTTGTCGGTAGGGGGCGTGGTAGTTTAAGGTGAAACAAGAATATAGATGCATTCAGGCTCTGACACTGAACATGTGTGCATTTTGGTCCAGATCCAACTTTGTACATGAGGTTTGAATATTTAAAAAAAAAACGTCATTTCTGGCGAGCTCCCCTGGCCACGCCCATTGAGATATAAAAATTCCTTTGATAAATTTTAACCGTCAATGTGCATAGTATACACAAAAAAAAAAAAAAACTGTGGGACGAATTTCGATCAAATGCGTACCCTACATCTTCGGAAAAATCAGACTCTTAAATGCAGTTCCTGAGCGTCCTGTTCAGAATTCACTATGGTCGTTAGAGACTTTCTTAGGTCTTGGCATGATTGTTATGCACATCCAAAATCAGGCCCGTAGCTCAGAGTAGCCAGAGGGGCTGCAGCTTTAACTCACTTGGGGGTGCTGTGCAAACACTGAATTCATAAATTTTTTTAAAATTTTGTGGCTAGGTGAGTTCACGTTTGTCTGAAGCGGAAAGCACGCAATTTAGGGTTAAAGCGGCACAAACTAAGAATAATATTAAGAGTCCTTAAGGTTTCAAGAGGGCCTTCACCGCACCTGTGGTTGGCAGTCTCAGGCCCTAACAAAACTACTGATCTTTTTTTATCAGATCTATTTTTTAACTCCATAACGCCAGATGCTGTATATGAAAAATATGAACCAGTGAGCAGAGGGGTGAATAAACTTCTAGACTGTAAATATTTCATCGCTACCTTCAGGTTTCAAAACTGTAAGGAGTAGCTGCCTTGAGTCAAACTTGACCAAACCTTTGGAAAAAGAAACATTAAACATTTACAGCTCCAGGATCAATAAATATTATGATTTCACAGCCAAAGATGATTTTTTTCTGAGCTTGAGAGTCATTAAACTACTCCACAAAACCATCCTGTCGAAAGAGAAAGCACGAAGAAGAGAAGAATGGGTTTCTTTGTTTGGCTCAGTAAGAGCTGATTTTACAAGTCTGGGTTTTTTTTTACTTAATTTTAAAAATACTCCACATTTATTTGTTTTCTGGACACCATGCTGTGCTTCTCTATCTTCATTAGCACTGAGCTTGTTTCTCTGCTGCTTCTCTTCTCATGTTTCCATCGTGCCTCAGCTGGAGACGTCGAAGCAGGATGGCAGCAGCAGTGAGGAGGGCGCTAATCAAGCCGCTGTAAGTGGAAATAAAACAGATCTAACCCTCCACTCTCCTTTCTACGTTGTGTTTCGTGTCCTCATTTCTCCCTCTTTTCCTCTCTGACTTCCCTCTCTAACCTCTTCAGTGACATGACAGATCATTACAGGCCAATTCAATTCTCTGCCACCACATTCGTCATCGAGTAAATCACCACCGACACAACTAGGCTAGGAAATAAAGGAGCCTTAAAGTCACAAAGGCTTGCACATGTCTGTTTCCTCACACACCCACACACACAGGGATACACTCAGAGTTTAATGGATAGATTAAAAACAGAAAAGGGCCACCGGGCATCAACAACACAAGTGGGAAAAAACACAACACCGCATAGGATGACAAACGCAGAGCTCCAGTGATCATTCTCTTCCTCGCTGCTCTCTCTTCATTTCTTCTTCCTACACTCTTCTCTCTTTTGTCTTGGTGCGTGTTTGTGTGTCATACATTTCATTCCTTTATCAGAGCTATAGCTGCCGGCTGACAATTATCCCCAGCCTTATTATTCTCAACCTCATTGTCTCTGCGTAGCAATGTGTAGGAGGTGAAACCCTCTGAAGCATTTGTTCTCACTCGTTGTTTCATGCAGGAGCTAAAGTTTTAGCTGCTTTACCTCTCATATAGTGAAGTAAAGCATTGGAGATAATTTATGTGTGTGTGTGTGTGTGTGTGTGTGTGTGTGTGTGTGTGTGTGTGTGTGTGTGTGTGTGTGTGTGTGTGTGTGTGTGTGTGTGTGTTTTAGGAAGCCACAGTGGTGACCTGCAGTCAGGAGAAAGAAGGTCCCACGGAGAAGAACCAACAGAGTCCCGTCCACTCTGAAAGAGAAGCTCTGCTCGTTGGTACGCTTACAGGAAATCCTTTTCTTTGCTGAACTAAGAATCGTACAGAAGCTTCGAACTAGAAGTTAGTTTGTAGTTAATTTTATAATTGCACATCTGTTTTAAGCTTTGCTCAGTAAAAGTTACATTTGTTTGGAAAAGGATTAGGGCTACTGGAGAAAGAAAAAATAAGTAATGTAAGAATTCTGACAATTTCTCAGATTTATGACTATAATCTCAGAATTCTGCCTTTTTTGTCTGAATGATAATAATATATATATATATATATATATATATATATATATATATATATATATATATATATATATATATATATATATATAAATATATATATATATATATATATATATATATATATATATATATATATATATATATATATATATATATAGTAATTTATTTATTTATTTTTTTTTCAATGGCCCAAATCCTCTTCCGTTCATTTGACACCAAGGAAGAAATTAAAATATTTGCAATCTGAATTCACACCAAAAGAAGTACAACGTGCAACAGATTTTCAGTCGTATTCAAGTCAGAAAGTTCAGACGTGTTCCAAAGGTCACCACCCGGCCTCCCTCGTCTCTCTCTGAGAGTTAAAAAACTTTCTGACAGCGAGCTGCTGCAGAGTCAGTGTTGTCTTTGTGGATCAGCAGAATGATGCATGATGCAGCAGCTAGAGCCGTCAGCTACCTTCAATCCCAGCAGCGTGTTCACTCCAGGCAGCTGCTATCAACTATTCAGCAACGAATCTGCAGCTTAAAACTTTTTAAAGTTAGTTTTTCAGCCCCAATTAGAAAAAAATGTCTCATGTCCAGATGGATAGAGTGACTTTGAAGCTGTTGCTGTCATTTTTCTTTTTTCTCCAAGAGGATTTTCCTTCATCAAACCTGAACAGTTCTGGAAATTTCTTGAAAATAGGCTGCACTTATGGCCTTTGCTGTTTAGTGGTCTGTAGAAGCATCTCACTCTGATCATGAGATGCTCCAGGGTCAATCCAAACACCGTTAGGTAGGTAAAATCTATCAAGTATTGCAGCAGAGGGTTGTTGACTGGTTTCTCTGGCTGCAGGCAGCGTGTTCAGTGGATATTTTGAAAAGGCCGTTATTATTTAAAATTCACAGAAGGGTTGAAAAGTGATGTCAGACGGCCCACAGCTCGATTTAGCCTCAGGCAGTCCAGCAGGTTTCTGATAGCAGCTGTGAGCGCTGGGAAAAACCAAAACAAACATTCTGAGATGCTTTCTAATAAAACATGAAGTTTCAAGTTTGGGGAAATACTTGCACTGCAAAAAGTGAAATCCAAACAAGTGTTTATGTCTTATTTTTAGTGGAAAAAATAATCTTTAAAAAACTTCATATGAGCCACATTTACCTGGCAAAGTGTGGTCAAAGACTCCTAATGAAGAAGAAAAGGGGCCAGTTCACCCTGGCTGGAGGGTCACCGTGTGGACCCACCACCCACAAGAGGAGCCACAGTAGTGCCAGTGCAATGTGGATTGGGTTGCAGTCAAAGATGGAGGCCTTGGCTGCCTAATGGCTGGTCACAGAAACTGGCTTATATCCTGATTTAGTAAATTTTGTCGTCAGAGTTTTCATCAGTAGATGGGTGAGACTCACAAGGAGAAAGTGTGTCAAAAAATTGGAACCATCCTTAAAAGTCTCCAGAAAAGTTTACCTGTATTTGTTTGTAACTTTCTAAAATAATAAATTTGAGTCCCATAACAAACTGACAGTGACTTTATCTGCACAGACACCGAGTGGGTGCTTGTTGTTACAGCAAACGTCTGCTCTGTCACTTGGAGATGTTCACTGGCCTTTTAAAGGCAAATAAACAACAAAACCAATCCAGTGGGCGATTTTATGCTAATAACAGCATCAAATACTTTTTACTTTGTCAGTGGAACGGCTCCAGGCAAGCACGTTGTTTTAGCTGAAGCATGAAGTGACCCCTGAAGGTAACAAATAATAAAGTCATGGAGCTGAAACTCTCCTGTTAGAGTTTAGAGTCACTCTTGTTTCCTAGCTGTAGTGATCAAGCTCATTTAAATCTGTCTGACTTTACAATCTGCTGTTGTTTGAGTCGTTGGTCTCCTCTAAAGGTAGTCAGCAGAGGTAGAGGATTATCTCCTTCCTCTCCTGCGAGCTGAGAGCAGGTGGTTTGTGTGTGCCGGGATTTGATGAGAGGCAACAGCATGAAAAGCTGTCATTAAACACTTTCTGTAATCTGGAGTCTGAATATACAAGAGGCTCCTAACAGCACAGGGACTGAGGGAGACAGCACTCAGCTGGAGAGGAGAGGAGAGGAGACGAGAGGAGAGGAGAGGAGAGGAGAGGGGAGGAGAGGAGAGGAGAGGAGAGGAGAGGAGAGGAGAGGAGAGGAGGGGAGAGGAGAGGAGAGGAGAGGAGAGGGGAGGAGAGGGGAGGAGAGGAGAGGAGAGGGGAGGGGAGGAGAGGAGAGGGAGGGGAGGAGAGGAAAGGAAAGGAAAGGAAAGGAAAGGAGGGAAGAGGAGAGGGGAGGAGAGGGGAGGAGAGGAGAGGAGGGAGAGGAGAGAGAGGAGGGAGAGGGGAGGGGAGGAGAGGAGAAGGAAAGAGGAGAAGGAAAGAGGAGAGGAGGGGAGAGAAGAGGAGAGAAGATGGAAAGAGAGGAGAGGAGGGGAGAGGAGAGGAGAGGCTGACAGGTGACAGACTTTAAATCTCTTGAACTTTTTTTTCCTCCTCAGGAATCATCTCCACGTTCCTGCACGTCCACCCGTTTGGAGCCAGCATTGAGTACATCTGTTCCTACCTGCAGCGTTTGGACACAAAGGTAATAAACACCAAACTGTGGAGCAGATCAGCAGTTTTTAGTATCCGCTTAGATTACAGGATGCAGGCACACAGACTCTGTGTCAGGATGACAGATGAGCTTCTTCTATTCCAGGTTCCTGCTGTGAAAATGATTCACTGCCTGTCAATGATTCAGATAAAGATGCTTTTTGAATTGACCCTCCCAGGTGCAGCCGGAGCCTTTAATGGGATAAATTACAATTTTTAAAGAGGTGCTGATTTTTCATTAACATGTCTATCAAAGTGTCAGCGTCTCCAAACAACCAGTGGGTGGATTCAGCATTTTGAATTAAGATCTCTCTAATAAGGAAGGACCCTGACTGGGGATTAATTTCACAAAGAAGCTGTGTTTATAAAGTTGTAGCACCCAAGCAATGATTTTCTAATTTTCCTCCTCATATTTCCAGCAAAGAGTTATGAAAACCTGTCAGAAAGTCTGTTTTTATTCCACCTGTCAGTTTTTAAGTGTTGACATTGTGGGTGGCAGATCGGCACCTAATTGGCGTTTGTTCAGTTAAAGCGTAATGAAAGGGTTTATTTGGAGCCGGTTGGTTATTAAGTTCAGCAGAATACAGCTAATAATTGAATATTGATTTGGCTGCCACTTGAAACTGTCAAAGAAGAAGTGTTGGAACAAATAAATCCCATCCTTTCCTAACAGCAAAAATAAACCAAAATTAGTGAAAGTTACGAGGGCAAAAGTTCAAGTCTACCTTCAGTTTTTATCCTCAGAGCTCCTTGTCCGACCACATCCTGCTAGTGATGTGATTTCCCTTGAAGATGAAACATTGTAAAACCAGATCCTTCATCCTGACACTAACAGCCGAACCCTGAAGCACAACCAGTTCATCCTCATCTTCCTGCTGAGCCGTGTCAGACGTATTATCACTCTTCACTGCCGCTTATACACGGCTTTGAAAACACCAACTTTCAGTGTCACCTCCGGAACGTAAAACTGTCCATCTCTGCTTTCCTCCAACAGCAGGAGACCTTCAGAAAAAATGGCAGCGTCACCACCGTTTTTTATAGTCGCAGAAAAGAAAACGGTCTAATAAGATTTCAGGCTTCATGTTCTTGTTTGGGAGAATCTAATTGTCATCCTCTAAATCTTCTTCATTATGTTCACAAACACAAAACGTCAGAGCGTCCGCACCACCCTGACACCTCCTCACATATGCAAAGCAGAGATTGTGTCTTTTTAATCTCTCGTGCCGTTTGGCTCTTTTGTCTTCTTCCTGTGTTCACGTGACTCTTTTTGTTGTGTGTCCGTGAACAAACACTCAGACCTGTTTGTCTTCCTGTGAGTTTGAATTCAGTGTGTGTTTCTCCATGTTAAGTCTCTGAGCTTCACACATCACGCAGCCCTCACAGAGTTTAAGTCAATAACACAGAGTCGACTCCACAGCGAGAAGAAGCGATAGTTTCTGCATATCAGGAGGCTCCACACATACACACAGCTCCATTGTGTGTGATGACACACCGGTCCTGTCTTCATCATGGGCCTTAATGCTTCCTGACATCAACACAGGCCCGAACAATCTTCAGATTAATGCCAAACAGCCTCGACAACAGCTTGTACAGTGGATTTTGGCTGCGTCAGCTCAGAATTTTAATAGACTCAGGATCCTCAGCCCACCCGAGCAGTGTGAGCCAGATTACGCTCTGTCAGGTTGCTGCTGTGCCGTCACACGCTGGCTTTGAATTTTTAGTGATCCTATGTTTCAAACTAGCTTTTTTAAAGCTGAAAGTCGTGACTTAGAATTTCTGTAGCTACATACCTTCTTTACACTTCCTGTAATTTATTTATTTCAAGATAAAGTGGCTTATTGGTCCAAAGCTTCTGAAAATAGTACCCGTAAAAAGATGAACAGATCACACATCGACAGAAAGTTACTCTTATCTTCCAACATTTACACAAATATTTTCACTTCAGGGTGGAATAATAATCTGTAAACTGTGTAGAATAAAAAGAAAAATACTTAAAGGGTCTGTTAGGACTATCTGTTGGAGGGGGACTGCAGGGACACCTTTTAGCTGGAATCACCCACACACTGTTTGGATGACATGACTTTTGACAAGGTGTGTGTTTGTTTTGGAAATGAGTGGAGATCAGATCTTCTTTTTAACACTACTTTTCTTTTTCAAGACAACTTTTTTGTAGATACAACATGAAGAGTTAAGGTATTTACCAACAGTTTAACAGCGCTGTTGTTTGAAACGTGACAACAAATAAACTTTGTCAGTTTGTTCTGTAGTTTAGTAGCCGGTTATTTTAGCGCGACTCACAGCCCGAAGCTCTGAGATGTATCCATAGGCGAATCTTTTTGTCCTGCTCTGCTCACCTACCAATCAGAGCTAACATAACATCACTCTTCATTTTATTGATGGACTCTCAAGTTTGATCAGATCCCTGTAGTATAACTGCTGCATGTGGGTTGGAATGAACATTATCACAGTTTAGCTCATGTTTTAGCCTTTAGCTCGCGGTTTAGCTCGGTTATCACTCTCTCCTTTTGCTTTCTTCTTCTCTTCTGTCCTTTTTTCTGTCTGACAGTTCAGCTCCAGTGTCCACCATCACTATAAAATTTGAGTCTCATAGAGTCTCACATAGAGACTTTAACGAGTTGTAAATCAATCTGATTGGGAAGCTAAGAAATAGCATTTAGAAGTAACCTATATTGGTGCTGATAATCTCATTTAAAGTTGTGGATTAGGATCAGGCAGAAATCTAGAAGTGAAACTTTTTCAAGATCACTTAGAAAGTCCTCAAAAGAACTTTAAGTGGCGTAAGAATAATATGTTTATCATACAAATAATATGATATGAGCTATGAATCAAATATAAGACAAAAATGACAAAAATGCAGGTGCCACATTTGTTAATATGGTTTCTAAAGTCAGGTGTGGCATCAAGTTCAACCACAAAAAAACAACGCTGTGATACCTAAACAAAGCTGTGGTAATATGAATATTAAAAGGGACCTAGGATTGATCCTTGTGGAACTCCATGGTATTGTGAGGCAGCAGGAAACCTATTTTATGTACAAAATGTCATCCTTCCTCTCACAGCTTATGCAACATTTTTTTTTTCCACTGAAGACTGACACACCAAAGTCCCAGGTTGTCACTGTAGCTCATGTTATACAGAATGTGTTTAAAATTTGGGCCAGGATATTAATGAAACTGGACAAAACTGTGCCTCTCTTCAGATTAACCCCGGTGAGGTGGAGGCTCTGCTCTCTCGGCTGCCCTGCACCTTCAGACAGGAGCTGACCGGCGTCGGAGCCAGTTTGGAGAAACGCTGGAACTTCTGCGGCTTCCAGGGCATCAAGAGCACGTAGAGGAGGCTGTGCTGTAGACACGGAGGAGACGGCGGACTCAACATCAGGGACTCTGTAACAATGTGAAGGACAGAGTACGGACTCCACGAGTATCAAAGACTGTGGACTGTACCTGATCGTCGAGGACACGGAGGACTGAGCAGAAGAAATGTAACATGAACATTTCAGGGACTCTGTGCAGGTGGCAGAGACTCAGAAAGCAGCATCACCATGGTTACCCATGGTTACAGGGATGTTGAAACCAAATCACAGAGACAGCGGTCTCATGAGCTCAGACCCTCTGTGAGTTTCTAAGCTTCTGTGACTTTCTGGGAGTCACAGACGTTGAACCAATTCTTCAGTCACTGGATTATAATGCAGGTGTTGCCCACATGGGCAGGGCATTGTCCTCTCTGAGCCTGCAGTCAGCTCTGAACGCTGTCATGTGGGCCAGGACTACAGGGCCAACCAAAGGAGGCTCATCAGGGTCTAACTGAACACTTGAAACCTCTGAACCCTCCAGCCTCCGTCTCTTCTCTTGTTTTTTTGTTTGTTTTTTTTTGCTGTTGGTTTGTAACATAGATCAGATGGATATATTTCTTCATTTTCTGTAAAGGCTGTTCACAGTTACATAGAGTCATTTCTTGTAATACACTGTACATGCTGGGATCATATTTTTAATTATAAAAAGAAGTTTTGAGTACATAAAAACTGCCTTGGTTTATTTGAATGTACCTGATCTGACTTTTTAGACACGGAAACTTGTTTATTTTAAATCAAAGCTTCAAGGCAGCTCTTTCCAGCCTTACATAAGGGCACTTCTGTCTCTCCAAAGCTAATTAGTCCTGGCTTTGAGCCTGTCTGAAGGCATAGCACTGCAACATCCCGCTTAACTTTGAAACACACCTCAGGGATCATGTTAATGATGTTTAATTGGTGAGGCAGTCTGTGTGTGTATGTGTGTGTGTTGTTCCTGGCATACTGTGTACACAAAATGTGTGTGTATGCGTGTGTGTTTATGTGCTACTTGCCTGGATCCATATATTAAGTGGTTACATAACGCTCCACAGAGGAGAGTTTTCTCCTCTCGCTGCCGGGACTGGAGGTTCCTCCCAGAAGTCCAGTCAAGCATCCTTAATGTGCCTCCGCCGGGCTGTTTGGCGGCGCGATTCCCCCCCCTCCCTTCCTCGCTCTGAGGAACAAAGGTGTATTATTACACATGATTTGCTCTCATCAGCCTCCTACAGCCCCTGCATTTGAAAAATTAGCGCACATGCACTTGACAGCATAGCAGTGCTTGTACCTGAATTAATAATGGAGAATGAGTATGTTCTGCCTACAAGCTTCTACAGCGCTTTCCTTCCTCATGTATGTGTATGCATTATTAAAGGCATTGGTTAGAACAGGAAAGAGGATTTCATGGGTAAAAAGTTGAGTACCTGGCATAGGAGAGGAGCTGTTTGCATGTTGGACACAATGTGTAACCCCCAGCACACTAAGGTTGAAGAGTTCAGTCAAGCGTGAAGAAAAGACAGAGTGAAGGCTGGTACATCTTTTTTTTTAATCTTCTGTCACAGCAGTGTCCAAGAGCAAAGAAATAAGAGCCCCGTCTTTTGTTCTCGAGAGGAATTTCCTCCTTTTTATTGTGTAAATGAAATTACTGACAGAGGAGAACAGATCCATACTCTGTGACTCTTCTTGCTTGATCGCACAAAAGAAGATTTTGAGCAGTGCAGCCTGTACAAAGAGACTGATCAATGTTCTGCCTCTCCACACTGTTATAATAATAATAATAATAATAACAAAAACTTTATTTATATCGCACAGTTAAAAACATTGGTTTACAAAGTGCAAAGAGGAACTCTGAGGACTATCCAGAATCAGTTGTGTTTTCTGGGAGCAAGACTCGTCATAAAGACAGGACTCTTACCAAAGTGTGCATACTTTTTTAACTGAATTGAATACTTTTTATCAAACATGCAAAAGAAAAAGGAAAGAGATTTAAAACAAATAGAAATAGTCATCAAATAAGGAATAGGAGGTGTTCAATCCCTCTATATAATACTTGATTTATATACACTCATAGGCCACTATTTCAGGCACACCTGTCCAACTGCTTGTTAACACAAATTTCTAATCAGCCAATCACATGGCGGAAACTTAATGCATTTAGGCATGTAGATATGGTCAAGATGATCTGCTGCAGTTCAAACCGAGCATCAGAATGGGGAAGTAAAGGTGATTTAAGAGACTTTGAACGTGGCATGGTTGTTGGTCTGAATATTTCAGAAACTGCTGATCTGCTGGGATTTTCACGCACAACCATCTCTAGTGTTTACAGAGAATGGTCCGAAAAAGGGAAAATATCCAGTGAGCGGCAGTTCTGTGGGTGAAAATGCCTTGTTGATACCAGAGGTCAGAGGAGAATGGCCAGACTGGTTTCGAGCTGATAGAAAGGCAACAGTAACTCAAATAACCACTCGTTACAACCGAGGTATGCAGAAGAGCATCTCTGAACGCACAACACGTTGAACCTCGAGGCAGAAGGGCTACAGCAGCAGAAGACCACACCGGGTGCCACTCCTGTCAGCTAAGAACAAGAAACTGAGGCTACAATTCGCACAGGCTCACCAAAACTGGACAATAGAAGATTGGAAAAACGTTGCCTGGTCTGGTGAGTCTCAATTTCTGCTGCGACATTCGGATGGTAGGGTCAGAATTTGATGTCAACAACATGAAAGCATGGGTCCATCCTGCCTTGTATCAACGGTTCAGGCTGGTGGTGGTGTAATGGTGTGGGGGATATTTTCTTGGCACACTTTGGGCCCCTTAGTACCAATTGAGCATCATTTCAACGCCCTAAAGCTGGAATCATCTCAGGCTGGTTTCTTGAACATGACTGAGTTCACTGTACTCAAATGGCCTCCACAGTCACCAGATCTCAATCCAATAGAGCTCCTTTGAGATGTGGTGGAACAGGAGATTTGCATCATGGATGTGCAGCTGACAAATCTGCAGCAACTGCGTGATGCTAACATGTGAATATGGATCAAACTCTCTGAGGAATGTTTCCAGTACCTTGTTGAATCTATGCCATGAAGGGTTAAGCCAGTTCTGAAGGCAAAAGGGGGTCCAACCCGGTACTAGCAAGGTGAATCTAATAAAGTGGCCGCTGAGTGTATATATTTAATTATTATTATATAAATATATATATATATATTTTTTTACTTTTACTCCTATATATAATGCCCAATTTCCCCTATGCACACAGACAAAGATATTGCAAAAAGTTGTATTTGTTTTTTTCAGTTCCTTTCATTGCTGTCCTGAGTTAAACTGCTTTTTCATCCTTATGTTTATTTAAAATTTGCATTTTGTATGCTTTCTTACACTTATCTATGGTTTTATATTCCTTTAGTTCATCTGCTAAATTGTTCCATAATTCCCCCCTGGGGTCAACATACACACTTTTAAATGTTGTTCTGATCTTTATGAACATTATCACGAACAGCTTTACCTGTTTTAGCCCGTGCGACCTCCGACTGTCCAGCTCCCGTGTCCATCATCTCTACAAAATTAATCCAAGAAGTTAAAATAGAAACTTTACCGGCAAACGTAGTGGTACTATTCGGTCTCCATGCCTTAGATAGATTTATGGTCTGGTACAACATAGATACTGCATTTAGAAATAAACAACCCTGGTGCTGATAATCTCATTTTAAACTGTAGATTATGAGCAGGCAAATATATAAAAGTGAGACCATTTTAAGATCACTTATAAAGTCCAAACAGCGCCTTTAATGATGGTTAGAAGTCTGACTGCTGTAAGGCTTCATCTCAGCAGAACATCCTCTATAAAAAAAAAAAACTCCAGCCTCTCCTCTGGCTCTCATTAGCTTCCTCTCCTTCTCCTCCTGACGTAAACACATCACTAATCCAGTGCAGTCTTTTCTTCCAGACTCTGCTCTCTATCTTTTACGTCCTCCCAACAGAGTTTCCATTCTTCTACACACATTGACCAAAGGCGCTCTCTTTCCCAGCTGCTCGTGTGTGAGTGAGTGAGCATCAGGTTCTCAGGCGTCACACGAGGAAGTAAACTCTAATTAAAACCAGCAGCAGTCCCCTGACGCTCTGTGCACCTTTGTCTTCTTGTTTCTGGGACACATCGAGGAACCTCGTTAATTCAACTGAAAGTGTGTGCGAGTAAGAAGCTATTAAAAGGTGTGATCCGCCTCCCAGGTAGGGGTAGGATGACACAGACTTGGTGGAGATGTTTGAAGATGTCCTGCTGATTTTAAGCTTCAGCAAATAAGAATCTTGAATTTCAAGGATTTAACTTTCATTCTTGATGGGATTTGTGTTCTTAAATCTATTAATACTCACTCAGATCACGTTTAAGAGAGGTATAATTGGACATGAGGAGATAACCAGGTTCTTCTGGGTGATATCTCGATGCTCAAGATATCTTTAATTACCTCCCTCTCATGTTGCCTCCTTAAAGCCTCCTCATCTGCTTCATTATGATTATGGCCTCCCCTGAGCGAGTAGGTGAGAGGAAGCAAGCTGTGTGCAGCTGATGTGGTCAGAAAAGCGATAAGAGGTTTGCAGGTGTAGGTTTAGGACAGGAAATATCTTTGGGTCTTGAGGCTGCTCGTTGAAATGACCAGGTGAGTCAACAGCTCCTCCTGTTGAGCACAAAAGCAGCTGCAGCTCACACTCACCCCGTGTTTCCAGCCTGCTTCAGGGTGATTTGCATTGACAGCGGGCGTATGCCCACAGTGCTCGGGGACACACTCATGAAGGTTTCTTTCTAAAAGCTCGGCGGTCCTCATTAATTTATGTCTGTATAAAAACTCCTCCATTTCCAGGGTGCCAGCACTGCGGCACAAAAATGGAGCAAATCTCCAGAAACGCTCGCCTGCAGGCGTTTGGAACCACATCTTAGGAAAGAAAAACTATGGAAATATTAAAAGCAGAACTAAAGGGATTTCTTATTCAGTGTGGAGTACGAGTTCGGTAGGTAGGAAATCATGTTTTGTACATTGCTTTTGTTTGCAGAATTTCAGCATGCTGGGAAAATTGTGTGCACTTTCAGCCTGAATGAATGGCAAGTGCCGGAATAATTGCTTTACACTTCTCTCCGGGGTGTCTGAGTGCAGGATATTAAGCTGCGAGTTCCAGCTGAGGGTGACACAAAATGCATCTCACTGCTTCTACCAAATCTGTCTTCTTCTTTCTCTCACGTAGCTCACCGTACAAAGAAGGAAAGCACAGCAGTGGATGCCCGAGAGGTATTTGCACCTCCTGAACATACCCTGAGATATCAGAACAGGAAGTCCCTCTTATGGGAAAAGTCCCCTGAAAGGGTCTGTGAGGACTTATTGTTAGAAGTGGATCACAGCAACACATTTTGGCTGGAATCTCACGCACACTGTCGGGATGTCATTACTTTTAACAAGGCGTGTGTTTGTTTTGGAAATGAATGGAGATCAGCTCTTCTTTTTAAGACTACTTTTCTTTGTTCAAGACAAATTTTTACCGGATACAACGTGACAAGGTAAGGTATTTATCAACAGTTACACAGTGATTTGTTTGAAACATGACACAAGCAAACATTGTCAGTTTGTACTGTAGTAGCCAACTATTTTAGTGTCTCGCTGCCCATGTCTCGTGTATGATTTATCCATAGGCTAACGTGTAATGTTAGCAAATCCTTATGTCCTGCTCATCTACCAAGCAGAGCTAACATAAACTCACTCTTCATTTTATTGACAGACTCTCAAGTTTGATCAGATCACTGCAGAATAACTGCTGCATGTGGGTTGAAATGACCATAATAACAAACAGTTTAACTCGTGTTTTAACCTTTAGCTTATGTTTTAGCCTTTAGCTTGCGGTTTAGCCTTTGGCTGGTGTTTTAGTCTTTAGCTCATGCTTTAGCATTTAGCTTGTGATTTAGCCTTTAGCTTGCATTTTAGCCTTAAGCTTGTATTTCAGCCTTAACCTGGTGTTTACGTCTTAAGCTCATGTTTTAGCGTATAGCTAATATTTTAGCCTTTAACTTGTGTTTTACTCTTTAGCTCATGTTTTAGCCTCTGGCTTGTAGTTTATCCTTTTGCTTGTGTTTTAGCTTTTAGCTCATGTTTTAGCCTTTTGCTTGTGTTTTAGCCTTCAGCCTGTGTTTTAGCTTTTAGCTTGCGGTTTAGCCTTTAGTTTTTGCTCTGTCACTCTCATGTTCAGCTTTCTTTTACTCTTCTGTCTTTTTCTGTATGACAGTTCAGCCCTAGTGTCACCATCACTAATAAATTAATCACAGAAATCGTTTTCAGCAGAGGAAATACACAGATCTCTCTTCCCACTTCTAAACTTCGGCAGCCGGCGTGGTCTTGTCATAGAGACTTTAATGTGCCATAAATTAATGCGGTCCTGCCAGCGAAGCTAAGAAATGTGATTTCGAAATAACCTATAGTGGTGCTGATAATCTCATTTTATGATTAGGCAGATATCAAGAAGCGAGACTTTTTCAAGATCACTCAGAAAGTCCTCACAGGAACTTTAAATTGTGTTTATTACTCTTCGCTCAAAGATCGTCCTGCTGTGGGGATAAAAAAGTGATAATTTAGGCCCATTAGTTGCTGAAGCCAACTGGCCTGATCACAGTGTTTGATGTAAAATGCCAGGTTAGGTGAGAAAGTGATCCTCTGTCCTAATGAGCGATGGCCACTCTTCATGCAGGGATAAATGGAATGACCTTTACTGAGGAAGACTCGCTTTGCACAGACAGCAATTATCGCCTCAGAGGAAAACTTATTCAAAGAACATTTATTTTTAGACCTCTTCCACTTTTTCTGTACAATTAAAGTTTTCTGGCAGCAAAGTTAGCCAGGTATTCACATGTGGTTTTCTCAGTTAAATGGCGGAAGGATTTTCATTAAGTTTTGTTTATGTGCAAACATCTGAAGGCCTGCAGGGACGTCTGGTATCTGTTGTGTGTCTGAGCCCTAAAGATAGACACTCTCATACTTAAAAATCCAGATCTGTATCTGAGAAGTCGATTAAAGATGTGATATCACTGGGACATAAACATTTCTTCTTCTCAAATAGTTACTTTATTGCAAAAATTGTTTTGGCAGCTCTTTATGATGACTGTTCTTGCTATAACTTTTAAAAAATATTTTTATCTTAATTTTAACGGATATGGCTGTGGGGAGAAGCGCTTCCTGCATTTCAATGATCAAATCTGGAAGACACCACCCCATTCCAGCTGAGATAAAGAAGTGTTTCTAGGGATGCCATGCTGGTGCAAACGTAAATGCAAGGAAATGGAGATGTATGCCCTTTCTTCCATCAGTCATCATGAGGAATGTCAACTCTCTGCCCAACAAAAGTGGTGAGCTGGAGATGTTGGTGACGACCTGGAAAGTATTCCATGAGTGCAGCCTCAGGTGCTTTATTGGAACCTGGTTGGATCCAAACATCTCTGACTCCTCTGTGGATCTACCTGGCTTCACTCCTTCAGACAGAGATGCTAAAGGTGGTGGCAGGATAGAAGGTGGGGCACTGGTTTTATCTGTTAATCAGGGATGGTGTGACCCTGCTCACATTACTGTCAAAGAGAAGATGTGTTGTCCAGACATTGAACTGCTGGCGGTTGGTGTGAGACCGTACTACCTTCAAAGTGAGATCAGTCATGTAATAACAATCCTTGAGTCCATTCCAGCCAAAGCAGCTGCTGAAGCCTCATGAGATGTCATCCATGAAACTGTTGCTAAGATACAAACTCATCATTCTGAGGCACTTGTAATAATATCAGAAGACTTCAGTCATGTTACCCTCTCCTCCCACCTGACTGGATTTACACAGAGCTGCTGTCTTACCACCACTGGGAGGGTCAGATCAAGGCCTGGTTTCCTGCAGACCTGTTGTGGACCCTGTGTACTGTGGCAGCCTGCAACTACCCTCACAGTCAGTCAGTAGATGGATGCCTGAGGCTGGTGAGGCTCTGGGGGACTGCTTTAAATGCACAGATTGGAGTGAGCTGCGGGAAACAGATGAGAGCAGCATTGGACACCAACAAACTTTATCTAATATTTTTTTATTTTTGTTTAATGTGATTTTTTTTAAATTTCATCTCCCAGAAACCTGAATTTAATTAATAAAGAATATTCTATTCTATTCTACAAAGAAGGACAAAAAGCATCCACATGAAGGCCGTGTAGGAAAAGAATTCCTGGTGACTCCTCCTGGACTGATGGATGAGACATGGAGCAGAATATGAAATGAGCTCACTGGACCAGGACCCTGATTCACACACTGCATCTGACGAAGAGCCTGGGGTAGAATAGAGAGACAGCAGAGGTGGATCAAGGCAGGTATGAATGACATTGTTTGACAGGGACAAGAGGAGTGATTATCAGATGACAGAGAAATTACTCCTAATACTCCCAAATATTTACCTTTTCTATTCCACTTTTGCTTCACTACACTCAAAAAAATGAAAGCAATAATTTCAAGTTCAGCGAAGTTGACCTTCAAATAATTCTTTTCAACTCACCTAACACTTTAACATGGAACCAGTTGACATATTAAATTAAATTAAATTAAATTAAATTAAGATTAAAGTCATTTTTTTAGTGTATAGAAAACTCCAGCTCAGGCAGAACATCTAAATATTCGTGTTAATTTTATTGATTTATTTTGACAGAGATTAATTCATGAAATATGTGTATGAATCATAGTAAGACTTTTTGTAACTAGACCACTGTAATTTATTATTCTTATTTTTTATTATTTTTATTTTTATTATTATTATTATTATTATTATTATTATTATTATTATTATTATTATTATTATTATTATTATTATTATTATTGTTGTTGTTGTTTATTATTATTATTATTATTATTATTATTATTATTATTATTATTATTATTATTATTATTATTATTATTATTATATGGGGGGATTGCATGTTTAATGGAACGTTTTTTTACTTGTTTGGTTATGTGGGGAAGGTTACACAGCAGCTTTTCAGCATTATGGGTCATGGTTTGACGTTTCCGGAGCACCAGTTTATTGATAGTGACTCTCCTCTTAAGTACGGGGTTGTTTGGATATAAGCTCGAGACAACGTTTCTGAAAGCTGAGAAAGTAAGGGTGAAAAAGTAGATCTACAAGTTTCTAATCAGGTAATTCTTCCGTCAAACATGCAGCTGTGTTTATGAACCAGGTGGACATTTCTTTTATTAAAACCACTGAATAATTCAGGCTCGGTATAACCAGCCACTCTGTCATTAATTAGGCTATTTTTATGTCCTTTTTTTCCCTGTGTTGACCATTTCATTTCTCAGCTTGTGAACATTTGCTAATTGCTATTGATGCACTCTACCTGAGGCTGTTTTCAGCTGCTTTTTCAGGCATTCAGCCTAATTGCATCCAAAGCTGTCAAAACATTTTACCCTGAAACAAAAAGGTGAGCTTTGCCTCAGATGAACTGTGTTAGCAACAAGAATTCTGGGGATGTTGAATTAGTATATATCTCAATCATTCTTTAACATAACCTTCGTATATGGTTATATATGGTGTTGTTTACTGTAAATAGTCTCGTTCTGTTCTTCAATGGCTGTTCGAGGTTGCTTCAGGCTTCATCCGGGTTGTGCGTCTCATGTTTTTTTTTTCATTTCTTCTGAAACCTTCAGGAAACTAAATAAAGCAGAAACCCTAAGCCTTAAAAAACGGAACATTCAGAAACAGAACATGTATGAATCACACTCTGCGGGCCCCGGCAGTGCTGTGTGCAATAAAACCAGTAGAATCAATATCCTTAATTCGTTTCTTGCTTGTGTGAGAAGAATCTGTGTTCTCAGTCTCATGACCATGTACTATGAACACTTTGCGAATTAAACTTCAAGGTAAACGTACAGAGGCCCTTCATATGATGAGCTGTTAGCCTCTTGATTGAAATCAGATATTATTATTAAACTTCTTATTACTCTTCCATATATTTTTTTGGCACTTTTCACAGACTTCAAATTTTCAAAAATTTTCAACTTTCAAAGTGTGAAATGTTCAGCATGTTCAGGAGGATTGTTAAATTATGTTCCACATTTCTAACCCTTGTACTTTTTAAAATATTCAGCATTTTCCAGTTTGTTTTGGCCCACTAAAATGAATGGAAATGATCCGTCACCACGGAAACCACACGGCAGAACACATCATAAGGGATAGAGAGAAACCTGCTTGTTTACATTCCATCAGCATGATTTTCTTGCTGTGCAAATCAATCAGAATCCAAGGTGACATCCCCGTAGCGGTCTCTCTCAATGCATAACTGACCCTTTGTTAACCCCGTAGAGCCCAGCGTAGCACCGTTTCTACGATTCACATACTGAGTTTTGATTGGCAGTAGATTTGAAACCAGATAAGATAGACTGATCATTATTTTTGCATTTAAAATATGGGGAGCTATATTTTCGCAGTGCTTTTCAACATATCCCAGAACTCTGTTTCTTTCCACTAATGTATTTGCAGAAATCCAGTACAAAGTATAAACAACAAACACATTACGATCCAGAATGCGGTCGTTCACATCATTTCCTACATTGAATACGCATCAACTCCTTTTTTTAATATTTAACTTTCAAGGAAAACAGCCATGAATTCTCTGTATCTAGAAAATACATGAAACTTTTTCATTGCTTTTTATGGTTTATTGCACTTTTTGGCTATTTATTGTTATCCTAGGCATGAGTTGATATATCTTATTAAAGTTTGGGATATAAGTGTTGAATTGATGTGTCGCAAATGTTTTATGCAAGAATTGACACTGCAGCATGTAAAAATGTAAAGATGTACTTTGGCAGATTTGGTATGGCAAGTCATAAAGGAGTCCTGGTCCTCAAGTTGCTGCCAAGGATTTTGGAGTTCCTCCCATGAAGCAGCAGGGTCTCAGACGGTTGATCTAATGCTAACAAATCCACTGAAAACAAGCCGTGTTCTGAGGTCTTTACCTGGGCAAGAAAGTATTTTTAGTTTGTGTGACAAACTGTGTTTGAAAGAATCACAAATCAACTAAAAACGAATCTTGATTTTAACACTTTGAGATATTCAGATTTGCTTTGATGTGTCAGATTTGAAGCCTGGTCCCCAGCTCTTAGGATTCTGTGTATGAGAAGCCTATTTTAT
This sequence comes from Labroides dimidiatus, assembly GCA_030710495.1. Lineage (NCBI taxonomy): Eukaryota > Metazoa > Chordata > Actinopteri > Labriformes > Labridae > Labroides > Labroides dimidiatus. The sequence goes on along the minus strand of CM061150.1, from coordinate 6,345,942 downwards.
CCTCAAAGTTGAAGTTTAATTCAAACGAAAGTTACCTGTAATCTGTGTGTTTACACACTGAGTTCAGAGCTCAAACTCCTGCAGGATTAATCTGAGTCTGCATGTGGGAGACCTGATATGAATCACTTTCTTTGCACATCCAAAGCCTGTTATTCCTCCCCCCATCTCTTCAGCTGCATTATGTAAATATCAAGAAACCTGCATTCTAATAAATGCCAAGTAATTATGCTGTGCAATGCTGCTGAGTGATTTATGAATATTAATGGGATTTAACAACTCTCCTCACAATCACAAACAAGCTCTGCTCTGCATTTTCCACTGGAACTCTGACGGCATCATCAAGGGAATGAGGATTTGTGCAGAACAGCCAGAACAGCAAGCTTTACTGTAAAAAACAGACAGCTGGCAGAAAACTTAGGATAGTTTTTTTTTTTTTTCTGGCAGTTATTCACAATGAATGGGCAAAAATTCACTAGTTACAGAAAAGGAAAAATGTGCTTTTTACCTCACAGGATGCCACAAAACTGGTTTGTAATAATTTAACACCCACATGAAACCACCTGAAAAAAACCCTCAGATTTATGTTTGACTCCGTACCAACAGGTGCATGGCCTTGTCCAGCATGCAGCTGGTCTAAAACTAAGAAGCCAGGAAAAGGGACCACATCAGTCTAATCTTAGCTTCCTGACTAGCTTCCCGTTTGTTTCAGGAATGATTTTCAGGTGTTGCTTTTAGTTTTTGATCCTCCATCATGGATCTCCTGATGGACCTGAATCAAACTTAAGAGTGACGGTGCTTATACCTTTCATCCTCAGTCAGGTCTTCTTTTAATTCACCTAAAAACTCACTTCAGACTTAAGCATTTCAGTCCCCTGTCCTACATATGTGGGTTCTTCATCTCTTTATTTGCATTTGTGTGGACTGTTTTCTTTGTTGTTGTCTCATTTTTTTTATAGCTGTTTAGTTTCAAATTGTTTCAAATTGTGTCTTTTATGCATTGCACAGCTGAAGTTGTATTTTGGCCCTTTTCAAAAAAGGCTGATATCATGAAATCATCCACACATTTTTTCAGAAAAAAAATCATTGCTAATTTTAAAGAAGTTTTGGTACGAATAACGTAAAAATTGTCAAAAAAAAGAAAAGAAAAGTTTTTTTCTGAATTGAATGAATGCAGAAAAAATAAAGTTGCTCAAACCGCCAAATGTGAAACAAAAAATATATCATTAACAAAATGGTATACCAACAATTTTTCGAGGATTTTGTAAAATGGTTAAAAAAAAATCTCATTTTTAAGAAAATTGAAATTTCTGGTTATTTTTTAATGGTCCAGGCTTTACAGGGTTATAATCACATAAGGGTTCTTGGTTCACTATTTTTCCATTAAGAATTGTCATCAATGTCTACCTCACCTCAAAGTGCACAGTATGGTGAACGGTGTCATGTGAGGACTGTAGCAACGGTGGCCAACATCTGTTGTTGCAGTAAAATGAGTAAGAGTCTGACAAGTCTTAAAAAAATGGATTCAAAAAATTGCTCAGACTCTTCTAAGAATACATACATTAATTACAGCACTGTATTTATTTAATGTTAAGAAATATGTGTCCAGTTTTCATCCCAAAATTCTAAATTAAAAATATGAGCTACAATCTAATATCATAAAATACTGTTCTCAATCTATAAGTTGAAACCATGGCAACTGAATCAACTGGGAACCACTATTGAGCTTTCCCTCCATCACATCCACGCATTGACAAAGTGTATGTGATAACATTCAATGCCAGAAGGGGGAGACAAAAGCTCCACACAGCAGACTGAAAAGCAGCTGCTAAATATGGAAAACAGCTTAAATTTATTGTAATCTCTACAAATCTATTTTGAAGTGAAAAAACCCTGATGTATTTATATATATTCATATTTTTAACACCGACAGGAGCAATATCTAAGTGTGTTCGCAACAAGATGACGTCATATTTTAGTTGTATTTTCCAGATCACGTCATGCAGGACTTATCTTTGTATGATTTTTCTTTGTATTCCAACCTTTACAGGAATAAATAATGAAACATTGTTTCATTTCAGATTAGACTCAAATTTTAAAAGACTGTCTTAATGCTGGTCTGCCTTAATCATTATTAATCTGCTATCAATGCATTAATGTTTTTTTTTTTTCTTTCTTTCTTTCTTTCTTTCTTATCAGGTCCTTGTGATGACAATCAAAGCAGAATGTGAGGACTTCCATCATTTCCATCACTCTCTCTTTGATCAGCTCTCCATGACATTTTTCACCCATGAAGAGAGAAAAAGTTTCAGGATCACACTGGGCTCCGGACTCGGCTCCTGCATTTATCATAAATGTCCCAGGAGGTTGGCAGTGGAGTCCAGATCCAGGGCATTGATTGCAGGAGTTCAGTAAATTTCCCAGCTCAGTAAAGTGAGACCCTGTCGATGATTTTCTTCACCATTTGGTGAATTGCTGTTTCTGACTGTCAGCAGTGCAGAGAAGGCTGACAGTGAGATAACATCACTGCACGAAGTCACGGAGAAGGAATAAAAAAAGATACTGCAGGAAGTGTGCACAGAATGGGTGTAAAAGCTTATATTTGCTGACTGCAGCTCTGCAGAAAAACTGTCGGATAAAACTTAATTAGTCCTGTGTCTCTTATCAAATGATGGAATAAAGCTGCACTCAGCTGCATGCATTATCATATTAATAAGACTTTCCCTATCAATGCATCTTTCAAACTGCATTTTGTGTCATTGCATTAAGGCTGGAGTAGAATTATAAACTCAGCAGATTTTTGCATAACAGGCTTTAAACAAAGTGAGTGTCGTGTATTAAATCCCAGGAGGTACGATGAACTATAATTCATTTAACTGAATTACACTCATTTTCCAATACGTGACTGTAACTAGAGTGGTGTCTGCTGTGCTATCATTGGCTCAAAGTGGAGTGTGGTTTGGCATTTATAGAAACAGTCTCTGTGTGCTTTTCCATTGATAAGAATTAACAAACAGCAAGCAGGAGCAAACACCCGCAGCAGGGTCACCTTTGGGGGAAAGTTCCCCCCTGAACCTCACATGCTCCATGGAGGACAAACCGAGCGCTCCAGGTTTTTCACCACAGCTGCACAGCTTCCTGTATTTTTCAGGGTTACTTTATTGCTGCTGTGGTAACAGCCCAGGGAGCCCATAATGTGCATTCATAATCGCTCCTGCTTTTGAATCACAACAAGCTTTTTAAGAAGTTTCTCATAGCTGCGAGAGTGAGGCTCACATCGCCCCAGTTCTTTCTCTGAATAGTGAGAAGTCGCTGAATGTAAACAAGCCTCTCTTTACGTGTGCTGTGTGCTAAAGTGGAGTCATTTTCTCTGCCTGTCAAGCTGCAGAGGTACGGCCGTTAGGTATTAGCTTTATGTCCAACACTGTTGTGTTGTGCACAGCTGAGACTTATAAATTGCCTTAGTTTGACTGCTGTGGGCCATTAGGAGGTCTCAGTGTAGCTGTTACGTGTAGAGCCAACTGAGTTTGAGGTCTTTATCATATAAGTGAGGATGGCATCCCGTCACTGTGGAGAGGATTTACTCGTCATTAGTTTGGCAGATTCCTGCTGTAGTCCTCTCTGCTCCTTATCTTCTAAGTTTGTCCCAAAGAGGCGTGAATAGAAAGTGTGCTCAAGCCACACAGTATATTTCAATCACTTTTTGTCATTAAAGCGCAATTTTACATAAAAACGAACTGGAAGCAGGGTTAAAGCAGCTGGGAATAAAAGCTTTGAACCCTTTCAATATCAAGATACAACTGCTGGGATATAATGACGTGTGCCATGGCCTTTCAGAGTGTGTGTGTGTTACCTTGTACAACTGATTAGACTTTATCTTTTGCGGAAACACTCAAAGCAAATATGACCCAGAAAAACAGCTGTTCTGTCTTTGTCTGACTACGTTTTCTTCAGGTTTTGTTTACCATGAATACATATTTTTCTCTGCTTGAATTGTTTACAGTTGTAAAAACTGAACTGCCTCATGTTTGTTGACATTTTTAATCTTGTCTTCAAGATAAGGGGACTGAAATGCTCTCATATATACGTGAGTTTTGAGGCGGCAGACTTGACTAAGGGTGAGGCACAAAAGCATGGTCACATCAGAGTTTAACTCAAACTGGGGACCACCAGGAGTCCCGTGTTGGAGGATCTCAGAGGCTCAAGAGGTCAATTATGCACCCGGGGTCCAGGCCATTCAGGACCTGGTGTTTTACAGTCCTGAATCACAGAAAGCTCTGGGACTTTTATGTTTTGATTCTATCTCTAAATAATGACACTCACTGCTAACATATCGTCAACATAGGCCTGTACAAGAAAACCTTGAAAAGTAGCCAATAGCATGTTCAGCTTGTTTTTTCTCTCTGCTGTTGATCTACAATTCTGCAACTAAAAACTCAAACTCTGAGCTTGTCAGAACCGGAAACGTTGCTAATGCAGGAAATTACAATGCTGCCACAGGGCATGCAGCCTGCGTGGTTACGATACGCAGCACCACATTAGTTGTTGAGAAATAACCATGCTTTATCACTCGTTTTAATCCTCAATTTTTAGGAAGTTGAGAGCAGTTAAAGCTCTTTAAAGCCTGATTTTTAATAATTTTATAGGAGCCGTAATTTCTGGTGACATCCCTGGCCATGATAGAATTGTCCAGCTGTAGGGGAAACAGCATTAAGCAGCACACAGACGCATCCTAATAAACTGGAAATCTAATAAACCCCCTTCCTTTAGAAGACGGGTACATGAGTTGCTGTCTCTTCTCCAACTAGAAAATAAGGTACACTGAGAGGATGCTCTGATAAATAAAAGTATGGTCTCCTTTTGTTGTATTCATAAAGAAATGACTCTTTGATGCTGGCCAGCCAATGCTCACTAAGACTGATGCTGCTGTGGATGATGACTGTGTAAGTCATTGTAAGTTTCAATTGTCTAATCTTGGTATCTTACTTCATATTTATTTGGTTATTACTAATATATGGAATTGCCTTAATTGCTGAAGGGGAAAACCGGGTTAGTGGTCACACTTTTTACTGCAGTGTGAAGTTTAAGGTGTTGGCTTGAAATGTGTTTCCTTCTCATTTTCAGACTTCTTGGAACAAGGAGGTAATTAACTATCAAAGACACTCTGACACATTGTGACAACCAACCCCATCACAGGGATGGATGTCACACACTGTGGGTTGTTTATCACAATGCTATTTTAACGGGAAAAAACATATATATATATAAAAAAAAACTAAAGGTAGAACTAAATTTGAAAGTTTAATTTAACTGACAAGTTGACAAATACATCATTTGTCAATCACAACAATCACATTATCACATGTGGCAGTTAGCCCTATGTATGTTAATGTATATGCATAGAATGGACTAAAATCCCAAGAATATATATATATATATATATATATATATATATATATATATATATATATATATATATATATATATATATATATATATATATATATATATATATATATATATATATATATAACAAAAAGAGAGTTGAGACGCTGAACTTTACAGTGGATTTTGAAATCATAGAAATATCTAAGTTCGGCAAAGCCTAAGTCTCTGATCAGAGGGAGAGAAAGGGAGACAACAAAAGAGAGCTTGGTCTCAGCTATGTTTAGAATGACAGTGAATATACAGTGTGACATATAAGACCTTTGCTCTGTTTGTAAATAAACATGTGATTTAATCAAAATATGACCCAGCTGTGAACAGACACTAAAGATAAGCTCTGGGACCACCACAGTTATAAGTCCATAGTACAAGGTGGTGTGGAGCAACAGATAATGAGTGATGTGGAAGGTCGATTAATTGATCAATCTTTATTTATATATAGCGCCAAATCATAACAAAATATGTCTATTCTAAAGGACAAAACATATTCAAATCAAACACACATTAAAATAACGTTTTTGCTTTTTCCTTATACCAGGTTTATTAGTTCTACAGGATTTATTTTGGTATAAAATAACGAAAATATATAAAATAAATATCCCCAAAAAATAATTATATGCTTCCCTTTTTTTAGAATTATTATTTTTAGATATTTTACTTTATTTTATAAAGAAAAAAATCTATTTGTCGTTATCTAAAAAACCGCACCGTCATGTCCACTCGTGGTAGCACGATGTTCTTCAGATGAGCGCATGTTTCCACCTCATGGACAGCACGGTGGACACGCCCCCTGAGTGAAACGTATACTTCCCCCGTTACCACAGTTACCACTCAGCACCGTCTCCGGTTGGCAGAGCTGCTATGACGTCAGAGTGAGATCGGGAATTCCTCTCCCTGTAGGGTCTCGTTGGTGTGACGGCGAACCGAAACCTCACGGACACTACCGGGAGGACGCATCACGCACTGTGGACACGTGAGCCGAGAAGTTTACCGTGTTTCCTGCCCCATGTTTTCATCCGAGCCCCCGGTCCACGGCGTGAGGAGTTGTGTCCGCGCGGTTGCGGGAAACCAGAGTAGGTTTGATGACAGAATTTAGACGAGAGAGAACATGGTGTTCTGCATCTTCATCTGCATTTCCTGCTCATAATCACAACATCTGAGAGCTGTGCTGCCACTCAGGGCCGACTGAATGTAAGTGGACTGTGAATGACAGTCATCCTACACTTACACATCCAAATAGATCCTGAGAAGTCTGCTTTAAACGTAGGAGGTTGTAGTTTATATGTAGCGTTTATTCCGTAGTGTCTGATTTGATAGACATATTTGATAGTTTCTTCTTAATGATGCTAAAATTGTCATTATAGCACAAATGTTCAGGTAAAAAAAATGGAAAATAAGGTTGAAAGAAGCTTTTTTTTTTTTCTTAATCCTTGTTCACTTTCAGCATCAAGATACAAATTCTGGGTAATAAATAATGATGCTTCCAGTGGCCTTTCACAGTGGGAGTGTTATCATATACAATAAAGATTAGACTTTATCTTTTGCGGAAACACTCAAAGAAAATATGACCCAGAAAAACAGTTGAACTGACTTTTCTTCTTAGTTTGCTTCAGGTTTTTGTTTACCGTTATGTCTCTGAATGCTTGAATTGTTTACAGGTGTAAACACTGAACTGCTTTGTGCTGTGTTGACATTTTTCTTAACATGTCCAGACCTGCCTAGCAGGAGTTTTACCCCCATATGTAAGTTTTAAATAGTATGTGTATGAGGCAAATAGTTCCTGCATTGCTCAGGGCTGGAAGATCTTGTCTGCAGCGCCTGCTTAAGTTCACAGCCATGTGTCAAACTTCACATGATATAGGTATTGAGACTTGTTGAAGCAGCACAGAACCTCTTTTCATGCTTTTTAACCCAAGGGTTTGGCTCCTATCACACTGTGACATACACAGTCTCATATCACATGTCACAGAGTCTGTTGTTGTTGTTGTTGTTGTTGTTGTGTATGTCCTGACAGAGCTTCTTGTGCAGATTTCTGTAGTGTGGCTCTGTTTGTCCTCCATGCTGTGTCACAGCTTCATCTGTATTGAATCTCATTATTGACCGTTCTGGGGACAGTTGATCTGCACCCTGCGCAGAGTCCCAGTCGACCTTGTCACAGAGCTTTGCAATAACAGGGATCAGTGACAGTGTTCGGACGCACAGGCGGCTCAGATGTCTGCTCTCGAGCTCCTGGGGCTGCTGGCAGGTCGTCTTTAAATAGATAAGCACTTTAGTAGTAACCTCTGAACAAGGTGATTTTTCAAGTCTATCTTTGTTTCAGAGGGTGACTCAGCAAAACACGGCTCTTCTACTAAAGCTTTTGAGGTGTAGGGGAGATAAAACAGGCAGATTGTGAGTTATATTCTTTTATAAGAGTCTACAACCCCAGCTCCAATGAAGTTTTGATGTTGTGTAAAATGTAAATAAAAACAGAACACAACAATTTGCAAATCCAGTTTAACCTGTATTCAATTTAATACACTACAAAGACAAGATATTTATTGTTCAAACTGATAAACTTTATTGTTTTTTGCAGATATTCACTCATTTTGAATTTGATGGCTGCAACATGTTCCTAAAAAGCTGGGACAGGGTCATGTTTCCCACTGTGTTCCATCACCTTTCCCTTTAACAACACTCAATAAGTGTTTGTGAACTGAGGACACAAATTGTTGAAGCTTTGGAGGTGGAATTGTTGGACTGTTTGCTCACGCAGTTGTTCACAAAGTGGTGAACCTTGCCCCATCCTTGCTTGTGAACGACTGAGTCTTTTGGGGATGCTCCTTTATACCCAATCATGACTCTCACCTGTTTCCAATAAACATGTTCACCTGTGGAATGTTTCAGACATTTTTTTTTTCTTTAAGAATTCCTTAACTTTCCCAGTCTTTTGTTGACCCCGTTCCAGCTTTTCCCACTGTAAGCGCAGCTGTTAGTGCTGTTGCCTCATAGCAAGAAGGTTGCCGGTTCGAATCCCAAACGGAGTAAGGTGTGCCTTTCTGTGTGGAGTTTACTCCGGCTTCCTCCCACCATCCAAAAACATGCTCACTAGGTTAATTGGTGATTCTAAATTGCCCGTAGGTGTGAGTGTGTGCGTGAAAGGTTGTCTGTCTCTGTGTGTCAGCCCTGTGATTGACTGGCGACCAGTCCAGGGTGTACCCCGCCTCTCGCCCTTAGGAAACTGGGATAGGCTCCAGCCACCCACGACCCTGAATAGAATGAGCGGTATAGAAGATGAACGAATGAAATCTATTTTTTTCTCTCTACATAAGGTCTGCCATGTTTCCTGATGCCCTGGAAGCAGCAGGCCGGGTGGAAGGCCTGCCTCTGTCTTCCCCACAACCACTTCCAGAGCTCGAAGAAGAGGAAGCAGAGACGTCCACCGAGAGGGGTCGAAAGAGAAGAGGCCGCTACAGGCAGAGTCTGCAGCTGCTAAAGCCCTTCAGGATAACAAACAAGTAAACGAAACCATTGAAGTTTCACTGAGGTCTCCGACTGTAGGAGGTCATAATGATTGACAGGCAGTTACAGCTCTCATATTGACGGATAGTTATCAGTCCAGACACATAAAGATCACATATGTTGTGTTTGCTGTGTGCTAAGAGACTAACAGGTGGTGATAAGAGCTCAGAAGTTGTCCCCCAGCAACAGACGGGTCTGTGTTTGAACATCAGCTGTCAGATAACCTGTCCTTTTTTTTCTTTTTCGCTGCTCTCTCAGATTTCTGTTGAGAGCATGAAAATTACTGTCCAAACACTGTGAGCATTATTCACCTTTCATTGACTCACAGAAGTCAAGGCGGCGAGTCTTTCTCAGCTGCCTGTGTGGACTCTCTCCCTCAACATAACACCTCTGTGTGCGCCTGCACTTTTAGACATCTTACCCATTTTCACACCTTATTCTCTCTGTTCCAGGCACCAGCACCCGGTCGATAACGCCGGCCTCTTCTCATTCATGACCCTTCACTGGCTTTCCCCGCTGGCATGGAAAGCCTACAAACTGTCCAGCTTGTCCATAAATGATGTGTGGGGACTGTCTTGCCATGAGGCCTCTGAAATCAACTGCCAAAGGTGAGGGAGCTGAGGTCAAACTGATGAAAGCAACCAGGGTACCTGGGAGAAACTATTCCAGGCCTTCACACAGTGCTGCTAGAAAACGGCAGTTCATCTAAGACATGACGTGAAAACTTTTTCATCCTGTGAATTTAAGCCCATTTGCTGTATCTGTGGCAGTGAAGTGTTTGTTGTTGCTAACATTAGCCTATTATCTATAGATTGCACATAGTTTTTCTTTCCTTTAAAAGTAAAAAGTTGCTGTCTATTGCTATCATCGTCCTGCTCATCTTTAGGGACCATTATTTGCACAGGCACCCGCTCACTATACATTATCCCTTACTTAACATCCATCAAACCAAGTCCTGTTGACCTGAGTTAAAGTGCAAATTGCGTCCTCAATATCAATTAAATTATTTATCATAAAAAGAATACATGCAGCAAAAATATTCTTAAATACCTTTAAAGCATTGAAAATACCTGAAAGTAGACCTTTGAAGGCCCATGAGAGATCCACGTCATGCTGTCGTCCTTCATTGCTGAGCTTGTGGGCCAGTGTTTGTATCGTTTTGATGTTGAGTTCAAGCCCAAGTCAGAAGATGGGAATTTACGAATATCCAACTTCTGACCCGCTTGTTCCAGGTGCAGAGGGCTAAATGTGAATAGATTTGTCATCAAAAGTTTTGCTTTTCAAAGCAACAAGGCCACTGAAAAACTCAACCGTTTGTTCTACATCTTGCTCACACTTCAATGGATGGTTTCCCATGTATAACTAATAAACGTAGTTTCCATGATGTCACTCGTCTGTTTCTGAAACAGAGTTTTGAAACAAATCGGCCAGTGTGGCCATATTGGTAATGGGGCGGGCTTTGAGTCTCCAGACTATCAGCTTTAGGGTGCCTGTCAGTCACGTGTGCTGAGCTGTGCCTCTGATTGGGCAAACTTGTGATCTTAAAATCTTCTAAACCTTCACCCCTCATTCAGTGTGTGCGGTTCACGAAATTAGCAATTCAGACAGGAGACATTTTTTGTACCAGGCTGTAAACATGTTTATTTCTGCTGTGAAAATGGCTTTTTTGGCCTGGTGTGTTTGTGACTTCAGGTACTTCCCGAGCCAGCCTCAAGCAGACACTCGACAAACTACAAATTTTAGCACTTCTGCATTGTCTCATATTTTCAGACCGGAGGTTGCCACTTGGCTACCATTATCCAAGTTCACAATTAGAAACTTCCTTCTACTTCCAATAAAGATTGGAGGTGATGATCTCTGCAATTAGATGTGCAGTGAAAATATTGGTCAGCGGCTAAATGAGTTGTAAAATATTGGCACATCAGATGTCAGTGAAAAATCCAGAATCCTGCCTCCCTAGTTTCTATCACAGACATAAGGCCTTTAATATTTTCAAAATCTGCCACATTCATTGGCAGGTACATGTGGTTTTCATTTTAATTTACAACTTTTGCTGCCAGATAGTATGAGTCCAAGGATTTTTCAGTAAATATCCAGCGCTGCCATTAGCTTGTGATTTGTTTTTGGTCTTTCTTGTTATCTTAAGAGAAGCCAACAAGGATTTCTCCCTCTCCGTGCCTTTTTTTTTCTATCTCAGCAATTCTGTTTCTGCTTGAGGTTTCCGTCTGCTAGAAGAAAGTTCACCCTTTCCAAATGTCGCAAAGTGCGTGCTCATTTGGAGATTTATGCTGAGCCAGAAGAACAAGGTTCATCTGGGACCTGCTCTATATGTAAATGCTAACCTAACCTAACTTTTTAATGTCACACTTGGAGTTTTATGAATATAACTGATAGAACTAATAGATCGGATCCAAAGTTTTGGGTTTCTGCAAAAAGGGAGTATTTCTCCTCATAGAATGAGTTGTTTATTTCTGCCGACAAATCTTGTAATTTTGGCCAACAAGTTTATCAGAATAAGATGATAATTACTTTGAATGAAATGCTCTTAAATGCATGTAGACGTCTTTAGTTTTTCTGAGGAAATTCTGTGCAAGAAATCACAAGTAAATACTATCTTGTGAAACAGAAATATACAATATAAGTCAAAGTTTATGCTTGTTTCTTTAGATAAGATTGCTGAGTTGTCAGAGGATCGGTTATGTGTATTCCCGCTTGGTGGGAATAAAATCTTTAGCCATTGTCAATAGATTTCATGCGCTAGCCAAATGTTATCTTGTAAACCAAGTACTGCTGTTGTGTCATGTGGAAACACAAAGACACATCAATTGATCCTCTGAGGTGAGAGGTCATGTTTTTTGTTTCAGACTTCCAGTGGAGCTTGTTGCTTTGGTACGTGCTCAGGTGTGCTGATCTGTTCATGGTGCTTCGCTCTCACGCTGCAGGGTCACTGGAAGTTTCTTCTTCAGCTTTAAACTTCTTCTGCTGTGCTGTATACACAGAAGACAGAGCGCGGTGAAGGTCAAACAAACTGGAAACAGGTGTAGGTCCAAGGTAGAAACCTGTAAACAACCGTCTCGAGGCGTGTTGTGGTGTGGGAGGTCTTTGCAGTGTGACTGAATTGATGAACATCCAGTCTCAGGTTTTTTTTTTTTTTTTGTACCATCACAGGAACACCGTGCCTGGATGGGAAGCTTCTAAGAATAGTAGGGATTAGAGATTACAGTGAGAGTTAGTGCCTGACTTGGGTGGTTATGTCATTACTCCTCCACCTGGGATACACTGTGTCTGCTGTCACAGTCATTAGCTGTCATTGACTAGAGTCAGGCTGCAGCAGACTGCTCTGTGATAAAAGTCGCTGCTTCCTGCCAAACAGAGCTTGAGAAACGGCCTTTAGTTATGCACTAAGTCTATGAATGAACAATAGGCTTACAATAAGGATATTAAGGGTATTTAGCTTCTGCCATGTGCTGACAAAGGAAACCAATGATTTTCCCATTACTCACATGCTGCCGAGTCATGTGCAGTGACTCTGCAATAAAGAGGAGGGTCACTGTTTGAGGAAGGTCACTATTATCTCATGACAACAGCGCTGGTTGTAAACGCCCTGTTCTTTGCAGAGACTCTGGCCCTGGGCCTGCCAGTTGATGCCTCTGCTCAGTGTGTGCTAAATAGCTAGCTGAAGGGAAACAGCACAGAGGCACAAAGCTATCAAGTTGGCACGGGTGGGCGATTGGTGTGCATGAGAGCTGCAGGGTCTCTGGAGACGAGAGGTCTTTATTTTGTGTTTACATAGCAAGAACAGTTATGCAACCGGCATGCAAAGCAGAGATGACGAAGCCGAGAGGGGGAATGGGAAAATGGGAAAAGCACCCTGGGAGAGTTGACACTTGTTAGTGCTCAGTGAGGTGCGAACCTTGAATGTGAAGTCCTGGCCAGCACACTCTCAAAACCTCAGCTTGGCTTGCCTTTTGGCAGACCGAAACGAAGGCTGGTAGAAACATTTTTAGCTGTGTTTAAAGACAAATTACTCATCCCTCGAGCCCACGCTGTTACCCGGTGGCTTTCATTTTCCTTAATGCGAGCTGCCATGCACACATTTAACACACATTCAGAGATCTGCTGATGTATTATGGTCTTTAAAAGAGTCTTTATTGATATTTAGAGAGTTATAAATCCACTGTATGCTGGAGGAAAACTTTCTTTATGCTTCAGAAGAAAACTTTTCTGAAGATTTGCATGTTCAGCTCCGTGTTCAAAGATCTTTACTTGGTCTGTTGATAGAATAGAATAGAATAGAATAGAATAGAATAGAATAGAATAGAATGTAGTTTATTAATCTCTGAAGAGAATTTCAGGTGTCTGGAAGATAGGGCTGACCAATTTTGGAAAATAATTTAATTGTGATTATTTTTGCACCAATATTAAAATTTATCATGCTATTTTTTTCTTTTTTCTTTTTTTTTTTTTTGGGGGGGGGTCCTCTGCATTTTTCACCAATCACAAGCAGTAAGACATTCTTCCACCTGTTTCTTCAGAAGCCTAGGGGTGTTGACTTCCGCCTGCGTTCATCGACTTCCTGTTGCCGCTGCTGGCAAGCTAACTCAAAACGACTTGTGTGAAATCATTAATGCTTGACAGGGCTCATTGAAAACTTTCTTTAAAACATTTGCACTATGACTCCACCTCTGTTTTTGTCCTTTTTGTCTCTTTCTTGCTTTTAAAAGTCGGTTATTAGAGCAAGTATGACAGCTAGGCTAATAACATCAGCTTTGTGGTTTCCATGGCGACGTAAACAAAATGTTCAACCAGATGAGCCTAACTGGCAATTACAATGAACTATGGGTAGTCAGGAAAAAGATGGATAGTATGACCAACATGACAAAAGATACTGTCAACGTATAAACACTTGTTGTAGCTACGGTAACCAGGCATGTTTTGCACAACACCTTACGCTGTGTCACATCTTCGTTCCTAAATTTAAAATAGGTCCAAAAACAGACGTTCCATTCCTCTTTGACACCAAAGTCGCCTCTTCTGTGTCCTCTCTCGGTTGTTCTGCTGAGGCCATTTTTAAAGATGTCAACACCAACAAAACAAATCAAAACTTAGCGTGGCTGAAGCTGTTTTTTTCATCCCCCACTCGCACGTGTCTTTCTTCTTCTGAAATTTTTAGCTGTTGGCAAACCAGCTGAAAGGTGCATGACTGCCACCTACTGCATGCATGTCACTAAAGGTTGCTTCTGTGTTCATGTAACTTTATTTTAATTGCAGCCTTTGAGATTTGAAAATTACTTTCTGTCACATTTGCGATGTCGGTTTAAATACGATTAGTTGTTCAGCCCTAGCCTCGACTTGATTAAGGGGTTGCATTTTATTGTTCCTTCTAAGAAATGAAACCATTTCACTTGCAGCAGTAATTATACGAGCGTCTGGGTGGTTTAATGTTCTGACTGTCCTCTCTGATACGTTTTTCGATAAAGTCATTAGGGTTTAAATTACTTTCTGCAGCTGCATTATAGACTCATTATCAGTGATGCATTTGGCCAGCATATTTTACTCTCTTCCATGGTTATTATACAGTTACAAAGGACATCAGCACATCTTTAAAACATGTTGTAATACCTTCCTCAGCTTAATTGCATAATAGATCATTTTTGATGTCTATCGTAGGTCACCTTTGCAGTATTATTAGCCAAACGGCCTTGATTTTACTCGTGTGTATCTCAGCTGCCAGACTTAACTAAAACAGCTCCTGCTATGTGTTTTGGCACCCTGATTAATTTGCAGAACAGCTCTGTTGTTTCAAGAATAATAATACAAGTTTTGTTCTCCTTATGGTAATTTTGCCCTTCTGAAATGCCAACGTTTACATATTCTTAATTGAGAATAAAACTACACTTTGCATAGCGCTCATGTTGATGTGTCAAAATCTGGTTTAACTGTTTAAACACATCTCACAGTAAGTTAAGCTGAATGAAAAGGTAATGATGTTTTACTGAACTGTGAACTCATATGGCTCGTCATCATCTTCTTACAGGCTCGAAACTTTGTGGCACGATGAGCTGAAACGACGAGGAAAAGAGGGCGCATCCCTGACCAGAGTCTTCTGGAGGTTCTGCCAGACCCGCATGTTGGTGGCCATCTTTTCTCTCCTCCTTACGATGGTGGCAGGCTTCGTTGGACCTGTGAGTGTCGTCCAAATCCTGCTCTTCCTTTTTTCTTTAAATCCTTATTCAGCTGGTAATGCCAACATGTCTGTGTACGGTCACTGGCTCAGAGTCTGAAGTCTGAAGTTTCCACTCTTGAAATCATATAGTCCAGTTTCATAAAACCAAACTGGGAGATTACAAAGCCTTGGTTGGTGCAGCAGATACAGATACGGTTGATTGTCTTGTTTGTACTCGTTCATGCTTTTCTGTGCTGCTTCATGTTTGATCTGCCAAATAATGCCGAGATAAGGGAAACAAATTGGAAATATTCTCCATAACAGATCTTTGGAAACATGTACCATCAATTATCAGTCACTTCTTAAAGTCAGGGTTGGTTGTCACTGAAAACTAGCATGAATTTGAACGTAGCATCTCCTCAGGACTCCGTTTAGCCCCCACCCTCCACACTTTTAGCTCCCCCAAAATGACGCCTCACTCACATGCACAAACACCACTGATTCTCAATCATATAAAAGTGACTGATTCCAAACCACAGACTCAAACCGGTCCTCAGCACATCTTTTTTGTTAGCTCTATGTTACCAGTAATCCGTTTTATAAAACACATTAAGCATTGATCATTGACATCAGGAAATAAAGATAATTTTAACCAGAATACAAAAAAAGTCTATCTGAATCTAATTACCAACCCTGCCTTTAAGAAATACAAACTTTTTTTACTTCCTCAGATTCTCCGAAATGATATATTTTCCAAAACATATAGCACATAACCATAGGGCGGGACAATTAATTGAATTTTGATCGTGATTTCGTTTTTGGCTTCTATAAAAAAACTATAAAAACCTTTTTTTGTTTTTAAAAAAGGTTTTTGAAAAGACTTCAAAGAGTATTTTTGGGTGGTGTTTGTGGCTGTTATTTGTGTGTTTTGCATGTTGCAAATTTTGCAAGTTTTACAGGAGTGCATGTAGATAGGGTAATTATTTTTATTTATTGTTTTTATTGGTATTATTAATTTTTTTATTATTATTGTACTAGTTATTTCATTTTGATTTTCTTGTAAGTTGTTGCTGAACAAGTACTCAAGTTTTATTAATTCTGATTTCAGCATCAATCAAAATAATCATGATTATTATTTTTGGCATAATCGTCCAGCTCTACATAACCATCAGTAATTCAGAGCTGAAGTAGACAAAGTGGTGTACAGATTGTTTACATGCAGAATGTTAATACGCAGAGACGGCTCAAAAAATGCTCAGATTTCTACATTTGGATTTCCTTCAATAAGAGAACTGAACAGAGCCATATTTAGATCTAAAGTGACCGGTTTTACTTCTTGTACTCAGTGAGAGGAATAAGCATGTCGACATAATCAGGAGCGGGATGGCTCACAATGGTCAGGCTCAGAGACTTGCAGCTGCAGAAAACACACCATGAAGGCTGAGGTATTGCTGGTGTGAAGATATACTGGTTTGTCAACTTTGGTGTAATCTGTCCACAAACTTTGTGTCTGTGTTGTTGTTGGTGGAGAGTATTGAAACATGCTTTACGCGGCACCGCCCAGGCAGCCGAGAGCCTTCTCTAATCATTACTTTAAACCAACTGTAATGTAACAAAGTCTGAAATATTCACTTCCTGGTTCAGTCCCAGCTTTCCCTAAGTTGTTTATTTTCCTGCGATGTTATGTGTTGGCTCTGTGCTTGTTACTAACAACCGCTAATAGCATTAACTGGATTTAGTTCTTACACACACACACACACACACACGTGTCTCACATTTCCAGCTCATTGAAAACTTTCACGGAGGGAGTTGGGCGGGAGTCGATCTCCTTGCACATATTTGATTCACTGAAAAATAATCTTTAATTTCATCCCCATCAGGCCTACAAACATCACTCTTTACTGTTTTTCAGATTATCTGGAATCTTGTGATTCCAGATAAATTATCCTTTTTATCTCCTCTGTATTCCTCCTCATGTTTTCTCTCTCTTTCATGCTGCTCTGTTATAATAACTCCGCCGTCCTTCTTCAGGCGCTCATGGTGCGTTCCCTGCTGGAGTATTCCCAGACCCCCGAGAGCCACGTACTGTACGGCCTGTCCCTGGTAGCCGGGATCTTCCTCATGGAGTTGATGCGATCCTGGTCTCTGGCGCTAATGTGGGCTGTCAACTACCGCACTGCAGCACGCCTCAGAGGGGCAGCGCTCACTTATGCCTTTAATAAAATCCTACAGCTGCGCAGCACCAAAGATATCAGCCCAGGAGAGGTAAGGGATGCAGCCTCATCCCTGATTTCTGATGACCTTGCTAAGATCTTGGGAGAGGAGGCTGTGTAAGATTAGATAAAACAGACTAAGAGAAATTATTATTCAACACGTCAGCATCTAAACAAGGACAACTGTTTTGCTTTTATTGTCTAAAGAACTGAGGCTTTAGTATGTCTGCTGTCTCTTCCCAGCTGATCAACATATGCTCCAGTGACGGCCAGCGGCTGTATGAAGCAGTGTCGGTGGGCTGCCTGCTGGCCGGGGGCCCCTTGGTGGGGATCCTGGGTCTTTCCTACACTGCATTCTTCCTGGGCCCCACTGCTCTGATGGGGTCAACTTTTTTCATCCTGTTCTACCCTGTCATGGTACGTTTCTGGCTACAATATCTGAAACAGGAGAGCCAAGGGAAAAAATACGCAATAATACGCTTATTGAGCATTGTTTTTATTTATGTTTTACACAATGTCCCAACTTCACTGGAAGTGGGGCTGCATTAAAGCCAGTTCAACAACACACAAAGATACTCAAATCTCAATGTTTTAAATAAGTAACACCGACAGGAATTGAATAGAGATACACGTTTTAAGTTTAAGCAGATGTTGTGCAGCTGTGCCAAGACTTTTATAACTCAGGATGTAATAGTTGAGTCACTGTTTTTCCAAGTCAAGACTTTTTTATTTAGTTAGAGGAAGACATGAGTGCTTATTGCTTTAGCATCTCGGAAAAACACAACCAGCACATTTTAAAAGCATCATAACTCTTCAGCTGTCAATCCCCCGTCAAATATGTAGTTGTTATTTTCAAATTACACTCTGTCTAACTCAGAGCCTGACAGCCGGAGACCCTGCTGTTGATGTGAGAGGCATTTATCACTCTGCTCCCCCGGACAGCTCTGCGGCTCAGCTAATGTGATTGTGTCTGCTTTCATTTCCTCCTGTGCCACTTATTTCTCTTGTCATCATTTCCTCTCTGTTTCCCCGTCTGGACAGATGCTCGCATCGAGGCTGACGGCGTATTTCCGTAAGAAGTGTGTGTCAGTGACTGACCGGCGCGTGAGGCTGATGAACGAGATATTGGGCTGCATCAAGTTTATCAAGATGTATTGCTGGGAGGATGCGTTTGCACAGAACATTCACAGTGAGTGGCTGTCATCATGTCACGTCGATGCCCAAGGCAGCATGAGATGCTAACTTCATGCATTAAATGCTTTTATTAAGCTTTTAATTCCTATCTCATTTGGAGCAAAGGGTCACCTCATTTGAACACCTGTCACTGCTGCAAATTACTTCTTAATTGGTCAGTTTATCACCAGACATTAGACTTATCCTTTTCGTGAACTGGCAAGATAACCCTGACCTCATCTACATTTTCATTAGCTCGCTGCATTAAAGTATGTTCGTGTGTCGTCCTGTATAACAACGGCCGGTTTTAGTCCCTGAGCTTCAAGGTTAATTTTCCAGGTGTTTGGGGCTTTATGACACCGTCAGTGCCTGTCAGGGTGGCTCTACTTATCCATGAATTAGCGATGACTTTCTCTCATGAGGGCCTATACGTATTGAGTGGATAAGGATCATTTTCCCCTTTTAATCACGCTTTAAATTAGCCAGGCGGGGCTCATTCTTGCTGCTACCCCTTTGATTACCTCTTACAATCATTATTAATTGGCATTCAACTTAATGCCCAAAGAGTCCTGAGAGTTACAGTGTCATTCCCTTTAATTACCATTCTTGTTTAATTGACGATCACGTGGTTTTTTCGCCCTGAAGCGTGAAACGTTAGCTTTGTAATCCATGCAGAAACGCACATACCATCTGCAGCAACGTCCCATGGAGAGTAACATGAAGAAGGAGGGAGGTTTTTTTTTATATATCAAACAGAAAGCTGCTGGGGTTAAATCAGACATGCCAAGTCTGTTTCAGTGTTTGCACTCAGTGAACTTTGGGAACAAAGCAGCTAGCATGTGCATTGAGGAGATACAAATGTGGAAGTGTGTGTGTGTGTGTGTGTGTGTGTGTGTGTGTGTGTAGGGAGGGTTGTGCATCACACTTGGACAGATAACAAGGTTCAGCATGTTTTGAAGCCTCTTTCATACCATGTATGGATGCGGGGCCCCTTGTGCTGCCTCTGGTATCTATTTCTGTCCACGCTGTGTTTGCGGTGACGGACTCTTATGGTGCTGCTGATTGTACGTTCAGTGGAGGACTCCTCTGGGAGCCCTTGCTTTATTTTCTGTATGCATGTCTTTGCTCTCTCATCATCTCTCCCTCTCTCTTATCTCTTCAACAGAGGTGCGATCAGAAGAGAGGGGGATTTTGGAGAAGGCTGGTGTCGTCCAGAGCCTCACAGTGGGCGTGGCTCCCATAGTTGTTGTGATAGCAAGCGCGTGCACTTTTACCTTACATATGGCTCTGGGTTACGACCTCACTGCAGCTCAGGTATTTAAATTTGTAAACAGCTACAGGCTACTTTCAGTTTAAATTGTTTGGATTTACTGTGATTACTTTAAACACATTTTTTGCAAACCAATCATAACACATGCATTTTATTTATACCCCCTGGCCTCGTTTTTGGGTCTCTTCTAGAAAAATGACATACCCAAATTAAAAAGAGTATATCTCTGCATCTACAAGGTCTATCTGAATCATTCCGGTGTCATAATGAAGGAAACACTTGTAAAATGTGTTGGTATTTATGTCACTGGCTCAGAGTAATAACTCATGTAGTGTTTATGCCTTTTGTTGTGGAGCGACCTCAAAGTTGCCCACTTCAGGAACCGTAGGGTTTAAAGGGTTAAACGACTGTGGGTTTTGATTTTTCAGTTGGCCTCTGTGAAAAGCTGTTGAGATAAAGTCTGTTGACATTTGAGAAGCGTGTGTATCTCAATGCCAGTTGTAGCCACAGGTGAAATTAAATTTAAATAACCGTCTCTTCTCCACATCCTCCCTCAGGCTTTCACAGTGGTAGCAGTTTTCAATTCCATGACCTTTGCCCTTAAAGTAACGCCATTGGCTGTCAGGTCGCTGTCGGAGGGCGCTGTGGCCGTCAAAAGATTTCAGGTGAGGTCTTTTCATAAGCCAGATTTTAGAGTTGCATCATCTAAAAAGTTCAAACACAGGGTTTTAACCCCAGGGTGACACGTGTCAATCGCTCAGCAACACATACCACTTGTACAGCGACTTGTGTTGAACTTTCCTCAGTTCGTCAGCACATGTTTTGATTTTGTAGTGTACTTTTAATGCACTGGGGGGTGTGGGTTGTTGTTTGGGTGGAGCGTTCTGTCTAAAATCTTATTTTATTATTTTTCTGTTTATTAAGCACTTTGTGTTACCATTCTAGATGGTAACACAAAGTGTTTTATAAATAAAGTTTGATTGATTGATTGATTGTGCCAGCCCCTTTGCAACGTATGTCTATCGTTGAATGACATGTACAAGTAGCTCAAAGACTTTTGCAAATCACTCAGCGACAGATGCCATTTGTTAAGTGACTCGTGCTATTAACTCAAAGACTTGTGTCAATCCCTCAGCCATTCGCTCAGTGATTCGTGCCATTCGCTCAGTGACTCGTGCCATTACCTTAGTGACTCATGCCATTAGCTTAGTGACTTGTGCCATTTGCTCCTTGACTCATGCCATTTGCTCCTTGACTTGTGCCATTCGCTCAGTGACTTGTGCCATTTGCTCCTTGACTTGTGCCATTCGCTCAGTGACTAGTGCCATTTGCTCCTTGACTTGTGCAAATCACTCAGCGACAGATGCCATTTGCTCCTTGACTTGTGCAAATCACTCAGCGACAGATGCCATTTGCTCCTTGACTTGTGCCATTCGCTCAGTGACTTGTGCCATACGCTCAGTGACTCGTGCCATTCGCTCAGTGACTCGTGCCATTCGCTCAGTGACTCGTGCCATTCGCTCAGTGACTCGTGCCATTCGCTCAGTGACTCGTGCCATTCGCTCAGTGACTTGTTGTAATCACCCAGCGACACGACAGTTTCTCAGGGACTCATTGCCTTTCACACAGTAGCTTGTGCTAGTAGCTCAGCGGCTTGTGCCAAATTTCAGCAACGTATACCTATCCCTCAGCACCACTTGTCAGTTGCTCATCAACTTGTGTTGTTTGCTCAGCTACACATTTTGACTGCTGCATTATCCTGACAAACAAAGCAAACGCCAGATTAATTAACTTGGTCCAGCAGGTTTTACAAGAGTCAGAGAAAATTAAAATGTTCTCTTTCTTAAAACAGACCTGTGCACACCACACACTGTCATTACAGACATAGTGTATTTCACAAACATGGTAAAAGTCACATATCAGTGAGAAGCAGTAAGCAAACACTCCCCCAAGGAAGTACCAAATGGCATTACTCCTTATGCAGTATATAAGAAAAGAACGGAATGTGCTCTATATTAACCACAGGAGTTAAGGTTTACACAGCTGCAAACATTATATGACACATATCAACTCCATGTGTGTTCAGTCTGTTCATTTAACAACAGCAAAGAAAGAGACCCAGAGATTCATCTCATACATGCTTTAGATGAAATAACAACCAAGTCTCACTTTAAATATTTGCCTGTTAATAACCGATAATCTAGAATGAGATTATCAGAGCCAGAATTGTTTATTTCTAAATGCTATTTCTCAGTATTCAGGGTCGGGTTGAACACAAATCCGATTTTTGCACATAGACCGAAAGCCCCTGTGATGACGCAACACTGCCTGCAAAGTTTAGCAGTGAGAAGCAAGATTTACCCTTTTTCTGAACCAAAGGATTTCTTGGATTTATTTTGTATAAATGGTGGACACTGGAGACAGAAAACAGAGGTCAGAGCTGAAGAAAGCTAAACAAGAGAGTGAGATTACGGTCTAAAATGCAGGTTAAGCTGTTTGTGATAATGTGCACTTATGCGTCCACAGAGGCTCTTCATGATGGAAGACAGAGAGGTCATCTTGGTCAAAATGGACAACCCCTGCAATGCAGTGGAATTTCAAGACGCCACACTAGCTTGGGAAAGAGCTCGTACCCCCGCTGCAAAGCCCAGCCAGCTGCCCAAGAAAGGAAGAGGCATGAGGCGTGTTCTCCGCAGGGAAAAGCTCAGCCTATATATCTCCACCGACGATGGCAAAGGAAACAAGGAAAGTCCCACAGCGCAAAGTCTCCTCACGAATATGGAGCAGGAGAGTCCACAAAGCACCATCTCCTCCACTCAGAGCATACGACCACCGCTGCACAAGACTCTGCACCGCATCGACCTGCGAATCAAGACGGTAAAAACAGACACACATGCATTAAGAGGATCAGAGGGTTTTATTCAAGGTGTTTTATGTAATCCCCATACACTTCTGTTTTATGCTTGTTAGGGTTCACTGGTTGGAATATGCGGAGGTGTTGGTAGTGGAAAAAGCTCTCTTCTGTCTGCTCTGCTGGGTCAGGTGAGATTTAACAGAGATGCTCGACTCAGTTCAAGCTGTCTCCTCATGCAGCACAGATATATCTCATAGCAACAAAGATAAATAATCAACTGCGATTTAAAGACGCAGTAATTCAAGTGAGTTTCACTTTGTGTTGTTGTGTTGCAGATGACCCTGTTAGAAGGAAATGTCGCTGCTAGTGGCGGCTTTGCTTATGTGTCACAACAAGCCTGGATCCTGAATCACTCGCTGAAGGAGAACATCCTTTTTGGAAATGAGTTTGACCGAGACAGGTAAGATCAAAAACCACATGGTTAGTAAATTATGGTGGATTAATTGGAGGTAAATTTGGCCCCGATTTAAAAGCCCTCCATTCTTATTTTTTCCTCATTAGATATGATACTGTCCTGGAGGCCTGCTGTCTTCTTCCAGATCTTGCAGAGCTTCCATATGGAGACATGACTGAGGTACCTGCTGCTATGGTCTGCACTCAAATGCCTATCAGGGGTGTCCAAGCTTTTTACCAAGAGGGCCACATTTAAATTTTGTGAAAATGATAAAGCACCAGAGGCTCTTACTGACGTATTTATTAACTCTCCAAGTAACACATGATTATCTATTAGATAACTATTACTTTGAGTGATTTCTCCAAAAAATCTGTCACTTAACCTCCTTGTTCCATCATCACGGACTGATGAAATCAAAGCTCACCTGTCCCTCAGGTGTCTCTTTATACCAGATAATAAGTGGTCAGTTTTCTGCAGTGTTACGTGCTGCATAAACAAGGAAAATGTTCTCCATTAGGGGGCGATGTGGGTAAAATATGTCAGGATGTTTTTATGGCAGGATCATATGACAGAGGATTAGGGCCATGTTTAAAAGAAAACAGTAAATTTACAAGAATAAAGTAATAGATTTATAAAAAATGAAGTAATGTATTTATGAGAAAAAAGTCATAGATTTACGAGAATAAAGTCTTAAATTTACAAGAATGAAGTCAGAAATTCTGAGAAATATTTGTTATCCTGCATTCTGAACTATTTTTTGCTCCATTTTTTTTATAACTCTAATCTAGTCTTGTGTTTTTTCTGTCATTTTTAACTGTTAGAGTTGTTGAGTTTCTCCTGAATATACAGAGCTTTAGCTCCATACAAGCAACATATGAACGTTCTTTTACCAAAAAGTTTACGTAACTGATGCTTTGCTAATCAGTGCAACTAAAATCTCTTCAGATAGGAGAGAGAGGAGCCAATCTGAGTGGAGGGCAGCGTCAGAGAGTCAGCCTTGCTCGTGCTCTCTACAGTAAGCGGCCCATACTTCTCCTGGATGATCCTCTCAGCGCTGTCGACGCTTGCGTGGGCTCCCACGTCTTCCATAAAGCTATTAAAGGCATCGCCAAAGACAAGACGGTGCTCTTCGTAACCCACCAGCTTCAGGTAAGGAACCAACCTCAGGGTTAATGACCAGAAGAGAGAAAGTTTAGACCTTTTAATGTCCGCAGAGTGGCTGACTCTGTTATTTGTCTCGTTTCCTCTCAGTATCTCTCTGAGTGCGACAACATCATTCTCATGAAGGATGGACAGATTTCTGAGTGTGGCACCCATCCTCAGTTAATGGCCAAAGAGCGTGACTATGCAACTCTGTTCAACAGCATGCAACAAGAGGTAAGCCAGAGTAGTGTTGTCACTTGTCACGATACCAAAATTATGATTGGACACAATACCTGCATAAAATATTTCGATACCGATAATGAAACGATATCGTGGTAAAACCTAAAACATCAGTAAAATAAATAGAATAAAAGGTGACAGAACATGTAACTTAGAAATGTTAGTATTTTATTAAACAGGAAATTAAAAAAATTGTATTCTCTTGTTAAATTAAAGAATGTACTTTTAACACCAACGCAACAAGTTTTTGTTTGCACAGATTCTCCAGTGTAAAAGAGGGGTAGGGGGTAGGAAGATTTGTATGTTGTGCTAATATTTCAGTTCTTACACATTTCAGTTTTATAGATTATATGTAGAATCAAGTCCTGGAAGGAACCTGAGCTCATTTATTATTCTCAAATCCAGTATAAAAACCAGAAAATGTAGAGGCTAGAGGTTAATTGAGTCATTTGTTTGTGGTCAGCTTTAAAGCAATGTTGTACATTAATGAGCAGGTAAAATAAACCTGCCAGACTTAAAGTGAACATCCGTTTATTATTTTCATGCTCCACAACCTGAGGTTCAGCCCACACTGTACGTGCTGAAACACTGAAAAAAACACACATTTAATAAGAATATACTTGTATTTCATAGTTAAAGTTATAAAAGCACTTGTCACTTATTTGAATGGTGTAAACACCACACAGCTCTGTGACTGAGGGCTGCGTGTGTTCGACGCAGCTCAGGTGTTTACGGCGCAGATTATTTGCCGTTTTAAATGCAAACAGCGGTGAACTAGTTTGATTATCACAAAGTAATTTACTGAAAGTCACACTTGCTAACCTGTCGCTCTTTGAGCTCTTTAAGGAGGTGAGGATGCTGAACGGCGAGGCGCTTCGTCGTGTGACTAACGGCTCGCGCCGACTGTCGGTAGCGAGCTTCACAGACGGGCATTGATACGACTAACGGCTCGCGCCGACTGTCGGCTTCGTAAACTAAATAATGCTAAATTTAGCTTCGTGCATCAGCTTTTTCGACAAGCTACTTCCGGTTTACGGGAGCCCAAAAACTTGTAGCCATACCTGTGCGTCACTGGTACATCATTAAACTCCACAACAACGAAAAAGCAAGGAAACTTCTGGACACTATAGAATAATACGATCTTCAAGAAAAGCCCTAATACCTTTTTTATTTATATATTAATTTAGTTTTATGTATAAAATGTTTACTTGCTGTATTTATTGGTTTATTTAATTTATTTAATTTATTTATTTAAATTTATTTATTTATTTATTTATTTATTTATTTATTTATTCATTCTTTTTTGCCATTTAATTTGATTGGATTGACTGTATACCTGTGCCTTAGGTTCATATTTTTATGAAAGATCTCAATGCCACTTTGTTTGTATTTACAACTTTGTTAATAAAAATAAAACACAACTGGCTGCAGGCTCACACGCTGCATGACTTAAAATGGTTCAGTTTTAAAACTAAACGACAAAAAAGGAAAACCCTGAGAGTATTGATACTTACAACACGTGGTATTCTTTACTTTTTGAAAACTGGGTAGCATGATACTTTCTCAGTATCGTTATACGGTGCAACCCTAAGCCAGACGCACACAAGGCGCCAGGCCAGCTCATTTGAATAAGGCATCTTTACCCCTTCTACACAATAGCAGTGAGCTTTACAGGCTGAATAATTCATCAGCCCTTGGGAGAAGGCCCAATGGCTCGGAAATGTTAATGCATACATGGCCTTTCATTATTTATGCGTGCATTGATTTACTGGTGGGCTGCTGAACACCCTGTCAGATATCTCTGTTTAAATGCCTTGCAGGGCGTTGGTGCAGCTGCAGAGAGTTGTAGTGGGGAGTTTAAAAACTTTCTCCGTCTCTTTCTGTTCAGAATCAGGTTAAGGAGAACTTAAAAAACAAGCAGAAGAGCGCGGGCACAGAAAATGCTGTCAGTGCTGTTGATGTCGCCAAGGTTGGACCCAAAGTGGAGGGTACCAAAGGAAGTAAGAGGCTCCACATCTCAAATGAAGGTTTAACAATTCGTCTCTGCAAAAAAGAGTTCACAAGTAACTTCTGCGCTGTTCTCATCTTTTATTCAGAGCAACTGATGAAAGCCGAGGAGAAAGGCTCTGGAGCAGTCGCCTGGTCTGTGTACGGTGCCTACATCAAAGCAGCAGGAGGTCCAATAGTATTCATCGCAAATACCTTTCTCTTCCTGGCTACCACCGGCAGCATAGCCTTTAGCAACTGGTGGCTGAGCCACTGGATCAGGCAGGGCAGTGGGGTGAGTTAAGAGATGATCCTCCTTTATGATAACAGGAGCTCTTTTTAGTGTGTTTGCCTCTCGGCAGAGATATAACTGCTCTTCTTCAGTGAGTTGTTGGAGCTGGCTGAGCATTCATTTAAACGTGCATGATTAAAAAAGTAACGGCACCACGGCAAAGTTAATTAAAAACAAGCACGAGCAGTGAAGAAACAGATGTGCAGTAAAGGAGGCGCGCGCTGGCTGGCCTGGAATAGTAAACAGCATCCAGCTGACTGACTCTGCTGTGCTTTTTTGTGTGCCAAAGTGTGCTTTTCTCAGTTTAATGAGAGGCAAAATTCATCCGCATCAGGGGAAGGGTTTGATTTTTCTCTCCGTGTTTGTAATTTGTGTGCTCCATCTGCCCTCAGAACACATCATTAATCTCAGTGAATGAGACAATGTCGAGCAACAGCATGAGACTCAACCCGCACATCCAGTATTATTCTGCCGTTTACATCGGATCCATGGGAGCTGCTTTACTCCTGAAGACAATGAGAGGCCTCGTGTTCGTTAAGGTGAGCGTCTGTTACCGTTTACCTCAGGGAACCCCGCTCTCTTACGAGCCCTGTGCTTCTTAATCTTAATGCACTCTAAAAAGCTTCGGTGGCGTTTTGCAGGAACATAAAACCTGGATGTATGAGTGCTGTACAGTCAGGCAGTGACCCTGCCTAATTGTCTTTATCGTCATTTGTTCATGCTTTCATGGTTTTGTGCTATAATTGAAAATGCCTGCGGGCCAAATCCATTTATCTGTCCTCAGCCTTGTCGCACAGCTTTTAAGCCACTGCACATGTGTGTGTCTCTGAGTGTGTGTGTGTGTGTGTGTGTGTGCCCCTTTGGCTCCTCATTTTTAGAGCTAACCCATCCTGACACTGCATCGCAGAGGTCAGGTCCCCACGTTCATGTGTTGCCACTTGAAATTGCTAATTTTCTCAAAGATGGCTTATCTTTTTTTTTTTTTCTACCCCTCGCTGTGAGGAGATCTCCGGGAGTGTTGAATTTTACATAAATAGAATTAATTTGTCCTCTGCTGCCACATGTAATTTCTGTTCAGTTTGGTAATGTCTCTCGCTCATTAGGTCATAACCTTTATGTCAGCCTTCCAGAAACTCATTATAAAATGAAGTTTTGACAGCTTGTGTGAAAAGGAAAAAACAGCGACCCTCGGTGCAGCAAGTGGTCAAGTAGCATTCAGAGCTCTGCAGGCAACAGTTTTTGGCCGTCGTGTGTTTGTGCATGAGAACACTGTGTGTTTACCCGAGCTTTGACTCTTTCCGTATGTTCCTCCGAGTTGTTTGTTTACATGTGTCAGATCTCGTGTTCAAACATGGCTGTCGTTTGTGTTGACAGTCCACGGTGAAGGCTGCCTCCGTGCTCCACGACAAGCTGTTCCAGAGGCTCCTGCTCAGCCCCATGCACCTCTT
This sequence comes from Labroides dimidiatus, assembly GCA_030710495.1. Lineage (NCBI taxonomy): Eukaryota > Metazoa > Chordata > Actinopteri > Labriformes > Labridae > Labroides > Labroides dimidiatus. Next base: position 6,317,760 of record CM061150.1, on the reverse strand, counting down.
CGACACAACACCTCTGGGCCGCATCCTGACCCGCTTCTCCAGGGACATGGACGAGGGTGAGGCCTGATATGTGTTGACTGAGAATCTTTCCCCCAAGAGAGCTCTCAGTTGGTGAAGTCAACACGTTTGACAAGGTGTAGCGCTGAGAAACAGAGCGGTTACACATGGAGTCTTTCGCCTGAGGAAGTGGCTTTGCGTTATCCTCTCCACGACTGTCTTTGCTTGACGAGTTGATTTGTGGCATGCTGCTGTTGATTTTTTCTGAACGGATGCTTTTTTTGTTTCTCAGAGTTCTGCTTTTTTCATAGGCTCCATTGTGGCTCCTTTTCTCGTTTAGGAGGAAAAGAACACTTTGGGTGCACAAAGAGAAAGTTTTCTTCAGAGACAGAGACAGATCGAAACCACACTGTGCATCTGATGGAAAGCATCTCTCTCTCTCTCTCTCTCTCTCTCTCTCTCTCTCTCTCTCTCTCTCTCTCTCTTTCTCCCTCTACAGTTGACGTTCGACTCACCATGCAAGCTGAAATGCTGCTGCAGAATTTGACTCTGGTGCTGTTTTGTCTGGGGATGGTGGGCATCGTCTTCCCCTGGTTTCTGATCTCTATCTTTCCACTGGGAGCCTTCCTCTGCGTTGTCAACCACGTCTCAAGGTTCGACTATTTTCTCTCTTTCAGCACTGAGAGGATAGTTTGCACATCGCACCTTTCCTCCCAAACTACAAATAAGCAAAGAGTGCTTTTATCTCTTATGGAAACCTGTCACTGAAAGGGAGCTGACGGATGCACGCAGGCTTTTAGTCTAACATATGTCGATTAACAGTTTCCTGCAGACACGGAGCAATTATAACAATCTGGCTTTACCAAATATTATTAAATGAATTGCTACTACACGAGGGCAGATGGAAAGGCTTTCAACGCCAGCAAATAACTGGAGCCGACCAACAAAGAGGAGACGTATGACTCCTGTAACCTAATAAATTAGCTCAAGGCAAGCTGGTTCGGGAGAAACAATTTTTAACAGACGAGAAAACACTTCGGACCGGGAGATAATTTGGTTATATTTCTGAAAACAATCTGAACACAAATCCAATCCAACCTGGATTTCACTTTCCGGGCCGCTGCGAGCACAATGAATAAACAGAAAATACTCAAACCAAAAACAAATAAAAGGCGTCCATAAGTCCCGGTAACCCACACAAAGTGAATCCACCGTAATCCACAGGTTGAAGAGAGTCCAGTCTCAGTTCATCTCAGTTTAAATCCAAAGGAAAGAACGTAAAAGGAAAACAAAGGAGGGCGCACACCTGAGGTAGACTCTCCTGTTTTGAAATCCACCTCAAGCGTCTCCAACACGGGTTTGAAGCTCATGAATTCGTCCTGACCAACTTGCATAAAATAATCCTGTTTCAGGGGTGTAAATAATCCACCATGGTCTGCCAGATCTGCAGACGCCACTCTTTGCCATTGTGCACCTTGACTTTCTTTTTTCCCCCCACAGGTGAGTTCCCTCCCACCTCACATCAAAATCTGTGGGAGTGGGTGCTCACTAAATAATACATGGGATGACAAACAATGACATAAACAATAACAAAATCCATACTACAAGAAAAACCCTGTTTATTTGTTGTTGCTTTTTATTTATTTAAACAATACAAGTGATAAAAAAACAGAAAAAAAAACAGAATAAATAACAAGACACAGCATAAGAAATCTCCTTTTTCCCCTTCTTCTCTAATATTGCTTCACTCTTAAAATGTGTTACATTTTATTGTCAACTTGCATCTAAACCTTCAATTTTCTTTCTGCCTTCTTGCCTTTTTTGAAAAGATTTTTTCCATTAAAATAAAATTGGGACAAACTGAGACCTCTTTGTTACAATGAGTCTGAAAATGAGAGGGAAACACATTTCAAGCCAACACCTTAAGCTTCAGTTTAATGTAGGAATGACTACTGAGAGAGGTTTTGATGATGAGCAATCCACTCTGCAGTAAATTGTAACAACCAACCCTGTTCTCCCCCACACACAGACCAAAACAAATGTACTTCATGTTCATTTTTGTCTTTCTCTGTCTTGTTATTAAAAAACTCAAAGCATGAAATAACAAAAACACACACCAAGAACTTTAAATTATCGTGCAATGACACAAACGTTTGAGGAGCACTCTGCTTGAGCTCACTGCCCTGTCATTATTTATTTTTTGCACCAATTGTGCAGCAAATGTGACTCAACTGAGGGGAAAAACAACTCGCTGGGGTTTTTGGGAAATAACCGCAGTATCTTCTTAGTTCCTCTAAGAGAAAACAACAAACGATGTGTTATTGTCTCCACTGGTATCAATCAGAAAGTGTAAATGCAAAGACAGTAACAGGACTTTTGGAGGCGTTTCGAGATCACTTAAATGATAATTGTGCTCACATGTCACACATGTGACCCCCCCCCCCCCCCTTTCTCATATAATTTCTGTCTCTAGATGAACCTTAAATCAGGGGTCTGTTACTTTTTACTGTCAAAGGAGCCATTTGGCCTCATGTCATCTAGATTAAAGTCATTCTGGAGCCACAAAATCTACTTTACTGTCACAGCAATGTGACAATATGGTGTGTAAAATTTTATACATGATTAAAATATATTAAATAAACATCTAAACAAGAAGTTTTTTGAATTTCTGAAAAAGAAAACTTGAATTTGATAACATATGTTCATATTGTCGCTCAACTCATCATTCTCATCATATCAAGCATATATATTAAGCCGGCACGTTGGCTGTAGTTAGTTTTTTTGTTTTCCAGATTTGTCTTTTTGTTGATTTCGTTCTCCTACCAGGGGTGTAAAACTTGAGGTTGGCTACAGTTGAAAGGAAAGTTGGTGGGCTGTTGATGAGAGAGGTGGCAGGCTTTATTTCAAGACGTGATGCATATTTAGTTCAACATTATCATAAGTTCTCTTGCGAAGGGTGGGGTGTCCCCTCCCTGTGCGTAGAGCTGACCAGACAACACAGTTCTTTCCAGTTTTGTTGGTCTTATGCCAGCCCTGCATCCTCCACAGTAACTCTGTGTTGTATGAGGTCACCTGCAATGATGTATAGCCAGCAGCTGCGGGGCTTGCCTCGTGGTTATTTTCATCCAGCAGCCTTGGGGTCAGATTGGAGAATGGCTCTAGTTGGGTGGTCAGGGGGAAGGCGGAGGACATGGCTGAACCAGCTGAACCATCGATGGTCCCGAGAGCCCGACTGTCAAAGCCGTCAATACTTGCAGCCAGAGTCTTATTCAAGGGCCATGTTTCCGACCCATAAAGTAGGATCGACAGTATCGCCAAGTTGTAACAAAAATGTTAAATCATGATACCCTCTGTCAGAAAAATAAAATCGTCAATAATGGGTTTTTTTTTTAAAGCTACAGGGAGCCACTGCGAAGGATTCAAAGAGCCGCAGGTTGCAGACCCCTGCCTGCACTCTTTTGATTTCTGTTGTCAGTTCTGAATCCAGACTGTCTTTGGAGGGATCATTTTAATTACAAATATCTACATGAACTTTTCAGAGGCTCTAGGCAGAGGCTCTACTGTGGAAGGATTTAGCTCTAAAGACAACCAAAGGAAAGAGATGGCTCTCGTCTGTAGTGATCACCCTGAGCAACACGCTAAAAGATTAAAAAGCGGCATCTTTCAAAGCCGTGACATCCCAGAATATACATTTTACATCAAACTGGATCTCCCACTGAAATTATCGGCTTCTAAAGCCGTCTTTATTGAAGTCCAAAATGAAACGCCCAGAGCATAAACATGTTTGTCTGGATCACAGCCCTGAAGCAAGGAAGTGTCATGTTCTTTCCGTCTCTCTCTCTCTATCCGTCTTTCTCTCTCTTCGTCTCTCTCTCCTTGACTTTTTATGAGAAAACCAAATGAATCATGGGAGAGTGTAATTCACAGGCACTGTCCATTCCAGGCCGCTGTCTGAAAGTAGAGAGAGGCAGAAACCTTTGTCAATAAAGCTCACTCGCTCGCTCACTCACACTGCCGCGTGGTTGGCAAGTCTGGCATCTCTCAGGCGGTCGGCTGTCTGGTTGTTGCTGTGAGAGGATGCTCAAACTATTACACAAAATGAATCAGACAGAGACTGAGCCGTCACATCTGCCTTTGTTGCTGCTTTGAAATGTTAACTTCAAACTTTAGTGCCTCTAATTAATGCGGAATACCTCCATAAAGATTCCTGTCGTGTCATACAGGATTTAATATTCTTTCTTCTCCAAACATACTTTGGCTCATTACAGGAACAATATGTTTTCCAATTCAGTTTAAATTATTCAAGAGGCTGCTTCTCATATGCTGGAATTGGTTTTCACACATTTTCTTTCCAATGAAGCACATATTAGTGGAGGTTTTTCCATTTCTGGTGCTGAAAACATGTCTAATGAGAAATTGCACAATCATTTTGGATTATATTAGTGTGTTAAAACTATGATTTGTGTGGATTCTTGTCTAGATTCTACTGACATTTGACATTTAATTATTTAACCACATATTGACTAAACCCTGATTTTATTATCTTAATCAGACACATAAAGTTTCTTTTATATTGAAGAATTTCCTCTTTTTTTTTTCCAGGGTTCTTATCCGTGAGCTGAAACGCCTGGAGAACATCAGCCAATCACCATTCACCTCTCATATCACCAGCAGTCTACAGGGGCTCTCCACAATTCACGCCTACGGAAGAGGGCCAGACTTCCGCCAAAGGTGAGCAGAGTGATGTCTGTCAGGAGATGGAGAGCATGAAAATTTAATTCCATCCAATCTCACCATCGTTTTTTTTTTCTTCTGTTCACTCCTAGGTTGGTAAATAAACCAATCCCCATATACCAGAGTATTTCCCCTGGTGGTGCTCTTGTATCCTCTATCGCTGAAACAGGCTCATCTCTCTCTCTCTCTCTCTCTCTCTCTCTCTCTCTCTCTCTCTCTCTCTCTCTCTCTCTTCTTTCAGATATCAGGAATTACTTGACACCAACCAGGCCTCCAACTACCTCTTCAGTTGTGCCATGCGCTGGATGGCAGTCCGCCTGGACCTCATCAGCATCTCGCTTATCACTGCTGTAGCACTCCTCATCGTCCTCATGCACAATCAGATACCTCCAGCCTATGCAGGGCTTGCAATATCATATGCCGTGCAGGTTTGTAAACAACATGTGTTGTATCTCAGTGTGTATGGAGACGCCTTAGAGGCTTTAATATAAAGTACAGGCAGGATAAGTTATGTGAAATCAGGATGTATCAGCTACAAAAAAAGTTCTCCTTTAGTGTTTAAGATTTTAATTGTTTTAACATCAACTCGAAATCCAAGAAAAAACATCCCAAGAACTCTTAAGTACAGTTTAAATGCCTTTATTTTATCAATATAGTCATGTTGACCATAAAAACACACTTCTATGTAAGCCCTGTCTGAATTGCTAATTTTGCTAACGGCACACTGAACGGGGGGTGAATTTTTTTCTAACTCGGCAGTTTAGACAATTATAGGATTGCCAGCTCGTCCAATCAGAGGCACAGCTCAGCTCACGTGATTGCGGGCGTCCTATGGCTGTTACTGTGGAGACTCACAGCCCGCCTCATTTCCAATATGGCCGTGCCGGCTGTTTTGCTTCAAAAATCCATTTCAAAAACAGACAGGTGACGTCACAGAGGCTACGTCCATTAATTATACAGTCTGTGATGTAATCATCAAGCCCTCATCAGGAAGACAAACAGATGCAAGAAAGCAGAAGATCCTTTAAAAATGGGTTCCCCCAATAACTACAGTATTTAGTACTAGGTGTGTCCCAATCCGACCTTGATATCAGATATCAGTCCGATATCTGCAAAAAAACAAGTATCTGATTATATAGGTCTACATCTAAAATCTATCTAGCAGCGTCTGGATCCAGCATGCAGGGCCCATGTGATCACAACAACAGCGTGTGCTAAGGTGCTAACAAAGCAGTAAGCAGTGGGAGTGATGTCGGCAGTGTGGCAGGATTTTTCGTTAAAGTCCCGAAAAGATGTTGCAGCTGAGTGCAAAACTTGTCGTGCATGAGTTTCCCGTGTTGGAACAGAACAATACATTTAAACTTTAAACATTTCTTGAAGAAGAGCTACAAATAAAGCTTAACGTTGCACCATTCCTGCTGATATTGTATTGGATTGATATTGGTATCGGCCTATACTCGAGCTGTAGTCTCGGTATTGTGTCAGAAGTGAAAAGGCTGTATCAGGACACTCCTATTCAGAAGTGTTCCCGACATAAAAACAGCTTTAGATTGACAAAATATGACATCTGACCAAACAAATAAAACTTCCTTTTGCAGAAGAATGAAGACTTTAATTCATATTGATAGCACATTAAGGGTTTTATGCTTCCGCTCTACTTGATTTGATATCATCAGTTGCCTTAGGGGGCCTGATGTTGTGGTGATTAATGTCACTCATGTCAGTTTTTCTGTGTGTTTGAGGTTTGCTTTTATCCTCTTGTGCGGAAAGCTATGGGGGAACCTCCACTGCAGCCTCATCCCTATTGTTTACATCATGACTTGAAGCATTAGAAGCACCCAAACTGTTTAGCTACAGTTAACGCACATTTTTGTCGCTTCCTCCCCCTTGTTTGTTCTCCAAACAGACTGTTGGACTGCCTTCAGCTAAATCATGCTAATACATGTTTTTCCAGTACTGCTGAGACTGCAAACACACAAAAAACAGAAACTTCCAGGGACCGATATGTCAATCTCCTGTAAAAATGCTGCAGATTAGCAAAATGAAGCATCATTATGCTAAATGATTACCATTTCATAGATCTTTCAATTTTATATTCATTATTTTTAAACAAGCAGAGAATCATTTCAGAAATTCTCTGTATCAGGCTGTTTTCCACTTGTTTATCTCATTTGTTGCAGAATTAAATACCAAATTGGTGCTTTTTAATTGGTGTGAAAGTATAAATGAGTCGATCTTCTTACTCTCTTTACTTTTCCTCCACCAGCTGACTGGATTGTTCCAGTTCACAGTGCGGCTCCTCACAGAGACTGAAGCTCGGTTTACATCAGTGGAGAGGATCAATCATTATATAAAGGTAAGATCATCGATCAGCACAGTGAGGGATGTGAAAGATGTGCTATTCAGGCATGTTGTTCATGCTCCTATAGGCTTGGGCAGCGAGCAGAAGAAGAAGAGGTCCATTAATGTGTGTTTTTATGTGCATGTGATTGTACATGTGCGGTGAACACGCCAGGAAGCAGATTGAAATGAAGTGTGTGGTGCCGTCACACTCCAGAGCACATGACACGACTTGTTTCACACAACAGCCATCAAACTGCAAAGATGGGAATATAGACTCAGCGTTTTCTGTTCAGTTTCAAGTTCAAGGAAAAGCTCCTGCACTCAAAATCACTGAGAATCAGTCAGGGGGGCTTGCACCTCCACAGAGATTAAGAGATTATCACCTGATAACATCACCTTGTCTAATCTCAGAATCTGGAGAGAGAGGCACCCAGACAGAGTCCTGAGGGAGGTGCTCCTGCCCCCTGCTGGCCTCAGCAGGGAAAAATCACCTTCAAGGATGTGGACATGCGTTATCGGGACGGTCTGCCACTCGTGCTTAAGAATCTGTCCTTCACTATCCTGCCTGGGGAGACCATCGGCATCGTGGGCCGCACAGGATCAGGTAGATAATTAACTCCCTCTTCAGCATGCATCAACAACCCTTTTCAACGTGCACACACATTTCTGCATCTTTTCTTTTCTCTGCAGGAAAGTCCTCTCTGGGTGTGGCTCTGTTCAGACTGGTGGAGCTCACCGGAGGCTCTATTGTCATTGATGGAATCAATATTTCACAGATTGGTCTGAGCGACCTGAGGAGCAAGCTAGCAATCATTCCCCAGGAGCCGGTGCTCTTCATCGGGACAGTCAGGTAATGAAACAGAGAGTTTCTTACATGTTTGTGCTTCAGCATTTTTCTGACTCACAAAATTGTAATATAAGCCTAATTTCAATGAAGGTGGGACGTTGTGTAAAACACAAGTATAAACAGAATACATTGATTTGCAAATCCTGTTTAACATATATTCAACTGAATACACTACAAAGACAAGATATTTATTGGTCAAACTGATAAACGTAATTTTTGCAAATATTCACTCATTTTGAATTTGATGCCTGCAACATGTTCCTAAAAAGCTGGGACAGGGTCATGTTTCCACTGTGTTCCATCACCTTTCCTTTTAACAACACTCAATAAGCGTTTGTGAACTGAGGACACTAATTGTTGAAGCTTTGGAGGTGGAATTCTTCACCATTCTTGATTGATGAACAACTTCAGTTGATCAACAGTCCGGGGTCTCTGTTGTTTCATTTTGTGCTTCATAATGCTCCACACATTTTCAATGGGAGACAGGTCTGGACTGCAGGCAGGCCAATCTAGTACCCGCACTCTTCTACTATGAAGCCATGCTGTTGTAACACGTGCAGAATGTGTCTTGGCATTGTCTTGCTGAAATAAGCAGGGACGTCCCTGAAAAAGACGTGGCTTGGATGGCAGTATATGTTGCTCCAAAACCTGTATGTACCTTTCAGCATTAATGGAGCCTTCACAGATGGTCAAGTTAGCCATGCCATGGGCACTAACACACCCCCATACCATCACAGATGCTGAGTTTTACACTTTGACCTGTTAAAAATCCGGATTGTCCTTTTCCTGTCCACCACATCCATGATTTCCAAAAACAATTTGAAATGTGGACTCGTCAGACCACAGCACACTTTTCCACTTTGTGTCAGTCCATCTCAGATGAGCTCGGGCCCAGAGAAGCCGGTGGTGTTTCTGGGTGTTGTTGATATATGTCTTTGTCTTTGCATGGTAGAGTTCGAACTTGCACTTGTAGATGTAGTGATGAACTGTGTTAACTGACAATGGTTTTCTGAAGTGTTCCTGAGCCCACGTGTTAATATCCTTTACACAATGACGTTGGTTTTTAATGCAGTGCTGCCTGAGGGGTCAAAGGTCACAGACATTCAATGTTGGTTTTCAGCCTTGCTGCTTACGTGCAGAGATTTCTCCAGATTCTCTGAATCTTTTGATGATATTATGGACTGTAGATGATGAAATCCATCAATTCTTTTCAATTGTACATTGAGAAACATTGTTCTTAAGCTGTTGGACTATTTGCTCACGCAGTTGTTCACAGAGTGATGAACCTCACCCCATCCTTGCTTTAGAATGACTGAGCCTTTCAGGGATGCTCCTTGTATACCCAATCATGACACTCACCTGTTTCCAATGAACCTGTTCACCTGTGGAATGTTCCAAACAGGTGTTTTTGGAGCATTCCTCAACTTTCTCAGTCTTTTGTTGACCCTGTCCCAGTTTTTTAGGAACGTGTTGCAGCCATCAAATTCAAAATTAGTGAATATTTGTAAAAAAGAACAAAGTTTATCAGTTTGAACAATAAATATCTTGTCTTTGTAGTGTATTTAATTGAATATAGGTTCAACAGGATTTACGTTTTACACAACGTCCCAACTTTATTGGAATTGGGGGTTGTAGTAGTGAAGAGGAGGAATCATCACTTTACCCTTACAGTAAGTGGAAAATCCCTGAGTGCTGAGTGTAACCATGTGGCTTCTGTCACGAGATTAACACAAAGTTTACTGCATGGTGCAGCAAATAGTCATGTGTTGCTGGTCAGTCTCAAAAAGAGTGTTTCTGCACTAAAACTCAGCAGAAGATATTCTGCATATGTTCCTGTTCTTTCAAAAAACAATATCACAGTATTTGTCTTCGCAAAAAGTTTTAGTTTCATAAGATATTTTCAGCCGTCTGGGTCCAGCATTAGTATAAATGTGAAGCAGCACTAATGGGAGATCTAAACAGGTGTTGAAAAGCCTCTAGGCAGGAGGAAATGAAAGGAAAAAAAAACAGTTCTGGAGCTTTCGACAGGCGAAATTGAATCAGAAATAAAACATCAGCCCTGTTTTTAAAAAGCAAGTGTTCAGTAGTTTTATGAATTTCGATTGCCTCAAGCAGGAATTGACCTTGATCAGCAGAGAGGGAGGAGGTGGTTTCAGAAAAACGCTGAAACTGTTATCTTTAATGTCATACAACCACAACATTTAATCCAGTTAATGGATTTTACAAGTTTATCTTCTCTCCAACAGGAGTAATTTAGACCCATGGGATCAATACTCGGATTCCCAGATATGGGAAGCTCTGGAGGAGACCCATATTAAAGAGATGGTGAGTGGAAAGATAGCTGAAACGGTTTCAGAAATGCATTTCTGGACTAGTAGAGACCACCCAGTGTGTCCTCGTGCCTTTTCCAGGTCAGCCAGCTGCCTCATTCGCTGCAATCAGAGGTGACTGAAAACGGGGAGAACTTCTCGGTGGGAGAACGACAGCTTCTCTGCGTGGCCAGAGCTCTCCTGAGAAGCAGCAAGGTGATGGTTTTGTGATACTGCTACTACAAATCTACATGTGCAACACTGTGCGGCATGTGTGATGCCAGCAGGGAATGTGATACTTTCCTCAGTCTTATCAAAGGGGAACAGACTTATATCATCGCCCTGTCAGCGTGCGTGTGGCTCTGCATGAGATAACACTGCCACCTAGTGGAGTGCATCTGAAAGGCCTCTTAAAATTATTACTGCATGCAAAAATGCAAAGAGTATGGTGGTAAAAATTGCGTAAGTGATTTTAATTTCTAAGCTGTAACATCCCTTAAAAGCCTGACCCACCAAAACCAGAAGATTCACTTTGACAAAATCCACTAAAAATATTGCTGTAACATTTTGTTTATGATATATTTTATAAATCATGTTTGACACATTGAGCGGTTTTGGCAACAGGACACTGATTTTAAAACATGGGTAACAGTTAAGATGTTATTCTGACGGCAAATCCTTGAAAATTAGCAATGATTGTCACACTACAAAAAACTGAAATCGAAGCGAGAGTTTTTGTCCGATTTTTAGTGAAAAAGATATTTTAGATTTAATCTGAGCCACGTTTACCTGACCTGTCCAGAAAAATGTTGTATGTCAAGTTATTTAAGACAAAAATGAGGTCTGGATTGCTTGTAACAAGTAAAACAAATCTACCAATGGCTTAAAGAAAAGTTTCTTGTACAAAGACATTATTTCAAGAAACTTGACAAGCAATTTTTTTTTTTTTTTTTTTACTTGTTACAAGCGATTCACACTTCATTTTTGGCTTTTGATATCTTGAAATAAGACGTTTCTGGACTTGTCAGTTGATTGTGGCTCATATCAAGTGTAATAAGGCAATTTTTACTGAAAATAAGACAAAGACACATTTAGATTAAAGTTCAGCTGCCCATCTCAGCTGGAATGATAATCCTCAGGGGATAGATTACACTTTTTTAAACCAGGTTTTTAAGGAAACTGTTTATCATGTTGATGAAAGTCATATATCAAATGTGATACACTCGGCAGTAAAGGCTTAAAATAGACAAAACAGTTCTTTGTCAGATAGTTTTATGCCCTGTCTCATATCTTCTTTATTTCAGATTCTAATATTAGATGAAGCAACAGCAGCCATCGACACAGAGACCGATCGTCTCATCCAGGAGACCATTTTCTCTGCGTTTGGCAGCTGCACCACCCTCATCATCGCCCACCGTCTCAACACCGTGATGAGCTGCAGCAGGGTCATGGTCCTGGACGGCGGACAGGTGTGTATAGAGGGCAATGTGACTGACTGCATGATTGCATGGTTCAGGCGTGTGGTAAAAAACTCAAATCCTGAGGTGAAACACCTCAATCGTACGGTGTAAGTGGGATTCTGTGAGGAACACAGGAACACACAAGCACACACACAACAATCTATACAGCAGGGGCCGTAACAACAGTCTAACTTTTAATTTGTGAAATAGGCTGCTTATAAAAGTAATTCAGGATTTAAGAAAGTTTTATTGGCATGAATGGAAAAACATTGTTGCTAAAGCACAACAATAAACAATTATATATTTACATAAATTGCGTATTATTAAGGGATTTGATTCAATGCTGTGAGATAAAATAAAGGTATATTTACATACAGTTCATATCAAGTAAATTAGATATATTATATTATAGTAATAATGGTCATGCATGTGAAATCTGGGAGTTCTCATCAACTTCTCTTACGTCATGGCAGAGTGTTACATGTTAAGCTATGTTTAGCTGTAAACTGGGAACCTGTAAACAGAGTTTGATCAGTTCAGCTTTTGCTCTTCTCTGATATGTTGAGTCTGTTGCTGTTACCTCCTATAGGAAAGTCTCTCTCACAGTTTGGTACAGAGGACAGGAGCTCAGTTTCTATTCCCCTGGAAAATAGTATTTACATATTCCCACTTCTCCGGGCTTTCATTCTTTCTTATCTTAAAGTAATTCATACTGACTCTCAGTCCCACATTTTCTCCTTCGAATGTCCAAATGTCCAAATGTTTTTATTCCAAGCCTCATGGGGTCATACCTTATGAAATAGCAGCAGGGTAATCTGTCTGTCACAGTAGATTTATTCAGTCATGGAAATAGTAGTAAAATGTGGACTAGGGGTGGGAGAAAAAAATCGATTTACACAAGTGATTTTGTTTTACGATTTTTAAATCGATTTTTTGTTCAGAAATCATTTTTTTCCCCCCGAATTTTAAATCCTTCATTTTATTCTTTGTTTATAAGCTGGGTTGGAAAAATAGTTACAGCTTTCTGCTGGCTTCCAGAGGGTGTGTGTGTTTGTGTGTGTGTGTGTGTGTGTGTGTGTGTGTGTATGTGAGGGGATTAGCTTTTACTATCACCCCTGTGCAGAAGTAATAGTAAACAAAAGAACACACTTAAAGTAAAACAAATAAAACATGGACAACATTACAAAAGCAGTTTATAAAAAAGTGAATTAAATGCTTTTTGAAGCCTCTTCTGTAAAACTGCATGGGGGTACTGTTTTTGCCAGAAAGAAGAAGTCATTGTATAATTTGGTACCCTGAAATCTCGATGAAAACTGACGCCTCCACGTGAGAAACTTTGGAAGGTGAAGATCAGAGGATTTACAAGTTGCATATGAACATAACTGTGAATTTGTTTTAAAGTTAGGTTTGAAATGCTGAGGAATATCTGCTTCACTTAAAAGTGATTTGTATATAAAAACACAATTTAAAAATATTAATGCCATAAAATAGTAAAAAACTTGAGTCTCTGAATAAAGGGGCAGCTGAAATGTGTGACTCTGATCTGGTTGTAATCCAAACGAATGGCTTCTGGAGGACCAAAATTTTGTAGCTGAAAAAATACTCCCCCAAACTATATCGCAATATGAAAGATAAGGATATATCAAGCTACTGTATAATATTTGTGGTGACAAGATGACTAACCCTCCTAACCCTGAGGGATCTCAACAGATTCAATTATAATTCTAGATAAATCTTTAGAGTATGTTTTTTTTTTACCACTGGAAATACTAACGTTAGATTTTTGTATATTCAAAGATAATTTGTTTAATCTGAACCATGTAGCTAAGGCAGATAAACCAGCATTAACATCATTTATCAGTGAACTTAAATTTAAACCAGAGAGAACGAGGGTTGCATCATCTGCAAACATTATTGGAGAAAAAATATAGAAACATTAGACAAATTGTTTATATAAATAAGAAATAATAATGGTCCAAGAATGGACCCTTGAGGGACCCCACAGAGTAATTTGGTGTTGTTTGAAGAGCAACCTTTAACGCAAACAAACTGACTTCTATCGGAAACAGTTATTTAACCATTTGAAAGCAACGTTGTGAAAACCAAGGTTTTTGAAATATCAATGGAAATACTGCAAGTGAATTCATTATTTTCAAGTGCAGAAGTAGCGGATGGAAAAGTCTGTGCCATCAATCAGGATACAGCTGTAGTTCCACCTATCCCCTCTCTCTGCCAAGTTTTGTGAAATTTTGCTCAAAAGAAAAAGGCCAAAAGGTCAGACTCATCGCTGTTAGACATCCAGCAGAGCAGAACCTCCAAAACTTGTCAGATATTTTAAGACACAACATGATTTGAATTCCAGCAGCTGAGTGTAAAGTACCCTGAGGGACCAATTAGCATTGGTTACAGAAACTTGTATCATCCACTGAAGAACAACAAGGCTGTCTGAGGACGTTATTTTCAAGAGATCAAAACTCATCTCATATGCTGTCTGCAAGATATGCTGATGTTTTAATATTTATAGAGAAAATTATATGCTACATTTTTTTATGCTGTCTTCACAAGTTTATGGAATGAGCTGAGCCGGATTTAAAATGCTGGTGCTGATCACTGTTCTGTCTTTTCCATTTCACAGGTTTTGGAGTTTGACTCCCCTGCTGCTCTGCTGGCAGATGAAAAATCAAGATTCAGAGCCATGATCGAAGCTTCAGAAAACCAAAGCAGATAAAAAAAAAAAAGAGGCACTGGAGCTGAATTCTGGAAGTGAGCACTGACACCACATTCTATTCAGGGGAAACACCTCAAGTGCACAGAAAAATAAAAACATTCAAATCCATCCTTCCATGATGTGAAAGTGTTGAGAAATGCAGTTTCTGCTCTCTGTAACAATATCTTTTTTTCCAAACCAAAGAACAAGGGACCGCACTTCCACATGAACACACAGAAAACCTAACTATGCAAACACAGATGTATCAGTCTCCTGCTCCCTGAGACACAGAAGTAATTCCCAGGAGGCATTGTGGCTTAGCTGTAAAGGACCAAGAGCAATGACTCCGACAATAGCACTTTATGTTCCATGTGGAAACATGGAAAGACGTGATACTTCCTCTTACTATGGAGGTCAGTGAATCAGTGAGCCTCTGATTTAGTTTAACTTGTTTTATTTCCTTATCTGAGACCTCACAGTGCAGGCCTTCATTGTATTAGCTGTCCAATTTCATGTTAGTCTTGATTATTCATCATAGTTTAACTGAAACGTCATTTATTAACCATTTCTGTCATGCTAACATTAGCTACAAATGTGTCAGTGTTTTCACATTTTATGCACCTAGAGTAACGTTGAAGTGCAGTAATTTCAGGAAATTATTGTTGATGCAATATGTGCCTAGAGCTGTAAACCTTTCAGGTCATTTAACGGAGTTAGCCATGTAAGCATGCTTTTTTTTTTTTTTTTAGCCTGCATGCAGATTCAGTGTTTTGGAGTGAGCTAATGATTCCTCTTGATCCAAATGCTGGAGTTTAAAATCTGCACATTTTTATACTGATGGTAATGTTTGTACTGTCAAAGTTCTGCCAGTGGTCAAAAAATTTAGAACCTGCAGTGAAGGTTAAAAAACTCATGGTACGAAATACGTGATGTGCAGCAGAGTTTAAAATGAGCAACATCAGGATGTGTCTTCAATGTTGTGTTTTTTCATAAAGCTGGGGATTGTAAACTTCTGCCTTATAATCAAGTATGTGCTGAACAATCATTAAGAGTGCAATATCTTTATATTGCATCATTTTTTTTTTCAAGTTTGCCTTTGTACACTTGAGATTTTAATGTTGCAATGGTCTTTTCTAAATGTTTAAATTTTATCTTTAAGATTTTTTTTTTCAATAAAAATGTTTTCTATACACTCTGATGTCCAGTGGTTTATTAATTCAAACTTAAAGCGACACTCCAAGTATTCTACATGTTGTTTTGTTGTTTAAAGGGCAGTGGAAGCACTACATGTACAAACAAGCAGTTTGAAACCTAATTTATTCCACACACCTGTTCTGCAGCTGTTAGCGTGCTGGAAGAAGCTCATTATCTGGCCTGCGGTTAACAAACAATACAAATTCCTTTGAAAGGTGGGAGAATAGCTGGAATTCTTGGAGCAACACAGGAATGAATGGGCAGTGTTTTATTTGTTTACTTGATTGACTGAAAAGCATGACGGTAACATCTCTCTTTGCAGAAGTCCATCAACAACTGGACTCAGCCTCAGTATTTAACTGATAAGGATTTCATATCAGGGAGCAAGCCACTTAACGTCCGTCTCTTCCTGTACAGGGTTCATTTTCTTAACAGTGCTGCAACAGGACATGCCTTTTAACTCGGCAGCCATTAATATTGTATGTGCCTTAATTGCATTTGCAGCCTGTTCGTTGAATTCTAGCTCTGATTTGTCTGAGATGGGCTCTTCTATGATAATTCCTTTTCCTTTTTTTGCCCCTGGTCACTACATACCTTGTAAAATAAATGTGACACAAACCACTTGAACAGCAAATAGAATAGAACTTTATTTGTCATTGCAACAAGTACAACGAAATTGCAAACAAGTACAACGAAATTGCAAATCTCACTCTGCGAACATGGTCCCAAGAACAGAATATAAAATTGCGCATAACTCAAGGGCCTGCAGAAAATGTGTTGTTGTAGGGTGATAATATATCACTGTCATTTTTCCTTTTTAATCTTACAAACTGCATTTTACCAGCTTTTCTTTGAATACTAAACCACTGTCATTTTCTCTCTTCCTCCCATTGCTTTTGCCACATTCCCTTTAATTTTGTTTTAATTATGCACCTTACTTCTGCTCTTCTGAAGTTAATCAATAGATCATTATGATCATAATATGTGGCCCCTTTTGCCATTTTTTTCTATAGTTCATTACCAGTAACACTTATGGGCTGGAACTCATAAAACAGCTGTAATCCTCATCATTTAAATTCTATTTGTGTTATGTCTATCCTGATGGCTGTCTGAATGACTGTACTGTTAACTTATTAGTCACAGGGTGTGTTGGTGGTGTGGTTTTGTTATGAAAATGGGTGTGGGGGTTAGAGGATGCCTCACTTGTTTTACCCACTGCTTTTATTTTGCAGTTGGGGGATGCAGTCTCGCGAGAAGTCGTCGTTGTGCTCAGGCTGCGGGAGGAGGAGGAGGAGGAAAGCTCTGGCTGTGATGCCGCTGGATGATGGCTGCTTTCGGGATCTTAAGTTACGAACACCGGCCATTGAAGCGGCCCAGGCTCGGTCCTCCGGACGTTTATCCACAAGACCCAAAGCAGAAAGAGGTCAGATTTGATTATGTTTCATCTAAAAGCCCAAATATCTCATTTCAAGAGGGATTCTTTGAGCCAAGAAGCTGTGCAAGCTAGCAGCAGCTAGCTTGTGTAGCTAGCTCTGTAGATGATTCGGGCCTAGCAATAACAATGAACTGAACCTAGTTGTCAGTCTGTTAGCTGCTCAGTTTACTTGGAGAACCAGTTCTTAGATACTAGAATTTTCTGAGTTTCAGTCGCCAGTCGTCTGGTGGACACTAGCATGGTTATATTTTGTGATAGGAAACAATATTCGTTTGCTTTATTAAATTATGCGTGACTGGTAATTGTTTGTTAGCTTGATGTTTTGGTCCATCGAGATAACGGTGGCTAAACCTGTAGGGCTAACCTTCACGTCCTGCAAGCTGAAATTAATGGTTAATTGCATATTTTAAAAATAGACCCCAGGTAATGCTCTTGGCTCCTGATCTGTTATTAGCCTGAGATAATCTTTTGGTGGTTGAAAAGCTGGCTGCTGTACCTGTAGGGTATTGTGTCAAGGATTCAGATTCAGACACAGGTATTTTGCCAAGTGGATTAACACATACAAGGCATTTGTTTGGTTGCTTTTGATGCCTAAATAACAGACAGAGAAGTTGAAGATAATCAGGTTTACTTAGGATCAGGGCGGTTGCGAAAATTAGTACAATGTTTGACTTAGTATTATTTCATTGCTGAAAATTGCGTTGCTATCACAGAAGCACTAGTTTGCACTTCTAATTGTCTTTTTGCGATTAGTCAAT
This sequence comes from Labroides dimidiatus, assembly GCA_030710495.1. Classification (NCBI taxonomy): domain Eukaryota; kingdom Metazoa; phylum Chordata; class Actinopteri; order Labriformes; family Labridae; genus Labroides; species Labroides dimidiatus. The sequence continues at coordinate 6,299,976 of CM061150.1, read as the reverse complement.
TTTTATCAGTTTCAATCGCAAGTTATTGTGCATGAATGCTATCGATTCACTTTTAAGCTCTGAAATATGTTTCTTTATTTAAGATGAGTTGACTGCACAGAATGTGGAGCAGGGATTTAGGAAATAAAAAGTAGAAAGTTGCATAGATGTGCAAGATCGACGATGGGAGTTAAAATAAACATGCAATATAAAATCTAAGAGTAAACAGATTTTAACTGGATTCAGGGCCATTTCAGGTTGTTAAAATTAGTCCATTATATGACTTGGTAACATCTGCTGTGGTTGAAAGTTCCAAATTAGCACTAGCTTGCATTTTTACTTTTTCTCCTGGGTTATTTTTTTCAAGAGTTTTGATTGCAAGTTATTTTACACAAATGCTTTTAATAAGTACTTAAATTTTTGTTTTTCAGGATGAGTTGACTGCACTGAATGTGAAGCAAGGATTTAATAACCAGCCAGCTGTATCTGGCGATGAACATGGCAGTGCAAAGAATGTCAACTTTAACCCCTCAAAGGTAACAACTCTTAGTTCTCTTGTTCTGCAAGATTACTTCCTCCAAATCTAATTTGCAGAAAGCCAACCAACATGCGCTCTTTATACCTTTCCAGATTAGCTCAAACTTCAGCAGCATCATTGCAGAGAAGCTACGTTACAACACGTTTCAAGACACAGGGAAACGTAAGCCACAGGTCAACCAGAAGGATAATTTCTGGCTCGTCACAGCGCGGTCTCAGAGCTCCATCAATAATTGGTTCACAGATTTGGCGGGGACTAAACCTCTCACACAATTGGCTAAGAAGGTAAGACCGTGGTGTCCGACTCTTTAAGCCTTCTTTAATGAATACGGCTTCCTTCAAGCGGGTAAAACTGTAAGTACAGTTGCTGGAGGAACTTTCTGTGCAAGGAAAGAGGAGATGGTTCATTACTTTTTGCATTTTGTTCCACTGTTTCTGTTTTAAATCAGGAGAATCCATTTTTGATTTGTTTAAATAGTGAACTTAATGTTTCTGTCCTTCAAGTTTGATGTCTGTATTACGTTTATACCGAAGTCAGAAGTTATGTTGTGCAATTTAAGCGCAGTTAATAAGAGCTGCTTTCATCGTACTTATTACTAGCATTGCAGTTGATTACATTGATTTAATGGCTCTTATAATTGTGTTGCTTTTAAAAATGACCAGATTTTGTTGCATCGTTTCATCTAACATCACTGACACACGTGAAATGTCCGTTTGTCACAGGTTCCTATCTTTAGCAAAAAAGAGGAGGTTTTTGGATACCTAGCGAAGTACTCTGTCCCTGTCATGCGCTCAGCATGGATGATCAAAATGACCTGTGCATATCACGCAGCCATCACAGAAACAAAAGTCAAGAAGAGACATGTGATTGATCCCTGTATAGGTAAGCGGGTCACGTTTTTAATTCAAGTAAAGCAGTGTGTGAGTGTTTCTGGAGAACGTTTGTGGCACCATGTTTCATTTTGGAAGCTCTTTTGCTAAATTAGTAAAGACGGTACATCGCACTCTTTGGAGTGATACATGCCGTCGTAAATTATGTTTCTGTTGCTTTGGGATTAATTTTCTTGTGTGTGTGTGCAGAATGGACTCAGATTATTACTAAGTACCTGTGGGAACAGCTTCAGAAGGTGGCCGAGTTTTACAGACAGTGTCCCAGTCAAGGCTGTAGCTCTCCACTGCCAGCCACTCCAGCTGACGTAGAGACGGCTATGAAGCAGTGGGAGTACAACGAGAAGCTCGCCATGTTCATGTTTCAGGTCTGTTTCTTGTCTTCATGAATTCACTGCTCATTCTTTTGTGTTAACAGTTGTTTTCTGGTTTATCTACTCAGTATTTAGATGCTCTTGTGTTTGTTTTCTGTACTCAGGATGGCATGTTAGACAGGCACGAGTTCCTGACGTGGGTGCTAGAGTGTTTCGAGAAAGTCCGACCAGGCGAAGATGAGCTTCTCAGACTTCTCCTGCCCCTCTTGCTTCAGGTATGTCTGTCTGTTTGCCGTCACAGGGTGATCACTAAATCAATGACTCATTCTTTTGGATTAAAGCAGTCTGCCAAAAATCACTAACACGTTTTTTCCATGTACAGATTGCGTGTCTTCATCCAGAGCACTTTGCTGGTGTTGACCTTTACTGACAGGACGCAGTCGTCCATTTTGTTTCTGTTTCCAAAGCTGACTGATGTTAATGGACGCTGAGTGCTGTGGCTAATGCTGCGAATCTCTCCTCCTTCCTGCAGTACTCAGGGGAATTTGTACAGTCGGCTTACTTGTCGCGGAGACTTGCTTACTTCTGCACACGGCGCCTCAACCTGTTGCTAAGCGACGGGAGCCTGGGCCCCAGCACAGGAGGGCATCCGGCCCACGGCATGTTGGCACAGCAAGGAAACGCCCTGCCCCCCACCCCAACGTCACAGCCAGCAGGCGGTAACCAGCCACAGACGCCTTTCACAGACTTTTACATCTGTCCTCAGCACAGGCCTCTGGTGTTCGGTCTGAGCTGCATGTTACAGGTACCCTGTTATTCAGACAGGTGTATGATCCTCCTTTAAACTCAACAAGACTTTAAATCGCCTCAACAAATCCTTCTTGTGTGTTTCTCTACCTTGTTTTCTTCCATCAGAGCATAGTTTTGTGTTGTCCCAGTGCTCTGGTGTGGCATTATTCTTTAACAGACAGTAGAAACAAAACTGGTTCACCTCTGGACCTCCTGCCGATCGCCCCGTCCAGTTTGCCAATGCCTGGAGGAAATACAGCCTTTACACAGCAGGTACTCCTGTCCCTCTTACTTTTCATTTACAGGTTTCACAAAAATCAACAGTTCACTTTTTTTGAGTAACTCTGAAGCACGACCCTATGTAGGTTTTCCTAAAGTCGATGTTTCTGCTAATGCATTTAAAGCAGAGTCACGAATTTACTAGTTGCAGAAAATCCTTGTGGAGTTAATTTATTTACGTATTTTTTTCTTTTCTTCCTCCACAGGTCCGTACAAAGTTGAGGGAGATCGAGGAGCAGGTTAAGGAGCGAGGACAGGCAGTGGAGTTCAGGTGGTCATTTGACAAGTGTCAAGAGACCACAGCAGGTGAGAAAGCTCTTCCTCTATAGTCACCATCCTCATGCAGCGTGTGTGTTTTCACCTCTGGGGAGAAGATTTGTGTGTGTGTGTGGGGAAAACTCCAGCCTGTGTTTGATGTGACTTCTCCGATTTGTTTCCAGGGTTCACCATTGGCAGGGTTCTCCACACGCTGGAGGTCTTAGACAACCACAGCTTTGAGAAGTCTGACTTTAACAACTCGCTGGATTTTTTGTACAACCGAATATTTGGATCAGGACAGAGTAAAGATGGTCACGAGGTAAGGGTGAAAGAATAGTATGAGAGATGTTACATGAAACATCCAGCATCCCTGCAGATACCATGTGATTACCAGATCACAAAATGTGACAAGCTCTTCTATTTTTAGCCGTATTGTCTCATAAGGCATGTTTTGTGTTCAGATGTCACCAGACGATGATGCAGTGGTGACCTTGCTTTGTGAATGGGCAGTGTGCTGTAAGCGCTCTGGCAGACACAGAGCCATGGTGGTGGCCAAGCTGCTGGAGAAGAGACAGGCTGAAATAGAAGCTGAGGTAAGAGTCACACAGACGGCACCTTCTGTCAGTCCGGACGCGTTTCTGTCCCCGTCATGGCTTCAAAAAGCTGTTTCAGGACTGTATAAACTGGCAGGCTGAAGACTTCTTATTATTACTGTGCTCTTGTTTTGGCTGTCACCCTCCTCCCTCTCTTGTTGCGCCCTGTAAGAAATGACACAGCACTCGTTGCTGTCATCAAAATGTAAAACAGCAACATAAGTCATGTTGAGGGAACCGCTTATCCTGCTTTTACACAAACAAGGATACCTGAGCTCTGATGCGTACCTGCAGGAGCGGTCTGCTTGAGTCCAGTTATGCTAGTTTTAGTTTCTGCTACACCGTGAAAAGCATGCTGGAAACAAAAAATGCACTTTTGTGTTTCTTCTTCGTGAGTTTAATTGGCTTTGACTAATGCAGTTCGGAATGACTGTGTATAATATTGCAGCTCATTTGTTTCTCATTTTTTCCACTGTAGACTGGATTGGATTGACTCTATTTTTAATATGTTCTTTGAAATGTTTCTCCATTGTGCAACTTGACTCCAAACTAGAGATGCACCAATCCGATCCTGGTATCGGTTGGAATGGGCCGATCTGTGGCACCAATTAAGACAACCAGCTTTATGCCTTTTTTTTTAACCGGCCTTCTTGTATTTTGTACTAAAATTTTTGGTGTCACAGATACACCTTTTCTACCAAGTTGGTGCTAGTGCTGGTTAGGTGCCCATGCTAGTGCTAAGGTGGTTCTGATTTGGTTTTCCATCAGCAAAGAGCTGAGTTGTAGCCATGAGTCGGGGCGGGCTTTGACTGCGTACGCTGAGAAAAGGCAGAGATTTTCTTTTTACCTGCATATCCTGTGACATTTATATTTCTGTCTACTACATGGAGTGTGCACATCTCTCTCTCTCTCTCCCCTTGTCTGTGTAAGGGTGTGTGTTAGTGTGTGTGTGCACGTGCATGTATCAGGGTGGAAATCCGCTGTGTGCGATACAGAGAGCAGAAAGGAACATCCCGTCATTTAAATATGACAAAAAACATAAAGTCTGTTAAATGAATAAGGTATAGACCTTAAACATGCACCAGTTGATCAGCGCAGATTTCCTTAATTTTGGGGAATCAGTCGATTCTTAACCGATCTTATCCACCGATCTTGACCTTCATTTGTAAAAGCAAAATACTGTGGTGCACTTTATTTTTGAAAACAGGCCTGCAGTGTAACCTGTTGTGCAAGTGTTGTTTGTTTTTAAAATGAAAGACTAAAGGAACTGATATGTTTTAGTAGTTTGGACAGAAATATATTAAACTTTTCATTTATATTTGAGAGAACTACCTCATGTGCAGTTAAAACATCCAGTTTGTATTGTTTCACAGGTATTGTTCAATGTTTTCCGGTGCGATAAAATTGTAACATTGAAGGTGTCTGCTGTCAGTTATAAAAAAAATCAGTTTAGCCAAAACTGGTATCAGCAGGTCATGCTTTTTAAAGATCAGTGATTGACCAGAAGATCAGCTGCTTTTCTTTTCATTAATGGCTGTTTTCCGCCCTGATTGTTGGTCCCAGTAATCATCAGACATCATTGTCGGTGCTCCACTCTGGCTGTGCGAAGAGTTGGTGCTGGCAAAGCACCAGTTTCTCACACCTAGAGCCGGTGCTTTGTCGGTGACAACAGAAAGAACTGGAACTACTTCAGGCACTGGCCTGGACCGAGCACCAAACGAAAAAGCTGGTGGAAAAGGTGTATTAAAGAATTTGATTTAATCATAATTTAAACTTGGTGTCAAACAAGGTTTTTCCGCACCATTTCTCACAAATTGATCATGTTGTTTACAGTATGTGGTATAAAAGTTTAGAAATGTTAATTAAGTTCTGTAAGTTCTGAAGCATTATTTTCACCAAACTGATGGTAAAAATATATCGTTTAAATAAAAATCAACTTCAGTGATACTTTATGTACTCATTTTTTGCCTTTTACCCAAAACATTACCAGAAAAGTTGGATTGGTGCGTCCCTGACTCCAAACATAGCCAAACGTCCAGATGAAGTGACTTTTTCTTCAAACTTTGTGACATCAGTCGACAAACTCTGATCCATTGTGAATGTGTAAAATTATGGACGTGTAAATAGGTCTGCTACATCTCACACTCATGGAGTGTTTCCTGTGTGTTTTCTGTCTGCTGCGTGTGTGTTTGCAGAGGTGTGGTGAGTCGGAGGTGGTGGATGAGAAGGGCTCTGTGTCATCCGGCTCCCTGTCGGCTGCTACGCTTCCAGTCTTTCAGGATGTGCTGCTGCAGTTCCTCGACACTCAGGCCCCCACACTGAGTGAGCCTCTTTGTCTTCTTTCGTGCAGCTCTGATTCTCAAAGCTGTCGATCTGTTTGATATTGAAAGAACATCATATCCTTTTGACTTTGCCCCTCATTTCATCACCCAGTGCGTATTTATAATAAATGATGGAGCCACAGAAACTTGTTAATAAATTATTCAAACCGTCTCTTTCCCTTCACAGCGGAGCCTGGAAATGAAAGCGAACGCGTGGAGTTCTCCAACCTTGTCCTGCTCTTCTGTGAGCTCATTCGTCACGACGTCTTTTCCCACAACATCTACATGTGCACTCTCATCTCCCGCGGGGACTTGGCCTCTGACTCCCACCTGCCGCGCCCGCGCTCCCCCAGCGATGAGCCCTCCGATGAGTCAGAGCGCAAGGAGCAGGAGGCGGGCGGTGGTGGCAAGATGGAGGCACGTTGAAGGCTTCTGTTGTGGAGTGTGATGAGTCATTTCTGCTGCAGTGTGGCGTAAAGAGTGACCTGAGGTTGTTTTCTCTTTAACAGGATACTGGACTGTCTGAGTCCATGGAAATCGATCACAACTCCAGTGCAAATTTTGACGAGGTATGCTCAATATTCAACCTTTCCATGACCATAAATTTCCTTCATGTTTCAAACCGTTGCCATTTTAAAAAAGCGTATGGGAGTCATTTCGGTCTTTCTTTGCCCTGCAGATGTTCTCACCTCCAATGCACTGCGAGTCTAAAGGGAGCCCGTCTCCTGAGAAGTCAGCTCCAGACCAGGACAGCAAGGCCGGCTGCAAGGACAAGGGCATGGACCCAGCTTTCCCTCAGCTGTACGAGCAACCTCGCCACATCCAGTATGCTACTCACTTCCCAATCCCTCAGGTGAGTGAACCCACAACCTGGCATTCAGGGGAAAGCATAGGAAGTTACATCACTGAGCAATGACACATCAGTAGAGATTACCATATAGCATTTAAAGAGAAAACACTTCAATGAATCGATTTCATGATTACATGCAATTTAAAACGTCACAGTTGTTTAATCCCAAAGGCTCCGCTACACTGAGTGTTTCTCTTCTCACACACAAAAAACGGACATTATGATGGTACTTTATTTTCGGCACAACCTGCACTGAACAAAAACAAAGTTGCACCAGCAGTGCACCAACTTAAAGTGCTGTGCCTATCAAGAGACATGGAGGCTACTTCATTAGCTTAGCAGGGCTCCACATCATAACTGGCCCACTGGCCTGGATGCAAGGTGACTGTGCGCTCCACAGGCCCTCTCACATCAGTTAAATTAATGCCTTTAAAAATAAACATAACAGCATTGTTTTCATACAATAGCACACTGTTTAGTCCCTCCAGCAAGTTGCGATGTTGAGATCGCAACAATTAACGCAAATTCAACCAACTCCCGTGAATTCTGGACGACTTTGCTATTGTGTCCAGGCACCGCAACTTATTTGAAAATTTGACCAATCAGAGTAGTTTCAGCCTCCCCCTCCAGTTTCTCCAATCATAGCAGTCAATATTAGTCTAACAAAAAGAAAATGACAGTGTACATTACAGTACAAATCTTGTTTTTATTTTCAGCTTTAGTATTTTTCTACTCTGAGCAGTTATTCTTACATAAATAAATAAAAAAAAGAAATAAAACTCATTGCAAAACAGTTACAAGCAAGTGAGAGGTTATTGTAAACTGTTTACACCGTAAATGTGTTTATAACCATAAATGAACTTTCTTTCGTTCATTCTTGGGTTTTTTTTTTTTTTTATTTCAACATATCAACCCTCCTCCTTTATCCGGGCTTTTGACCGGCAAAAATTACCTTAACTTCAGTCCTTAAATAAAGCATACACCGATATGGAAATCGTCGAAGAATGACGGGTCATTTAATATTCGTTCGAATACAATTTTTTGAAAAAGTGACAGCCCTATTTGGTATTCGGCCAAGCATTTATATTTTCTTCGGCTTTGGCCACAAATTTTCATTTCGGTGCATCCCTAGCGGATATCTATACCCGATATTAATGTTTCTTTTATGGTCGATAAGCGATATTTACTGATATTGATATATGTTTAAAAATACAGTTTCATGGATGATAGAATTTTGTACAGACTGAAAATCATGCAAACTAATTTTTTTTAATGTATTCCTCTATTTTCAAAGGTGTTACAGGGCTACTATAAGCACAAGTAACCGACAGTGTTAGTTTTTAGCGACCCTCACAACTTTTAGCAAGTGTGTAATTAAACTTTCAACTCACAAAACTCCTGTAAGAAAAGTCTGGATCATAAATTACAAAATGATCATAAATCAAAATAATATCCTGACAAAGTGACCTCAACAAACTTACCAGTATTCTTGGCAACACCCCCCGACACAAACACAAGGGGCAACTAGACGGGTATAAACATGGGTTGTCAAAATCAACTCAATTTGATTCAATTGATTGCTACCACTATGTTAAAAATTACAAACATCTGCCATGTTAATGCCAATATATCATGTATCCCTACCTTAAATTAATGCATTCATTATTATTCCTCAGACTATAATCAGTACAGTCAAAATCTATAATCGTTGCTTCTCTATTTGACACGTCCGTCCCTCCCAGGTTTGGCTGGTCCTGTTACTCAGGTTTTCTAAAGCAGTCTCAAAGGATCCTTTTTGTGTCTCACTTTCAGGAGGAGAGTGCCAGCCATGAGTGCAACCAGCGGTTAGTGGTGCTGTACGGAGTGGGCAAACTGAGGGACGAGGCGCGACACACCATCAAGAAAATAACCAAAGACATCTTGAAGGTGCTCAACCGCAAAAGCACAGCAGAGACAGGTAAATGTGTCCTTTCTTATCAGCCCTCTGCTGATAGCTTGCTGTCCTGTATTTCATATTTATTAATGTGTTGCGTTAGCACAGCTGTGGGCATTCAGTGTGTCTGAAGGATGAAATGGAGTCTGTGGAATCGCTTTGAAGTTTTGATATGTGTTTGCAATATATTGCCGTATTTTTCCTGCATCCCTCTCTGTGCTTGGATTTTATGAAACACTGTTTACATGCAGGCTGAATTCCCCTCTAATAACTCCGGCTCTTTAAATACATTTCATTTGTTTTCCTCTGCCTTAAAGAGAAGGAGCCCTTTCCTCTCTTATCGACCCTCAGGGTGTTGCATTGCTCAATTTTCCTTCCATCCTATTTCTATGCTAATGGCTCTCATCTGTTCGCAGCCACTTTATCTCTGAAACATGTGACCTTATTAAGGTGATTTAAGGTTTTCAAAGTTAAAATGGCATTGATTAGATCTCCCAGCGTCACCTTATCACATTCTTTTAAACTGACGATGACCTTCAGCTGGAAATTGTGTTTATTTTAAATAAAAAGCTCAATTTTCTTCCCGTTAAGTGCCCGTGTAGCAGCCTCTTTTTCACTGAAGCATTAAATCAAAGACGGAGAGGAGATAACAAATCATTGGTTTCACTCAATTTCATGGCTGGCCCGTTCAGCCAACAGTGAAAAAAAAATCGCTGACCACTTCCGAGGTTCTTATTCCTTTCCTTCCTTTTTCCCCCACATAGGAGGAGAGGAAGGACAGAAGAGGAAGAGGAGTAAGCCGGAGGCCTTTCCCACTGCTGAAGACATCTTCTCCAAATTCCAGCACCTCTCCCACTTTGACCAGCACCAAGTCACCTCCCAGGTTAGACCAGTCGAACCCCGTGTGTCTCCCCTTGTTTCACTGTATGTAGGAATCACTTGAGGGGACAAGTCACAAGTTTCCTGAATGCAAATACAGAAGACATCCAGGGTGACTCATTTGAGTAAAAATTTAATTTGATTTCATTTTGATTCCCCTTGTTGGGATGAGTGAATATAATTTACATAGATAATGCAATCAGGAGGCTTATCGCGGAATAAAACATTCCCGAATATCTTCTGTGGATTACAACCGAGAATGGACAGAGCCTGGCTCCTACTTCACTCCTCTGAGCCTGCAGACTGTGGGCTTCATATGTGACGGATTTATCTTAGGAGAAAACAAAAACATATTCTGAAAAATGATACTTGAAATGACCCATTCAAGACGAGATATGCAACAATTGTCAAGTATGGGCCAAAGTTATTATAGTTAAAGAACCCTAATGAGAAAATGAGAGGTGAAAAAACCTTTTTACCAACTGAAATAAAAAACAAGGCTTTAGAAAAAAGGATAAACTAAAACTGTATTGTTAGATTAAGAACTAAGTAAAATAAACCAAAAATATACAGAAAATGTCTTTTGTTATGGTCTTTGTCTGTCTGTCTCATACATAAACTCACTATTTTAAACAGACCTGCCAGCAGTCACAATTTGGGAGGGAGTCTCCCAATTTTCCCTGATAATCCCCTTATTCTTGAGGTTGTTCCTGTGATCTCTAATACTTTTTTTCAAGTCAAACCACGTCTTGCGCTTGTGTTTTATATCCAAACCTCAAAAAAAAAACATCCACCCCTCGCCCTGTGTTTAGTTTGATCCAAAGACACTGCACGAGTTCCTGTGACTGCAGGTTACACAGACACACACAGAGACAGCAGGTCGCTGTGTGACGCTCGTTACTGAAGAGTCTATTAGAGCATCAGCTCTTTTTAAAAACATGTGATGAGTTATACTCTTCCACTGTTAAAAGAGTTAATTCATCCCTTGTGGCCCTGATCTCGCTTGCAAACATAAGCTCTGATGTGCTTTAGCTTAGCGTCCATGTACATGCAGGAGGCGAGCAGAACAGCAGGACAGGATTTGATTGGTTTAACAAATTGGATCCTAAACGCTTGGATTGGTTGGTGTTTTCTCAGGTTTACTCTTGCTGTAGACAGCAGATATTTTTCTTGTATTGATCGCCATCGTGATATAAAGATCATTTTAACCAGAATAACAAAAAATCTAAATCTCACTACCAACCCTGCCTTTAACTTGAAAATCCGCTTTCAAAACTATTTGAATAGACGAAAAGTCAAAATAGAATAAAAATGAAAAACTATGATAACCTTGTTTTTTCCGATTCATCAGTTTGTCCGTGTCCATTGGATTATTTTGGCATGTTTTGAATATCTCCTTTCATTCCAAATCCAGACTGTGAAGCCCAAAGCTCTGCTGAATAGCTTATTGTTGTGCTGCAGCTCAGAATCAGAGCCAAGGCCATCAAATCTTGTTCCTGCATGTTAATGATCTGTTTTTTTGTTTGTTTGTTTGGTTTTGTGTCCAGGTGTCCAGAAATGTGATGGAACAGATCACCAGCTTTGCCTCAGGGATGTCATATCACCTGCCTCTCGTCCAGCACATTCAGTTTATCTTCGACCTCATGGAGTACTCCCTCAACATTAGTGGCCTCATAGATTTTGCTATTCAGGTACGGGCATCTTCTTTACGAATACCAAACCCCGGTGAAACGTTTTCTATCAGTCATCCTCGTTTGTAACGACTCGTTGAACTCTGATCCGCAGCTTCTGAACGAGTTGAGTCTGGTGGAAGCCGAGCTGCTGCTGAAGTCGTCCAGCCTTGTGGGAAGCTACACCACCAGCCTGTGTCTGTGTATCGTAGCTGTGCTGAGGAGGTACCACTCCTGCCTCATTCTCAACCCTGAGCAGACGGCGCAGGTTTTTGATGGGTACGTCACTAACAGGCCTCTATGATTTTTATGAAATTCCTTGAAAATAATTTTTTATTTTTTGGGGCGGCGGTTGTTAGATTAGAGGTCCAAACTTTGGCTGTGGCTAGGTTTTGTAGTTTCACAGTGAAAACAGAAAACAGTTTGTTTTCAGGGTTAAGAAAATTCAATTAAACTAATAAAAAAAGGATGTTTCAGGCTGCTGAAGCAGGTTAAAGAATTGTTGTTGGTTTTGTCACTCTCAGCTTTATTCTGCCGTCTATAATGAGATTTTTCCACTCTCACAGCTTCCTTCCTGTGCACCAAACTATTAGCGGTTATTTGCGATGCTTTTAATTTAAAAATTTCAGCTGATTCTGCTTTTACAGTGCTTGAAAGTCATTTTGGATTAAAGCATTAGCCGAATGCCTCAAGTGTGGGAGATAAGTGAAGCTTGAAGATGGCTTATATAAAGCCCCTAATTAAAGGAAACCTAATTAAATATATGAGTACAGCCTCTACAGGAAATACTGTGTGAAGGATGGATCAGCAGTTTGGGGAATATGCTCATTCACCTCCTCGTCAAGATGTGAAAATTGATACCACTTACATGTCAGTGTTGTAAGTTTGAAGCTATCATCAAGAGTTGACACAGTGAAGCACTAAGAGGTCAATAAGCTCTCTCTTTCCAGTTTTATCGTGCTCAACTTTGCTCCTCACAGGTTACAAAAACTGTCTGCATGAAAACACAAAACCTTTAATCATAAAGTCTGTCTCTGGGTCCGTCTCTCAGGTTGCGGATCGTGGTGAAATCAGGCGTGAACCCGGCTGACTGTTCCTCTGCTGAGCGCTGCATCTTGGCGTACCTGTACGACCTCTACACGTCCTGCAGTCACCTCAAGAACAAGTTTGGGGAGATCTTCAGGTAGAAATGCATTGTTAATTAAAAAGTTGGCTTTGCTTCTGTATCAATTTAGATATTTTCTTTAACGTTTGTTCTTTTTCTCAAATATCAGTCAGATAAACGAAGCAAGCACGAACAGTTTATCCAAACCAAATCTGTTTTTTTATTCTGCCTTAATTTTTGGCGTATTTAACTTGATGTCTCTTGAATCATTTGCACCAATAAACTCTTAATTTTCTCTCTCTTGTTCAGCGAGTTCTGCTCCAAAGTGAAAAACTCGATCTACTGTAACATCGACCCCTCTGACTCCAACATGCTTTGGGATCCCGTCTTCATGATGGAGGCCATAGCCAACCCTTTGGCCCACAACTTCAACCACTCCATGGTGGGCAAGATCCTCAACGACAGCCCGGCGAACCGCTACAGCTTCGTGTGTAACGTGCTCATGGATGTGTGTGTCGATCACAGAGACCCTGAAAGGTGTGTTACTTTTTGAAAACATCATTTTGTGCTGTTGCAGTTTTTTTTTTTAGCTTTTTTCTGTTCTGTTGTTTCATACCGTGATGTGCTTTCAGGGTGAACGATATTGGGATCCTGTGTGCAGAGCTGACTGCGTATTGTCGCTCCCTGAGTGCTGAGTGGCTCGGCATCCTCAAAGCTCTCTGCTGTTCCTCTAACAACGGCAACTGTGGCTTCAACGATTTGCTTTGTAATGTAGATGTAAGTAGTGGTTGCACGGCTCTTTAGCTGGATGTATAATGAGGTTCAGGGATAACGGTACTCAAACTGTTGGAAGCTATTTAATGAGCTTCAATCTGTAGCTAAAGGTTTTTTTTATTACCGTATTGACCCTAATATAAGACGAGGATTTTTCCGTTAAAAATAAAATGAAAAAGTGGGGTCAACAGTCTTTAAATAAGTTAGAAATAAGTGAGAAAAGCAGCGTATGTTTTGTAAAGCCAGTGACCTCACTGTGGTTGCAGCGATCAGCCAAATCAGAGCAGAGACGTAGTGACAGAAGATGAAAAATGGAGGCACATTGATAGTCCAGAGCAAAGTGGATCAAAAGTTGGACAAGATAAAGGAAAAACTGAGGCGGACTTAAGATGTTAATTTTAAGATAATGATGCCCAATGCAGCAAAGACGTCAGACAACCATTAGGCAGCCAAAAAACTATGGAGTCACAGAGTCTGAAAATGGAGCGTCCATAAAGACCATCTGAAAAATACTAACTATAAAAGAAAAACCGATCATGGTCCTCATAGCAGATGTTCCCAAGAGACTGACAGGAGTGTGCGTGTGTGAGTCTGTTATTGAGAAACGTAACGAAAGGCATCATAAACAGAGCTCTCATCAGGATTACATTTGAAATACAGATCTGAGTGATTTTATTTACAGCCAAAAAATGAAAGCTGTCTCTGTTGTTTCAGTGATTTTCTGAGTTTCTTTTAAAAAAATAGTTTCTTAACAAAGTAAATTTTGCTTATCAGAGTTTTTTTCTGTAGATTGATCTTGAAAAGAGGGGGGTTGTCTTATAATCAGGGTCGTCCAGCTTTGATTGGTCTGTCAAAACAGTCGTTTAAACATTATTTACCTGTAAATTTGGGTTGTAGGATACGAGCTAAATATGTTTAATCACCTGAAGTTTTAACCATCAGCTTCTAAAACCACTCCTAAACATTTTTTCTGATTACTGTCGTATTTGTCTGTTCTCTGATCCTTCAGGTTAGTGATCTGTCCTTCCATGATTCCCTGGCAACCTTTGTAGCCATCCTCATTGCAAGACAGTGCCTATTATTAGAAGACCTGGTTCGCTGTGTCGCCATTCCTTCCCTCCTCAATGCAGGTACGGATTGTTTCATTCCAGATGCCTTGATAGACAAAAATGTATCAGATTATTTATTTTCAGTGCTCTTAAAATAATCTACATACTCCATTATTTTCAAGTAACTGTTAAGAAAACTTCAACACCAGTTTTTTCAAGCCTTTTCAAGCATCTATATGTTGATGATAATCCCTGCTGTTTGGCTTTCTTCTAATGAATAAGCAGTTCACAGAAGTCTGTCCTGCAGGAAGGGACAGCGAGCTGTATAATGCATTACTTCAATGGGAGAGGAGAGTAAACAGCATGTTTGATGTGGGTCTATAAAGCTTGGTGCACTCTGTTCTCTTCCTCTCTCCCAGCCGTTTTAATCATTTTTTTCCCTCCGAGCCTGGAGACAATGCTCCATTCAGCCCGGCTGTTTGTTGGGTCTGACTCTCTGTGTAACACGGATTCTCATGCCAAATGCCAGCAGCCCTGGTTTGTTGTTACTGCTTTGATCTCACTTCCCCTGTTTGCGACAGCAGCTCTGTGTGAAGTCTCTCTGCCTGATCGATCAAGGGCAAAGGGTCGACAGAGTTTGAACTTAAATGGAAGTCTCTCAGTTTGAAGAATGTGTAGCCTAAAAATATGAGGACACACAAGTAAGTAAGTAGGTTTGGTTTAGTATAGCAGCTTTCATAGAACAGAGTCACAAGGTGCTTCACAGGAAAAATATTGAAACGACATCATGAAAGCACAAAACAACCAAATGGAGCAGCAGAAGTATAAGAGACAAAACAATAACATAGTTAAAACATAAGTCAATAAAAGGAGACTCAAAGTGGTAACAGAGCCAGCTGACCGAATATTACCAGAAAGATCATCCCATAATAACAATAATAATAATAATAATTATAATAATTATAATAATAATAAATTATTTGTAGAGCACCTTTAAAAACTAAACAAAGTGCTTTACATGGGCAACAAAACAAAACAAAAAAAAGCAGGGCATGAAAACACACAAGGAATAAAGAAATATATTTTAAAAGACATTAAGTTCTCATAGAAGAACTAAAGGAATAAACAAATCCTTCTAAAATATGTTTCTTAAGATGGTTAAAAAAATTAAGTAAGATCAAATTGTCTTTAAAAGTTAAAACGGACTGATTTTTAGAACAGTTTCTGAGGTGGTTAAAACACGACTGTACAAGTTTTGTGGTATGATGTTCGAACAATTACTTTCCAAACCAGACGCTATGATTCTTTTTAGCAAGTTTTATGAGATTGACCAATTGTCCAGAAGATGGTAGTAACCACTTGGTCATGTGTGGTGGTTTAATTAAAAGTTTCTTGACATCCAGCTCTTTATTTCTGACAAGCAATTGTGCAGTGAACTCAGTGTGCCAGGGTCAGTGTGTCTGATTGAGCTGCCACCTCAAAGGCGCGGTCACCTTTAGTCTTCAGGCGAGTTTGGGGGCCAACCAGCAAGCCCTGGTCAGAAGACCAAAGTGACCTGCTGGTGAGGTAGGGGTGGAGCCCATGCAGAGCACTGTACACAAGAACCTTAAAATCCTAAATTTGACTGGAAACCAATACAGGAAAAATAAAATTGGCATGATGTGGGTCGTCCACAACAGCATTTTGACCTAAGTGAAAACAATGGAGGGATGACATACTGAGACAGATGAAAAGAGAATTACAGTAGTCTTGTTGGCATGGTACAAAAGCATGAATAATCATTTCCAGTTCTGGATATGACACAATGGACCTTAGTTAAGCAATGTTTCGTAAGCATAACATGACCGGGACAGCTGTTTAATGTGGGGATTGGATGGACTGATCAAATATTACTCCAAGATTTCTGAGTTTAGACTGGACAGCAGAAGAGAGGAAACCTATACACTGAGTAACCTTGGAAGTTATAGTATCAGAGCAGATCACGAGGACCTCTGTTTTGTCAGCTTTAAGCTGTAGGAAGTTGTGAGCCACCCGGTCCTTAATGGCTGTCAAACAATTGAGCAAAACAATTAGTTTGACTGTGTTGTCAGACCTAAATGACACATAAAGCTGGATAGCATCAGCGTAACAGTGATACGAGACACCCTTGAATTTGCTGATGACTCAGGGGCAGCAAATACAAAGCAAATGGCAAAGCACCCAAAACAGAACCCTGGGGGACTCCACAGGAGAGAGCAGCAAATTTAGACCGTGTATGGACCAAGTGACACAGAAAAGCTCCTGTCAGAGAGATAGGAGGAGAACCAGTCCAGGGCACTCCCAGAGACACCCACCTACAGCAGCTGTTTAACTGTTTATGTTTCTCGTTTCTCAAAATCTTCAGCTTGCAGCGAGCAGGACTCTGAGCCAGGCGCCAGACTCACCTGCAGGATTCTGTTGCACCTTTTCAAGACGCCACAGCGCAACCCTGTCCCTCAAGACGGTGTGAAGTCAGGTAGCAAAGACACCAGAAATCCACTTTACATTCATTTCAGCATTATTTTTGTTTATCAAATTGTAAAAAATGCAATTATTCCCGGCTCCTCATACCGCTAATGTACTTCGCAGATAAATCTCCAGTTGGTATCCGGTCGTCTTGTGATCGCCATCTTCTTGCTGCTTCTCAGAACAGTATAGTTGTTGGGGCAGTTTTCGCTGTCCTCAAAGCTGTTTTCATGCTTGGTAAGAACCTTTGCTGAAATCTAAAAATGTCAACTTTACTCATAATAAAATTGCAACAATGCTTTAAAGTGGAAAATGATGATGAGATCAGTTTCAAAGAGGCTGATTAGACGTCCCTGATCATTTCGCTGCTGGTTTCACTGATCTGTGTTATTTTTAGGTGATGCAGAGCTAAGAGGATCAGGACTGTCGCACCCTGCTGGCCTAGATGACATATCTGAAGGGAGGAATGTCTCCATAGAAACAGCCAGTTTGGATGTGTATGCAAAGTATGTTCTGAAGACGATCTGTCAGCAGGTGAGGATATGAGATGACGTGAAGGGGAATGATGTAAAATGAGTGAAATCCACAGCACGTTATCTGTGCAGAGCTAGGTGTACAGGCTCTCTTGTTTTCATACAAGCGTTGTCTGTCTTTTCTCGACAACGGTTAACTCCATATTTACTCATGTGAACTACTTTGAAATGCACAAACCAGAGCACTTCAAAAACAGAAAGATAAATAAGTGTTTTTGTCTTATTTTCAGTAAAAAAAACTGCTTTTTCTACTTGATATGAGGCACATTTAACTGACAAAACAAGATACATGTCTTCTTCAGTTTAGTTCAGTTCAGTTCTTTATTGTCCCTCAAGGGGGAAATTTGGTTTGCAGTACAATTCAACATATAAGGGACAGTCGGGGCAATCAAGACAATGCCAACAACAATCACAACCACAATAAGTGTGCATAAAATGGATAAGCTCAAGCTGTCCATAGAAAAATAAATCTATAAAGGAATAAAAACAATATAAATAGTTGAGTTTCCGAATTATATGGAGTGCTTATAGACAGTGCAGACAATTTGAATCCATTAAGACTTGATTCAGTTAAAAGTTAAGAACATTTATTGCACTTGGAATAAAAGAAAATTTTAAACCTATTACTTCTTCCTTCTTGCCGGCGTTACAGATTCCCCAGGGTTAGAAGAACAAGTTCTCTTAAAAGTTGTTTCAAGATATTAAAAAAAGAGGACTGGATTGCTTGTAACAAGTAAAAAAAAAACTGCCAACGGGATAAAAAAATTGCTTGTCGAATTTTTTTTTCTAATTAAAATAACAGTCTTTAAATAAGTTAGAAATAAGTGAGAAAAGCAGCGTTCCTCATGAAACAGAAATGAGAGACCAAAGGGGGAGAGGTGTTATTTTATTTTTCACCACACTCTTTTTGTTTTCAAGCTTGTTTCTCACAACTTGTTCATTTAAATTATACTTGAGGATCATTTAAGTTCCTCTTCCTGTTTCTCATTCTTTCACTTCGGCTTACATCTTGCAGGAATGGGTTGGAGAGCGCTGCCTGAAGTCTCTGTCTGAGGACAGCAGCGCCCTGCAGGACCCGGTGCTGGTAAACATTCAGGCGCAGCGCCTACTGCAGCTTATATGCTATCCACACCGACAGCTGGACAGCGACGATGGAGACAACCCACAGAGGCAGCGAATCAAACGCATCCTTCAGGTAGAGAATGCACAAACATGCAAAGTATTCAGATAAAGTTTCTACAGCTTGAAATAAAACTATAAGTATTTTAGGGAGAAGTTTGTATTTTAGATTCTGAAATCCTCTGGATGGGGATGGCATAAAATCTGCCTTGAAGTTGTCTGTACGTAATCAGATGTGTGATGTCTTACTGCCCTCTACTGGCTAAATCAGGGAGTGTATCACAGAGGTCAGGAAATGTGCAGATCCTTTACAGGCTCCCAGTAAAATAAAGACAGAATGCACATAAAAGAAATTGGTGTTTTTTTTTTCCCTTATGTAGAACATGGACCAGTGGACGATGAGACAATCGTCCCTCGAGCTGCAGCTGATGATCAAACAGAGCTCAAATAATGTAAGAGCAACTCTTTATAACACAACTTACGAACGCGTCGTCTTTGTAGAATTTAACCTCAACGTTTCTCTTTTACTTCCCAACAGGAGCTCTACTCGCTCTTGGAGAACATAGCCAAGGCAACCATAGAAGTGTTTCAGAAATCAGCTGAGATGAACTCTAATAACCCCTCAGGGAACGGGGCTGCAGCACAAGGCGGCTCCGCATCCAACAGCAACAGCGCCACCAGCAAGATAAAGCCAATTTTAAGGTGTGTTTCTCCCCGCTCTTCTAAATATTGTTTGATCTGAGCTGATATCGTTGATATCGAACGCATTTTGTTTGCTCTGTTCTGCAGCTCGTCAGAGCGGTCGGGCGTGTGGCTGGTGGCACCGTTGATAGCCAAGCTGCCCACCACAGTTCAGGGTCATGTGCTGAAGGCAGCTGGAGAGGAGCTGGAGAAAGGACAGCATCTGGGTTCTTCGTCGCGTAAAGAGAGGGACCGGCAGAAACAGAAAAGGTAAACGCATTTAATTTTTAGTTTTTATCTTATCTGATTTATTGCATCTTAAATTCAGTGAAAGCGTCTCAACTGTACCACTTTTACAGGTCACAAAAGATACTTAAGCTAAATCACCCAGCAATCTCAACTTCATTTTTCATTCATTAATGGGTTTTTTCTCCTCCTCTCTTCCTCAGTATGTCTCTGCTGAGCCAGCAGCCGTTCTTGTCTCTGGTGCTGACATGCCTGAAGGGGCAGGATGAGCAGAGGGAAGGCCTCCTCACCTCCCTTTACAGCCAAGTGCAGCAGATTGTGACTAACTGGAGGGAAGACCAGTACCAGGACGACTGCAAAGCAAAACAAATGATGCATGAGGCTCTGAAACTACGACTCAATCTTGTAAGAAACTCTTTAATCTTCTTTGCAAACAGATTCACAGTTTTGTTGAGTGCATTTATCTTTACTTTGAGGCATGTGAAGGAATCGTTTACATGTAGGGACGTGTTTCAGGATATTCAGAGAAAAGGCTCTTCTTCAGATTCAACTTTTAACAGGTTAATGTGAGACTAATGGTTTCATTTTCTCTCTTAATAAGGTGGGAGGCATGTTCGACACAGTGCAGCGCAGCACCCAGCAGACCACTGAGTGGGCCGTTCTTCTCCTCGACATCATCAGCAGCGGCACAGTGGACATGCAGTCCAATAAGTGAGTCCTGGCTCAGAGAAACCACCGTGATTTCTCTGTTTGAATACTGATTGATGAAATCCTGTCCTCTGTTTTCATCCTCTTGATTTGATTCAACATTTGTCTCTCTCCAACAGTGAGCTCTTCACAACAGTGTTGGACATGTTGAGTGTGCTGATTAACGGCACGCTGGCTGCTGACATGTCCAGTATCTCTCAGGGCAGCATGGAGGAGAATAAAAGAGCCTATATGAACCTGGTGAAGAAACTCAGGGTAAGAACTTGACACATGACTTAACCAAAGCCAAACCCTGACGGCATGGTTTGGTTTTAAGATGTTGAAAACGTTTAAGTCTGGCGAAATTGGTAGCGTCTGTTGTCTTTTGGACATTTTTGTCATGATCAGATCTCTTCTGTAAAAATCACCACCATAACCCAAAGATGCAGTAATGTCACCATGTGCTGTCTTTCTAAAATGTTCTCGCTCTGTGTCAACAGAAAGAGCTCGGAGATCGGCAGTCTGAAAGTTTGGAAAAAGTCCGCCAGCTGCTGCCGCTGCCCAAGCAGACGCGTGATGTCATAACCTGTGAGCCTCAGGGTTCACTAATAGACACTAAGGGGAACAAGATCGCTGGATTTGAAAAGGAGGTAAGTGCTTTTCAAACTTCCCAAACTTTATTACCAAAAGCAGACACTAGCTGTGTGTCCATTACACACAGAATTGAGCTAAACCTAAATAAAAAAAAAGGTAAAAATGGAAATGCCAAAATTTGGAAAAACCTCTCGAATTTCAAAGTTTTGATATTCAAGTTTATCGTGAAAGTCTGGCGTTCATACTGTAACACCTCTGCTGTTAGTTATGTGTTCAGTGCAGATGTTGGTGTTTCTGATTGTCAGTGAAGGCATCAGGCTCAGAGTGCAGCAGGAAGAAGGGGTGGAGGTGTGTGAGTGAGAGAGAGTAGGCCAGCTGGAAATAGTGATTTTCATTCCTGCCTGTTTGGCAGGAACAAAAATTTGGCATCGTCAACGCTGCAGCGTCCAGACAGACGTTACAATATTTTAATGCCCTCTGCCTTCGTCTGTTGACAACATCAGCAACAGTAACACCCATCAAATAGACGGTTGCAGCTCTTAAAATGTTTCCATGGTTACCATGGTTACAGTCCTCCTTCCTTCTTCTGCATTCCGCAAATTGAATCTCGCAGGATGAGATTTTACTCAAGTTGTGCACAACTCTAGTCGTAATGAAAACAGACAAGGCACAATTATACTTTATCAAACTTCAGCTTTATTTAATTTAATTTATTTATTTTGTGAAAATGTGTCATGTGTGAAACACAGCTACTGAAAACAGAGAAGAAAGCACAACAATGTGCTTAAAAGTAACATCCTGTAGGTCGTAGCACCTCACTATCCGCACATGCTAATCCTTAATTAGCTAACACTAATGGGTCTCTTTTCTATCAGGGCCTTCAAGTATCAACCAAACAGAAGATATCCCCCTGGGACGTCTTTGAGGGTCTTAAACACTCGGCCCCCCTCTCCTGGGGCTGGTTCGGTACAGTGCGCGTGGACCGAAAGGTTACTAAATTTGAGGAGCAGCAGCGGTTCCTGCTCTACCACACCCACCTGAAGCCCAAACCTCGTAGCTATTACCTGGAGCCGCTCCCGCTGCCCCCTGAGGAGGAGGAGCCCTTGACCCCTGTGTCCCAGGAGTCGGAGAAGAAGATGATGGAGCCGGTGAAGCCAGAGAAGAGCGTGCCTGCTGTGCCCTCTGACACGAGCAAGAAGAAATCGAGCAAGAAGAAGAAAACGCCGGCGTCCAAAACGGAGGTCAGTTATGGTCAAGATTTATGATTTGAGAGTTTTCTTAAATGCTGCAGGTGTTGTCAAATTGATGAAGCTGTTTTCTTAATTTGCATGTGCTTTTTTTTTGTTTTCTTAAGTTGCAGAGCTGTGAGCTCTCAGGGCCACCGTACTTTTATTCTAATAAAAACATTTTATCCTCTATTTTTTTGTCTCTAGGACTTTGTGAACCGTACACCAGGTGGCGTAGCCTATGCGCCCAGTATGCCTCCGGAGCTGATGCAGAACCATCCTTACGGCCGGCTCTACGGTCAGCAGGCCATGGGCATGTACACACAGAATCAGCCCCTTCCTCCAGGTCAGTCCTGACACGGTCTCTGTTTATCACTTCAAAAGCAGCATTGGTAGGATTTCATTACAACGAACGCTCTCTGTGATTTTTGCTCCTCTACAGGCGGCCCAGGTTTAGACCCTCCATACAGACCAGCCCGCAACCCACAGATGAACAAAATGATGCCCACTCGACCCAACTATCCCGGCATGATGCCTGGAATGCAGGGAAACATGCCCGGCATGATGGGACTGGATAAGCAGTACCCCATGGGATATAAGCCCCAGCCGAGCATGCCTCAGGGTCAGATGCTACGACAGCAGCTACAGGTCAGACTGGTAAGTCCGTCCTCACTGTATCGAGCTGCTATCGGATGCTGCTTGAGATCAGATGTTCTGATACGGTTCATTCATGTGGAAAAGGTTGCCATCTTCACTTCACTACGGCTCCTTCAGACATTTAATTTGCTGCTTTACTGTCTCGTTTCTCTTTTCAGAATCAGAGCATGATAGGGCAGCAGATTAGACAAATCACACCCAACCAACCGTATACTTCAGTGCAGGCATCACAGGTAAATCTGTCTTTGTAGTTTTTTTTCTTGAAGTCATCTGACGCCTCTGTTTGAATTGATAACTTGCCTGCTCTTGTTTTGAAACAGTACCAGAGTAATCGTGACTATTCCAGTCATAAAAGTCTATAAGTTCGTTCTACTCTGTCTTGGTTTTAACTCTCAGCATCACTTTATATGTTCAGAACATATCTCAGGGCTATACCACATACGGATCACACATGGGGATGCAGCCTCATCTGTCCCAAGGTGGTGGTATAGTTCCCCCCTCCTACGGGAACCAAAACTTCCAGGGCGCCCATCCTGGAGGTAACCCAGCTGTGGTGGATCCTCTGAGGCAAATGCAGCAGAGGCCCAGTGGTTACGTTCACCAGCAGGCACCGGGCTATGCACACAATATGCAGAACACACAGAGGTAAGTGTGTCATGCGACTTCTACCGTCAGTTCTCTGAAAAACAACCTGCAATCAAATCAAAACTTCCTCCATGCGTCCTGTGTGTCTCAGGTTTACCCACCAGCCCCTTCAGCAGAACCCCATCATGCATGGCCTCAGTCACATGGGAGGCCAGGGCGTCCATTCAGGCATGAGGCCCAATCAGATGCTGGCAGAACAACAGCAACAGCAGCAGCAGCAGCAACAAGCAGCACAGCAACAACAACAGCAACAGCAGCAGTACCTCAGACAACAAGCACTCAGAGTGAGTCACTAGAAATCCACGACCCACTAATCAATCTACGGCTAAGCCCCATCCCCTCCATGCATCTTGGTCATGATAAAAAATCTAACCTCCTTTTTACCATCTTTACCAAGAGTGTCTCTGTGTCTCAGCCAGAAGCGCCGCACTTCGTCTCCATTTTCGGACATCCTTTTGTTGACATTCGCTTCTCTGAGAAATGACGTACATCACGTGGTGCGCTGCTCTCTGGTCCGATAGTCTTGGGCCCCGTTTATAAGACAACGCTTCACAGCGTTTCACTCGAAAACGCAAAAAAAACGCTAAGAAAAAAATCTGCATTTATACGGAAACGCTAAGGGACTGAAAACGCTGTAGTATGCATACATGGCCTGTAGATGTTGATATAACTGTAGAGTCTTTTGGTAGTCTGCCATCAAAGAAGAGGTGGGCTAATCGTTTTGCGTATATATTAAATGTGTCTTATCTGAGTGCAGAAGTGGAGCAACAGATGCACATTTTGTTAAAGGCAGTCAGCAGATTCAGCAGCACAAGCAGAACCTGGTAAGTCTGCCATTTAACAGTTGTTGTCCGGTTCGCAAAAGTTCCCACAACGAAAGTGGAATGTGCACGCGTAAAACGGAGCGTGACGTCAGCATTTTCACTGAAAACTCCGGCTTGCCGTTTATACAACAACAGAGGCTGCAGCGTTTCAGAAAAATTCCACTCTGGAAAAAAGTTGCGTTTTAGGTCGAATAAAACTGTGTTTCCGTATAAACGAGAGGCCGGAACACAACAAAACTTTGGTTTCATCCTAAAACTTGATGAAATCCTGTAGCGTGAGCCAGGCTTTAGGAAAGGGTGAAAAATAAACCCCGTCGCCCAGCCTCTCAGGATAGCTTGTGTCAGAGTTGCACGTACCTCATAAAGACAGTTTGACTATTTTTAGACTTAAAATCTCAGAAAAAAATCATAAAACAAAGACTGACTTTCTGTTCAATGGACATCCAGGCAGAGAATGTCTGAGTGTGTGGAAATGGCTTTATGCACTGTGATTGGCCCATCACATTTGAGGGCGGGACTTAGCCACAGGTCAATTATCATCCATCCTCCACCCTCATACAGGGTTTCTTTTCTTCAGGTGTGAGACCAGGCTTCCCTTTAACTTACTTTCCTCACTTTTACATCAGCAGCAGCAGCAGCAGGCCCAACAGGTTCAACAACAGCAACAACAGCAACAGCAGCAGCAGCAACAGGTCCAACCCCAGCAGGTTGCCCCGCAACAGCAGGTTCCTCAGCAGCAGCAGCAACAGCAGCAGGTGTCAGCGGTGGCTCCACCTGGCCAGGCTCAGAACCAGGGCCTCGGCATGCAGCCTCTGCCGCCTCAGCAACCCCTGGTAGGTCAGGTGAAAAAAGGGCTCAGGTGTTAGTCAGTTTAAAGAGTAAGGAGGGATGTTTTCAGTCGTTTTTGTTGCATCAACCATCACAGATGAACTTTAAAAGTTCTCTAATATAAGAAATCTTTAAGGAGTTTGGTTGACCTTCATTCGTCACCATATTCAGAGCATTTTAATGTTCATTTTATGCTCCCTTCTGCTTTAGTTTCTCACATTCAGATATTTGACAATAATTTTTAGTTTTTGTCCACTTACAGGAACCATTTCGTATTATTTAGCAAGAATCTGCTCTTACAGATAACTCTGTAGGTGCTTCGTGATCTTGAAGGCAGCGATGAGATGTCAGATAAAACGGACACTCATCATATCTGAGCTTTTCACAAAAAGGCTGAGCCAGTTATCTCAAGTTGATTAACTGAGAACAACAAGAACAAAGGCTTTTTTTATTTTTGGAAATAAAAGTATATAACTTCTGCCTCCTGATCGAATGAAAAGAAGTAAAACTTGCTTGTATTTGTGTGTCTAGTTCCAGCGACAGGGAATGCAGCAGACTCAGCAGCAGCAGCAGACTGCAGCTCTTGTCAGACAGCTACAACAGCAACTTTCAAGTAAGTCACACACTCTAATACTTTTTTTTTTCGGCTAACGTGCAAACATTTCCTATCGATGAATACAATCAGATTCTGTGTCTAAAATAAAACATTTCTTCCTTTTCAGATTCCCAACCAGGACAGGGCACCAATTCATATTACTGATCGTGCTCGTCTGTAGTGATGTGCAAACTAAAGCTCTAATTATGTGGAAGATTCCAGCTCTACAGATGGAAAGTGTTCAGTCTGATGTATGCTGTTTAACGCACAAAGGACCACTACACACACTCACACACATACACAAACCCACACACACACACACAGATACACACATCTCGGCCACCGTGGCAATGATCTGAAATATCTTGACTTCAGTTGTGTAATTATGAATTTTCAGATGAGGGATTCTGCTCTGAAGTAAACAGATAATGGTTAATAATGGAAAAGTCTATGTAAAAAAGTACCAGAAATTATAAGAATAATGCAATTTTTTTTTTTATTTTATTTCAATTTGTACAATTTTTTCAGTTTGGTGTATTTCTCATTAAAAAATCATGTCAGTTTTTATGTTGTGTTGACTGTCTGTATGCTCTGCTTTCTCTGACAAGATTTGTTTTACAAAACAAACGCCGCTTTCACGTCAAATGATATATAAAAAAAAAATACTCAGAGTCTGAAACAAAAAGGCATCACCTGTAACATTTCAACTCCCTGTGGAGGACCCGTATTCACGAAACATCTTAAAGCTAAAAGTAGCTCCTAACTTGCTGATTTAGGAGAAACTGAAAAATAATGGGCGTCAGTCCTAATTTTGGGACTCCTAAATTTTTCGTCGAAAAGTATTTGACAATTAGTAGTAGTAGTAGCTAATCGATCAACAAGATACAGCTGCTTACAATTAGCACAATACATACTTAACTGCTTGGTTTATTACTCTCGGTTTAATGTTCAATCAGTAGTAGAACAGCAACAATTAATCGAAACTAACGAAATTAATCCTCAACTATTTTGATAATCAATTAATTGGTTTAAGTAATAATTTAAGAAAATAAGTCCAAATTGTCTGATATCGGCTTCATAAATGTGAATATTTTCTGGTTACTTTGCTTCTCTCTGACAGTCCTGAATATCATCGGTTTGCAAACAAGACATTTTAAAAATGCCATCATGGACTCTATCAACATTTTTCACCACTTTCTGACATTTTATGAACCAAACAACTACTTGATTAATTATGAGAATAAACAATAGATTAATCGACAATGAAAATAATCATTAGTTGTAGCCCTATTCGGCAGCCTACATTTTTTATTTGAACATGCGAACATGACGTCTTTCTCTAAACTGAGTGATTTCTACATAAAGTCCTCACCACGACACCTGTCAGCTAATCACTGTAGGCATAGGAAGTCAAGTGGTTCCTGAAACATGACATCATCCATAGCAACAAGGTCAGCTCCACCCCTTTCATTTAGCTAGAAAGTTCTCTGAATTCCTTCGTAAGAGTCAGTCTGAGCAGCTTTGCATAAAGGTTTTAAGAGAGAAAACTCTTAGCGAGGAACTTTTAGTGTCATTCAGGAGTCCTTGTAGTGTTAAGATGAAATGCTTTGTGAATACAGGCCCTGGTTTACTAGTTATACTTTTGAAAAGGCAAATATTCAGGCTTTGCTGTTTATATTAAACTTTTCCTGATGAAGATTTCAATAAGCAATCAGAGGATGAAGGGAGAAGTTCAGGATTTTTATTTTCATGTTGGCTGAATTAGAGTACAGGAAGTAGGAAATGTTTCCTCATTTTGATTTTGTTGCTTTTTTTGAAGTCTTTGGTTTTTGTTTATCCACATTCAGACTCTCCAAGCGGCTAAAAAGAACTCCAGAGTCA
This sequence comes from Labroides dimidiatus, assembly GCA_030710495.1. Classification (NCBI taxonomy): domain Eukaryota; kingdom Metazoa; phylum Chordata; class Actinopteri; order Labriformes; family Labridae; genus Labroides; species Labroides dimidiatus. The sequence continues at coordinate 6,272,758 of CM061150.1, read as the reverse complement.
GATCCTAGAGTTCTTCCTTCAAACGGACAGTCCTTCCTCTGGTACCTCAACAAGAAATTCGCATTTGCCCAGCTCCTCTCTGCTAGTTGCACCCCGAGCCTGGACAGTAGTTTGTTAGAAATCTCTGGTACGACTGGCTGAAGGAGCGTGCCGTAAATTCTCAGGCATTCGAGTGTGACATGGATGATCGTGTCCAACCAGCGCTGGTCTCTATTGTCTGTCCGATCCAGCTTCCAGGGTTTGTGGCGTTGAACAAACCCATTGGTCTGCCTCACACAGGCACTGATGGCTTCCAGAGCTTTGTACACATGAATGCTTTCATAGTGCTGCTCAACCACAGCAGGGAGATCTCTCACAGCATCCAGCATGGAGTAGTCTTCAGCCACAGCTCTGCCTCCCTCATCACAAGGGAAGGACTGAGAGCAGAAAGGAGGGTAGATCTGATCTGGGTTAAGAGCCAGAGCTGTGCAGCGGTTCAGGAGACCACCAAGAGAGTCAGCTAGCTCTGAATTAAGAAGCTTGATAACTTTATCATCGGTGTAATCACAGTCTGTGTCCGGGACTCCCTGACGCAGGAGAAAGTACCTCATTCCATCACTTGTGAAAATCTTTGAGCGTTCAAGAGGATCCACCACGTTACCTAAACTTTTAGACATTTTCTTTCCTCCGACTGTCCAGTGAGAGTGCACATATATCGTCTGTGGCAGCGACAGCCCAGCCCCAAGAAGAAAAGATGGCCAGTAGATGGCATGAAACTTCAAGATGTCTTTTCCAACAATGTGGTGGGCGACGTCCCACCATCTGCTGTGTTCCTCTGGATATCCAGCAACTGTGAGGTAGTTTACCAAGGCGTCCAGCCACACGTAGATGGTCTGATCTGGATCACCTGGGACAGGGATGCCCCACTGGAGGCGGCTTCTTTGACGGGACACTGAGAGGTCTGGAAGGTCCTCCTGCAGCCACTGGAGAACAGTGTGGTAGAAACGCTCAGGCTGGATGGCTTCAGGGTTTTCTCTGAGCCAGTCCAGGAGCTGGGATCTAAATGCAGACAGACGGAACATGTAGTTCTCCTCTTTCATCCACTCCACCTGTGAGAAGATTGAGGGGAGAAGGCTGAGATATTATTGATATACAAACACGGTTCAAAAAAAGTTAAGGCCTACGTTGCTTTAGCTGGGATATTTTGGGATGTCAGATCTAATGTATCAAAGCAAAATAAATGTATAACTTGGTGTCATATTTGCAACAACTAGGAGATGTTATTGGATTTCTACTAAAATGAGTTGTTAAATATTTTAGGGAAAGTAAAAACTATCTATCCTACCCAAGGACAATTAAATGATACCAAATTCATCCTTATAACACAGTTTGTTACTATTTCGTCAACTAACCTTGTGTCCACTCTCCAACGACACCTTGACCTCCTTTCCCGATGAGTCCAGAGCATCAACCACCTGTGATGAAGATTGAGGGGAGAAGGCTGAGATATTATTGATATACAAACACGGTTCAAAAAAAGTTAAGGCCTACGTTGCTTTAGCTGGGATATTTTGGGATGTCAGATCTAATGTATCAAAGCAAAATAAATGTATAACTTGGTGTCATATTTGCAACAACTAGGAGATGTTATTGGATTTCTACTAAAATGAGTTGTTAAATATTTTAGGGAAAGTAAAAACTATCTATCCTACCCAAGGACAATTAAATGATACCAAATTCATCCTTATAACACAGTTTGTTACTATTTCGTCAACTAACCTTGTGTCCACTCTCCAACGACACCTTGACCTCCTTTCCCGATGAGTCCAGAGCATCAACCACCTGTGATGGTGTGAGGAAGCTTTCATCTTGGGTGGAGTACCAGCCTTCATAGCTGCCCTTGTAGATCAGCCCTTTGTTCCAGAGCACGGACCAGAAATGCTCCACCGCCTCTCGGTGTCTCTGCTCTGTTGTCCTTATGAAGTCTGTGTTTGATATGTTGACGGTGCTGAAGAGGTCTTTGAATCTCTGAGAGACATCAGTGCAGAAAGTCAGGGGATCTTTCCCTGCTGCCTCTGCAGCTTGTTGAATTTTCAAGCCATGTTCATCTGTACCTGAAATGTGATTAGATGAAAGTTTTATACTGTAGATAACACCAATTCATGCATCTTTGAAGAATAGCTCCAAACACATTTAAATAATGATAAATGGACAATTACCTGTTACAAACTTTGAATTGAAGCCCTTCAGTAGTTTATATCTGTGCAAGCAGTCAGCTATCACAGCTGAATACATGTGTCCCAGATGAGGAGAGGCATTGACATAGAAGATAGGAGTAGTTACGTAGTAACTGCTTTCTTTGCAGGTATGTGAGCTCATGCATCTTAACACAGTTATACTCCTATCTGACAGTGATAAAACTGGAGAGAAAGATGGGCTCTGATGAAGTCTGTGAATAACTCTACAGCTTCTGACGACGGACGGCAAAGGGGTCCTCATCTTCAGAGAGAAGTAAATGCCAGCATTTAAGTACAGAAAAGTGTCAAGTGCGAGATATTTAGTCAGTCAAGTCTATAATTTAAATTAAATGAGAAAATAAAGATTAGAAACGCAGACCGAATAGCGTTCTACTGCCCAGTTTCACTACCTGAATCAGCTCCCATGTGTTATGCTTACTCGTCAAGGTTAGCGTTTCTTCCGGATTCGGTTAACCAATCAAAACGCGGTATTGTGCTCATCGGATACTTCCAACCAATCAAATTGCGAGGAGTCTTCAACGCATTGTATACAGATTTTCTCTCAATCGGTATGAAAGAATTATTTTAAATCATGATTAAATTCAAAGTTTTACAATAAGCAGGCCTGGGTTGAATTATTTCTTCTTGTGTGCTTAGAAATTAACCGTTCGTGTACGTGAAAGGGCTGCAGTAAGGCCCCTCCTTCTCGAGCGTTTCCAGGGAAACAACCAGGAAGTACCATGTTGACAGCGAACCAATCGGCTGTTCCGCCTTCTTCAGTCAGTTTGCGTAAGCGAATGGGCTTGACGTGACGAGGGAGGTAAGATATTTTACTAACTGTTAATTTTAGCAACAGACTTAGAGTATACCAGATACAAATTAATCGTGAAATTATTCCAGAGAGCATTTATTTCCATTTTCTTATGACGTCTTGTAAGTCCACAGCGAGTTTCAACTTTTCAGCGGTAGTCAGAGTCAGCTATCATGTGATGTTAAACATGGGGTGCTTGTTGCTCGACTCCTCCCGAAAGTTAAAGTAAAGTTATCTATTTCCCTGCACATGAAGTATTTTACTACTGTTTTATCCGCCATTTCAGATGGAAGTGAACCGTACGGACTTCTACATCGGTCTCACTTTGGCTGTGAGCTCCAGTGTTTTTATCGGTGGTAGCTTCATCTTGAAGAAGAAAGGCTTGCTGCGATTGGCCAGCAAGGGTTCGATGCGAGCAGGTAGTCTTCTGTGAATATGACTTTATGGACTTAATAAAAACTTAACAAACTGTCTTCAAAAGTTAACTGTGGGAAAAAAAAGCTCATACGTGTGGAAAGAGGTATTAAACAATTTCTCAAGGTGAAATATCCAGTCAAAAAATCAAAACTGTAGATAAACAAAAACCATCAGCATGTACTAAAGAGTATTCAAGTTCTTTAGTATGCATCTGTTACTTAAGATGAAGTGAATTATCACTTTATCTGTTACATAAGTGATTGACTGTTTGTTGAGAAGGGAGAGGCACCATAACACAAACTTACAAACATTAAGAAAATAATATTTGAGGTCTGGTTTGTTTACCTCACAGGTCAAGGAGGGTATGCGTACCTGAAAGAATGGCTGTGGTGGGCAGGACTTATATCAAGTAAGCAGCTGATTTACTGACTTTCCTCTAATTGTCATCATGTACATCTGTTTTCTAATTATGCTTGGATACGCTTCAACCAGAAAACATTGCGGTCTTTGTTTTCAAGAGGGCGGCTCTTGTGGGTTTGGTATTTGTGCTAGCGACATTGCAGTAGGTGCATCACCCACACCATCTCTGTGAAGTACACATTCCTGTAAAGAGAGTAGTTGAAAGGGCATCATTTTTTAAAGCTGCAATACTGTTAAATACTTTCACACTGATGAGCATGTTCTTTTTTATTGCAGTGGGAGCTGGAGAGGCTGCTAACTTCGCTGCATATGCATTTGCACCAGCCACATTGGTGACTCCTCTTGGAGCACTGAGTGTGCTTGTCAGGTATTGCATTTCTTTTTTTTATTTCTTAGTCCAAGATTAAGTGAAAACATGACTCCTTCAAGACATTTCTTAGGACATTTTCATAATATGAATTCTACGGTGGCGCTTAGAGCTCACAGCACTGCAACTTAAAAGAACACATGCAACACAAGTATGTGCAAAATTTAGAAAACATGCTGCAAAGACCTCAACAGAACGGAAGTGTTTCCAAAGGACACTTAAGAGTGATGCATATGTCCTGACACGCTTGTTGTTAACATGGATTTTGAGTCACCCCATTAAGGTTCTCTTTCCGTCAATGTTGTTAGAAATGAGATAAAAGTAAGTGCTTTTGATCCCATGATTCAGATATTAGCATAGTGGCTAATAACAGGCGTGCACATCACTTTTAAGTGTCCGCTGGGAACTCTTCCGTAAAATGACCATAGTAAACCAGCAGTGTGATCTCATCCCATTGGCTTGTGTCTCCTGTGTCTTCATTTCTTTCTCCGTCCAGTGCGGTTCTGTCATCTTACTTTCTGAACGAGAGGCTGAATGTGCACGGAAAGATCGGATGTCTGCTTTGCGTGATGGGCTCCACAGTGATGGTGATCCATGCCCCACAGGAGGAGGAGGTGGCGTCTCTTGCTGCCATGGCTGAGAAGCTCAAAGACCCAGGTAGGACCAAGCCTTTATCAGTCTGATGTGATTAACCGTGCTGCAGAAACTGAATCCCAGACAAGGGTTGGATGGATGTTTATCAGGGTACTAACTCCTTCTTGAATGCCCCCATCAGGTTTCATTGTGTATGCTGTGTGCGTTGTGGGAAGCAGCCTGGTTCTTATCTTTGCTGTGGCGCCGAGGTTTGGACAGAAGAATGTGCTGGTCTACATCCTGATCTGCTCTGTGATTGGCTCCCTCTCTGTCTCTTGTGTCAAGGGCCTGGGCATTGGCATTAAGGAGCTGTTTGCTGGGACCGCAGTGCTTAAGGAACCCCTGTTCTGGTCGTTAATCATCTGCCTGGCAATCTGCGTTAGCGTTCAAATCAGTTACCTGAACAAAGCTCTCGACATCTACAACACTTCTTTAGTCACTCCCATCTACTACGTCTTCTTCACCACCTCTGTCATGGCCTGCTCAGCCATCCTCTTCAAGGAGTGGTTGAGCATGACCACTGATGGAATAGTAGGGACGATAAGCGGGTTCCTCACCATCATTTTGGGGATCTTCCTCCTCCATGCCTTCAAGGACATCACCTTTAGCTGGGATTCCCTTCCGGTCTACCTGAGGAAGGGTCCTCAGAGTTTTCCTTGGGGGAACCAGCCTTACGTGGCTCTCCCCAGCTTTGAAACCCAAACGGAGGACGAAACAAAGCTACCACGAGAAGGAGGTTTCAAAGGAGGGTGGGGTATGCACCAGAGAGCTTCTTAGGGAGGACCAACTGTCTTTTCACCAATTAGAAACATTAGCTGCAGTAATCATGCAGCTTTAACAACATCCTAGCATTACAAGATAATTTACCAAATCTGTGTGTAGACCAAAGAAATTGCCACAACATGGGTGAATTATCCCTTTTGATACACTGGATTTCACATAATGTAGTTTAGAAATAGAGGGCAGGGATCGAATGCAACGGTGTTAGCCACACCTGTGGTCAGAATGGTACAGCTTAAATCTTTACTGACATCCTTTAAACAAATGTGTAGTTTCTAAAGCAAAGTCTCATTCTGCTGTACTCTAACCGGCTAACAGAGTTACTGTGCAAATGTAAACAAAGGCAGTGACGACGGTGAGAGGGATTCAGAATAACCAAAAGATAGCAGTAAGTCCACCTGAGGGTCTGGATTGAATTCTTACATCATATAAAAGCACAAGAATCGGTTTTAAAACCACTCAAAACTCCTCATTGGAGTTTGAAGAATTATTTATATTAATTTATAGTGAGTTGCACTCTTGTTTATATTATATATTCACAGTATTTCATGTCCAAAAATAAGATTGAATGTGAAATTGTGCCTAGCATAAACCAGATTGTGCCTTCTGTTACAAAAACAGTGACCTGACTCATGGTTTGCACTTTAAACCTTAGCTTTTAGCTTACAACAAGTATAAAGGAAAAACTTTTTTTAAACTTTAATACATTTCAGTAACGTCTGATGAATTTCTGTAATACCTCAGTATTATATAAAAACAGCACCAAAGAATGTCTTTCCCTGTATACATTTATTCTTAACACATGCCAAGCTGTAACATGTCTGATGTCATCTGTTACTTTGTTTTTGAAAATGCTAATTAAATGTAAGTTAATGACGACAACTTTTCAAAGGAGGGACAGAATTATTTGGCATTGTGTTTATTGCATATATACAGTCCTATCTTAACGCCTCCTCAGTCATGATATCATTTGCTCACTGAAGTTATGGCAGAGTTGACGGTGAAGTTTTGTGGCTGTCAAACCAGACGGTCATCTGAACGTCCATGATGGATCCATCTTTCTGTCGTCTCCCAAAGCAGTAGATGTTTGCACGTCCCAGCTTCAAGTGTGACCTCTGAACAGATTTGATTTCAGTGTGTCATGACAAAACCAACACAACAGAAGACAACAATGAAAGTGTTTTTACACTTATATCCTGCTAAATGGAGGACGGACAGACCCTTTCATTCCTGTTTAACTGACATTTATCTCAGGCACTTGTATCAAAAGCAACACTGAATGATGTTCCTTTTTTATTCCAGTTGAAGGGACAGTTCAGTGACATTCAGTAAGCTGCGTCAAAACCAAACGGCATCCTTTCAGAGCGTGTGCTCAGTGCTCCGACAGTCTTTCCAAAGACATTATTTAGTCCGACATGGATTCAGAGAACGAGCCCCTGCCCCTCTGAGTCTGCTCCAGTCTGTTTAGGATGAACTGGCTTGAGTCAATAAACCTCTCCACACAGTTAACGAAGCACATTTCTGTCCTTGAGTCCATCTTTGGCCCGGGTTTATCCATGCATTTCTCCTAGAGACAGAGACGGAGACAGACCAGTCAGGTAGGAACAACATACATATGATTTAGCACATGATTTGAACGTTGTAGGCACAGAAATCTAAGCTGAAATAAATGTCATGTACACTTAGCAAGCTGCTTTAACTGATAGACATCAAATTATCTTAGACATCACTGCTTTGCAATAATTCCTTGCTAAAATGAGCATTTGAATATCTACAATGACAGTCTTCCATGTCATTCTACATAGCTGCACTTAATCACATTTTAACAAATACAATTTCAGGAATATATAAGGAAATATATTCCAATAATGTCATGTCATACTTTCAGTAAGCAATATAGTGAAGGACACATGACGTATTAAGACAAGTAAACATGACGTATTAAGACAAGTAAAATTGAATTTGTTGAATACTTAAAGTGATAATAATAATAATAAAATAAAAGATAAAAGAATAATAGAAAATAATAAAAGAATTTGAAAAGCTGCGGATAGGATTTTTAAATTATGGATACTAATTTGGTCATTATTATGTTTATAGATACCTTAGATCTGAGTTTTTTGGTTAGCCGTTCTCACGCAGATATAAAAAATGTTCACTGTGGGTAGACAGGATAAAGTTGTAGATATATAAAATATTAAATCTCAACACAGATAATGCCAAAAGAGCTGTATTTTTTTAATGAAGGATAATTTTGTGGAGGTTAATGACAAAAATGAACACAGTAAGAATGTTATTATGAGTTTCTGAAATGCACAATATGACCAGGATGAACTACATAACATATACATAAAATATCTATTTAATAGAACAATTTAATTTGAGAAAGCTCACTTACTAGTTATAAAAAATACTATTTTTCATTTATTTAAAAAAATGACTAAAACTGATGTTTGACGTGTAGATATATAGATCCTAGTTTCCAATGTGTTGATATTAAATGTTTTAATCGCCAGCTGTACACGAGGCCTTGCCCCAGCTGTGACCCCAGCGTCTACGTTACGTCTCTTTTTGAGTAGCAGTGTGAAATACGACTAGAAAGTTGATTTATCATCTCTTACAGATGGAAAAACACAGCTAACATATCGACACACCATAAGATACAACTGTTATTCACTTTAACTCCTTCACTGCTACATGACCACTGAGTGACAAACGGAGAAATGGGGTCAAAAATGAGATTACGTGTCACAGGACGGTGTGAACATTAGACCATGGTTAATTTACTACAGCAAACATCACATGTATCTGAGACCTAAAGCTGTCAGTTAGCTGAAAGTCAATTCAAGAGCTGCAGCGTTAGCGTTAGCTTCGAGCCGTTCTTACCCAGCAGACCTCTGTCATCTGGTGCACCAGCTGCTGAAATCTCTGTTTCTGAGACTCGATTTCGATGAATTGCTGGAGTTGAGGGTCGGTTGTCGCTCCCTGACCGTCCATTATTACCTAAAAAGAGTTATTATATGCAATATTTTCTAAAATTGAATCTCGTAAGGCTCAATTGCTGACCTTCACGTGCATGTACTGTAGTATGTATGAACGACGGGAAACGGGAAGTCGATCCTCCAATCGCAGAAGGTGTTCTTTTGACGTCACATGCAACGGCACTTTTCCTGTAATGGATTTAAAATTTCTGTGACAGCGTTGCTCTTCTAAACTCTGTTGAAGTTTTTACAGACGGACCTGTTTGAAAAATCATTTTTCTAAACAGGAATTGCATTTTCATGGAAGCTTATTTCCGCGAGTAAAAAGAAACGATTTAATAATGCTGAGTCATAACAATGAGATACCGAGCCATCATTAGGAGATGCTAATGCATAATTGTGAAATTTTGATTTTATTTATTTATTTTGTTTTTACATGTTGTTTCAGTCTCCTCAAGGCCTGACGCTCTTGGCCTTTTTTTTTACATGTCAAAATTAAAACCCACAATCAAAAGAACACAATTCAGACCGACACATTTTATTTTAAACCAACAATCTTCAATAAAATACACACATTTCAAATGCTAGTCTATTTGACCGTTCCTAAATATTATTAGAGAGCTATTATAACCAATGACTTTCACATTATACATGCATGTATGCACAAAAAAAAGAGTGCTTCTGCAGTCCCATATTTAATCTAATCAGGGCGAACTGTGTGTGTGTGTCCATGGATTATTTTGAGATCTACTGCAGCTCATACAGCAAATCCTGAACAGTAAGAGACAGCTCCTCAAAGGTGGGTCTCTCGTCAGCTTTCTAAAAAAAAAAACATGAAAACAAAGAGAAGATGTAAATTTGGTGATCAGAATACCTTCCTAGCAACACCTGATCACACACAAAATGATTTGCTTACATCCATCCAACATGTTGTCATGATGCTGTAGACCTTTTCATTGGCCAGCTGAGGGCGGTACAGGCGCAGGCCTCGGGAGACCTGATCCACTATTTCTGTGTTGTTGAGGCGTTCATACGGAAGCCGTCCCAAAGTGTACACCTCCCACATAAGAACCCCTGAGTATTACAGAGGTAGATTCACTTTTATGAGGATTTTATACACATGGTGCTCTATGAAAACTGTCACTACATGTAGATCTACTCACCATACGCCCATATGTCTGACTTGCTGCTGAACTTGCAGTAGAGGAGGACCTCTGGAGGTGACCACCGTACAGGAAACTTTGAACCTGCTGAGCTTGTGTACTCATCATCCAAGACATACCTAAGAGCGTAGTATGAAAAAAGTACTTCCTTAACTCAGACAGTAAACAAACAATATAAAATACAGTAAAAGCAAATAAAGCCATACATAAAAACACTTTTATGAAATATCTTTTATACTTGTGCTTTCTGACATCCGGGCCATCTTTCTTTGTGAAATATAATATAACAGGAACAAAGTAGGAAGGAGCTTTGACTGCAAATTTGATGCAGTGCAGTTAGAGTGAAATACAATGTTTTTCTCTAAAATCCGTTTTCATCAAAGTAGCAAAAAGAAAAAAAAAGGTCAAGAAAGCGTGCAAAAGCGATATTAGCATCTTAATGTTATAAATCATGCGTAATGCATTAAGAACTTTACCTTGATAGTCCAAAGTCAGTCACTTTGATGGTTCCGTTTCCATCAACCAAACAGTTCCTTGCAGCCTGAAGGACAAAAAAACAAAACCTCAACCTCAAACCTCTCGTCTTCTCCAGGTACATCTCAGCACAGATTTCACATGGATTTAAAGGTGATCTGGGACGTGTTGCATGGTTGTACATATCTGTAAAAGTCCCTCACCAGGTCTCTGTGGATGTACTGCTTGGATTCCAGGTAGGCCATGCCCTCGGAGACATCTTTACACATCTCCAGGAGCTGGACCGCTGTGGGATGCTGTTTCAGGCCCTCCCTGAGGTACGTCAACAGGCAGCCATTAGAGAGGAACTCAGTCACTATGTAAATGGGTCTCTGTTTGGTGCATACGCCGTACAGCTGGACGAGGTTCTCGTGACGAAGCTTCCTGGTTTAAGCAAAAGGAGAAGGAAGTTATTTAAAGAACTATAAATTGCATTTCCTCAGAAAGCCTGTTTATATCCCTGACCTCATGCATAAATCATAAGAAACATTTTTGTTGCTATCATTGGTTCAGATTCACATGCAATGCAGAGGAATGTAGTTCAGCTCACATCATGATTTTGGCTTCTTCTATGAAATCATCTTCAGACATGGACCCCTCCTTGATCATCTTTATGGCGACATCATGCTGGCCTTGCCACTTTCCGTACTTTACCACGCCAAACTGACCAGTGCCTAGCTCCTTTATGAAGGTGAGGTAACGAGGGTCAATCTCCCACACACCTGATAGAAAACGACAGAAAGAGAGAAGCACTTCTTAACATGAAATATCTAAAAAACAAAAACAAATAAACAAAGAACATTTTAATTTAATGATGCTTTGGGAAGCAGCTGTTTAGCTTTGCAAAGAAACTGGACACAACTAATCAGACTGCATCCATTTAGACCCCTTAACTCTTTTTGTTCAAGAAAAGAACAAGAAAAAAAAGCGTCTGGCTAAAAATTATGATTTGGTTTTATTAGATAAAAAGCCACTGAGAAAACTGGGCGATATGCCAGACCATGAAAAAAAGCACATAACTTCCTGTGAAATCATTTGACGTTTTAACATTGTTGAGTTTGTTGTCTTTACTAATTAAACAAGGTGCCATGTGTCACTTGGTACAAGTGTTATTTCCTGACCTTAAATAGAGGCAGGCTATCTGTTTTCACAAACCCCTGGGTCTGTATTCACACAGCATTTTATCTCCCCTCTAGGAGGACTCCTAAATGACACTAAAAGTTCCTCGCTAAGAGTTTTCTCTCTTAAAATCTTTTCCGGAAGCTGCTCAGACTCACTCTTACGAAGGAATTCAGAGAACTCTTCAGCTAAAAGAAAGGGGTGGGGCTGACCCCGTTGCTATGGGTGATGTCATGTTTCAGGAACCACATGACTTCCTATGCCTACAGTGATTGGCTGACAGGGAATGTGTCTTGGTGAGGACTTTCTACATAGAAGTCACTCAGTTTAGAGAAAGGTGTCATGTTGGCATATTCAAATAAAGACCTTAACCTTTAATTGCAGAACTTATCATATATGATAAATGAGTTTAAAGACCTCTATCTCATCAACATGATAAAAAAAACATTAAAAACCTGTTAAAAATAAATCAAAATGTATTCTAACCCCTTGAGGGTTACCATTCCACTACAGGCAGCTGAAGTTGTATTTTGGCCCTTTTCAAGATTGCCGCTCTCATGAAATCAGCCACACACTTTTGTTTTTCCAGGTAAATCATTTATCATTTTCAAGACATCTAACTTGTTACTCTTTTTGGAATTAAGATAAATTTATCAAATGTGATACAAAAAAAATATATCATAAACAAAATGATAGAACATTTTTTTGTGGATTTTAGTAAAGGGGTCAATAAACATCTCAGTTTAAATATATATATATATATATATATATATATAAAATTTTCTGCCTTTTTTTAACAAGCCTCAGGGCTTTTAAAGGTTGAAATAATGGGAAAAAATGTAGGCTACTGATTAAACATTAAACCAAGAGCTGTACACTGACTAGTCAAGTATGTAATCAGCTAACTCTAAGAAGCTGTATCTTGTTTGACTAATAGCAGATCTACATATCCATATTTTTCCTGACTACCCATAATTCACCGCGATTGCCGGTTTTGTTCTTCCGATTGAACTTTTTGTTTGCATTGCCATGGAGACCACAAAGCTGACGATGTTAGCCTAGCTGTCATACTCGCTCTAATAACAGGCTTTTAAAAGCAAGAAAGTGACAAAATGAACAAAAATCGGAGGTGGAGTCATAGTGCGAATGTTTTAAAAAGAACGTTTTCTCTGAGCCCTGTCTAGCATTAATGATTTCACGCAAGTTTTTTTTGAGCTAGCTTGCTGGCAGCAGCAACTGGAAGTCGATAACCGCAGGCGGAAGTCAACACCCATAGGCCTCTGAAGAAAAAGGTGGATAAACAGCCTTTTAATGACTGGGTTTCTGGAGTAACCATGGAAACCACAGGAAAAAGAAAGCAAACTGTTCACGCGATAATGGATGAGGTGGACTGTCAGCAGCAGCCATGCTGAGATTCTTTCTGAATTCGTCTGAGTGACTTCGGAGTCTTCTTCACTACTTACTTCTCACAGGTTTAGGATCTTGTTTTTAGCGCTAAAATGCTTTGTGAAATACTTTTAGACGAGAAATATAGAGTCCTTAAATCAAGGTTTACACGCCATTAATTTTGAGAGTTACTCCTAAATCTGCAAATTAGGAATTACTTTTAGCTTTAAGATGTTTTGTAAATACGGGCCCTCATCTTTGCAAACAGTTTTATTTGTTTTTACTGATGACAGTTAAAGTTATACTAATGATGAAGAGAGTTCAAATATAATCTCAGTGAACTTCTTTTGAATTACACCCAAAGAAATCCATCTGAGATTTATCAAACAGTGGAAAGAAAATAAAGCAGGCGCATACTTTAATCCTGTGGTTTGTCAAAGTGAATCACTCTTACCGTATCCGAGCCCTGCTGTTGATGGAGGCCCCGCCCGGTTGGTTACAATATATTTCAGCCTGCTAACCATACCTAGAGAGGGGTATGAAAAACAACCTGTGATGCTACCATGATTTATAGAGCACAATTAACTGCTACCATAGCTGAAATTAACGAATGAAATCACTGTATGAGTCTTCTGTTTATTAACCTGCTGCATTGTGCTGGTGGTAGTTGATGAGCTCTGGGATGCTGCTGAAATTATGCTTCTCTGCCAGGTAAAACTGTCCCTGCAAGGTGGTGCAGATGTTGTAATGTCTGCAGCTCCCCCCGGTTTCTCTGTGGAGAGTGTGAAGAGTTACTCAGAATAGGTTGAGTGATTCATCAACACAGGAAGCCCTTTTCTATCAGGTGATAACTGCTCAGGGTTATCCACAATACAGCTCAGTCTCGCAGCCTGCGGATGAAAAACCTCTGCAGGCAGATTAGTCCGTGTTTTGCATGATTAATTTACATCTCTCTCCCTCTGAGGCCCGCTGTTTCCGCTTTCATTACAAACAGTTCTGCTTTTCATATGGTCACACATGACCGGAGCCAGTAGATGTAGGATATACTGTAAATGGTACACCACAATGGTGTGTTCAACACCACCAAGCTTACTCACCCGCCACCCTTGCTGAGCAAAGAAACTGTGTATTTCCCGGCCTTGCTTGAGTCCCGTACCAAGAAGCCTCCATCTTTGTTCTGGGAGAAAACACATGAGCATGTAGTGAAGTCCGTTTTATTCAATTAAGTTTGGTGTTTCTTATTGTGCACAGAATTTACCTCAGTTCTTAACAGCTTTTCTGCTTGGCTACGGTTCATATTCTTGCAATACCAGCTGTGAACACAAATATGAACATATTCTTTTCCTTGATCCAACAGTCAGAGTCACATTTCCATAAGAACAAGAAACTTTACAGAACTTTAAAACTTGCATACTCACTCAAATCTTTCTAGTCCAGTTTGTGCCTCCACAACATAATTACTTGGTATGTATCCTTCTTTTCTGCAAACAACAACACAGCGTTTAAAGTATGCAAACTGATGTAGGTGACAGAAGCGTATCTGATAAAGATCAAGTGATGTAACCAATGTTTCTCAAGAAACTCTGATATTGCACAAAAAGTTCCTATGAATCGGATTTTATCAGTCTACTACACTGTAAAAAGTTAAATTTAAAATGGTTCTAAACCAAAACCAAAAACAGAGAGAAAACACTGATGTCTTGTCATGTTTTTGTGTTTACAACATTTGACAGTTTAATAGGACTGATTCTTTAATTAGTTAAAAATGGTAGAAATGTCATTTGAAATATTATGACACCAACAGAAATACAAACTACGCATTTGAACAAACATTGAACATGTCGTTTCAACAAGTTTAAAGCAGATTTTTGAGTCCAACCCTTATTTTTCACTGTCCTTGACACTGAACGTAAATGGTAAGTAGTACATGAATGTGTTTATCAATTCGCAACCTTGGGTCTGAAAATATGAGACAATGCGGAAGTGCTACAGCCTGCTGTTCCTTGAGTGTCCACTTGAGGCTGGCTACAGAAGTACTGGAAGTCACGAACACACCAAGCCAAAAAAAAAAAAGCTGTTTTCACTGCCAAAATTAGCATATTTACAGCCTGGTGCAAAAAATGTCTCCCATCTGAATCGCTAATTTCACTATCGGCACGCACTGTACGGGGGGGTGAATTTTTTTTTTTTTTAAATCGGCAATTTAGACAATAGTAAGATCGCCAGTTCTTCCAATCAGAGGCACAGCTCAACTTATGTGATTGCCGGGCGCCATATGGCTGTTATTGTGGAGACTCAAAACTTGCCTCATTTCCAATATGGCTGCGCCGGCCGTTTTGCTTCAAAAATCCTTTTCAGAAACAGACGGATGACATCGCGGAGGCTATGTCCATCAATTATACAGTCTATGGTTTATATAGTGCTTTATCCATGGACACTTCTGTGTATGAACAGCAGGACCTGAGATTGAATCCCCAACCTTCCAATTCCACCACTGAGCCCCAGCTGTCTTACAGCTACTACTACAACAGAACTTTGTATTATAGCTGTTAAAGTAGATTAGAGAAAGACAATACAAGGCTGAACATCATCCCAAGTTTGTTTTGTCTTGAAAACAGCAGCTGAGTTTCAGTCTGACTTTCATCATTTTCTAGCTTCCCTCGTTAAGTTATGTGTCTATTTTATTGACAGGTTCAAAATAAAGATATCAGTCCTGGTACCCATATTTGTCTTTAGCTCTCCACCAGTTGGCATCAGACATCTCTAGGATGGTGTACTCCTCGTCCTTCCTCAGCTCCAAGTCCTGAGGCGTCATCGGTGTGTAGTTATACTCAGCTATAACAGTCATGCCCACAGAGGGGCCTGCTGGTTCTGGAGGCTGCGGAGGTAAAGGCCGACTGGGCTTCTCCTGGAACACCATACATGATTACAGGATCAGGTCTTTGAAAAGTGTCATCTTAGTGTCAGTAAAACCTGTTTCAAGAGCTAGTGCTCGCACCTCTGTTGGGGTAGGAGGAAGAGGTTTCCTGGATCCTCTTCGTTGAGATTGTTTGGATGGAAAACCTATTGATGATATGATTCGGCTGATAAATACAGAGTCATTATGAGTCATTGGCTGAAACTGGGTCGTCAATTTCCTCCTAAAGCAACCCTCACCATTTTTGTTATCCAGCACCTTGCAGCCCATGGCTTGCTTAACTTCCTGATGGCAGCACAGCCACACCCCATCCATCCAGGAACAAGGATGGTACTTCTGCATGAGGTCCTTGTTGAAGCGCACCACTTTTTGGACCAGCAAGGACACACACACACACACAAACACACACAACATTTACATTGAATCAACCCTGGTATTTGCATCAACGCAGGCTATTTCTGGGCGATGTTGAGATACAGTCTCCAGATTCTCAAAGAGATAAACACATAGATAAAACTGTATGCATGTTTACTAACTTTCTTTCAGCTTCTTTATCCACTGAGCACGAACTTCATCCGTCTTTGCAAATATGTAGAGCGGACCCTCATCATAAATGATCTAATGGTCAAAGTGAAAAACAACAATGAGCATTTGTGTCAAAGTGAACTACTACTTCAAGATATTTCCCTCTTTTCAAAGTTTCTATCTTCAAAGTGAGGCAAAACTTTAGGAAAGGAAGGGGCTTTTATTGGTGGTAAACACCTTTTTTGCATCCTTGTCATGTGAGTTTACACAAGTGTAAACATAACAGCTGCACGGTCACTGAAAGCCCCGAGTTCACTTTAGGGTAAAAGATGGTTTCACTTCTTAACACTGAACTTTCACATTTTCAACTGTTGGAGGACTGGGCGTACTTTATTCAACCTGGAGAAAACTCACTGGTGTTGATGATGGTGTTTTGGAGTCAAATCTCAAACCTTTTCAGGTGTCAGTTATGTGTATATATATTGATAAAAAGTCTACCTGGAATGCGTACATGCGCTCTTGCGGGGCGTTGGGCTCTGGCTGGACCGTCTCTACACACTTGATCTTTTCAAGGTCGACTGATCCTCTCAGACCTTTTCGCTTCTGCTCAACAGATGAGGAAACAGTCAGGTGACTCAGGGAGCAACAGGCAGAGGCAGCTCTGCAGTTATCTGAAGCAAAGACAACAAAACCTGGTACGATTATAACATTTTGTTGATAGTTGGTGGACAAACGTACCCTTTTTTCAAGATCGAAATCATAGTAGGCTATTTTTTCATGAGTGAGAATGAACCACCTCTCTTTGTAATTCAGAGGTGAAGTCTTCTTCTTCTGCTGAGAGCGTTTGATGAAGATTTCTTCCATGATAGTCTCTGACATGATAGAGTCAGGATAGGTCTGAGAAACGAGATAAAGACGATCATTTAGACATTTTAGGAACATTATAGTGTAAAGCATGATGGAGCTGCTCTCTCCTTTGCAGCTGAAAACACTCAATATTCACGCTTCAGCCAAGGCTGCTGAGAACTGTGACTGACTCACCCATTGTCAGTCTGCTTAGCTTGGCCTGTTGCTTCACGTTGCACTTCACACTTACTTTTTCAGCGTCTGCAAGTGTCAACTAAATGTAAGCTTACATTTACATTCTCTCCATAGATTCAGACCAACACCACTATAACAGCCAAAGGCACACATATGGACAGATATGAAGAGACGTGAGAGCTCATACATATCAGTTTGTGATTAGCTGTAGTTTGCATAAGCCTGCTTTTACTGCCAGCAGTATCCTCTGTTTCTGTAATCCCCCACCTGATCTCACCTCATCTCATCAGTCAAGAGTCTCATGAGTCCATCTACTAAATTTCCTGTCTGGGGTGTACTCCTCTTACCACTAAGCTGGGGTTTTCTTCTGCTTGATATCTACCAAATTGAATAAAACATTATTCACTGTATCCTGAAATGGCCGGTAGAGCAAGCTCACTGTGCAGTTTAAAACATACACAGTAATATTTCTCAAAACCTGATATTTTTGCAAATATTCACTGATTTTGAATCAGTCGATCACAAGCAAGGATGAGGCAAGGTTCACCACTTTGTGAACAACTGCGTGAGAAAACAGTCCAACAGCTTTAGAACAATGTTTCTCAACATACAATTGCAAAGAATTGATGGATTTCTTCCTCTACAGTCCATAATATCATCAAAAGACTCAGAGAATCTGGAGAAATCTCTGCATGTAAGCAGCAAGAAAACCAACATTGAATGACCCTGACCTTTGACCCCTCAGGCGGCACTGCATTAAAAACCAACATCACTGTGTAAAGGATATAACCACGTGGGCTCAGGAACACTTCAGAAAACCATTGTCAGTTAACACAGTTCATCACTACATCTACAAGTGCAAGTTCAAACTCTACCATGCAAAGACAAAGACATATATCAACAACACCCAGAAACACCGCCGGCTTCTCTGGGCCCGAGCTCATCTGAGATGGACTGACGCAAAGTGGCAAAGTGTGCTGTGGTCTGACGAGTCCACATTTCAAATTGTTTTTGGAACTCATGGATGTGGTGTTCTCCAGGTCAAAGAGGAAAAGGACAATCTGGATTGTTATCAGGTCAAAGTTGAAAAGCCAGCATCTGTGATGGTATGGGGTTGTGTTAGTGCCCGTGGCATGGCTAACTTGACCATCTGTGAAGGCTCCATTAATGCTGAAAGGTACATACAGGTTTTGCTGCCATCCAAGCCACGTCTCTTTCAGGGATGTCCCTGCTTATTTCAGCAAAACAATGTAAAGACACATTCTGCACATGTTACAACAGTGTGGCTTCGTAGTAAAAGAGTGCAGGTACTAGACTGGACTGCCTGCAGTCCAGACCTGTCTCCCATTGAAAATGTGTGGAGCATTATGAAGCACAAAGTATGACAACAGAGACCCCGGACTGTTGATCAACTGAAGTTGTACAAGCAAGAATGGTAAAGAATTCCACCTCCAAAGCTTCAACAATTAGTGTCCTCAGTTCACAAACGCTTATTGAGTGTTAAAAGGAAAGGTGATGGAACACAGTTGGAAACATGACCCTGTCCCAGCTTTTTAGGAACGTGTTGCAGACATCAAATTCAAAATGAGGGAATATTTGCCAAAATAAAAAATAAAAAAAAAGAAAAAGAAAAAAACTTAAAAAAAAAAAGGATTGTAAACCACAACCTGCGCTTACACAAAATATCAACTTACACTCAGACATACCTGACCACCTTCATTTGGTGCCTCTGAGTTCACGATAAAGCACACACACACACACACACACACACACACACACACACACACACACACACACACACACACACACACACACACACACACACACACACACAGCTCTACATTGTACCTACATTATAAGATAAGCAGGCAGAGAAAAAGACAGCCTCTCTTTTGGTGTAGTGTTTTGTTTTTACACCTGTAAACCACCTTTGCTAAATTTACACCTCAAAGACTAGTCAGAATCACAAGAGCACGATGAAAGTGGACTGGGGCAAAGCTGCACTAATGTCTGCTCATGGGTGAGGACAAACTGTGCTGTTTGGAACATGAACTAGTTAAAAAAATGACAACAAACAAACAAAAAAAGCATATAGACAAGTAGGCAGAGGAAGGAATATCTCCACTCTGTGCTAATAAAATTCAAAACTTCGACTGAGTGAAACTCAACTGAATGTCAGTAGATTCATCAGCTACAGTCCTGAGTTTAGATTGCCATTAATCGCAACAAAAAAAGACAAATTAAGATTAGGTTAAGCTTCAGGTGAGTTAAAATCACATGAAGCGACACTTTAGTGACACGTTAAAAATGCTTTTATTCTAAATTCAGCTAAATTATGAAGACAAAAGAAGTAAAGACACAGTGAGCCATTGTCAAGTGATAAATAAGACAAGAAACTCAACTCACCTTTTAAAAAAAGCAAACAAACAAAAAAACTTTACAGCTGAGTGCTCATTGTCTCTTAGTTTCTGTCAAACTGTGTTTGCACTGCAGCTCAGCCTATTTTCAGCCTGAGAACACTTCCTTCTATCATCTGAGCTGTAACTGTGACACGACAAGAAGTTTCTCTCTCTCTCTCTCTCTCTCCCTGCTGTTAACCAGGAGCGCATAACGTTTCTTTCCAGCAGACTGATGATGATACCTGTAGGTTTTTGTTCGAGCTCACCTGCACAGAAAACATTGTTCCCTATTCCACATAACATTGTTTGTTCATCCCTCACACGTCACAACCTTGCGTCTTCTCACATCATTAACTTCATATTAGAGGAACACGATTGAAACACAGATGCACCTCCTCTTCTCTGTTCCTCCTCATCAGTTCGAGCTACCTGAGCAGAACTGAACACATATTTCCATGTAAACAAAATGCAGATATATTTTGTCTCTTTTTAAGGGAGTTGACTCACGGTGGCTGACGCAGACAAGCTCATGGGGAAGTTGCATCAGTGTTGTACTGCAACATGAAGACAGAAGAAACTCAAAGCCCTGCAGCTCCTAAACCTTAAATCATCTTTCACATAAATGTTGATATGAGAACTCAGATCTTTAAGCTGGATGTCACACATGTCCAGCGAACCAATTCAGGACTCTCAGGACTACTTTGTGCTGAAAACAGTGTTTGCACCTGTCTCATTTTTTTTTCTCTCTTGGGGATTTTGCAGAATCCCCCTCTATTTCTGCAAAACATTATATTTTTAACACTTTGCAGGGGGTGTTATTTTTTTTATCTTCTCACAGAATCTTATCTAATCAAAGGCTGCGAAATTATTTTCACTTTATCAACTCACTTGAATTCATCTGGTGCAAAAATTCAGGGCACATCTCTATAAACTGCTTAATACTGAAGAAACTTTTCCCAAATTTCACAATCAGTTGAATTTGTCCTTCACATTTGTAGGAAAAAGATCTTTAATGATTGCCTACAGCTTTACAAATCTGTACTTCCAAAGCAGTTTAATGTACTTTTTATGTTGAGAATGAATAAGTTTTGTTGCACAATGTCTCTTTGGTATGACACAGCAAACATGCAATGTTTTAACAGGAACCTACCGTGATGCTGTCTTTCCTGATGTTTCCTGACTGATAAGTGAGAAGTGAACGAACATGTGTGTTTGTGGGTAAAAGACGGAGACAAAGTTTGTTACAAGTTTAAGACCTGATGGTGAATTTCACCACTTACAAAAGCTATCCTGCATGTCTAAAAAAACAACAACAACAAAAATAAAACATTTAAATGTCAAACTATGGTGTCCTGCAGGGGTCGGTTTTCATAGTGTACACATTTCCTGTCATGTTTGTTCAAATAAGCACTTTTATGACTCATTTTCCCTGCTCACAAATTCTGTCTAATAATCATGCAGATTATCAAGTAACCACAAGGTTTCAACCATATTTGTTAGAACCACACCATGAGTCTGAACCACTTGAGAGCTGCAAGATGTGGTAAACGAACTATATTTATAAAGCAGCATCTTCAAAGTACACCATTACACAAAAAAAAAAAACACACAGATGCAGCTGAAGTTTAGAAGACATTTCTCTATAATCAAAGAATGAAGTGTAAAGTGACAAGCTTTACTTTATTTAGCATTTTGCATAAAAAACTGAACATTATCAGGTTTGTGGATTGTACTTTTAGCCACGTGATGCCACTTTTTGCTTGTAAAAACATAAAAAATGACTTAAAAGCATTAATTTAAATAAATAAATAAATAAAATTAAATAAATAAACAAATAAATAATTTTTTGTCACTTACCCAGACATCCAAAAAAGCTGATGAATAAATCAAGCATCCAGCAGTCAACTCCAGATGCTCACACTCAAAGCAGTGGCGTGAACCTTTGCCTCACTTACTTGCATTTCATTTAATGTGTGTTAGTTTGTGAAGCAAGAAAGCCAAACACACCCACTGAGAGGAATCAGCTCTGCTTACTTCCCCTTTTTCTTCCTGCTCATTTTCATATCAGCTCTCTGGACAGTTTTGGTGATAAGTAAAAGCAGGCTAAACATTAACACTGGGACACTTTTGTGCCATGTTGCTCCACACATATTTGAGGCTATTTGTTTATGTGTGAGTGTGTGTGGGTGTGTATTGCAGATTTGATCATTAGGGGGACAAAGAGTAGACAAACTCAACTCTGCTAAAGTGTACAGACATAAAAAAAAAAGTTGGGTATAGTTATTTTTCCTTCAGAAAACTACATTTGTGACCCTTATTTTGCTTCCAAGCCGTTTCTTTAGTGGTTTTACTTACCGTAACGTACCGCCGCTAGGGGGCAGACTGTCTCCTTTGGTTCAGCTGAGGTCTACATTAAGGAGTGCTTCCGCTCTGTGCTTCCCTCTTTTCCTCTGCATCGGGACGCAGCCATGGTATGAAACGTTTACAGGCAACTACTTCACAGAACAATCTAACTCAATCTTTGAAATTAAAGACTCAATATCGTGCAGTTTTAAGTCACATTAGTTAAAAACGTATCGATCCATGCGGTAATGACAGTATTGGTCATGTTGTGTTTAGTTTAAGCTTCAAATTTGTCTTGGAAGTCGCACCTGATGAGTTAGCACTGAGATGCCGTAGATCACCATTTCAACCGGCCTCTCTCAACAGGATTATTCACGCTAAATTTTCATCACCATTGATTTTATAATACACAGCATCGTGTTTTATTTTCTGAAATATAAATCTGTCTAATATTTGCGCTTGGTGTCGCATCAAAGGTACGTTCGTTTTAGCAATGCTAACATGCTAACTGTGAAGCTAACGTACGGTTCCAGTAGTCTCTCGCGACACAGAGGCATTCTACAACATTAAGGCCTCTTTATCATTGAACGGTTCAAGAAACGCGACAGTGATGCATTAAAAATGTTGAAGAGTAGCTGTGGGATTCAGTTATAACCTTTAAAGCGCCAGTGGGAGAAATGTTATCCGCAGTGTCATTTAGTATTTCCACGTTGGTTGTATATGGTGATTTCATGGTTTAATTTCCTTTCGTCCAGGTGAACGTCCCGAAAACCCGCAGGACTTACTGCAAGAAGTGCAAGAAGCACCAACCCCACAAAGTTACCCAGTACAAGAAGGGAAAGGATTCCCTCTATGCACAGGGTAAAGAAATTGTCTCTTGTTGACTTGTTCAAAGATGCGCATGTTCTGTGTATTTAACTCCATTAGCTCAGATGGATCCGTGGTTTTTAAATACTGAATTTAAGCTGTAAGAAGCATAAAAATGTCTGGTTGTTCCGTGGTCAGCAGTTTGAAACTACATTACACTGTTTTGGGGCAAAGGGTGACCATGCTTACTGGGGACCTCAATTGAATGTGTCTGCTACAGGTCGCAAGTTAAAAGGGTCACACTTTACACTGAAACACCAGTGACTTCTATTGCGGCAAGCAATTTGTTATTTTTGTATCCAAACTCAGTTAACAAGATTTTCCCTTAAATAAGTCACAGTTAATATTATAAATCCAGGTTTTACCTTTTGTAGATTAAAAAAAAAGTTGGTTTGGAGCCAAGGTTATGACACTGATTAAATATGGAGAGTAAATAAGAAGTGAGCGCCTAAATGACTATTAACAAAAACATGCTTAATGTCCAAAGTATAACTTTGCTTTATTATAAAGCATCAATCATTCAAGTAAGCAATCTTAAAATACAAAATCATTATGATATTTGCTGCAGTTTTGTCTTAATGCAAGTTTTTTTTGTTACTATGATCCTGGTCTCATACTTGGCAGTGTGTGTGCTTGTTTATGATTTGGGAGGATTTCAGTTTGACATAGGTTCATGCCTTAATATTTCAGTCTGTAGGTGTCAACAGATAATGTGGTCTTTCAACATTGAGTGACCCATGTGTTTAAACCCCTCTGGTGTACATGCTTGTTTGTCCACTTGCTGATGTCTTCTATCCACTCACTGATTTCTCACAAAGCTTGGAGTCGTTTGCCATCCGTTAAAGGGATTTTATCCTTTTTGGTGGTCAGCCCCCTCCTGTAGCTTTACAAACCATTCTTCTTGATAATACTTGATAATCATCCATCTGTTAAAGAAGCTGTAGTTTAATCATGCATTTGTCTTGCAGGTAAGAGGAGATACGACAGAAAGCAGAGTGGGTATGGTGGTCAGACAAAGCCCATCTTTAGGAAGAAGGTAAGAACCAACTTTTCTGGAGATGTTTGAATCGTCAGGTTTGCTGGTATCTGAGTGAAACAAGACTCAATGGTGTGCTTTATTCCCAGGCTAAGACTACAAAGAAGATTGTGTTGAGGCTTGAGTGCGTTGAGGCCAACTGCAGATCCAAGAGAATGCTGGCCATCAAGAGATGCAAGCACTTTGAGTTGGGAGGTGACAAGAAGAGAAAGGTAGGCATTTCTTCTCTGCTGGATTTAACTGCAGTTTTTTGACTGTCGCCGGCCAGTATGATCTTATGCCACAAGGTTTCCACAAATACTGAAACCCTTTATAACAACTTTATACAAAAAACAAGAACTTGAATGTTTTTCACTTTATTTTAACTCATTAGTGATAAAAAATCTAATCTTCATGGGCTTCAACAAGCCTATTGAAATCTGGCTGAATTTCTGAGATGGTCATGTGGCCTTGGATTTGTTGCACTTTATCACCAGCAGGGCTCATGCTTGCAAGTGCGTCCATACAGAAATAATGCAAAAGTCACCCTTTTCAAGATGAAATCAACTCAATTTTATTGCATGCACATTTTTTTTCCCCATTCATTTTCTACTTTATGATTGAGCTCGAGCGGGCCACACAGAGATGCCCAAAGGGCTGGATCTGGCCTGCGGGCCGCAGTTTGCCCAGGTCTGCCTTATGGACATCTTTGATTACGTTTATATATAAAGCTGTTGACAATCAGGCTTGAAATTGATTTACTTTTGCAACTTCCAAACTGTGATCAGATTCTTTGAAAGCAGTGTGATGCGTTTATAGATGCCACCAGAAATCTTGAAATCCATGGTATTGGATTATTTTCCATTTGTAATGCTGATACTTGCCAGTATTTACTTATACTCACCATTTTGTTTGTCATTGTAAATAATATCGGAATGTTCTAGAATGCACCTCAGCCGGCCATAATGGACAGAAATAAATCAGAGCCAGAGAAATAAAAGTGTTAAAGATTAACCAGGGATGAGGAAACGTGTTTCTGAAAAGAGAAATGTTGGTACATTCGTAAACCCAAATGCTGGCTCAGAGTTGTGGTACGAGTTAAAATCTTAACTCGAATTTGCGGTGGGCTCTTAGTTTTGGTCGAAATGCATTGATGATGAGGGAAATCATGTCATTGTTTACAAAATTATTCTTCCTCTTCAACATTAATTTATTTTATTTATCCATTGTGATACTCAGACTTTTAAAAAAAACATGGACGTCATCTTGCTCGGCTCAAACTGAGGTCGCCACAAGAACTGCCCCCTTTGTCAGTGCAAGACAAAACTCTGTAGCTCTTTACATTCCAAATGGGCTGTGGTCAAACTCAAAAAATTATTACACCTCATAGAAACGTTTCTCGCAACCATATGAGGGTGTGATATTTAGATATTAAGGCTGCATTGTGTTCAGGTCCTCTTTTATGAAAAGAAGGAAGTTTTCATTAGATATGTTAAATAGGGTTTGTCTTGTTTTATGATGAAATAAGACGGTCAAAAGAAAAAATAAATGGAAAAAATAAATTGTCACCCACTTCCATAAATTTTTTCCCAAAGTCCCTGATGGTCTCTACTGTGCAGACTCTGGCTGCACAATGGCGGCCAATTGCGGCTCCTGTGACAGATTTTGGCTTCAAAATCATACAGTGGTAAAAGGCGGAGCAACACTGTCCATTCTATATACAGTTTATAGTTAGCATCAGTCACAAGCTGTCATCTTTGTAACATCACTAAAACAGACAAATCTAGACCCAGTACCGCAGAGGTTTGAAAGAAAACGGGTAGTTTGTTTCAGTTGAAATGTTTCTTCAGGAGAAACAGCTCTGCGGTTGGCCATTAGGATATGTAAATAATATTTTCCCAACATAGAAGCACTTATCTAATTTCAATTCCCCTTTCACTCTCTGCAGTGTATCACATCGTGTCATTTCCAGCAGACTGTAAATGAATCATCTTTGCTTGAGCACATTTTAACCCACTTGTTTTCCATCCGTCTCTTACAGGGCCAGGTCATCCAGTTTTAAACTGTGGCTCAGTCTTCTGGAGGTTGTCACTGTTTTCAATAAAGGTGTTAAAAATGTTGGTGGTGTTTGGTCCTTCTTTCACAAAACAAGATGTGCAAAATTCACCCCAGTCTTCGAAAAGAATAATTTGGACCTTTTGTCATTCAAGCATGCTTTATTAACCCTTCAAAGTCTGAACCCATCAAAAAATAGTCTTTTTTTTATGGGAACGGAGATGTTTATTAGCATTTATTAACATTTATTAACAAAACCCAAAAATATTGCCGCATCATTTTGTTTGAAATTTTGTTTTTTGCATTCCAGTTGATGAATCTGGTGGTTTTGGCAACTTTTTGTCAAGTTTTTTGTAAATATGCAGGAAATAGACTGAAGACTGAAGGTTAAAATTAAGTGAATATTTTATTTCTTCTCCACTTAATAAAACATGAATAATGAAGGAAATGTGAACACAAAACCATTTTCAAACTACAAAAGTTTTGCGCTCGTGGTTGACTGACATGTCCAGTCAGTGTAGAAAATTATATCCTGTCAAGTCCTGCCTGATTGGCTTGACTTTCAGCAGAGCCGTTCCTGAAGGATTGACAGATACAACCAGGCTGCTTCCTAGGTTGTATACACCCATCTCCTTGTACTGGGGCAGGATCTGTGTGACTTTACACACCAGTGTGCACATTCTCCAACCAGGGGCCGCTCTGATGGAAAACTCTCTTGGTCCTCCGATCTCCAGTTTGTTCAGCACAGCGATAGCTAGCTGGTTGTCTGACAGAGGCCTCTCCCACACATCAAAGTTGTTCACCTGCAGAAAAGGAACATTTTCTGTTGGTCATTGACAAAAGCAGCACACTACATTGGCCGACATTCATATGATTCATTAAATTGTTGCACATTGTGGTTTGTCCACAAGAGCCTGCTGAGGTGACCACAAAAACCTCAGGTATTTCTCTGTGGACAAAAGCTTGCAATGGTCTTTCCAGGAGGTAATCTTGCTGTTAGTCACCCACCTGAGCTGTGCGGGAGCCCTGTTTGCCCAGAGGATCCTGGTTGATGGCGATGACATGTTTATTCTGCAGCAGCTTCTTAGAGCGGGGAGAGATATGTCTCAGATCATTAGACATGAGCAGAGGGGCTGCCATGATGGCCCATAATGCCATCTGAGACTCCTGCTGGTCATATGTCAGGCCAAAGTTTCCAATGACGAGCTACAGAAGTGGAACAATGTCATTAATAAAGACATTTGTATTTATGGGCTAAGTTAATTCAGCTAACTACAGACAGTACAGACCTGTCAGTTTAGTTTTCTCATTTAAACACTGAGCAAGAAAGTACAACCCCAACAATAGTACAATGATTTGCCAATCCTGTTTAAATCTCTTGTCTTTTTGGTGTAGCTATTCAATTGAATATACATTCAATTCTGTAATTTCTGTTTAATATTAAGTCAATTTGTTGTATAATAATGTCATTGGACAGGTTGTCCCATATTAATGCAAAGTTAAGAGTTTTTTTGTTGCTGTAACTTAAGTTTGAATTGACATTTCACGAAGACATCCAAAACAATAAAAATAAGAAATGAATATTTATCAGTTTGGAACAGACTTCATATGGACCCTCGGTGAGCACGCACGAACAGAGGAGCAGTGGGTAGACAGATTGTGTAGTGGCAGGTTTGAAAAAGACCCTACCATATCAGGGTCATTCCAGCCTCCAGGTCCAGCTGAGGGGTTAATGATGTCCTGATGAGAAGCTGTCCAATCTAAGATGGATTTAATCGAGCTCCACGAGTCGTACACGTCTTCGGAATTACGCCATTGGTTACACGTCTTGCGGATGGTTTTGTAGTTGGGCTGCAGGTACAGAGGAGCTTATCACACATGGAGTGAACGTGCAGTTGATAGCTACGAACAATTAATCAGTGCTTTTTGTCCTAAAGGTGCAGGCAGTGAAGCATTGTGCACGTTTTAAAAAGATACCCAGTAGCTGGAGTCATGAATGTACACGGTTTGAATAAACTTCTTGTAAGTAGATGCAGACAGTTGCACTCATATTGTTATTTAGTTTAAGAAGTTAAAAATGTACTCATATAACGAGACAATAAAAGAAACGCACGCTTTCTCACCTGTCTGGATGGCCATTCATACAAAGGCCACTCACAGGAGAACACAATTCTTGCTCCAGTTTTTTTCAGTGCTTTTGACATGCTGACATAACCTGGACAAAATATGAATATATCATGAGGAGACAAATAAATAGGCCTTACATAACAGTAATGGAGGACTAGCTCACATAGAACCAGCTTTTTCAGTCCCTATCATGAGTTAAACTTCAGGATTAAACACTCACCTTCTTCAAGCTGTTTCCTGTCTGTGACGCAGCCGTCAA
The DNA here is from genome assembly GCA_030710495.1 of Labroides dimidiatus. Classification (NCBI taxonomy): domain Eukaryota; kingdom Metazoa; phylum Chordata; class Actinopteri; order Labriformes; family Labridae; genus Labroides; species Labroides dimidiatus. The sequence goes on along the minus strand of CM061150.1, from coordinate 6,244,404 downwards.
ACTTGACCAGATCCACACCCCAGTCAGCAAAAGTCTGAGCATCTGTCTCATAGTAATAATAACTACCAGGGAATCCAGCACAGGTTTTTCTCCCCACACCTCCATAGATTCCCAGCTTCAATCCTTTAGAATGAACCTTTAAATGGACAATGAATGCATGAACTGAAGGTACCATGTAAAACCAGTAGGTGGCGATGTTGTACAACTTTAGAACTCCTCATTTTCAGGACGGATCACTTCTAAGTGGGTTTGAATGTTTCCTGGTTTTCTATTCGGCATCTTTTTCACTTCCTGTCACAGTGGTTCTGAAATTAACTGTTCCTGTCCACAGTGTCTGCAGCAGAGAGGCTGAACCACAACATCCTCCCACTTCCTGTAACACAATATATGTCCACATACTCTGTCTCCTTCCACTCCAGGTGCTGAATTTCCACTGGTGTAAAATTTGAGGCTCTTTTTTTCACATCTGGTATTTTCCCCTTCATTATGTAAATAATTGACCTATGGCCAAGTCCCGCCCTAAAAGAAATGAGCCAATCACAGTACGTATAGCATTTCCATACACTCCGACATTCTCTGCCTGGACATCCATTAAAATGCATTGCAGAGAGTCAGTTTTTGTACAGTTTTTATGAGGTTTGTTTTAGATTTTAAGCTTGAAAATGGTCAAATGGTGTTCATTGGATACATGCATATCCTGAGAGGCTGGGTGATGGGGTGGTTTTTTTGCCCTTTCCTTAAGCCACATCTCAACAGAAAAAAAGTGTCTTCTTTGGTTAAAGTTGTGCGGTAGACCCATAGACTGTATAATTAATGGACGTAGTCTCTGCGATGTCACCCGTCTGTTTCTGAAACAGATTTTTGAAGCAAAACGTCCAGCACCGCCATATTGGAAATGAGGTGGGCTGTGAGTCTCCACGGTAACAGCCAAAGGGTGCCCGGCAGTCACGTGAATTGAGCTGTGCCTCTGATTGGACGAATTGGCGATCTTAATATTGTGGAAACTGCCAAGTTAGAAAAAAATTCACCCCCCCTACAGTGCGTGCCGTTAGTGAAATTACCGATTCAGACGGGAGACATTCTTTGTACCAGGCTGTAAATGTGCTTATTTTGGCTGTGAAAATGGCTTTTTTTTGCTTGGTGTGTACATGACTTCTGGTACTTCTGGAGCCAGCCTCAAGTGGACACTCGAGGAACAGCAGACTCTAGCACTTCCGCATCGTCTCATATTTTCAGACCAGGGGTTGCTGCTTGGGTAGACCAAAACATCAACTCAACGTGAATAAATTCACACTAGAACCGCAACAGTTTGGGATTTTCTCTGTTACTTAAAGTTAGCCTAATGTTAGCTCCTAGCTGTGTTGTTCTTCATGTCTCTTTGTTTGTTGGAGTTCATTGGCCTGTTTTGTTCTAGTTTTTGTTCTTTGGTGATCGTCCATCATTGTTAGCTGTTGTCCAAAGGGCTCTCGTTAAACTAACGTTAGCTTCTGGAGCTTACTTTCATTAGCTTATCTGTAATAGCCCAGATAACAAAGGTTGGCAAATGTTCTGCTGAATGATTCAATGTAAATACTGTAGCTCCAAACTAACAGAGACACTCTTGGTAAAGATGGTATAAAGGAGGTTAGATTTTTCTCATAACTGATGCTGATCCTCTATCTTGTTGTCTGAGATGCTGATTGTAACCAGATGTGGTTTATCAGGTTTGCTCTGGAACCTGAAAGTTTTGTCTTGTAACTGAAGCTTTTTATGGACCTTCTCAACAATAAAAATGATTCATAAATCCCTCCAATGACAAAATGTAATCTTTCTGTCTTTCAAAATCATCAATGACGTCCTGTGAAATGTCCTACTGAGAAACCTACCATACAGCTGTCACTGAATGTTCATTTGTCTGAGTGAGTGGAGGGGGCGGGGCTTAGCCATAGGTCAGTTGCAGGTCTGCTCAGAAGGATGTGTAATTAAAATGTAATGTGACTATGTAATCACTTCTCCTTCAGACTTATTGAACCAGGAATTTCCAAACGTTTATTCTACAAAGATTTGTAGACACATTGTACTGATTTGCAAACACAGCTTCTTATAGAATCACATCTGGACAGCTGTGTGTTACATCTCACATGGTTTTATGTTGATAACTCTTTTTACATGATGCTGCCAAAAAGCCTGAAACTGCCATTAAAACAGTCATTTATAGGAGGAACCTTTATTTTTTAAAGATCAAACTCCAAATAAACAGTATTTTTTTCCTTTTCCTAAAATCTACCTGAATCCCTCTCTCTTTGAAGTTTTGGGGTAATTATGGCTTTAAAAAGTATGAACCCAGGCCTTCCTCTAACACCTGCTACTCACATAGTCAGCTAGTCTCTTTATGCCTGTCAGGAACCTTTTGGGATCTGCCTGCAGGCGGCCCTCGGCATCGCGCTGTTGTGAGGACCAGCAGTCGTCGATGCAGACGTACTCATAACCAGCCTTCTTCCAGCCCTCCTTCACCATTACATCTGCCATCTGCATGTAGAGACGCTCACTGCAAGAGGGGCAACAAGAGGAGTTTGATGAGTGTGTTCAATATCATGTTTAAGAGCACACAGCAGACACAACCACTGGAAAAACAGGATATTTATTGAGCAAGAAGAAATAGAATCAATTTAACCTTTTTTTTTAGCTCACTTTTCTACTGTTTATCTCTGTTGAACCGTCTCTTTGGTGCATTTCCATCCTGTTCAGGGTCGCTGGTGTCTGCAGCATATTGCAGCTGTCTTAGGACCAGAGGCGGGGTACACCCTGGACTGGTCTCCAGCCAATCATAGGGCTGACACAGAGATAGACAACCTTTCATGCTCACGCCTACGGACATTTTAGAATCACCAATTAACCTGATGAGCATGTTTTTTGGACTGTTGGAGGAAACCAGAGTCAAATTTATATACACTGCAAAAAAAACTGAATTGACGCAAGTGTTTTTGTCTCATTAAGAGTAAAGAAATATCTTATTAGATTTAATATGGGCCACATTTACCTGACCAGTCCAGAAAAAAGTCTTATTTCAAGTTATTCAAAGACCAAAATGAGGTCTAAATTGCTTGCAACACGAGAAAAAATTCAGTTGGTTAAAAGAAAAGTTTCTTGTAAAATGAAATTACTTAAGTTTCAAGAAACTTGACAAGTAAATTTTTCTTACCCCATTCACAGAACTTTTTTTATTTGTTACAAGCAATTCAGTCGTTATTTTTGCCTTTAATACCTTGAAATAGGACATTTTTGGACTTGTTGGACTGTTTAAAAGCAATTGCAATTGTAATATAAAAAATATAGACAAAAACACTGGCTTAGATTTCAGTTTTTTGCAGTTCAGCACCTTTCATACAAATAAATTGCAAAAAGTACATTACATTGATTAAAAATACAATAAAAAGTATATAAGATAGATTGATGGTAAAATATACAAGAGAAAAGTTTTAAAGACTTTTGCACACCTATAATAATATTTATAAGAACAGTTTAAAATTTGAAAATAAGGTTAAATATTAAAATGACACCAAAATTTTGAATAATAAAAAAAATTAAAGGTTATTACAAAAAGTTAGAGATTAATGAAAGCATAAAAATACTTAAATGCGAGTTAAAATCAAATGAGTCAATAAAGTAATAAAATAAAAACGTTAAAGAACATAAAATCCAGTCAGCTAGTTCCTGCTGTATCACATGATCTTATTATAACAGAAAACCACCTTCAGACAGCAGATAAGATTCGTTTTTTTAATTTCACAGAAAGCATCAGTCTTGAATCACAGTGAAATGAATGTTTTTGTTGTGTTTTTATTCACTGACATGTTGGACTGCACACCTGGCTCTTCACGGCTCCACAGTCTCTTACCTGATGCAGTTATCGGGGTCCTTGTCACAGTCGATATTACACATGAATCTCTCCCAGCTCAGCCAGCCCATGGTAGGTTGCAGCGCCAGACCATTGTCCAGAGCTTCAGCAGCACGAGGGACAAACACTACGAGCGCGAGGAGAAATACACCTCGATGCATGTTCACATTTACATTCTTCACCTGCTAGGTAGAGATGTTTCTATACTTTCCTCGTGCAGAGCATCTGCGGCCCGCCTTTCTGACTGTGTGACGTCAAACCGGACCAATCAAATCCAATTGAGTCCGGAACTGTCCAACAGGAACCCGTCCTGTTCACAGATATATTTAAGTACATATGGGTATGATGCTGACATCCGTGTTATAGAGGAAGCGCTGGAGTCAGATGATATAATGAGCGGTTAAGTCAACATGATTTAATGGCATCATCCTGTGATGCCACGTTAACACATCAACAAAACACGAAGGCGCAAAGAAGAATGATAAACATACGTTGAGTTTTATCCTTTGATGTTAACATTTTGTCCGTGCCCGCCTAAAAGGACGAAATAAAAACTAAGAAACAGATTTAATGGGCCTTAGCACACAAATATGTTACATCATCTCATCTCTGGCTATGCTGTTTTTCATTAAAGTTTTATTTTTCAGTACAACGATGGAAGGTTTTATTAGCATGTCAGGGAAACAATGTTCCTTTTTCATAGGATGGAGGAAGGAAACAGAGCCAAACAGAACAAAATAAATGCACACATAAATTCAAGTAAGTTAAAAAGAAGACATTTCGAAGTGGAAAAGCTCCGGTTGATACAAAGGACACAAGAGTTCATTTGTGGTGTGTACAGTATGCTTGACTGTGACATGGCTTCAAACCCACCTTACTTTTTCATTGAATGGACACAGATAGAGTACATCAGATTAAATAAATAAATAAAATCTATATTATACAGTCTATGGTTTTTGGGAGGTGAAGAGGGTGATCACGACCCTATGTACTGATTACATATTGAAAAATGTGTTTTATCCCTACAAAATTAAATTTCCTGCGCAAAATGGGGCATAAAGAGTCATAATATTGCAGAAAAATATGTATCGGATGTTTAAAAATTCCACCTTCCACTGAAAATCACCTTTGCCTCTGTATGTTTACACAGCCCCAACACAGTTGGAATCAGGGGTTTGATAGAGTACTACCATTTTTGTAACTCCAGGTCCCCTACTGCTTGATTACTCAGCCTAAATTTGAACAACCTCATTTTAATTCTGACAGCATTCATTCATTTCATCTGATATCATTTCACCCGTACCCTTCAAACAGCATAAGAACACTGCTGGGTTTCAGCCAACAAGAGGAAACATTTGAAGGTCTAAAAGCTGAGTGAGTGAAATGTTATGTTAACCCATTTTTCATTGGTATGCTGCCTTTGATAAGTTTTAAGCAGGGCTTTGAACCAGCATTTTTCCTAATCGGTTCGTAAATTGAAGCCCTATTTGTACGGGATTCGTTTCACCTGAAGACCTTTGATAATTTTTAATATTTGTGGAGGAGGTCTGTCTGTTTAATCCCGTGCGATTCGACCGTGTCCGTAATTAATAAAATAAAAAAATCCAGGACAAACCACAGACCGTATTTCATTTTTTAAAAATATAATATTTATATTAAACTGTTGTGTGACAGCGCTGGTTTCTCTGTTTAGTTGCTCCTAAATGTTGATTATCAGACCGGTATGGAGAGTCAGAGCTCCAGAGACCCAGGTGTGGAGAAAAGGGTGAAAAGCTTTGCTGCAGGCTGCGGTAAAGAACGAGTTCATTGCCTTTATAGAGCTAACAGTGTGCACATTATGGTAATGTCACCAGCAAAACACACAGTGAACTACGTTTCCTTAATAGTTAAAATAAAATCACAGCGCTTTAGTTATTGTTGCTTCACAAACTCGCCTGCGCAGGCAAGAAAATCAATATGATAGTTGACTATCAGGGAAAGCACTGATCTTTTGCACAGCAGATTTAAGGTTTTAAGATAACTAAATTTAGTCCATCCAGTTTGGGAGACTGCATATGGATATTTCTCGATCGTTTCTCATGTGCTCAATACTCTGCCCGGTGGCTGGCGCGGGCATGTCAGGGCATGAGGGAACGACACAGGAGGTAAATTATACTGAACAAAAATATAAACGCCCCATGTCCCTCTTTTCAGCTTTTATTACCATTACAGTTAATCAGCACATGAAATCAACCAAAATTCATTTTGTTATTGATTAACGTTCAGATAACAGTCCATTACATCTTGGTGGTGGCATCTCAAAATGAGTGGCATTCAGTAGAACATGGTGGGGTCAGAGCCAAGAAATTCACTTTTCAATATCTTGTGTCCACCATTTGCGTCTCTCAAAGGAAGCCACACATCGTCTTCACATGGAGTTGATGAGGTTGTCTATGGTGGCCTGTGGGATGTTATTCCACTCTTCCTGGAGGGACACACGGAGCTGTCGCACATTCCCCGGAACTGGAACACGATCACGGACACACATGTGGCCGACATGGATGAGGTCGATTTGCAGTACTGCCAGTCTCACGGAAACGAACTCTTAAATGGCCTATCGTCCGATAGTGAACATTCAGCTGTGCAGCGACTGCTCGGGTGGACATCCCTGCATCCAGCATGCCAATGGCACGTTCTCGCATTACTACAGACATCTGAGGCATCATTACTTCTAACAAAATTGGACATTTTGGGGTGGCCTTTTATAGTCCCCACTATAAGGAGTGCCTGAGTACTAATCATTCTGTTTAAGCTGCTTTTGTGTATCCCACACCCAAGTACTGAGTGGATTCACTGCATCACTGAGCAAATGCTCAGTGACAGAGATGGACTCAAATGTGGCACACAAATCAAGAAAAATATTCATTGTGTATAAGTACAAGACAGTATATACTCACTCAGGGCGGTTCAATTCATACGTCTTCAGTATTTGACATGGGGCGTTTATATTTTTGTTCAGTGTAGTTTGGGCTACATGATCAACGTGACAGACACATGAAGACACCCCCCACCCCCCCACAAAAAACAAACAAACAAACAAAAAAAATAAATAAATAAAAACAAAAACGTTTTAACCAGTTAACGTTCCGGTTCTGATCCGGAACGTTAAAAACTCAAAAGATTTTGATTTCGCTTCTGTTCCTTGCAAAATTGCAAAAGTTTCTGCGTAAAAGTACATTTTGTTGCAGTGACCTCCCGACAGGCCTTTAAAAACAGACAATAAATCAATGGAAAGATATTTGAAAGGGTTTTTCTGGTATTTTTCAGCCTTGGTGTTATTCTCCTAAATCCTCCATTTTTGCAACAACAACAAACAACAGGACAAACAACAAAAAGGGGCATTTTTTAACATTCCAGATAAACTCCAATTTTGCACAATTTTGACCTTCTATCGGTTTCTCTGGGTTGGCTACCAGAGCCAGCCACAGGGGGAGCTATTTCCTGATTTATCTCTACATCAGTCAGAATTCTTATTATTAATACCTGTCAGGTTGTTGTGTACCAGCATAAGTGGATGATTATTTTTGGATGGATTCATATCGGTAAGTTTTCACTGGACAGTGATGACAAAGTGACCTGCTACAGAAATTAATTAATGGTAGATGTTTTTCCACCTGAAGCTGTCACAGTTGCACTCACAGAGAGAGAGAGAGGGAGGTGAGTTTTGCTTTATTGAAATACTCTGCCATTTTGTTGCACTTTAATAAAGCAAGCGAAAGGTTGTTAGTTTGTAAATCAAAGCAGTGTTGAGGGAGTTTGTAAAGTCGATGAAAAGATGAAAGCTTCACACAGGGATGTTGTTTGAACCAGCTTCAGGAAAGGCCTCCTGTGACTGTAGTCTCTCTCATAGAGAGGAGTGAAAACAATTAGAGAGACTTTATGAGTTGGCATTAGGGCTGAATGATTTTGGAAAATAATCTAATTGTGTTTTTATTTTGGACCAATATTGCAATTCTTTAGGGGGGATGATTATCTTCTACATTATTTACAAAACAAGCAATACGTCATGCGATAGGATGTTGCCAAAATCACCTCTTTTTTGTCCTTTCTCAGTTCTTCTGCTGAGGCCATTTTTAAAGATGTCAACAACAACACAACAAATCAAAACTTTGCTGGGCTAAAGATGTTCTCTTCATCCCCGCTTGAAAGAGTCTTGTTCTTCTTCTGAGATGTTTGGATGTTGGCAAACTAGCTGAAAGTTGCATTACTGCCACCTACTGCATACACGTCATGTAGGGTTGCCTCTGTGTACAGCCCTTGTTGGCATCACTTTAAATTACAATAATCCTCATCCCCACTGCTGACTGCATTAGTGAACACAAAATCTGACCTTTCTCCTAAATGTCAAGGGTACTTATTTCAACCCTAAACATTATCAGGAGCTTCACAGGGGAAAGGCCTGATACAACAATTTGTCACTTGTTCTAGAATGTACCTCAGCCGGCCATGATGGTCAGAAATAAATCAGAGCTAGAACAGCTTTTTGGAACTGAGAGTTTTATTAACCATTATTAACAAAATCCAAAAATATTGCAGTATCATTGTTTTTGAAATTTTTTTTTTTTGTATCACAGTTGACGAATTTGGTGGTTTGGACAACTTTTTGTAAAGTTTTTAGTAAATATGCAGGAAATGCTTATTCTTAAAAAAGCAACAATTTTGATGTTCTTCCTGCAACTTCTTTAAAATTAGAGATTATTCAGTAGTGGAATGAAAATCCACTACGGGTTAGGATACATTTTTTTTAAATTTCACAGAAAATATTGATCATGTTTATGAGATAGAGGTCTATGAAAATCATGTATCAAATGATGCGTTTGGCAGTAAAAGGTTAATTTTATAGTGAAAAAGACGTTCTGGTGACCTTTTCAACTAGTAAATTGCAATCAGTGTATATCAAGATTGAAGGTTAACATTAAGTGAATATTGTATTTCTTCTCCACTTAATACAACATGAAGAGTGAAGGAAATGTGAACACAAAACCGTTTTCAGACTACAAAGTTTTGCACTCGTGTTTGACTGACATGTCCTGTCAGTGCAGAAAATGATATCCTGTCAAGTCCTGCCTGATTGGAGTGACTTTCAGCAGAGCCGTTCCTGAAGGATTGACGGATACAACCAGGCTGCTTTCTGGGGTGTGGACACCCATCTCCTTGTACTGGGGCAGGATCTGTGTGACTTTACACAGCGGTGTGCAGATTTTCCAACCAGGGGCCTCTCTGATGGAAAACTCTCTTGGACCTCCGATCTCCAGTTTGTTCCACACAGCGATAGCTAGCTGTTTGTCTGACAGAGGCCTCTCCCACACATCAAAGTTGTTCACCTGCAGAAAAGGAACATTTTCTGTGTTGGTGATTGACAAAAGCAGCACACTACATTGGCTGACATTCATATGATTCATTAAATTGTTGCACATTGTGGTTTGTCCACAAGAGCCTGCTAAGGTGACCACAAAAACCTCAGGTATTTCTCTGTGGACAAAAGCTTGCAATGGTCTTTCCAGGAGGTAATCGTGCTGTTAGTCACCCACCTTAGCTGTGCGGGAGCCCTGTTTACCCAGAGGATCCTGGTTGATGGCGATGACGTGTTTATTCTGTAGCAGCTTCTTAGGGCGAAGAGAGATATCTCTCAGATCATTAGACATGAGTAGAGGGGCTGCCATGATGGCCCATAATGCCATCTGAGACTCCTGCTGGTCATAGGACAGGCCAAAGTTTCCAATGACGAGCTACAGAAGTGGAACAATGTCATTAATAAAGACATTTGTATTTATGGGCTAAGCTAATTCAGCTAACTACAGACAGTACAGACCTGCCAGGTTAGTTTTCTCATTTAACCACTGAGCAAGAAAGTACAACCCCAACAATAGTTTGAACTTGCACTTGTAGATGTAGTGATGAACTGTGTTAACTGACAATGGTTTTCTATAGTGTCTCCAGTACTTGAGTCAAAGTACTGATACTCATGGTCAAATCTTACTTAACTACAAGTAAAAGCCCCTAAATTGAAATCTTACTCAAGTTAAAGTACTAAAGTACTTACTTTTATAAAATAAATAAATAAATGAATGAATGAATGAATGAATAAATAAATAAATAAAACAACTTTTATAAATACTTAAGTATTCAAAAGTACATGTATTTATAAATACTTAAGTATTTAAAAGTAAAAAGGACAAGTACAATTTTTAATATCAGTATGTTGCTGTATTGTTTTCTCATTGCTTTTACAGAACCTTGTAACTCTCTGAAACCACCTCATGATGAACTGCCTTACTCGTAGAACCACTCTGCTACAAAAACTCTACAGAAACCCCTGTAAAAACTTTAGCATAAAAATGCAATCAAAAACAATAAGAACAGCTATTGTAATTTTTTTTATTTAAATATACCCAGGAGGGCCTTTTTTTTTCTCTTCACACATTCACCATTGGGGAGTTGCAAGTTTACTGTTTAGTCCATTACAGCAAACAAACTACAGCTCTGCTTTCAAGTTTTCATCTTCCTGTTGAACCACTTGGCTACATGGCAACATAACACATGCCTTAAAACCTGTTAACCACACAAAATCTACCCTGAATTTTTCCACGTCTGTGGAAAGTGATGGAGATCCCTATAAGATGATTTTACACATTTAGTCTTGTAGACATATTTTTAATTTATCCCAGGTGTGAGCAGTGACTGTGACTGGTTCCCTTCTGTGAGGGGCACAGCCTGTGACCAATTGCATTTTAGAAAAGAAAAACACCAACAGCTGATGACAAGCTATGCTGAACCTAAAAGGAAAAGTAACGACAAGATTCCTACAAATGTAGTGGAGTTGAAAGTACAATATTTGTCTTTGAAATGTAGTGGAATGAAAGTCATAAGTTGCCAAAAAAAAAAAAATACTCAGGTAAAGTACAGATACTCAAAAAAATGTACTTAAGTACAGTACTCAAGTAAATGTACTCCATTACTGTCCACCACTGGATATAATGGACTGTAGATGATGAAATCCATTGCAATTGACCTATGGCCAAGTCCCGTCCTAAATGGAATTAGCCGCTCACAGTATGGATAGCAATCCCATACACTCTTGACATTCTCTGCCCAGACATCCATTGAAATGCATTGCAGAGAGGTTCTATGAGTTTTTTCAGAGATTTTAAGCTTGAAAATGGTCAAATGGCGTTCATGGGGTACATGCATCTCTGACACAAGGTATCCTGAGAGGCTGGGTGATGGTTTTTTTTTTTTTTTTTTACCCTTAGGTAAGTCAACATTGAATGTGAGGCAACATATTGTCACTTTATTGGAAAGTCCGAGTGAGTGGAGGGGGCTGTGGCTTAGCCATTGGTCAACTGTTCGTTGAGAAACATTGTTCTTAAACTGTTGGACTATTTGCTCACGTAGTCAGTCACAAAGCGTTGAACTCGCTCCATCCTTGCTTGTGAAGAACTAAGCCTTTTGGGGATGCTCCTTTTATACTCAATCATGACACTCACCTGTTTCCAATTAACCTGTTCACCTGTGGAATGTTCCAAATAGGTTGGGTTTTTTTTAGCTTTCCTCAATTTCCTGGTCTTTTGTTGACCTTGTCCCAGCTTTGTAGGAACATGAATTAATATTTGCAAAAATAACAAACAATAAAGTTTATCAGTTTGAACAATAAATCTCTTGTCATCTTGGTGTATTCAATTGAATATATGTTCAATTCTGTAATTCATGTTTAATATTAAGTCAATTTGTTGTATATATATTAATATTAATCAGTTTGGGACAGACTTCATACGGCGGACCCTTGGCGAGGACGTGCAAACAGAGGGGCAATGTGTAGACAGATTGTGTAGTGGCAGGTTTGAAAAAGACCCTACCATATCAGGGTCATTCCAGCCTCCAGGTCCAGCTGAGGGGACAATGACGTCCTGATGAGAAGCTGTCCATTCCAAGATGGACTTAATCGAGCTCCACGAGTCGTACACGTCTTCGGAATTACGCCAGTGGTTGCATGTCTCACGGATGGCTGTGTAGTTGGGCTGCAGGCACAGAGGACCTTATCACACATGGAGTGATCATGCAGTTGATAGCTACGAATAATTAATCAGTGCTTTTTGTTCTAAAGGTGCTGGCGGTGAAGCAATGTGCACGTTTTGAAAAGTTACCCAGTAGCTGGAGTCATGAATGGACACGGTTTGAATAAAGTTCTTGTAAGTAGATGCAGACAGTTGCACTCATAGTTATTTAGTTAAAGAAGTTAAAATGGTCTCATATAACGAAGGATTAAAAGACATGCACGCTTTCTCACCTGTCTGTATGGCCACTCGTACAAAGGCCACTCACAGGAGTACACAATTCTTGCTCCAGTTTTGTTCAGCGCTTTTGACATGCTGACATAACCTGGACAAAATATTAATATATAATGAGGAGAAAATTAAATAAATAGGCCGTACATAACAGTAATGGAGGACTAGCTCACATAGAACCGTCTTTTTCAGTCCCTATCATGAGATAAACTTTAGGATTTAACACTCACCATCTCCAATCTGTCTCCAGTCCATGTAGCAGCCATCAAACTTGAGCAGATCCACACCCCAGTCAGCAAAAGTCTGAGCATCTGTCTCATAGTGACCCAGACTACCAGGGAATCCAGCACAGGTTTTGCTCCCCACATCTGCATAGATCCCCAGTTTCAATCCTTTAGAATGAACCTTTAAATGGACAATCAATTCATGAACTGAATGTACCATGTAAAACCAGTAGGTGGCGATGTTGTACAACTTTAGAACTCATTTTCAGGACGCATCACTTCTAAGTTGGTTTAAATGTTTCCTGGTTTTCTGTTTAGAATCTTTTTCACTGCCTGTCACAGTGGTTCTGAAATTAACTGTTCCTCTCCACAGTGTCTGCAGCAGCATCCTCCCACTTCCTGTAACACAATGTATGTCTACATACTCAGTCTCCTTCCACTCCAGGTGCTGAGTTTCCACTGGTGTAAAATCTGAGGCTCAGTTTTCACATCTGGTCTTTTCCCCTTCATTATGTAAATAATTGACCTATGGCCAAGTCCCGCCCTAAAAGAAATGAGCCAATCACAATGCGTATAGCAATCACATACACTCTGACGTTCTCTGCCTGGTCAAATGGTGTTCATTGGATACACGTCTCTCTGACACAAGGTGTCCTGAGAGGCTCGGTGATGGGGTGTATTTTTTGCCCTTTCCTTAAGCCACATCTCAACAAAGAAAAGTGTCTTTTTTGGTTGAAGTTGTGCGGTAGACCACAACATCAACTCACTGTGAATAAATTCACACGAGAACTGCCACCACAGTTTGATGGACAGTTTGGGATTTTCTCTAATGTTAGTTAAAGTTATCCTAGCATTAGCAAAGTTAGCTTAGCGTTCACTCCTAGCTGTGTTGTTCATCATGTCTCTTTGTTTGTTGGAGTTCATTGGCCTGTTTTGTTCTAGTTCTTGTTCTTTGGTGATTGTCCATCATTGTTAGCTGTTGTCCAAAGGGCTCTCGTTAAACTAACGTTAGCTTCTGGAGCTTAGCTTCATTAGCTTATCTGTAACAAAGAGATATAGCAAAGGCTGGCAAACGTTCTGCTGAATGATTCAATGTAAATACTGTAGCTCCAAACTAACAGAGACACTCTTGGTAAAGATGGTATAAAGGAGGTTAGATTTTTCTCATGACTGATGCTGATCCTCTATCTTGTTGTCTGAGATGCTGATGGTAACCAGATGTGGTTTATCAGGTTTGCTCTGAGATCTGTAAGTTTTGTCTTGTAACTGAAGCTTTTTATGGACCTTCTCAACAATAAAATTGATTCATAAATCCCTCCAATGATGATATGTGATCTTTCTGTCTTTTCAAAATCATCAATGATGTCCTCTGAAATGTCTCCTACTGAGAAACCTACCATACAGCTGTCTCTGAATGTTCGTTTGTCTGAGTGAGTGGAGGGGGCGGGGCTTAGCCAGAGGTCAGTTGCAGGTCTGCTCAGAAGGATGTGTAATTAACATGTAATGTGACTGTGTAACCACTTCTCCTTTAGAATCACATCTAGACAGCTGTGTGTTACATCCAACATGGTTTTATGTTGATAACTCTGTTTTATACATGATGCTGCCAACAAGGCTGAAACTGTCATTAAAACAGTCGTTTATAGGAGGAACCTTTATTTTTTAAGATCAAACTCCAAAGAGTATTTTTTCCTTTCCTAAAATCTACCTGAATCCCTCTCTCTTTGAAGCTTTTGGGAAATTATGGCTTTTAAAAGTATAAACCCAGGCCTTCCTCAAACACCTGCTACTCACATAGTCGGCTAGTTTCTTTATGCCTGTCGGGAACCTTTTGGGATCTGCCTGCAGGCGGCCCTCGGCATCGCGCCGTTGTGAGGACCAGCAGTCGTCGATGCAGACGTATTCGTAACCAGCCTCCTTCCAGCCCTCCTTCACCATCACATCTGCCATCTGCATGTAGAGACGCTCACTGCAAGAGGGGCAACAAGAGGAGTTTGATGAGTGTGTTCAGTATCATGTTTAAGAGCAACACAGCAGACAGAACAGCTGGAAAAACAGGATATTTATTCAGCAAAAAATTAACGAGAAGAAATAGAATCAATCTAACTTTTTTTTTTTTGCTCGCTTTTCTACTGTTTATCTCTGTTGAACCGTCTCTTTGGTGCTTTTCCATCCTGTTCAGGGTCACTGGTGTCTGGAGCATGTCCCAGCTATCTTAGGTCTCCAGCCAATCACAGGGCTGACATACAAAGATAGACAACCTTTCATGCTCATACCTACAGGCATTTTAGAATCACCAATTAACCTGATGAGCATGTTTTTGGACTGCAGGAGGAAGCTAGAGTTCCTGGAGAGAACCCGAACATGCACAGGTAGAACATGCAAACTCCACACAGAAAGGACAAACCCTGCTGGAATGGGGATTCAAACTGGTGACCTTCTTGCTGTATGGCAGCAGTGCTAACCACTGCACCCCCATGCAGCTCCCGTTGCTAATTTTATTTAAGATAAATAGATAACACAGAAATAAATATCCCTCAGTGTCTTTGAAGCAATTTTTAAAATCTGGTGGTTACAATTTGGTCTTATCAAATGTCTCCTGTTTTTTCAGACATTATGTAAACATTACATAACGATTTTAACAATTTAATATTATAGATATGATAAATGACCAAAGAATGTTTTAAGAAATGATTTTTAACATCTCAGAATAATAACAATAATCATGGTCATTTTCTGTGGTCAATAAATATTTCAACTGTAATTTATATACAATGCAGAAAAAAAAGATTCTCAGAAAGTGTTTTTGTCTCATTATGAATAAAAAATATCTTATTGGTCTTAATATGAGCCACATTTACCTGACCAGTCCAGAAAAAAGTCTTATTTCAAGTTATTTAAAGACCAGAATGAGGTCTGAATTGCTTGCGACAAGTAAAAAAAAAATCAGTTGGTTTAAAGAAAAGTTTCTTGTAAAATGAAATTACTTTAGTTTCAAGAAACTTGACAAGTAAATTTTTCTTACCCAATTGGCAGAATTTTTTTGACTTGTTACACAATTCAGCCCTTATTTTTGCCTTTTAATACCTTAAAATAGGACGTTTTTGGACTTGTTGGAATGTTTAAAAAGCAATTTTAATAAAAAAAAAAATAGACAAAAACACTTGCTTAGATTTCAGTTTTTGCAGCGTAGCACCAAATAAAATGCAAAAAAGTGCTTTACATTGATTAAAAATATATAGTAGAAGGTATATAAGGTAGATTGATGGCAAAATACACAAAAGAAAAGTTTTAAAGACTAATGCACACCTATTAAAAAATATTCTAGATGAAAATACGATTAAGTATTAAAATTCTGAATAATAAAACAAAAGATTAATATAAAAGTTAAAGATTAATAAAAGCATAAAAATACTTAAATGCGAGTTAAGACCAAATGAGTCAATAAAGCTAAAAAGATAAAGCTAAGATAAAAACGTTTGAGACTATAAAATCCAGTCAGCCAGTTCCTGTTGTATCATATGACCTGTTTATAACAGAAAACCACCTTCAGACAGCAGATACGATTCGTTTCTGAATTTCACAGAAAGCATCAGTCTTGAATCACCGTGAAATGAATGTTTTCGTTGTGTTTTTATTCACTGACATGTTGGACTGCACACCTGGCTCTTCACGGCTCCACAGTCTCTTACCTGATGCAGTTACCGGGGTCCTTGTCACAGTCGATATTACACATGAATCTCTCCCAGCTCAGCCAGCCCATGGTAGGTTTCAGCGCCAGACCATTGTCCAGAGCTTCGGCAGCACGAGGGACAAACACTACGAGCGCGAGGAGAAACACAGTCCTGTGCATTTTCACATTTACATTCTTCACCTGCCGGGTAGAGACGTCAATACGCTTTCCTCGTGCAGAGCATCTGCGGCCCGCCCTTCACACTGTGTGACGTCAAGCCGGACCAATCAAATCCAAATGCGTCCTTCAACTGTCCAATAGGAACCCGTCCCGACTACACATATATTTGATTATGGTGCTGACATCCGTGTTATAGAGGAAGTGCTGGAGTCAGATGATATGATGAGCGGTAAAGTCAACATGTTGTGATGGAATAATCTTGTGATGCCACGTTAACACCACAACAAAACACGAGGCACAAAGTAGAATAATAAACATACGATGAGTTTTATCCTTTGATGTTAACATTTTGTCCGTGCCCGCCTAAAAGGACGAAATAAAAACAAAGAAACAGATTTTGATGGGCCTTAGCACACAAATATGGTACATCACCTCATCTCTGGCTATGCTGTTTTTCATTAAAGTTTTAATTT
Source organism: Labroides dimidiatus (assembly GCA_030710495.1). NCBI lineage: Eukaryota > Metazoa > Chordata > Actinopteri > Labriformes > Labridae > Labroides > Labroides dimidiatus. The sequence goes on along the minus strand of CM061150.1, from coordinate 6,227,653 downwards.
TCAGTACAACAATGGAAGATTTTTACACCATGTCAGGGTAACAGTGCAATACAATTTCACCAGTACCCTTCAAACAGCATAAGAACGCTGCTGGGTGTCAGCCAACAAGAGGAAACATTTGATGGTCTGAGCTTAGTGAGTGAAAAGTTATGTTCACCCATTTTTTTTTCATTGGTACTACCTTTTATAATATAAGTTCTAAGTACTTTTCCATCACCACTTAAAACTATTTTTTGATGAAGTGATGTCCAGACAGGCCTTTAAAATAGACAATAAATCATTGGAAAGATATTTGAAAGGGTTTTTCTGGTATTTTTCAGCCTTGGTGTTATTCTCATAAATCCTCAATTTTTGCAACAACAACAACAAACAACAGTACGAACAACAAAAAGGGGCATTTTTTAACATTTCAGATAAACTCAAATTTTGCACAATCTTGTGCCTGTCTCTCAGTTTCTCTGGGTTGGCTACCACAGCCAACCACAGGGGATCTATTTCCTGATTTATTTCTATTTATTTCTACATCAGTCAGAATTCTTATTTTTTCATAACTGCCAGGTTGCTGTGTACCAGTGGAGCTCTATTTTTGGATGGATTCATATCAGTAAGTTTTCACTGGACAGTGATGAAAAAGTGACTGTTGCTTTTGGGGCCCCATGGCAGTTGCCTGCAGTGCATTGTTGATAACCCAAAGTTGTTGAGAGTAAGATATGTAATGGGTTAATTCAGGAGGTTAACAAACTTGAGTCCAAAACTGAAGTCTAAATTTAAGGTAAAAAAAAACATACTCTTTTCTGAAAATAGTGAATGAGAATGTCTTTTGGCTGGAATCATGTACACACTGTCATGAGGACATGACTCTTAACAAGGTATGTGTTTGTTTTGGAAATAAACGGAAATCAGATCTTTTCTTTAACATTACTTTTCTTTGTTCAAAAAAAGTTGTTACCGGACACAACGGGACGAGGAAAGGTATCTATCAACAGTTACACAGCGCTGTTGTTTGAGGGAGTTTGTAAAGAGGATGAAAACATTGAAAGCTTCACAGAGGGACATTGTTTGAACCAGCTTCAGGAAAAGCCTCCTGTGATTGAAGTCATTCACCTCAGTCTTTGAAAAGAATAATTTGGACCTTTGATCATTCAGGCCTGATTTTTTAAACCTTCAAAATCTGACCCATCAAAAATAGGTAGAAAAATCATTTTTGGAAATGAGATGTTTTTTCACCCCTTAAACAAAATCCAAAAATACAGTATCATTTTGCTAATGAGATTTTTTTTTTGTATCACAGTTGAAACGTTTGGTGGTTTAGGCAACTTTTTTTCAAGTTTTTCGTAAATATGCAGAAAATATTTATTTTTAAAAAAGCAAAAACTTGTATGTTATTCCTGCAAATTCTTAAAAATTAGAAATGATTTACTAGTGGAATAATAATCCACTACAGGTAAGGATACATTTTAATTATTATAATTTCTGATGAAGATATTTAGGGCTGCATCTAACGATTAATTTCATGATCAATTAACCTATCGATTAGTCTCTCTATCAATCAGGTAGTTTGGTTCAGAAAATGGTGACAAATGTCAATGTTTCTCAGAGTCCAAGATGATATTAAATATTTTGTTTTCAAACTAAAGATATTCAGGACTCAAAAAAGCAAAGAAACCAGAAGACATTCACATCTATGAAGCTGTAATCAGAGAATTTAGACTTTTTCTTAAATAATTACTTAAACGGATTAATTGATAATAAAAATTGTTGATTATTAATTTAGTAATTGATTAATAATTGAGCCCTGTGATTGACGAGGGTGAGTGTGAGTGACGAGTTCAGGGTGTACCCCGCCTCTCGCCTGATTTCAGCTGGGATAGCTTCCAGCCACCTGCGACTCTGAATAGGATAAGCTGTATAGAAAATGAATGAATGAATTAATAATCGATTCATTGTTGCAGCTCTAAAAATATTGATCATGTTTATGAGATGGAGGTCTTTGAAATTCATCAAATGATGTATTCAGCAGTAAAGGGTTTTATCCCAGTGACCTTTTCAACTTGACAACTGCACTCAGTGTACATCACAACTGAAGGTTCACATTAAATGAATATTTTATTTCTTCTCCACTTAATAAAACATGAATAGTGAAGGAAATCTGAACACAAAACCGTTTTCAGACTACAAAGTTTTGCGCTCCTGTTTGACTGACATGTCCTGTCAGTGCAGAAAACGAATTAATGTCAAACTCCCTTGATTGGAATGACTTTCAGCAGAACCGTTCCTGAAGGATTGACGGATACAACCAGGCTGCTTTTTGGGGTGTGGACACCCATCTCCTTGTACTGGGGCAGGATCTGTGTGACTTTACACTGGGGTCTGCAGATTTTCCAACTAAGGGCCTCTCTGATGGAAAACTCTCTTGGACCTTTGCTCTCCAGTTTGTTCCACACAGCTATAGCTTGCTGGTTGTCTGACAGACGCCTCACCCACACTTCAAAGTTGTTCACCTGCAGAAAAGGAACATTTTATGTGTTGGTCATTGACAAAAGCAGCACACTACATTCGCTGACATGTATATGATTCATTAAATTGTTGCACATTGTGATTTGTCTACAAGAGCCTGCTAAGTGACCACAAAACCCTCAGGTATTTCTCTGTGGACAAAAGCTTTCAATGGTCTTTCCAGGAAGTAATTGTGCTGTTAGTCACCCACCTGAGCTGTGAGGGAGCCTTGTCTACCAAAAGGATCCTGGTCGATGGCGATGACGTGTTTATTTTGTAGCAGCTTCATGGAGCGAGGAGAGATACGTCTCATATTATTAACCATGAGCAGAGGGGCTCCCATGATGGCCCATAATGCCATCTGAGACTCCTGCTGGTCATCAGTCAGGCCAGGGTTTCCAATCACGAGCTACAGAAATGGAACAATGTCATTAATAAAAACATTTATATTTATGGGCTAAGTTATTCAGCTAACTACAGACAGTACAGACCTGCCAGGTTAGTTTTCTCATTTTATCACTGAGCAAGACAGTATAACCAATGAAGTTGGGTAAATAAAATCAGAATACTATGATTTGTAAATCCTGTTAAACCTATATTCAATTGAATACACTACAAAGACCAGATATTTATTGTTCAAACTGATAAACTATTGTTTTGGTTTTTTTTGGCAAATATTCACTCTTTTTGAATTTGATGCCTGTAACACATTCCTAAAAAGATGGGACAGGGTCATGTTTCCACTGTGTTCCATCACCTTTCCTTTTAACAACACTCAATAAGCGTTTGTGAACTGAGGACACTAATTGTTGAAGCTTTGGAGGTGGAATTCTTCACCATTCTTGACTGATGAACAACTTCAGCTGATCAACAGTCCTGGCTCTACATTGTCGTATTTTGTGCTTCATAATTCTCCAGTAGTTTTTTTGTATTATGTTACCAGTAATTGGTGTGCAGGTAGTTTTTCTGGCGTTCTCCAGCATCACTTGAATCCCTCTTGGTTATGCCCATTGAATCAGGGCAAGTGCACGACAGTAAAGTGTACACACAGGATGCCAGCAGAGCAACAGAACAGGGTTTGATTGGTTTAAAATTCTGGCTACCAAGCAATAGGATTGGCTGGTGTTTTCCCAGGTTTGCTCCTTCTGTTCCGATATTTTTCACTTTATTTTAAGAACACATCATGCACTGATTGTCACCAGGACATAAATATTCTTTGGACTTGAATAACAAGTCTATCTAAATCTGATAACCAACACTACCTTTAATGGAGCCTTCACAGATGGTCAAGTTAGCCATGCCATGGGCACTAACACACCCCCATACCATCACAGATGCTGTTTTTTCAACTTTGACCTGAGAACAATCCAGATTGTCCTTTTCCTCTTTGGCCCGGAGGACACCATGTCCATGATTTCCAAAAACAATTTGAAAAGTGGAATCGTCAGACCACAGCACACTTTTCCACTTTGCGTCAGTCCATCTCAGATGAGCTCAGGTCCAGAGAAGCCGGCGGTGTTTCTGGGTGTTGCTGATATATGTCTTTGTCTTTGCATGGTAGAGTTTGAACTTGCACTTGTAGATGTAGTGATGAACTGTGTTAACTGACAATGGTTTTCTGAAGTGTTCCTGAGCCCACGTGGTAATATCCTTTACACAATGATGTGGGTTTTTAATGCAGTGCTGCCTGAGGGGTCAAAGGTCACGGGCATTCAATGTTGGTTTTCCGCCTTGCTGCTTACATGTCGAGATTTCTCCAGATTCTCTGAATCTTTAGATGATATTATGGACTGTAGATGATGAAATCCATCAATTCTTTGCAATTGTACATTAAGAAACATTGTTCTTAAGCTGTTGGACTATTCGCTCACACTGTTGTTCACAAAGTGGTAAACTCATCCTGTCCTTTCTTGTGAACGACTGAGCCTTTTGGGAATGCTCCTTTAATACCTAATCATGACACTCACCAGGTTCCCATTAACCTGTTCACCTGTGAAATGTTCCAAACAGGTGTTTTTGGAGCTTTGCTCAGCTTTCCTAGTCTTTTGTTGACCCCGTCCCAGCTTTTTTGGAAGGTGTTGCAGGTATCAAATTCAAAACGAGTGAATATTTGTAAAAAAAAAAACCAAAACAATAAAGTTTATCAGTTTGAACAATAAATCTCTTGTCTTTTTGGTGTATTCAATTGAATATTGGTTAAACAGGATTTGTGAATCATTGTATTCTGTAGTTTATGTTAAATGTTAAGTCAATTTATTGCAATCAATCGTAATATCATTGAACAGATTGTCATCAATCTTTATCAATCTTTATTTGTATAGCGCCAATTCATAACAAGTGTTATCTCAAGACACTTTACAATAGAGCATAAAGCTCTTCATTTTGAGGATATACATATATGCATAGATACTGTACATATACATATAAAGATACACATATACATATTTATACAAATATATACATCCAACACCCAACATGAATCCATATAGCCAATCATGAATCCCTCCATCATGGCGGCAAGAAAAAAACCTTCTGTTTAGCAGCAGGAAATCTGGAATGTGGACCCCAGTCTCATGATGAACAGCAAATCCACACCATGCTGTGTTGGGTGTGTGGGCGAAGGAAGGGAGGTAAGAGGAGACAAGTGGACTAAAGTAAGAACTAAAGTTAGTGACAGATCCATGAACCATAGACCTGTCGTCTGATTTATTAGAGGTTAGCCTCTTGAGATGCTACATCTCGTTTTCAGGAGGGACCTCATGTCTGAATAGTAATAATCAATGTCATAATCAATGATATTGATACTGAAAATAAGAATTTATGGTATTGATGAACTCATGGATGCCCAGACCACAAGTGCATCCCTACCATATTTGTCTCTGTCAAGCATAGGTGTGTTAAAGGCCTCTTGAGATGTGAAAAATTGTCCAAAATTGATGCAAAAACATGGAGCTTTTTTGTTGCAGTGTCTTAATTTTGAATTGACATTTTACAAAAACACCAAAAACAATAAAAATAAGAAATGAATATTAATCAGTTTGGGCGAGGACATGCTAACAGAGGGGCAGTGGGTAGGCAGAGTGTGTAGTGGCAGGTTTGAAAAAGACCCTACCACATCAGGGTCATTCCAGCCTCCAGGTCCAGCTACGGGGATAAAGATGAGCCGATAAGAAGCCCTCAATTCCAAGAACCTCTTAATGGAGTTCCACACGCTGAACGCCTCTTGGTGAAAATGCCAATGCTTACACATGTCGCTGAAATCTGCATAGTTGGGCTGCAGGCACAGAGGAGCTTATAACACATGGAATGATCATGCAGTTGATAGCTATGAACAATTAATCAGTGCTTTTCGTTCTAAAGGTGCTGGCGGTGAAGCATTCTGCATGTTTTGAAAAGATACCAAGTAGGTGGAGTCATGAATGTACACGGTTTGATAAACTTCTTGTAAGTAGATGCAGACAGTTGCACTCATATTGTTATTTAGTTTAAGAAGTTAAAAATATACTCATATAACAAGAGATTAAAAGACACGCACACTTTCTCACCTGTCTGAACAGCCTCTCATCCAAAGGCCTCTCACAGGACAACATGGTTCTAACTCCAATTTTTTTCAGCACTTTTATCATGTAGTCATAAACTGGACAAAATATTAAGAACAACATCAAGAGGAGAAAATTAAATAAATAGGCTGTACATAACAGTAATGGAGGACAAGCTCATAGAACCAGCTTTTTCAGTCCCTAACATGAGTTAAACTTTAAGATTTAACACTCACCTCCTTTAAGATATTTAGAGTCCACGTAGCAGCCGTCAAACTGGACCAGATCCACACCCCAGTCAGCAAAAGTTTGAGCATCTGTCTCATAGTGACCCAGACTACCAGGGAATCCAGCACAGGTTTTTCTCCCCACACCTCCATAGATTCCCAGCTTCAGTCCTTTAGAATGAACCTTTAAATGGACAAAGAATGCATGAACTGAAGGTACCATGTAAACCAGTAGGTGGTGATGTTGAACAACTTTAAAACTCCTCATTTTCAGGACGCATCACTTCTAAGTGGGTTTGAATGTTTCCTTGTTTTCTGTTCAGCATCTTTTTCACTGCCTGTTGTGATGTTATGAGTATAGTAAGATAAGAAGTGAATTACCCACAAGGCCCTGCTCTAGGAGTTGAGAGATGTAGCCTTGCAGGTAACACGGTACTGTTGGATGCTGTGAAATAAAGCTTCAAGTTAAATTGCGATCACGCCTCATTTGCTTAATATAAGTTAAGCAAGACAACACATGGTGTCAGAAGTGGCCGTGAGCAGCTACGGATAGAGGATTTGCCACGGAGGAGCCACAAAAAAAAAAATAAATAAATAAATAAAATGAATAAATAAAAGTCTCTGGTCGTGTGAGTAAAATGTGCTCACGAAGCAACATGCTAACGGAGTTTGCTACGACATGTGATGGCAACAAGCGGCAGTGGAAGTGAAGCCGGGGACGAGGGACGGATCGAACAAGTGGAAGAGGATCTCGTACCTGTATTAGAGGACATTCAGCAACAAGTAAGAGCTGTGGAAATCCCGGTACCCCAAGACACAGGCATGGATAAGCTAAGTCCGCCCACTTCTATGCAATTGACCGGTAATCTTGCTGATAACTGGAACATTTCAAGCAGAGATTCAATATATATCTGGTAGCAAGTGGAGCAGGGGGTGATAATGAAAAACTGAAAGCACACATCTTTTTGCACGTCATAGGAGAAGATGCTTTAGACATATATAATAGCTTTCAGATGGATGAAGCTAATCTGACTTTGACTGAGCTAATGACAAAGTTTGAAGAGTACTTTGTGCCTTGTCAGAACGTGACTTTTGAGAGATACAAGTTTTTCACCCATGACCAAAAGCAAGGAGTACCTTTTGATCAGTACTTAGCAGAGCTTCACACACTATGCAAAATGTGCGAATTTGACAATCTAAGAGACTCACTGGTGAGAGACAGAATTGTTTGTGGAACAGTGGATAATGCACTCAGAGAAAGACTGCTCAGAGAGACTGGACTAACATTGGACAAGTGTGTCAGTATGTGCAGAGCAGCAGAAACCACCCGAGCACAAGCAAAAGAGCTTCGGAGAGGCGAAAAAACAGTGCATGCAATACAAAAAGAACAGAAAAAAAAAGACTACATTCACCAAACAAAAAGACCAAAAAGAGAAATCTACAGAGTTTAAATGTGGGAAATGTGGAGGGAGTCACAAACCAAAATCATGTCCTGCATTTGGAAACTCCTGTAACAACTGTGGAAAGAGCAATCACTATGCTATTTTGTTATGAGGGGAAGATGTGATGTTATGAGTATAGTAAGATAAAAACTCAATTACCCACAAGGCCCTGCTGTAGGAGTTGAGAGATGTAGCCATGCAGGTAAATTGCGGTCACGCCTCATTTGCTTAATATAAGTTAAGCAAGACAACACACCCGTCACAGTGGTTCTGAAATTAACTGTTCCTCACAGTGTCTGCAGCAGAGAGGCTGAACCACAACATCCTCCCACTTCCTGTAACACAATATATGCCCACAAACTCAGTCTCCTTGCACTCACAGGTGCTGAATTTCCACTGGTGTAAAATCTGAAGCTTGGTTTTCACATTTGGTCTTTTCCCCTTCATTATGTAAATAATTGCAGGTCTGCTCAGACCAGGGGTGGGCAATCATTTTTTTTCATGGGGCAACATGAGAAACAGAAAATTTTGTGGTAGGCCAGACCAAAAGGCTGAAATAAATTCTGCATAATATTAATTTTATATAAACCATTAAATAGCATTGTTTTCAGAAGCTGTTCAGACTGGAAGATTATGGAAAAAGCGAGGTTGCCTTACAAAAAATGTAATTTATTCAATCAAATTTCCCAAAACAATGGCTCACAAAATGTTATGGTTACTACATTTTAGAAGGTTATAACAATGGGTTATAGCAAAGGTTAACATTTTTACCATTTTTTCAGTCACATTCACCACAAAACACAATTAAGACATCACAATATTGTCTTTCTACTCCAAATATTAAGCGAGATACAATCATATTATATTCTCATATGCATCCGCATTTGATCCTCCATTGTTCTGAAATCTTCAAATCGCCTTGAAAACTCTCCATGCAGTGCTCCTAACATGGCTGAGTACCTGAATGTGGTCAGCTGATGGTGTGACTACCTTCAGGGTTTGCATGTGAGTGAGATTCTTGCTCTCCAGTTGCCTCGAAAGCAAAACCTTGTCATGAATGCCTTCACCAGACTGTGCGTTTTGTGGACAAAAAGACCCTTGCCTTGCAGTTTGGTGTTCAGTGCAGTCATCAATGCAGTCACATCAACAGCAAATGCAAATCTGCTATCCAGTCCTCATCTGAGAGCTCTGGGATGCTTTTGTCTTTCTTCTCACAAAACTCTCAGATCTCTGCTTTCAGGTCCCAAAATCTTTGTAGCACTTTGCCCAGGCTGAACCATCTGACAGCTGTGTGGTAGCTGATGTCACTATGTTCAGTCTCACGCTCCTATAATGGTGCAACAAAGTGCCTGTGATTTAGTGCTCGTGCTCTGATGAAGTTTACTGTTTATGTAACAACATCAATTACATGGTTAATGTTTAGCACTGACTTGCACAACACATGCTGATGTAAAATACAGTTCAAAAATACCACTTTCTAAACTGTGTTGATTTCATTCACTTTATCTTGCATACGTTTCAAAAGTCTGACATTTTTACCCGTCAGATTTGGACAACCGTTCGTTGTGACTCCTGCCAGTCTGTCCCATTTCAGTCCCAGTTTGTCCATGCACGCATTAACCTCTGTGAATAAATCCCTCCCTGTCGTCGTCCCTTTCAGTGAGCGCTTTGCTGCCAGCTCCTCCGTAATCTTGAAGTCTGTTGTTCCAAGGAGGAATACGAGTAACTGGGCTGTGTCACCGACATCACAGCTCTCCGACATCACAGCTCTCGTCCAAAGCCAAAGAGAAAAAGTCAAAACTTAACACTTCACATTGCAGCTGAAACTCCAGATTTCCCGCAATGTCCTCCATCCTTCTGGTCACGGTTCACCTGGACAGCAGGACTTGCTCAATTCTTGTTGTTTTTTTTTCAGGACATAGTAGTGCTGTAGAGTCCACTGAGCACTCTTCCACAAATTCCCCCTCCGCGAATGGCTTCCTGTACGATAGCACAAAGCTAGTCTTGGTTGCTGCCTCCCTGGATGTGTGACGCTTGGTAAAAAAGCCTTGCTGCTTTTCTAACTTAGCCAGCAAAGCTTCCCATATCCGCATCATTTCAGCATTTGTCAAGTTTCAGTATTTCTCAGTGGGCTTTGTCTGGTAATGTCGATTCAATTTGTAGTCTTTAGAACACGGCGATCTGCTCTCCACAAACTAAACACACAGCTTTATCTCTGACTTCAGTAAATAAATACTTAGTGGTGCATGTTTTGTTGAAAGTCCTGCATTCAGCATCTACCTTTCTTCTTTTTATGGCCATTTTGGGGGCTTTTCTTCTTGTCACCTGCTTCCAACAATGTTGATTCTGTCACATGCACTGGGTTTTTGTTAAACACAACTTTAAAATGAAAGCAATTCTCATTCAGTCCATACATGAGGTAAATTTAGAAAATTATTTGTTAATTTCTAATTAATCTTACGTGGGCCAGTCAAAATGAACCAAAAGGGCCGGATGCAGCCAACAGCTGTAAAATGCCCAGGTCTGCTCTAACACCTGCTACTCACATAGTCGGCTAGTTTCTTGATGCCTCCCGGGAACTTTCCTGGGTCTGCCTGCAGGCGGCCCTGGGCATCGCGCTGTTGGGAGGACCAGCAGTCGTCAATGCAGAGGTACTCGTAACCAGCCTCTTTCCAGCCCTCCTCCACCATCACATCTGCCATCTGCATGTAGAGACGCTCACTGCAAGAGGGGCAACAAGATGAGTTTGATGAGTGTGTTCAATATCATGTTTAAGGGCAACACAGCAGACACAACAACTGGAAAAACAGGATGTTTATTAAGCAAGAAATTAACAAGAAGAAATAGAATCGATGTAAATTTTTTTTGCTTGCTTTTCAACTGTTTATCTCTGTTCAACCGTCTCGTTGGTGCTTTTCCATCCTGTTCATGGTCGCTGGTGTCTGGAGCCTATCCCAGCTGTGATAGGGCGAGAACATGCAAACTATCCACACAGAAAGGCACACTGTGCATGAACTGGGATTCACACTGGTGACCTTCTTGCTGTGAGGCAGCAGCGTTAACCACTGCACCCCCATGCAACTCCAACTACTAATTTTAAATCGGGTGGTTTCATTTTGGTCTTATCAAATGCCTCCTGCTTTTTCAGACAGGATGTAGACATTACATAAAGATTTTCACAATATAATGTTATAGATATGATAAATGACCAAAGTTTGTTTTAAGAAATGATTTTTGACATCTCAGAATAATAACAGTAATCATGGTCGTTTCTTTGACCAATAAATAAATGAACTGTAATTCATATAGGATGCAAAAAACTGATTTCTCTGCAACTGTTTTTATCTCATTATGAGTAAAAAATGTCTTATTAGACTTAATATGAGCCACATTTACCTGTCCAGTCCACAAAAAAGTCTTATTTCAAGATATTAAAGACCAGAATGAGGTCTGAATTGCTTGTTACAATAATAATTAAAAAAAAAAAAATCTGAGTTATGAATGAGTCATTTAACAATAAAATAAAAACGTTTCTGACCAGCCGCGTCACCAGACAGATTTCACTGGGGCACGTGCCCCAGTATTGATCTACATCTGATCCACATAAACAATGCGCATATGGCTAATTAATATGGTGATTTATTCATGTTGAGCGACTTCAGCTGATAATACTTCTGCGTCAACTCGAATTCAAGAGAGCGAGCGAGTGTGAGAATTATATAAACATTTTATCATTCTTCCAGCCTTAATCACCCTCTCAGTATTTACTCATTAATTACATTTTCAATATTTACTCACACATACATTTTACTCACTTATTATGATGCTTTAGACATATATGATTCACTGTCTGCCCAGCAACAGAGATGATTTTGCACGCCCATTTTTGTAATATGATCACATCCATGCTTGTGTCTGAATAAAGAGATTGTGCAGAGGGAAGAACCTTGAAGATGTTGATCACACCCTGAGTGGTGAGCATTGGATCACTCTTCCCTTCTGCAGAAGCTGAAAAACTAGAGCATTGAGTTGTGAGTTTTCTTGACTCTGGTTCTTATTTGAAACAAATGTCCTTAAGCCTGACATCTTCTGAATGTCTTTAAACCTGACATTCCCTTCGAAGTCACTGAACCTGACATTCCCTTCGATGTCATTGAACCTGACATTTCTTGGTGCCGTGACCCGGATCCCAACATATTCATTTCCTGACGTGAGGAGAAGACCAGCTGAAGCCCGTCGACGGCCAGCCTGCATAGGACAGCACTGAAAGAAAGCCCTGGGAGGTGACATTCTTCGCCAGGCCGGCAGATAGGGGTTTTCTCCACCCGCCAGGACTGGATTGACGGGATCTGAGGAGATCGAGCCGAGTCAACAAAACCTCAATGCAAAAGTGAGTACGATACGCGTAAAGGTTACCCCAGTTGGACTGGGAAGAACATGTTAAAGAGTTACCTGAGTTTCTTTTAGAGAAAGGTCAGAAGATTTAAACTTGAGGTTTAAATAAAGGTTACCCCAGTTGGACTGGGAAGAACAATGTTAAAAGTTACCCGAGTTTCTTTTAGAGAAAAGTCAGAAGATTTAAACTTGAGGTTTAAATAAAGGTTACCCCAGTTGGACTGGGAAGAACAATGTTAAGAGTTGCCTGAGTTTCTTTTAGAGAAAAGTCACAAGATTTAAACTTGAGGTTTAAATATAGGATTGCCCCAGTTGGACTGGGAAGAACATTGTTAAGAAGAGTGATACCTGAATTTCACAAGGTGAAAGGTCAGAAGGTCTAGACAGTGTAATATAAATCTCGAGAGAAAAGAAAAAAAGGTGTGAATGTGTGTGTGAAAGCTGAGATATGAATGCTACGTCTCACGAATGAAGCAGCAGTACTGGTGGAAACCTAACGGTGTTAACACAAGCCAGTGGCCTGTTGAAGTAGTTTGTGAGACCTCTGGATTAAGAAGAACAATGTTGTCATAATGTGAAATTGTTACAGTTGTGGTAAGTCCTCCAAGGGCCCAGAGGCACAGGGTGATGAAAATATATGGATATGCTTTTGGGAAAAGAGTATCAGGTCAGATGGGAAAATGGAAAAAGAAGTTCAATGTTTTAGGGAGGCAAACGATAGAAGAAACAGGGAAAGTTGTTGAACTGTTACAAGTAAGTCTATCAATAAAAACAGGAAGGGCGAGAAAGAAGAAGGAGGAAGAATTAGCTGTGGCCAGAGTTTTGGTACAGCAAAGCAGAAAAGAGAAGGTGAGCAATACAGGATAAAGATTTTTTTTTAAAAAAAAGGGACATGGAGTTATGTTTGTGAGAAAGGAGGAGTGTAAGAGGTGCAACAGGAGGGGCTGGTGGATTTCACCGAGCGCTCATGAATCCAACACCTCCTCCTGACACGGGTCCATTGTACCCACAGTGAAACACTTAAGATGGTATTAAGAAACAGAACATATATATATATATATTTTATTTTATTTCATTTTTTAAATAAATTAATTAATTAATAAACTCAGAGAGTATGATGAAGAGAGTGATTGAGGAGTTTTCTTGGCAGAGCCCAGTGGAAACTGGGAAGAAAGCATAGTGTATTACCAAAAAGGCAGTCCTTTTAAAGGACATGGAGGGCACAGAGGAAGAGGTCACTCTCGGGGTGGACGAATGGGTCCCTTTAAGGGGAGACAAGGTGATAGGTGCTGGAATTGTGGAGAAACTGGCCACTTCGCCCACAATTGCAGGACGAAAAATAGAAAAGAGGAGTATCACAGACAGCCCTCGTTCAACCCGAGACATGACAGAAGTCCTGATTGGGACCAGAAGTGACGAAAGTCCTCATCTTCATCAGAGCCACCCAAGGGAGGTGCTGATGATGAGGAGGATGACGACACTGTAGATATCTGCTCAGCTTGGAGCATTTGTTCGCTTTAGAAGAGAAACCCGAAGTGGTTTTGCAACTTAATGGTAAAATGATTTAATTCCTTTGTGAATCTGGTGCATGTAGAATTATACTTAAAACCACTATACATCCAAGACCCAGAAACAAAAAGAGGTGTTAAAGCTCCAGTAGTTATTTCCCCATCATGCCCAGTAAATCTGCTAGGAAGAGACTTGTTAAAAGTGCTAGGAATAGCTAATGTGCTGACCCAGAGTGGTATGAAGGCTGTTCGCCTCTCAGAAGATGATATATTAGTGAGTGATAACACTGAGCCCACTAGAGTCATCTACTCCCTCGATGTAAATAAAAACCCACCCCAACAGACAGCAGAGGAACTGTTGAAATTAGCAAGAAGCATCATGACCACTGAAGAACATGTTATGAACAAAGACAAATTGCATGTGAAATTGTGGGTTCTCTCTGAACCATTTTCTATGTATTCTTAGGATTTTCTGATGCAGCCTAGCACCACAGTTAGAATCCCTTACATTTTTTGACAAAAAAATCAACCCTTGTGTGTTCTGCAGTGTTGAGATCTGAGATGAGATGTTACAACTATATGTGGGGAAAGCCTCACATTTCACTTGCTAAACCACATGACCTCTAATGGAGAGATTTGGAAGATGTCGCCACTGCAGCCACACAAGCGGAAGACTATGGGCCAGGTGATGATGGCTGGTCCTGGAGTCCACGAGCAAAGATTTACAGAAAAACGATCAGTTTAGCATTGTCCATGACTCCTGAACTCCACGACCTGCCCAATGGGTGACAGAGTGTTATTTTTCTCTCTAAATGGGATGAACAAGACTTAAACAGCCTACCATAGAGACAGTATCCTCTCAAACCAGACGCAAAACTAGGTATCAAACCTGTTATTAAAGATTTGCTTAAAGCAGGAGTTTTAAAAGAATGCTCTGATTCCCCTTGCAACACTCTTATTTTTCCTGTAAGAAAAGCTGATGGTACAAACTGGAGAATGGTACAGGATCTAAGCACAGTGAATGAAGCAATACAGAAAAGAGCAGCCTCTGTACCAGACCCCCACACACTTCTGAACTCACTTAACCCAAACAGCATGCTTATCTACATTTCATCCCTCTGAAAGGAGTCAAGTTCTCACATATGTAGTTAATTTACTGGTAGCAGCAGAAACAGAAGAACAATGCCAAATTTATTCTCTTGCACAACTGAATCATCTTAGCAAAACTGGACACAAGTTCAAAAGAGAAAAGTTACAGTGGGTGAAAACAGGTGCAGTATGAAGGACATGTCTTATCAGCGGACGGCAGAAAGATACAGCCTTCTCGGAAACAGGCTATTGCAGACGCTCCAAAACCTCAGACAAAGAAACAAATGATAGTCATTTTAGGTCTTTGTAATTATTGTAGAGCATGGATTCCACATTATGCCGAGAAAACAGATAAGCTGTTACAACTAATCCATGGTGGACCAATGACTATGTCAGATGTGATCTCATGGACCCCTGAAGCAGATACAGTTTGAACAAATAATAAAAAAACTTGGTATGTTGATGGCTCCTGTTCAAAAAAAAAACATTGAAGGAAAAACTCAGTCTAGATATGCTATTGTTACTTAGAATGGAGACATTATCGAAACAAAACAAATAGATTAGAACCATTCTGCCCAGCCAGCAGAACTCATTGCACTGACTACAGCATGTATATTAGCAAGAGGAAAAGAAGTGAACATTTTTACAGATAGTCAGTATGCTTTCTCTACTGCATTTTTCTTTGCAAAACAATGGGAAAGACGAGGTATGACCACCTCAACAGGGAATACCAGTGACCCATGCTAACCTTACCTAAAATTGAAAAACAAACTTGCTTAAAAAATGGAGCCACACTACGTGATGACCTCTACATAATACAAAATAAACCAGTATTACCTACAGCACT
This sequence comes from Labroides dimidiatus, assembly GCA_030710495.1. Classification (NCBI taxonomy): domain Eukaryota; kingdom Metazoa; phylum Chordata; class Actinopteri; order Labriformes; family Labridae; genus Labroides; species Labroides dimidiatus. The sequence continues at coordinate 6,212,110 of CM061150.1, read as the reverse complement.
ATACAACGCAGCAGCTATTTTGAGCCATGGGCTTTGCCATGTCTCAACAGGAGGGATGGTATCAATAATAAACCGACATTTCTATACCTTAGGATTTAATTCTTATTCAAAAAAATTTTTGTAGAGCTTGTGAAACATGTGTAAGACACAATCCACAGGGAAACATCAGACCTAAAGGAGGTAAATTCCTAAAACGAGAATATCCATTCCAAACACTGCATATGGATTTTATTGAATTAAACAGAAGTGGCACTTATAAGTTTTGTTTAGTGCTTATTGATGCATTCTAAAAATGGGTAGAAATTATCCCAGCAAAATCAACAGACACAATAACAGTGGCAAAAGCCATTTGTAACACCATAGTCCCAAACCATGGCATCCCAGAGACCATTCACAGCGATAATGGTTCTCACTTTGTAAATAGTATTGTAGGTATTTTAGCCTTCTTTTACTTGTTGTTCTATTTATTCTTATTCTTATTGTGTCTTCAATGAATGTCTTGACTTAGTAAAGATGTATATGAGAATTATGCCAGGAGAAAATGGCCTAACCCCTTTTGAGATTTTATATGGAAGACCATACAGATTACCTGTGTTTTCTGAAGACATTGATAAGGCAGACAAAGAAGAAATTTTGGCAGATTACATGAAAAAAGTTGCTACAAAGTAAAGAAGTGTCAAATGCAAATTTACTGCCATCTGATTCTGTTCCCTTGCAGGAACCATTGAAGGTGTCTCCCGGCGACTGGGTGTTCATTAAAGTCATCCAAAGGAAAACCTGGTCCAGTCCACGTTGGGAGGGCCCGTTCCAGGTGATTCTGACTACACGCACTGCTGTGAAGATCACTGAGAGACCCAGCTGGATACACCTCGGCCACTGTAAGCTACAGAGAGTGCTGGAGCCTCCAGACGAGTAGTGGGGAAGTCAGCCTACACAGGGGTTTCACTTTATAGTGGTGATTTGTCTCAATGGTTGTGAAGAAACCAACAGATCCCTACTTGGTTAGCGGAGGCTCTCTGGTGGCTCTGTAGTGGAACAGCAATGCCCCTGTTGACCGAGGATGTACAGTGGAGGCGCTGCCACCATCGGTGCGCTGAGGGCTGCTGTGCTGTGGCTGTGATTGTGATTTTACTACTTGGAGGACTGGTATGGTGGCTGCTACAGGAATCAGCTATCAAAATTAACAAAAGAGAGGATGCTGGGCCAGAATTTCCACATGCATATGCCACTAACACCTGGTGGAAATATGCCAACTATACGGCCCAGAAGAAGAACCTCACTGACTGCTATGTGTGCACACATCTAACCTCATCAGCACACATGCCTGGACTCTGGCCATACAAGGTAACGAGGAGAAAGACAAAATGCCTAGTTGGCCTGTCCACCTATTCTGGGAGAGGAAACCAGTGGCATCAAGTCAGTTTTTTCCCCGCCACTAAACATGTCCACCACAGCGGGAGTGGGGACAGAGACTAACTGTTCCAGAGAAAGGATTTACCCAGATGGGCCTCAGGAAACAACTTGCTCACAACGACGAAGGAAACGCAACATCCCCACTATGTCTGAGAAGGACTTTCAAAGGAAATCGAGGCTTTAAGGGATTTGGCTATGCAGAATCGCGTGGCTCTGGACTTGCTCACAGCGGCACAAGGAGGAGTTTTGTAAGATCATTGGAGACACATGCTGCACCTATGTGCCTGATGAGACTGCTGGTGGTGCCATTTATGAAGCACTCCAGAACTTGACTGCTTTACAGGAGTTCGTAAAGAGCAGGACCCCTGGCACCACTGCAGGTTTCGATCCGTGGTCATGGTTAACCACAGGAAGCTGGTGGCATGTGCTGATGAAGTTCCTGATTCCCGTGCTTTCTGTGATGCTATTATTTTGCCTATTCACGAGTTGTATCCTACCACGTTTGAGATCTATGCTAATGAGAGCTGTAGGAGCAGCTTTTGTGCAACACCAACTTTTTTTTACAGAACCATGATTATGAACCAGTATCTCCCAAGGAAGATGGAGATGATGATACCTGTTTGATTGTTGACATGCCTTAATGATGAATGTGTTAAAAATGTGCTAACAAGATACACATTACTGATGAATTGCTGTCAAAATGATAAACAGGAGGGAAATGTGAGAATTGTATAAACATTTTATCATTCTTCCAGCCTTAATCACCCTCTCAGTATTTACTCATTAATTACATTTTCAGTATTTACTCGCACATATATTTTGCTCACTTATTATGCTATCATATTGTGTGTGATGCTTTAGACATATATGATTTACTGTCTGCCCAGCAACAAAGATTATTTTGCACGCCCATTTTTGTAATATGATCACACCCATGCTTGTGTCTGAATAAAGAGATTGTGCAGAGGGAAGAACCTTGAAGATGTTGATCACACCCTGAGTGGTGAGCATATCACTCTTCCCTTCTGCAGAAGCTGAAAAACTAGAGCATTGAGTTGTGAGTTATCTTGACTCTGGTTCTTATTTGAAACAAATGTCCTTAAGCCTGACATCTTCTGAATGTCTTTAAACCCTGACATTCCTTTTCGATGTCATTGAACCTGACATTCCCTTCGATGTCATTGAACCTAACAATAATTAATGGACATAGTCTCCGTAAAATCACCCGTCTCTTTCTGAAATGGATTTTTGAAGCAAAATGGCCGGCGTGGCCATATTGGAAATGAGGCTGGCTTTGAGTCTCCGCAGCATAGACTGTATATAGAATGGACAGCATGGCTCCGCCTTTTATCATACGTTTTTGTAGCCAAAAACCCCCATCACGGGAGCTGCCATTGTGCAGCCAGAGTCTGTGCAGTAGAGACTTACAAAGATCTCTGGGAAAATCTGAGTGGAAGCAGGTGACAAAAATATGTATTTTTTTTCTTTAGACCATCTACTCGCTTCTTAATTGTTCTTCCCGATGTGTTTTATTATTCAAGAAAAAACTACACACTTTTATTTTTATTTGTTAATGGAGCACAGGTTTGAAACACTACAGGAGAAACTGGAAACTGGACACTTGGTGCAGGATCGGTTTTAAGGATTTAAAACATCTTTTAAGAATAGCAAAATATGAGAACAGGGTGGGTCACCTTGATAATGCTGTTAAACTTGGGTTAGGGACCAGTGCAGCCTGATCTCATGAAAACAGTGAACTGAGCATCCTAAACACAGAATTCCGTTCCAGTTAGACGTAAAAGCTTAAAATTACCTGTCCCCATAACGGAAATTATAGCAATAAACAACTGGGATCATTAGGTTTGGGTCTTCTTGGTTGTGGACCATAAATCCAGGTTGACTTATGGTCCAGTGGGTTTGTTTGTTCTAAGCTCATTTGTGTTTTTCCATTAGAGTTGAATATTGCATTCTTACTTTAGACTTGTGAAGGTAATTACAGTAACACTCCACTCTTCTCTTTCAATTATCACGGTACCCCCCACCCCACCCCCCCCCCACACACACAATTATGTGTAAAATATGTAACAGGAAACCACTCTAACTCGTAATTTTATAAATGAACCCTTGATATCTGAAAAAGGAAAAAAAAGCAGTAGTTAGAGTACTTGGGTTCTGCTGTTATATATGTATATATATATATATATATATAGTACATTTTTATTACACAAGAAACGCCACTTTACCTGACGCAGTTATAGAGGTTCTTGTTACAGTCGATATGACACATGCCTCTGTTCCGTTGCAGCCAGCCCATGATAGGTTTCAGCGCCAGACCATTGTGCTGAGCTTTAGCAGCACGAGGGACAAACACTGCGAGCGCGAGGAGAAACACACTTCGATGCATTTTCACATTTACATTCTTCACCTGCCGGGCACAGAAGTTTATATACTTTCCTCGTGCATAGCATCTACGACCCGCCCGTCTGACTGTGTGACGTCAAGCCGGACCAATCAAATCCAAATCCGTCTTTCAACTGTCCAACAGGATCCTGTCCTGACCACAGATATATTTAAGTACATATGATAATGGTGCTGACATCCGTGTTATAGAGGATGTGCTGGAGTCAGATGATGAGCGATTAAGTAAACATGATGTGATGGAATCATCCCGTGATGCCACGTTAAACAGACAACAACAACAAAACACGAAGGCACAAAGTAGAATGATAAACAGACGTTGAGTTTTATCCTTTGATGTTAACATTTTGTCCGTTCCCGTCTAAAAGAACAAAATAAAAATTAAGAAACAGATTTTAATGGGCCTTAGCACACAAATATGTTACATCATCTCATCTCTGACTATGTTGTTTTTCATTTAAGTTTTTATTCAGTAAAAAAATGGAAGATTTTTGCAGCATGTCAGATTAAAATAATAATCTGTATTACACAGTCTGAGGTTTTACAATTTCAGAAACATATCAGACTGGTGCTAGCAGAGTTAAGACTTCAGAGGGGGCAAGATGGGAGGCAAAGGGGGTGATCACTTCTTCCCATGTGTTGATTATGTATGGAAAAATGTGTTTTATATCAACAACATTCAATTTCCCATGCAAATTGGTGCTGAAAGAGTCATAAGATAGCAGAAAAATTTTAAAATTCCACCTTCCACTGAAAATCACCTTTGCCTCTGTATGTTTACACAACCCCAACACAGTTGGAATCAGGGGTTTGATAGATTATTACCATTTTTGTAACTCCAGGTCCCCTACTGCTTGATTACTCATCCTAAAATTGAACAATCTCACTATAATTTTGACAGCATTCAAGGTGTAGCTTTCCTGCGTAACTATTCTGGATCTTATGGTGTAGAGCTCGCTGCAGGTGATCGGTAAGAATCACACAACTTGTTTCTGCTTTGATCCTTTATTCCACCACCACAGCCACATGTATCTTTCTAATGTATCAGTGGTTCTGTATAGAACATATACAAAAAAATAGGTATAAATGCTTCTAAATAACATAAAGATCGCAACATAGAAAGGTACTACAGGCTTCTTAACATAGTAAAATGCTTATCTATCTACAACAGAAAAAAGCAGCACTGCCATCTATTGGATATAACTGAAAAAACACTCGTATTAATACCACGTGCTTTACCTCGCTAATCAATGAGCCGAGATGTCTACAATGTGGCTGTTCGACACCCCAAACATAATTTACTAACCATTATCTGAACCACAACTTATTGCCACTGTCACATGTAACATAAACTCTCTCTCCCACAAAGTAAATATCGTAGACAGCTGATATATTCACACAGTGAGCTAAAACGAACCTAGGCTCCGCTAACATAGCATAATAAACAGAGATAAAGTATCAATACTACAGCAAATGACACAATCAGTTATCCTTAACTTTTACTTACTTGCACTAGACGCACTTCACATCAAACACAAACCAGATGGGAATCAGAAAAGATCTACATCCGAACGACAGCTGCACAACGAGTTGAGTGTCTGCTGAAGTCCGTGCAGAGTGTGAGTGAAAGTGAAAGTAAACAAAACACAGGCACTGGCCCAAAAAACGTCCACCAGAGGGAGCCTTTTCCACAGGTTTGATAGATTACGACCATTTTTGTAACTCCAGGTCCCCTACTGCTTGATTACTCATCCTAAAATTGAACAATCTCACTTTAATTTTGACAGCATTCATTCATTTCATCTGATATCATTTCATTCCTTCAAACAGCATAAGAACGCTGCTGGGTGTCAGCCAACAAGAGGAAACATTTGAAGGTCTTAAAGCGGAGTGAATGAAATATTAATATGTAAATATAAATATGTAACCTTTTAATAACTTATGAAAAAGAAACATTTCAGATAAAAGGGGACCTGAACACAATGCATCCCAATAATATCTAAATATCAACACAGCACACGAATGTGAGAAATGTTTCTACAAGGTGTAATAATTTTTTAAAAGTTTGACCACATTTCATCTGGAATGAATAGAGAGGTGGAGTTTTGGTCTTTTACTCCAGCCAGCCAGCAGACGGGGCAGTTTTTGTGGTGACCTCAGTTTGAGCCGAGCAAGATGACGTCCATTTTTTTTTTTTTTACGGTCTATGGTTTCAAGCCTAAACATTCTATGGAGCTTCACCAGGGGACAGGCCTGATACAACAATTTGTCACTTGTCCTAGAATGTATCTCAGCCAGCCATAATGGTCAGAAATAAATCAGAGCTACAGAAATTTGAAATGTTAAAGATTAACCAGGGATGAGGCAACATGTTTCTGAAAAGAGAAATGTTAGTACTTTCTTCAACCCAAATGCTGGCTCAGAGTTGTGGTAAAAGTTTCAGTTTTTAACTTGAATTTACGGTGAGCTCTTTTGGTTGAAATGCATCAATGATGAGGAAAATCATGTGATTCTATCTCTTCAGACTTCATTATGTTATTTATCCCACTGTTGGCATCAGATAGAAATTAATTGTCATCTTTGTAACATCACTAAAAGAGACAAATCTAGACCCAGTACCACAGAGCTTTGAAAGTAAACGGGAAGTTTGTTTCAGTGTATCATATTGTGTCATTTCCAGCAGACTGTAAATGAATCAGCTTTGCTTGAGCACATTTTAACCCACTTGTTTTTCATCCGTCTCTTACAGGCCCAGGTCATCCAGTTTTAAACTGTGGCTCAGTCCTCTGGAGGTTGTCACCGTTTACAATAAATGTGTTAAAAATGTAATTGGTTTGGTCCTTCTTTCACAAAACAAGATATGCAAGATTCATCTCAGTCTTTGAAAATAATAATTTGGACCTTTTATCCTTCAATCCTGCTCTATTAACACTTCAAAGTCAGACCCATCAAAAAATAGACGGAAAAACTGTTTTTTTTGGAACTGAGATATTTATTAACCCTTTAAAAAAACAAGTATCATTTTGTTTATGAACTTTTACTTTTTGAATAACAGTTGACATTTTTTTGTAAAGTTTTTAGTTAATATGCAGGAAATATGTATTTTAAAAAAAAAGCTTTTTTTTTTGGACGTTCCTCCTGCAACTTCTTGAAAATTAGCAATGATTTAATAGTGGAATGATAACCCGCAACAGGTTAGGATACATAAAAAAATGTTAATGAAAATATTTAGGGCTGCAACTGACAATTATTTTCAGGATCGATTATCCTCTCAATTAAGTGGGTAGTTTGGTTCATAAAATGTCAAAAAATGGTGAAAAATATCAATGTTTCTTGGAGTCTGAAATTAGAGACTTTGGACTTTTTCTTAAATAATTAAACCAATTAATCGATGATCAAAATAGTTGATGATTAAATTAGTAATCGATTAATAATGGAAAATTCGATTAATTGTTGCAGCTCTAAAAATATTGATCATGTTTATGAGATGGAGGTCTTTGAAATTCATGTATCAAATGATGCATTCGGCAGTAAAGGGTTTTATCCCAGTGACCTTTTCAACTTGTCAACTGCACTCAGTGTATATCACAACTGAAGGTTAACATTAAGTAAATATTTTATTCCTTCCCCACTTAATAAAAGATGAAGAGTGAAGGAAATGTGAACACAAAACCGTTTTCAGACTACAAAATTTTGCGCTCATGTTTCACTGACATGTACTGTCAGTGCAGAAATTACTATTATGTCAACTCCAACTTGGTTGGAGTGACTTTCAGCAGAACCGTTCCTGAAGGATAGACGGGTAAAGCAACGTTGCTTTCAGGGGTCCCAAAACCCAACTCCTTGTACTGGGGCAGGATCTGTGTGACTTTACACAGCGGTGTGCAGACTTTCCAACCAGGGGCATCTCTGATGAAAAACTCTCTTTGACCTTCCAGCTGCAGTTTGTTCCACACAGCGATAGCTAGCTGGTTGTCTGACAGAGGCCTCTCCCACACTTCAAAGTCATTCACCTGCAGAAAAGGAACATTTTCTGTTGGTCATTGACGAAAGCAGCACACTACATTAGCCGACATTCATATGATTCATTAAATTGTTGCACATTGTGGATGTCTACAAGAGCCTGCTAAGGTGACCACAAAAACCTCAGGTATTTCTCTGTGGACAAAAGCTTTCAACGGTCTGTCCAGGAGGTAATCGTGCTGTTAGTCACCCACCTGAGCTGTTCGGGAGCCCTGTTTACCCAGAGTATCCTGGTTGATGGCAATGACATGTTTATTCTGCAGCAGCTCCTTGGAGCTAGGAGAGATATGTCTCAGATCAGCAGACATGAGCAGAGGGGCTGCCATGATAGCCCATAATGCCATCTGAGACTCCTGCTGTTCATGAGTCAGGCCAAAGTTTCCAATCACGAGCTACAGAAGTGGAAAAATGTCATTAATAAAGACATTTGTATTTATGGGCTGAGCTAATTCAGCTAACTACAGACAGTACAGACCTGTCAGGGTAGTTTTCTCATTTAACCACTGAGCAAGAAAGTACAACCCCAAGTCCAATGAAGTTTGGATGTTGTGTAAATTGAAAGTAAAAACAAATTACAGTGATTTGTAAATCCTGTTTAACCTATGTATAATTGAATACACTACAAAGACAAGATATTTATTGTTCAAACTGATAAACTTTGTCTTTTTGCAAATATTCACTCATTTTGAATTTGATGGCTGCAACACGTTGCTTAAAAGCTGGGAAAGGGTCATGTTTCTCACTGTGCTCCATCATCACCATGACAAAATCTATAAACTCTTTGCAATTGTAGACTGAGAAACATTGTTCTTAAACTGTTGGACCACTTGCTAACGCAGTTGTCCACAAAGTGGGGAAGTTTATCAGATTGAACAATAAATTTCTTGTCTTTGTAGTGTATTCAATTGAATACAGGTTAAACGGGATTTACAAATCATTGTATTCTGTAATTTATGTTTAATGTTAAGTCAATTTTTTGTAATTAATCATGACATAGAACACCCAAATTAATGCAAAAACATGGAGTTTTTTGTAGTTTGTTTGAAATTTCACAAAGACATTCAAAACAATAAAATTAAGGAATTAATATTAATCAGTTTGGGACAGACTTCATATGGACCCTCGGTGAGGACGCGTGAACAGAGGGGCAGTGTGTAGACAGAGTGTGTAGTGGCAGGTTTGAAAAAGACCGTACCACATCAGGGTCATTCCAGCCTCCAGGTCCAGCTGCGGGGACAATGATGTCCTGATGAGAAGCTGTCCAATCCAACGTGGTCTTAATTGATTTCCAGTGGATCACATTTTGGTGATTACGCCATTGGTTGCACGTCGTACGGATGGTTTTGTAGTTGGGCTGCAGGCACAGAGGAGCTTATAACACATGGAGTGATCATACAGTTGATATCTACGAACAATTAATCAGTGCTTTTTGTTCTAAAGGTGCAGGCAGTGAAACATTGTGCACTTTTTTCTTTTTTAAAGGAAAACCTGTAGTTGGAGTCATGAATGTACACGGTTTGAATAAACTTTTGGTGAGTAGATGCAGACAGTTGCACTCATATTATTTAGTTTATGAAGTTAAAAATGTACTCGTATAAAAAGAGAATAAAAGACACACACACTTTCTCACCTGTCTGTACGGCCACTCATACAAAGGCCACTCACAGGAGAACACGATGTCTGCTTCAGTTTTGTTCAGCGCTTTTGACATACTGACAAATCCTGGACAAAATATTAAAATATCATGAGGAGACAATTGAATAAATAGGCTGTACATAACAGTAATGGAGGAATAGCTCATAGAACCAGCTTTTTTAGTCCCTATCATGAGTTCATCTTCAGGATTAAACACTCACCATTTTCAAGCTTTTTCCACTCTACGTAGCAGCCGTCAAACTGGAGCAGATCCACACCCCAGTCAGCAAAAGTTTGAGCATCTGTCTCATAGTGACCCAGACTACCAGGGTATCCAGCACAGGTTGTTTCCCCCACACCTCCATAGATTCCCAGCTTCAGTCCTTTAGAATGAACCTTTAAAATGGACAAAGAATGCATGAACTGAAGGTACCATGTATAACCAGTAGGTGGCGATGTTGTACAACTTTAGAACTCATTTTCAGGACGCATCACTTCTAAGTGGGTTTGAATGTTTCCTGGTTTTCTGTTCAACATCTTTTCACTGCCTGTCACAGCGGTTCTGAAATCAACTGTTCCTCTCAACAGAGTCTGCTGCAGAGAGGCTGAACCACAACATCCTCCCACTTCCTGTAACACAATATATGCCCACATACTCAGTCTCCTTCCACTCCAGGTGCTGAATTTCCACTGGTATAAAATCTGAGGCTTGGTTTTCACATCTAGTCCTTTCCCCTTCATTATGTAAATAATTGCAGGTCTGCTCAGAAGGATGTGTAATTAAAATGTAATGTGACTGTGTAATCACTTCTCTTTCAGAGAAATTGAACCAGGAATTTCCAAACATTTATTCTACAAAGATTTGTAGACGCATTGTACTGATTTTGAAACACAGCTTCCTATAGAATCACACCTGGACAGCTGTGTGTTACCGTATTGGCCCGAATATAAGACGACCCTGATTATAAGACGACCCCCTCTTTTTCAAGACTCAAGTTTGAAAAAAGACTTTTTGAACACCAAATTCAATTTTTATATGGAAAACACCATATTTCACAGCCGCTTTGCAATTGTTTGAAGACTCTGCCTCATTTATCACCATCATCTTGTAACAATCGACCAATAATTTTCGATGTTAAAACGCTTTAAGGGAGGTTCTTTTTAGATATTACTTAAATCACATAACCCCGTTTTTATAATCATCCAAAACCAAAACACGAGTCACATTTGGATATCCTGTAAGACATCAGAAAAACTTCAACATACCCTCAAAACTGGACACCGCACATCACTTGTCATACACCGTTCCCGTTTTGATTTAATTCTGTCCACCCGACCGCGGCGATCCTTTGTCCAATAATCCTCCGATCCAGAAAGGAAAAAAAAAACAAGTAATAATCCAATGCGGAGGTCGAAAGGTCGAAAAAATAATCCAGCCCAAAAAAGAACGCAAAAATCCAGGGTCTCACCCTGAGTTTTAATACCAAAGGAAAAATCTGTTTTCTCCTGGCGTGTCCGTCAATGCGCTCCTGCGCGAGGAAGATCCATGCCGCCGATCGGAGGGAATCCTCCCGTCAAACTTATTTTCATCGACACAGTAGTTAAGATTTTCTTTGATTTACGGACACCAACTAGTGTCCACATTTTACTTTTATTTTACTTAACCTCCCTGTTGTCTATATCGCTGCAGACAACAGCCTGGCGCCTCATACTCATTTTTCCCCGGCGTTTTTCAAAGAACTTCCTCCCCCCAAGGCTACGCCATATCCTCCTTCAATAGATTTTTTTTCTCTCTGAATTTAATTTCGTAGTATAATAACGCCACCTTTACCCATTCTTTATTCTTCGTGACAGGGGTTCGCTTTGGCCTGGGGAGTTAAGTTCAACATTCGCTTTAAAGATATTTGGCGCCATCTAGTGTTGTGAATGGGTATAATGTCTAGACCCCGAATGTAAGACGACCCCCACTTTTTTAGTCTTATTTCAATGCAAAAAACACCGTCTTATATTCGGGCCAATACGTTACATCCAACATGGTTTTATGTTGATAACTCTGTTTTATACATGATGCTGCCAAAAAGCCTAAAACTGCCATTAAAACAGTAATTTATAGGGGAAACCTTTATTTTTTTTTTAAGATCAAACTCCAAATAAACAGTAATTTTTCCTTTCCTAAAATCTACCTGAATCTCTCTGTTTGAAGTTTTTGGGGTATTATGGCTTTTAAAGGTATAAACCCAGGCCTTCCTCCAACACCTGCTACTCACATAGTCGGCTAGTTTCTTTATACCTCCTGGGAACCTTTCAGGATGTGCCTGCAGGCGGCCCTCGGCATCACGCTCTTGTAAGGACCAGCAGCTGTGGATGATGACGTATTCGTAACCAGCCTCCTTCCAGCCCTCATCCACCATCACATCTGCCATCTGCATGTAGAGACGCTCACTGCAAGAGGGGCAACAAGAGGAGTTTGATGAGTGTGTTCAATATCATGTTTAAGAGCAACACAGCAGACAACAACAACTGGAAAAACAGGATATTTATTGAGCAAGAAGAAATAGAATCAATTTTATTTTTTATTTTTTTTTTGCTTGCTTTTCTACTGTTTATCTCTGTTGAATGGTCTCTTTGCTGTTTTCCATCCTGTTCAGGGTCGCTGGTGTCTGGAGCCTATCCCAGCTGTTTTAGGACATGAGGCAGGGTACACCCTGGACTGGTTTCCAGCCAATCACAGGGCTGACACACAGAGACAGACAACCTTTCATGCTCACACCTACGGGCAATTCAGAATCACCAGTTATCCTGATGAACATGTTTTTGGACTGTGGGAGGAAGCCAGAGGTCCCTGAGAGAACCCACACGTGCACAGGGAGAACATGCAAACTCCATACAGAAAGGTACACCATGCTTGAACTGGGATTCAAACTAATGACCTTCTTTCTGTGAGGCAGCAGCGCTAACCACTGCACCCCGATGTAGCTCCTGCTACTAATTTTAATTTAAGATAAATAAATAACACACAGAAATAAATATCCCTATGTGTCTGTGAAGGAATTTTTCAAATCGGGTGGTTTCATTTTGGTCTTATCAAATGTCTCCTGTTTTTCCAGACAGGATGCAAACGTTACATAAAGATTTTCACAATATAATGTTACAGATGTGATAAATGACCAAAGTTTGTTTTAAGAAGTTATATTCAACATCTCAGAGTAAAAACTATATGTATTATTCATATACATGGCAAAAAACTGATTTCTCTGCAAGTGTTTTTGTCTCATTATGAGTAACAAATGTCTTATTTGGCTTAAAATGAGCCATGTTTACCTGAGCAGTCAAGAAAAATGTCTCATTTGAAGTTATTTAAAGACCAGGTTTTTGTTTGTAGCTGTAAAAATAATTCAGTGGGTTGAGAGAAAAGTTTTTTTTGTCTTAAAACATTCTAATTTAAAGAAACTTGACAATTAAATTTTTCTTACCCGTTAGACGTTTTTGGACTTCTTGAACTGTTTAATAAGACTAGAATAAAAACTAAGACAAAATACTTTGATTTCAATTTTTGCATTGTAGCACATTTCATACAAATAAAATGCAAAAAAGTGCTTTACATTGATTAAAAATATAATAAAGAGTATATAAGTTAGATTAATGGCAAAATATAAAGACCAATGCACCCTTATAAAAAGTGTTTATCAGAACAGTTTAAAAATATAAAATAAGTTTAAGTATTAAAATGACAAGGTTTTGAATAATAAAATAAATAAATTACAGATAATGATAATAGTTTGAGATTAATAAATCAAAACAATCACTAAATTCGAGTTAAAATTAAATGAGTTTTTGAACAATAAATTAAAAACGTTTGCGACTATAAAATTCAGTCAGCCAGTTCCTGCTGTATCACATGCAGCAGATACGATTCCTTTTTGAATTTCACAGGAAGCATCAGTCTTGAATCACAGTGAAATGAATGTTTTTGTTGTGTTTTTATTCGCTAACATGTTGGACTGCACACCTGGCTCCTCATGGCTCCACAATCTCTTACCTGATGCAGTTATCGGGATTCGTCTCACACTCGGTATTACACACGGTGCTCTCCCGGTGCAGCCAGCCCATGATAGGTTTCAGCGCCAGACCATTGTCCAGAGCTTCAGCAGCACGAGGGACAAACACTACGAGCGCGAGGAGAAACACACTTCGATGCATTTTCACATTTACGTGATTCACCTGCCGGGCAGAGATGTTTATATACTTTCCTCGTGCAGAGCATCTACGGCCCGCCCGTCTGACTGTGTGACGTCAAGCCGGACCAATCAAATCCAAATCCGTCCTTCAACTGTCCAACAGGAACCCGTCCTGACCACAGAGATAGTTAGGTACATATGGTTATGGTGCTGACATCCGTGTTATAGAGGAAGCGCTGGAGTCAGATGATGTGATGAGCGGTAAAGTCAACATGATGTGATGGAATCATCCTGTGATGCCACGTTAACACAACAACAAAACACGAAGGCACAAAGTAGAATGATGGCCCAAAATCGAGTTTTATCCTTTGATGTTAACATTTTGTCCGTGCCCGCCTAAAAGGACGAAATAAAAATGAAGAAACAGATTTTAATGGGCCTTAGCACATAAATATGTTACATCATCTCATCTCTGACAATGTTGTTTTTCATTCAAGTTTTTATTCAGTAAAAAAAAGGAAGATTTTTGCAGCATGTCAGATTAAAATAATAATATGTATTATACAGTCTGGGGTTTTACAGTTTCAGAAATATATCAGACTGGTGCCATCAGAGTTAACATTTCAGAGGGGGCAAGATGGGAGGTGATGGGGGTGATCACTTCTTCCCATATATTGATTATGTATTGAAAAATGTGTTTAATCCCTACAAATACAAATTGGTGCATTAAGAGTCATAATTTTGCAGGTGAATATGTATCAGATGTTAAAAAAATCCACCTTCCACTGAAAATCAACTTTGCCTCTGTATGTTTACACAACCCCAACACAGTTGGAATCAGGGGTTTGATAGATCACTACCATTTTTGTAACTCCAGGTCCCCTACTGCTTGATTACTCAGCCTAAATTTGAACAATCTCATTTTAATTCTGACAGCATTCATTCATTTCATCAGATATCATTTTACTTGTACCCTTCAAACAGCATAAGAACACTGCTGAGTGTCAGCCAACAAGAGGAAACATTTGAAGGTCTAAAAGCGGAGTGAATGAAATGTTATGTTAACCCATTTTTTCATTGTTATGCTGCATTTTATAACAAAAGTTTGAAGTACTTTTCCATCACCACTTAAAAAACTACGTTTTGATGCAGTGACGTCCAGACAGGCCTTTAAAAACAGACAATAAATCAATGGAAAGATATTTGAAAGGGTTTTTCTGGTATTTTTCAACCTTGGTGTTATTCTCATAAATCCTCTATTTTTGCAACAACAACAAACAACAGGACAAACAACAAAAAAGTTGCATTTCCTTAGCTTTTAAGGTAAACTCAAATTTTGCAAAATTTTGTGACAATCTCTCAGTTTCTCTTGGTTGGCTACCATAGCCAACCACAGGGGGAGCTATTTCCTGATTTGTTTCTATTTATTCCTACATCAGTCAGAATTCTTATTATTAACACCTTCCAGGTTGTTGTGTAGTGGAGGTTTATTTTTGGATGGATTCATATCAGTAAGTTTTTACTAAAAAGTGATGACAAAGTGACCTGTTGCTTTTGGGGCCCCATGGCAGTTGCCCGCAGTGCATTGTACAGCGACACCTTTTGGCTGGAATCGTGCACACACTGTCATGATGTCATGACTCTTAACAAGGCGTGTTTGTTTTGGAAATGAATGGAGATCAGATCTTCTTTTTAACACTACTTTTCTTTGTTCAAGACAAATTTTTACTGGATACAACGTGACGAGGTAAGGTATTTATCAACAGTTACACAGCGCTGTTGTTTGAAACAAGACAAGTAAACTTTGTCAGTTTGTACTGTAGCCGGCTATATTTAGTGCCAGTTATAGCCCGGTGCGCTGAGACGTGTCCGTAGGCTAACATGAAATGTTAGCCAATCAGAGCTTGCGTAACCTCACTCTTCATTTTATTGACAGACACTTAAGTTTGAACAGATCACTGCAGAATAACTGCTGCATGTGCGTTGGAATGAACATTATCACAAACAGTTTAACTCGTGTTTTAGCTTTTAGCCTGTGGTTTAGCCTTTAGACTGTGTTATAGACTTTAGCATGTGTTTTACCTCGTGTTCTAGCCGTTAGCTCATTGTTTAGCCTCTAGCTCATGTTTAGCCTTTAGCACATGCTCTTTTCTCTCCCATTTATCTTTCTTCTTCTCTTCTGTCCTTTTTCTGTCTGACAGTTCAGCTCCAGTGTCATCATCAGTATAAAATTAATCCCAGAAATCATTTTCAGCACAGAAAAACACAGATGTCTTTTCTTACTACTAAACATTGTTAACTGATGTAGTGTTGTCATAGAAATTTAAAAGTGCCATAAATTAATCCCGTCCTGTCCGACCTGATTGGGAAGCTAAGAAATAGCATTTAGAAAGAACTTATTTTGGTGCTGATAATCTCATTTTTAGCTGTGGATTATGATCGGGCAGGTATCTTGGAGTGAGACTTTTTCAAGATCACTTAGGAAGTCCTCAAAGGGACTTTAATGTGTTAATTCTTTTTTTTTAATGTTATTTTCCTCATTTTATAAATCTTTCAAAATACTCTACACACTGAGTCTTCCACCTAAAAGTTCCTCCTCCAGTCATGCATTAATACAAGATCCTCTTCTTTAGTGAAAGAAGATAAACGATATTCTGGACGTCTATCTGTATTATTTTTTCAACATAAACAAAGAAATGAAGGAAAATTACCCAATTTAGCTCAGTGTTCCCTGAGGAAAGTTGCTAATCAAAAATGCCACACACACTCTCAGTAATAATGTAACACTGTGAACATATCGACAATGCTTCAAGCTGTTTATGAGCTGCAGATCTAAGACACTAATTTGTCTGTTTCAGAAACTAAATGAATTACTGATAGATTTCCTAATTCAGCCTAAGCGGACACCCTGCTACAGAAACAAATTAATGGTAGATGTTTTTCCACCTGAAGCTGTCAGAGATGCACTCACAGGGAGAGAGAGTGATGAGTTGTGCTTTTATTGAAATACTCTGCCATTTCGTAGTACTTTAAGAAGGCAAGAGAAAGGTTGTTAGTTTGTAATTCAAATCAGTGCTGAATGAGTTCGTACAGAAGATGAAAACATTAAAAGCTTCACAGAGAGACATTGTTTAAATCAGTTTCAGGAAAGGCCTCCTGTGTTTGAAGTCTGAAGAGGAGTGAAAACAATGAGAGAGACTTTATGAGTTGGCACCACTTCAGATTACAATAATCCTCATCCCACTGCTGGCTGTGTTAGTAAAACACAAAACCTGACCTTTTTCCTAAATGTCAAGGGTGCCTGTTTCAACCCTAAACATTATCAGGAGCTTCACCAGGGGATAGGCCTGATACAATAATTTGTCACTTGCTATAGTTCATATCAGTGCCAGTGCTCAAAGGTGCCCTGGCTCTAAATGTCAGATTTCAATTCAACCCCCCCCCCCATCCCCCCCCCTGTTGATGGATGGACCAGTCCTGTTCCCTTTAATACATACTTTTCTCTTCGTAAAAATGGAACGTGGCCCATCAGGGTGACAGAGATGCTTGTTGTTGATGTATAAAGGAGCGCTGAGCCTGTATGCGTACAGTGGTTAATTGAGACTGTTGACAAATGGATGACCCGTGCTTTTTGTCTGGGTTATAGCTCCCCAGAGCTTTGACAAAAATCCATCACATCTCTTTCTTCCCACAGTGTCATGTAATTGAAGAGGCTGTCATGGCTGACTTATGACGGCAACTTTGTTATGGAGTGTGTGGGGATAAAATGAAAGCAGTGTTATTGTGTGACTCCTTGCCAC
Source organism: Labroides dimidiatus (assembly GCA_030710495.1). NCBI lineage: Eukaryota > Metazoa > Chordata > Actinopteri > Labriformes > Labridae > Labroides > Labroides dimidiatus. The sequence goes on along the minus strand of CM061150.1, from coordinate 6,194,643 downwards.
CAAGCGGCAACCTCCAGTCTGAGAATATGAGACGATGCTGAAGTGCTAAAATCTGCAGTTTGTCGAGTGTCCGCTTCAGGCTGGCTCTGGAAGTACCGGAAGTCACAAACACACCAAGCCAAAAAAAGCCGTTTTCACAGCCGAAATAAACATGTTTACAGCCTGGTACAAAAAATGTCTTCGGTCTGAATTGCCAATTTAGCTAACAGCACACACTGTGCAGGGGGTGAATTTTTTTCCTATCTCTGCAGTTTAGACAACATTAAGATCGCCAGTTCTTCCAATCAGAGGCACAGCTCAACTTACGTGACTGCCGGGTGCCCTATGGCTGTTACTGTGACTCAAAGCAAGCCTCATTTCCAATATGGCCACACCGGACTATAAAATCCGTTTCGGAAACAAATGGTTGACATTGAAGTGGCTAAGTCTGTTAATTATATCGTCTATGCTTGCCACACAGTACATTTTTGTATTGATCTATGGGGAGAGGTGGCAGCAGGTGCAAATGTCATCAGAAAGGTGTGCCAAAACCAGAGCTGTGTGCCTCTCACTTTGACAGTAAAATTCGTTCTATCTAGCTCTGTATATGACCACCAGAGGTTTATTGAACAAAAATATAAACAGGTTGATTTATAAACAGGTTGATTTGAAACTACTATTGGATGTCACACATTTCTGCAATGCCACTCTGCTGATTTCATTCAGCTGATGTTTGATTTGACAAAGAAAGTGTCAAAATCCATTCTGCAAGATTTCACCTTGGACTGTAAAATCATTGAAGACAGTTAGACTGTTACAAGCTCACTGCCAAGGTGTGGAGAGAACGGACGTCAATACCTGTTAAGTAGTGCCACCATTTAAGCAATAAAGCACCTGACACAGCCAAACTGCAAACTGCATGGCCATATAATTACTTGGATTTTTAAACAAAAAAACCATCAGACAACACAAGGACAGAACAGCAGAGAGGTTGAATTCAGTTTCATGAATTGGTAACATTGATGTCTGTAGGCCTGTAGAGCACTCATTGAAATACTTTGAAAATCAAACCCTGGAATGTTATGAGAGGTAATACAACAAGACCTTCTTTTAAAAAAAAAAAAAAAAAAATCTGTGACATTTGATAATTTTCGTGTCTGTTGATGTTTCAAATGTAGTTTCATTGTCACTCATAAAGGCCACACCCCAAACCTTAGTGTATATTATGTAAAAATGTACTTCTTACAGTTCTCATTGATAGATTGGAGCGATTTTGCCAGGCAGGGCAATGTCAGCCCCCCCCCCCCCCCCCCCCCCCCCCCAAAAAAAAAAAAAAAAAAAGAAAAGAAAAAACTAATATGCCATCCCAGTTACTGCTCCTCAATGCTAACTCTTCCCCTATCCGAAGTAGGGCTATAAAGAAAATTAAGTTGGTTTGTGTTATGAACTACTGAACATAGTTTTTGTACAACCCCAATTGAAGTTGGGGTTAGTAATTTTTATTTTTATTTATTTATTTTGCAAATACTCACCCATTTTAAATTTGATGCCTGGTCTGAATGGTCTGTAATTAACTTAGGAGCCTGAATCAAGGTCTGGTTTTTATTTACATTTTACACAATGTCCCAACTTCATTGGAATTGGGGTTGTACAAAAACTATGTGCAGCAGGTCATAACACAAATGCAATTGAATTTTCTAAGTTGCCCTGCTTCAGATAGGGGAAGAAAAGACAATTCAAGTTAAGGACTGTTAGTGCCACTACTAAACAGGTATTGACATCTTTTTTCTCCACACCTTGACAGTGGGCTTGCAACTGTCTAGCTGGCTCCAAAGAATGCTCCAAAAACACTTGTTTTTAACACTCCACAGGTGAACAGGTTCATTGGAAACAGGTGAGTGCCATGATTGGGTATAAAAGGAACATCCCCGAAAGGTATTGCCAAGTGAAGTTGAACTTGTTCCCAGTCAGGGTTGGACTCCAGGTCACCCTTTGTCAACAATTCTGTTCATTTGTTTTAGCCAAAAGTTGATCCTTGTTTACTTTCAGCAGTGCAGTCTCAGTGCTATGGTTAGCCCGAATTTCAGGCTGAAAGTCTTCAAAGAGACTGTTGCTAAGAAGAAACTCAACTCACAGAGCTGACTTATGACAACCTATTCTAAGATTTTAGAAATAAAAGCGAGGTAAGAAATGGTCTGTAGTTAACTAAGGAGCCTGAATCAAGAGTGGGCTTTTTAAGGAGGGGCTGAATTACTGCAATTTTAAAAAGTTGGAAAAGTATTCAGTTGAGTACAAGTTATACAGGATTTCCAAATCATTGTATTCTGGTTTTAATTTACATTTTACACAATGTCCCAACTTCATTGGAATTGGGGTTGTACAAAAACTATGTGCAGCAGGTCATAACACAAACCAATTGAATTCTCTTACTTGCCCTGCTTCAGATAGGGGAAGAAAAGACAATTTAAGTTAAGGATTGATGGTGCCCCTACTAAACAGGTATTGACATCTGTTCTCTCCACACCTTGGCAGTGGGCTTGCAACTGTCTAACTGGCTTTACTGATTATAAAGTCATGGGTGAAATCTTGCAGAATGGATTCTGACACTTTCAATGACAAGATATTTATAATTCAGTCTGATGAGCTTTTTTTTTTTTTTTTTTTTCAAATATTCATCCATTTTGAATTTGATTCCTGCAACAAAGGGGCAACAAAAGACTGGGGAAGTTGAAGAATGCTCCAAAAACACTTGTTTTTAACACTCCACAGGTGAACAGGTTCATTGGAAACAGGTGAGTGCCATGATTGGGTATAAAAGGTACATCCCCGAAAGGTATTGCCAAGTGAAGTTGAACTTGTTCCCAGTCAAGGTTGGACTCCAGGGCCACCCTTTGTCAACAATTATGTTCATTAGTTTTATGGACAGAATTTAGGCACAGCCTAGTGGTGCAGGGAATTAGGTTTAGGAAACTTAGGATCTCATCTCTACTTTTTGCAGATGATGTGGTCCTATTGACCTCAAACGCTGACCTCCAGCTCGCACTGGGGTGATTTGCAGCAGGGATGAAGATCAGCACCTCAAAGTCTGAGGCCATGGTTCTCAGGCAAATAAGGGTGGACTGCCTACCCTGGACCTGAGGGGAGTCTTTGCCCCAAGTGGATCAGTTTAAGTATCTCGGGATCTTGTTCACAAGTGAGCGAGAGATTGACAGATGGATTATCGGCAGTGATGCGGATGCTATGCTGGTCTGAGTTGAGCCAGAAGGCAAGACTCTCAATTTACCAGTCAATCTTTGTCCCAGTCTCACCTATGGTCATGAGCTGTGGGTAGTGGAGCTGGTGGAAGTGGCCGAGGACAGAGGTCATTGTGGTCTTTGCTGATGACGTTGCTGCCCCCGCAACCTGGACTAGGATAAGCAGTAGAAGATGGATGGATGGATGGACAGGCAATCTCCTTTCTGACCTCAGCATAAACCTTAAAACTAAAGTTTTTAAAAAGCTTCCTGTCACCACAGAGAAGTAGTGCAACACAGAAAACAACATTCAACTTTCCCCGTTCCAGAGGAACCTAAAATTTTAGTATATTGAGTTACCGTAATGACCTTGAATGTGACATGAAGCTGGGGTTATTTAAGTTGAAACAACACTAAATTGTCTGTTTATCTGCTTAGTCTGTTTTGAATAATTGAATTAGAATGCTGAATAATAAAGGGGGATTTTTTATCTTCACACTCTTGTAGTAGCCTGAAAGAATTTCCCAAAATCTCCCCGACACGCTCTATTTAAAAACACTTAAAAAAAAAAAAAAGTAATAGCCGTCACAACCTTTAATCTCTGTGTCAGACAATTAGAAAGCCATGAATATGCTTTGCTTTGACCTACCAACTCCTCATTAGCGTTTAATATAAAAAGAACCCAGCATTAAAATTTTAGCATCTTCAAGCACACAGAAAATTATTCTAATAGGTTAAAATCCCATTTGAATCCAATTACGCCTTTGCCATTTGATTCAAGTGTTGAAAAGCTCAGCAGAGGAGGGTGACAGGGGCTAATGAGCTGAAGCCTTCATTTCATTTTACTGTGTAACAAATTTCATGAGTGTGTGTAAATAATGCTGGTGTGTTTGGAGCATGTGAACATAAACATAGAGCTGCAATCAGAGGATCTCTTCAGTGCATGAGGGTAGGGATCTCGCCTTGTTACCATGGTGATGCTGTTCATACAGTCCTGAATCCTGCATCCCCTTGAAGCTGTTTTCTTCAGTAGACTGTCAAGAAGGTCACAGAGATTACTGTTGTATATCTAAAATTCTGCCTATTAAAGTTGCATGTGACCTTTGGATGTCATAAACAATGTTTGTCTACTTAAAAAACATCACCTTTCTTCTTCATTTCAAACCTTTTCTATGTATTTGAGACATCTGCATGACCGAGTGGGTGGAATAATAGGACTTGATAACCCACTCTCCCCCCTTGGCTATTGCTTATTTCACTCCCAAATAGAGCAATATAACAATACATCCACCGTGATAACAAATAATGGTGTGTGTGAAACCATTTGTTTTCTTCTCAAAAGCAAAGAGAATAAAAAAATGAGCTTCGGGCAGCAAACCCAACTCCAGAAATCAATTTCCAGGTCTGTGGTAACCTGAGACATATTGAACTCCTATACAGAATAATTTCTTCAGGTAATACTGAGGCAGCGTGTCATAGAAAAAAAGGGCTGAATTTTTCAACTTGGAATGAAAAATTAAAGATGAGGTGCAGCTCCACCGAGAAGATGAGAATTGATTCTTGTCTTTCAGAATCAAAGTGGAGGTCATTAAAACTTAAAGGTCTTTGTGTTCAGATAAGGTCAAAAGCCTTTACAGGTACTTGTGTAATCTTTTAAGTTGCAAATTGCTCAATAAGTGGTTGTTTCGGCCTCTTAAAGCACACGGGGAGTGAATCCAAGCATCTGAGTTTATCTCTAAATGAAAAGGTCAGGCTTTCATCTTTTTTTTTTTTTTTTTTTTTTTTTTTTTTTACAGATACCATATCTTTTTAAACACATGAATCATGAAGGATCAGTTCAAGCTCATTTCAGGGTAAAATTCTTCCTCACTGTATGTACAGAGAGAGGTCTACTAAATAATTACCAGTGTTTCATTCTGTATGTAAAAAAAGGCCATGCCGTGAGAAAAATAAAGCAGGTATTGTCAACTCAACATGTGAGAAATAAAAAGCAGAAGTCTAATTTATTCCTGTACTTTCTAAAGCAGTGCATCTTTTTTCAAAAACTGTACAGGCCCCATTGAAAAGGAAAAGTTTTAATCTTAATGAGACTCTAATTTAATACATGAAACAACACAACTTGGACTAATTACCTTGTTCGTATTAATCTACCAAAAGAAGGGAGTTGGTGCAGCTCTAATTGGGGCTTCAGGCAGTAAGAGTCAAAGATTTTTATTTTTTTTTTACTGAGACGTTCACCAAAATGTTATCTGAAATGTACTTTATCCATCTGCTGTGACACAAAAAGACAAAGACATGATACATTTCAGTAAAACTAGATGCCAAGCAGACAACCTCGGAATATCCTTGAGTAAATGTCCCGCATGCTGAGCGGAACATATCCTTGATTTTATCTGGCATGTCTTGCCTCTACTTGTGTGCTCGCTATTGATTTTGTAATGCTCCCTGTTTACCTGCTGTAGTCCACAATACACAGTTCTATCTAATTACTGTAGTGAGCATCTATCATCAGGTCTCCTCCAGGTAAAGATTAGTCCTGGCAGGTCCCAGCTGCTGCTGTGACTGCAGACACACTGAAGGTCAGTCTTCGGACTTCTTCAGGTCTACAAACTGACTCACGTGTTGGTTACACTGTTAACATTGATTTTCTACAAATATACCAGAGCACCTCCTCACTGCTGAGACTCCGACTCTCTGCTGTGGTATCTGCTCCCGAGATCATCAGTGATAACTGTTAAGATGTAATCAATCTAAGGCTACTGAACATTTTTGGCTCACTGGCAAGGGAGTAAAATCATAATTACTCACATAATTTCCTGGAGGGAAACACCATAAATATTTGATTTAATGCAGTTTCTGGGCTTGAGATCATATTGATAACAAAGTTTTAGATTCTTTTAATACAATGCTTACACACTTAATACATTTCATGAGAAAAATAGAAGAAACAGAGGGCACAGTGAATAGTACAAAACCCAAAACCAGTGAAGTTGGCACATTTTGCAAATCGTAAATAAAAACACAATACAATGATTTGCAAATCCCTTTCAACCTATATTCAATTGAATACACAACAAAGACAGATACTTAACATTTGAACAGGTAAACTTTGTTATTTTTTTGCAAATATAAGCTCATTTGGAATTTGATGCCTGCAACATGTTTCAAAAAAGCTGGCACAAGTGGCAAAAAAAGAGAAAATTGAGGAATGCTCATCAAACTTATTTGGAACATCCCAAAGGTGAACAGGCTAATTGGGAACAGGTGGGTGCCATGATTGGGTATAAAAGCAGCTTCCCTGAAATGCTCAGTCATTCACAAACAAGGATGGGGCGAGGGTCACCACTTTTTGAACAAATGCATGAGCAAATTGTCGAACAGTTTAAGAACAACATCTCTCAATAAGCGGCAAGGCCGAAAACCAAGACTGAATGCCCGTGACCTTTGACCCCTCAGGTGGTACTGCATCAAAAACTGGCAACACTGTGTAAAGGATATTACCACATGGGCTCAGGAACACTTCAGCAAACCACTGTCAGTAACTACAGTTTGTCGCTACATCTGTAAGTGCAAGTTCAAACTCTACTATGCATAGCGAAAGCCATTTATCAACAACACCCAGAAACACCGCCGGCTTCTCTGGACCCGAGCTCATCTGAGATGGACTGACGCAAAGTGGAAAAGTGTGCTGTGGTCTGACAAGTCCACATTTCAGATTGTTTTTGGAAATCATGGACGTGGTGTCCTCCAGGCCAAAGAGGAAAAGGACAATCTGGATTGTTATCAGGTCAAAGTCTCAAAGCCAGCATCTGTGATGGTATGGGGGTGGGTTAGTGCCCATGGCATGGCTAACTTGACCATCTGTGAAGGCTCCATTAATGCTGAAAGGTACATACAGGTTTTGGAGCAACATATGCTGCCATCCAAGCCACGTCTTTTTCAGGGACGTCCCTGCTTATTTCAGCAAGACAATGACAAGACACATTCTGCACGTGTTACAACAGTGTGGCCTCGTAGTAAAAGAGTGCGGGTACTAGACTGGTCTGCCTGTAGTAAAGACCCTGGACTGTTGAACAACTTAAGCTGTACAGCAAGCAAGAATGGGAAAGAATTCTACCTGAAAAGCTTCAACAATTGGTCTCCTCAGTTCCCAAACGTTTACTGAGTGTTGTTAAAAGGAAAGGCGATGGAACACAGTGGTAAAAAATGCCCCTGTGCCAATTTTTTTGCAATGTGTTGCTGCCATTAAATTCTAAGTTGATGATTATTTGCAAATAAAAAAAAAAAGTTTCTCAGTTCGAACATTAAATATCTTGTCTTTGCAGTGTATTCAATTGAATATAGGTTGAATGATTTGCAAATCATTGTATTCTGTTTTTATTTACGATTTACACAACATGCCAACTTCACTGGTTTTGGGTTTTGTACATCTCCTGAATAATTTAGTTTCTGACTCTTTTGCCTCATAATGTTGTGAAATAATTAGACAGTACATCAATAAGAAAGCTCAGGTTACCAAATAATACACGTCAACTCTCCCCATTTGTTTTCCATCCCGTTGCGCACCCTCCTGTGTGCCCACAGAGAATTCATCTCACTCATGAAATCCTAAATCTTTCTCCAGCTCTCGATGCTTTCCAGCTGTGAGCATCTTCAGGAACGAAATAGAAAAGAGAAACACTTCCACGACGACATCGCATCTACAACAGTCGGCTTTAATGTACCGTATAAGATTGAAGGTATTGTGCACTGCATTTATGACTTTCTAATTACATTGTGACGAGTAAGAATGAACCGCTGAGAATTTAATTAAAGATAAGTTTTGAATCATCACACAACTTAATGCTTCATTCTTACTACTCACAATATAATTACAGATATCTTAAATTAAAAGTTGGACTAAATACTGAATCATAAGTCGATATGAGAGTGTGTGGTGGTGTTTAAGTTGCATACTATTAGGACTGTAACAGCTCTTCTGCTTATGTTAAATTGGATAAAGGCAGTGGGAAATGTAAGCTGATTGCATTATTTATGTTAAATACATTATCTATTACTGCAGCTGAGGGGGATGCAATCAAAGGGCTTCATCAGCCCTTTCCCAAGTGATCTTGGCTTGATATTTTTATAAGATATTTGAGTGCGATGGCTCACATAGGTCCAGGAAGAAAAAATCCAAGTATGGAAGCCCTCTCAGCTAACAGAGTCCTCATGCTTTAAATCTTTTTGGACTACTTGTAGAAGTAAAAAAAGTTAAATAACAGTCAAAACAGAAGAGAAATCCTACTCCTGCATAGCTTCTTCATCAATCAAATAACTCCTCAGTCACTCTCCTGTCAGGCTCTTCAAGCAGGCAGAATAATTTTCCCTGACAGTTAACATTTTCACTTCAGTCTGTTTGAGCTCCTCATCAGCTGTTTTTTTTTTTCTTTATATTTATTTTCTTCTTGACAGATGAATCAGTCTGTGCTCCATTTCTGCAATAAATACAGTGATCTCACTCGTCAAGAGTTCATTTCATCCTTGGCAGAAAAAAACATGTTATATAACATACTCCTGTAGATTTAACTGAGACAGTATACGCACTTACTGATGCTAACAAACCATTAAGAGTGTGCTCTTATAGAAGGGTTAGAGCACTATAAACTTATAATACACAGTGTTGTGTTTGAGATTAGCTTATTTCTCAAACATAAGAAAATGAGTAAAGCAGCTCGAAAATTTAGGTGACACTTAAAAAAATGAGATACTAAAAAAATGATCAAAATTTTTCCGTCATACTGTAGGAGACATTTTACAGGACGTCATTGATGATTTTTGAAAACAGAAATTCACATACCATCTAGAAGTCACTAAAAGGGTCTAAACTACACATTGGAGAGATATATGTATCATTTTATTGTTGAAGGTCCATAAAAAGCTTCGGTTACAAGACAAACCTCACAGGTCCCAGAGCAAACCTGATAAACCACATCTGGTAACTATCAGCATCTCAGACAACAAGATAGAGGATCAGCATCGGTCATGAGAAAAATCTAACCTCCTTTTTACCATCTTTACCAAGAGAGTCTCTGTTAGTTTGGAGCTACGATATTTACATTGAATCATTCAGCAGAACATTTTTCAACCTATGTTATCTGGGCTATTATAGATAAGCTAATGAAGCTAAGCTCCAGAAGCTAACGTTAGCTTAACTAGAGCCCTTTGGACAACAGCTAACAATGATGGATGATCACCAAAGAACAAAAAACTAGAACAAAACAGGCCAATGAACTCCAACAAACAAAGAGACATGATGAAAAACGCAGCTAGGAACTAACGCGAGGCTGACTTTAGCTAATGTTAGAGATGTTAAAGATAACTTTATATTTCTTTTCAGCAAAGTGACAATATGTTTCCTCAAATACAATGTTGACTTATCTTAGAACAGATGTCAACATCCTTGTTCATTTCATTCATGTTGAGTTGATGTTGTGGTCTACAGCATATCTTTATCCAAAATAAGACACTTTTCTGGGTTGAGATGTGTCTTACAAAAGGGTTAAAAATACACTCCATCGCCCAGCCTCTCAGGATACCTTGTGTCAGAGATGCATGTACCCCATGAACACCATTTGACCATTTTTAAACTTCAAATCTCAGAAAAACCTCATAAAACTGAACGAAAACTGACTCTATGCATTTCAATGGATGTCCGGGCAGAGAATGTCTGAGTGTATGAGAATGGATATACACGCTGTGATTGGTTTATCATGTTTGAGCGCAGGACTTAGCCATAGGACAATTAGACAGATAACCCTTGGTATGTACATTTTATGACATATTAGTGTTATCTTTGTATCATGAGAAATGACACAGAACAGAAAAATGTAAGTTGATACAGAATCCAGTCACGCTTGATGAGGTGTGTGCAGCAGGGGGTAAGTGGATGGGACGGACCATTAGTCAGCAGGAAGTGGACAGTAAATAAAGAGTGTGGTGTCACCTGCTGAGCACCTCCTGCTGATTCTGCTCTTTCACGTCTCGAGTCGTAACAAAGAAAGATATGATGCTCATTTTTGGTGCCCTTGCACAGACTGCTCGTTGCCACAAGGGCGGGAGTTTTAAAGCAGAAAGAGAGAAAAGTGAGTGAGGGAAGGTCCTTGTACTTTCTCTTCAGACACCTGAACACCGTCACTCCAGCACAAGCAAATGCAGCATGAATCATGTATGCTCACACACAAACATGCGCTCATACTCGCACCACTTCCTACTTCAGCCCCAGCAGACTGGCTGCCTCCCCTCTGGTTCCATCCCCACATCTCACAGAATTATTCAGTCTATGCTTCTCAGCAGGTCCTTTGTTTCCAAGGCAACAAGACCTGGTGGATGTGTTGGGTTTGCAGTAGTCTAGACAATAAGTATTTTTAAGGTTATATAGCCCGGTGGAAAGAGGCTGAGAAAAGAGGGGAAAAATGTGTTTTGTGGGATTAAATGCATTCGAACGTTAGCATGCATGCAAGTATTCACTCTTTTATGGATGCACAAATTATTTGTCAGGCCTCAGGTGAGTGCAGCCTTTCGAAAAGCATGGTGTCATGCTGTCTTAGCTGTTGTTATGTTACCTTTTGACTTCAGAGGCCTGTACTATGAAGCTGGATTTTCTCTTAGCGAGGTAACTTCAGGGTTAACCCTGGATCTTCTGTCCTACGAAGCCGGTTCACTTTTTACTGGGATGAATCACCATGGTAACTGATGCTGAACAGCTAACTTGCTCCAGAGCAGGTTAAGATCTGGATAAGAGATCAATGATTAGAAAAGCACCATGTCCTGACCAATCAGCTCTCTCAGAAAATAGCCTGCCCATTTTTTAGTAGAACCTGTCCATGTTGGTGCGTGGAGCGCTTAGGAGAGAGAGTTGTTTTTAGAGATAGAGATCATTTTTATCCATTTATCAGAGATTGTGTGAAGAAATAAAGCCTTGTCTCTAACCGCTATCAAGTCTGTTATTGTACTTGTGCCCAAGTCCGTTTAGCTCCACTGTTCGCATCTTAAATAATGATGTCAGTAATAATGGTCACACATGGCATAACTGCAGAAACATGAATTTATAGAAAGCACAACTAGACTCATTTTATTTATTTTAATGTTCAACGCAAAACACGCTCACGTGGTGCCACAAAAAAAGTCAGGGGGTTCAAATCTCAGCTCAGTCCTGTTACTGAAGTTATTTTTGGATCTCATTTGTTTATTTGTATCACTGTAATGTGCTAAGTGTCAACATGCTATTACCAGAAATGCCATGTGGCTTCATTCCATGTTATTGCAAGTTTTATGTTAAAAACTCATTCCTGTTACTTTCAGTCCAGTTACTCAAATGAGGAGTATGATCGGCTTCAAATCTCAGCTCCAGAAACAGACTGGGTGACCCCTCTGAGACTGGATCCATGTATAATAGAAGTCCATGGATGCAACCCAGTAAGATGAACACAGTGCACAGATAAGAGTGTTTTTAAGAAGACCTGAAGAATGGCTTTGACCAAGATCAGAAATGCACGATCACACAACTCTTTCTTTTCAGCATCCTGTCCGATGATTTCTCCTTTCAGTAACAGAAATAGGCAGCATGTCTATTTAAAGAAATCCTCAAGAAGTAATTTAAAAGTCACTTCAAACTGTCATTTCTCTGAAGGCCTGTTATGCCGTTGCCTGTCCAGACAAAGTAATGAATTGAGACATTTCCAGCACAATCAAAACAGAAAGATGTGTTTTGGTTCGATTGTGAGTCACAGAGCCAGGAGTAATGAACGGTCACTTTTTGACAAAAGTGACATTATTATTTTTTTTGTTTGTTTGTTTTCCCTCCCTGTGGGGAAAAGCCATAGAGATGTTTAGCTTTCTCACCTTCTCTCTCTGTTTTGCACACACATACATACACACCTACCTGTCCTCATACATGCTAGGTCTCCCCTGGAAATAATTATTTTCCCTCCTGGCTCACCTCTCCCAACCTACCTGCAGCACAGAATCTGTGTCAGAGCAGCAGAGGGAAAAGGGCCGGGAGCTGTCTCCCTCTCTCTCTCTCGCTCCCTTGGGCATCAACCCAAGTGTGAGTTGTGTCTGATGGACAGGGTGGGGAAGAGAGGAAGAGAAAATCCTCTGTTTACTTAAATAGTAGCAAGCGCAGAGTGGCAGCAGAGGCCTGTGAGCAGAGAGGATGAGGGATAGACACAGAGTTACAGGAGTCAGCGAGGCAACGGACGTGTACATCCATTAAGATGTGCACTATGCTTTACCTCGTCAGTCCCACAACCCACACTAACCAGGAGATATTTTCACTGCAGTTTGTCTGGACAAGGAAGAGAAATGAGATAAGGTATAAAGACGGCTCAGGGAGAGGAAATCAGTGTGTGTTTCTATGAAACAGGTGGAATCCATAGACTGTATAATTAATGGACGTAGTCTCCGCAACGTCATCCCTCAATATTGGAAATGAGGCAGGCTGTGAGTCTCCACAGTAACAGCCATAGGGCGCCTGGCAGTTATGTGAGCTGAGCTGTGCCTCTGATTGGACGAACTGATTATCTTAATATTGTGGAAACTGCCTAGTTAGAAAAAAACACCAGGCTGTAAATATGCTTATTTTGGCCGTGTACTTCCGGTACTTCTGGAGCCAGCCTCAAACGGACACTCGAGGAACAGCAGACTTTAGCACTTCCGCATTGCCTCATATTTACAGACCGGAGGCTGCCGCTTGGTGGAATCACGAGCACACTGTCATGATGACATGACTCTTAACAAGGCGTGTGTTTGTTTTGGAAATGAATGGAGATCAGATCTTTTTTAACACTACTTTTCTTTATTCAAGACAACTTTTTACTGTACAACGAGGTAAGGTATTTCTCAACTGTTACACGGCACTGTTGTTTGAAACGTGTCAACAAGCAGACTTTGTCAGTTTGGGAGAACAGATGGCCTATTGGCTAAGGTTGTGCTCCATATAGGCATTGGCATAGGCATAGGCGAAGCATCACTTCGCCTTTAGCTCATGTTTTAGCCTTTAGCCCATGCCCAATCACTCTCCCGTTTATCTTTCTTCTTCTCTTCTGTCCTTTTTCTGTCTGTCAGTTCAGCTTCAGTCTCCACCATCACTTCTAAATTAATCACAGAAATAGTTTTAAGCAAAGAAAAACACAGATCTTTCTTCTCACTGCTAAACATCGTCAGCTGGTGTGGTGTTGTCATAGAGACCTCAACGGACCCGATCAGGAAGCTAAGAAATAGCATTTAGAAATAATCTATATTGGTGCTGATAATCTCATGTAAAGTTGTGTCTTAGGATCAGGAAGATATCTAGAAGTGAGACTTTTTCAAGATCACTTAGAAAGTCCTCACAAGCAGTTTAAGGAAATTCACCAAGAACTAAATGTCAAAACATCCAATCACAAGTGAAACTACAGGGAGAAAATTGCTCATCGTATCATGTCGAGACCTTTCGATAAACAAGTGGGCTTTATTATATGGTAGAGGATTAGCGCCACTGAAAAAAAGTACAATCATTTTTTAAAAATTATTTTTCAGAGAAAATAAATCGGAATTCTGACTTTGATCTTAGAATTTTCACTTTTTTTTCTCAGATTAATAAAAATAGTTTAAAAAAAAATTACAGGATGTTATTTGTTTTCCAGTGGCTCTAATCCTCTTCCGTATTATTTGACTCTTTAGAGTGTTGCTCGAAAAGAGATTCTTCATCGCATCTTGTTTAAAAACTTGTTGCCTGTCAAACCTTATTCAATTTTCAAGCTGCAACTCCCCCCAAGAAGCGGTTTGACACATTTCTGACTCTCTCCATTTGAGAAGTGACTAATTCCTTGTTTCTCCTGTTTGCAGACAAAAGGAAAAAAGCTGCAGATGTATGTGTATAACCATTATCCCTGTAAAACCCCTGAGCTGCAGTCCTTCCAGCGGTTGGGCTCCACTCAGATGTAAGAATTACAGAAATGCAGAAGCGCGGTAAGGGATTAGTGGAAATGAATCCATATGGGATTTTCTGAGTACACACACAGAGCGGTTTGAGAGCTGCTTCAAATGTAGGGTTATTTGTTTATTTATTTATTTTTGAAAGCATGTCATTTGAAGATGCTTGTTTTATGGTTGCATTATTCAAATGAGACAAAACGGGGGGAAAATAACATGATTGGTCTCTGAGTCCATATGAGCTGAGTTATGATTATAGATTAAACGGCCTGGGAGCCTATCTGACCTCATTTGAGGAGCAGAGCATCGACCTTCCTGACTCACACAGAGAACAATGTGTCATCACCTCTTATCATCATGTTTCCTTACATCTGCCTTTACATTCACCACAAAGCTGGTGTTAAAAGCTTTTCTTTTCAATGTGCTTTTCAGAAACTATGCTCAAAGCTGAATTTAACAGAGAACCTTCAGTTGAACATCTACTGTAGATGCAACAACCGTTGATGGCTTCGTCTTTTCCAAAACCAAAACATCTTGTCAACACTTTTGACTTCATCTATTTTGCTTAAACTGAGTTTGTTCATGAGCATAATGCACCATCTGTTCATGGAGCTTTTCAACCACCAGTGCTGAGATTTGTGACTCAAAATGCCAGGGTCTGAGACAGCCCATCGTCTTTCTAAAGCAATTAAAAACAGACGTAGTGCTGTTATATCAACAGTCTGACAAGCTTCCACAGTCTTACACCTTGAGGAACACCTTGCTAGTACCAGGCTGGACCCTCTTTTGCCTTCAGAGGTGTTTTAATTCTGCATAGATTCAACAAGCTGCTGGAAACCTTCCTCAGAGGTTTTGCTCCATATTGACATGGCATCCTCATTTATGGGCTGAGAATTTCCCAAAGGTGCTCTATTGGACTGAGATCTGGGGACCATTGGAGACCAAGGAACTCATCGTCATGTTGAAAAAAGCAGTTTGAGCTGATCTGAGCTTTGTGACATGGAATGTTATCCTGCTGGGAGTCTCCATCAGAAGATGGGTACACTGTGCTCATAAAGGGATGGACATGGTCAGCAACAAGACTCAGGTAGACTGTGGACTCTAAATCAGGCTCAGTTGCAGGATGGATCCATGCTTTCATGTTATTTACTCCAAACTCTGAGCCCACCATCTGAATGTGGAGCAGAAATCCAGACTCATCAGACCAAGAGGAGTTTTTCAGTCTTCTATGGTCCAGTTTTGGTGAGCCCGTGTGGACTGTAGCATCAGTTTCCTGTTCTTAACTGACAGGAGGGTCATCCCGTGTGGTCTTCTGCTGCTGTAGCCTGTTTGCTTCAGGGTTGGATGTGCTTTCAGAGATGGTCTTCTGCAGACCCTGGCTGTTAAAACTGCTTGTTTGAGTTACTTTTGTCTTTCTATCATCTCCAACCAGTCTGACCCTTCTCCTCTGACCTCCGTCCGTTTGGGACCATTCTCTGTAAACCCTCCAGATGGTTGTGTGTGAAAATCTCAGCAGATCAGCAGGTTATGAACTACTCAGACCAGCTCGCCTGGCACCAACAAACCATGCCCCATTCAAAGTCTCTTAAATCCTCTTTCTACTTCATTCTCATGCTCGGTTTGAACTTCAGCAGGTCTACTTGAACATGTCTAAAGGCCTAAAGGTATTGAGTAGCTAGAGATTTCAGGTGACCCTTTTGAATTCCAGATGACCCCAAGGTTGAGAAACACTGCCTTAACCAGAGGCTACGAAGAGAAATTGATGTTTGTGTAACGATGCAAAAACTTCACTCTGCCAAAGATATCTGTGTGAAGCTTTAATTTATTCATTCAAAAAGCTGAAAGACATGCACTCCAAAAAGCTTCATAAGCGCAGTTTTTATTTGGTTATTGACCTGAGCCCCAGCCAGAACATTCTGTGATGAATACTGAATGTGTTATTTATTATGTGGTGTTTCTTCAAACATCTGCCCCAAGTGTTGAGGTGAGGCGTTTCTAGATTTTGGCCTTCAACCTCAACTGTGCAAGCTTTTTTTATATATATATATCTACTGTATTTTCTATGTGAAAACTCATAGCTAAAATATTTGTTGCAACACAAGCAGACTGTTGAGTACGTGCGTCCATCATGACAGTGTGGGACCATTTAGCTGTGTGGGACAGGACATTAGCATGAAACCTTTACACCACCCATGCAGCTGTCAGTCCCAAGTGGCCTCAGAGAGAGAGAGAGAGAACAGAGGGGATATCCGTTTCCACGTGCTGGGTGACATTCACGCTGTGTGCATCTATAATGGGGTGTGGAGCACACACTTTCCTGTGTTAACACCCATATATTTAAAGGTGACATGTGTTCCATTGTCTCATTAATACATCACTGTCAGAAGAAACCAATATTTTCCTTTTGGCTGCTATTTCTTATTCCACCAGGCGTCCACAGGGCTGCAGCGTCCTGGGGTTGCAGGCATATTGCTGAATTTTTGATTTGAAACTGCTATCATTTTTATATTTTCACGGTTTTACTTTTCTATGATGCTTCTAGGTTAGAAAAAACACCGCCCTATGTTTCTTCTTATAATTTATCGCACAACAAAAAGAGAGTTCTGACTTTATTTTAAAAGTGAAGAACTACAAATCCAGTTCAATAAAGAGAAAGTCTTTGCCTTATTGATGAATCCAAAATCAAACTTAAAAGCAATAATAAAAGAAGAACAAAGCACTGAACATTTAATCATGGCTGATAAAATGTCTGTGTGTCAAATCTCGCACAGCCAAGCACTTTTGTGTGCACGTTTGTGTCTCTTGTTTTATGTGCGGGAAAAGGTGAGATGCTGGCGCTCTCAGGAACACAGCAGTATTGATCGAAGGTCTTTGGCTGCTTTCTCGACGCTCAGCCATCGGTTTTAGCTGTGGCACCATTGACATTCATCTGAAAACGAGTGTGGGGGGATGTTGATTACCCCCGAGGGAGACAGCAAGGGCATGCTGTGGCCATGATGACCAGCTCATACATTAAATGAACTTCCATCTTGTTTTCTTTCTGCTCATGTATGTTCATTTATTCACACCGGGGGACTTTAACATGTGATCTATCATGAAAGAATTCCTTCAGCGTCGTCTAAAGAGCAGATTTTCACAGCACAGTCAAGCCTATGGAGTGACACACGTGTTGTCTAGCGTTAGATTATTGCTTCTATTTGGGAATATTTTGGTAGGAAAATTTCAAAACTGTAGTTGTATTTAGATTAGTAAGAGGTTTTTGTTTAAAGTGGTAAAAAAAACTCACAATTAAACAGGTTCCAGTTACACAATGTTAATATTTTTTCTGTTATATTTTGTATCTACGTTGTGTCTCTGTCTGACCTTGCGGTTTGCTTTAATTTACGACCCTTTTAGGACATTAAAGAACACGAATTTCCTCTACCAAAAACTGTAATAAAAAATATTTTTTTCCACTTTTTCCAGTCATTTTTCATGTAATAAAAGTTGGGCTGGAGATTAAAAGATCAGGCTTGAATAAACAAAAGATTACTTATAAAATTGGCAGCCAAGAGTCAAAAGTTTATGACAACGAACTCAAAAACAAACATGGGGAATGTGGAGGAGGTTTTGCTGATGTACTTCTTGTATAAAAGAAGAAAAACCCAAAGCAACAAGTTCCTCACCTACTCACAAAGTTTTCTTCAAAAGGTTCCTCCATTGTTTTTTTCTTCTTCATGTCTCACCTGAGCTATGTATCAGGTGGTAACAGCAACACTGCCCCCACTGTTTCCAGTGGTACGGCTCTGTTTGGTCTGTGTCCGTACGTTTTATGGAAACGTACAAAAAACACGGACGAAATGAACGCAGAGCAATAGAAGGCTCTGTCTGTATCTGGGTCCGTATGGGCCTCTAGTTGACACATTGACCTGAATGGAAACCCATCTGATCTAGTGCTGTGACTGTGCAGAGCAGGACCGCAGACGCATCTGGTGAATTTCATCCATAAGTTATGACCATAGACTGTACAATTAATGGTTTCTGAAATGGGTTCTTGAAGCAGAATGGCCAGCGCGGCCATATTGGAAATGTGAAATTTGTGATTCAGATGGGAGACATTCTTTGTACCAGGTTGTAAATGTGCTTATTTTGGCCATGAAAACAGCCTTTTATTGGCTTGGTGTGTACATGACTTCCAGTACTTCTGGACTTAAGCTCTTCCGCGTTGTCTCATATTTTTAGACCGTAGGTTGCCGCTTGTTTATGACCAGAATTTCATTGTGAATTTAATCGATGTTTTCAAGCAATTTGAACAGGGATATGCAAAAACTTTGTAATATCAGTTTTTATAGTCAAACCAAATTTTATTAAAGTCAGATCATTACTTGGATGGATAAGCTGGTCCTGTTACTCATTAGTACTTGAAAAGGCAGCTTGGACAGGTCTCTCCAGGAAGTTTTTCTTATACCACCTGCAGTCCATTGGTGGTTTTTGCATTGATAACTCTTGATCATCATAACTAGTAGTGCCTTTTATAGACAGTCTTCTTTTTTTGTCTCATTTAAAAGAGATCCAAATCTGGGTTTCATGTATCTTCACCAATCAGCAGAGATTATGAGCACCTGGGATGTTCTCCCTCAGGTGGTGACAATCAGCAGACAAAGGTTACATAAGGAGGCTGACGTCAATCTGTTCAGTTGGTTTCTGCTCATTGGAAGGTCAACACCTTTAGTTGGCTTTCTTGATTCACTGTCAAAGGAAAGATTGAGTTCAGATGCATGAGCTTTTTCAATCATTTGATTTATCCCTTTATTAGAATGACTGATGGGTAGAAAAAATGAACTACCTTGGTGCTTATGTTGCTTTGTTTCCTTAATTAATCTGTAGCCACTGATCGGGGCTCTTTTGGCAACAAAGAAATTTGGAGAACAGATCAAAAATGTTCCGTTTCCATGGTTTCAAATCAAACTTTAACCTCTTTTTCGTTTAAATTTTTAAAATAATGAATGGAATATGTAATTGTTGATAGTTTTTGATTTTGGAAGGGACCCCCCTGAGGCTCCATAACCAAACTTTGGGGACCACAGCTCGAAGCCACAAGAGTCTGACTTGTTAGTGATTTTAAACCTGCCTGTCCTTAATGATATTTGGAAAAAAAAAGACTAAGTTTACTTTTTAATGTCCAAAATGAGTGCCTTTTTCAACATGTTTAAAGCTTCACTGATGAGATCTTTACTGATGACTAACAGCCTGTCTTCCTGACATGTAGAGCCTCACACTCAGTTTGATTGACCGTCTGACAGCCGTCAAAAAGACGAAGATGAGGAGTGTTAAAAACGGTCTTAACTAAGGAACCAGCAGCTCTCTGTTGATGAGATGAGCTCCTCTGTTTGTCTTCAGCTGTGCTGTAAAGGAGTCCGCTCCTTCTAAAACACAAAGCCTTTTCCTCCAGCTCAGTGAGCAGACTCTGAACACTGGAAACATTTAAGAAAAATCTATATCCATTTAATGAGAGGCTGAGGATAAAACCGAAACATAGGCATGCTTTAAACACACATTCACTCCCAAACACACACTCCTACTTTTTCATCACCTGGGGAACCGTACAATACAGAGGGTTTGATTAGGACTGCAGACAAACGGACAGCGGGCTCCAGCTGCCTCTCTGAATTTCATTGTCATTAGCAGTGGAACACCAAGCCCTTTTCAAACTCATTAGTTGATAAAACAACCCTCTGATTTCCCATTAAAAAACCCATTCGTCCCCCCCCCATCCCCTCCTCACTGCAGCCCTGCATTACCCCACCTTCCTTCAGAGCCACTCCTGAGACCGAGGAGGGAACAGCAGCTTTCCTGCAGTTTCCTCCAGTTTTTTTTTTCTTTTGGTCCAAATCCTCCAAAGATTTATTATTCAAGTGTGTTGTTTCACAGATACTGATTAGACTCATAAAGAGCAAAACAAAGACCCACAACTACTGATGCAAACTGATTGGTCATTTTACATCTGCAGCATTAACTCTCTGCTTTGTTTCATTTGATATCCACATTTTGTTCAAGTCTTTATCTCTTCCCCGGCTGAGATTTAGAGCAGATTGAAGGCATCAAAGATCTTAAATGGAAAAGTATCAGTGCAATATGTATATATTTTTTTCAACTCAAAGTAATCATCTAATTTTTTTCTTAAAGACGAGCAAATCACTTCTGGTTTCCTGGCAGAATAACAATTTATTTAAATTTAGACAAAAGGAAATACATATTTGTGCTTTGTGCAGTTTAATGAAGAGCTTTGCATATGTACACTTTATACACTGTTTTATATATATATATATGTATATAATCTAAATTGAATTAACACCACTTGTTAAATATTAATAAATATCAAAGACTCATCCCAACCCCCCTTTTTGCACCCATTTACATCCCATTTAATAATCTAAAGGAGTAAAAAACCCATTATTTTTTGATTTTTCAAAAACATTCATTCAAAGAAGCTTAGTGTCAAAATTCAAGTCAGTTTTTCTCATCCAGCCAGGATCAACTCACAAAGGTTATGAACCCACAAAGTACCAGCAGTGTTTTGTCTCTGTTGTAATCCACACGAATCAAAAACCAAGGCAGAAAACGAACAAACAACACCGGCCTGATTTCAGGCAGCTTAACCTCCGTCTTCCGGCTTAACCGCTCCCCGTCTGAGATCCTGAAGACGCACCTGAGCACAGAGTTTTAAGCAGTTGTTTTAAGAAGCAGGTAATGCTTCTAGACACATTTCTTCACTGTATTAGTAGCTCTGACAGGCAGTTTTGGTTCTGAGGAGGAAAAAAAAAACAAAACCCTAAAATGTAGCAGAAAGCGTTTTTACAAATTGGCATGGATGTCTTCGTGTCGCAGCACTTTGTAGGTGACCCAGTAGAAGATGTTGAATATGAGGAAGCTCAGGGGAAACACGGCTCTGGAGATGGTGTCGATACGTTTGGCGCGGTCCACAAAGCGCTTGTGGAGCATCTCCCCGTCGTACATGCTGACGGGCGGAGGAGGAGGAGGCGGGGTGAAGACGGTGGACCCCTCCACGGCAGTTCCATCCTTGGTCTGCAGGCAGTGACCAAGTCCATAACCCCGGAAGTAAAAGCCGCGGCTCTCCCTCACCAGTTCCTCCTCCTGTGGAGTGAAGCAGAGAGAAAAGACATTGGCCTCTCGCTGTCAGCATGAATAAGCTTGCAGCTTTTTACATTTCCTCGCAGTGCATGATTCCCAAATGCATTTCTGTTGTAGAGGCACAAAAGGTCAGAGAGCAACATCCAGCAGGAAAAACATTTTTCAAATATGCATTCAGAGAGGATGCTCAATTTTTTTTTCTTTTTCTGATCATGTCGCAGTAGTTTTTGCTTCTCATGGACTACCTCATTACAGGAGCATTACAATTACTCTTAAAACTAAGCTAAAAATGATGCTTAAAAAAATATTCTGTATGAAATTCAAAAGTTATTCGCCTTCTGTGAAGTAAATGAGTGGATTTTTCATCCTCCAGTCATCTCGTTAAAAAAAAAAAATACAAAACACAATTTTTTTTACTGAGTGAAAAGGCTCATTCACTTTTTTCTACTTTTTATTTCATGCAAATTTTATTCGTGTATAAAATAAAAGACTATAATCAAACTGATGCAATATGTATTCATGCAGTTTCTCAGTTTTGGCTTTTTTTATGCATTAAGTGCTCTTTGAATCTGATGTTATTGGTGTTCAGAGTTTTAAAAAGCATCAAACATGAAGCGTTAGCGTTTTTCTTATCAGGCATCTCTCTTAGAGAAAAGACACTACTAATTATGAGCTTAATCAAAATAATTAACCTCCATCTCTCCTTTCCAGCCCCTTTTCAATAAGTTGCTGAATGACAGCTTTTTCTAAATGCCTTTTTAATAAAAAGTCATGATCTCCACAGCACCAAAAAAGGCCCTTGCACTTGGCATTATACTTTGATGAATGGCAGGGTGGTGGGACTCTTTTTTTCCTTTTTTTTTTAACAACGAATGAGACACCGTCTCCGCCCTCTGAAGAGAATATTAATAGACGTGCAGCTTAAGTCTGACAGGCGCTCTGACACTTTGAGAGATTCACTATAGCGGAGGGAAGTGAAGATGTGGGATCTAAATTGGATGATTAGTAGTCAAAGTGAAGTGTCCTGAAAGCTCTGTTTCTCCCTTTCTCTGACCCTGACAGTTCTCTGGTTCTCTGCTGGACTTGTCATCAGAATAAGACGCAACCAGATCCTGTCAGAGGTTCAATCCCCGTCATGTCTTTCACACTTGTCTCTTACTGTTAAAGTTGTCCTGCACTGTTTTTCATTTAGTCCTACAGCAGTCTGCTTGTGAATAACTTTGTTTGCCGACTAGTTGACCCCCCCCCCCCCCCCCCCCCATCGCTGGCAGACCAAACCCAACAGAGGGGTTAGGGAGCTGTAGCTCTTCCAGCTTCATTACCACTCCCACGTCTTCCTAAGCGACACAGTACATCATATGCTTAAGGCTAATGGTGCTTTTCTCCAAAGATAATAGGTGCTCATTGTTTATGCTCTCAGCAGCAGCAGCGATTTGTTGCCATGAGATCAGAAGAGACTGCTCTCAACATCCAACCAGAGTCTATATGGGCCATTCCACCAAATCAGTGCCATTTGCTTGTAACTCTCTAAAATTAAAGTTAAATTTATATCTTTTTTCAGCTC
This sequence comes from Labroides dimidiatus, assembly GCA_030710495.1. Taxonomy (NCBI): domain Eukaryota; kingdom Metazoa; phylum Chordata; class Actinopteri; order Labriformes; family Labridae; genus Labroides; species Labroides dimidiatus. Next base: position 6,171,780 of record CM061150.1, on the reverse strand, counting down.
TAAATCAGATAATAAGCATACTGATCTAATAAAAATGTGTTTTGGTCCATTTCAGGCAACTTTATTCAGTTTTTTAAAGCTTTCTAAGCTGAAGATGGTTTCGTTATTCTCAGTCCTGTTCCCTAAACTCATGTGACGTCTCAGAAGCACGTTTAAAAGTTTGTCAGCTTATTTCCTGCTGCTTTTCTGCAGCACTTTGTGGTAGCTTGGTTCCCTGTAAGTATTAAATTCACATTGTCAAACTGATCTTAAATCTAAACGATTGAAGTCATTAAAACTCTAAAATTTCAAAATGCTAAAAATCACCATTAACCTAACTAATATTCAGACGACTAAATCAACTGACTAGAGGACTACACTGGCTCCGGTTCCTGGTCCTCAGTCCTGTTACTCCACATTTCATCATTTCCTCAATCGAGCACTTTGAATGTTTTGTCACACCTTTTGTTAAGTGGCATCATTGTAATTTAGCATGTTTTGTTTTTATACTATCCGCATGTTTCTATTTGTACTTTGTATCTTCTATGAATTCTGCTCTGACCTGCCAGGGACAGGGTGCTGAAATTTCCATTAATATGCACTGTTCCCTTTTATATAAATAAAAATGATAAATAAATTTGAGTGACAGGACTGAAAGTAACAGGAATGAGTTTTTAGCAGAGAATTAGCAGACGCGTTAAATATAGCTACATAGCATTTATGCTAATAGCATGTTGACACTTGGCACATTACAGTGATTACGTGATTTCAGTTACAAGACTGAGCTGATCCTCTGGCCTGCAGAGGATCTGAATGATGCTACTTCCTGTGGACGATGGGACTTGTGGAATATTCCAAGTTTTTCAGAGGGGTTGATGTGTTAGGGTAACAGGACTGAGTGAAAACCAAGGGACACCACTAAAGACTGAATTTTTACTAAACTTTTTTTTCTTTCTTTCTTAAGAAAATAAATTTCAAGTATAGTTGGGATAAAGAGTAACATATATGTAAAAATATATAACATTTCTGAAAGATTTAAATGATTTTATTTCATGGTAAAGTCTAATTTTAGGAAGCAGGGGACTGGCAACAAATGCTATTTGTCCAGTGTTCAAGGTGCTTTAAATGAATCTTTTAAATTCTTTTTTATTAGATATGACATCAGATCAGCATGCAGGACACTTGGCTTAATACAAAAATGTATTTTACAGTTAATTTATCATGCATTTTTACGTTTTGTGTCCAGGGGAAGCAAATTGGATCAATTCGGTGGATTGTCCATGTTTGTACAGAAGCCTGAAGTGGACATGTATTCATATATTTCACAGACTGTTTCCTCAAGATCTTGACTTATTTTTCCTCATTATTTCTGCACAACAGAAGCTGTTTTTTTTTTTTTAATACTGGGACAATTCCAAGGCAGTCAACAAAAACAAATTACTTATTTTGAGCCTCTTCAAAAAATTTAACAAACTCTTGTATTGTGTAACGTTTGGGAGTCTGCTTGATCATTTGTCACTTTTAAGGACAGAAAATAAAGAGCCAAACGCAAACACTAAGCTAAAAGAATTTATTTTATAGATGTACTCTCAATAGAATTTGTAGCCAGCAGTGCTATTAGCCTTAAATTAGTTAAACAGTGGATGCCAAACAGATTAACTTACCTGCTGAAGACAGATTGTTTCCTTCATATTTATCTTAATGATAAATGATGTCAATCTTCTGACATGACTCATCAAGAAAGCATTTAAGCTTAAAAATTCTAAATTTTCTCCCTTTAGAAACTTAAACAATGCTTTCTTTTTCTTTCTTTGCCAAACCCTTAGAGTTGCCCTTGAAATAAGGAAGGTTTAAAGCTAGACGAGAAGTCAACAGACAGAGGGAATGCAAAAAGAATTTCAATTAGTTTAAAAAAAACGGTTGCACAAGGGAGAAGATTTCAAGGCAAAGTTAGTAGCGTTAGATTAAAGGAGCAGAGGGTCGTAGAGACGGGGTTATGGTGACAGAACATGATCAGCACAAAGTGGGTTTAGTTGTGGGAGAGTTGCCAGGACATACTCAGGTTTGATGCGAAAGTTGCAGGACAGAAATTGGGTTTAAAGGTCAGGGTTGCACGAGGTTCAACATTTTACCCTAGCACAGGCGCTGCAGTGATCGCTCAGATTCTTGATGGCTGAGCTGTTATCGGTGATCTCGTTCTCTTTCTTCATTGATTCAACACTCCCGGGCTGAGTGGCATACACCTCCAGTGGAAAGGAAGGTAGACAGATTACAATAAGGGTGATGCTCTTTACTTCATCCTCTGTTTCATGAGTTTAATATAAATTTGATTGTACAACTTCAATTCCTGTTGGGACGTTGTGTAAAACGTAAATAAAAACGGAACACAATGATTTGAAAATCCTGTTTAAGCTATATTCAATTAAATACACTACAAAGACTAGATATTTATTGTTCAAACTGATAAACTTAATTGTTTTTGTAAATATTTTGAATTTGATACCTGCAACACGTATCTAAAAATCTGTGTTCCATCACCTTAATAAACGTTTGTGAACTGAGGACACTAATTGTTGAAGCTTTGGAGGTGGAATTCTTCACCATTCTTGCTTGATGTTCCAGAAAAGGACAATCCAGATTCTCAGAAAAACAAAGTTTATCAGTTTGAACAATAAATATTTTCTTTGTAGTGTATTCAGTAAAATATAGGGTTTTTTTGTTTAACACAACGTCCCAACTTCATTTGAGTTGGGGTTGTAACAACTTCAACTTGTTTTGCTGAGAAATAAAACCCTTCCTTGGAAACTAAGAATAAAGTCATTAGAGGTACAGACTTAAAATTCACGCAGCAAATTGAAGCAGGCGTCCTCGGCTTTTAATTAGAGTGACGCTGCCAGAGTGATAAACGGGACATCATCTGCAGCTGTTAGGAAGCTGGCTTTGAAGACAAATTTAACATCCTCAAGGTTTAAGTTCTTTCTGTACAGACGGAGGCTGTATTTCTTCTATTTGTGCTTCTGAAAGCTGTGTCGATACACTTCCTGTAGCTGGTTTGCTCCTCTCCAGCTCTGCTCTGGTGTTTTGTGAGTCATTGATTGAATTGGTCAGTCTGGGATTTGTACACTCCATCAGATTCCCAGTTCGCATCAGCACAACAGATCAGGTCATGCATCAATACCTCTCAGATGGATAGTTTGTGATCTGAAACTCCAGAGTGGGAGTAATTGTGCGACTGATGTGGACAGGGGAAGTCTTTTTTCCTCTGCAGACAGCCGTTTTCTCTCTCCTGTAACGAGGCCTGAGGGCAGACTGCCCGGTAAATCTGCTGGACTCTTCTGCTTTCACGGGGAACTTTGCCACAAGTCTGGGAAGCTGAACACTCAGTGAGCTGTTTAATGGGATTTTCAAGATGTCCTGACTGCTTCTCTTGAGGAGAACCTTTCTGTGCCTCGAAGAGGTCTCTCGACACTCTTTAAAGACTTTATATTGTCATCCTACAAGCTGCATCTCTGTGATTGATGGTTCATTTTTATCTTGAAGCTTTTCCCTTTTGATCTATTTTGTAAAAAGGCACAAATTATTAGTTTCATTCATGTAAAGTGTTTTGATTTTCCCCTCCCTCCGTTCACAATAAGATGAGCCCCAGCTGTAATGGACTTGGTTTAACACCTCCTAAATTATGGTCTTCTTTGAGCCTACTGGTGTGAATGTCTGTCAGCTCCTGGTGTTCCAGTTTAAAGAGTGACCCTGTAAACTGGAGACCTTCAGCTGAACGTGTCAGTGGATATCCAGTTTACAACAGCTGTTGAAACACAGAAAAAGTCCTCGGGAATGGAACCAAATTTAGCTTTTTATACGTGTCAACATAACCTCATCAGTAGGAAGGATGCTGCTGTAGCTCGTCTATCAACAGGCTTTTCTTTTAAACCAAAATACCGGTCGATCTCTGCTGTCTTCATGCTTTAATGGCACAACAGTCCAGTGTTTCTCTGGTTGAAGCTGTTTCTGGCTTTTTAAAAATGGCTTGGACCAGTGACAGCTTTGACACTTGCACTTGTCTCCTGTCAAGTGTCAACAAATCCATCTGCGGTGAAATAACCCACGATCAAATCCAGCACAGTCTGAATTTCCTGCATGCTAACAGGCTAACTGTGGTGTACATAAAAATGGCTGCTTGTCTGTCTCCTTCTATGGTGTCATTTTTCTACCCACCCCCCCCCCCCCCCCCCTCATCTAATCTAACTTTAAAAGTATTGTGTGTTGTGTGAGCATCTCTGTAACCAGTTATCCCCGACTGTTCGGTGCATGTGTGAAGTTCATGAAATTATCTGGATAATGTCACGAGCTCATGCGTGAAAAGAGCGGTGGGAAACTTGTGTGTTAGGATTTCTCAAAGCTTAATATAGAAATGACAGTCCTGTATGTGTATTTGGCACCTGTTATGAGAGAAAGTAGAGAGCAGTCTGAACATTTTGCAGTGAAGCTGCATCTCGATCTTAGTGACGTATGACCCAGCAGATCACCTCAACCCTTACACTAAAACATCACCAGAGGATGTTGAAATCTGGTGAACATTGTGAGATTGTTGTCTTCCGTTTTCAGATCATTTGTCAAGTATAAACTAGATCAACATGATCCTGATCAAGCATAAAAGCTGAGAGTGAATAGATTAAAAACTTGATGACACTGGCTTGTAATGGGAGATTGGTGCCTCTTTTAATTTCCCACCTCGCCCTGAACACCTGTTCCTTCCTTCCTGAAGTAACTTCAGCGGAACAGATACCATGTCCTGTGAGAAATGCGTCGCGCTTACACAGCTTTATGATGCTTTCTGGCAGAGGAAGGCACACTTCTCTTGTTACTGATCTTAGTTTAGTATTCTCAGTATGAGCTTCATGGCAGAGGAAGAGCGATGGGGGAAAACGTACAGAAAAGAAAACAGGTGACCATGACCCAGCCAGCTGTAGTGTGCTGATGCTGTCATTTCCTAAATATACAGCATGCCTCGAAAACAAGACACATAAGCCAGTGTTTTAAATATTTTACATCAAAAGAAGGTGCTCTTCACATTCTTCTTAAGAACTGTTTTTTTTTTCATCAGCAAGGAGCCAAGTTGGAGCCACATCATTTCGTCACTGTAAAACATCAGTATGTCATTCCATTCATAGCCTTCTACCCAAGAGCGCTAGCATCACATGGAGGCCCATAAAGCAACAATGAAGGAGCTCGCTGTATATATGAATTTCAATTCAGTTAAATAAAACAATGCAAATTTTATATGCAAGGACTGTAACAACTGTAAATAAAGGAGAACAGAAGTCAGTGTTTGCAAGTGATTGGCTGATCGTGGCTCACTTATGATTATCAAGATCCCAAGCAGTTTTGTTCTTTTTTTTTTTCTTCTGTTACATTTTTATTCTCTGTGGTCTTGTTTTTCTCTGCAAAGTGAAGTCCTGCACCTCTATAAATTGAGCCGAGCCATGGCTATAGACCTGATGTAACTTAATTACGTCTTCATGCAGTGTGACAGAATTTAAAAGCTATAAATCAATTAAAAATGGAACAAATTGATTTTCTGATTTTATTTCAAAAATTTAAAAGAATAAGGAATTAATGTAAACAACAAATTTTCAGATACCTTCAACCTAAAAAACATAGGAAAAATATTTCAGACTACATTTAAAGAATCTACAAATACTGATGTTTGAATTTTTCTTTATTTTTTTTATTCCCTCTGTTCTTATTTACCACTTATGTTCTTTAATGCTCTTTATTCAGTTGTTGCTGACATCACTTGTGATGTCATTCAGGTATCCTCGGGAACCTGAGAATCAGAAAGTCTTGCCAGTTTTTTCCTGTTTTTGGATTGGACAAATGGCTTATAAATTAGTTATTTAATCCTACTGGTGGATTTTGGATTCAAAGGGTTTAACTGGTGTCATAGTGAAAAATCGGGAGTTCAGCGGGAGAACGGGTTAAAAAACACACATACAGAGATCGGTAGTGTTGGCAGGTATGCTCTGGCCCAGCAATGAGCTGGTGCTTTTTAAGGACCAGTTTTTAGAACCTGGAGCGGGTACTTTGTTGGTGGAAACACAAAGAGCCAGTGCTAACCCAGGCGCTAACCTGGAACTATCACTTGCTCCAGCTCTGTTGTAAAAAGGTTAACAGAGACTGACAGTGACTCTGTGTACGAGTGCGAGGTTTATACTCACTATTCTTTGCTGCCGCTGCTTTTTCCTCAGCCTGATGAATTCCTTGTGTTGCCTTGAGACAAAGTTAACTGCAGCGTACTCCAGCAGGGCGGCAAACACAAAGAGAAGGCACACCGCCATCCAAATGTCAATGGCCTTCACATAAGACACCTGAGTGGGGGAAAAAAACAAGGCCAATCAATGAGGATAATATATAACCTGTGGGCTGTTCATGGTCTACACCCCCCCTCAGCTGTGGATCGTAATGACATACATTTTCTTAGCCGTGGCACGTAATGACACACATCTTTAGGGAGAATTGTAGTGAGTCAGAGGGATGTGGGCAGCTGACACATAGCCATGAGACAGGTCACTGCTCAGCCTGGGTCACTCATAAAGAGAAGATATGTCACAACAAATCAGCAACGCCCACTAAGCGGGCTTTGTGTGGGAACTTCACTCAATCGAGCAGTCTGCAGGCTGTCACAGATTCACATGCAAACCATGACATCCTTTTAACTCTGGCAGCTGGAGAAGTGACTGAAAACACCAAGTTTCAATCACCATCCTGATAAGGATTTTTCAACAGACCTCAAACTAAATATTCCTCCTGCTGCTGTTGTCTTTTGAAGAAAGTTTTCTTTGTCAAATTTCAGGCTGTTACATCAGATTCGGTCACCATTTCTTCAAGCAGAAGAGAAATAGCCACTTGAATGGCCAAATGTAAGCAGGAGGGTTGATGGAGGAAAAAATACAACTAAAAACACCTAAGAATATGCCTCCATTATATTTTTCAGCTGTGGTTTATGGTGTTTATCAAAAATCTACACGTAGACCTGTGCATGGAGGTATTTCACATTAGTATTAAATGACTTGACATTGAAAGGAGTTCCCTCTGTTTTATTTTCACTGTAAATATTTTTTTCTGCATGAGTAACATATTTTAACCCCAGAGCAGCAGGAAAGGACCATAATTTGATATCCAATCCACTTAATTTATACAGCACCTTTTATAAACTGAACATTTCCAAAGGGCTACACAAGACATCAATTAGAAACAAAACAATTATAAAATTAAAAGCCAATAACATCAAGAAAAATATACTAAAACAGGAAATAGTAGCTAAAAGCAATAAATATAAATACTAAAAACAATAGAAATGAATAAAATGATAAAGAAACAGGGGGCCACACAACTCACACAGTGTCAAAAGCTAAAGAATAAAAACTGGTCTTAAGATGAGACTGAAAACAATCCACTTGTGGGGGCTGTTCAGACATTGGGGGGGGGGGGCAGAGTGTTCCAGAGTTTAGCACTATGAGCTGAAGCTGGCCCTTGGCCTTCAGGGCACGCATAAATTTGGTCTGAAAATATGAGACAAGGTGGAAGTCCTAAAATCGAGAAACGAGTATTGAGGCTGGCTCCAGAAGTAACAGAAGTCACAAATACCCCAAGCCAAAAAAAGCTGTTTTCACAGCAGAAATAAACACGTGTATAGCCTGGTACAAAAAAATGTCTCCTGTGTGAATTGCTAATTTTGCTAACGGCACACTCTGTACGGGGGGTGAATTTTTTTTCTAACAAGGCAGTTTAGAAGATATTAAGATGGGGAGTTCACCCAATTAGAGGTACAGCTCAGCTCACGGCCGCCCTATAGCTGTAAGTGTGGAGCTCAAAGCCCGCCCCATTTCCAATATGGCCACTCCGGCCGATTTGCTTCAAAAGTCCGTTTCAGAAACAGACAGTTGATGTTGCAGAGACTACGATCAATATTTATGGGGAAAAAAACGGACCATAATGGACCACAGGAACCATCTAGTTCATGAAGGAGTAGTTCCAGGAACTAATGCAACAAGTGACAGACACTCAGTGGATATTTAGGTATCTGTTTTTGAAGAACTGTCCCAGGAAGTAAGAACTTCTGGTTGAAAAGAACCTTAAAGGCTTCAAAAGAAATCAATAAAACCTTTTCCTGTTACCCTTTTTTAACAAAAGAATTAACAATCATATAGTTTAGTATATCAGTAAAAATGTTCCGACAATGGTTGATTTATGGTATTTATAAAAACCAACATCACAGAATTCTTTACAGCACATAAAACCCGAACGATAGAACACACAATAAAAGGATTAAAGCAGGAGGACATGATACAAGAGGAGACTCATTGAACTGTGTTTGGCTTAAAGAGACAAATAAACTCAGTCATCAAATAAATGGGTGTTTAAAGTTAAAAAGCAATTTCCCCCTCCCTCATTACTGCCATTTAGTGGCTTTTTGCTGCTCAGTGGGAGGTAAATCAGTTTGTGGTTGTTCAGCCTCGGTGTGTGTCTGTGACTCTGAACAGACTGGGATTGTTCCTTTATTAGATTTAAAAACAATAATAATAATAAAAATTCTCTAGGGTCCAAATGCACAGGAAATGCAGTCAAACTCAACAACCTCTGTAAGCATTAACTGGTCGTGTCGAACCATCCCCAAGTGCTGTTGCTATGGTTACCAACGATCTAATACACCTTGTGCACTGATTCAGAACGTCTCCTCCACCGTTGGTTGGAAGTGGGGTGTTATAAAACAGTTTTTCTGACTGGGCTGCTGTTGTCCATTAAAAATGTATTTACCACAGTGTCAGTATAATGCAGCCCGTCTCTCTAACCTTCTCTGTGGGTGCAGCACGCTCTAACCTGTGCTCCTTTCGCATGGCAGAGTGCAGCGACCTCACCTCACCTGGCTCTCTAACGGCTCCTCTCCAGTGAGTGTCTGTTCTAAATCAGGACGTGCCTCATGCAAAGTCAGCGATTCAGGACTTACTAAGCTGTGATAGGTCACCCCAGTCTAAAACCCTGCTTCAGATACCGCTATCTCAACATCCACAGAGTGTTTCCCACTTCTTTCATAGACTAGATAACAAGATGGATGACGTGACAGCTTCCCAAAAGCGAAATTAAAACCTTCAAAGTTGTGATGAAGCTCATAAATGATCACTTTCTGCTCAACATCTTTCTCTCTCGTCAAAAAACCCACCTTGGGCAGTGAGGCTCTGGAACCAGAGCTCTGCGTGGTCATGGTCAGCACTGTGGTGATGCCAAGTCCCACTCTGGCTGGTGCAGCATCCATGTTTATCCAGAAGGACACCCAGGAGAGGATGACGATGAGGAGCGAGGGGATGTACATCTGGATCAGGTAGTAGCCCATCTGACGCTCTAGGTGGAACTTCACCTCGATGCACGTGAATTTACCTGCAGACACACCAAACATTCGCTCAGAGGAGACACACGTTTTGAGCGATCAGTTACAATTTGGACTCTCAGTGTGGGTAAACTCTGCTGGTTTCTGAACACTCCACACAGAATCATTTCATACCTGTGTTGTAATATTTGGTGCAGTAGCCCAAGTCCTTCTCCTCCTTGAGCACAAACTGAGGGAGGGTGAGATCATCAGCCACCTGTACGGGGCTCTCAGACAGCCACTCAAAGATCAGGTCGTTCATGGTGTAACCAACTGCATGATGGGAACAGAGAAGATGAAGAGGTGGAGAAAATCAACAAAAATCATAGAAAGAAAAAGTATTCTGTGTGACTTTGTTCTTTGCAGTCTTAAAGTAGCTTGTTAATCTTGTTGATACTTCTTGGCAAATAATTTCTGACACATTAGGAAGATTAAATTTTCATTTTTTCATGGTGGCTTGTCTTTTTTATGTTACATGATGCTGACATGTTCATAATTTAAGTCTCTCAGAGATTGGTTGTGTATTATGAATGGGTGGTTATGCAAATTAGATTCATGACAGGGTGAGCAGTACCCCCCCCATGCAAAGCCTGTGCTGGTTTGACCAATCAGAATAAGGTTCTTAACAGAGCTGAAACTAACATAGCTGATGATATGTGGAAAAGAGGAGACTAAATATTGAGAAAATGGGGACGGGACTAAATAAGCTCTGCTACTCCAGTCTTCCCTTTCGGACATGTACAATTTGATCAACTATTGACAATGTGTGATGTTGTATAAGTGTGCTGACGTGACTGAAATAAATAAATAAAAAAAAATAAAACCTGTGTATGTCAAATATTTGGTTTAGTCCTGTCACGGCGTAAAAAGTGTTTAAAGCTCAATAACAAAGGCGATAACAGGGATGTCCATTTCATACAGGTCACATAAGATCTTCATTTGGCTTTTCCCTTTTAGGGGGCTGCCAAAGGAGGTCACCAATTTGTGGTTTGCATGTTGATTTGGCACAGTTTTACATCAGATGTCCTGACACAACTTTCCCCATGGGATAGGAACAGGTCACATCAGATTAATCTGCTGAAAAGAGACTGGAACACTTTACTGCTGCTCGATGACACTCCGGCAAAAACATGCATTCCTGTTAGCGCTCTAAATCAGTAAAACAAATATTGTTGAGAAAAACTAAAATTAGTCTGACTGGTCAAGAGATTTGGGTAATATTTATAGTTCTTAACCAGAGGTGAGTGAACAGCCTGAGCAGCTACTATCTTTATCCAGAGCTGGTGACCACCTCTTTGAGTTGTCTGTCATTATCAAGTGATTTAAATTCGGCAAATGTCACAACTTTTAACCCTGTTGCTATTATCAGAACCATCTATAGTTTTTTTTTTTTTTTTAACCACTATCAGAATTTAGTTTTCAACTTCAGGGGGGGGGGGGGGGGGGGCAGTTGCAGAATTCAGACGTCTGCTTAAAAAAAAGAAGAATTATATACAGTGTTGTAAATACCTATAAAGTGGAATAATGTATTTCTAGAAAAGCACTATAAAAAGGTGCCCTGAGGGAACAATTTGCTGAATGAGGACAGAAATGTCAACATTAACATTCCTGGAGAAGCCTCGCTCCCATTGTCTGATGTGACCTTCAGTGCAAATGTCCAGCTTCATGTGAATTATTACAAAGGGTCAGGCTTATATTAGAATTTAACCATCATTTTCTGTCTATACATCTGGCAAAGAGGATAAAGAGAATTTTTGCCACGGATGTCTTACCAGAAATCTTTAAATTAATATTTTGTTCCAGATTTTGTATTTTGTTTGTGGTGATATTTTGTTTTCAAAATTCAGAGAAGCTTTGAGAACTGTTTATTGGTTGTTGACAGCAAAGATTATTGCAGAAGGTCATGGATGTGCCTCAGTCTAGTAGTAGGTGGATCAATATATCGATATCAACATTGGTATCGGTATTGATCGATAATATCGATACTTAAGTTTCAGTTTCTCTTCTGTCCTCTCACTCACTTACTTTACCCATGGGCACTCTACCCCCCCCCCCCCCCCCCCACTCTAATGTGAGTGTAGCCGCTCAGTCATGTCACTCAAACCCCCACTATTGGCCCTGTATTTACTTGGTATTGGACTGATGCCATACTAATACTATATTTTGCAGTATCACACACTTCTACCTTTGGTTAAAGAACAACAAATCAAATGTTGTCAAATCCATCGATTGCAACATGTCGCTGGCTGTAAAATATTATCATTACCTCTCCTGTTAATCCTCTTTCCTCCTCCTTTAGCTCATTACTTCCTGCTCTACACTTCATGCAGGGTTTGTTGTTACCATGGTGTTAAAAATCTATGCAGAAGAAACATCAAGAAACGGTGGCTAATGAGACCCAGAAAAACACTTCTACCCATCCGCCCAGCTACCAGCTTCCCTCTGCCATCATGTTTGTCACAGCAAAGGTCAGCCGCCACCGCTACAGTCATGTTGTCAGGATTTTTGAAGGTTACAGAAAAAGGAGGAAGGGAACAACATGGGGAGAATATCTTGAGTCTGAAACATACCGGGAAGCAAAAATATCATGAGTAGTCATGAACAAATAAAAGAATCCATATTTATAATTGTGCAAGTCACTCATTCTGCACTCACATCACATAGCCGTCTGCGCCTTTTTGAGACTTGCACTCCTTGACACGTCCACCTGATTAAGTCCATTAAAAATGCATGCCACACACAACAACAAAGCACGAGTCCTCCCACATCTGAATAATACTGATGTCTCCTGGGACCCTTTGGGGCCTGAGTAACAAAGACATCAATTATTCAAGATATTATACCGTATCCTGCACTGTGCCCCTGAAAAAGACAACCACCGCTAAAACACACTCGTCTTGTTCATGGGGAGAATTCACCGTCATTCACACATCCTGCTGCGACAGGCGAGGGGAATACCAACGCTTCCCTAAGATAATAAAGCCATCTTCCTTTTCCTCCTCCAGCTTAAACCATAATTGACAAAGGTGGAATAAAATAAATGAATTTCATGGGGCAGATTGTCTGGTAGAGTGAAGTAATGACAGTAAACGTTAAAAAGCAGTCCACCTAATGAAAGCTGCTATCTTAATTCAGCCACGGTTATGCTTCCAATTTGCTTTCATGCTTTTCACTTACAGATTTGAGGTTACTGGACGCTGTTGGCTCAAGGCAGAGTGGAGTGTTATAAGCTGCATATATGCGACTTTGATGTGTCAGAATAAGGCTGAATCTTATGGTTGGTTCTATTTTTATATATCTATATAAGCCCTTGGCATGAAGGGCCAGAAAAGAAGATTGGCCTTGGCTCCTTTAAACCTCGAAGATAACTCCTTATTTTTTTTTTTCCTCCACTTCCAGCCGTCTTCACACTTTCTCACACTGAACAGACGGTGTTTCTACAGCTCCGACAGTGGCAGTAAAACCAATGAAGTCCTCTCTAACATCTAGCTCAGGCCAAGGTGATCACACCCTCGGGTGGTGTACTCGCACTTGTCAACACAAGGCCAAGTATCTTCACTGGGACTTTAATCAGAAATGATCACATCTCCTCTAATGGCTGTGTGATGTGATACTCCAACCATAGACACAATCACGTACACACATTTGTCTCCCCTTTCCTGCACTCCCAAAGGGTGATGTATCTTTAAATTTTGTTTTTATGCTGCATGCCTCCCCCACACACTAAATTTATAGGATTTTTTTTTTTTTTATCCGTTTGTCCCTGGGTCAATTTGCAGAAATAAATCATGCTGCCTCTTGTAAAAAAACATTAACTAGTTCCACACCAAACAATGGCTCCTGTTCTTATTAAATCAGATAAAGTCAAAGGTAGAGAGATCAGCATCCAGCTCGGCCTCAGAGATGCAGTGACTTCAGGGTACAATGCTCAGTCACTTTCTTCTTTTTTTACTTGGCTTGAATCCTTTTGTCCCTGAGATGGGAAATTAGGTCACCTCTAGGCGCAGGGGGTGGGCCACGTATAATAATGGGACACAAAATTAAAGTTTTATTATTTATATCCTGGAAATTGGTTTCATGAGGGCAGATGCTGTCTCTGCTTAAGAAAAAGGGAAGATAAGGGGGCGAAGTCGCTCTCCTTCTCTGTTTAGATTACAACTTTAAAGGCTTCAAATGTCTTTGTGCCGTCTTAAAAGTTCCCATTTTTGCAAATCTTCGGTCAGTTTGAACAAGAAATTAATCATCAGCACTTTACTGGGTGCTGACTGTTCATGTTCCAACAACAGAGAAAAAAAAACTATTTCCCATTTCATATTTGAAGAACCACACCACCAACAGGACATAGATTAACAAGGATTTACTGATTTGATTATAATGTTGATTCTGAACATGACAAACTTCTAGAGGTTGCTGGTTTGGGGAAGCTAAGGGGATCTGCTCCTAAGCTGGACAAACATCCCTTTTAGAGGTCGACATTTTGAAGAAGAGAAATAAGTAGAAAAGGAATGTGTGAATGGAAGTGGGAGGAGAGGGTAGGCTGCTCCTGGAACTCTACATTTAGTGGCGCTACTTGGCAATTTATAATTTTCAAGAAACGCATCCTGAGAAAACCAACTTTATTGGCAAAAAATAAGTTCTTTGGGAGACTGTGGATCAGTGGTTGGTCATCTCTTGATTTAAAGGTCAGGGGATCAATCTCTGGTCTTGCTGTGCAGATGACGAAGTGTCCTTGGGTAATTTACTGATCTCCAAACTGCTGCTGCTATTGGTGTGTGAATGGGGTTAGTGCTCTAATTGTTCAGAAGACTAAAGGAAGTGTTTTAGTCTCTCACCACTAGGTGGTTATTTCAGTTACCTGGTTTGGTGATGAGGCTAGGTGGAGCCTTTTTAGTGCTTTACGGTGAAAGATTAGATGAGAAATTTCCAATTTCAGAGTGAGATCTACCTGAATGATAATCAGTACGTTCACCTGCAGCTCCAGAAATCAAACTATGAGCTCAGTCAGGCTGAGATTGGGCAATTGAAATGCATGTAAACAGTTTAGTCAGACTGAGAACGGACTGGGCAGAGCTGGATTGACAAACCTAGATAATGCGGTTGCTATTGGGCTGCGGTTGGATTCGGTAGGACTCAGCAGGTTTCAGTAAGCCTCTGTGTTCAGCCGCAAGAGGAAGCAGATGACCATGATAAATAAGGTTGCTGTGCTCATACGGTCTGAGGCTCCAACACAAAAAAGAACAGCATGGCACATTCATAAATAAAAACATGAAGATCTACAGCTGCTTCCATCTCAGCCATCGTCATTATACTGTTGTTTTCTCTTCACACTCTGCGCTGTGTCCTTTTCTGATAAACGAAGCAACCTATAGAAGTAGAGTGAGACGTTCTCGGCCAGAAGTCTGGTTTTCTTTTCTACATGTATACACTAACACGACTAGACTCCCCACTGTGACTTTATGTTCGAGCTAAGACCTTCGCCGTACCGCTGTGTGCATGTAAACATTCTGAATTTGTTGGCTACACTCTGACCGGGACGCGTGTTTTTTCAATAAAATCAGCATGATTTATTTTTTGGCAACTCAAAATTTAATTTCCAACTCTTTCTGTCATATTTCCGTTTTAGATCAAATACATGAATAAAATTTTGTGAAAATGTTATTTTCAAAAGGCAATCTCTTCTGTCTTTGTCTTTACTTATTAATGACCCCATCACAGTCTCCTCAGATGTCAGTCTAACATTAGTCTGGTTCTGTCTGAGGGAAGTTTTCCCTCTCCGTTGTAACTTGCTAAATACTGCTAAGGTCTGTACTCATTGTGGGTTAAGGTGAGATCAGACTTATCTTGTCTTGATGTTGCATCTCTGTTAATGAAATAAAATTTTACGAATGTTAACAGGTCTAGACCTTTTTGGAAAGTGTCATGAGATAATATTTATGATTTAGTGCTGTTTAAATACAGATAGATTGAATGATAAAGCATGATTGACACCAAAGGTGTTAAAATTTGAATTGAATTTGACTTGACTCTGGGGTACATTTTGGACAGGTCCTCAGCCTATCACAGGCCAACATATAGGCCAACAACGATTTATACCCGCACTCACCTACGGGGAATTTAAGAGTGATCAATCACCATGATGAGCATGTTTTTGGATTGTGTGAGGACGCCTTAGTACCCGGAGACAATCCCACACATAACCGTAGTAAACATGCAAACTCCACACAGAAAAGTTCCTGTTTGGCAAGGGGATCAAACCAAGGACCTTCTTGCTATGTGGTAGCAGTGCTAGCCACTGCACCAACGTCCAGCCTTGATTGAACCATCGTAATGAAATGTGACCATTTGTTTTTCTACAAGACCTCAGTGCACCCTGCTTCAGATATCAATTATAAGGAAACAAACAATAGTTTGGATACAGTTCTTTTCACTTGGAGAACAACAGTTAGACACATTACAAGCCAGGCAGGAGGTGAAAAACAAGAAGCAGAGGTTCAAAGAGTCAAGAGAGACAAAAGGAGGAGGATGAGAAGAAGACTCACAGCTTTCAAGCTGCATGGTACAGGTCTGAATGTCCATAGGGAAATTCTTCAAGTCCATAGGGCACGACAGGGTGAGAGTCAGCCTGAGACAGAAAAAAAAAGAGATTGGAAGATAGAGAAGAAGCAATAAGGGCTGTCAAAAGGTTTGAGAGGGCTCAGGAAGAAGAAACAACAACACAAGGTGAAATAAAAGGTGAAGAGATTAAGAGAGCAGTGAAGTACACACACTGCTTTAAGTCCCATTGCGACAAAACTGAAGCAGTGAAAAAAATGTTATTCCTTTAAAAACAGTAAAACTTATTGATTTAGCCACTCTGCCATTTCATGACCTGTCGCACCACAGTAATTGCAAATTAATTGAGTTAGGGCTCTCTCTTTTATTCGTCGTGCTGTTGATGCATTAAGCCTTCAAGAACCCTCAAAGAGGGGGAAGCGAGGGGAGCTATTTGGGACTCCGTCTGGAGGAAAGCTGTGTAATTAACCGCTGTAATGCATCGCTCCGAGGCAAAGCAAGAAGCGCTGGCAGCATACACACACAGGCACCCCTTTGCTACAGTGTTATGATGACACACTATCTTTTTTCAGCAGCCTACAAACACCCAGGTGACCGACTCTGAAAACATTAACAAATTACGTCACGTCTGAAGAGCACTCGGAGATGTTTGATCTATAATTACAAAACACAGTTGGTGAGCAAATGTGGAGGAAGCAGCAAATCAGTGCGCTGAGGTGGTGATTAACTGTATTTGCAGATCTGTGAGTCAGAGTACAGCAGAGGATTTATGTCGTCTGGCTCCTTCATTTCCCAGAGCTGCTGCTGTGTTTCATCAAAGAAACAGAAAAATAAACAATTCCAATAAAAATCACTTAATAGAAACTTGAAAAAAATTCTCAAGAAATTAATTACAAAAATATAATTTTGCAGAAAATTGCCTAAGAGGGGGGTCTTCTAAATGTGTTGTCATAAAGACATTTGGAGTTTCAAACTAAAACATGTTGATCTAACTTTCTGTCCTAGAATAAGCCTTTTTTTGTTAACCAATCTTTCCATCATCTTTGTTTAAAATGTCAAAAAAATAATTTTATCAGTTCAAAAATGGACTACATATTCAACAAACTGCACATTTTCCAACTAGTAGACCCCAAAAATTTAAATTTTGCCCACCTGCTGCGTGACTTTTCCATGTATATTAACCACCTGCATCAATTTAGTATTTCAGTGAACTAATGTGTCACTAATTTCCCGCTAGTGCTTGGTTAGTTCTAATCTGGTTCTTCCTAAAAAAACAGTTTAGTTTTCTATCAGCAAGGAGCCAAATTGGAGCCATGTCATTGCGTCAATGTATAATGTTAATTTTACTCACTGTGGTCTTTGGCTATAGGCTGATGTAACTCAATGATATCTTCATACAGTGTAACAAAATTTAAAAGCTGTAAATCATTAGAAAGAAAACTGGAAATTGAATTTCACTGATTTTATCATTTAAAATTTTTTAAAACCAGGAATTATTCTATATAACACTTGTCTGCCCTCAAGTTTTTTTTTTACTCCTTGTGTTCTCATTTATCACTGCAATATGAAGTTATTCACCTCTGTGGGTTCAGGCAAAATTCATAGAATTTTTGAAGCGGAAATACAGGGTGTATGTCCATCATTCAGAGCTCACTAAAAGCAGGAAGGAGCATAGACTTAACTGTTAATTTTCTGCAAATTTTCAATGAAGACATCCGAATCAAAGTGATGTCAATGAAATTCTCCCTTCTTCTCCGCTCTGTTTACGAATGTTGCTGACATCACTTGCAAGACATTCAGGTACCCTTGGAAACTTGAGAATCTAACAATTACGCCACCCCCCCCCACCCCCCCACCCCCTTTTTTTTTTGGATTAGACAAATGGTTTGGAAATGCCAGTCACTTAATCCCATTGGTGGTTTTGGGATCCGGAAGGTTCATCAATGTGAAAAATCTGGAGAAAATCAGTGGGAGACTCCTGCAGAAATTGAGTGTGGGCATGTATGGCTGGTGGGTTGTTCATGTTAGATAATAGGGATGTATTACCATTTAGTTGAGTTATTGTGTGTTTGAGAATTACAATGCTCAGTGAATGCATCACCAGTGATGGGCAGTTCAGCAGCCAACATTTGTGTGCTATGTGCTTTTCTGCTCGGAGTTGATGGACGTGTTCATACAAGAGTTACAAAGAGTAGAGTTGTTGTTTTGTTGCCGTGGTTACGGCCAACAGTAACCAGTGTTAAGTGTTCATATAGCTGATAACATCAAACCTGGGAGTTTGAGAAACTCCAAAATAAACCTAATTGTATTAAACTTTCTTCACTTCAAATGGCAGAAATATTCTTTGCTGAAGTTAATTTTAAAGACAACACTTTTATTTGTGTGTAACTGAGCTAAAAATAAATTCCTCAAAGCATAAAAAAAATTAATCACATCAAGAAATTAGATAACAGATTTTGCACATCATGCTGTATCTATTTAACTTCATCTTCATTTACCTGATGCTGTACAGAACGCTGCCATCTTGGAAAATCCGTAGCAGCTTGTTATCAGTGGTGACCTCGTGGAAATTGGCTCCTTTCTCGTTTGCAAAGAATAAATCAGGTTTCCAGATAGAGTCCAACATGGATGGATCCAGATCTAGAGAGTCATCGGGGTATTCTTTGTAGGCCAGACGGGGGTCATTCCATTTCTGCCGTAGAAATACATTGAGCCTGTAGTCCTGTGGAGGAATGCAGAGAGGTTAATGGAGGATAAAACATCAGTAAAGGTGGCTGCACAGATGGAAACCTTAGGATTGGATCAGTCTGAGCAGTGATTGGGTGAGTGGTCTCTGTGCGAGGTAAAGACTGCTGTAACTAATTATGAACTTGTCCAAAAATGTAAAGATAACTGTGATGGAAGTTGAGAAAGTTCTTTCTTCTTCTTCTTTCTTCCTCTTCACTGCTGAGTTTTTAGACATGCAAAACTCTTCTTGATCAATTTTTGACAAAAACAACTAACCAAAGCAAAAGATGCAAAGGTCAAGTTCCTGTGAGGACTTTCTAAGTGATTTTGAAAAAGAGATCTGCCTGATCCTAATCCACAACTTGAAATGAGATTATCAGCACCAATATAGGTTATTTCTAAATGCTATTTCTTAGCTTCCTGATTGGGTCAAACAGGATCATATTGATTTGGGGCATGTTGGAAATCTCTATGACAACACCATAACTGGCTGACGAAGTTTAGTAGTGAGAAGAGAGATCTGTGTTTTTCTCTGCTGAAAATGATTCCTGTGATTTATTTAGTAGTGATGGTGGAGGCTGGAGCTGGATTGTCAGACGGAAAAAGAACAGAAGAGAAGAAAGCCAAATAAGAGAGTGAAAGAGCACAGGCTAAAGGCTAAAACACAAGCTAAAGGCTCAAACACAAGCTAAAGGCTAAACCGCAAGCGATGATAATGTTCATTCCAACCCATATGCAGCAGTTATTCTGCAGTGATCTGATCAAACTTGAGTCTGTCAATAAAATGAAGAGTGAGGTTACGTTAGCTCTGCTTGGTAGATGAGCAGGACATAAGGATTCGCTAACGTTACATGTTAGCCTATGGATGTGTTTCAGAGCACTGAGCTGTGAGTGGCACTTACGACAAAGATGACAACTGTGCACCTGCTGATAAATACCTTACCTTGTTGTTGTATCTTGTAAAAATTTGTCTTGAATAAAGAAAAGTGGTGTAAAAAAAGATCTGATTTTCATTCATTTTCAAAACAAACACATACCTTGTAAAGAGTCACATCATCACTAAAGTGTGCACACGATTCCAGCCAGAAGGTGTTCCTTTAATCCATTTCAAACAGATAGTCCTCACAGCCTTCTGGTAAAACAACACACCCACCAGTCTAGTCCCTCATCACCCCTGATTATGCAAAACTCATCACACTGATATCTTCAAAATGGATGATTAAAAACAAAAGTGACTGGAGAGTTGGACTGTTCAGACTGAAGACGGTGTTTTGTTGTAAACACTTTACTGCAGTGTTATCCACATTTCCCTCATATTTCAACATCCTTATTTAAACGTCTCGAACCACTACCACCAGGTTTGACTGCAGTTTCTGATCGACTTTGATGGTTCACTGTTTGTACAAAAGTTGCAGCCATATGCTGCTGGTGAGCAGAGAGTTGGCAACACAAGCCAGGCCAAGGACGAGCACTGACAATCATTTCAGCCTGCAGCCAGAATGAGTGATTATATTAGAATTGTAATCTGTGCAATTAATTCAGAACTTGTCTTTTGGCCATGTGGATTTTTTTTCTATTGTGCATCCTGCCTTCCTTTGTCCAGAGTAAAAAGCTTCTTTATTGCAAACAATTATATCATTTTCGCTGTGGGTCAGGTCCTTCAGGCTTCTCTTGAGCACCCTTAAAAAGTGCGCTGCAGTCTTGTGCTGACCCAGCAGGTCTAACACTGTCAATGCAAACTTGAGGCCAGCCATTCCCCCCCCCTGAACCCCTTGTCCTCTCTCCCATACCTCCTTTTCATTCACTTTCTCAATTTTTCATTTTAATTGCAGAGTGGACAGTTCATTATCAGCATGTCAGTGACCCGTTGGTCTCTGAAGGTTGCACTGTTATGCTCCAGGAAACACAGAAATGAGGGAACCGCTTAGCAAAGAGGGAAGTGGGGGAGGAAAAAGGACGGGGTGTGTTGAGATTTCAAGCTTCGTAAATACTGCAGAGCTACAAGAAAGATGATACAAACTCAAGTTGAGGAAGTAATGAGAAGTCATGAGACTGTTTTAATGCCACATTTTGCTCTCTGACATACATGAAAAACATTTGATACCAAGTTCTTCTTACCATTGTGGTTTCTGTGATGGACCCAAAGGAGTTGATAAAGATGTTGCAGGTGACATTCACAGGTGGGCCTGAAGGGAGAGACAACAGAAATGAAGGTCACACTTAAAAAAAAAAAAACATGTTTCAGGACATTCTATACAAAGACTGATTTTCCTCATACAGGAATAAAAAATGTTTTTTTACACATTTTGTTATTACAGCCTTTTTTTCCTCAAAATTCTTCACAATATCCCATAATGACTATTTATTTATTTTTCCTTATTTATTCAAATTAAAAAATAAGACATCACATGTAAAAAAAAGTATTCACAGCCTTTACCACAAAGCTCCAAATGTAGCTCAGGTTTGTCCTGTTTCCTCTGATCCTTCTTGAGATGTTACTAAAGCTCACTGGAGTCCATCTGTGGTAAATTCAGCTGATTGGACCTGATTTGGAAAGGCTCACACCTGTCTATATAAGGTCCCACAGGTCAGAGCACAAACCAAGCATGAAGTCAAAGGAACTCTCTGTAGACCTCTGAGACAGGATTGTCTCCAGGCACAAATCTGGATCCTGGGTCCAGAAACATTTCTACTGCTTTGAAGGTCCCAATGAGCAGAGTGGACTCCATCATCTGCAAATGGAAGAAGTCCAGAACCACCAGGACTCTCCTAAAGCTGGACACTTGTTTAAACTGAGCCATCAGGGGAGAAGGGCCTTAGTCAGAGAGGGGACCAAGAACCTGAACGTCACTGTCAGAGCTCCAGAAGTCCTCTGTGGAGAGAGGAGAACCTTCAAGAAGAACAACCATATCTGCAGCAATCCACCAATCAGGCCTGTATGGTAGAGGGTCAAGACTGAAGCCACTCCCCAGTAAAAGGCTCCTGGCAGCCCACCTGGAGTTTTACAAAAGGCCCCTGAAGGACTCTGAGACCAGGAGAAAGAAAACTCTCTGCTCTGATGAGACAAAGATTGAATTCTTTGGCGTGAATGCCAGGCGCCATGTTTGGAGGAAACCAGGCACCACTCATCACCTGGACAATCCCATCCCTACAGTGAAGCATGGTGGTGGCAGCATCATGCTGTGGGGATGTTTTTCAGCAGCAGGAACTGGTAGACCAGTCAGGATAGAGGGACAGATGAATGCAGCAACGTACAGAGACATCCTGGATGAAAACCTGCTCTCGAGCACTTTAGACCTGAGACTGGGGTGAAGGTTCATCTTTCAGCAGGAAAATGACCAGAAGTACACAGCCAAGATATCAAAGGAGGGGCTTCAGGACGACTCTGTGAAGGTCCTTGAGGGGCCCAGCCAGGGCTCCCCGTCGAACCTGATGGAGCTTGAGAGGTGCTGCAAAGAGGAATGGGCCAAACTGCCCAAAGATAGGTGAGCCAAGCTGTAACTGCTGCCAGAGGGGCATCAACAAAGGAGTGAGTAAAGGCTGTAAATACTTCTGTTCATGCGATGTCTTAGTTTTTATTTTAAAAAATTTGCAAAAGGATTTATGTGTTGTTGGTTGAGAAGTTTTGAGGGAAAAATAAATTTATTTCATTTTGTAATGAGGCTGTAACATAACAAAATGTGGAAAAAGTGAAGTGCTGTGAAGAGTTTGAGGATGAACTGTTCGTTACGTCAGCTCCTGATGAACGTTCTTTTTTAAGGAAGTAGAAGACATTTTTTTAAAAATTATTTTTAATTATCACTTGAAGATTAATTACAGCCAGGACAAAAACCTAATTTACTGAAACCAGCTTTCAGAAACTTTAGAAGAAAAACCAGAGGAAGACAGCTGAGGTTGGTTAAAGTAAGAAAGGTCAGGAAAGGAACGTCTTGCTTTCCGAGAATCACAATGGTAAAATATTTCCTTCTGCTTAGCCGTACTTACAAATACATTCAAACTTTCTGACTTTTTATT
This sequence comes from Labroides dimidiatus, assembly GCA_030710495.1. Taxonomy (NCBI): domain Eukaryota; kingdom Metazoa; phylum Chordata; class Actinopteri; order Labriformes; family Labridae; genus Labroides; species Labroides dimidiatus. The sequence continues at coordinate 6,149,087 of CM061150.1, read as the reverse complement.
AATTACATTCTTATCAACACTCCACAGAAAGTTTCTTCTAGAGTTCCTTTAATGATTAATTTAATTTCTTTGCTGTAATTTCTTTTGTGGTAGCTCTCATAAATCAACAGCCCCTGACTCCAACTCTGACACGTTATGTATTCAAATAGCAATTCAAGTATGAATACATTCCCAGCCATCTCAGTGTGAGTCTCTTTTTCATCATATATTTAGATGCTTCATGTTATGGTTCTTTTTCAACATAATTTCCTCAAACATAAATATTGTTTAACTGACCTTTAAGCCAATGAAATGCTCTCTGAGTCTTTATCTGTTGGAGTAAAGATTCTCAGACGGAGTGCGCTTACCTCAAATATACCGACAGCTGCTGCTCAGGATCAATTGCTTGATAACTGCTTAATGACTGAATTTCATCTAATTTTAGCAATTAATAGAAAGATAAACACATCTGATTCACTGTGGAAGGTGTCTTTGTGTTTTTTTTTTTTTTCAGATTATGGCTCCAAAGAATATCATGTGAAAATAACAGACTCTGTACAAAGACCTTATACAAAGACCTTAAGAGTCCCTGGTTCAGATCCTTTGAATAAAACGTAGCTGTCCATCCTTACACGTGCAACTACCATCAAGCCAACTTCATCTATGATCTTTCAAGATAGAAGCTACTCCATCTACAACCTCAGGGTCACAATGATCGGACAAATTAAATGATAAAATTAAAATCAGCCCGTGGCCCATAATTCAAATCTCCTTTATTTGATCTATATTAGCAAACAGGATGTTGCAAAACCATTTTTTGTTTGCATTTCAAAATGGAAAAAACAGAAAACAAACCATTTTTCAATATTTTGTTATTTTTCATAACTGAATATCAACTGAACGAATGATACATGGATTATATGGTTTATCTTATTTTGAAAAGCCAACCAGATGTTTATTGTAGTTTCAGTGCTCGATTTACGGTCCTGCTTGATCTGCTCTGTGCGAGTTGATGCCTTTTTGCTTCTGTATCTGATCCAGAGAAGTCCGGAGCTGAAGTGCAACCAGTGTGAGTTAACACATTCAACATGCTAAAGACGCTAGCTTTGTATGTCATGTTTCTACTGCCTGTTGTCTTGGATCATCACTGTTTGAAATTTGAACAGGGGGGGTTGTGATGGTGGTGTAAACGTACGTTAGCACTCAGGTTGTCCGTTGGTTTGGCTGTTGCATTCTGTTTTTCAAGGGGGATGGAAAATGTTTTCATGGCGATGTACAGTGACTGCTGTACCATGCACATTTTGTGCAGTTTCAACACGTCATTCCTCATCTTTGCATGAAGCTACGACACACACAGATTCAGTACGGCTAACTCCGTCTGAGAATATGATTTCATTTGATATCTGTCATGAAGCGTTCTTAGAAACTGTAGAAAATAGACCACGCCACAGTCTTTGAAAAGAATACAATACAGTCGTCAGCTGTTTAGCTTTCACGGCATAAATCCACTGGTCTTTGTCTTTTTCATTGTGCCTGTGCAGCTAGATTTCCTCAAGGGCCTCTGTGATGTCTGCTTTGACACATACTCTACCTTTGAAGTTGGGTCTGATGCGGGCATCGTATCCCGACGTTTTCCCCATGAGCTTGTCCAGGAAGTCAGAAGGCGACAGCTGTGGTCCTGCCCTGCTGGGGGGCTTTATCTCCTCCTTACAGGAGCTCAGTCTGATATTACCCAGAGAGAGAGAGAGAGAAAGGAGGGGAGAGAGAGAGAGAACAAACACAAAGGGGAAGAAAAAAAAAGGAGAAGGTTTGGGAAAACAGCAGAGGAGGAGTGTTTATGTATGAGATGTAGCAGAGGTGCTGGTGCGAGAGAAATAATGAGAATCCAACAGAATAAGAAGCCAACAGCTATCACCAAGTCAGTCATCAGCAAAAAATCCCCAGCGGTGGATGGGGAAATGAGGGTGAAAAACGATGCAACAGCATGCCTCAGCTGGCAACTAAAAGCTTATCCATTCCCCATCATGTCTCTGAGACTTATTGTGCTTGTTAGGCCATAACTACACAGAAGCAAAGCAGATGCTGAGGTAAACTTGTCCCTCTCCTGTGCTTCCCACCGGCCGTGGCTTAGCGGGGGTAAAGCTTGACAGATTGATGGCTCAATTGTAATGCTGCGAATGCCACACCAGGGAGAGGAAGGAGTTGATACAAGCTCCGGTGAGGCTCAGACAGCCACTGACAGGAATAACCAACAGGACGGAGAGAAAGAGAGAGAGAGAGGGAAATATGAGAAAGCAAGAACACCACGCTCGAAGCTAGAAAACCCCGGCTCGTAACAGATCAGGTTTCTCCCCAACCCCTGCTGCAGCACAGCTGATTACACCCCATGCTTTTGATACAATTGTTAACAGTTCATGATCTGTCATGATCTGAAACTCTGCGGTACAGATGGTGGGTTCAAACCCCTCTGAGGCACAGCTTTGCTTGATGCGCTGTGTTCTCGAGAGTGTGTAGCCAGTCGCTGAGCCACCAATCTTACGGCTTCTCGGCTGTATTTAGAGTTGAATAAAGTGCACCGTCAGGGGCTGCAGGATCCAGGAGTTTGTGGAGGGTATTTTGGGAACCTGAAGAGTAAAGCTGAGCTGATCCTGAGAGAGATTTGATTGTTATGAAGTTGGAACTGTAGCTTCAGTGATTGATCCTCTTTGCTACTTCATTGTGCAATAAGTGTATGGCTGGAATATAACCATTAAAAAGCGCAAGTGCAGGTTAGTTTAGTCAATTATTTATTTAGCACATCTTAAAAAAAAATTATAATAATGGAGCAAAGATGGAGTGAAGCTCCAAGAGCTTGTACAGAAGCTCCACCCCTTTTAATAATTACATAAAATCTAAATTTTTATGGCTAACAAATAAATAAACTTTGATGAATTTTGTACCTCGACTCCTTATTCGTCAATGTTGGATGTGAAAAAAAAGAAGAAAAAAAAGTACAGATTATAAATCAATGAATGGTTGACAATGTAAACAAAATTCAAAGCTCATTATAAATGGAAATGTAGCCGATGAATTCCTGTCTTTGGTTATTTCTTGTATATTTCACTACAAAATCCCTCTTTTCATTAATTCATGTTTTCAGTTCTTTTATTTTGAAATTGTGTTCAACTCTGACCCCTGATGTCACTCCTGCAGAATTCGCGCTACCCTCCTCAGTCTCCAAGTTTGCGCTGAGGAGAGGTAAGACCATACAGATGCACTCAGTCATTAAAACATGAAAAAGATACATTAAAGATGTCGATGTTGATTTAATATATATTGCAAAGTTTTGAAGGAATTTTTGTCGATTGGTTAAAGGCATATTTTGTGTGATCACAGGTTTTTGTTGTTGTTTACAATTGCAAAACCGTCAGGTTAATTCTTTTGTTTTACGCTAACAACCACATGGTTAGCTTATCCGTCCCTCTTTCTTTTAAAGGTGTTTGTGGGCCAGATGTGCTGTTGTGTTATTAAAGAGTGAAAGAGAAGAGATGGACTTTAAAGATGGCGGTAGACTATTCCAGAGCATAGGGCCACTGTAAGACATGTTAAATTGATTTTTTTAGATGCAGGGAAAACTAGTCAATCACAAACTGGTCACCTAAAGTGCACAAGTGATACCATAGGATATTATATAATGTTGTATTTTAAGCAACATCTCATGATTCGCTTTATTTGCAGAGTTACTCATAACAGCCCTCGTTGGCATTAAGAGTTTGCTCTCTGACACTCCTACATTTTGAGTGTCCTTGCTCACTTTACTTTGTCAATATTTCCAAGTCTTTATACCGAAACCGGCAAATGTTCCCAAATGTTCTGCATTGACAGCCTCTGCCCTTCAGTGTCTGGATTGAATGAATTCAGCAGAGTGTACAAATCGATAAATAAATAACAAAATGTTGCGTTTGCCGTGTTTGTGCTGTAAGACAATCCATAAAATGCAAAAAGCTTCCAAAAGTAAGCAACTCTGATTTACACCCCGCAAAGCTGGAGGTTGAGCCAAGGACACCTGATTTCTCGGCTGGCCACTCAAACGAATGTGAAAATAAATGATTTTAAACAAACTAACACACATCAATTGAATACACTACAAAGACACAATATTTACGGTTCAAACTGATAAAATCTATTAGGGTTTTTTTTTGTAAATACTCACTCCTTTTGAATTTGATTCCTGCAACACGTTCCTAAAAAGCTGGGATAGGCTCATGTTTCCCACTGTGGTCCATCACCTTTCCTTTTAACAACACTCAATAAGCGTTTGTGAACTGAGGACACTAATTGTTGAAGCTTTGGAGGTGGAATTCTTTACCATTCTTGATTGATGTTAAACTTAAGTTCATCAACAGTCCGGGGTCTCCGTTGTCATAATGCACCATACATTTTCAATAGGAGATGGGTCTGGACTGCAGGCAGGCCAGTCTACTATAACAACAACCACCTGCAAATTTTATTTTTATTTTTTTCCCTTCATAAATAATTACCAGGAGTAATGAGTGTTACATTTAACAGATTGTGAAAAAGCAGGAGATTTCAAGATAAGATTTTTTGAGTCAGGAAATATCACTTAAAGCCTCCACAGGGCTGGCCAATCAGAGGGAAGGGTTTTTTTGGGGAGCCTTAAAGAGGCAGCAGCAGCTGAAATGAAACATTTCAGACAGATTCTGAAATGAAGGTTTTGTAAACCACCAATGTGAGAAAAATATCTTAAAGCTTTAAATCATGTGAAGCTACTACAAGGATACCAGAGGGACAGAATAAGATTTAAAAAAAGCACAATACCCCCTCTTTAAGATATAAGAGGTATCACTTTGTCCACAAGAGGCTTCAAAACCAACACAAGGAAAATGAAACCAGGGACTTGTTTTCTTTCTGAAGCAATTTGAAAGGCTCTTTTTTCTACAATGTTCCAGTTTTTTTTCTTCCTGTAGTAATTAATTCCCACATGGATTAATCTTTAGTGTGTCTCAGCTTTTACTCACCTGCTCTTTACATTCTGTGTTGTATTCTGTTTTCCCTTTGCAGTTTTAACTTCCTGTCTGAAGCACTTTGACAACATCTACCATACAGGCACGTTGGATTAGCATTCTAACGCACAGACTCTACATCTTGCATCTGTAGCTATCTTGTTGTTTTAACAATTGAAGCATCACCAGTTTTAATTTGCAGCTAAAAAATAAATGAATAAAATCAAAGTACTAAGAAATTGTTGGGGTTTTTTTGGTTCCCAGTGGCCCTGTGTAAATATCCCACTCTTTCTTACATTGTAAAGCTCACAGCTCACAGCTCCCATGACTCCTCTGGCTCCAGCCAGCTCTGTAGTGTTGAGTGCTGATCTTACAGTATGTTGTTACTGCTTTCATCCGTTGCTCTCTCTTATACACACTTACACAGGTACACAGGAAGACGGATTTTCAGCCTCCTGCGCTAAGCCGATGATAACAAACCGTCTGTCTCGGGTTGTGCTTGTTTTGCAGATCTACATGGAGGAATAAAACATCCCGTTTGGTCTCCAGAGCGATTTTTCTCTGACAGTTGGTCTCAGGCTTTCACAGACATAATTTGGATGATAAACTTTGTAGTTTTCAGGAAGCACTAATGAATGTCTAACAGCACAGCGGTATATTCAAGCAGAGATCTGAGGGTACGTTCTGTCACAGCTGGCTGAAGACTAATGATAGAGGTCTGTTATTTCACATTTCTGGAGAGGAAGCCACAAAGTTTATTTTTTTACTGAAGAACTCTGACAGAAGATATGATTAATAGCTGTGAGAGAGTCATTTCTGCTCGTTGATGGTAGTTCATGATGATGAAACACTGACAGTTATCAGCATATATTTCTTTATCAGCGTTGGTCAGCAGCGATGCAATGTTGGGAAAAAGTGCAAAAATGCCTCAATAAAATCAACACAACTTTATTTATAAAGCACTTTTAGATTTAGATCGAAAAACACACAATTTTCTTTTATAAAGGAATCTAAAGTGTGAAAACTGACTCACTCCAAAATAAAATGCATTACAATAATCCATCCTAGATGTGACAACGGCATGGATTACCAATTAAAAGTGCTGTTGTGTAAGGAAAGGCTTCACCTTTGCCAGCTGCCTAATCCGAAAAAAAAATGGACTTAACTACAGAACTAATTTGGCAATCCAATTCAAAATCACCGTCCATCTTAAAGTCCCTGTGAGGACTTTCTAAGTGATCTAGAAAAAGTCTCACTTCTAGATGTCTGCCTGAACATAGTAGAAGTTTAGTAGTGAGAAGAGAGATCTGTGTTTTTCTCTGCTGATCAGAGCAGGCGAAAGCTAAATGGGAGAGTGATAGAGCACAAGCTAAAGGCTAACACAAAAGCTTAAGAAAGCTAAAGGCTAAACCACATGCTAATGGCTAAAACACAAGCTAAAGGCTGAAATGTGAACTAAAAGTTAAAATACAGAGGCTAAAATGAAGAGTGAGGTTAGGTTAGCTCTGATTGGTAGATGAGAAGGACATAAGGATTCGCTAGTGTTACACGTTAGCCTACGGATACGTCTCACAGCACCGGCTACTAAACTACAGTACAAACTGGCAAAGTTTACTCGTTGACATGTTTCAAACAACAGCGCTGCATAACTGTTGATAAATACCTTACCTCGTCACGTATCTGGTAAAAAAAAGTCTTGAACAAAGAAAAGTAGTGTTAAAAAGAAGATCTGATCTCCATTCATTTCCATTCATCATTCAAGCTAAAAGGGGTCCACTTCAAACAGATAGTCCTCACAGACCCTTTAAAACACAAGTTTGAAACTGTTGGCTTTGAGAACTCGGCTAAAGGTAAACTTGTAGACCAGTGATGAGAATATAAAGAAATCATGATATTATATTTCTTCTTGTTTAAGAGTTTTCAGACAGAAATGAAAATCCAAGCAAACTCTTTGTGGCGAGTTTTGCAGCTGAACCTTCCCTCCTGAGCTGTCCATCTCTGTCCTCCCTCAGGGCTTCCATCACCTCTTGAAAAGCCTTCATGCATTTCTAATTGGACTCATGTGCATTGTGTCACCACTGCTTTAATATTCTCTGTATTAAAGAGAGGGTAAAGGAGGAAACAGCCTCAGTCTGTTAAGAGGACATCAAATGATCGGCTCAGTCGGGTTTTTGGCTCAAATTCATCCAAAATCTCAACAGAGATTTTAAAGGCAGTGAGGAAAAGAATAAACAAAATATGGACGGCAACCAAAAGTAAATGTCTCCACTGGTGAGCGGTGTACTGTGAATACGAAAATCCTTCGAGGTAAAGAGAAATCAAATCTGGATATACTAGATGACAAGTTCCTCGTGACTATAAAACCACTTGTGTAGCTTTGAGAGGCTCGACAGTTAAATTCTCTGCTTCTTTTGTCTGAGTGATTCAATTATTAAGACGGTCTTTGCTGACATTTAATGAGCCTGACCTTTTGCCTCCCTTTCATTTCAGCATCCACGCCAGACCGCTGTCAAGAATACGCAGCAGCTCTTTATCCTCCCATTACACAGCCAGTTTCCGCTGTCACTGTCTTGTTAGCGAGTGACTTTATTTGGACGTCGAAAACAGAACTGAATCAAAGCTGTGTACAAACACTTTTAAGCCCTGGAAACATGAAGATGCTCGTACAAATGAAGAATTCCAGCAGCTGCTTAGAAATGATTCAGAGGATGTCTTTGAAACACCCATCTGTAAGACAGCTCTTCTGTGGTAGTGTGTGTTTATGTCACCTCTCTCAGGGGGTGGATGAATAGACGTGGATACAAAACATTGCTTTCAATCTTTCCCGAAATAGACTTGGATGACTAATCACACAGACTACAGATTTAAACTGCTGCACTTTTCAACTTTGAGTGGGAAACACTGTTTTGACAAACCTGTCAGAAGTGTGCTGTCGGCAGATTAAACACGGGGAGCGTGTGCAACTCATCTGAGGAGCTACCCCGGGTTTGATTATTGTTCCACTTCACCTGTTTTTAAACAAAACTTTCATTCAGCCATTCATTTTAATCAGCACATGTGAACACATGACCGATGGTTAAGAAAACAACATGTATTTACTCTCTGTAAACATGGATGCATGAACCATGGTGGCCACGGTTGACTTGTTTTCCAATTTTGAGAAAAATGCTCCTCCAGCATTAATCAGCCCTCCATCACAATGGAAACACACAATTTGAATACATATTGGTATCTCTAGTCAAAACTAACTGTTTTCATTCACCTTGTGTTTTTTTTAGGGCCAATACCGATTATTAATAGTTATTGTAGACATATTCATTTGCAGAAAAAGTGAAAACATTGGTGTCAAAATTTGAAATAACACAAACTAAAACACGTAACTTTGTTTAAATGCCTTTAAGCATGTTTATTAAACAGCTCCCAGGCTTAGCAGCACGTATCACGAAGTTAAATGAAAAAACTTAAACAAATAAATAGCTCCCTGAAGTTTTCCAAAATATAAATTTAACTGAAATGTTATCTTATCTTTCACTTCTCTTCGTTTTAAGTTTGAACAAAAACAGAGAGTTCTCGGTGTCAGCAGCGTCTCTTATAAAGTTATATGAGAATTTAAACTTGAAAATTTAAAAAAAAAAAAAAAAAAAAAAAAAGTCTAAAAAAAAAAAAAAAAATTTTTTTAAAAACCATCTTGCAGTGGTTGGGCAAAATTCTGAGGCTGCCCAGAATTCACAGGGATTGATAGAATGTGTATTAAGAATTAGTGGTGCAACGGATCATCATTGATCCGTGATCCGTTCGGATCTATGTCTTCGGTTCGGCACACATATGATCCGCGGATTGATTTATGAATGGGGAAAAAAGTTGTGCGCATGCGCATGTTTAGTCCACACACAGCGTGGTCATGGCGAGCGGAGGAACGGAGGAGCTTGAACGACCCGCGTCATTTAAATCGCCTGTATGGGAGCATTTGGCTTCCCTGTCAGACATGATGATAAACGCAAGAGGTTGGTTGATTAAACCGTGACAGTATGTAGGCACTGTGGCACAAGAAAGCCATATGAGAGTGGAAACACATCAAGCATGGCCACACATCTGAAGCGACATCACCCTGGTGTTTCACTGACAGGAGTGAAAACGAAGGCTGCTCAACAACCGTTAATCACCGCGGCATTTAAGCAGCCCCTTGCTGCACAATCCGACCGGGCTAAAGCCATCACGAATGCTATCGGTGTGTTTACAGGTGCAGACATGAGGCCATATTCGGTTGTGCAAAATGAGGGCTTTAAACCAGTGGCGATTGCTCTAAGACTGCAAGGGAAGCTCAGCTTCCCCTAAAATGTCCCCAAAAAAAGTGTTGATATGTCCTGCTGTGTGTACATTTCATTGCCTAAATATGCGCTAGAATACCTTCATCTTTTGTTCTGAATCAGCTACTTATCACAGGTAACTGGTGCCACTTCCTTCTCATTCATCCCCGCAGCGTCTGAGCGCTTTAACACAGTCGGACGCTGAGCGTCTTCAGACTTCAACTGTGTAGGGTAGAGTGGGTTGTTCCACTGTGGAAACTGGACGGTCATTGGATAAACGCTGGGCTTTGTCCCGCCCATCGGACGCTCAGCGTCTCTGGGGGTCTATGAGGCAGTGGGCTGGCCTGGACGCTCAGCTTCTGCATGATGATTGGATGATCTTTCTGAGGCTGAATCCCTTTTTGATTGACAGTCAAATGAGCCAATCAGCGATCTTGAAGTAAAACTCTTCTTTCTAACTTCTACATTCAGTTGTTCTGGACTGATCCGGAGGCTTTATCGATCCCCAGCGAGTTTACCTTTCTTAAAAACGACGAGCGTTGTGTATAAAATTTACGTTTAAATAAATAAACAAATTTATGATGTAGGCCAGAAAAAAAATTGAGCTTCCCCTCCTTGACTGACCAGCAGCCGCCACTGCTTTAAACACATGCTGAAAGTGCTTGAGCCACGTTTCAAGGAAGATGATGTGCCTTTTTATGTTGCACTTTAAGTTGTTTTTCATTAATTATGTTAAAAAGAAGATATTATGCCTTGTGGACTTTAATTTGGTTTTATATATTTTAATTTGATTATTTAAAAGTGTTAATAGATGAAAAGACAAAACTTGTTTATTTGTCTTGTCTTTTTTTTTTATTTTTTGCTGATCCGAAAAATGATCCGATCCGTGACTGTGATCCGAGAAACGATCCGAACCGTGAGTTTTTTGATCCGTTGCACCCCTATTAAGAATGTGTATTAATTGTTGCGATAGCAACATCGCAACTTCCTGGAGGGACTGACAAAACACTGTAGGATGAAAGATGAGGGCCATATGAAAAATGACCTTGAGACCGACTTTGGACATGCATTACATAAATGACTCAGGGAGGATGTTCAAATATGCAAATCTATTGAATGAAAATCCCGAAAATCAGACAAAATCTACATGACGGAAATGGACAGAGAAGGGGAGCGGAAGAGGATTTAGTTTAAAATCTAAATTAAAGAAATTAAGTATTTCAATTTCATACAACATAGGATAAGGAGCATGTTTAAAAAAAAAAAAGAAAATATACAAGAATAAAATATTAGATTTCAAGAATAAAGTCTTTTTTTCCTCATAAATTTATGACTTCATTTTTTTAAATTTATGACTTTATGCCTGTAAATTTAACTTTATTCTCTTTAATTTTTGACTTTATCCTCATAAATTTGTCTTTATTCTTGTAAATGTTTGACTTTAGTCTCGTAATTTTGTCTATATTCTCACACATTTATGACTTTAATCCTGTAAAATTACTTTTTTATTGACTTGCTTCTGACTGACAGTCAGTGTTGTCTGGTCTTAAGCTTCTGTGAAGATTTTTTTTTATTAGTTATGAAAGAGACTGTTATTTATTCCGATGCCTCTTTATGATATTCAAAAGCAAATAAGACCATCAGTGGCAGGGTTGACAGTGTCTGTATTGTGCTCTTTATTGCCTGGAACCAAAGCTTGGGGTTGGGAAGCCAGCTGTATTTTTTTTCAGCTGCTTTACTGACTATCAATTTATTTTCATTTCTCACATAAAAAATTATGATGACAGATATATCTGACCATCAAAGGTCAGCAGGGGAGATTTTTCTTTTGTTACTTGTAGAGGAAAACAGTAACTAGTCATGCTTTTGTTGCAGAATCAGTCTGAAAAACACATTTCCTGCTTTCAATTGAACATGTTAACCACTTAATATTAAAAAAGACCCAACGACTTAAAGCAACTGTTGCCAGATACTGATGTAAACGTTGCCGTTTTCCAGTGTACTGCATCATTTAGTTCCAGAGGAGACGTATCCCTGCGTGGTAAAAGCAAAGAAACTGGAGCTGTCATTCTGTATAGAGTACATAAAGCTCAAATGTATGAGGACATAAATGGACTGAGAAGCAGAGCGCAGGGAGGCAAGGTCAGCAAGAGACCAGTGTCTCCTTATAGCTGCAAAATTCCCTGCTTCCTCTTTTTTTCCCTCTTTTAACACAAAGTCTCTGCAGATGAAACACAAACGCTGAATATCCTGAATTTCCTAGAAATTAAACACATTCTTACACACAGAAATTCTTCTCATTTCTGAGTAAAAATGGACCAAACAAACTAGAGATAGAAAACATAAACCAAAAGTCTTATCTCTGAGCCTTGGCTTTGGAAGTGACCAATATAAAGTAGATACTACGCCCCTTTTTTGTCTTCTTGACCTGTGTAGCTCCTGTCTTCATACTGTATGTGATAGCCCATGGCTCCATCTGTCTACCTTTTGATCAATACGCTCAATGGGGAATGGGTTTGGGAGCACACTGCAATTTACCCTGAGACATCTATCATCAGTGACGTGATGCTGCTGCCACTCCTGCACGGTAACATCTGTCTGTGTAGAAACAAAGATGGAAGCAAAGTGATTTTTTTTTTTTTTCACTGAGTATAGATAAGGTTACAGAATTAAATGAGCGTAAAGCTTGGTGACCACAAAAGCAGATCACTCATAGAAGAATTCAAGCGCAGAGGTCAGGGTGGGGTGCTTGAAAACTGTTGCACAGGTTTTATGATGCCATCAGAGAAACCTGCGGGGCATGCATGCAGTCTACAAATTTATGACAGAGAGGTTTTTAAATTAGAAATGAATTTTTCAAACAGGTCATTGTTGCATATGACCTCCATGTGTAAATATCCGACATCCTGCAGGAGGAGACTGACGAACCAAAGACTGTTACACTGTTAGTGTTGTTATGCTCTGCTTTTGATGAAGTGAAAAAATTGAAAATTTTTGTTTTCATCAGTTAATGAAACAAAAAGCCTCAATGCAAAATGCAAAGACCTTGCTTCACTTTTTTTTTTTTTTTTTTTTTTTACATATATATGACATTCAAGAGAAGTCTTGCTTGATGGCTCTGTAGCATTAATTAGCTACCGCTGTGTTATCCCTGAGCTAAATCCTGCACAGTTCTCAACACATGCTGCAGTAAACACATCATTAAGGGCTCGCTCTCATCTCCTGCTGCAACAAACAACTCCAGTAGCAATGTTGACCTGGTCTGCTCAGAGCTAAAACTCTATCATCTCACCATTTTTTTTTATTTAGAATTGATTTATGCATAGCTCACTAGAATAAAATGCAGAAGATGCACATGATTGAACTTTTTTTTAATCCTTATGGTAACATAAACTTTAAATTTCATTTCCCAAGTGAAGCCTGAGAGTTTCCCCATCTGAAACAAAAATATAACTGAAAACATCTTTTTTTTTGTCAGCTCTGCTCCAGTGTAATTTAAGAGTGAGACACATCAAGTGAAAAGGAAATAAGGTAGATCTTACTCAGCACTTGTTGCTTTTAGTGTGCCTGGACTGATATCATTTGCTGCAAATTTAACTAAAACACCGGCATTAAAATTAAGTAGTAAGAAATAACTAATGAGATAAAAAGTTTTACCAGTGCTTTAAAATTAAACAATAAAAATCTCTACAAAACCATCTTCTATTTCTTAGATATAAAGTCATTTTAAGTACTGTAACCTATTCACCTTTTTCCTGATTACCCATAGTTCATATTGGTTGCCTGTTTTGCTCTTTCATGCATCCCTTTAAATCAGACACTTTGCTAATCTAAATATACTTTGAATGATCTGTTACACTTCATATCTGTTAACACACTTGCAGTACTTGTTTGGATATATCTGTTCAATGTGCAATACCTGTTTGTACAACATCTGTTTAAAGTGCAATATTTGTTAAACATAAGTCACTCAGTGCAATATCCGTTTATTACTGTTCATTAAGTACACATTTAACATAGATTACAAGTGCAATTCCTGTTTAACACTGTTCTTGCCTTACCCATAATGTAAATAGTTTCTTCTTTCTATCTTGCTTATCTTGTTTAAGTACTCATTACTTATTCCTGGTACTTACCTATTATGTAATTAGTTTTTTTTATTTTATTTTATCCTTACTTTATTGTATTGCTTATCTTATTGTTTATCTTATCACTTATCTATTATCCTACTCCTTCTTACTTCTATCCGCTGTACTATGTAATGAGCAACAGTAAAACCAAATTTCCCCCTGGGATTAAAGTATTTCTGTTTCTGATTCTGATTTACCATTTTGTTTACGTCGCCATGGAGACCACAAAGCGGATACTGTTAGCCTAGCTGTCATACTCACTTTAATAACCGGCTTTTAAAAGCAAGAAAGCGAGAAAATGAACAAAATTCAGAGGTGGAGTCATAGTGTGGCTGTTATAAAAAAAAGTTTACACTCAACCCTGTCTAGCATTAATGATTCCATATGAGTTGCTTTGAGCTAGCTTGTCGGAAGTCAATAACCAACACCCAGGTGGAAAGCAGACTCAGTTTGCTTGAAATCATCTAAAGAACTGGACTGATTATGTCTGTGAAATCAAATTTAATCCCAGCACCCATTTCCTTCATAGTGAAGACTCATGTCTGAGCAGTGCGACACTGTGGCTCCTGCTTGTTTTAAAAAAGTACTTCAGCAGCAGAAAACATCCATGAAGGTCTATAAGAGTAAAAGCAATGGGTATAATCGTATCAGTGATGATTTTGGTCATTTTACCGGCTCTTTAAAAAAAAAAAAGGAGAAATGCAAAACCTCACAAGACTTATCTTTAAAGCAACTCTGCTGTAGATAAAGCAAATTCATACACGTGCATCGAGCAGGCTCAGCCCTGTTATCTTTATACACCTTGATGTAAAGAGAGGAGCTGAAAGGACAGACAGAGAGCAGATGATGCATATATTAAAATGTGGCAGGGGACTCACTCCCTTCAGATATCTCAGTGTTTACAGGGCTTTCTTTCAACTCTTTACTATCTTTGAACCATTTCTATTCTCAGTGTTTCATCTTTGATCCTTTGTTTTTGTTGTGAAGCAAAAATAGCTTCGCCATGAGATAATTCCGCCTGTAGTTTCTGCTTCTCGATCTGCCTCAATGCCAACACCAGGCTTTAACGATCCAGATTAATTTATGCTAACTAAGAGTAAACCCCGGCATTGGCTCGTAGAGTCTAATTTGTAATGCGATCTTTAATCTTGTGGGAGTGAAGCTTGACAGTCTCTGGAGTTATGTTTCCAGGCTTCTTCCATGGTAATGACAAAGCCACAATGAGCTTCAGCTTGATGACAGATTTGTGTTCTTGAAGTCCCATTTCTACCACGCTGAACCCAACCAGCACCCCAGGCTTTCCACACTCAGCCTCAACTAATCTTCAACACTTTAATATATTCCAGTCTGGAGATTCAACCTTGCTCTTTCAGAGAAATATACAGTCATATCCTCCTCTTTGAGATTTATCTCTTGTATCTGCTGAGGATCTGAAGACTCTATGAAGAAAACAGTCTGACGCGCTTTCCGACTCCTAATTGCGGCACCGGCTGTCAAAGTGTCACGACAGAATGAACTGTTCAGCCTACACATATTATCTCGCAGATGTTTTTGTTTTTTCCTGCTCATCTCAGAAAATATCGCTTCATGTAAAACATAGGAAAGCGAGACAGCTTCACATTTTAACGAGGGCTGCACCTTACCAAAGTTTTTTTTTTTTCTTGTAAACTTGAAGTTGTTTGTCAAAGTGAACAGTGGAGTAGATGGTTGGCAATGTTAAAATACTTTTCTAAATTTACATTTTTGGTGAAACCCAAATAAAAGATTTAAATCTGATGCTATTAGTACAGTGGCCTTGAGAGCTCACAGCAGAAAACACATTGTGACGGTGTCACCTCATTAAAATGAGATGCAAAATAAGGTAAATAAAAAGGTGCACAAGAACAAATGTGGGCACACAATGTGGTTCCCTATGTTACGGATGTATATGGGTGCAGTAAAGAAAAAAACATTGGGATAAATGAGAACCAAAGTTTATATAAGGCAGGATGTGGCGATGGTGTAGACTATCGTATTGTTATAAAGTAAAAGTAATGAAAAAACACTAACAAAAGAAGATTCGCAGTGGTTTTCGAGTGAGACGGCCGCCTTCTACCCGTCGCTGGACGCGTGGATGAGGACAAAGAAGCCATGTTCCCAATTCACAATGTTCAAATGAACCAAAAACACTTACTTTTATCTCATTTTCCAACACCACTGAGGGAAGAGAACCTTAATAGGACTGTGACTCAACAAGCCTGTCTGGAAATGTGCATCACTTCTAAGTGTCCTCTGGAAACACTTCCATTGTGTAGTGGTCTTTGCTGTGTTGTCAAATTGATGAAGATATTTTCCGAAATGGTAAATGGACCAATACTTATATAGCGCTTTTCTAGTCTTACTGACCACTCAAAGCGCTTTTCTGATGGCAGGCTGATACTAATGCAGAAGTCATACATACAATACATCCACACCAACAGTACAACCAGTGGGAGCAACTGGGGTTCAGTGTTTTCAGCATGTGACTGCAGGAGCTAAAATCAAACCCACGACCTTCTGATTGTCGGGCGACAACTCTACCACTGATCCACAGCCTGCCTCTGTTCCTAATTAGCTTGAGTTTTGTCTTTTTGCATGTGTTTTCTTAAGCTGCAGTGCTGGACAAGCTGCTTTCTATCACCACAAAAAAACATGACAAAACAGCCTTTTAGCCACCTGCTAAAAAAAGAAGGTAGCATAACTGTAGATGTGTAAAGGGGTGGAAAAAAACACAACATTTAGCTCAACTGTCAAACTTTTCATGAAACAATAAGTAAAGTAAGCCATTAGACATGTAAGATTGGTGAAATCTCAACCAGTAAACTATTGGCAGCAAATGGTTTTACGCTTGGTTTGCTAACCATGCGCTTGCTTTAAAGAGGAGCCACTAAGATGAGGTCTTATTGTCCCTTGGTTTAATGTGCACATCTGTTGTGCTTAACATGGTACATGGTTGAATATATATTCCTGGCTGAAATCTGGAGTCAGATCATTGAGTCATTTCTGACATTTGATTTAATGAGGACTAAACTACAGATGACCCCTATCCAGATGACCATTAGCATCCCCACAAAGAAAAATATCGTATCAATCTGCCTCAAGTGCTGAGTATTAAACGCCTGTCAGCTCTCCCGGGAGCTAAATCAAATAAACACAAGATTTCCAGCAGTGGCAGTTTAAATGGCAATCTCTGTGATAAACCTGCGGAACTGACCTTTACCCTTGAGGGAGATGAATCAATCATAGAGCTTTCTCAGTCCGACCCATCCTCCATATGTCTCTCCAAGCCTTTTGTATTCCAGCCGTCTTCTAAGATCTGATATCAGCTCAGATTGCCTCCTGTCAGTCACTGAGAAACAGAGCTGCTCTGGTTTCTGAGAGAGAAAAAGAACTGTACTGACTGCTGGAGATTTACTTTCATGTGTCTGCTCAGGGGCTTCTAGAGGAACTGAAGCTTTATCCTCGTACAGTAAACAGCTCCACAGAGCCTTCGGGTTGGTTTGTTTTCTCATATTCACAGGCAACGTAAGAGGTTCTATAACTTTCTACCTCATTCTTTTCAATAAAATACATGAAGCATTGTTACATATGAACCAGTATACACTACTTTTGGGTGGTTTATCATGCAGATATCCAGCAGATAAGGATAGCAAACATCACATGGGAAAAAGTGGCTCTGTGTTCTATTCCTGGGCCTGTCCAGTTATCAAACAAACGGGACCATCAGAGCGCGCTCACACTGGCCATACAAATTATGATTGCCCCCCCACAGCGCCGTTCCCCTGCTGATCAGTACGGCCCGTGGCCACACTACTCGAACTTGAACCGGACTTTAGGCACACACGTGGCCCACCTACAAGCGTGGTCTCATCAGAGTCAGCAGAGTGAGATACAGAGAACCGGATTACAACTTCAGTGACTTTTTGTCTCATGTTAAGTCGTTTTGGTCCGTCACAGCCCACTAACACCCCCGATGAAATGACGTTCAAAATAATTGTTGAGAGGGGCGGTCACAGTGATGAAGTCCGCATGAAGTGTACCGCCCTGAAGCAAACCTCTCTGAAGTATGACAAAGAGGAGAAGTGAAACATGCCTGAGCACAGGTATATCACCACTATCTAAACATCACCACAGCATTCAGATGAGAAAAACATTTCCAAGAGGTATATTCATTTTTTTAAAGTTTGAACACAACCCATCTGGAATGAATAGAGAGGCAGAGTTTTTGACCTATACTGCAGCCAGCCACCAGGGGGAGCCGTTTTTGTGGCGACCTCACATCAAGCTAAGCACATTGATGTCTGTCTATTTATTTATTTATTTATATTTATTTATTTATTTGCCGTCTGTTGGTGCTACTTGCTGTTTGGATACTGCTGGACAAGAACAAAGGTACAATTTCAAATGAAACGGATTAGTTTTTTCTCCAGCATAAATTATTTTATCAAGATTTAAGACAGAATTGGCTGCAGAGCTGATGTTAGCTCCAGTGTAACTTTTCTTTGAAATATGTACCCTCATCTGTAAGGTAAGATCATCTTGGTGACAGGAGGATAGTTGGCTCTCATCCTCTACACGTCTTGGAATCGGGCTAACAGGGTGATTAGAGAACTAAGATCTCATTTCCTGATGCCACCACACTGGAATGGTAATTGCATGACACAGTGAAGCACTACGGTATGTGTGCATGTGCAGTAAATCTTTAATGAGATTCTCACAGGCTTTGTGTGTTTCCACATGTTGGACTCCACACCATCCTGCTTCATTTTTAAATGCCATGGGGAAATCGCCCCAGCTGGTTCCTTACAGAGCTCGACAACAGTCTGTGTACAGTGAACATGTAATTAGACACCGTACTCTGGTTGAGTGTGATGATTAATGTCCTCTGTTTGCAGCATGCACTCATAAAAATATGGATAGAGATGTCAGCTCCCATCACTCATGGAGTTAACCACTCCTTGATGGCACGCGGTTTTACGGCGTCTGCAGGTCTTCCTAAATATCATTATCAATTTCCCTCCAATTTGCTTTAAGCATCTCATGCGTTTTTTTTCCTTCTATTCTTTGCTCCTCATACGGTCTGACCTTTCTTTGTCTTCTTCTTCCGCCTGGTTGTTAAAGACTAAAGGTTGCTTCTTCTTGAGGAAGCAGGCCGTGGTGCTAAGCTCATTTTGCCCTTCAGGGCTACAGCATCATATCAGTCAGTGCATTTAAAAAAAAAGGAGACCCAGGAAAGCCAAAGGCCAACAGTGAGTCAGCGTGCCCTCGGTCCCAGTTATGGTCCACCTGTGCTTCAAACTAAAGAATAACACGCTACCAGGGTTCTGCTGTCAGCCTTTACAACGTGGTGAACCTTCAGCCCGGGAGAAGAAAAGCAGACAGCCATACATAAAATATTTTCCACAAAAACCCACACACAAGAAAAAAAAAAGCTACTGAACTCTGCATGACCCACAGTTTTGCCAGGATGCTGAAGACAAAAGGAAGTCGGAAGCATAGCCTCTGGTCTGCTGCTGGATGCAGGAAACAGCTTCATGACAAAAGGCACCATGAAGCTGGGTTTGAAGAATTTTCAGGATCACTTCAAAACAGGAGGGAACCTTGCAAAGCCTTGTGAAATGCTTGTTTTAACTCTTTGATGAGAATTTCACCAGCACTGATGAGGGATGTTACTGGAAGTTTTCAAAACAAATGTGAAGATGACAGAAAAATACTTGACAAGAAGCATTTACAAAGCCAGATTTTGGTTTCATTCCATCTCAGCCCACACTGGGTTTGGAAACTATCCCATCACAGAAAGATGAAGTAATTAATGGCAGCTCTGACAGGATGAAAACCATCAGCCAAATCTTTAAACAGACTCACACGATGACGGTGTAAATATTTCCCAGTGTCTTACACACGTTGCTGAAGGCTGGAACATGCATCTTTAAGAAGAGGGCATTTGAGCTGGGCTGAAGTCCAGAGGGATATGTCTAAAGGCTCAGTGTGACAAACATTTTTGTTATCCACGGGGAAACGGATTCTTAAAAAGAGAGAGTTTCTCACAATATTGGATTGTAGTGGTGAAAAAAAATGAGTCATCAGAAAATGTGGAGGGTTCTGAAAAGACAGAGACCAAAAAGATGCTGACGGAGGAAATCAGAGATAAGAGGAGCCTAATCCTCAGATGTTAAAATCCCTGTTGGGGCGAGTCCATACGCTTCAAGATGTTAAAATTTAGTTTTAGTCAAATAGCAAATGAGAAAACCACATTATTCATGATATAGCTGTTTAAGATTCATGAATGATCTATCAACAAAGCTATTATTTATATTATACCCTGCCCTAGTAAACAGAGGTATGTTGTTGTCCTCATTAAACAGATATTTCATAGAAAAAGTAAGTCAGTACGTTAACTCTATTTGTAAAAGTCTTTTCACAGATAAGTCACAAAATGTTTTACAAAGACGAAAGGGACAGAAAAGAGATGAAACAGAGAAAAAAGAAGCATGAAAGTGCTGAGGTTAGACAAACTACAAGTTCATGTAGAAGAAAATGAGGAAAAAAAAGTCCGAATGCAGTAAAAAATCAACTGAATTAACTATTTAAAGAAAACACTAAATGATTTCTGAACAAGACATAACACTATGGTATTTATGAGTTGGATACCTTCAACTGTAGCTGCTGTGTGCACATTGTGCTAAAGTTTAACACCTGCTTGAGTTGGAGTGCTTCAGAGATATTCAGCTGTGACTCTCTTCCAAGGACAGGTGTAAATATAGACATGCTTAGAGACCGTAAGCCTTGTTTCTGCTTTCAGCTCGTTTAAATCTGGACTGAAAACCTATGACAGCTATAAAAGGAAACCATCAAAAGCCCATTTACAATGAGCTGAACTTATTTTAGTTCTTTCATATATGATTGTGTTCAACCTGTGCGTGCATTTACAGATCGTGGTAAACATGACGAGAACGCTGCTCATATACTGAAGAGGAAACGAATGTCGTGCACACAAACGCCAGGATTTGTCACTCTATATCAGGAAACAATGTGGGTGTCATGTGGGGACATTCAGACAAACACGGGGAGTCTGTTGTCAGGAACCAAATTGAGAGAAAGAACACATTCTGGTCTCTCACAGTGTCTGTTCAACATGATAAAGAGATGTGTCTGCAGCCCTGTTATGGATGATTTGGAGGCTCTGTAACGCAGGAGATAATCGTGAACAAAGTACGGCCATGCATGACTAACAGTGTGAGTCACTTGCAACAAAAACAGCCATAAAATCTTTGGATAACAAGCCAGACGGTCATGTTGTGACCGAGTGTCAGGACACATTTTACTTGACCGGGACATCCGCAACATAAACCCAATGTCGCTGTGACTCCAAAAACTGACGTCATTAAGCTTTGAATTATTAGCTGGATTACCTTGAAATGACCGCTTCAGCCTTTTAGCCAACAAAGGCTTTAAATTTAACTTTGAACTCATCACATAAATTTGCAGTTGGGTTTAGTTTCTTTCAAATCTCTTTCACTCGGTAGAAATAGGGTCCAGGAGCAGCTTGGACAGTCCTGAGTATTTTTGAGTTTTATATAAAGTCTGTTCGACACCACATCTCTAATTATGGAAATCTATGAATAACTTTCGGTGTTTTATCTTGGAAAAAAAAAAAGATGATTATAACAAAAATAACCAAATCTTAAAATTTAGAATAAGTCAGACCCAAACAATCATTCAAACTAGGCAGTAAACATATCCAAGTGGACACTTGAGGAACTGCAGGTTTTGTTTTCTTGTTTGTTTTTTTTGCACCTGCACTTTGTATTTAACACTGGACCCTACTGCTTGGTACAACATGACTCCTGTTTATATTTCTTGACTCTAGTAACAAACAAACAGCTGTATTTTTGTATCAGAAAAGACTGTCCAGAGTTGAAACATCTCAACTTTCGCATCTTAGTGAAGTTATTCCATTTTTTTAAGGGATGATGCCCTGCAACCTTAAATCTCCATGGTCTTGGCAATATCTTCCAAAGATCAACTTATTTCCCTTGGATAAAATCCAACCCAGTTCCTTTGAGGGATTATTTTGATGTGTGCAGTCCCACTCTGATATCATTAAAACCACACCTCACCAGACAAGGACAGCTAGTCATCTCACTAATGTGGGGAGAGAAGTCTGCCCGTGGTCTCAGGGTCAGAGGGGAGGGGATTTGTGGAAGAACGTGATCCCCTGTGCTTTACCCTTGAAACAGATTTGCAGTGTGTACAATCCACAGTTACCTGCACACCTTTTACAGCAAACATCTCCCCTATACCAGAACATTTCAGACAATTGACAGCAGCAGAATGCTGATAAAACACAGCTGTCTCTTTGTAAACTGATTACTCAAATCACTGGAGCTGCTGTCCTCCCATTTCCAATGAAGTTGGGACGTTGTTTAAAACGTAAATAAAAAAATATTACAACAATTTTCAAATTCTTTTTAACCTATAATCAACTAAATACACTACAAAAATAAGATATTATTGTTCAAACTGATAAACTTTAGTGTTTTTCTACAAATATTCACTCATTTTGAATTTGATGCCTGCAACATGTTCCTAAAAAGCTGGAACAGGGTCAACAGAAGACTGGGAAAGCTGAGGAATGCTCCAAAATCACCTGTTTGGAACATTCCACAGGTGAACAGGTTCATTGGAAACAGGTGAGTGTCATGATTGGGTATAAAAGGAGCATCCTCGAAGGGCTCATTTGTTCACAAGCAAGGAAGGGGCGAGGTTCACCACTTTGTGAACAACTGTGTGAGCAAATTGTCCAACAGTTTAAGAACAATGTTTCTCAACATACAATTGCAAAGAATTGATGGATTTCATCATCTACAGTCCATAATCAAAATATTCAGAGAATCTGGATAAATCTCTACACGTAAGCAGCAAGGCTGAAAACCAACATTGAATGCCCGTGTCCTTTGACCCCTCAGGCAGCACTGCATTAAAAACCAACATCATTGAGTAAAGGATATTACCACGTGGACTCAGGAACACTTCAGAAAACCATTGTCAGTTAACACAGTTCATCACTACATCTACAAGTGCAAGTTTAAACTCTACCATGCAAAGACAAAGACATATATCAACAAAACCCAGAAACACCGCCGGCTTCTCTGGACCCGAGCTCATCTGAGATGGACTGACGCAAAGTCGAAAAGTGTGCTGTGGTCTGACGAGTCCACATTTCAAATTGTTTTTGAAAATCATGGACGTGGTGTCCTCCAGACCAAAGAGGAAAAGGACAATCTGGATTGTTCTCAGGTCAAAGTCTCAAAGCCAGCATCTGTGATGGTATGGGGGTGTGTTAGTGCCCATGGCATGGCTAACTTGACCATCTGTGAAGGCTCCATTAATGCTGAAAGGTACATACAGATTTTGGAGCAACATATGCTGCCATCCAAGCCACGTCTTTTTCAGGGACGTCCCTGCTTATTTCAGCAAGACAATGCCAAGACACATTCTGCATGTGTTACAACAGCGTGGCTTCGTAGTAAAAGAGTGCGGGTACTAGACTGGCCTGCCTGTAGTCCAGACCTGTCTCCCATTGAACTGTGTGGAGCATTTTGAAGCTCAAAATACAACAATGGAGACCCCGGACTGTGATTTTTTTACAAAAAAAAAACAATAAAGTTCATCAGTTTGAACAATAAATATCTTGTCTTTGTAGTGTATCCAGTTGAATATAGGTTAAACAGGATTTACAAATCATTGTATTCAGTTTTTATTTACGTTTTGTACAACATCCCAACTTCACTGGAATTGTGGGTTGTACAAAGTACCCACAGCCATCAGTGTATCTGTTAATGCTTGTGTTAAAGTAGGATTAGGTATTGGAAATGCATTTTGGTGTTTTCTATAGTTTGTGCTCCTAGAGAGGAGAGACCTTCTTAAAGCCATTGCGTTTCTTTTTCTTTTTTTTTTTTTTTACAAACACAAACGTAATCTCCCTCTTTGGCTCTCTGTGCAGCCTTTACTATACTCGACAAATTCTGCTCCACTGGTCGTGTGTGATCAGATAAAGTCAGATGGAGGAGGAGCAGCGATTTGTTGGTTGTTCTGGGCTTACAGTTTCACTGCAGATAGGCCTCGGTGTCCTTTTATGAGTAGTCTGGGTGTTACTATGTGGCATCTGTATGAAGATCACGGTGTTTACACAAACCACAGCAGGGCTTTCTTATCCAGTGAGCCTTTATTTAACAATGCACTAAAGCAAAATCAAACAACAGTCCGTGGACTCATTTTCAGATTTTAACTTCAGTCCAGTTTTTTAAATTCACCCTTGTCCACTCAGAAGAGTCCGAGAAGAGCTTTGGCATTTGATAAACTGATATTTTATACAAGATATTTGAGTTAGTTCTGGTCTGTGTTTAGGGCCTGTATCCACTCATTGTTTTTTCAGGAGTGCAACAGTGTGCAAAAAGTTTTATCACCCTCCAATGAGATCATATAAAAAGCAAAATAAAAAATAGCTGAAAAAAGGTATATCTGCACTTTAGGTGCTAAAATGTGTTGATTTTGTGTTAAAAAATATTTTTTTCTACTATAAAAGTTTATGGACACAGGCCCTTAAATGTCTTCCAATATGAGCTATTAATACAATGAAAAAAGGGAAAATGAAAGTAAGAGTTAAAACTGGCTTTTAGATTAATTTTCACAATTATATTCCTCACTTCACCCCATTCTTTGTTTAAAAAAAATAATATAAAAAATTTTAAAAAAACATACATGTTATTTTTATGTTAGATATTTGCTATTGTTTTTCTTTTGACTTTCACATATCATATCTGATTTTCACATATAATTTTTTCCACTATATCAAGCAATTTAGAACACATTTGTCTTCCTAAAATGAAGAACATAAAGCCTGAGGTTTGATTTGGACTTCTTGTTCATAATTAATAAGTGGAATATGTTCTATTACTGTTAGCTTTAGCCTGCAGCATTTGGCTGATAAATTACCGACCTGTGTAATTACTCATTGATTGCAGCACAGTCATCTAAATGGTTGATTTAATGTGATTTTGATTTAATTACACAGCTGGACCACAGTTTCATTCTGCTGCACGTTGTTTCTTTTTTATATACATTATAAGGTCATGTTTTTTGTGAGCAAAAACTTCTCCTTCTAACCCTGGAAGGGCAGTTTAATCAGTATGAACTGTATGGGCAGACATAATGACTTGATTGAGGGCTTCATAATGTTCCCCCACTTCATGTTCCTAATTGCAGAGAACATAATGACCTACAGCAGTGAGCCTCTAAGCCAAAGTGCTGCTCTAGTCAATAAGTGGCCATTTTAATCTGCCAGGGCCTGAGAAGAAGAGTGGAGAGGTCCATATAATTGTATTACCCTACCACTGTGTCACACATTCAGTTACCTGGATAATGATGAGACTGGCATATAATGCTGTGGGAGTTTAATCCTGTAAAAACATGAGTTGAGGTATTCTGATCACTTGATGGAGACCCAGCAGGATTTCAACACAACCAACAGCAACTAATATCACCTTTAGCCATTATATAACACTAATACAACATCTATCCAACAAAAAGCCACATGGACATTGACTGAGAGTGGTGTCAAACATAAGTAATCAATCTCTTTCTTGCTCTGTTTTGGTCACCACCACCTCAAATTCCAATGGCTAAGTCCCGCTTTAAAGGCAATGAGCCAATCACAGTGTGTATAGCAATCTCATACACTAGGACGTCCATTGAAATGCATTGCAGAAAGTGGCATTCACCCCAAGAGGGGGAAAATCCAACTTCAGTACTAACTACCTCTCCTTCACTTTAAGTCAGATTTAATCTTGTTGCACTGCTTTTTTTCAGACTGCAACATTTTGCAGATGAGACATAGCTTGCTTCTACCTGTGGCATCCTTTTCTATCCTGCATGTGTGTGAAGGGAGTGATGTGCAGGAAGCATAAAAAAACACATTTGATCCGAAACCGTGTCCATGCACGCTTGAGTGACGGTGGCGGTTCCCTGGATAGACCTGCAGACACAGTTGCATTTTAATGCCCTTCCATCTCGCCATTAGCTGTCCACACAGCTGCAAGGATTACAAGTTTACCCTGAAAGGACGCTCATCGGTTACACTTCATGATGCATTTATGATGAAGCGATTTGGAAGTTTTGATTTTGGCTGGAAGCAGTGACACATCATAAAAGCATGGTTTAGCAAGGTGACAAAAGCCAGGGAGGGACACCCATTTCTCTCTCAGAATGTCAAATAACATTTATAAGAGACATTTATGATTATAGCTTTGGAACTCCATCTTTTAAACCTGTTAAGAGAAAGTGAACTGGGATGTTTAGGTTACATTTCTGTTTTCATCACCAAGCATCAGATTATCAGTGAAAATGACTTTGTCCCAATGTGGTGAAAAGGGGTGTTTTGCACATTTCACACACACAAAAAAAAAAACAGCAAAAGGTCATGCACGGTTTGACTGAAATGAGCAGAAAACCATCGGTCACATCTTTCAGCCTGAGGTGTCAGCTGAACACTGAAGGCGCTGGCTTAATGCTAGAGACCATCAGTAAGCTGTCACCTCCACCATCTATCCAAACACAAATCTAAAGCCTGCTGAAGCTCTGTGACAGGTGCTACTTATTTGTCAGGGATTTCACATTGTGTAGCCAAGAATTTCTTTTCTCTTCAACTGGCTCACAATAAAATCTCATCACCAGGAGCAAGGTTATTTTGGCTGAGCTCACACTGTATGAATTTCTGAGCCTGAAAGATTCAAAAGCAGGTCAAATTACACACATGAGGGACAAAAATTCACCCGTATTCTCTCTCAGATTTCCAAAATACACAAACAAACAAGACATTGAAAAGTGGCATAAAACACTCTACAGGAAAATAATTTTAAATGTGCAAAGATTTTCAGAACGTCTCACAAGAAAACTGATGTAAACAACAAGAAACTGACCAAAGTCTACCAGAGAGTGAGATTTTCATGGCTTTTCTATCCAAAGGAGCCTACTAGCTGACTTTAGCACATGTTTTGTGAATGCCAAGTGCAAAGCAGCCATAAACACTGTACTTTCTATAGAGCCAGATTAATTAATCGGCTGATTGTAGCGTATCACCGATTAATCGGCTTTGATCAATCTGTAACCAGTATATTTACTTTTTTGCTGTGTGGAGATTCTGCCTCTCTGTAGCCAATCATTTAAGTGTTTTTTTATCTCCAATCTTGTGGCATCATATTCAAAAAGACTTGAGGTTGTAACTGCTGCCAAATGTGCATCCACAAAGTATTGAGCAAAGGCTGTGAATACTTATGTATATATCTTATGTACGTATGTCTTATGTCTTATGTCTTATGTACTTATCTTTTTTATTTTTAATCAATTTGCAAAATTAAAAAAATATATATTTTTAAAAAAATCTTTGTCATTAGGGGTTGTTGTGTAGAATTTTTTGGGGAAAAATTAATTTATTCCACTTTGGAATGAGGATGAAAAAAAACCAAAATGTGGAAAAAGTGAAGAGCTTTGAATACTTTCTGCATGAAATGTAAATAAAGTCATTATTATTATTATTATTATTATTATTATTATTATTATTATTATTATTATTATTATTATTATTATTAACGCAACTATTAATTCCCATGTTGAGCATCATTTAATATAAGATCATCATACACTTTTAAGGTGGTGTAAGTTGTATCTTTGTTCAATCACTCGGTTTACACTCCTTATGTTGACAGTGTTACTAATTAAAGTTCCTTGTTTTCATTTAGTCATGTTCTGCTTCTTTGTCTTCAATCATATTTTGGGTATCATAAGAATTTGTGTTCATGTACAGTACATCTCCTGTGTTTATACATTTTCTTATTTTATATATCGGCTATCATTTTTTTTAGCTCCTATTATTGGTTTTGGCAACGCCCCCAAAAATCCAATATCAGTTAGGCTCTAAATTTTTGTTCATATAAGCATGTGTTGGATATTTCCCATCTATACTTTGAATGCATTTCGATGGATTTGTAAAACCCTGAATTATGCCAATCATCAGTCAAAACAAAAATACAGTCGGCTGAAGATTTAACATCCCATCTGGTTCATGCTGCAGGGGAAAACAAACTGTTTAGGACAAAACTGAAGAGTGCCCGTGTGTCCTTGTGCACCGTAAATGGTCAACAAGTCTGAATTTAAAGTTTCATTCAGTTAAAGAAAGCACAGAGCAAAGTTGGAGAACACTGTGGCTGCAGTCCATCCTGAATGAGGAAAACTTTGGTCTCCCATTTGAGACTGCTGAGCCAAATGATTTGGACTGCTGGAAAGAGTTTGTTTTGAGTTAATTGTAGCATTCTAGCTAACATCAGCCTCAGAGCAAGAACACTTACAAATGCTTGGACACCAGCTCCTTCCCTTCATTCTTGGCTCCTTGCTATTGTGATCCCTCTGAAACTTTGATGTAATTATGCTGATTGCCAGAAATGAAGAGTCATTCGGCAGGTTTTAGACTTTATAGGTTAAGCCCTCACATCAGCTGATAATCTGGACAGCAACTAAACTTTGGTCAGATTTCCCTCCAACTTCTCTGAAGGCCGAATCAGATTTTAGTTGGGTAAAGAATACAAAATAATATTTTCTTTTGAGTGTTTCAGTGACTTTTTCTGCCAGTAGAGAAAGTAAAAGTGTGCAAAATCCAGACATTCCTCTGAGGACAACCAGAATTAATGACGACTTGTTGTGAAGTTTTTTTGACAGGCTGAAATTAAATCTTCAACGTACCCTCAGTGGAATCCAACGCTCCCCAGAACAAAATACAAATCCTTTGTTAGTCTGTTGATGAATACTCTTTGTATCTTCGGTCTTCATATTTCATTGATAAGTAGCACTTGTGTTCATGCTGCTGTTGCTGGCTGTGGAAGGAACTAACCGTCTGTTTGACTCTTGTCTCCAGCTTGGCGCTCATTTTTTAGTCATTAACTCACGTAAACATCCCATCTGTCCTCTCTTCACGCTTCCTTTTTGTCAGCACTCTTCACCACTTTTTTTTTTGTGCCAGTCCAGGCGTGTGGGGATTTCCTGTGTTTTCAGAGAGGATCAGACAGCTTTAAAATAGTCTCTGATAGTCCCAACAAAGATGAAGTATAAGTAACACTCTGCTGATAAAATTTTCACCCTTCAAATGAACTAATGAAAAAGAACTGTTGTTGTTGTTGTTTTTTTTCTTAGCCTTTAGAAGGAACAGTCTCTGATTCTCAAGTTTCCACATTTACATTTGTTTAGTCATGAGCCACGATCTCAACTCCTTGTGGGATGTGAAACGTTTAAATTAAAGCACAAAATATTTGCTTTTCCCTCCACTGTTTACTAGCCTGCAGATATTACTTTGCAGTTTCAGATACTTCAATTCCAGCCGGGCCTGGGCAACCATCAGAATTTAATTAAAAGCTATCACAGAAAGATTGTGTCCTCGCCCAATAACAGAGCGTTTGAAGTTTGGACTGGCTAAATTGTGTTTACTTCTTTGCAGTGTTTCTGCCAGGAACAGCATTTCTCTGTTGTTTTTACGGAAGGAGGTCTCTAAAGGAAAGACAGAGTCTTAAAACAAGCTTTGGAAATTGAGCATATTTAGCTTTTGTTGGCCCGGTGACAAGTTGGCTTGTATTTTGTCCCAACTGCTTTCCTTAGAAAGGCCTGGTTCACTCTGTTTTCTTGCTACACTTATTAAACATGCAACACCATGTGTCAGATGGCACAAAAGATACAGTAATGACCCCTGTTGTCAGAGATGGAAGACTATTTCTTTAACTTCTTCTGTATTCAAGAACTTTGAGTATTTGAGTAGAAAAAAAAAACAAGCTTTTTTGACTGGTTATGTTTAAACAAAAATCCAGATTGGACAACAAAGGACCAAACCATTGGGCAGCTCCGTCAGGCTCATCTATTCAACTCAAGTTAGAAAAGTCTTAAGTTCCCAGATGAAGAGTTTTCAATCTCATCCTCATATTCAGGAATAGAGATTGTAAAATGAATACAGGTATCAGCAGATACCAAAGCCAAGGTATCGGGACTTAACAAGTTGTTAATCTTAACAAAACTACAGAAATGCAATATGGATGACTATAGACTGTATACAGAATGGACAGCATGGCTCCGCCTTTTACCATTGTACAGTTTTGAAGCCAAAATATCCCCATCATGGGCACCGCCATTGTGCAGCCAGAGTCTGTGCAGTAGAGACTATGAGGGAAAATCTGAGTAGAGCTGGGTGATAAAAATATATATTTTTTTTCTTTTAAAAATCTAATCTCTTCTTAACTCTTCTGACGTATTTTACTAAACCCGAAAAAACTACACAAAAACGGCAGTTGTCAATCATCATTAAACAAGATGTAAAACCTTGTTTTTAATGTCTGATAACTAATGAAAAAGAAACTTTTCAGAAAAAAGAGGACTTGAACACAATGCAGCCTAATAATATCTAAATACAACCACAGCATAAAGATGAGAGAAGTATTTCTATGAGGTGTATTAATTTTTTAAAATTTGACCACAGCCCATCTGGAATAAATACAGAGGCAGAGTTTTTGACCTGTACTGCAGCCAGTCACCAGGGGGAGCAGTTTTTGTGGCAACCTCAGATTCAGTTTTTATGTGTAAGAGTTTGCTCCACTGCTTGGCCGTAGGACAGGAAGAGGATGAAAAGATGACAAGGATGAAACCCTAACCCATACATGATCCCTTGATAAATAAGTTCCACTTAACAATTTTTGCTGGCATCTCTTTTCTGTACAGTGCTGATGACTGAAGATATTTTTAGGATGAGATAAAGTTCCATGGAGAGATGAAGTGCTACTGTTGCTTTTCTGTTTTGCATGCACACCTCTCTGCAAAGCTTGTAAGGGTGTGAGATGTCTCTCTCCTCAGCAGTTAAATGCTGAGGAGGAACAATGTTATGACCCTTTGCAGCACAGAAACTGAAAACGATTAACTAACAACTAAGTCAAAAAGTGCGATGATGTTAAGCTAAACGCCAAAAGCTGCAAGAAAAGGAAAAGAAAC
Source organism: Labroides dimidiatus (assembly GCA_030710495.1). Lineage (NCBI taxonomy): Eukaryota > Metazoa > Chordata > Actinopteri > Labriformes > Labridae > Labroides > Labroides dimidiatus. The sequence continues at coordinate 6,118,574 of CM061150.1, read as the reverse complement.
AAGTCAAGAGAAACAATTCCTACAAAAAAAATTAGGAATGCACTGAAATGAAAATTCTTGGCTGAAACCGAAAACAGACAATAAAGAAACCAAGGAGGAAAACTGAACCACCAAAAGAAATGAATATGCCAATCATAAGTACCATTGCATAAATGAACATTAATGCTTCACAGAATAATGCCCTCCTCACAGAGATGCCCTGGGAGGACTTTAAAATGAGAGATTTATTCCTGCGTCTCTTGTGATGGTTGTGATATTATTTTTCCCAACTTTCTGTTCACTCGTCTGTGTGTGTGTGCACACACTTCTGTGTTTGTGTGTCTGAGTGCATCAGGGTAGAACTATGCTGTGTGCGATACAGAGAACAGAAGAGCGATCTGAACGCCTGTCTATCCCGTCATGATAATAGGGTAAATAACAAATGACGATGCGCTGTGCGTGGGTTCTCTGCATCCATTGCAGCCTGGATCATTTCTCATGCACTCACCACACACTTTACAAATCACTATCCATGGGTCTTTTTCAGATATATTGAAATCCGTCTGCCCTTATCCAGGCAAGAACATGCCAGCTGCGGTTTTTGCTTGCGTCATCACAACATACTATTTCAGTGTCGTTTCTGTGATAAAAGTCTTTTGGCCTAGAACCAAAAATAAATTTTTGGGCATTTTTCAGCCAAAAATGATCAGAGAACAAAAACTTTGCTGCGACCCTAAAAAAAAAATTGCATTAAAAATAAAAAGTGTTTATTCGTGTATAATGTTTTAGAGTACTACGAGGTGAGCTTGGAAAGTTCTGTAACAAGTTTTTACTGTGCTTTTCAGTGATTATTCCACCTTCGAAGGACTTCTCATGAATTTAAAAAACTACAAGAAAGCAACAGATAATTTCTCTCCAAGGGAAAACTACTTTAGCTGGAGAGATGACAGGGAGGAGGCAAGCCAAATAAGAACTTTCCAGAGACATTAGCTGTTCTTAAAGTGGTATCGAAATGGTCTTGTCCTTAAAAATTTTTAGCCTTTAAATAAAACCTCCAAAAGATTAAACGCTTCACTTTCTGGCCTGTAAAACAATGAAAAGAACACAAAACCTGTTTGATTGTCTCATAATCTGCATAATCAACACACTGAGCAGAGTACAACAGTATTTTCGGGATGTAGAACCAAAGGGAGGCTGATAAGCTTGGTAAGAATCATCTCGTTTTATGCTCTGGTTCCCTGTTTGGTAGTTCATTCTCTGAGGAAAAGTTTGGTGCTGCATCTGACCCACAACCATTGCCCAATCAGAGTGAAGTAAGTGTTCGAGACAAGTGAACACTGCTCACAGACATTTGTCCTCAGGGACTTCATTTGGTACAGAATGTGTTCACCCACTCCTCCTCACACAGGCACGACCCAATCCCAAACTTTCCACCCCTTTGCACTTCACACCTTCTGATTCCTCATTTTTCAGCCATAAAGAAGCTCCAGCAGAACTTAAACTTTGACCTGAGAGAAAGATACATGCATATTGTATTATCCTACTTGAAATATGCTATAGATGGGTGCTTTGGATGGACCGGAAATGAAGCTCATTATTCAAACTTTTACAAACTTGTTTAGGAATGTGCATTGAGAGCTGCGAAGCTGCATTCTGCAAGGGGACACTCCTCAACAGAGTTTCTGTGAAACAGGGATCCAAAATAGAAAATAATGAGCACTCAGCCTTTTACACAAAGTGTGGAAATGGGTGCAAAAAAGAAAACTGTTCTGCTCGGTAAATGGTCATTAAATGCCTAACTTTGAATTGAGGAACAGAGCTTCCAAAACCCTGAGTTATGAAACAAAACAGCATGAACGCCAGAAGTATCCAGTGGGGTACAACATCATAATTGAGCATCCATTGGGATGCCAGAGACCTGTAACCAAACAGCTTTTTCCCAACAGTGCAGTGACAGTGTATGAAAACAGGGACCACATTAAAAACTCAGACTACAACATGTCAACAAAACAACCAGAAAGTGAGGCGTATTTCAGCGTTGTAAAATAACTTTCCTTGTTATATGAGTAACTTGATTCAGGCGTGCACTTTCCCACTTAAAAGTTTCAGCTAAATCAGTCACTAATCCAGCTGATTCAGCTGCTGCACACTTCACGGAGATGAGATGACTCAACTGTAATGAATTTATCTGAGTAAATAATGGCCTTAATTTAGGAGTGAAAGCACCAGACCTCCTCTGAATGTGTTCCTCACAAACACAAGCACACACACGCACACTCTCCATCAAACTGACACCCAATAACCCAGCCCATGATGGCCCAGCTCCATCAGATGATAAGATACACTCTCTGATATTTCCACATCTGACTCATGATCTTCCACTAACCAGAGGCAAGGACAGGAGGGTGTCTTAGTGAGGATCTGTGTCCTTCACTTCAATGCTGCTGCAATTTTTCAGTCTTAGTTTGTCGATGTACAGCCACACATCAGTAACCCAAGGGTGCCAATACATTGGTACAACTTATGTGACCCCTGCTTGACGCCCATACACTGGTCGATGGTTTGAGACCATTTCTAACAGCTCAGTATACAACTAAATGTAAGAAAATAGAGCAAAATGCTGTGAAAACATACAAACTGATCACCCTAAGTGCATATATCTATTTCATTTATGCCTAAAATTGTGAGATGAGTTCTTAAAAACATATTCTGGGTAACAAATATTGACTTAATTACATTAAAGCTTCAGTGAGCAACTTTTAATCGGTGTTGACTTTGGCACTCCCCCCTTGTGAACATAGTGTTACCTCTCTTCCCTTTACTGATGCTGTTCTGTACATGTGTAATTAATGTTTTCTGATAAAATACCTCATCCTGCTTTGTTTGAAATGTGAACTGTATCACTTCCTGTTCATCTTGCAGGGATGTAGGAAAAAAAAAACATGCTTTATTTAATTTTGTGTCCCCCCGGTTTGGCATCTTAATAATTATTGGCACTAAAAATTGCTAGACTGAATTTTTTGATCTTGTTTCTGATTAACTTGTCTTTGAATGTCAAAAAAAAAGACTGCAGTATAAGTGACACTTTTTTGCAAATATTCACTCATTTTGAATTTGATGCCTGTAACAAGTTCCTAAAAAGTTGGGACAGGGGCATGTTTCTTGGCAATGGTTTTCTGAAGTGTTCCTGAGCCCAAGTGGTAATACCCTTTACACAAAGATGTCAGTTTTTGATGCAGTGCTGTCTGAGGGGTCAAAGGTCACAGGCATTCAATGTTGGTTTTCAGCCTCGCTGCTTACGTGCAGAGATTTCTCCAGATTCTCTGAATCTTTTGATGATATTATGGACTGTAGCTGATGAAATCCATCAATTCTTTGCAATGGTACGTTGAGAAACATTGTTTTTAAACTGTTGGACTATTTGCTCACGCAGTTGTTCACAAAGTAGTGAACCTCGCCCCATCCTTGCTTGTGAACGACCGAGCCTTTCAGGGATGCTCCTTTATACCCAATCATGTCACTCACCTGTTTCCAATGAACCTGTTCACCTGTGGAATGTTCCAAACAGGTGTTTTTGTCCCAGTCTTTTGTTGACCCTGTCCCAACTTTCCAACTTTTTAGGAACATGTTGCAGGCATCAAATTCAAAATAAGTGAATATTTGCAAAAAAAAAAAAAAAAAAAAAAAGTTTTTCAGTTTGAACAATAAATATCTTGTCTTTGTAGCATATTTGGTTGAATATAGGTTAAATGGGATTTGGGTTTAATCTTGCTCTGAGAATTTTCTTTACTAAAACACTGACATGAAGCAGACAACTTCATGTGGGTGTAAAGACAGCTCTGCTTGGCATCCTGTTTTAAAAGAGCAAATTATTGCATATTATATTATGTAATAGACATCAGCTCCTCTCAATCTGTATTCCCAAAACACTCATATTGCCCCAAGAGAGAGTTAATAACAGGAGAATCTGCCAAACAACCCTTATGCAACAACCTGGACGCCTAATTTTAAGCAAATGTTGGTAATGTCGATTTTAACATTGCACATCTTTTTCACGCTGCATTAATAAAAGCTAATCCATCCTTGCTTTGGCTGTGAAATAACCTCTGAATGTTTGCATGACACTCTTTCCTTTAAAAGGCCTGCACTGAAACCTGCAGAGAAATCCAAAATGAAATAAAAATGGTGGCAGAAAAGCTTCAGCAAACCAGAGTCTGGCTTTCAAACACACCTGAAGTGTTGCGACAATACGACACCCTACATTCTCTTTTTCTAAGTCGTCCCCATTTCAGTCCGTGATATGAACTTCATTATTTACACCTTCGTTTTCTCTTTTTCATTTCCTCTCAGGGACAAACATCAATTCAAAACCTATCTCAAAAATCCAGCTTGTGCACTATTCTACATCACAATCTCCTTTCTGAATCTGACTACAGCTCCTCCACGCTCTCTCTCCATCTCATCTTCTCCCTCCTATCTGAAGCATTTCTCTTCATCTCTCCCCCACTTTACTAATCTCATTGCAAGTTGAATGAATCATCCTCTGTGTTCCTTGTTCGCATTGCTCCTCTCCAGCTTTCTCCTCCATGCCTTCATCAGATTCTTTTTTTTTTTTTTTTTTACACCTGCCTTCTTCACTTCCTTCCTTTTGCCCTTACACCCCTCCCCTTAAAAGAGCAGAAAGGGGCTGGCAGGAGAGCGTATCATTTCTCAGAGGAGGTGCTGTCAGCTGACTGCTCTCCACACTAAGGGCTCCTCTCCTCGCCCCTGGGTTCACGAAGTCACAGTTCTGTTCCACTCCTGGATTATGCAGATCCTAATTTCCTCCTGCTCACACCTGAGGGTGGCAGGGCATGAAATAAGGAAAGTGTTCACTGCAAATAAAAGTTTCCCCCCACCAAGAAAAGAGAGCAGGAGAGAAAGGAGGAGGAGATAAAAGAAGGCTTGACTGTTGGTCTGAGTGAAAGAAAGAAGGAGAAACAGAAGGAAAGAGGGAGGTGTGTTTGTTTTCTGTCCCTAGACACACCTAACACGCTTTGACTGGAGCTTGTCCCCATTTCCTGACAATAATGAACCCACTCTGCACATGTGCCAAATACTTTTTTTCCTCCCAAAAACATCAAAGATGTAGAATTCCCTGTGCGCATGATCTTTCATGTTTTGGAGTGAATGGGACGTTTCTAATGAGCTTTTTGGTCCGTGTGTTGTTGAATAATAATAGTCTCATAAATAAAGACGCACACGCTCGACTCTTAATTTCACACCTTAACTACAATTCATCAATTCTGCAAGAGGAGCGTGAATTCCACAGGTAGTTTGCCCCCAAAACGGGTTTCAGCGAGCGGAAACGACACGTTTTGATTCCAACTGTTTACACTAATAACTACCAAACTGTAGCATATATGAATTGACAGAGGTTTAATATGCTTTCACATCAAAAAATGTATTTTAAAAAAAATGGATTTCGTGTTCCTTAAGATGACATATTGGCATCTTTGTGCGTAAAATGTTGGTTTATCTTGGTAAAATCACGCTGCGTTCGCTGTGGTTGCGCTCGCCTGTGCTGCTTTAACTGTTCGCTTACTCGCTGCATTCGCTGAAAGGCAGCAACACCTGACAAATGGATGGTTATTGACGGCATTCAGAACCGTTACCACGTCTCAACAATACTAATAAAAAAACAAACAAAGGAAATTAATGGGGAAATCTGCGTAAAAGTGAATAAAATGGCGACATGATTCGCTCAAAATGCTAAAAAAAAAGTTAAATTCGAGCAGCTGATGAGAGAAAACAAGTCCCATTAACACAAGAAGATGAATGTTTTTTGTTCCCTACCTGATAAAGCCTCCTTGGAAAAAGCAGAAAGACAAGACATACAGAATCCGAATGACCTGTGGGAGCATCCTCTGGCTCAAAATCTCTCCACAGTCCCGTTGAATAACTTAGAGAAGAAAAAAAAAAACAAATTCGGGAAATCAGCAAATCCACTGAGCAGCTTGTGAGACAGGGCTGGAGGAGGAAGGCATCGTTTCTCTCTCGCAGTGATCCAAGCGCGTCTTTGGGGAAACTTCTCCCCCTCCCACCAAGTCCAGGGGGCTGCACACATCCAAACAGCAGGCGCTCTGCTTCAGGCAGCTGGAGTCCAGTGGTCGCCCAGTCACTCAAAGTGCGCGTGAGTGCTGGTAGTGAGGGGGAGTGTCGGTGTGCTCTTTTTTTACTGTGACAGTATGATTTCACCTACTGGAGTTTTTTCTCGTCTATTATTCTCCCTCGCTTCAAAAATAAGAAGGAGATGAATTAAAGGAACAGTAGCTTTTGTTTTGATCACTGCTTCCTGTGTAATTGGTCTTAATTAGGGTGGAGGGAGTGTTGTGATGAGTTAAATATGTCTGATCAGACTGGAGATAGTTGAAGTAGATATAATCAAGAGCATAAATAAATCTTCTTGTGAAAGGCTGAAATGCCTCTGAATGTATATGGTGCATTTAAGGTCAGTGCCTTCAAGAATTTAGTCTATTGAGCTCTGCGGTAGCTAGACTATGCTGTTTACCAGCCTTCAAATAAGAGTGTGATGAAATTTCCTGACAGGGCTGTTTTATGTGTCAGCTGATATTTTAGTAGGCTTAATGATGAGGGCGGTGTAGGCTTAACTTCGTACTATTTGGATGGGTAGTAAGTAACAAGGATAGCCTATTTCAGACTTCTTTTATTTCACTTCTTTAACAAGTCTGAGCAAATGATTCTCATTCAATTCAGCTCACACTTTCTGCTTCAGGCAGGGGTGGACTGGAACAAAAAATCAACCCAGGCATTTTGGACCAGACTGGTGAGAATGGACACATTAAATATCTCCAGAAAGTGTAATTTATTTACACTATTACAACCCCATTCCAATTAAGTTGGGACGTTGTGTAAAACGTATATAAAAACAGAAAACAATGATTTGCAAATCCTGTTTAACCTATATTCGATTGAATACACTACAAAAGCACAATGTTTATTGTTCAAACTGATAAACTTTATTGATTTTCTTTTTGTTTCCCAGTGTGTTCCATCACCTTTCCTTTTAACAACACTCAATAAGTGTTTGTGAACTGAGGACACAAATTGTTGAAGCTTTGGAGGTGGAATTCTTTACCATTTTTGCTTGATGAACAACTTCAGTTGATCAACAGTCCGGGGTCTCTGTTGTTGTATTTTGTGCTTCATAGTGCTACACACATTTTAAATGGGAGACAGGTCTGGACTGCAGGCAGGCCAGTCTAGTACCCGCACTCTTTTACTACGAAGCCGCGCTGTTGTAACACGTGCAGAATGTGTCTTGGCATTGTCTTGCTGAAATAAGCAGGGACGTCCCTGAAATAGACGTGGCTTGGATGGCAGCATGTGTTGCTCCAAAACCTGTATGTACCTTTCAGCATTAATGGAGCCTTTACAGATGGTCAAGTTCACCATGCCATGGGCACTAACACACCCCCATACCATCACAGATGCTGGCTTTTCAACTTTGACCTGATAACAATCCTTCTTTGGCCCAGAGGACACCACGTCCATGATTTCCAAAAGCAATTAAAACTGTGGTGAACATGAGGTCTGCTTTATTTACTTTCACTCAAAAATGTTTAAACGATGAAAAGGCATTGTGTTCTGTCATTAGCAGAAGCTCTACATCTGGAAATTTTACCGTTAATTACGCCTGGATTGGTTTCTCCCTTGCCGTCATTGATGACTTTGTTGATACCAGAGGACCTGGTGGCATTTAAAGGTTGAACCTTTTGAACTGAGAGCACAGTGACAAAAACAACCATTGTTTTTTTGCTTCCAACACATAAAATCCTGGCGGTGGACAAAGGTCTTTACAGTAACATCTTTAAGGATTGTTTCTTAAAGCACAGGGGTGTCAGTAGCAGTATGCCTACCATCACTTTATCGGTGGTGATGGATTCTGTCTTTCCCATTGGAGATAAATCCCTGTGTCTATCAGATGCTGACAGACTGTCTTTCAGACGTGCAGTGTCTCAGGTCATAGATCAGTGCATCCACACCTTTAGGACCCATTAAAGCCTCTGTATATTAGAGATCGCAGGGCAGTAGCACAATGTGACCCATCCCTCAAAGGGTCTGAACATCAAATTGCTTCTGTCGCACCCATTCGTCTCCCTGCAGAGATTTCACCTAACAGATCCAGTGTATCTGAAGCAGGCACTGGTGTTGATCTTTTCTGTTCTCCTTATGCGAGAAAACACAGCAGATTAACCTTTAGTCTTATGCAATTACTCAATCTCCTTGTTCCTCCTTCACTAGAGCATGGGCATTAAAGATGCATTGCATTTCTTGGTTCTTATCCAGGGATGAAAAACCATGAGCCTGTCTGCTTTTCAGTCCTATAACTCATTTAAACCTGTTTTATTAATACCATTCAGAAGCAGTTTCTGTGTTTGACTCTACAAGCTGGCAGGGCAGCTTTCATCACTGCAGTGCAAGTCAAGACGTTTGAGATATTATATTTACTGAAACAGCTGTCTCCTTAGTTTCTCATTGCTGAAATACCAAAAGTGAATTCTGAAACTGTGGTAACCTTCTGCTTCTTCCTTACCATCGAGTATTTTTATTTATTTTCATGCCGGCAGCAGAAACCTGAGAGGCCATCTGGGTGGTGTAGCAACACATGCGGAAAGTGAAGATAGGCTGAGTAGATGTGGAAGTGATGTTGGAGAAACAGACCTTAGGGTCTGTGTTATTGGCAGTAAAAGCGTCAGTGGTGTTGTCCTCAGCAGCTGGCTAGCGGTGTAGCTTTTGCGTGAGTGCTGACATTTGAGACCGGAAGGTTCTTCTACGACAAACCATCTGTGCCCACTGGTTTTTCATTGAGAGGAAACAGCTTTTACTATGAGTCATGGTGTTCCTAGCAAAACTGGCAAGGAGAGGTCTGGTGTATAAAAGTCACATATTTGAGTAAACAGCACTTGTTCAGACAGCCAAGACAGGTATTAGCACCCTATTAAACAGCGATTATCTGTTGTCAACAGGGATGAATGGCATGACATAGCATGATCCAGCTCCTGGTCTGCCGAGACTCTTATAATCTAGTGATATATTTGAACAACCCATATTAAAAGTAAGCAGTGGCTCTTGGTTATCTTAATTTGATGGTAGCTGAATGTTGGTAGGAGTCCAGTGACATAAACTCCAACATAGTCCCCCCTCCAAAGTCTGGCTTTGCCTATGTGAACTCAGCAAAAGCACTGGGATACAGGACAAAACAAGTGGGTCGAAATCGCCAAAATAGTGTGGTCTCAGCTCGCTTTCATTCAAGCCCTGTAGGCGTTCTTTTGCAGTGAGAACATAATCACCTCGGCAACCAGCACAACTGACTCATATCTGTGGTTCTCACTGTCGTAGAAGGGGGCAGTACTGCAATCAGAAGAATCAGCAACAGCAAAAGAAGAAGAAGGGAAGGTGATATAGCAATGATTACCATGTTGATCCTACCATAAGATGATCCTGGATATGAGATGACCCCTCTGTCCAAGATAGATTTTTGAGAAAAGGGCTGTTCGATGACAAAATCTTGTTTTATCATGAAGAACGTTTGCGTATTCCCAACTCTCCTCTGCTCTCTGTATCGTGCACGGCAGAGTTCCGCCCCAATTTCTGACCAGTAAGGGAAGAATTTGATGGCACATGGCATTTGTTTACAACTGTGGACCACAAAAGACTTTAGGCATGTGAACACAAACAAACCAAGTGACAACTGCAATGATTGGATGATTTTTACCGCTGAATTGGAACAAAGCAAACAAGCCACAGGTGTGAATACATCTAAAGAGTTTCTTCAGTTTAGGTTTAATGAAGACCTAAATTGTAAATATTTTGTGACATGACTTAAATTCTTTTAATTTAGTTTATGTAACACCAAATACCATATTCCCCTTAGTACCTCATTAAGTTGTTTGCCAGTTAAACCAGATTTCATCAGATTTCTAGTGTTTATCGTTTTCAGATTATTGTTACTGTCAAGAAGTCCAGATTAATTCAGCTGCAGTATGCATCAATGATCATATGTAATCTCATTTGTTTGAACACACTCTTTTTTAGCTTTTGAACCAAACATCACCATAGGCTGTATAAAACATAGTCGTAGTCTCAGCGGAGTCACCCATTATTCTCTGAAGAGACATTTTGAAGCCCAACAATGACGGTTTTCATATTTGAAATGTTCACCTAATTAAACTTAAAGTCTATTCAGACACTGACGAAGAGGTGAAGCTGGGGTGGCCTTTTAGCTTCCCAGCAAACAACATGTCTACCCGACTGTCAACTCAGCCGTACAACCAATTATGTAAATTTACCTGTCTCCAAGCCCTCATTTTATCTTAAAAAAAAGAAAACTGCTTTTGAACCAGGCTGTTAACATGTTAACACAATATTTCAACATGGATATTCTGCATCAAGCCTCAAGTGGTCTTCAGTTTTGCATGTGTAGGAGGTTGCTGCTTGTGACTAACTGAATGTCAGCCGAGTTTATAAAAACATGCATTCAAGTGTTCATGCTCAGGGCCGAAGGTGACATGATTACAGCCTCTTGGCCAAATACACAAAATCCATGTTTTTCTTTGGAACTACCAAAACCCAACACATGTGCTCCCACGGGTTTCATTTCTTTGAAATATCATTAGCTCACACCTCTGCAAAAGTAAATGAGCTAATAGTAACCTAAGAATCACAAGTGAGTGCTGAAAGTGTCTGCCCTTTCATCATGTTTGACGCCCTGTAACCTCTAACCCCACACATTCTCAGCTTTCTTCTTTAATGCATTGCTTGCCTATGAAAGGTCAGATTTCAGCTGTGGTGATCACTCTGGTCAGTTTCTCTTTCACACATGCAACTGCATGCAAAGTGTTCTTTAGCACAACACTTCCTTAAAATAACCATGAGCCATGCTTCCTTTTTTATTCCTGGACACATGGAAACCCGACCGTTTACAAGAGGAACCAAATGAGAGGCTGCTTTAGATGACATGATACGCTTGTTTCAGTGCTTAATTTGTGCCGGAGCTAGCCGGAGCGCGCTCCGGGACCTCTTGGATCGGATCCGGGACCTATTTGATCCGCTCCGGCACCTCTTTGATCTGCTCCGTGACGTTTCCTGTTAATAAATAAACTGTGTTTTTAGCTGTGTTTTCTCTGCGCTTTAATCCTCTCTGAAGTGACGCCTGTTGGCTTATTCCTTATGCATTTTACTCAGAAATTAGGTAAAACGGGGGGGAAAAGTGAATTATGCTGTCACGCGTGACAACGCAATGCGCATTGCGAAGGTATTGTTTCCGCACCGGCACCGCGCGCAAACGACACTTAACAGCCAGGTGACTGACAACGCTGTTACACTTGGCCTGCTAAAAAGTCAAAGCGACAATCAAAACTCTCAAGTTTCTTTAAACCAGTCGGTCAACCAGACCCCAAACTGGCCAAAGTTGTTCCGGAGGCAGAGCCCGGCTCCGCAGATACGGGTGGTGACAGCATAATAGCCGCTGAAGATGTGGTCTGTGCAGTCAGGAGCACAGATAAGGATGAGGGAGCAGTGACGTCAGTTCACGAGAAACTGTAGTCACCACTGGTGACTACAGTTTACAAGAGAAGACAATCGGTTAACAAGCATAAAGTTATTTGTGGGCAAAGCTCACAACAACGTGGCAAATAGACAGGAAATTTAATCAGACTGTGTCTGCTGCCTGTCAAGTTTGGTTGGATACATTATTACTGTGCAGAGGGCACAACACATCATTCTAGTGATGTTTGGTCATTTATATTTCAATATCATCCTTCCAAATACAGACCTTTTTTCTAATTCTTTCTTGATTTTTGATTCTCAGGCTTTTGTTAAATTTATTGTATTTATTTTTTTTCTGGCGTGGTGCTTACATGACAGTGACACACAAAAAATCCCATTAGCAATAAAATGTTTATTTGCAATATGTCAGTTATTTAAATTGCTCATTCCAAATTGATTCCAAGTGTTCTGATGGGCCACATGGTGTGCCAAATGTTGCTGCAAATGTTATACTAGGTAAGTGCAGAAATTAAGGTGAAAAAGAAGATAAAAACGCGTTAAAACACGAGAAAAAAGGTTTCTTTCGGCGACAATTTCGAAGGGGGACCCGGCACCTGATTGGGGACAAATTAAGCACTGGCTTGTTTCCTTAGCTACAGACTGAAGCTAGAGAAAGGGATACTTTGATATAATTTAAACTGGAAATGTGCGTTTTAAAATTAAACATTTCTAAACTTCCTGTTAAGCTATCCCCAATGTTGTCCTCTTGCTCATCTTTCCTGTATATGCTGTTAAAGTGTTTTTATAGCTGCCAAAGTTGGGTATTTTTTTTATACCCTTGTAGTCTCTGAGAAACAGCTCAGTCTGGTACAAAATCCCAATCTCGAGCCCTCCCCTGAGAGACTGACCTGTGGCTGGCATTGCCTGTTTTTTGGTCGAACCTCTTCCTTATCCTCAGCTGCAGAGTAAATAACTGCACGGCTGTTGGTGTGGGTGAATACTAACAGCTTTGTGCAGCAGTCCATGCAGTTTATGGCCTTAAGAGGTGATTATTCTCCAAATCTTCACACAAAACTTACACTGAGATGAGGTTAAGGTACCATCTTATTTGGTTGTATCTCAGCTGAAGGGCCTTTTTTTGAATTTGGTAACAACTGTCCTCTTCTGCTGTGAAGCTTGTGTTGAGACTTTCTGCAGACAGTTTCGAAACTGCTTTCTGAAAAGTTTTGATAAGTTTAGAAAAAAAAATCAATGAAATGTGAAAGTCAGTGGACGCAGCACTGTTGCCTCACAGCAGGACGGTTCTTGTTCCAGTCAGTTCTCGGCCAGGCTGGCACTATGTGTGGAGTTTGCATCGTCTCCCTGTGCATGGATGGGTCTGCAAAGAGGCAGAGTTGAGGCAGATCTTAGAATAGAATAGAATAGAATAGAATAGAATAGAATAGAATAGAATAGAATAGAATAGAATAGACTTTATTGATCCCTGAAGGGAAATTCAGAGACACAGCAGCAAACAAAGTGAATAGTGCAAAAACTTCAAGAATCTATAAACAGTAAATAGTAACATAGTATAACATAATAAATGTCCATCAGCCATAATTCTCATGCCAGCTATGACCTCAACAGGGTCTACAGGGACCACAGGGACCACAGGGTCCAGGACTGAGCTGGCCTTCTTCACCGGTCTGTAGCCTGTTGCTTACAGCAGGTGACATCCTTCAAAGGTGGCGTTGATCTCCAGTGTTAGCTCAGTTAGGCATGTCTCTGTGAATAGCATGATGCTACTCTGCCCTCTGGTATTCTCTCTGGTGCTGGGTTAGCACCATTAGCCTATCCATCTTATTGGAGATAAATTTAACATTCCCCATAGCGATGGATGGAAGGACAAGTCGATGGGAGTCTCTTCTTAGCACACAGTACCAGCACGTCATCCTCACCTCCTTCCCCTCAGCTCGCGGGGAATTTTGGACCAGTTAGCATGCTACATGCTACAGTCTGCTAACAGCTGAAGTCTGCATAAACAAGTTTTTAACACTTACACATTGGCTTTGACTTTAGGCTTGAGGCTGCTGCTTAATATATACACACACAAAAAACAGCCAACCAATCCAAATATCACAGTAGATGCTATTTTTTTTCCACACCCACTGTGTTGATCTTTGTTCCCCCAGTGGACAAAGTGATATCTATTATCGCTTTGCTAATCCTGCATTTATTGAGGCAGTGTTTTCTAACAAAATCTCATTGTTCTTCTTTTTTTTTTTTTTTAACTCAATTTCAATTTTTGTGGAGGATTTGTTTCTTTAGCCCACTGTCAATCATCTGGTCTGACACCCACGTCTAACAGCAATTACAGTTATTAAAGTTTACTATCAAGAAACTGTCAGTCTCTGTAACAATATGCATATTAATTATGGTCCAATAAGGCTCCTAGAACAAGAGAAGAAAAAGGTGCAGAAACAAGGCCTGCCTCTTGTTTTGTGCGTCTTTTGTGTAACTTTGTTTCTCCTTTTATTTTCAATCCATCTACTGAGGCTTTGTTTTGTTTGCTATCTGCGGTGTTCTGCTTTCCCATTTGTCAACACCTAGACCTTTATAAAAAAAACACTCTAACTGTTTTTTTATTTATTTTCTTTATCAATGAGTATCAAAAAATCTTTTAGATAAATCTTTAAAATCTTCAGGTTACAAAATGTGAATCAACAACACCTTCTGATAAGAATTTCAAAGCGCACAAGGATAAACTTATTCAAGAGGAACCCACCTTTCAATGAAGAGCGTGCTTGGTCATATCTAACCTCCTCATACATAAATATGGGACTAAACCCATTTCAGCCTAATCCTCATGGCCTTTGCTGTTTGCATAGTCGTGCCTTCAGCTCCAAAACTTGACTTTCAACTAATTTTATCTAAAGCAGAAGTCTGTTTTGAGACTGATTTTTTTTTCACGTGCGTACCACATTGGAGTGAGTTCTTCCTGTGTGGATACAAACGTGTACACAAAAAGAAACCCATTAATGTGAAGTAAAGGAATAAATCAGAGACATGTCCATCAGAGAGCAAACTAAGCTGCCATTCACTTTATACAACCAGCTGAAGGAGACAGCCAATTCCACAGAGAGCTGATGGGCTCTGACGGACAGACGTGGTGCCTATGTAAGGAGTGACAGCGCCGTACAGAGACAGCCAGAGTCAGTCAGCCAAATTATTGGAAGATTAGAGCCCCAAAGTCAGTTAGACACAATAAGGCTTCTATATATTACTCATATTAGAGATGGTCAAAGACTCCAATGTGATTCCAGAGTATGTACTTCATACAAACCTTTTATTCACAAGCAAGATGCCTAAACATCATATATATATACTGAAATCCACAAAAATATTGCTATATCATTTTGTTTCTGATATATATTTTTTGTCACATTTGATAAATTGGGCTGTTTTGGCTGGTTCCTATGTGTTCTATAGGAACATGAACATTTTTTATAAATTATTTCATTGACTGTACACTAATTTGAACAAATGTATGGTTATTATATCCATTTTCTACAAAGCCAACTTTGCTAAATGTCATTAAACACAACAGACTGTATCTTTTATGCAGTTTCAACACTTGCATTTTGAAGCACAAGTTTGAAAACCTGAATAAGAAGTGAGTTCATCAGTGAGATCAGTTCAACAAACCAGCACGATAAATGTGAAGCCCTTGCTGGTAGATACTTAGTCTAGCTGAGCATAAAGAATGGTGTTGAGTCTATTCATCAAACACATAATGTTAGTTTTTCTCGGGACATAAAAAAAATAAAGTTAGTCATTTATCTTTGAGGGGAATGAAAAGCAAGGGCGGCTCTTATCCATCCTTAAGCTAAACCAGTCTTCTAGATCTAGACTGGTTTCTACTGCACAGATTTGAGGCTTTAAAAACAGAAAAGCATTGACCGGCATGCTTGTGATTGCACCCAGAGAGCCTCTGAACAAGTCCCAGCAAAACAAAATTATTATTTTGAAGCAGAGAGTTAACTATCACTCCATGCCTGTAATCTACACCAGTGCTTGCTATGTGCAGCGTGCTTCGAGGTACTTTCATGGTGATGAATTACTGCCATGGTATGGAATCAGTTAATTATATCCAAATGTCATAAGCCATTAAGGAACTCCAACACAAACCTTCACAATCAGGAACAAAACTTTGAGTAAAGGTCAGTTCACTACACTTGGCTCAGACTGACCTTAAACTGTTAAGTGAGTTTAAAAAAAAAAGTCATGCACTTCCCAAAATCTGCCAAGGTGATACTGTGTTGTTCCTTATTTGCGTCTTCCATTTCAGCTGCTATGTGCCAGTCTGTGACCCTGTCATGAGAGCACGACATCCACTGATACTGCCCAACAACTGCACACAGCCATACAGAGGCTTACTGTTGCTTTAGTGGGTGCCTATAATATTTAACACTTGCATAAATAGCTCAGCAGACAGAAATGGAAGCAAAGGTCAAACTTTATGACTGGTGCAAACATGCAGACAGGGGTTCGGTAGGTCACTGAGGGAAAGGCCACTGGTGAATGTCATGGAGGTCTGATCAAAGAGAGTCTGGATCATCGCACCGTGTTTTGCATTCCCCGTATCGTGCATCCTGCATGCTATGGCTTACATTTAGAAACCTCTGATTTGATTTATCGTTGTTTTACTAATGTGCAACACAACCTACTGTTTACTGCAACAGCTAAGCAAGTGCTTTGTGGAATATTTCCTGCGAATGGTGCTTTGCTCCTGCACACAGTTGCGAGGGGAACACTTTGCTCAGTTCCAGATAAGAGCTTCAGACCTAAGCAGCTGTTGCTCGCTGCTCTTTTCTGTTTCTCACACAAGGAAAGGTCACCTTTTTACACTCTCCAAGCCTTATTTCCATCTTCAGGAGGAGAGTCTCTGCAGCTGATAACAGCCTTTTTGATTCAGCTACATATGTGAAAGGACTTGGAGACAAACTGGACCCCATTTAACCCTTTACAGTTGCATTCAGATTACATTCAACTGGCAGCATCAAACAGCCGCTGCACGAAAAACCACATTATGGGAGAAAAGGTATTAGGCCAACAGAAATAGCCTAAACTTGTAATTTTTTTGTTGATTTTGGGGACCAATCGTGTCCCAAGGTACATTTTCACACGGCCCCCAGCTTTCATCTTACAGTCTATTAATTATGACACTGAAATGTATTATGTTTTAAATTGTTAACAAAAAAAAATGCACAACCCCAATTCCAATGAAGTTGGGATGTTGTGTAAAATGTAAATTAAAAGAGGATACAATGATTTGCAAATCCTGTTTAAGCTATAAACTAAACACACTAACCAAATAAATACACTACAAAGACAAGATATTCATTGTTCAAACTGAGAAACTTTTTAAGTTTTTTTTTTTTTTTTCCAAATATTCACTCATTTTGAATTTGATGCCTATGACATGTACCTAAAAAGCTGGGACAGGGTCAACAAAAGACTGGGAAAGTTTAGGAATGCTTCAAAAACACCCGTTTGGAACATTCCACAGGTGAACAGGTTCATTGGAAACATTTGAGTGTCATGATTGGGTATTAAAGGAGCATCCCTGAAAGGCTCAGTCGATCACAAGCAAGGATGGGGCAAGGTTCATCACTATGTGAACAACTGCGTGAGCAAATAGTCCAACAGTTTAAGAATAATTTTTCTCAACATAAAATTGCAAAGAATTTATGGATTTCATCATCTACAGTCCATAATATCATCAAAAGATTCAGAGAATCTGGAGAAATCTCTGCACGTAAGCAGCAAGGCTGAAAACCAACATTGAATGCCCGTGACCTTTAACCCCTCAGGCAGCACTGCATTAAAAACCAACATCACTGTGTAAAGGATATTACCACGTGGGCTCAGGAACACTTCGGAAAACCATTGTCAGTTAACACAGTTCATCACTACATCTACAAGTGCAAGTTCAAACTCTACCATGCAAAGACAAAGACATATATCAACAACACCCAGAAACACCACCGGCTTATCTGGACCCGAGCCCATCTGAGATGGACTGACGCAAAATGGAAAAGTGTGCTGTGGTCTGACGAGTCCACATTTCAGATTGTTTTTGGAAATCATGGACGTGGTGTCCTCCAGGTCAAAGAGGAAAAGGACAATCTGGACTGTTATCAGGTCAAAATGTAAAAGCCAGCATCTGTGATGGTATGGGGGTGTGTTAGTGCCCATGGCATGGCTAACTTGACTATCTGTGAAGGCTCTGTTAATTCTGATTATTATGTTTTAAATTGTGTTCACAATTTAATTTTCTGCCCAATGCAGAAACAAAACCAAGTCTATCTAGTAATGTGAGAGCAAGTTTCATCATTTGAAGACACAGGACTAGATTAGAGTTATGAAATTACAGAAAAATTGCAAGATCTGAAATGTTTGCATGCCTTAGCTGGTTTAGGAAAATATTTACCAGTTCTAAATTAGAACATCCAAGAAAAAATAGCCGAACCTTGAAAGTCAGATGGAGGAGATGCAGAGTGTGCATTTTTTCTCCAACAACACAGCCTATATTAAAGAAACACATTTATAATTGAAAAATACTCAGCTTCAGCTTCAGCCTATAACCTGAGCACTGATGCATGTGGGTAAAAATAACCATTTTATTTTCTGACTGCAGAAAACATGAAAAACTGCTTGCTTGTGTCCATGCATACCAGCATTCATGTATTTACCGCACACTTAACTCAGCTACTCCTCTCCACAGATCAATAGTAATGATTTGCACACTGAGCAGATTGGTAGTGTTGTGCTTTGAGTCATGTTACACATATGATTCAGTGCGCTTTAATTGCAGTGTCTATTTATGATGCACAAGCTGCTTTATCGAGGAGTTGTAACCGTGAAATACTACTCTGTGTGTGGACTTGAATGTGCAGCTGTGTGGAGCTTTGTGAGGCATAAACATGAAGCGATAAACAAGGTTCTCTGTACCAGCTTTGTTCTCCTTTTTCAGTGCTCTGTAATCTGCAATGAAACCAGTGTTGGGGAGTATTTAGATCTTGTGTTATTAAATCTCAGACAGCTGATAAAAGACGTTTTTGAAAGTATCTGGTCTGAGTAGCGTCTGTGTGACTCATTTCTGTCAGAGTGGGTTTGAAGGTGCATTCAATGGTTGTCCTATTTTCAGTGTTCTGTTTGTGACACTCATAGGCCTGGCTGAGAGAAAACAATACTGTACCCTGTGGCTTCTTTTATGTTGCTGTTGAGAGTGTATGACGGAAATGCATGGAATGCAAAACAGTGGTGATGCATTAAATATTAATTGGTAAAGTAGCATTGAAGATATCTGCCTCTGGGTTGTAGTTTTCTTTCTGAAAGAGGAATCTGTAGGTCTGTGGAAACTACTGAGCCATCATTCTGTGGACAGTCTCCAGTCTGACATTAACTCAAGTCCTCATACCGTTTTAAACTCATGATGATTTTATGATCAATCACACATGCTCTGACATTTTCTCTCTTGAAGGTATGAGTCATTTGTGCACAGAAACAGAAAATACAGACACTTTGGTACATATTCAATTCGAATGAATACATATGTCACATAGTAGAGATGAGATGAGATGAGATGAGATGAGATGAGATCAGATGAGATCAGATGAGATGAGATCAGATGAGATCAGATGAGATGAGATGAGATCAGATCAGATGCACTTTATTAATCTTGAAGGAAACTGGGAAACCAAGGTACAAAATACAAAAGTTAGTAAAGGTAAAACATAAAGTACTAACTGTTAGAAAGTGAAGAACAAAAATAGAAAATACAGAGTAAGTAACAATACTGTGAATATTAGGTTTCACCTAATGTGTTTTTGTCATCTTGTTTCTTGGTTTAGTCTTTAGTGTTTCCAGTTTAATTTTGTTGTTTCTAATCCATGTGTTTCTTTCTTATGGTTAATTTATTATCTTGAGTTTCCCTTTTTCTTGGTGTTCCTTGTCTTGTGTTTTTTTCTGGCCTTGTTTCCCTTCTGTGAGATTGCTCCTGATGTGTTTCACCTGTTTCTCATCACTCACCTGTGTTTGATTGCCCCTTTGTCTATATAGTCTCTGTCTTGAGTCCAGTTCTCTGTCAGTTCTTCATCCCAAATGTGGTTGGGTTTTGTCTCCAGTGTTTCCTCGTCTTCTGTGTTTTGATGTGTCATATTTTTCGACAGTCTGGATTTTGAGTTCAGCCTTTTGGATTTCGGGGTTTCTGTTTTGTTGGACTTTGAGTTTCGTTAATGAACCACATCATTTTATCTGCACTTGGGTCCACCTCGTTTTTTTTCAACACCATCTGTGACAAAAACAGAGTGTCCGAGTGGAGACTCGGTAAAGAAGTGAAAAATGCAAATGCAGAGAAAGCGCCTAAAAATAACAAGATGCATAAAAAAAGAGTGAACAGACAGGTGAAAATAGTTTGATATTGATCAGGTTACGCATGAATTAGCTATTGCATTGCAATTATTGCACATATTTAAACTAATGATTAATTCAACTGTTGCACATCAGAGAACCAAACAATAGATATTACACTCAGCAAGTCATTTAATTTCCATGGCTTCAAAATCAATTTTTCCACAGCAGGTCTTCAGCTAATTTAATGAGATGCTTAGAAACTATAATGAGAGGCACGGTTAAAAAACTCATGCCATCAGCTTTTAGTGGTCAATGAATGGATCAAAGAAACAAACAGGTTTTACAAACCGAGTCTGCTGTGAAAACAAGGTCAAATCCTGCATTTCAAGCCAAACTCACCCCATGTTTCTCCAGACTCAGTCAGGGACTTTTGTGCCTAACCTGAACAAACAGACCATTTGGCAGGAAGCTCCTTTTATAGGATTCATTTTTGTAAGATAATACACATTATATTTAGACCCTGTGTGTTTGCATAGCCTCTCTTCCATACATGCATTCTGCCAGCTGAAACCCGCTCTATAATGAGTTTTTGCACCGATATTAATGACAGATGTGTACACGTATTTATTTCATTTATTTGTTCCAAGATGCTCTTCCTGGTTCACAATTGTTGCATGATAGAAATATCATTTCCCCACTCTTTTATGCTGAATATCTTAAAATATTCACTGCTGAATTTTCACCATGGGCTCATCCTGTGGAGTTGTTGTAGAGTCAAGGCAGAAGTGTTAAAAACTGTGGATCGCTGAGCTTTTGCTTGGGACTGGCACAGGCACACAGGAGACCACATACACACCAAATCAAAGAATCTGATCAAACAAACTGTCTGATAAGTGTATTTTTTTTTTTTTTTAGCTTGTTATTTTAGACGATATTAAACTAACAAGTTTTTCCTATCCAAGAGCATGGCTGACTTGACTGTGGGACCGGCACCCTGTAGCTTGAGGTCACAGTCTTTGCCAAATCCTAAATTGGACAAAATTAGATTGAGGCAGCTTTCCCAATATGGCAACCACCAAAAATAAGATTCAAGACTCCGCTTCTAAAACAGATGGGTGACATCACTGAAACTGAGCCATGTATTAAACAGCCAAACATGTAGCTCACTTAGGAAACTTCAGAAAATGTAGTTTAAATAAATGTTTTATTTATCTTTACTGGTAACATTCAATATACATTTTAAGGATAACAACCTTTTTGTACAGCTCGTGCAAACCAGAATAACTTAATGAGGTTACTACCTTGACCTAACAAAAATAAATGTTCACATTAAGCTTCTGCATGGATGGGTGATTCAGGTTTGGACTCAGTATGTCCCTCTGTGAACAGGGTTTTAGTGCTTTTATTTATTGGCCGAATCATCTTTCACTGTCTGATTGAACAGCTGTCCTGGACAGTAAGTGTGCTGTGATGTTCAAACATGAATAATGATCCTATTGGCCATGTAAACCTGCACAGATAGAAAAAGCAGGACTTGATGTTTGAGCAAATGCAGCTGAAATTGGTTTAGGTCCATTTCCTCTGTGAGTGCGACTCAAGAAACTCTCTTTGCAGTGACCAGAGCACAACAACAGACCAATAACAGCATTTGAGACGAATACATGTGTTAAGATGTAAATTATTAATTGTATTCATGTTGGATGAGCTCCTCTTTATTCATATTCTGCAAGGGTTGAAAAGTGCATCTGAGTGCTTGCATACAGAAAACGTCTTCATAATTGATCAGCGGCTCTCAGCTGCAATACAAATTAGGTGCAAAATTACTCAGGGTGAAAATAGAGCCAATTAACATACAGCTGATTGACCCCATTGTGGTCAGGCTGCTTGAATCTTAACAGGTTCATTTGTCTGCTCTCAATTGTTATCGATGCTATGTGATGTGGAAGTGCTTCTCTGAGTTAATGGGTCTGAGAGGGATTTGAGGTACGTTACATAACGTAAACAAGGCCACAGCTCATCTCAGCTGCCAGAGGTGTCCAGAGAAAGACAAGCGAAACCTGCAGAGTTCAACAAAAATGCCTCAGACACCCAGAATGACGAAACCAGGAGCAACTGCGTCTTTTCTTTCTGTAATGAATAAAAGGTTGACATATTCTTCCACACGTCAGGTACCAGACCTCGGAGGTTAGCTTTTCCCAGGATTCCTTTGCTCTGCTCATTATATACCAGCTGCTCAAAGGGTAAAGCAGGTTTTCAGAGGGAAAAGAAGCTGTTAACTAATTCTTCTCCTTTCAGAAAAGTCAGAGGTAACATAATATCCAACAATTTTGCCTGCAACAAGGAAAAAAAAAAGAGGAAACTAAAAGCAGTAAGAAAGGAAGATTTATTGAGCAGGATCAGGAATGTGCTTACGTGAGGTGGCTCGGGATGTACCGGGGCCCCTATGAAGGTTGTAGATAGATTAAAAAAGGTGTTACATAGCATTTAGACGATTCATTACATTTTCAGTGGAGCGTTGCAAAGGGGAGCTTTCAGCTTTTTTTTTTTTAGCAGACTTTCAGACTTATCCCGCGTCATCAGAAGCAATGGATGGATGTTACCATGGGGAGCAGTAATGGATTTTTTTTCCCCTGAAAATCAAATATAGCAAATATTTTTATTTACAATCATTTTGATAAAAGGTAAAGCAGCCAGTATGCCAACCAAGCTCCAACCACTTAAAGGCAGGGTTGGTAGTCACAGAAAACTAGCATGACTTTGAATGTAGCATCCCCTCACGATTCCGTTTAGCCCCCAGCACCCCACACTTGGAGCTCCTACAAAACGACACCTCTGCTCACATGCAAGAGCGCTGCTGATTCCCAATCATATGATTGTGACTGACTCAAAACCACAGACTCAAACTGGTCCTCAGAGCGGCAGGATGGGACTTGATTGGTTAAGCAAATTAGCTGCCAAATACTAGGATTGGTTGGTGTTTTCCCAGGGTTACTCCTGCTGTAGACATCTGATATTTTTCAATCTATTTTAAGAACACATCATGTATTTATTGCCATCAGGACATAAAGATCATTTTACCAGTATAACAAACAGTCGATCTAAATCTGTTTACCATTACTGCCTGTAACTGCAGTTCCTCGGCTGTCCACTAGAGGCTTGCTACAAAACTCCATTTGAGCCCATATAGAAATGTTCTGTTTATAAAGCAGAATTAAACGTTCACAGGCAGGCCAGCACAAGAGCATTTTTTGGCCTGTAATATTTCTGCTTTCTTTCTTTTTCTGTCTGATAAATAAATCTCTTTGTTTCTGGAACAAAGACTGCCAGAAATAAAAAATGAGACACAGAAGTAAGGTTAAGTAAACCCTTTGATTTATATTTTAAATGGACTGAATATCCATTACTATCCTCCAAGATAAAACACAAACTACAGAAAGTCGGGATGGAGAAAAGAGTTTTCTTTTATTCCCCTCAGTCCTTGGAGAACAGCAGTGATGAGCAGAAGAGCATCTGTTTCTGCTGGAAACATGCCTTGAATATTCTTCAACTATTGCAGGGCCTGACCTTCGCGACTCAAAGCTGCAAAGGAGTTCTCATACTGGTATCAAAATAAGCCCACAGCTGGAAATTCAGCAGGCGATTCAACAGCACAGCAAACAACACAAGTTTGAGGTCTTTTTTACTTCTACCCCATGGTATTTGAACAATAACCACAACAACAACAAAAAAACAAAAACAACTGCAGGAGAAACAGTTTGTTCTTAGCAAGGGGTGTTGTTGGACTTCCTGCACTTTTAACAAAGCTTTTGTATCAACAATATCAAGTATAACCCCAATTCCAGTGAAGTTGTGATGTTGTGTAAAATGTAAATAGAAATATAATGATTTACAAACCCTGTTTAATCTATAGTCAACTAAATACACTACTATATTTATTGTTCAATTGGCCTGAGCTCATCTGAGATGGACTGACGCAAAATGGAAAAGTCTGCTGTGGTCTGACGAGTCCACATCTCAAATTGTTTTTGGAAATCATGGACGTGGTGTCCTCCGGGCCAAAGAGGAAAAGGACAATCTGGATTGTTATCAGGTCAAAGTCTCAAAGCCAGCATCTGTGATGGTATGGGGGTGTGTTAGTGCCCATGGCATGGCTAACTTGACCATCTGTGAAGGCTCCATTAATGCTGAAAGGTACATACAGGTTTTGGAGCAACATATGCTGCCATCCAAGCCATGTCTTTTTCAGGGATATCCCTGCTTATTTCAGCAAGACAATGCCAAGACACATTCTGCACCTGTTACAACAGCGTGGCTTTGTAGTAGAAGAGTGCAGGTACTAGACTGGCCTGCCTGCAGTCCAGACCGGTCTCCAATTGAAAATGTGTGGCACATTATGAAGCACAAAACACGAAAACGGAGACCCTGGACTGTTGATCAACTGAAGTTGTTCATCAATCAAGAATGGTAAAGAATTCCACCTCCAAAGCTTCAACAATTAGTGTCCTGAGTTCACAAACACTTATTGAAGTGGAAACATGACCTTGTCCCAGCTTATTAGGGATGTGTTGCAGACATTTAATTCAAAATGAAAGACTATTTGCAAAAACAAAAAAACAGTTTGATCAGTAAATATTTTGTCTTTGTAGTGTATTCAAGTGAATATAGGTTAAACAGGATTTGCAAATCATTTTCTGTTTAATTTACATTTTACACAATGTCCCAACTTCATTGAAATTGGGAGTTGTATCAAAAAGAGCTCACCAGAGGGAAGAAGTGGGTCTAAGATGGACCAAATTTGTGTTGGGATTTTGTTTTACCTCTTTTTTACTCTTTTCGCATCAGGGAGCTTCCCATCGGTTTGAGTTCAAAGCGGCCTTCCCTCTTAATTCTAAAGTTGTTAGACTGTGAAAAATAGTAACTCATAGTAAGTTGTACCTAAATGTCCTTTTATCATGAAGCAATGGCTTCTCTAGGTGCTTTGAAAAGATGGCCATTGCTTTAAGAGGCCACAGTGCCGTCAGGTGATAACTGATGCGTTCTGCATCAGGGTTTAATACTTGTGTGGTCGGGTGGTGTGTGTGTATGTGTGTGTGTGTGTGTGTGTGCTCTTCTTTGCCCTCCTCATCAGTTTCTCTCCTCTCCCTGGTTATGAATATTTGAGAGAGCTTCAGACCAACAGCCACGGGCACATGAGGGAGAGAGTAAGGGTGAGAGAGGGAACAGTAAAGTTAGTTTTGGACAATGGGAGAAGCTTTATAAGTGAGGGGAGTGAGGCAGCAGAGGATGGAGGATGGAGGATTTGATGGGTAGGATGATGGTCAGTGCCATCTTTATCCTCTCAGTGGGCTGCGGCAGACGGATATGGATATAGGGTTTAACAAGTTGGTTAGATATTGTTGCGTTTCGGCCTCTTGTTTACACGGAAACAGCCTTTTAGCTGAACTGAAAAGGAAACTGTTGTGAACGGCAACACAGCAACAGTAACAATGATGGACTACCGCATTGTGCTTATGCTGACTGCCTTTCAACAAAATGTGTTGCTCCATTCTGTACTCAGTGATGACACATTCAGTATATACCAGGGGAGCAAACTCGTCACAGGTTAAAAAAAAAAAAAGGTGACAACTATGCACACAGACTTGTTTGCATTCACTCACAGAGATGAGCACACCCATAGTGGACAGAGTCGCTACCAGTCCCCAGGGCAAACAACCAAAAGGCTGCAAGAGCAGGCACAACATGGCTATCCAACAGCTGCATGACCAGCATCGTGTAACCAACAGAGAAGTGTGCATCATGGGGAAAAAAGAGAGAGAAAAGAAGCTTGGAAAACATTGGCACAAAGTAAATTAGATTCATGACTGATCTAATCCAAAAATGGTGAATTTTGCTGAAAGTTTGTACCTCTAATATACGCCAGAGGATTAGCCCACCTCTACTTCAGCAGAGGGCTACCAAAAGACTCTACAGTTATATTGCCACCTACAGGCCTGGCATGTATTCTACAGCGTTTTCAGTCCTTCAGCACGTGTAAACAGGTTTTTATTTTAAACATTGTGTAAACGGGGCCTATGTTACCCCTTTTCGACCAAGCTGGTCCGGAGCTAGAGCCCGACATAGCACCAATTCTTTGGTTTTCCACAGACTAAGCACCAGCTGCTGGCTCTCAAAACCGGTGCTTGGCAAGCACCAACTCTTTGCTGGGCCAGCAGAAAGAACCACATTACGGGCTTACGTCAGGGGGTGGAGGCGGGATTATTGACCAACCAAAGCAGAGTCAAAACACGAAAGAGAGACGTTTTTAAAAAGAACGAGGTTGGGGTAAGAGAGAAACAGAAGAAGAAGATAAGTAAAACAATGGATTTCAAAGCAAAACAACATGGGCGGCACCGGTTTGTGGAAAAGCAAACGGTTCTCAACCAGTTTGCACTTGAACCAACTGTGAACCGGCTCTAGCACCAGCACTAGCACCAACCCTGGAACCAGCTTGGTCGAAAAGGGGTATGTCTGTTTTTTGATTGGCCTATCAGTTTATTCTCCCTGTTGGTCTCCTGTGCTGCTATTTTGGGGGTTACAGGCTACAACGTTTGGGAACCCCTGCTGTAAAGTCCAAAAGAGCAGCAACTAGGAGTTTTTGCTTCGTTAAAAAACCCTTGGTGATATTGCAGAGATTCAAATATGTACATAGCCAAGATCATTGGAGGTGTAAAGACTTACAAACTGTGACACAGTGGAATAAAAGTACATTTTATTGTGTCATAAAACAGAGTTTTTCCTTCCAAAAAGCAGAATATTGTCCCTGTTCTCGCAAACAAACTGTTGACTTTCATTACCTGCATTTTGTACAGCAGCCGTTTCGACTTCACCAACTCTTGGCTGACGTTAGCCGACACTTTTCCTCTCCTCACATGGAGCTGAGGAGCTGGAGGGCTCTGGCTGGTAATTGGTTTGACTGGAGGTTGAGTTGATGGGAGGGAAGGCTTCACCAGGAGCGCCTACCACATCCCTGTCTCTTACAACTTTACTTTCATACATCACTGAGTCAAATTTGAATAATTCATCAGCATGTTGTGGGTTTATTTTGTCAAAGCATCCCCAGAAATGATGGAAGGCAGGGTTTAGGTGTGGGAGGATGTGGAAGCAGCAAACTCTCAGGGAATGATCAACACAATTATTAGTTCTTGTCAGAAACTTGTCTAACATCCATCACGGGTAATTAGGTTTGTGACATGCAGAGGCACAACATCTTATTTTGAAAATTAATGAGGAGGGAAACCAAATGTGGAGCAACTTCTGGAAAGGAGTTTCCCAGATACAGAGATGATCTCTGCGTCTCTTTTTGAACTACCTCAGCTGCTGTCTCCAGGACATGTAATCCACTCTGTTAGGTCATTTACATACGCCTGATGGAGGGGAAAAAAAACTTCTTTTTTGTAGGACAGGCAAAATATGATGTTAATATTTATCTGTGACTCCTTTCAACCACTACGGGTCTCAACATGAACATTTAGGTCACCGCTTTCTTTTGTTAAGATGCCGCCCTGCAGCTAACGCAGGAAACACCAGGCACTTAAAGGGACCACAGAGGATTGGCACATGCTCTTCTTAAAATACAGAAGCCCTCCGTCTTGTACTTTTGCCTCCTCACATAAGTGTCATTATAATTTAAAATCACACCCACCTGCCTGCCATGTATGGCTGCTTTATTTTGTGCTTCTCTATCAAAAGTATAATTTTCTTCATGCTTCAAAATATTCTTTATTTTTTTGTTTTTTTTTTGTTCTATAAATGACAGCAACCCTCTGGGAATCGTCTGCAGCCGCTTTGTAAAACATCTGACTCCAAAGTTCCACAAAGTTGAATCTTTTAATCATCGTCTGTCTTTATGACACGTTTGGTTCAAAGCAGAACTCGCCGTCTTTGTTTGATTTCTCATTTATTTTTACTTCTTTGTCAGTTTTATCATCCTTCCTTTCAAACACACTCTCCCTGAACGTCCCATCTGGATACAGCTTTCTTTTTTTTTTCCCAGTGTATTCTGACCTGTCTCTGAGGCCATCTCTGAGCCGAGTCCTGCTGAGACACCTGCGGGGTCTTCTTTTCAGAGACGCTGACATTCAGTCTCGTCTCACGGGCTCACGGCTCGCTCTCCGGGGAGAGTGAAGAGACAAAGGCCTGCTGTGAGACGGATCCTGACAAAACCAGACCCTGCAGATTGGCTCCAGCCACCCTGCTGAGATCCACTGATAAGGCCATGGAGCTGACTGACACTGTCCTCTGTCTTACAGGGAAACGTTGGACTTGGCGTCTCAATCCACTGAGCAGGAGATCAAAACTGTGGATGAATTTCAACCTGTAATCGTAGGCAGGAGAGAGAATGTCAAACAATCGTTCGGCACATGATGTGAATGAAAAAACTGTAGTGAAAGTTTCATTTCCACAGGTATGAATGGGCCACCTACCTGAAGACTACACCCTGAGTTCATGGCGCGCATGATTAAGATAAGCAAAGGAAAGACTCACTACAGCAGCAGATCCTGGATGTCTTCCAGGCCTTTGCTGATGGAGGAGGAGTGAAGAACATTTTTATGTTAATGCAGGCAGATACTTCCCGATCAATGCTCATGCAGACGTATTTAAACCCCGTGTGGCGTTGTTTAAGCTGCCCGCTGACTCTCTCTGCTGCTCCGTAATGGATACAAACTGCAGCAGAAAATTAAATAAAACAGAAACAACGTAAAAGAAAACTCAATAAGAGGGAATAAATGAGGCTTTTCTGCAAGACCAATCAAATCCCTTAATCAGGAAAAACGTCCACAGAGTGTTTTTTTCTTCTTCTTTTTCTGTGGTGGTTGTGAAGTGTAGATGCAGAGAGAACAGACAGAAAGAGAGAGAGGGGAGGGGGGGGCAGAGTAAATCAGAGAGGAGTAGACCAGCACAGGTGCTTCATATTTGTAATTCAGTGGATGTCAGAAGAACAGACTTTTTTTTTTTTTTTTTTTTTTTACATTTGTTCCTCTCTGATTAAGAAAATCAGCATCTGTTTTTCAAAATAAAAGTCCAGCTTTTCTATTTCCTCTTAAGTCTTTAAAAAGGAAAAAATGTTTTTGTGTTTTAAATGAGATTTACTCAAAAAAAAAAAAAAAAAAAAAAAACAGAAGTGTGGGTTGGGGGGGTATCACTGGTTCTGCACTTCCAACCACAGACTGTATAAAATAATGTCGTAGCCTCCTCAACGTCTGTCCCTGATACAGTCAAGTGAAGCCAATCCTGGATATGATGCAGGCTTTGAGCTTCCTTTCTAACAGCTATAGGGCACCCATCAGTCGCATGTGCTCAGCTAAGCCTCTGATTGGACAAACTCATCATCCTAATATCTTCTAAACCGCTGAGTAAGGAAAAATTCACCCCCTGTACAGTGTGTGTTGACAGCAAAATTAGCTTTTCAGACCCAGGCTGTTTTATCAAACAGGCTGTAAATATGTTTTTTCATGCCATAAAAATCAGTTTTTATGGTCTCTCTGCAGCCGGCCTCTAGTGGATTCCAATGAACTGCAACTTTTAGCACTTCAGCACAGGCTTCATTTTTCCCAATCAGACATTGCCCCTTGCTTGCAACTTGGTTTTACACTACTTTACTTTCAATCGCCTCCTGTGAACAGGTGTTGAAAACTAGCGTGATTGCTAAAATACTTAAACAGTGTATCTGGTTCGTACAATGTATCTGTGATGTCCATGTCAAATAAAGTCTTCTGATCTAAAAGTGAGGAATTACACCAATAAATATGGTAAACAGACATGCAAGTCAGCACAAAGCAGTAACATGCCAGTGGAGTTGGAAGTGAAGTGTAAAATTTCAAAATAAAAGCCCCGCATGCGGACTCTGGGGATACGCGGTGGCTGTTTGTGACTCCAGAACCTTCGAACAGGCAGACAGTGAAGGAGGAGGGGGACATATTGGAACAATAACTACACAAACACTGGCGATGTGTCCCTTAGTGCCTGCTCCAACCATAATTCTCCATGCTCATCTCCATGGCAACGG
This sequence comes from Labroides dimidiatus, assembly GCA_030710495.1. Classification (NCBI taxonomy): domain Eukaryota; kingdom Metazoa; phylum Chordata; class Actinopteri; order Labriformes; family Labridae; genus Labroides; species Labroides dimidiatus. The sequence continues at coordinate 6,088,603 of CM061150.1, read as the reverse complement.
CTGGCTTTTGGAGCCCACCTTAACACAGACAGGAGCGCACACACACACACACACACACACACACACACACACACACACACACACACACACACACACACACACACACACACACAGTACATTGACACACACTGGTATTGTTTTCTGCTCTGGAAGTGATTTATGTTGAGGGTTTAGAAGTATTTAACAATTGGTTTGTTTCCTTGACAAACAAATTTTTAAGAAAAAATGTAAATAAAAGACTTGTGTCATATTATTTATTTACATGCTTGGGTTCTATTTTCTCTAAGGTCATAAAACAATTCTGAACCTCTCAAACAAATGATCAGCTACCATATCAGATACAAAAGAAAACCAATCAATTTTATTGAACATTTTGATTCAAGAAATCAAACAGACCAATTGTTTATGATGCTTTAAAGGAAGTCAGGAACTCTAGGCACTGACCTGGGGTCGGATATCAGTTCAATTTGATCAATTCTGCTTATTGATTCAGGTTCTCACTAGTTCCTGATACAGTTGCTTTTTAAAGGGTAAAAAATGCTAAATGCTGAGTTAACCCTCAGGATCCCAGTCCTGCCTGTGGGATTTAAGTACCACTTGTTAAACGGCATTTACAACTTGTTTGTTCAATCCAAAAACTGAAAAAAAAAAACTGGGATAATCGTCCGATTCTCAAATTTCTGAAGTTACCTGAATGTATCACAAGTGATGTTTGCAACATGTCTAAACAGAGCAGAGAAGACCAGAGAATTTAATGAACATCGCTTTGATTCTTTGGAATTTTGCAGGAAAGAAACCGTTTGCTGTAATTAAATTCTGTAAAAAAAAATAAAAATAAAAAAAATAAAAATTCAGTGCAAGCCTTGTTTGATCCACATACACCCTTTAGTCACACTTCAAAAAATATTAGAATTTTGCTTCCCATGTTGTTGTCTTGCAGGCATAAAATTTGTGCACAGAGCTGCTCAGCACTCTGTCTCATTACTGACAGAAACTTCTCTGCAGATCGACATGATGCCTCTGCAGTGTCGGCTGTAAACTGTGTAAATAATAGTGACAGTACTATAAATAGTTTATAAAGAGTAAATAACTTGTAATAATATTTTAATAATTATTGCATTCTGATGTTATGCTGCTCAGGAAACATTGCCCCCCTCATAAGTCAGTGTCCTGGGAAGGGGCACCCCAGTCTATAATGTCTGGACACGCCCCTGCTTGTCAGCGTGTGCCTCGTTGCAGGTATGTTATGCTGCTTTTGCTCATCAATGGATGGATTTATGCTGAACCAGGTGAAAGTCAAACAACTTCTCAAGTATTTATGCTGCTCTCTATCTCTCTCCAATTAATGTTAATGTGGATCGCCCATAGTGTCCCATCTCCCTCTCTGCAATCAAAATTCACAAAGCCTGATCCATATCACCAAAGAGAGAGAATTTATGTATTTTTCTTCACTGTCTAAAGTAAGAAATGATCACCCTGTGATCTCTGGGGTCACACTGATAAATTTTCCTCTCACCAGGGGAGGAGGAGGAGGAGGGGGAGTCTTATTTGTTATTATGATTTATTGTAATATTATCAGGGCATTTCTTTACTCTTGAATAAATGTGAGATTTAACGTGTCAAGAGTTCATAGAAATAACTAGTTTCAATATAATTATATTGAAGGGAATTTTTTTCCTGATTTTGTAGCGCCCCTAGCAATACCACCTATGCCACGGGCTGGCCCTGATGCTGCGTCACATGTAATATAAGGTTATACCAACACAGCAGGTCCTGACAGATAAGAAAAATGAATTTAGACTCAAACAACCTGACCAGGGTTTAATCCTGGAAGATTCATGTTGTTGTCAGGAACAGATAAGCGAACCGAAACACACGAGGCAAAGTCTGACCTCTCTTCAACCAACCATCATTTTAAAACTTGATTGCCATCCTTCATCTGGACCGTGTGATTTTATTTATTTCTAGGTAACTGCTGTAGTAAGCCAGAGTGTTAGTCACAATTTACAGTGAAACTGAGACTCACAAGAGCCGAGCATGTGATACTCCAGGGTGAGCAGCTACATTGATTTGCTGATAATCTGAACACAGCTGCTTCTTGAGTTACAAATCAGACTGTAAATAATGAAAAGTAATGAAACACATTGGGGAAAAAAATGGTTATTTATTGTTTTCAGAGCCCCGAATCATCAGATGGTAGTCAATCCCATCCTTCCATTCAATCTACGATGTACAACATGTATAATGTAAGACAAGCATGTTCTGTCTTCCTCAGGTGATGCCGTGCTGCTGACTTGAGTTGCATTCGTCATAAAATCTCATGTGAAAGCTTGGCTTCGGATTTATAAGCTGGGTAATGCGAGTAGCTTGTGGGACGGCAGCTCGGAATATCACTCACAGCCACATGGGAGGAGTAAAAGGAGCAGGAGCGAGATGTAATCAAGCAATAATTTGGTTTCCTTCATCCTTGTGCCACTCGGGCAGTGATGATGGAAACACCCTGAAGAGGGACGCCAAATAAAGCTCTCGCCTTCAACCGTCTTCAGAGAAAGACCTACGAATGGATAGTAAACAAGGTTATCGGATATGATCACCCCGGGGGTGATTTTATTCCTAGAGGGTTGTTGTTTTATGATTTTGTGTCGTATATTAGTTTGTAGGATGAAATCCAAAGAGATGAAGAGGTTAAAAAAAAAAAAAACAACTGTTTCTGCTGTTTGTAGGAGGGCTGTGTTTTAAGGAACGATGGTAAGGATAAAGAGGAGGCTGAACCACATTAAAGAGAAAAGGCTTTTTGCCTTTCACTCCCGTTTATTACCCCTTTGGGACACGGTGTTACAATAATCATCCTGCTGACAGCTTTATTGCCTTATCATTTAACTACAAAGGCCTTTATTATGAATCAGAGTTTCTGCCGTTGGCGTGAAAAGCCATTTAAACACACTCAAGCCATGATCAGCTGTGAAGAAAAACACTCAGGTGTTCTCCTTTATGAAGCCACAGACAGAGTTTTCTTTATGTGAAATTCATCCATATTTTCACCTTTTGGTTTTGAACCATAAAGCTGTAGTGCTTTGATGCACTCTGAATTACCTTAATAGCGGCTTTACAACCATGTCAATGCACCATAAAGCTACATACAAGGTTAAGACTGTCACATTTTAGAGGGATATTGAACCTATACGTTGGCCCTTCTGCTCATGGGGTGGTTGAGGTGCACTACATGTACTATTAACGTAGCATTTCCAATAAATCACACACAGGCTCCCATAAAGTAAAATGTATACTATGTGTGTTTGAGGGAGGGGAGAAATAGGTTTACAGGAGGCCTTATAAATATTGTGAAGGAGAGGTTCAAGGTTGTGCATGAGGGCTTCTGCTGAATACAGTATTTATGTGGAGATGTGTACTTGTGTACTTGTTGTGCACCTGCTGGGAATTTAAGAAACATCACAACCACTGATGTTTTCAGACTCTCTCCCCCCTCCTTGCTCGTGCCGATGGTATCACGAGTGCTTCTGCGCAAGCATTATGATAACCATGAGAGCAAACTGCAGAGATTTCACTCAACAGATTATGTTTACAGATGCCCTGCAGAGAAAAGTGTCCACGAAAAGACCAAATGAGGTCTGACACAACTGAAAACACAATCGCACACCAGCACACCGCAACAAAAGCAAACATCCCTTTTTTTTTTTTTCCTGTGCGAGTGCCTCCAGCCCAGCGGCATGTCTCCAAACCAAGATTCAGCACCAGCAGTTATTGAAAGTGACAATAGTGACTAAACAGATTAAACACAAAAGCAGTCAGATGTGTGCAGCATCCAATTTAACTCAAACCTACAGAAAATGTGCCAAGGCTGGTGCACACAATTAAACTCAACAAAGTTTCCCCATTTCCCGCTGCCCATTAACTCAGCGCTCGCTTGCATAGATGAGCGAGCAGCCAGTTTTCCTCTTTCTGTCACCTTAATTGTCACCTGGAACAGGCTCGCGGACTCCAGGCAAAGTGTGCAAGGAGCCAAACGCACGGCAAATACACAACCTGAGAAACACTCGTATTGTTTGCAGCAGTTCCATCGAGAGAGGAAGGTGCAGCGTTTAGCAGGTTCTGTTTTGGTTACTCTGTGCTTGACATAAAAAATTAACCTGTTTGTGGAAGATTATGAGTTGAGTTTTGAATAATAAATATTCACAAACTCTGGACTTTGTTTGAGCTGCATGAAATATTTCACAGCTTAAAGACAAATTTTATTTAATTAAAGGCAGGTTTGGTAGACACAGAAAACTAGCATGAATTTGAATGTAGCATCTCCTCACAACTCTGTTTAGCCCCCACCTCCCAACACTTGAAGCTCTTCCAGAACAACCCCTCTGCTCACATGCAAGAGCACCGCTGATTCCCAATCATATGACTGTGACTGACTCAAAACCACAGACTCAAAGTGGTCCTCAGCACATCGTTTTTTGTTTGCACTACGTTACCAGTAATCAGGGTATAGGTAGTTTTTTCTGCCATTCTCCATGGACACTTGGATGCCTCTTGGTTATGTGCATTGAATCAGGGCTAGTGCACGCCAGCAAAATGTTTGTGCAGAAGGCAGGCAGAACAGCAGGACTGGATTTGATTGGTTTAATAAATTGAATTCTAATCGCTAGGATTGGTTGATGTTTTCCCAGGTTTACTCCTGCTGTAGACAGCAGAGATTTTTCACTGATCTTTATGTCCTGATATGTCCATAAAATAAATTTTAACCTGAGTAACAAAAAGTCTATCCAAATCTGATTACCAACCCTGTCTTTAAACCCTGTTTGTGGGTGTGGACTTGGCCTAGTGCTCATGTGGCGGGCGGCGCATGTTTGCTTCCAGCCTGTGGCGACTTCTTGCTCTGTCCACTGTCCTGTCTCCTCCAAAGAAAGATATAAAAGCCCAAGAAATATACAAACATTTGCCACCAGTACAACCATTTCAATTTTACATTGCCGACCTGCTGTTGAGCTAATTTCAGGCATATGTTTTGAATTTGCAAAGTTTTGCTGCACAGCTTTCCATTTGGTAGTAACTCCTCTTTTTATTTGTCATTAAGATCACATTTCATAAAAGCGACAATATTTAAAAAATACAAACGTAACTGTACTTTGTATTCTTTTGGAAAACACTGCACATTTTTTGCACACATAGACGGGTATTTACAAAACCTTCCATGTATGTTTCTCCTCAGTCTTATTGAGTTTGAACAGATGTTTTAAAAGTAATTAGGAGGAATAAAAACCATGTGACTGGTTTGATTTGGTGTAAATATTAGCCTTTAGGATCCAGTCAGTATCTATCAGAGGATGATGTACACTTGCACTTTGAACACCATATAACTGAAGAAGACCTTTGAAGTGTCTACTGTTTTTTATCCTATACTAAATTTAAGGTCAGAAGCTGAATTAAAAATGATCATTTTGTCAAAATGTTGTATTTACATTTGTCTTCACCATAGAACGAATCGTCTTTATGTTGAACGTGATCATTGATTTGACCTTGTTATTGCTTCCCTCTCTTATTACGGCGTCTGACTCACTCCCTGGCTTTAAATGGGTTAACCGTCTCTGTAGGCAACGTGCAGCTGTGAATAAATATCCACTAATCGAGTCATTTTCTTAATTCCAACTCATCTGAAAACCTTTCGGCTCCTCATGACGTCCTGCCGCGCTGATGAGAAAATTCCATTTGACCAAACGAATCAAACCCACAGAGTACGAATGACACAGATGCCCAATTAAACTGGATCTTAATCTGCTCTGCCTACGTCCTCACCACGACACATACATTATCCAGATTGGTGAGCTTTAATTCTCCCGGACAGTCACAAAGCCAATAGAAATGGGCCTTATCACAGAGTGAGCTGTGACCTTGAACGCTTGATAAGTGATTTTATTTTGACCTCTTGGAAACACCTCCAAGAGTTCTTCCACCTCAGCGCAGTAACACTGACTTAGCTTTTTTTGTAGACTTTTTTCCAGGTAACCTGCATAAATTTAAGAAACTAAAAATAAAAACTACTAGAAATAAAAACTACTAGAAATAAAATTTATTATTATTATTATTATTATTATTATTATTATTATTATTATTATTATTATTATTATTATTATTATTATTTATAATAGGCAACATAAAAAGATCAGATAAAAATAAAAGAAATAAAAGTGTATAATAATAAAACAATGAGGTGAAACAAAAATTTAAGATAATAGAAAATTAAAACAGTAATTAAAATCATGGAAGACTTTTCAATAACTATGTTTGAAGAAGTTACATAAAAGAGGCTACTGACTCCACTGACATTGTCCAGTCAGTTTCAGGCCACTTTCAAGTGTGGTGCTAAAAATGATGCATATCAGATTTCTTTGAAATGTAAGTGCGGTCTGAACAGCCTGGTCGCATTTAATGTGACTTAGAAGTCATTCTGGAGCAGCACACACCACAGTTGTGCGCCACAGACAAAAAGGAGGCAGGAGTCTCACTCAGTGAAAACAAACATGGAAGACAAAGTACAAAAACACTGCCATTTATGAGATTCCCCACACAGAAATCACCTTGATAACCATGTGATGAACAATTCCTGGTGTGAAATTGTTGCCACACTCAGCAGAGAAGAGGAATATGTGGAAAAATTGTAGTAAACTGTGCGAACAACTTCTTCTTCTCGAGTTCAATTCTGTGGTAGACGTGTGTGAGGACGTGAAAAAGCATAAAAGCCAGACACGTTGTCTCGTTTGGATCTCGTGCGACTCATGTTTGCACGTCAAGTTCATGTGGAAAGCATAATCAGCCCTTTAGCCAGTGGAGGGAAAGTGAAATTTTAGACCTAGTTAGTAGCCTAAGTGCTGTGACTAAGCAGCAACACTCACAGCTGAGCAGGATGTGTGTAAGAGGAGTGCACGGAGAGAAGAGAAACTGAGATATAAGTACACATTTGAGTTTCTCGCTATTGTGGCGAGCTGGGAGGAGGGAATCAGGCAGGCGTGCGTGCCAAGAAACTTGGTTCATCCTTTGATTTTGTAATTCCTTTGTTTATCTAACCAATTGACTCGGCTTCTTTTTTGTTAGTGCTTGTTTTTTTTTTCCAACAGAAGCTTGTTTTATGTTCATGAACCTTTTTTGTAAATAAATCCTTTCCTCTAACTTCTGCTCAATTACATGTTTTGTCCTGGGTTCAATTTTTGTTCCTCCCTTCCTCATACCCAAAACACATTTGGGGTCGTAACATTATCTAAACAGACAAACAAAAAAATCATACTTAAGCGTTAAGGCTTGCAGTGTGAACATAACCGAAAAGTCCAGACATGCAGCTGGTTTTCAAATGAAAAGGATGTCACGACATGCAACAGATGTCCATGAAAACAAAGCTGTTGGGTTTTCCAAACTAACATAGCTCAATGTAGGACTTATGTGAATGAATGCATCTTCTCCTGCTTTAACAGACCCCCCCCCCCCCCCCCAGGCATCAGGGGCTCATGCCCCAGGACAAGAGTCAGTCCCTGCCTCGTTAGAACATCTACATTTTTTCAGCCTGCTTCCAAATACATTTCCTTTCTCTTTGGTATTTACCAGAAAGCCTTTAAACGGCTGCCCTTTCAGAGAAGTATTTAGCATAATTCTACTATATGTAAGAGTGACCTGGAGGGCCTGCAATTCAGCGTCAGAATGGCAGGCAAAAAGAGGTTTGCTCGGGGGCAGACAGTGATGGATGGGGAGTGTCTGCAGCCATCGGCTTAGTGTTAAGCATACGCTGCATCTCTCTCTCGCTGCCCTTTAAGGAGCATCAGCAGGCGCTCCATAACTCAGTGGTGTATTGGACGGGGAGGACGGTGGGACACACAGCGCTGGTCAGCACTGATAAAGGTCTGTGTCCTTGAGAGGTTAAGAAAAAAAAGAAAAAGCAAACAGCATGAGACATCCTCACCTTTGTCATGTGGATATAAAAGCGTTTGTGCATGCTACTGCTGGTGGTGTGTGTGTGTGTGTCGGTGTGTGTCGGTGTGTGTGACAGGAAGAGGTAGAGTCAGCTAAGGCTAATCAGGCTGCCACTCAACTTAGAACAGAGAGATTGGATCAAGGTGGGCTGAAACTCTTCTGAGGTAACTTCAATAGATTTCCGTTTTTTCTGATTGGGGCAAACATAAAATTTACCCCAATCCACGGAGTCAAATCAACCTTTATGAAGTTTGAGTGTTGATGGCCAGCAGGGAGCAGCTGAACCTTGGGGGGTAATTGTCCAAGAAATGTTTCATCAACTTGCGTGCGCTCCTTTCCTCAGCAGATTTGCATCCCCTCCTGTTCGCCTCATCTTTCCAACTTTCTCCCCCACTCCATCGTTTGATGAATGACCCCAAACAGCTGTCAGTGCAGCGACTTTTAATGGCTTCTGCAATCACGGCGCAGTAAACAGAGAGCCCAACAGCCCCGTGTCACAAAGAGGAAAAAACAATAACAGAAAATGTGAAGCTTGCAAGTGGGGGAGCCAAAATTTGTCACCTCATTACCAATTGAAAAGGATTAAAAATAATAACGCCTATTAAACATATACTTAAACATGGCCTTAGCTGTTTTAATCTCTGACTTTTAGAATTTCCTTGGTTTGGAAAATCAACACTTTAAGTTGAGTCTTCCACCACTGATGGTTCCTCAGAAACCTGGACAGTACCTTCCCTAAAGGGGCTTAAAAGGTCATCACAGGAACTTTTGATCCTTCCAATTTGTTGTGCTGCAAACACCAGAAAAATGTTGGCTTGAGTGGTTCTCAAAACCAGAGACAGAGCTAGGATTTCAGTTTAGGGTGGGCAAAATAAATTTTGAGTTGGCCTTAAAGTTCCTATGAGGACTAATCCTAATCCACAATTTAAAATGAGATTATCAGCACCAATAAAGGTTATTTCTAAATGCTATTAGCTTCCCTATTAGGTCAGACAGAACCAGAGTGATTTACGGCACTGAAGTCTCTATGACAACACCAGTCCTGCTAAAGAAGTTTAGTGGTGAGAAAAGAGATCTGTGTTTTTCTCTGATGAAAACAATTTCTGGGATTAATTTAGTAGTGATGGTGGAGACTGGAGCTGAACTGTCAGAAAGAAATAGGACCGAACAGAAGAAGAAAGCTAAACGGGAGAGTAATATAGCTTAGGCTAAAGGCTAAAACATGAGTGAAAGGCTAAAACATGAGCTAAAGGCTAAACCACGGGCTAAAGGCAAAGATGTTTGTGGTCATTCCAACCCATATGCAGCAGTTATTCTGCAGTGATCTGATCAAACGCTAGTCTTTCTCAAAACCATTCTTTAGCCCTATCCATATAACATGAGGCTAAATACAATACGATACGATACAATACGATACAATATGATACAATACGATACGATACAATACTTTATTGTCCCCTTAGGGAAATTTGTCCTGGACTCCAAGAGCTGCACAAATGAAGCTGCAGTTAATAGTGCAGAAAACAAAGATACAATTGCATCATCCACACATTGCACATACTGATATTGCACAAGACTTTTATACAAATAGAGCACCATAACATTATTGCACAATCTGGCTGCATATTATGAGACAATATTCAAAATTCTAATTGAAGTGGGCACAACCAAGTTTGAAACATCAATTGAATAATTTTAAAGTGTGTTTAAATTGTGTGTTTTTTAACAGGCTAAAAAGTTGCCAGCTCAGCTCGTTTTACAAAGACAGGGTCTATCTAACAAAAACAAAAAGTGAAGTGCCAAAATTTCACAATGCTCCTTTAAAAATGATTAAAGTTCAGTGTGGGCCTGGGATTGTTAGGCCAGCCCGTAACGCTACTCCTGCTCAAAACAACAAAACTCTAAAACACTGCATCCTAAAGTAAGACCCAGAGATGTGATGGGAGAGAAACACTTTCTTCACCCATACAGATGAAGATGTAGATCGAGGGGTTGAAAACGTTCTTTTTCTGGCTGCTGCTCCACATTAAATAAGCATAAATGTAGGAGCGCAAACATTTGTCTGCTTTCGTTCAGTTTACTTCCTAAACCTGAGGAAACAACACGGCTGTTCCTCAGACTAATGAGCGACGCCGGGGGTGGTTTCGAGCCCTAAGTGAGCTCTGATTCTTGAGTGTTTACCTGCTTGGAATTTACCCAGTGCACATCCTTAATAAGATGTTTGTTACACCGAAATGAAGAGAAGTGATTTAACTAAGACACGTTGAGATTTTCCGGGTTTGTTCAAATGGATAGTTTGCATTTGCAGTGGGGGGGGCACTGCTGAAGTGTCATGTTTCCATGCCAGAGTGGAAAGAAAAATCAATGCTCAGCTTGCAGAGTATGATGAAACCATGACAGCACATATAGATCTTTTGGATGCCTCAAGGCTTTCTGCAAAGCTAATAAAAATCTTTTTCATTTCAGCACTGTTTTAATGCTATACGCTGTATTTCTCTCAGCAGGAGTCTTCTTGGCGAGTTTTGACACTGAAAAACTGCACACAACATTAAAGCGCATCAGTCAAGTTGTCACACTGCTTTTGTTTGACTTGTTTTAATAATGTTACAAATAAATATGCTGTTGCCTTGCGACTTATCTATCATGCATGGAGTTTTTATCCTGAACAGAATCACAAAACACCAAAATACTCAGAATTGAAAAAGGGCATAACATAGTTTTGCTGCTTAAAGGGATACTCCACCTTCTTTTCATTTTGAAAGGAACAGAATAGAATAGAATATTTGTTACTGCAGCTCAAATGAAAGACAGAAACAAAGTGCAGCAAGCAAAAATAGAAAAACAGGAAGTCATAAAAATTAAAGAATTTAAGAAAAAACAATATATAAGAATTTAAAACAAATGAAAATGTAAGAATATTTTTAACAGCAATATAAAAAGACACAAAATAGTGTTATGAGTGGTGGGTCCAGTTCTGCTGGCATCAGGCTGTAGTGCTGATGTTATAAAGTCTTATTGCAGTTAGGAGGTATGCTCTGTCTTGCGTGGTGGGGATCCCAGTCTGCTGCTGTAATGAGCTGCTTAAGGCCCCTTTTACAATGACAACAGTTTAAATGACAACATTTCACAGTGTTTCACTTGAAATGCAGAAAAAACAGAGAAAAAACACGGAAGCGCTGAGGGACTGAAAACACTGTAGAATGCATGCCAGGCCTGTAGGTGGCGATATAACTGTAAAGTCTTCTGGTAGCCGTATCTAAGTGCAGAAGTGGAGCAGCAGATGCACATTTTGTTAAAGGCAGTCAGCAGATTCGGCAGCACAAGTACAACATGGTAGCCCATCATTGAGCCGTTGTTGTCGTCCGGTTCGCACATGACAATTAAAAGTTCCCACAACGAAAATGGAACATGCACGTGCGAAGTGGAACTTGATGTCTGTGTTTTCCATGTAAACGAGAGGCTGAATCACAACAATACTTTTGTGTTTCCTCTTAAAACTGTTCTCGTGTGAACAGCCCCCAAGGCCCCCGCAGTCTCATGCAGTGGGTGAGCGGGATTGACTATAATGGATGCCAGCTTTCCCAGCACCTTAACCTCACCCACCTCCTCAAGGGAGTCCAAGGAGAAGTCCAGGACAGAACTGGCCCTCCTGATCAGTCTGCTCTGGTCTGGATTTTGTGTGTTAGTCACAGGGGATGCAAGAAACCAGAACTGAAGCAATTGTGGCCTGAGGCCTGAACTACGAAGTGGGATAAACACATCTGGGATCTTTCTCCATGACCTGGACGAAGCTGGATATCAACTCGCTCAGTGAATCCAGGGTTCTCCAGTCTTGATCACATTAAAGGGGTGGAGTCTGCATTGTCTGACCAATCAGAAACGAGGACACACAGGAGTAACCCTGCAGAGCAGCCCACTTCACCATGTAGGAGCAGACAATTATTCTTCAAACATACAGAGAATCTAAACTCATCATCAGGACAAAAGCAACACAGTTACTGCAGCAAAATCCAGGAAGTAATGCTGGCAGCAAACTGTGATTCTGTTAAAGTGAAAATTCATGAGATTAAATAATAATTATTACTAGAGGTGTGCAATATGCCAAATTTGGTACTGATCCAATCCTGAGTTAATACAGGGCCAGTATCGCCAATACCGATACTTTTACCGACACTTTTACACAGAAAAGCAGCTTGTCAGAATTAATCAGGAATAACAAACAACCACTAAAACTAATGTTTCTGTTCATGTCCATCAGAAAATAGAAATCTGCTTTGTTGTAAAACAGTACATTTATATATTCGTGGATGAGAACAATTATTAAATATATAATTTTGATTAAGGAGCTTGCACATTCTGGTGGATTAACCATCACAAAGATATCAGAAATATTTAGGAAATCAGTAATATACTGATAATTCAGGGCAGCGCTAACAAACAATTTACACTGAGTGGTGGTCGAATAAATTCAGGGTTAAGCCAGAAGTTACCTCGCTAAGAAAATCCAGCTCTGTAGTACAGGCCTCTGGTCTACCAAGTAGTCTAGCTAATTTTATCAAACTTCAGCTAAGCAGAGAAAGAAGTCCTCATATGAAGTCTGCCAGGCATCTTGGACGTCATCTTTAAAGTGAATGACAGCTTGTTGAGACTGCGCTTTTTCTGCATCGCCCTCATGGTATCGTGTGCATGTGACAAAAAGCAATGATTCATACCAGCATCAGTTAATGATGTCCTGGAGTTCTGCAGATGCAGATACCTGTCTCAGCTGGTCAATGAGCCAAAGGTCCACCGGTGTGTTTCTCCTCACTGTGATGGATTGAGCTGTGACATCCGTGTGTGATGTTTGAGGTGCCACTCGGTCCCACAGCGTGCGGCTCATTGCTCGGTGGAGATGTGGAGTCTGTGCAGGCGGCAGGAGCGGCACCATCTGAGGCGATCAGGCCTCAGGGGCAGAGGAGGGCATGTGGGACTGTGTGCGGGGTACATCTGGGCAACAGGCTGTCCGCTATGTGTGAAAGCCAGAGTCAGCTGAAAGTCCAGCTGTCGCTCCTTCTGCACAGAATAACGATCTCTCTGCAGCAAGTTGCAACTTCTGGAATAAATGGGAGTCGTCTGAGCAGAGAATCTAGTAATTTCCGTCCTATTTATTCTACATGATGATATTATTTCCATTTTAATGACAGCTTTGCTTGTCTACATGTTGTTTTGATTTGAGAAGCATTTCAGAACAACATATTGCTTATGTTCCATAAATTTATGAAATGATACCGTGAGCTAAAATCCCCTTTTGCATGATTGCTCCATATTGGAAATAAAAGACTCATCAAACACCCAAATAACACAAGATTACTTATATCCTGTTTCTCAGCACATTTTCATTTCTCCACAGATTTTTATGCATCGGAACCTATTCAAGCCTCGGTTTCTTGTCCTCACAAGAGTCAGACAAATTACGAATAAACATTCATGAGGCGTAATTGTGTCTGAATATTTGGAAGTGGCTGCAGAAGAAAAAAAAAAACGCTGCTGCTTGCTCTCGAGGGCTGAACATAATCAGCGGTTTGTGCTTCCAAACGCAAACAGAGCTTTCATGAATTATCCCTCGACGTTACTGAGTTTAATTTGACCAAACACACATCACTTTTTTATTTCTCACTGCTTTTTCATTTTCCATAAAGTGTGGACAACGAGTCGCACCAGTATTTAAGATGCAGTCTGGTTCTCCCGGAGAGGGAAACAGAAACATTTTGTTCTTTCTGTCTGACATTTTCCACTGTATGAAGGAAGGTTCACAGTGTGCCGTTTCTTTCTCTTTCTGCTACCATTTGTGTTTCTCATGTGGAGTTTGGAGACTTGCTTTCTATCTGCAACAGTTCCGTACATCATTTTACTGACACGCTGAAGATTAAGGTGCAGTATTGGTGAGGGATTTTGATATAACGGCCATAGACTCTATTAAATATGTAGCCAGGAATACACAAGATGTGTCTCTGGCTCCTTTCAGTCCAGTGTTGAGCCCGTAAAAAAAGTAAGATATTACTCATTATCTGTTACTCTTTATTAAAAGTAATATTATTATTTTACTTGCCAACAGTAATATATTAAACTACTGATTATATTCCACAAAGTATAATATAATATGCAGCCAACAGATTCAGCCTCCCTTTTGGGTGCCACAAAGGAAAGATTCGGTGTATCCTCTATAGCCTCACATATCCCAAGATTCCTGGAAACACTTGAACTCCAGGGGGACTCCTTTTTTTATCCAGCTGTGACGGATTTCTGGTAACAACTGTGTGATTTCAGTTATGAAAGGTTGATGAAAAAAAAAAAAAGTTTAATTGTGGAAAATTTGTTTTTTTTTTTGGAGGGCACATTGTAAGTAATATACCAAAGAAAAAAAAGGATGTTACATAATGCCAAAATCCATATTAATAAATGAAAATTCTCTGAGAAAAAAACAAAACAAAACAAAAACGTTCTTTGTCTTTTTTTAAGAAATTCAACAAGACATTTAATCCTTTCAGTACTCTAAAAAGCAATTAAAACTGTAACAGCTTGCACTTTATACAAAATTTTTATTTGTTCTATACTCAATTGTTGAAAATGTACATTTTGCTTAACTCTGTTTTATTACATGAATGTATATTGTGGTTTTATAATTTATCAAAAAATAAACTTTTTTAAATGTAAGGTTTTGGTTTCCATGCTTGGAAAGCTTGCAGTACTGATTTTTTTGAGGGAAGAGACATGGATAAACAAGCTAAAAGTGTTAAAACAGTTATGAGTAATGTAAGCCTGATGGGTGAGGGCGTAGCTGTGTGACGTCGAGATTTATTCATTCATTTAAAGTCTCCTCTTCATGGATGCTGCAATCAGTTAGAACGGGTATTTCTTCTTCCAGATAGTCCCTTTTTTATCCATTTTTTAGGAGAAGATGTCTATCTTCAGCTTACACACTGTAGAAAAAAAAATCTGCCTCTCTGCTCACAAGAGACCTTCACTTGTTCTGAGACAAAATCCCCAAACAGCTGACTTTCACACTGTGAGTTTAACTTTCTCTTTCAAAGCCATCACACCACCTCTGGTCCAGAATCCCAATTAATGAATCCGCACTTCCTGCCGTCTCCCACATGAGTGAGCGGTCAGAGAAGCTGAGCCTCCTGTGAAGAGAGACGGGGGACTTCTGACCCCTCTGATCTCTACAAGTGACAGAATAATGCTGCCCTGTCCTCAGGGATGGACAAATGTAAATGATGATCGCGAGCGTCTTTATCCTCTGACCATCCCCCTTCTCCTTACTCTGTTTGCTCTCATCAGCGAAGCAAAGAGTGAACAGATAACCTTGTTTTGAGGTCATGGTTCTGTTTGTATCAATGCACAAGAGCCCTGTGTTAATTTACAGAGTATAATGTGATCTAAAACATATAGAGACAATAATGCTTTTATCAAGGAGGAGCGCTGAGCCCTTTGATAAAGTTTCCAAGAAGACCAACATGTGGACTCAGCTTGTGTTGGAATGGGACAGTACTTTAGGAAAGTGTGTATAATTACCCAAACATCGTGTGTTTTATAGCAAATCAAAACACTGAACCTCCAGCTGTGTAGGAAATGTTCAAGATGAGGTTAAAAATGTCCATTAAATTTTACAAACACTGTATGAACCTGTGCTCACGTTTAGAAAACACATTTTACTTATTTATAACAGATTCTAACTGATCCCGTCAGCGTGTCTGGAGGTTTAAATTATAAATAAAGCTCTAAAGTTGTGTGTAAATAAAATGTGCACTCATAGATGCTGCTGTCATGGGATCTCTGCAGTTCTCCAATAATCTCAAAAATTCCTGCAGCCCATCCACTGTGAACCAGACTTCTATCAAACCTATCATCCTACAGCCGGTGGTGGGGTCACTTTGATTCCTGACATTGCCTTTAGCTTGCTAACAGTAACACCATCAGTATTCAGCCGTTCTTCTGCATTTTTGACAGATAACTCTTAAAATTAGATCTTATCACAAAGTTCTCTTGCTTGTAAAGTCTGAGAGTGACGCCTGAAAAGCACCAGATGCATCTCCGGTCTGGCTTCACTCCATCACGGCACCAGATCAGATAGGTTTCCATTCAAGTCAATGTGTTGACTTATGCCCCGTTTCCACCAAGTGGTCCGGTGTGGATCAGTACAGTTTGGTATGGGTTGGATCGGTGCTTCCACAGCCAACCATACCCTTCTTGGTAGGCGGTGTGTAAACTAGATGCTGACGTAGATGCAGTGTACCCCAACAATAAATCCAACGAAGAAGAACTCAACACCGTGAACTGTTTCGTGACGCCATTTTCCAAACAAAAAGAAAGTTCACTTCAGGAAGTCGACTGGAGATTTAAACATGGCAGGTTTATGTGTTGTTCTTTATTACCCCTGTCGCACAGGAAGTGACAATTATTTTGACCAATCAACAGACTGCAGTGTTTCTAGCTCCACCTCCTTGGATTGTATCGGTATGTCTGGCACCCCAACTGAGAGAACCAGAAAGTGGGACGGTATGGGTCGGTTATTTGGGGACCTGTCCTGGTTTCAGCCGATGGAAACGCCAAAAAAATGGAAACAGCCTTTACACTGGATCTGTTCTGTTGTAATCCAGCTGCAACCATCCTATTTTTGCTGGATGCTGGAGAAGTGACGCATCAATTAAGCATAGAGAAAATCGATCAGGGCAGGAAGTAGTGCACAGAAACCACATAAGAGCCTGAGACTTTCAAAATAAAACAAACCGTGTCAAAATCAGATCGTATTTATCTTGACTATAACAACAAACCGACATAATGAGAAATCATCAACCAAAGGAAAATTAATTTATTTAAGATTCCTTCAATAAGTTCAGCCATGGTAAAGACACAAAAAAGGCAGGGATCCCAGCCAATCACTCTCCTTGAAATTCCTCCACAGGATCAGTTTACTTGTGTGTTTGGTTTTTCCAGCTTAATATCCAGCTGTCTGTAAGTTCTGCAGCTTGCTAGACTGAACATCCAGCCAGTGTAAGTTGACAAACGCAATCAATTTGCAGAAAAATCTGGTGTATTTGAGGCGTTAGAGCAGCTTAAGCAGGAAAGGAAGTCATGCACTGAAACCACATCAAAGCATCCTGTTTCTTTCAAAATAAAATGCCTACACCAGATTGCATTTCACCTTATGATTTCTAATATAACAACAAACTGACAATATGAGCGGAGTCAACAGATTCAAACTATTACAGTCCAACATGAACAAGGGGAGGCTCGTCATTTGGGTGGGAGGCACGAGAACTCCTCGGTCTTTTTACGAACTGAACAGACAAAATGGACACAAATCTGGTGTGAGTCAGAAAAGAAAAGTAGATCCACTGTCTCTTTCACTTCAACATTTCCAAAAGGACTACTGATTTTCAAGGTACTTTACAAGACTTTTTAATTGTTGCTACATCTCTTTAGAAGTAATCATGCTGTAGCAGACTTAATCACATCCAAACTCGAGCCAGCTACTGTTGCCAGCTTAATAAATGTCTATCAAAGGGAGAAGCCTTTTTAATGAGCACAAACAAAGACTGAAACCAAGAGGGAGCTCTGTCCAAATTCAACATTAAACTGCTCTCATAATTCATCCCTTATCACCCATTCTTGTCACTTAACAACACAAATCTAAAACTGTTTAGGGAACAGTTTAAAGCTCTTACTCTGCATACTTAACACACATTATAATACAGAGTTGTGCTTTTATTATGAACCACTGGGTGGTTATTCACAGAAAGCCCCAGTGAAAATGTAGATGAGCTGATTCATTATCCAGCCTGCATTGTGTTCAGTGTCTTCTTCATGGTCACAGTTTAGGGGACGGGGAGATGGGTGCTACACCGAGGGGAAAGTGGAAATCAATATCTTCCCACTTCAGGTCTCCCTTGGCTTTTTTTAGTCTCTCCATGCACAGGTGTTAATCACTGAGTCAATTGTTTCATTAATCAAGTGAGGAGTCCCTGAAGGTGGAGACAGGTAGAACAGCCCTCTCTCTCTCTCTGTCCTCCTCCTGACAGGTTGATAACTATCCCTTAAAGAGACGAGATAGAGGTGACTGTGCCACAGGCGAGCCAAATCTCTCCAGGAGGCTGTCAGGCTGAGTTCCAACACTGTGAAAGTCTCCCATCCTGATCGCCTTGTTTCCTCGGCTGGCTGGTTGTTTTGGGGCTGACGGGACAGGTTGTGTTTTGACAGGTTCTGTCACGTCGTCGGTGTGCTGAAGTCTGTACCAGATGATAAGCAGACAAAGGGTGCACTGACAATGTATTAGAGATTCTGTTTTTTGCTCGCGTATAGTTTTGGATATATTAGGAAAGGTGGAGGAGAAAAAGAAATATGGGGCTCATTTTTTGCTTGTTTCTTTAATTGTTTTTATTGATTTTTTTTAATTATAACACACTTTATTTGTTGATAAAAACATGCCAAACCTTAATCTCAAAGGAAGAATAACAAGAACGTTCCTCACTGAACCAGAGGATGATCTGATCTAAACTTGCAGTGTCTACTCATAAAGGAACCATGTGCGTTTTATAGTCCTGATACACTGTGACATTCAGAGTTCATCTGCTTGTATTCACCACATTGTGCGTCACGTTGTACAGTAAGAAAAGTGTCTCCCTGACAGCTCATTTATACATTAACCCAAGCCACAACAGCAGATGTGGAGGGGTCGTATTTTACACTTCACAGCTCGTTGATTCTCGGAAGCACAGAAAAACTAAATAATGAGAGAAGCATTTATAATAGATGGCGCCTGTACATAGACCTCAATGAGAAGCACATGTCCTTAACAAAGAAAGTAAAGATGTCTGTGTGTTTAAAGACGGATCATGAGTAGAGCTTTGTTTTCATCTCATGATTGTTTACTATCATTAATAAGAAATTTCAGGTGAAGAGAACTAAATTGTGATGGCTAGACAACCGGGTTAAGGCACCTCCAAAACTGCAGCTCTTTTGTGGTGTTCCTGGTGCACGTGGGGAGCGAAGGCTTGCCCATGTGGTTCGATCCAACAGACGAGCTACCGTAGTTTAAACTGCTGTAGAAGTTCATGCTGGATCTGATAGAAAGGTGTCAGAATACACTCAGGTCGTTGCATATGAGGCTTCATAGCCGCAAACCAGTCAGGGTGTCCATGCTGACCCCTGTCCACCGCTGAAAGCCCAATCAATGGGAACCTGAACATCAAAACTGGACCATGAATCATGTTTTCTTTAACATCATGTGGGTGGCCTGGGTTGACCTCATCGAACGCCGACCTCCAGCTCGCACTATGGAGGTTTTTAGCCAATCGTTGTGAAGCAACCGAGGTGAACATTTGCACCACTTTGCCCCCAGTGGAGGAGTTTAAGTATCTTGGGGTCTTGTTCATGAGTGAGGGGAAAATAGAGCGAGAGACTGACAGACGGGTAAGGTTGGCATCTGCAATGTTGGGGACACTATACTGGTCTATGTCCCAACCCTCACCTCTGGTCACAAGCTTTGGGTAGGGACAGAAAGGAGAAAATTGCAAATACTAGCTAATGAAACAAGCTTTTGAGAAAGGGTTTGGAGCTCAGACATCCGGAAGACGCTTGAAGTAGAGCCGCTGCTCCTCCATATCAAGAGAAGTCAGATGAGGTGGTTCAGGCATCTAGTGAAGATTGTTCCGGGCTTGCCCAACTGGGAGGAGACCCCGGGGTAGACCCAGGACAGTATGGAGGGACTATATCTCTCAGCTGGACCAGTAACATTTCGGTATCCCCCTCAGAGGAGCTAGTGGAAGTGACCAGGGACAGGGGACACTGGTCTTCTTTGATGGTATTGCTGACCCAGTAGAAGATGAATGAATGGATGGCCCTGGTGGATGTGCGTCGCTTCCCTGGGGAACACATGGCACCAGGATGCACAATGGGAAGAAGGCAAGCCGGAGGAGACTTGAGTCCTGCCATCCATGTGGATGTTGCTTGACACGGACCACCTGCCAAAGCATTGTTGCAGACCATGTGCACCCTTTCATGGAAACAGTATTGCCTGATGGCTGTGGCCTCTTTCAGCAGGTTATTGCGCCATGCCACAAAGCAAAAATGGTTCAGGAATGGTTTGAGGAACAATAGGATCTGGGGAATTTGGAGGCCAAACTCAGTCTGATCAGGAATCTGTGGGATGGGCTGGACAAACAAGTCCAATCCATGGAGGCCCCACCTTGCAACTTACAGGACTTGAAGGATTCACTAACATCTTTGTGCCAGATACCACAGCACACCTTCAGTGGTCCAGCAGAGTCCATGCCTCGACAGGTCAGGGCTGTTTTGGCAGCTAAAGTTGGACAAACATAATATTAGGCAGGTGGTCATAATGTTATGCCTTCTCTTCTGATATGTTCAGACAAGACAGGTGAAATAAAGTTTATTATCTTTGCTAGAGAGAGCAAAAAAACATGCATAAAATAAGGGACGCACAACTTTTTTGAACATTTTCTTGTGATAAAATTTTGAAACTGGAAGTCGCTCTCATTCAGCCTGCACATTCTACTGTAGCAGTGGACATATGTCATCCACCATAACATGCAGAGAAGAATAAGCACTTAAAACCACTTAAAACTAGTAAGTGCAGAATATTAAAACATAAAATCTGCAATGACACAGTTGTGATCTGCTGTAGTCCATCCGAACAACTGCAGTAAAAGAATCAGCAGTGTGCCACTGTATCTGATTCCCTCTGGCACACACTGTACTTCCAGAAAGCCTGAGACAGGATGATTTTGATCAGCACAACGAAGCGCCCTGCACAGCCCCTGATCGCTGACAGAAATCCTGCGACGAAGGCGTGTGGTTATTAACATCCTCAGTGGGACACAGATAAGAGATGAGAAAGCCATAGTGCATATGAGAGACAAATAAAGGTGAGATGGGAGATTACTCCTCACTGAGATAATCATGTGAACAGATGAGTCTGGGTTGGACTCGACTCTGAGGCTCAGAGAAGAGACAGAGCTGACAAATTCAGCGACCAGGAGATGAAGGAAGCGATTATGAGAGGGGGTGGTGGTGTGGTGAAATCTCTTTATGTTCTTGGAGGAAGACGGTTGGTCACGCTTTGAAACTTTGTGTGTGTGTGTGTACGTGTGTGTACGTGTGTGTACGTGTGTGTATGTGTGTGTACGTGTGTGTTTAGCTAGAAAGGCCTTGTGGAATGTCACCTCGGTTTTATCCGCCTGACATTCATGCTGGGACCATTCATGAGTTGTGTGTTCATGCATACATGTTTAAGTATTTATGTGCATTTGTATGTACTCATGTATAAAAACTCAAACAAGTTGTATCAAGCTACATTTTAAACTGAATTTTAAAATTGTAGACAAAAACTTGTGTTAAAATTTTATCAGTAGCATCTTGTGACTGTGACCAAAATAGTCCAGTTTCTTTCTCCCCCATGTAAAAAAGTTCTGTGTTAAAACTGGACTCCTGGCCTCTGGTCTGTCCTTGTGTTTCCATTACCTGTTTGTGTGTAATGGGTGAGGTGGCTAAAAAGGGCTGACATTCTGCAATACCTTGAACAATCCTGATTAGGAGAAACATGGTACAAATGATCAAATGAATCAAATTTGTAAAGATGCAGCAATCCAAAACCGATTAAAGAGTAGCAGAACAAGCAGGAATTACTGCAGAAGTGAAATACAGAAAATGTAGAGAAAACAGAAATTCTGCAGACCTATGAGGACGTGAAATAAGGACACTTTATTGCTGATGGGACAAAAGAAGAAGACCAAATATTAAAGTTGTTGATAAGATGGTAAAGAAGGAATGTCTAATGTCAGGGTGTTCTGTTAAATTCATGATGTGCAACTCCCAGGAGAGCGAGTGTTACCATCTTCACAGAGGTGCCCTGGGAGTGCTTGGAAAAAGGTGGTTGTGACATTGTTTTTCCTGAATGTTCGCTACACGACTACAGCTTTACATCATGTTAACAAACAAGGAGAAAATGTAGCAAGACTGGAAGCAGATGATGTGACCAGCATAGAAATCACGTTACCTACAAGCACTCAGAGTACAGCAGAGACACAGAGTATGACCCAACATACCAATGTTCTCTGACACCAAACAGTTTCATCTAACGATGCAACGAATGTTATAATCTGAGGTTTGATGCATATTCAAAAGCAATTGTTCCCATTCAGAGGTTCAGCTATGATCAAGTGTTTGAATCCAAGCAACTGAAACACATTCCTGTACGTAGAGATTGTTTTGTTGCAAATCCTTTGGCCCTTGTTGGCGACCATTGTTGAGAGGTGGGGAGAATCAGCTCAGAGAGGTCTGAGACCGTGAAAGACTGTAAAGAAAGATGATGAGCCTCGGTCCCTTTGCCTTCAGGACGCATAAGAAATGTGAGGAGCAGGAGTCAGCACTTTCTTTGCAAATGTTCATGTATCATACAGGGAAAATAAAACTTAAGCAAGCAGAACGATTTTTTCAGCAGACTGTCCCTCGTACCCATTCTGATTATCATCGTGTATTAAACAAACGTCTCTTTAAATTAGTGCCTTTTGCTCCCTCCTCTCCCCCTGCACATCTCACACTCCAAACAAAACGTGCACACACTTGTCCACCAATTTTACTCAAATCTATTCCTACACTGATCTAACATCATCTATTTATTGATGTACCTTCTTCTTTCTAAACATGTGTCCCTCCTCTATCTGAGAAGCCTTTAGTGGAGGAAATGCCTCAGAGAGGAGACTTGAGGCATACAAGGAGACGATTCTTCAGGGAGAAGCAGGAAAAAAGGTGCACATGCCTGGTTTCATTTTCATACCTGATGACTTTGTGCTGAAGAGAGGTTTCGCTCTAATGACTTCTGAGCCTTAAATCCTTTAGAGATCGTCACAGTGGATTCTCGTGTTCCCAACATGGCAGATTCTCGTACTGGGGAAGAAAAAGAGATGTAAAGAGAGAGAGGGAACAAACGAGGCAGAGTAACCGCAGGACAATTCTCTACCAAGGTTTTCAACTCATCCTGAAAGCTGGATCACCTTTCTTATCCTCCATGCTTCACGGGTCATTTAAGAACTTCAGATTAGCATTCTCAAAGTGACGGCGAATGGAGTGTGTCCAGACGCAGATTACTCATCAGTCTAGAGAGTCTGTTTGAAGGGGACAATCATTTCATTGAACAGCTTTGTTTACAGCACAAAAACCACGTCGATTTATTGAGATTTCAAACATGAGCTACCTCAAACGTTATTTTTCATCACAGAGGAAACCGACAAAAAAAAATAGCAGAAAAAGTTCTGGATGATAGAACGGCTGTAGATATGATCAACTTTTATCAGCTTTATCATTCATTTTTGTGCCTTGAGTTTCTAAATGAGTCGTGTGTGGTTCACCCTCCTCTCTCTAGCTCGAGATGGATTAATGAAATGAAATGTAAGCTGTGCTCTGCCACCTTTCTGCAGAATTGGCAGAATGTAAAAGGCCCTCCTTTCATTAAGTGTGCAAATGGTTTCTTTGACAGCCGATGTCAAAAACATGCGCGGGGCCTATTAATAAACGATTGGTGGAGCACACTGGAGAGGTAACCTCAGCCAGACTTTAACCTTAATGGTCATCTCTTTCATGAATTTTTCAATTCCTCATTAAGGTTTCAGCCATTAAATGTGCATTTGTTTCGACGCTGCGCTGTCACACTCATGACAAATATGTTGAAGCTCTGAAACGGCTGCATATCCATAGAGCACATTTACATAGAGAGCTAGAGGCAGATGAGGAATTTGATAAATGCTGCCTCAAGCGAAACTAGCAGCCATTTGTTGTTGCCTGAAGCCATGACTGGATAAAAAAAATAACTTCATACTCAGTGCTAGTGTTAGCACACCAGTGGGGAGACTGACTGAGATGCTAAATTTTATCATGTTCTGTAAAGAAGCAAAGGATTCCAGCAGAAGCACAACACAACAAACGATGTCAATATGTTCTGCTTAACACTGTGTCTGACAACGCTTCTCTCATTGTGAAGAAAGGGGGGAGAAAAAAACTGCTTTTCCATCTCTCCAGGGTGGAAATTAAGTGACCTTATTATTCCCCTCCACTAGAGCCCCAACCTAAATGTTGTCTCTCCTGTGCATGAGGTATTGTGATGTAAATGAGATGCATATTTGGCTCATCTTGCTCTGCTGAAGTGGAAAGGTAAATATTTGCATTATGCTTGCAGGCTGGAGCGAGCCCCACGTCGCATTATTCCATTAACTCACGTCTTCGTGCACAACAACACAGAAGATGTTCTACTCAGCTGGTAGCTCCGTGCGTACCAAAGCAAAGAGTGCTTATCAGACATATGAGTGTCGAACTGCTCACTTATTCCAAAGTTACTTTTATAACTATAAACTTAGACAGATAGATGGATGGATGGATACATGTTTAACAATAAATATACAGTACATGTGTTTTGATTTTAATTCATCTCAACAAATAAAAACCCCACAGAAATACAACAATTCATCGCTCCATGAAAATCATATCACTTGTTATACTAAACAAAATGACAGAAAAAGGACAGGTGGAAGCACAAATGCTTATCTGAACCTGCCTGACCTGCCATGTTGTTTTAATATAAATATATGTATTTGTGAGTGAATACAAAAATAACTTAACCTAATTATACGCATAAATACCTTCCATATTATTACCTTTCATTAGATTTTAATAATACCTGAGTAAATACGTATATACCTCCACACATCAGTGTAGGCTTATACACACCTACCCTTTTCATTTTAAGAGATTTTGGCCCCGTTTATACACCAGCGGTATTAGGGTGAAACGCAAAAGTTTTGTTGCGTTTCAGTCTCTCATTTATACGGAAATGCTGTTTCAGCCAACCTAAAAGCAACTTTTTTAAAATGCCATCCAGAGCGGAATTTTTCTGAAACGCTGCAGCCTCTGTTGCCGTTTAAACAGCAAGCCAGAGTTTTCAGTGAAAACGTTGACGTCACGCTCCGTTTTGCGCGTGCACATTCCACTTTCGTTGTGGGAACTTTTGTAAACCGGACGACAACAACAAAGGTTAAATGGCGGACTTACCCTGTTGTGCTTGTGCGGCTGAATTTGCTGACTGCCTTTCAACAAAAAGTTCACCTGTTGCTCCACTTCTGCACTCAGATAAGACAAATTTAATATATACTCCAGATGATCAGCCCACCTCTTCTTCGGCGGCAGACTACCAAAAGACTCGCCACCTACAGGCTGGAAATGCATACTACAGCGTTTTCAGTTCTTCAGCATTTCCTTGTAAACACTTTTTTTTTTCTCTCCGTTTTTTGCGCTTTCAAGTGAAACTCTGTGAAGCATTGTCGTATAAACGAGGCCTTTGATACCTGAGTAAATACATTTATGTATGCCTTGCCTACATGCAAGTATATATGTTTTTCACAAATCTTCATTTTCTACATTCTTATGAACAAACAGTTTCATCCACGCAATTATGCCTACTTACATTGTTCTTGAGCTTTGTATTGGTCTGTTAATATCTCAAAGTTTTTGGTATTGTTGCACATTTTACATGTGAAGTACATGCTATTTTGAGTTGTTCAGGTTGCAGTTTTTGTGAAATTTCTTGAATAGGTTTGAATTTTTCTATGAAGAAACTGAAGATTTCCAAAAC
Organism: Labroides dimidiatus; assembly: GCA_030710495.1. Classification (NCBI taxonomy): domain Eukaryota; kingdom Metazoa; phylum Chordata; class Actinopteri; order Labriformes; family Labridae; genus Labroides; species Labroides dimidiatus. The sequence continues at coordinate 6,062,955 of CM061150.1, read as the reverse complement.
ATGAACTGAACGGCTACTAAATATTGAAATGAAAATTGTCAGTGTTTAGATTTAACAATTCAATAACTGCTGAATCATTCCTTTTCTCTTATGTTTGGTTGACCAGCATAGTTTTATTCCCTCAGACTTTCTCTTCAGGTCAATCAGACATAATGAATGAGCTCAGTGTTTTCCCTTGTCCCTGTTTGAGCTGCTATTGATCTGGTTTCATTGAACTACAAGGTGAAATTTTACTCTCCCATTGGTTCCACTCCATTGTATCACTGACACTGGACTGTTTTGTTTTTCAGGATGGATAATTAACCCTTGCCACAATGCGTGTTTCAGCAAAATGTTTTCAGGTCACAATGGCAGGGGTTATTGACTCATCCCTTTAGGAGCATCCTCAGCTAAATGACAGGATGAACACAGCACAGCACAGCACTTCCTATGTGTCAAATCAGGCGTTTGTTTCTTCAAAGAGACAATGAGTGTTGATGCTGAAATGAACACCTTGGCAGGGGTGTGTGTGTAACGAAGGTCTGTTTGACTTTAAAAGCAGTTCAGTGCAGTGTATAACATGCTGTGATAGGGAAGATGTTGTATTAATGTATATTGTACATCCCAGTGTGAGTGGATGCAGTGGGCCTCCAGGCACTTATGTGGTCAGTGAGTAACAGCTGTGTACTGTCACAGTTAGCCAGCCACACTCTTATACATATGAGCCACGTCAAGTCTGTTTTTTCACGCTTCTTGGCAATAAATCTTAAACCATTGGAAAGCCAGTTTATTGTCATTTAAATGGAGCCACAGTTTTAAGGTTCTTGCATTTGTGGGATGAACAGCAGAGCTGGGTATGTGGGTTGCGCCAATTTAAAAAATGGTCAACTCCCAATGCCAAACAGATTATTCTGATATTGGCCAACTTATATACAAAGACATGAATCCCTCGTGATAGTTTTGTCTTGATTTGTGAAAGTATTATCAGTCGCCTTAAAACTCTCTCTTAATAGTCAGGTTGGAAATCTGGGGGTAATATTGGACTCAGACCTGAACTTGAGCAGCCACATTAAATCAATAACATCATCAGCTTTTTGCAACCTAGAAACATCACCAGAATCAGAGGAATAATGTCTACACCTTCAGCAGGTTAGATTACTGTAACAGCCTGCTCACTGGGCTCTCTCAGCAAGCTGTAAGATAGCTCCAGTACATTCAGAATGCTGCCACTCGAGTCCTGACCACAACCAGGAAATACGACCATATTAGTCCTGTGCTCAGGTCTCTGCACTTGCTTCCTGTTGCTCATCAGCTCTGCTTGTGTTCAAGTCTCTTCATGGTTTAGCGCCAAAGCACATCCCTGACATGTTAGAGCCGTATGAACCAACTTTAGCTACGAATTGTGCTCCACAAATAAACTTGCCTCTCCTTGTCTGATGAGGCAACTCCACGTTTTTTAAGCTACATCGCACATGCACTCCTGAAATTTTTAAGCTAATTTCAGGAATATCCAGGACCCGTTTTTTTTGGTTCAGGAATTTTCCGTTAAAAATAATCCCCAGACCACCATCATTCCCTCTTCTATGTCCTCTTCCATGTTGTGCTTGGTGTTAGCCAGTTGCTGCTATCTGTTATGTTTCTTCTTTTACGTTTTTGTTAGATCACGTTTGGTCACGCGAGATTTCTGTCTTGGAGGAAAAAAAATCAAAGATCGGTGGCACAACAGAATTGTTATGTGTGTGGTGAGCTGTGTTGAGATTATCGTACTTCACACACAGTACGATCAAAACTGTTTAATGCCCGATTTTTTATCTTCATGTGTGGGGTCTCTAACAGATGAAAAAATCGCTTAAGATTTAGAAATTTGTAATGTGTGTAGCCTGCTTTACTGATGGGGCAGCTGAAGAGAAAAAATATTTTTTGGAGGGTGAAGATTGGGGAAAGACATGCAGCAAATGGTCTTGGTCTACTTTGCTAATGGCACTTGAATTTTAAACATTTTAAATGGGTTCATGCAAGAAAAAGTCTTGCTAGAGTTTGTGTGAAAATTTCAGGGTTTTATTTTTTTTTACACATGCAGCCCACTTAGATAAAGTCTGGAAACTTTCAGGAGTTTTTGTATATGTGTAAAGGAGCCTTGACATAAACGCTGAGCGTAAATAAGGACACTTTAAAGCCACAAATCAGCACATGACAGCTTCATTATAACGACTTCATTACCCTGCTTTGACAGGAGCAGGCTTTGTTCCTTGTTTTGCTGCAACCACTTGACAACTGTTTCAGAAGGTCAGACATTCACAGGGTGACAGTTTGTCAGTCTATTTATATTCGCAAGTTCTTCGAAGCAGTAATCTGCACACTGTGCTGAAGGACTCTGTGGACGCTGAATTGATGCGGCGCTCTGGCCTCTGCACGCTGCAAATCAAGGACAGACTCTTGCTCTTTCAAGCGTCATTGTTGCTCTGTGCTTTCGTGATGACTTTCTGTTTGAAATGGAGATGAAGATAAATAATCATTGACAAAAGGGGACAAAAATAGCTTGTGAAAAAGCTGAACCAGGCACTCTAATCATACCTGTATTTCTGCAATCCTATCTCGATGTAGAAGGCATCAAACAAAGAGAAACTGCAGGGAGTATAGATCTGGACTTTGCCAGAACATGGCTGCTGAGGTGACTACTTTGCCTCTAGCAGTGTGAGGCTGCTCCCTGGCTCTACTGTCTTCTGAATTCAAGCCAAGGCCTCCTGCCTGCTACACCGAGGTACAGCAAGGTTGCAGCAGCGCAGCACTTTAAAGGGAATATTTAAATGGCTGCTTATAAATTGGGCCCTGTGGTGTGCTGTGTCTGTTCGTTCATCACATGTGTTTTGGTGTCCTTGTCAAATGATCTTGCTGTTTGCACAGTCAGCTGGTTTTAGTTCTTGTTCAACTTTCACTCACGAATATGTAATTGTTGGACTCATTCTGCATATTTTCCGCCTCCAAATTGGATTGACCTGAAGGCACAATCAAGCCACGGAAGAGGCCAGCAGATAATGGTTAAAGTGATAGCATAATTATTTGCTCGGCTTGATAGGCCAATTAATGCCTTTACATAAGGATTGTGGAGGCGAGGCTTTGTAATTGAGCCCCACCACATGCAGCGCTGAACACAGATTACAGTATTAGCAGAAAGTAGAAGGAAAGCTCTCACTTTACATACGGTGCACAGATGAGGTTGGTGTCGCATCTGGACTAATAACACGTTAATCCACATCAAATCACTGAGGATCAAATGCTGTTGGAGGATTCTGCACCAAGCTATGATTTTCCAACGCAGTGATCTCTGGGTACTTTGTCGAGGAGATATTTTTCAAATCGGCTTTGAAGAAGTGTAGTTTGCATTGCAGTGATCTGCAGGACAGAATCAGATCTGAGACGTTAGCTCAATCTGACATCCTTTACAACACAGCTGATTATAACTAAGATTATATTATGGTCAATTGATTCCTTTTTAGCCTCTTTTTTGCTTTTCTCATCAATGCTCTGAACTTCTTTGTGAGGAACTGGTTAAAGACTTCCTCCATCCTCTCTGTAGCACAGTTTCCAAAAAGCAAAGTCCTCTCTCTTTCCTGTCCTCACAGGAAAATGAGCAGCATGTGCACATTCACTCCAAGCGAGCTAATCTTGTGCTCAGACCAGTTTCCAAGCAGAAACCCAGAGTAAAGGCTACAGGGAGAAGCATGAGTCAGTGATGTTTCTGAACAAAAGAGGTGAAAAAGATGTCAGAGTGACAAGAATGATGGAGTGAACATTCTTGGTTGGGGTCTGAACTTTAAGCAGCCTAATCCCCAAACCCCAAGTACCGTATTAACCCCATTACGTAGAAAAAGAGCGAACAGATGTTGCATGAAGCTGCCCTTTGAGCCTTAATTGAAATTCCAGCACAAGGTGGCGGAAGAGTTTAAATAGACTTTGACGAAAGATTTGAGTCAGATGCAGCAGATGTTGTCAACTCAATTAAGACAGTGTGCTCAACAGTAATATGTTCTGTAGTTTGATAGCACAGGTATTATTCAAGGCTCGGCCTCACATATGGAAACCTCCATGGACAAGTTTGAAATTACTAATATCTCGCTGAAGACGCATGCATGAGAAAAGCTTATAGAGAATTCAAAGTAAATTTTCCAGTTATATTGTTTCTTCTGTCATGGGTTGCTATGGCACCACCTGTTGGTCAGCGAACCTCACACAGGAAGTATAATAATAATAATAATAATAATAATAATAATAATAATAATAATAATAATGCTTTTTATTTAACCAGGTACAGACAGTACATCTCTAGTTGACAGAACATTCGCACATGCTCAGTTTCCATTCACTAAAAGACAGTTTACAGAATAAACAATAAAAACACCATCAGAATAATTAATACCTTAAAATAGGTCAAATGTATAAAATTACAAGGGGTATTAAAAGTAGGAACAGCAGCCCAAACTGTTATTTTTGCCATCTTTTAAAAGTGATTTGAATTCTCCTAAGGTGGAGCGCAAATGGCCAAGTGGTCTAGGTCACACTCCATTTGGCTAATTGTCCTTTAGCAGGTAGCCCGGGTGACTTTCCCACACACTTACCCTGTTTCCTGCTCTGTCCCCTGTCCTGTCCTTTCACATTAAAGGCATAAAAAAGCCAGAAAAATAACTTTCTTCTTATGTGACCAGCTGAGGCAGTTTCAGACCCTTCTGAAAGTTTGTCCAAGAATTAGGAGCAGCATATTTAGAAGTCTTTTGCCTGATTCAGTCTTAACTCTGGGGACCAACATCTGAGGAATAATTTGAGAGCGCAGGCCATGTTGATTTTTGATTTTTCATAAGTAAATAAACAGATAAGGTGGAAACAGACCAAGAACAGAAAAACCAACAAACACAAGGAACTGCGGAGATACAGAGATGGCCACTCAGCCATAACACAAGAATTTTGGCTAAGCTGGATGGACTTTTTTTTTCCTAATTGACATCTATCATTTTTTACTATTTATATATTCTTGACATTTTTGCACTATACTCCTCCTAACTATACATTAATCATTACATTAATCAACTACATTATATTACATTATGTTGTATTCTCAGTATATATATATATATATATATATATATATATATATATATATATATATATATATATATATATATATATATATATACGTGTGTGTATATATATCTTTTACACAAAGAAAAATTAATTTCCTTTCTGATTGGTCAGCTGATGAGGGGGGAAAACAACAACGAAAGCTTCCTGTTTGATTTGAAGTGTGTTGAACCTCAAGCTGCATTTCTGCTGAGCTCGATGGCAGCTGCAGTGTGAGGAGTAAAAGCTGAAGTAGGAACGAGAGTTTTATCTCAGGCCGTGATAGTTATCACAGTTATCACAGAACCAAAGGATTAAAAAAAAGAAACTTTGCTTTCTGTCCAACTACCCCGATCTGAAAGCCTTGATGAGAATCCCCCACAGCACACAGATCTGAGCTGTATGATCTGCTGCTGACCATCTCAGCTTGATAGACTTCAAATAGAGGCAGCTCTCTCCATCTCTCTTAAAGTCAGCTGTGAGGGTGAGTCATCACCAAATAAAAGTTGCATACGAGAAAGAACGAACATTGTCTGGAAAATTGAGCCTGTAGTACTGCAGATGAAGTGTTCAGAACATTTTTTAGATAAAATGTTAATAATTGAGTTTCAAATTATTACAGAATGTGCAAAACCTTGGATGATGGTTTTATTTTGACCTCTTAGATCAAATAAAAATCTATCGCTGACTTATTCACCTTTTTCATTTTTGAGACTTCAATATCCATATCCCCCGTGGCTCTGTTTTGGTCTCCACCAAATATCTGTCTTTTGATCTCCTGTGGCCTTCATGAGGCTTTACAGTGAATCTGACATTCGGTGCCAGACAGAGAAAAAGGGTTCTTTGAGTTTATCTGTGTGATTCAGTGAATACAGCTGATAAATAAAAGTAGATCAAATCAGAATCAGACCAAGGAAAAAAATAAATAAATAACAGAAATACAAAGCTACAGATTTCATTAATCAATCTCTGATGGTGATCAAAGCATCCAAATACAACAGGTTTTGGCAATGTTTTGAAAATGAACATATTCATTCATATATAGAGAGAAATTTTACAACTTTTGTTTGATGAAGCTTTCCTGTGTGTCTCTCTCTGATTCTCTGATTCTTTGCTGTCGAGAGCTTTGGTTTATATCATTGAATCAATGTTTTTATCTGAGGTTTTCATCTTTTGTTAAGTATGTAGCGGTGCAGGGAATGTGGACCCCCAATTGGAGGCCCCTAGGGTTCAAAGGGTTAGTGAAATGATTAAAAAGAGGTCTTTTCATTGCAAGTGATTGTCTGTGTTTCTCTAAAACTTGTTCAGGTGAGAGATATCATGGTTCCTTCCCTCCTATAACATTGCAAAGGTTTTTATTGTGAGACAAAATAACTAAACTCATGTTCTGTTTTTGCAGTGGATGTGTAATTGGAGTCAGTCTGGACTTTTTGCAATGAGAGCAATGAAACTTTGTTTTCAAATCTGCCACCTCTATTTGGAGCATCACTGTCTGGAATTACAGAGCTGAGGGGGTCTTTACTCCGACAGCATCTTTGTCTTTTAAATTGGTCTGTGTTTTGAAAACCTTCATTCACTGTGCTGAGAGCACCCTGTTGGACACTTATGGTAATTTTATGAAGACAAAGCAGTATAATAAAAAGGCTTTAATAAGCACTTTCTACAAATATTTGTACAAAAAAAAAGATACAATAAAACAGGATTTCTTTTTTTTTCGTTACACCTGCAGACAACTTTTAAAAAACTTTGTATTATTTATATGTTTTTAAAAAACATATATACACATATACAAGAGATGCAGCCCCAGTTGTTAAATCTTTACACATCTCTTTTTAAGACAATTTTCCATAAGTAGAAAATCATCATCACTGTTACTTTCTTATTGTCTCATTTGGCAATATATACACATTTTATAGTGTACATTACACAAGTTCACAGGTTCAAGGTAAAATACAACTGAAACTAACATAAGAAGGTAAATAAGACATGAGAGCTGCTTAGAGTTCAGACCTTATTGTGAAGCACTTTGTTACTTATTATTATTATTATTATTATTATTATTATTATTATTATTATTATTATTATGACACCAGAATGATTCATACAGACCTCGTAGATGCAGATATATAATCAATTAAACTTGGGTATGTCATTTTCTAGTGGAGACCCAAAAAAGAGGCCAAGGTTTAAAGGGTTAAATAATCCAGTGAAATTAAACTAAAGAAGATAAAATCCAGGACATCCTTCCTTACTTTCTGTATCTCGATTTTCATGCTTATCCTAAATTATTCTTTAAAAAAAAACAGCCCAAAATAAATTTCTTTTGAACAGTTTTGTATTTTGTCCCTGTAAACAGCTTCAAGGCTGCATCTTGTAAAACCTGAATTCTTTTTTTTGTTGTTGTTGTTCCTCTCTGTGGGCATACAGCAAAGCTTGCACTTTCTTTAGAGAGCTGATATAAAAAAAAAAAATCCCCCACTACCTGGAAGCAGCCAGGTTGCTCTGCATGGCTGCACTTTGTATCTCCGCTCATGACTGAAAGGATGTCTCGCATCGACTCAGGCCCAGAGCGACTCTGTGCTTATCTGCATTGGAGAGAAGCAGAAAGCTAATTCAGTATTCCTGCTCCGACTGGACATAATGCTGTTTGTGCGTCTCAGAACAACTGAGGATGTGGAATCTAGGGGTGCTAATGTTGTACACTTGTGCCAGTTGCTGTCAGACAAAGTCGCTTCGTAGATCTGCCAACATGTGCCAAGACACAGAGCTCTGCCAGGTCATGCTGTCACACAGAACTAATCTAGCACAGACAGGCATGGACCGGGTGGAGTTTATTTTTTTACTTATTCCACACATCCTGTGCAATACCTGCTGCTGATTTTTGGTGCTGACTTGCATTAACATTTCAGGGTGTAAAAACAGCCAGTCAGAGCTGTTTTCAGCAGATAATAAGCACATGTAGATCCTCACTGAGGAGCCCTGAAGAAAAAGATGCCACTTCATCTGCCTTCAAACTGAGTTGCATTTACATATTTCAAACTCTCGACCCAAATTTGGTGAAGAATCCAAACAAATCAGGATCCAAATGTATCACTCAGTAAATCTTCTCTCTTCATGGTTTATCAAAACACTTCAACTGTTACTATCAGGGTTCAGCACAAACTGCCAAGAGCCTCAGTCTGTCATGTGCTGTTGGAAAACCAATGGGTGCTATGTGGCTAACCCCGGCCAAAAGGCTCAGCTGGGCTTTACGCTGGGAAATAGACTGCTGGAGCCTGCCAGAAAGCCCTCAAAGTCATTTTTCCCAACTGTAGTCCTGGGGATTCTTGTTAATCCAGCATGCCCATCGTCTATAAATAAGTGGCACACTTGTGTGAAAGAGCCGTTTGGAAAGAGTGGTTTGAGGCTGGACCCTTACAAAGCCGATCATTCTTCATTTCCACTCCGCTGAGCAGAGCAAATTGGAGGAGGCCGGCAGGAACAGGTAGAGAGACAGGAAGTGAGTATGTTAGGTACAGTTAAAAAGACATCTATTTCACTTTATGGCAAATTAAAGGATGTAAACTAACAGTAATGGAATAAACGAAATCCAACATGCGAATGCATTCTGCGGTAAAACTACCGTGTTTTGCAGGAAATACTTTTGCCGTCTTCACTGTCTTCATTTTTTTATTAACTTGGAGTTGGCTTCAATATTTTACCCAAAGTAGATGTTTTTCATCTTAACTTTCAGACGCCTGAGGCGGTTTGACTCCCCAGTTACAGTCTGCATGAAGCAGTAACAAACCGCAGCTTTGACAGGCAAAGACTTGTTTGTTTCACATCACTGCTTCGCCAGATATTTGTTTAATAAATTGCCGAGGGGTAAGACGATTATGCAACCTAATTCCAGTCGTGGCATTAATTGTCAAGCAGTTAATTAAAATGCACAGTGATTGGAGTGCACGCCGTCCCTCAGGATGTAATAAAGCTAATATTATAAACACTTGATTGCGAGACTGATAGCGTAACATGCACCATCTCATCCATCAGCATTAATGAGGCCTTGAAATTACACCTCCTGTCACCTTTTATTACCAGGAATCATCTCAAAAGACAATATCTGCCACTCTCCTTTCCTGTGGCTAATAACACATTAAAGAACCAACCTCCTCAAAGGAAAAAGGATGAACCGGGCTTAGCTGTTTAAAACTAGTTATTAGGCTTTTATTGCTGTGGGTGTTGGGGTCAACTGGGTGGGATTAGCAGGCTGATTGAAAATATTACACCGCTAAATTGAAACGGGGGAATGAGCTGAAACAATAGACCATTATTTTGTTTAGTGTTTTATTTTGATTTCTCTGATGTGTACTTGTTGTCTCACTAAATTTTTTCCATATTGATCTAGCAATTTTCTTTTAGTACACCTAAGGAAATCTTTTAGTAAATTAAACATTTAAAAAGGAAACATTAATATCTGAAAAAAAAAAAAAAAGTGATGAGTCTGTGTTTTAAAACATTAAGTTTCGTTGTTGTCTGTTCGTCAGAGTCTGATTTTCGGGATGAAAACTTGTTTTGTTTACCCAACTTCAGCTTTTTGGCACATTACTGGTCCATGTTTACCCCCTTCCCAAACCTTGTGGGACACTTTGATATATTGGAGCTTGACTTAAGAGTTTTATTCTTCAGTGTAGCTAGAAGGGCAGATACCCTACAGAGGCCATAGACATCAATACTTTGGTATCTTTTTGATTCCTGGCCTTGGTGGAGACCAAACTTGAGCTGAGAGTTGTGTGAATATTGGAATTTATCAGGTAAACAGAAGCCTAGCTGGTAGCTTATGGGTGCCCATTTCAGTGACTTGCTATCTGCACATAGAAGGGGTGGAGAAGGCCAACCAGTCAAAAGAGTTTGACCCACACTTTAAATGTACATATATACAGAAAAATATGTCCACCCTGTCATTTAAAAACTCACTGTTGACTAAATACATTGTATTTACATCGGCTTACTGACAGGTTGGACATTTTTGGCAAATGAGAGCATCAAATGAGCACATGGGCTGTGTCTGACATCACTCACTCATTCCTTACTCACTACAGAGTGAATTAGATCCACTCACTCAGCAAAATTAAAAACATTTCGGACTCTACTCGCTCACTGTGATGTAATCACTCTCGCACAACTAAAATGTTGTTCATGGACCGCTGGGGATTTAGAGTTATATTTTTTCTCATACACTCTAAAAAGGCATGGATTTCAATGATAACTAACATTATACTTATTATTTTTGATTATTGTGTAAAAATACACTAAGTATTACACATCATTTTCAAAATATAAATAAATACCAACCATATATTCGCGCCACAAAGGCACTTATCGTGATCATGTTTTGAATGCTTTTCCTGTGTCAAAGTAAGAAAAAAAATGTCAAAGGCTCTTATGACAAAATTTTCACTGCAAAGAAATTTAAAACCAAGACATTTTCAAGGCATGTGGCTTCTGTGCTGGATTTAGATATTGTGGCGGAAACATTAGGCTTTGGATACCATTATTTTCCAAAGGTAGCACTTTTTTTTTGATACATCTTTGTGATAGTTCTAATATAAAGACGTTTAATCTCACTGGCTCAGCATACTCCAAAGGAAAACATGATCTGAAAGAGTATCTTCAAACCTCGTCTATATTTCATGAAGGTTTACTCCTTCAGTCCACGGCTGTGACGGAGCTCAGATGCTGCTGGAAGTCACTCCGCCATATTAAATAATAAGCACAGAATGGAGAAGCCTGTGGTTGCCGTTTCCTCCTCATATTGGGGAATGCCACGGGTGTCAAAGCGATCAGGAGAGCTTGGAGACATAAAGTCCACCGCTTCCCCGCTCGCTGTCTGCCTACAAGCCCACCACAGTGGAGCTCTGATCCAACCTGACACATGGATCTACACAGTGTGTGTCCTCCAGTACCTTCAGGGTCCCTTTTTTTCTTTAAAGGCCTAATTATCTTACTCTTCCTGGACTCAGAGACTGTTTTTTATTTTCTTGCCACTGGCTCTGTGCAGTTTTTATGGCATGCAGCGTTTTGTGTATGACCTTATAATCTCATCAGCTCAGTACCCAGAACAGTGGAGTTTATATTATAAATATAAATGAGTTATTTAAAGTGTAAAATAAAGCTCTCTTGTTAAATAAGGCCAGCTTTTATGTAGCTAAGCATAAAGAGGGTAAACAATGGAAATGGATAGTTTTGCTCTTTCTGATGTCGAGAGTTAAAAACATTCTTCCAACACCTCAGAGACTCCATAATTACCAACCCTGGACTTAATCTGTTCAAGCGCTAACAATTAAAGATAAGCTGCTGTTTTATGTGAGATTGTGTTTCAACTTCTACACAGTTTTTACACTTTAAACTTTAAATGAAGCCCCTGTTGGTTACCCAGTACGGTGACCCTGAGAGCTCACAGCACTGCAGCTTAAGAAAACACATGCAAAAAGACAAAACACAAGCAAATTAAGGAAACATCTTCATCATTTAGACCACAACAGAACATGTTAAAAAAATGCAGAGACTGTAGGAAGCCTGTAATCCACCTACAGGTGGAGTCAGGCACGCTGAGCTGGGAGAGCGTATCCTCCAGAAGAGTCGGCAAGTCCACAAACAGGATCCTGGCATAGGATCCTGAGGAGTCCAAGTGATGGAGAATGTAGTGGAGGGCCACGTTGACAGCATGGCCTACAGACTTGTTGGGTCTATAGGGGAACTGTAGAGGGTCCAGGAGTGGGTCTGTGATGGATTTGAGACAATTCACCTTTTTCCTGACTTTATCGCGATTCCCAATTTTGCTCTTCCAGTTCAATGTTTTGTTTACGTCGCTTTGGAGATCATTAAGCTGATGATGTTAGCCTAGCTGTCCTACTCGCTCTAACAACCGGCTTTTAAAAGCAAGAAAGTGACAAAATGAGCAAAAATCAGAGGTGGAGTCATAGTGCCGATGTTTTAAAAAAAAAGTTTACAATGAGCCCTGTCCAGCATTAATGATTCCACGCAAGTTCTTTTGAGCTAGCTTGCCAGCAAACGGAAGTCAACGCCCATAGGCTTCTGACAAAAAAAAACGGATACAAGGCGCTTAAATGACTTCACCACAGAGGTCAGGGCGACGGGTCTGTAGTCACTGAGTCCTGTGATCCTTGATCCTTGGTATGAGTGTTCGGTTACTGGTTCTGGTACTGCATTCTACCCACAGCAGTTTTATAACATGTCATATTAATTATTATGTTAACCCATAGCTTACGTCATTATTTTTATATAATGTATTTTTTAGGAGAATGTACACACTTTATATAATTTTTCCATATATTTAAATATTCATAGACCCGTTCATATTTTGTACTTTTCCTATATTTAACACTTTGTGAATGGGAGTAGCTGTAAACCAAAAAGCAATTTCCCCTTGGGGATCGATAAAGTATTTCTGATTCTGATTCTGATATTGTTGCTGATTCATGCTGCCAAAGAACAGAGGGAAATCTTCAGGGGAGATTCGGCAATTCTTAAAAAAAAGCTGAAACTATGGGAAACACGACCCACCTAAGTGGACCAATCACAGGGCTTGTAGTTTGCATCGATTCAATGCGTAGTTACATTTGGGAGGAGGTGCATGTTGCTAATTTGTACCAAGAATGGACAAGTTATGATTCGATCAATATTACATGGAGATGAATTACCCAAGATTAATTCCCCGTAATGAAAAATGGTCTCATCCCTCAGAGAATACGGGTCATACTGCTGCAGAGTGAGTAGCAGAACCCTTGACGTGTTCATGGAGCTCTCCTCTGGCTCTCCACAGTCACAGAGGCATCAAGGCTCAGTGTGCTCATGCTTTAAGCATGTCAGCAGCGACTACATGATCACTTGCGCATGCTGCTTTAATGGCACACCCCATGTCGCACTAATAGCTCATGTTCTTTGCCCTCCCTGCTCATCCTCCCTTGGGGACTCAACAAATGGTCCATCAGCGGTATTGGAAAGGGATTTCCCCCTCCAACTCCTCTGCGACTAATTCTGCAGATCCATTTTTTTCCCCCTGCATTTTGCTTCCTTGGCTTTCCGCCTCATTGGTTGATCCATGGTGGTCAATCTCACAGTAAATGTTTTCTTGCTCCAAGCACATAAACAATATGATGTCTTAAAATGCATTAGAGAAGATTTAAACGAGGTCTGCTGTATTTTGTTTCTCCCTCCGAAGCTCACATTTGAATACGAAATGTCAGAGTGAGCTCTGTCGTCAATTTCTCATCGCGCTCAACGTGACAAGTCGCGTTTTCTCTTGCTTTCCATCTAATTTTGTGTCTGGAAGATCAATAGAGTCACACACTCTGAGTGAAATGGTCCGTAAATTGCTGTAGATACACATCCCTGGCTTTACAGCAGTAGGAAATGGATTACAAATACAGGAATGCTCAAAATATTTATGTGCGATAATAAATTGCTATAGCTGATAACAGTCAGTGCTCAAAAATGGTCCCTCCATTGTACATCTGAAATGACTCATTCAATTGGTTCACGGCTTCCTGATGTCACTGTAAACAAGTTTGCACATTGCACAGTTCTATGAATGAATAAATAAAGATGAGACTGTTTACAATGCAGTTTGGGCCAATTACTGTCATGCATTTCTCACATAGACGTCTTTGCATGCTACATATATTTCTTGTTGTATACAGCTTCATGTATACATTGTTATACAGTATTTTTTTTGTACGCTGGCAGGTGGAGATAAGCAGAGGAAGACAGCAGCACCATGATGACTTTTTTGTGTGTGCCTCTTTTGGAAATGAAGAATGACTTTGTTCTGTTTTCTCCTTCCTCTCATTATGATACCACCACTCCATTCAATCGACTGCCGGCTCTTCTATTTCCAAGTGTCATGTTTAATGAACACACAGTTTGTTCATTCACAGGCAGAGAAGGGAGGGAAGAAGGGAAGGGACGACTGGAGGAGAGGAAATCAGAAGAAATGAGGGAAGAAAGGATAAATTATGGTGGAGAGGGAGAATCAAAGAAAAAGAAATTAAGTAAAAGAAGGTGTTGGAATAAAAGGGGATCAGTGCTGTTTGATTCTGTCTCCTCGTGTGGGTCCTCAGGCTGGAGTCGCTGCATTCAAACTTACAAATGAGAGAATCAGAGCTTTTCCGACGATTCTTCACACAGAAACCCCAGGGTGAGACTTGTCCTTTTGTGTTTGAAAAGGCTCTGACAAATGTATTTTCCCCTTGTCTGAACATCCCCGACACCCCCACTGTTTCTACAGAAGCATGACAATGCACAGTGAACATGAGAAAAGCATTTGCCGTCATGTACTGTCCGTTCACTGACGGGGCTGCACAGACATGCCCATTAAAGTTAAAACCGCAAACATACACATGGACATGGATTCCATAGAGAAATATCATACCACTGTGTGTGTGTGCAATGTGCAGGGGGCTTTTCCAGGGATGGCACAACCTTTTTACGTCCTCTGAAACTTACAGGCAGCCCTTAAGATCTCCTTTCTGGCCTGTTTGAGGCAGTTCTTGAGCTCAACCTATGACCTCCATGTTTAACTCGGAAACTTACATGATAAAATTAAAAGAAATACCAAACTGCTGAAAAGTAAAGCAAAAATATTTGACTCTCCTAAAAGGCCAAACCAATAAAATACATAAAAGAATGTGAAAACTTCTTTATAAAATGATAGAAAGTTTCTTAATACCCTCACAACAGAAAAATGTGCCAATACCCTCTTAATGTCTCAATTTTACTGTGATATGTCAGGATGAGGAAATGTGTTAATCTCAGTCAAAAATAAATAAATAAATGGATTAAAAAATACACACCCCTGATGGTTCACAATTCCAATATAGTTGGGACGGATGTTGTGTAACATGTAAATAAAAACAGAAAACAATGTTTTGTAAATCCTGTTTAACCTATATTTAAATGAATACACTACAAAAACAATATATTTCCTTTTTTTAAACTGATAAACTTTTTTTGCAAATATTCATTAATTTTGAATTTGATGCCTGCAACACGTTCCAAAAAAAGCTGGTACATGGTCAACAAACAACTGGGACCGCTGAAGCAAGGATGGGGCAAGGTTCACCACTTTGTGAACAACTGTGTGAGCAAATAGTCCAACAGTTTACGATTTGTAAATCATTGTATTCTGTTTTTATTTACATTTTACACAATGTCCCAACTTAATTTGAATTGGGGTTGTACTTCATATGGAAGAGTCTAAAGGCCAGGGATGAGAACAAATGTATCAGAAAGGACTGTTTTTCACCTCCTCATGCACTTTGAGGAGGAAAATAGTGAAAATATTGATATTAATCTCAACAATAAAGTCACAACTAGTGAACACCTATGGCTAGCCTATATTCTTTGTATCTTAGCCCTTAAATGAAATGCAAAATTGTTCTTAAAACAAATGTTAAGCATGAAGAAATAAAAAATGTCCCCTGATCATCTGCACAATTGGTCACCAAACACTGCTGCCAATGCTCATGTGAGATACACCTGCCAGATACATTTGATTGGCTCCACACACTCTTACGCCACACCCCTGATTTCTCACACTGCTGAAGTGTCCGTTTTCAGCATAAAAAAAATCTTGTATCTGACACCACTGTGACCAGAACCAGAGTCACACAGGACGCACTTGTCCCAGAGTTAATGTTATTGGTTGTGTTGTTTTGGACGTCGTCCTTCCTCTCCCCTCCCCTCTCTGCTCTCTTGTCTACAGGTTAGAGCTCCACCTATCTCTGGAGAAAGACTGGAGAAGTGGAATCACCTGTGTCAATCAGGCCGCATGCAGCAGGAGAGACAAAAGGGACTGCAGGCAGTGTGAGAGGACTTCTTTTCCATGTGCTGTAACTCAGGCTGGAGGAGCTCTGGACGCACTCTCAGTTCCGCTTCTCGTGTTTTACACCTTTTTTGTGACATAGCTAAAATTTGATGGCTTGATCGTGGCACCTGTTTTCTGTGATGAACAATTCTGGTCTTGTTGTACCCTGCATCCCCTAGAAATACAGGAAATGTAACACTTCAACAGAGCCAAGTGTTCTTTTTTTGGCGTCATTACAGCCAACAGTAATCAGTATTAAGTGATTCATTAAACTGTTATCATCAAACCTGGATTAGGTCTCAGGCCAATGACAAAGGCTCCTCGTGAGTACAACCTGGAAAAGATGTTAATGCAGGGGCCGTTCTTTGGTCTTCCTCCTTGACTTACATCAATATTTAAATTTAGCGCATTTCTGTAAAATGAGCAGCTGGCTAATATTTAACAGCTACTTCTCCGTGGGATAAGGTTGCACGTGTTGCAACACCACAGAGTAACCGTTTGACTTCTTCTTTCTTATAACTGAATTCAAACTAATTTTCCAAATTCAAAATAAACATTTCTCTCAACATTTTGGTTGTATTCTCAACATTTCAACTTTGTTCTTGAAGTACAAAATGAAAAAAAAAAATCTTCCTCCTCTCATTTCTGGTTCTCATCCTTGGCTCTAAAACTCTTTAGAAATCTTCAGATGATTATTAATTTATCTGCAGATCGTTGTTCGAAACAGTACAAAGTATCCCGGCCTGAGGGGATGTGATACTTCCACCCTTTGATTCCCTCACTCCAGCATCATTTTCTGAGGACAACAGCAATACTTTCAAGGTAAAGAAGTGAATCCCCGAGCTGAAAAGAGCCAAGTCAACAATCCCTTTGGAATGCATTAGAGACTCATCAACGTAGCGCTGCCTTAAAATCACAGGGTCAGCTCTTTCTTTCGCCTGTCCCTCGTGGCAAACACATTCTCATTAAATAACTTCTATAACAAAGGTGCAACAGAAGAACAGGTGATGGGGATTTCTTTAGTGCCCTCCAGGGGTTTGTAGAGCCACAAAGACAAGCCTGCGAGTATTGATTTGGTTCAGGCTGGAAGAGAACGATTAAGTTTTGGTGCTTTAACACAAGAAAATGTTTGGCAGCATTTGTGCTACAGTATAGGAAAACGTAATTTCCCTGTACCTTGGTGGCAGTTTCTCTAATTTAGCTTTTCAGTGGCTTATTCCATGACAAAGTTCATGAGGGTAAAACTACCGGAACTTGATTACACTCATTTAAAAAAATAAAAAACTGGTCGAACTTAATTTTGTTGTTTCAGTTGGTGACATACAAATTGTTCGTTTTTTGTTTTTTTTTTCAAATAACTGTTTTATGTTGGACAAACATAATTGATATAAGTCACATGTACTTAGTAATTTGGTTCATTTCAAATAATCACTTTGTGTAAATCCAACTTAAAATATAGAGACACTAACCAAAACCTTCCATACTTTTTGATTAAAGTTTAAATATGGTTTAAGCAAAATAATTTTTGAGACTTTAACTTGAAATCTTGATTCATCACATAAACTTAAAGTACTTTCCCAGTGATGATTATTTAAAGTTAACAAAAAAAAACAGCTAAATTTCTTTTACACTTCATTTTAGAATTTGCCACCATAGCATAGCCCATCAATACACCCCGTGTATTAATATATGCAACATAAATCACGCTGTAAAAATTATTAGGTACATGGCCCATGTTCTGTTAAGCACAGACAGCTGGTCCGTGCCATGTAAAGTACAGATAGCCAGTCCGTGCCATGTGGGGCACAGACAGAATAACAAAAATCCCTTTGTGAAAAACATTTTCTAAAAATATAAAGAAGCAGTTCCTTGAAGTTTACAGAGAATTAGAGCTTACAGAGAATATTTAACCAAAAAGTATGAAAATTTTTGCTAAGCGCCTCTAAATTTTGATTTGATTGATACAAGTTGATGATTGGAAATGAATCAAATTACAAAGCACATGTGACTTAAACCAATAATGTTAGTCCATCGTCAAACTGTTGTTTAAAAAACTTGAACTATTTGTGTGGAACAATTTTATTAAGGTGAACCAACAGTTTTTTTCAGTGTGGGAACAAAGGTGAGATGAACAGTTAAAAGAGAAACTTAATTGATTCACTTTCAGCGTCATCAAAATATTACGTCAAGGTAGCAACGCAGACTTTCAAATTGATATGATACAGAAAAAAATGGAAACCTTGACTTAAAAAATGGAGTGTGATTTATTGAGAAAATTAAATGACTTCAACTGATTGAAAATTACCTTTTTTACAGTGTATGATGGTGATATCCCTGTTTAATCTATATAATTAATCTATAAAGTGATGCTAATTGAATTGAATGATAAGACGACCACGGAGGCTGCTTGGTCTAAAGATGTTTGGACACTGCAGACGAGGAGGAATTGTTGGAACCAGAATTTTTAATAGAAACCATTATGCAGAACTGTTACTAAAGGATTTGAACTCAGGGCATTGGTAATCCTATAACAGCACTGTGCCATTTCTCATCTGCTTTTCAGCCCCATGAAATTGTCCATGCGCTTCAGCCTTGAGGCCGAGAGGGCAAAAAGAGTGAGATTATTTAAACTCACTGAAGGTCATCAGTTTGGCGGTTGATGTCATTTTAAAGCACATACCCTGCAGTGTTTTATTTCCCCTGTCGCTTCCCCTCCCTGCGCTCACCTCTCCCCTTTCTTATCTGCTCTATCTTTTCACTCCCATCTTCTCTTTTTTTTCCCCGTCCTCTGCTTTAATTCCACTTTCCTCTCCTTGCTTTTTCTTGCACATTTTTTTTTCCCTCTCAGCCGTGTATATTTCCCTATTTCTCAGGCCAAACTGCGCTATCTCAAAGTTCTGTGTGTGTGGGCTCGGTCAGGGGATCCAGCAGGACACAGCTGGAAAGGCTTAAGAGACGAGATAGCAGGAAAAAAAGAAAACCACAGCAAACTCACACCACTGGACCGACATACACAAACAAACACACAGTTGGCATCTGTATTGATTTCACAACAGTAAATCCTTGAAGCAGAAGACGGGAAGATGGAGATAACAAGTCACCTGCACTTCTCCAAACCACTGGAGCTGCTCTGTTTGAGCAGCGTACCTCTTCTTTGTTTCCTCCTTCACAGATTATACTCAGCTGAACCCTTTTTAGTATGCACAGCGAGCAGCAGGAGTCTGTGACTTTGCTTTAAATTGAGTATTTTGACATGTTTTTCAATCATGGATTTCTGTCTGAGAATCCCATGGGCTCATATTCCGGCTTACCTATTTGACTCACATTTCTGTTTCTCTCTCTCTCTCTCTCTCTTTCCTGCCGACGGGGGATCTCAGTCTGCTCCTGGCAACTGAGGATTCTGATAACTTCAGAAGTGAGCTGGGTTTGGTATTCACCTTGGAGTTCATAACATAAGGTTATCTGAGTTGACCACTGTTGATGCTGAAGGTGAGAGAGGCTCTGAAATGTTTGTTTGAGATGTCAGCCCACTGTCTAATAAAAAAAAAGGATTTCCAGATGATGTTCTTCTTATCAGTTGATAAACAGAAGGTTTTTTTTATGAGTTCAGAAAGTTTGCAGCAATATTTTTCACCACTAGGGGCAGCAAGTACAGTCTTTATGATGTGTTGATGTATCATTTTTAAACCTCGTCCCTCCCCTCCCCTAAAAAAAGCATTTTTACATTTTAATATGTTTTTGTTGAGATGACTTATTTATAATTATGTCGCTTTAAGTTTGAAATCTACATTCTGAGAATTCAGAAATGTAAAGGTTGTCAACTCACTCACTCACACCACACTCCTCACTCACTAGTTCTGCATCCCTCATACGTTCACGCCACACCCGCTCACTGGCTCACACCACAATCTGCCTCCCTTGTTTGCTCACGCTATACTCCTCACTCGCTCACGGCGCTCTCACTCACATCGCACACCGCACTTCTAACTTACTCATATCACACTCCTTACTTTCTCACGCTCACGCTGCTCTCTTCTATCACTCACTCCTCACTCATTTAGTTTGCAACCTTTATTTGCTCATGACACACTACTCACTCACTCATGCTGCACTCCTTACTCACTCACGACACATGCCTCACTCACTAACACCACACTCCTCACTCACTCACTCATTCACTCGCTCACGACACGCTCCTCACTCACTCAGGTTGCACACTTCACTCACTCACTCCTCATTCACTCATGTTGCATTCTTCACTCACTCACTCACGCCTCAGGTGAGATGGCCACATGTAGGAAATTGAGTTGTAGATGAGGACCCCTGTAAATCTGAGCTGGAGACCCCGTTTTTTGCTAGAAGCATACTCAAAGTTTTCAGCTCTCACCTCAAACCTTTAATTTAAAGTTTTGCCAACCTAACTGAGACCAACTTTAGACAACAAACATCATACAAGGAGCTGAGATAACTACTTTGAAGTAGTTTGCAACACAATATTTTTTGTTTACATAAGCACAAATACCTTTTTAGGCCAAAAACTTTAAGCTTTCATTTTTACAAAGCGCACCCTTTGCCCTCCTTTATCGATCTGTGAAAGATATGTTTGATATTCCCAGCTCTGAAATTAAAATTAAGGGTGTTGTTTTTTCACCTGGATCATTTGCAGCTGTGATCCAAAACACTCCTTGGGCTTGGATTGTTTGGACGTATGGAAGCGCAGCAGCTGCACGGAACAAGCAAACTGAGATCACCTGGAGTGACCTTAGCTCACCTCCAATTGAACCCTGGAGGAGAAGCCACCAACTCAACAACTGTTTTAATAACAACATGATCATGGGGAGGTTTTCTGAGGTGGTCTGCCTGTCAGGCTGTAACACACACGTACATAATGAATCACATGGAAATCTTGAATACACTTTAATGTATGACAACAACATGACTGGAATGTGTGTCCGTGTGGGGATCTGGCAGGTGTCATCTCAACATGTCTGCTGTGAAGCAGTGGATGGCCAAGTGGGGAAATTAAATAGTGCAGAGTAAGCTGCCTCCCAGCAATTTACCAGGGATGCTATTGGAAGGATAAGCCAGCATAGCTCCAGTGCTGCTAATAGCAGCCTAACTATCTGCTGACTTGCTCGGGGAGTAATGAACAGGATCTGTGGTTTGTTGTTGATGTCAGTCTGAAATTCTAGGTCAGTTATTCTGCTGTTATCCTGTTACTTTGGTGACGGAAATGCTTTTGATTTTCACCTCTGATGTGCTTTCTCCCCAAAGTTTTGATTATGCAACTGTTTATGAAAATAGGCCAATTGTGACAAAAAAAGGAGAAATTCTGCAACTCTTTGCTGTGAACACTTGACGTGAAGTAAATCTGGTCAATCCGGGTACATTCTTTCTAAAATTCAGAGACCAATAGGACATCTAAACGCTGGGGTCCCTTTTCCATCATTAGCTCCGGAAAACAAAATGAGTATCTAAAAGAAGACAAACTGGGACTAAAAATTGAGGTGATCAAAGCCTCGAAAAATGTGGTTTGAATAAGGGAAAGTATATAGTGGGCAGGTGGTAATGCAAATCAGAATTCAAACAGGGTCAACTAAGTCTTCTTGAGCCTTGTTTCCACCAAGCGGTCCAGTATGGATCAGTACAGTTCTGTACTGATCAGATCAGTAAAGTCTGATCCTGTTTTCATTTCCACAGCCAGCCGTGCCCTTATTGGTAGGAGGCGTGTAAGCTGGACAGCCATGTCAACAATGTCATAGCGTGACGGCATAGCAGTGCAACACAGTGTACACTGCTAATAAATCCGTGATTTCGTGACACCATTTTCCAAACAACTAGAAAGTTATCTTCACAAAGTCGACTGAAGATGTAAACATGGCAGGGTTATATGTTGTTATTTATTACCGCTGTCACACAGGAAGTGACGAGTCTTTCCACCAATCAACAGACTGCAGTGTTTCTAGCTCCACCTACTGGGGTTGGATCAGTATATCTGGAATCCCAATAGAAGGGTACCAAATAGTGGGATGGTACAAGTTGGCAATTTGGGGACCTGCCTCAGTTTAAGTCAAGAGAAACACCACAAAAGTAACTTTGGTGACTCTTTCATGATATTCTTATCTCACATCTACTTCCTGACTTTCAAGAGCAGCCTGACATAGAGACATTTTTGCCACACATGTCAACAGGCAGAGGTGAAATGTGATGGATTCACACACACTAATTTATTATGACTTGGTGATCAGGTTGTCCTCAGTGTTGCTTTTACTGGGGTTTTGCCCAATCAGAATCAACAGGTCATTAACTTTAAAAAAAAAAATGGAGAGCCTCATGCTAGTTGAATTCAGGTCAGATATTTCCCCCTACAATGATCTAAGGGGGAGGAACTGATTTTGAGCTCATCATAACTGATTACATTTCTTAATAATCCATAAGAGTATGGTGTCAATACATCTGCTTCCTCCTTCATCAGACTCACCTCAAGATGGAATCACAGGCATCAAACTTGTTTCATATCTATAATCCCAGGTTGAACTGCCTCTGATGGCACAACTGCAATAATTAATGAGAAGAGCAGACTGGGAGGCTTCACCAACCAGATGTTGTGCACTTTTGCAGCTCACAAACATTGCATTAACACAAATGCACCTCAAGGCAAGTGGAATATTAAAAAGAAAACCAGCCCATGGAATCATTCATCCATTTTCTTCATGATTGCGATCACACAGGTTTCTGTATCGGTTGTGTGGTCCTGATGTTATTCTTGCACAAATGCTTGACCGCTCAACGTGTGGGGTTTGAAGAAATCCTTGGTAGCAAATTAAAACACAACTGCTTCTTTTGATGGAGATTAGTGGTTCATTTATAATTTAGAACTGTATCTCCAACTCATTAAACTGTTATGCATTCAACGTCTTCCTCTCAGTGTGTAACCCAGGCCTCACTGAGATTACTGATCACTGAACCAACTGCTTGGATGATTTTTCTTTAAAGGGATATCCACAACACAGATCCTAAAGCTCTTTGAAAATGTGCCGTGAAGATAAGGAAAATAGACATGTCAAAGACTGCCTTTCCATCAAGAAGCAAGACACATGGGATACTTTATAGAGAATAAGTAGGACAGCTTAAACTCTAATTCGACAGTCTTCTCTGATGCTCGTTTTCAGTATTATGAAGAAAAGAGTAAAAGCCAAAGGGAGGAACTTGAATCCTGAACGACTCATGCACACTGATTGTACGGTGTGAGTAAAGTATACTTCAAACAACACTTTTCCCGCATGCCTCTGTGTAAGTTTGATTTGTTTGCCATTGCGTAAGACATTTAAGTCAACTAAATCCATCCATCCGTCTTCTTCTGCTTATCTGGGTCCGGGTTGCCATGGCAGCAATGTCATCAGCGAAGACCAGTGGCCCCTGTCCCCGGCCACTTACACCAGCTCCTCGGGGGAGATACCGAGGTGTTCCCAGGCCAGCCGAGAGATAGAATCTCTCCATCCTGTCCTGGGTCTACCTCGGGGTCTCCTCCCAGTTGGGCATACCCCAAACACCTTCCCAGGGAGGGGTCCAGGAGGCATCATCACCAGATACCCCAAACCACCCGAGGCTGAGCCCAGACACCCTGCAGAGAGAGATCATTTCTACCCACAGCTTGTGACCGTAGGGTTGGAACATAGATGGACCGGTAAATTGAGAACCTTGCCTTCTGGTTCAACTCACTCTTCACCACAATAGACCAGTATGGCGTCTGCATCACTGCGGACGCCGCCCTGATCCGTCTGTCAATCTCTGGCTCCATTTCCAAGACTCCAAGACACTTAAACTCCTCCACTTGGGGCAAAGACTCCCTCCTGACCTGGAGTGGGAGGCAGGTAGAGGTCAGTGTTTGATGAGGTCAATAGGACAACATCATCTGCAAAAAAGTTGACTAAATCTAGCTTGAATCTCTTTATGAATCATTTCTGGAGAACCTGTCTGAGCGACCATTTTCCAATGTATTCATGAGCTAGTCCCATTTCCAGCCTCTCCACAGGTGTTTCTCCAGCCATCGGCATATAACTCCTCAGTGGGCTGATTGAGGCAGCAGGGGAGCCATAAAAAAGCTTTTTATCTGCTGTTTGAAGCCTTGATTTCACAGGTGGAGGGACCCCACTCACAACCCTGAATTCATTAACAGCAGAAACAGGATGCCATGCAGCTTAGTGTGTGACAGTCAACTCTGCCTTCATACTTTCAAAACCCTGTTTGACGGTTTAAGTAAAACACTGGTGCAGCATTTAGCCTGCTCATTAGACAGCAGTTATCACATCAGGCTGGAGAGTATCGAGTTCACATCCATATTCATACCCAGCAGCTGATTATTCCAGTCTCAAAAAGTTTCTGACTGTGCAAGTGTTGAATTCACTTACAGATTTTTGTATGGCATAAGCATTCTGTATCATACATGCAAATTAAATGGTGCATAACAGCAGCTTGAGCATGCTAAGAGTGAATCATATGCACCGCAAAGCCTCCAGGAACAATGATGAAGCTCTGCTGGAAGCTGTAGATCCTGATGTAAAGTGTGTCAGTGTGTTTTCTGGAGGCTTTTTTTATTGTTATATACACTTTGCTTGCATCCTCAGTTTGTTTCTCAAGAAATCCTGTGACTTTTCAGTATCACTCCAATTTTCAACTACCATCTCTTTGTGTTGGTGTCTGTTTTCTTGCACAAGGGTAACTGGGTAATGCCCTGATAGGAAAATACTGTTTGTCTTCTTCAGCCTGTGTGGCAATTCTCTTAACAGCCACATATATTCACCAAACACCTTCAGATATCATCCCCATCCTCCTTTAGACGTATATATTTTTAAATACAATAGCTTTCTTTCCTTCTGATTTGGTTTCTTTACCAACCAGTAAGACCTGAGACAAGCTTTTGTAGGACTGCTCTGCCCCCATGTGGTAAAAATGACACGATGTACCAAAAAACAGCATACTGCCCATCACTTGATCAACTCGATGATGTTGTAAAGACTGTTTTATAAAGAGGCTATCAACCACATTTTCACCCATAGAGCTAAATAGCCCTCCAACATCAGCCAAGAGTTCAGATTCATGAAACGCTTTTACTTAAAACAATTTTGTTCACCTCAGGTTCTTATGTAAGGGTAAATCTGGAATTAAAGTACTGTTTTTTGGGATTTTTTAAAGTTATTTTGGGGGGATTTTTATGCCTTTTACTTTTAGAGGACAGTGGATGGAGTAGGAAACAGGCTGAGAGTGGGGAGTGACATGCAGGAAAGTCACCACAGGCCAGACTTGAACCTGGGCTGCCTGCTTAAGGGCTTTTTAGCCCATTTGGAGTGCGACCTTAACCACTAGGCCATCTACACTCCTAGAGTACTGTTTTTAAAAATAATTTTGAACATTGTACAATTTCTGTTTCTTTCTTTTTAATTTGGTTTTATAACTCAACTGAAAAAGATGGACATGAAGCTGAAAAGCCTGTTTTGTAGTTTTGTTGAGGGCACATTTTGATGTACTTTAAATTGCACTTCAACCTCAGATTTAATCAGGATGAAATACCATTTTTTCTAGACTTTAGTTTTAATCAATTCCTGGATTTTTTTTTCTCACAGTCTGGGCCAGGAGTCAGAACTTAGATGTTTAAAAATGCGTTTAATATGCTGCTGCCTTTTACTTTCAAAGAGTTACGCAAAGAGCTGCAGTTGAATGAACTGGTCTCATTAAGTGAGTTCCAGGTGATATTAAAAAGTTTTGAAGTAGACACATCGGTCTGCAGATGTATTGGTGACTTTGTTTGTGTGTGGCTGTTTTTGTCTTGTCAAACTGTGCTGCTGCCTATCTTGGTCATGACACCCTTTGAAAAGTGATTATTATCCCGGTTCATTTTTTTTTATTCAAGTTTCGTTTCATTGAACAGATATAAGACACACAAATAACATTTGAACTTGCTGAAAAAACAAAGTTTTAATGTGTTAGAGTTTTATTTCTTTTTAATGTACTGATTAATTTCACCTTGATTCCAGTGCAGTGCAGTGTTGGTTTGTCTTCTTTTCAAGCTGCTGTCTTTGGTGACCACAAGGTTTTTGAAATGTGACTTTCCACTGGACACAGGTTGAATGCTATTACTAAATTACTACACTTCCACAAGCCTTTATGGCCCAGTTTACACATATCAATAATTTGTAAAGTTATTATGCTTGAACTTTTTTTTAAATGAGGTATTCACTAGCGTTTTAAGTAGCCTCTAATATCCTGTCAACCACTGATTTTGACTCCAGTTGCAGAACAGCGAGCTCCAGATTCATCTAGCTTAGCTACCACCACCCAGCTAGCATCCTTTAGCTTTCATATTTGACAATATTGTAGCTGTAGTATACATCATAGTTGGCTGAATTTATTTGAAGAGTGATCTGATCATTTCTCAGTAGGTGAGACTAGGCCTGTTTTCCAAACCACCTAATACACACTACATGTGAAAGTAGTCTGTAGTATGACTGTTCTGTTGGGTCTGTTTTGCAGTATGCTACTCAGAAAATGGAAGTACAGTTGATGAACTTTCTCTAATGTTTGACTTTTTTTATAAATGTACAAAACAAAATATGGGTACATCTTTACATTTCAGTCATTGATTCGCAAAGAGATTGCTTGATAAAGCATTTTAGAGAAATAAATCAGCCGTAAAGATACAGAAACATTAAAATAACAGATCGGTTGAATTAAAGGTAACAAAAATATATATATAAATATAAACAAATGGAATTAAGCAAGGGAAGAGAATAGTTATTCTATTTCAGTGATGAGTTTTTTAAAGCAATTGTATGTTTTTGTGTATTTGGATGTTTCTTTTTTTTTCAGCGGTTTATGGAACATTTTAAATTCAATTAGAAAAACAATAAATTCAAGTAGAGATTTCAGGGTCCTGAGGGGTTTATGAATAACAAATTTCAAAAGGAATTGAGGTATATTACAGCAGAATCATCAGATTGGATTTTTGATCTTTCACTTTAAGTAATATCGTTTATTGAAAATAAATCTGGAACAGAATTACTTTTTATTTTTACAACTTATTAAAAAAACACATATAATCCATGTATGGTTTTAAAAAAAGTTAATTAGTGGTTTATTTGGGCTTTAATGAATTTGTAGAAGTTCACATCTCTTTTAAGAGTATAAGTGTCAATTTTTAATTGTGTTTCTCTTGCATCACTGCACTTCTTTCTCACAGAATGTCCAATGTTAGAGTTGTTGTATTGTAGCTGTTATGTCAACACATCCCAGTAGGTGGCAGTAATTCACCCAAACCTGAATGCCAACCCCATAGATAACCAGCATTTGCACTGTGCATTGTGGGAAACAGTATGTGAGGTGGCCTACTGAGAAATTTTCCTGGATCAGTTGGACATCTGGGAATTTTTGTCATGCTGCAGATTTTGCAAGTTTTGGCATACTGCCTGCTACAAAGTGAATTCCCGTCAAATCAGCAGACACTGCTTGTGTAGTTTGGAAAACAGTCTAAGATACCCCTGTCAGGTATCGGACATTATCTGTAACACAAAGAATGGGATACTGACTACAGTTTACTTGACAATCAGCAATGATATCAGTAACAGCCATATCCTAGAGATCTCAGTCATTAGGTCAGTAGAGGACTCAGCCTTTGGGCTAACGCTACTTGATAAGCTGCCAAACTCTAATGTAGAAGCATAAAAGCTAAACCATCTGATTCTAACCAGGTGTTGCCTTTCAAAATTTGAAGAATGTACCTTGTTCATGCAGGCAGTAGATGAGCCAGTTGGGTTTTTATATGTCTACTTTTTTTTGAGTCGAGCATTTTAGAGGGTCAGGGGTCGGTTCAGTGGGTTAATTAGTCAGATTTGTCACACTGCCAACATCCCCGAGGACCATGTACCAACTGCCACTGTTTACATTCTAATCATTTTCCAACCCATTAATCACAGGCCCGGACATCTTCTGCAGAGAAGAAACTGGTGATTTGTTATATTAACATTCTCTTTGTTTTCTTTTTGGCAGTCTGGTAAATGCTTTAGAGTCACACAAAAAGGTTTAAAGAGTTTCAGATCAAGGGCAAAGTAAAGTAGAAGCTTGGAAACATTCAAAGATTTTCTGCAGTGAAGATTTTTTCTTTTTAAAGGAAGATTTTTCAAAGGAGAGAGTATGTGGTGCATTTAACCTTATTTAAATGGAGCCTTTTTTAAATCCTGGCTCTCTGAGTGACCAAACCATCGTGTCAAAGCCCTTTCATGATACATGCATTGAAGCTGATCTGACAATGTAGGAGAGTGTACATCTGTTTGACATCTCAATAAAGCTTCTCTGTAAGGTTCTTTCACAACATTTTTACTTGGGTGTAAAATATTTCTCCATTGCATACATCCATGTTCTTACAGGAATTTAATATCAAAAATATAGAAAAAAGACATTAATCACCTTCAATCCATGTGTCTTTGTTTACATATGGTATGCTATTAATCTGTCCATCTTTTATCTGTTCTCCTTTCACATCCAGGGGCACATACATGGCTGTCCCATATAGACAGACAGACAGCGGCTCCTGCATGCACAGAGAAACCATGCAGACGTCAAACTGAACAACTTTCCTGCAAGAGAACTAACCACAATAACCCTTCTTATAGCACAAAACTCAACTTAAAGGTTCTTTTCTAAACATAAAATTCTGATAAAATGCACCAGTATTTGTCTAAAGAGGAATAAATAGGAAATAAATAATCCGAGCATTTACAATGTAAAATTATGTTTAAAAAAAGAAATAAAATAAAGGTAAATGGTATTTAAACAGTAAATGGTAAAAATTTTAATATAAATAGTAAACAACGGTTTAAAAACTAAAAAAAGAGAGTCTTGTGTAAAGAATATATCGAATGTAAAAATATCAAAGTAGAAAGGAAACACTTTTGTGGAAAAAAAAAGAAAATGATAGTGCAACACAAGTCAAAAAAGCACAAGTACCAAGGCACATAAAGTGTGACAAATATTACATTAAATACATTTATTCATTCAACCTTTGAAAGTTTCAAGATTTGAAACTGTCCTGTGTTAATAACTGAACTTAGTGTTGGTGTTTGCTGTACAGTACTCCAGCTTTGAGGCTAAACAAAAGCTAAAAGATGTTTCTCCAGTTTTAGTGTTTACTCTTAGAGCTTCAAGAATTGTCCCGTCACTTGAACAAGTTTGATAGTGACGAGTGGACACATTTAATAAAGAGGTGAGATACAATGGCAGATGTCCAGACAGAGCTTTATAGATGAAAAGAAACCAACACCTGTCTTGTCTAACTGATAGTGAGGGCCATTCCACTTTGTCATACAGGATGCAGTAGTGAGTTGAGAAACTGTCACCAGTGACTGATCTTAGGGGAATCGTATACTGAGTCTCGCGGTGTGCTCACAAGTGAGATAGCTGTGTCATGCCGATAGATCAAATCTCTTTGACAAAAAAATGGCTTCAATGATATGTTTTCTATGGGACATAGATAAACATGTATAAATATCCAAATCTCTGTCTTGATTTCATAGCAAGTGAAGTGATGTGAGATTTGATTGTGAAATGTGTTGATCCAGCAAGATACCAGGATGTTTACACTGAGTAACTCTTTTTATATTGTGACCTTCCAATGTTTTAACATTTTTAGTACTGATTGGGTTAGAAGCATGTCTTTAGTTTTATCTGAGTTCAAAATTAATTTCAGATTGAAGAGCCCACTTAGCATTTTGTGAAGCTCTCATTGCAGTATGAAGTGTTAGCGAAGCAGTAAAGAACTGTGTCATCAGCATAAAGGTGGGCGTTACAGATTTAATGTAATTGATGTATACTGTGAATAGTACAGGTCCCAAAACGGAACCCTGAGGGACCCCCTTTGATAGGGTTCAACATGGAAAGCGAACATTTCTCATACTCACACACTGCTGCCTGTTTGACAGGTAGTCATGAAAACATTTTAAAAAAGAATTCATTAATAAAAACAGGCCTAGGATAGTTAAGTTTATGATGCAATTAAGACAACTTAAAGGCTCACATTACACAAAAAACAACTGAAAAAACCTACACTCGTGTTAAGGACATTTATATGAAATTTCTGTTACACTCTGTTTTTGACTGTTCTTGTTTTAAGCCCCAGGGATCACTGAGTCCATTTCTTACCTTCCAGCTGTCTATTTCCCTGGTTAATCATTCGTAAACATTTGATAGTCTGCTTACACTGTGCTATGGGTAAACCTTTGAACTCTTTCATACAATGAAGGTAGATTAAAGCAGAGAGATGAAACATGACACAAATAAACCACAAGAGGGCGTTGTGATCCATGAAATAATCTCCTCCAGAGTGCTTCTGCTCTGACCTTCACTCCCCCTTTACAGTGTTGTTTT
Source organism: Labroides dimidiatus (assembly GCA_030710495.1). Classification (NCBI taxonomy): domain Eukaryota; kingdom Metazoa; phylum Chordata; class Actinopteri; order Labriformes; family Labridae; genus Labroides; species Labroides dimidiatus. The sequence goes on along the minus strand of CM061150.1, from coordinate 6,032,582 downwards.
AAGGGTCTGTTTGCACCTAGCCAGTAAAATAAAGCTGTTAGTTTGAAAGGAAATCATCAAGTGAAAAGAAGTGAATGCCAAACATCAGGTGTCCTTCTTTGAGCTTAACAGCGACTTCACTCTTAACAACTCCTGCATTTCAAAACAAATAAGTCCTTATTCTCAAATCATTTCAAAGGATCCAAAGTTAACAGCTCCCAGCATAACTCAGTTATAGCTCTGAGTTTTCAAGGATACGCAGTTGCTGCCTATTTCTTTGGGCTTTGTGTGAAATTCCATGCTTATTTTATACAACACAGATGCAGCATATTTTACTTCTTCTGATCTGAGGTGTAATAGAAAGGGTAGGAATGAATGAGTGGAAGGTAATGACCATCCTTTGTGTATACTTTGTTACGTATCACCAAACTTTTTGCTGTTGGTTTTCTATCTACATGGATATTTTTCCTTCATTTAGCAGTATTTCATGTGATATATGTCATATCTTACCTGTGGAATATGAAGTACCACTACACTCTCAATTACCAAGCGTTTAAGAGGTTTTATGACATTTTTTCACTATTCATCTTGAATTACACATTCAAATGTTTCACTATGTGGATAATACCACAAACATAACTCTTTCAAAGAAGTAACCATGTTAGTCTCTGTTCAAACAAAACACCAGGAGACTTACAGCTGACAACTGGAGGGTGATTTTTCTTAGTTTTGTTACCCTTAGGAGTGGACAGCAAGCAAGGACAAGAAGTTTCTCAGCACTAGCCACCAACATTCATTTTTCAGACACATTTACCCTCTGAGAATACAGTTGTCTACTGTAGACGCCTTAATCCTGTTTATATGAGGTACTAAGGCAAGCGACACAGATGGCCTTAAAAAAAAAGTACAAAATCTCAGTTGTTTTTACTTTGTTGTGTACTATGTTGCTTTGTGCAGCATGACAACAGTAGTTCAAGGCTTTCTGGCTTTCTTCTCAAATATCTAATCAAACAAATCTCTCTGGTTTTCTTTAGATACAGCTGCAGCCAAGCTTTTGTTGAAATTTTACTTTCAAAACATCCAGTTGATTAATTGTTAGCTAGCGTATTAGCTGTGAGCTTTTTGATCAGCATTTCTTCCTGGTTCTCTGCTGTAATACAGCTACAGCTCAGCTTTTGGGAGTGGCTGAAAAATTTTGCTTTTAAAACACACAGAAAGTGATTCATCGATCACTAGCATATTAGCAGCAAGCGTTTTGATTAGCACTGTGACTCAGCACTTTCAATCTTTCCTCACATTTGTTATGTATTAATGGTGTTTCAATTCAGTTTAAATGTAGGCTTTCTTACAGTTTAACTGTGAAGATTGCTTCAGGCAATGTCCAAGACTCAAAGGTTAGCTTACAGTTAAGCTAGGCTAGCTTATGGGATAGTAAACAGCTCTTAGTCATGATTTAGTGAATCCACTGAGAAACCACGGACTGTTTTTGAATTTAAGTGGTGCTATTAGATAGACATCTTACCTTCAAACACAGCCAGGCTAGTTTCTTCTCTTGTTGACAGTCCTCCACTTAGTTATGCTAGCTTGCTACCTGTTGTGGCTTCTTTTTATCAAGAGACATGGAAAAGGAAGCTATTTTCTCATCTGTCTTTTAGCAAGAAAGGGAATGAGAGTGTTTCTTCAGTGCTCTTCATCAGACTGAACCGAGGACAGTAAATAATGTTTTCAGGGACATGTGCAAAAAGTGTGCACTGTTACAACACTGAATTAATTGCCGGGGTTGTTGTGTTGGAGAGAATTTAATCTTTTCAGTAAATGGGTTGTTGGGTGAAATCATCATGAGTGAACTGAAGGGCTGACAGGTGGGTTATAATGGATTTTGTCCCCATAGTGGATGTCTGTCTCCTCTACGATGTCCTCATTCACTTCTCTTTGTTCTCTGTGTGTGCGTGGGTGTGTGTAAATGTGTGGCTTCCCTCCCATTCCTCCAGAGTTCTTAAGCGAATTGAACGAGGCAGAATAAATCACACTGTGATCAAGATGTCATCTTCAGGATAATGAAAACATGATGCCTCATAATAAGTTTCCTGATCAAAGGGAACTGCTGGAGCTTAATAACTCAGAGCCAAGTGGTCAGAAAATGTGGGGCCGAGGAGATAGATTCTACAGACAGTTGAGCCAGTAGTAATCTATTATCCTCAGTATTCTGAAATTTTCAAATACAAAAAAAACAAGTAACTATTAACATACTATATATTTTGAGTATTTGTTTTGTTTTTTTTCTTAGCATGTTGCATTGAGATTTGTGTATCTGTGAGTTAATGTGTAATGTGAGCCAGCATCCTTTATTGTTCTGTCTCAATCCAAATACAACCCCAACCCCAATTTTAATGAAGTTGTGACATTGAAAACATAGAATGAAAACAGAATGCAATGATTTGCAAATCCTGTTTGACTTCAATTCAGTTCAATACACCACAAAGACACGATATTTATTGTTCAAACTGATAAACTTTATTGATTTTTTGCAAATGTTCACTCGTTTCAAATTTGATGCCTGCAACTCATTCCAAAAAACCTGGGACAGGGTCAACAAAAAACTGGGAAAGCTGAGGAATGCTCCAAAAACACCTGTTTGGAACATTTCGCAGGTGAACAGGTTCATAGGAAACAGGTGAGTGTCATGATTGGGTTTAAAAGGAGCATCCCTTAAAGGCTAAGTCGATCACAAGCAAGGATTTGGCAAGGTTCACCACTTTGTGAACAACTGCATGAGCAAATAGTCCAACAGTTTAAAAACAATGTTTCTCAACGTACAATTGAAAGAATTGATGGATTTCCTCATCTACAATCATGACCTTTGAACCCTCAGGCAGCACTGCATTAAAAAAATGATATCAGTGTGTAAAGGATACTATCATGTGGGCTCAGGAACACTTCAGAAAACCATTGTCAGTTAACACAGTTCATCATTACATCTACAAATGCAAGTTAAAATGCTACCATGCATTTCCTCTGTTTCATATGGGTTCTGCATGCTTTTCTAAGCTTTTAGGTGGTAACTCAAACCTTACATCAGTGATCTGTGATTTCATCCTATTTTTAAAAAGCTTTATGTATCCTAAGCTTTTAATGAAGCTGTTTAAAGTGTTTTTAAAAGTAAAACTTGTTGAGAAAAAGCACAGAGGGAATTTTATTTTCCGTCATGGCAGCAGGAAGCAGGACAACCAATATGTAGCTGGACTACAGCGTACCAACAGAGACAGCATGTAAGTTAAAACAAAAAAGGGAAGTGTTGGACTGTAACCACTTCCTGATAGATTTTTTCAATTATTCATTTTTCATATGTGCTATTTTTCACGTTATTTTATTCACCCTATCATTTATTTATCAGAGCTGGGTTCTCAAATGGAAAAAAAGAGTCTCTCTGTTCCTAGAATTGATATGTATCTGATATATCTTTCAAACAACAGCAGCAGGCAGCACATCTTAAAGGTCAGACACAGCAAAACCTCCTCTATAAGCTCCTCTCTATACATGGCATGAAAAACAACCACAAACCAATACAACATTTTATAACGACTCCATGACATGAGGACAGAGGAAGGGAAAGACAATGACAACAATTCAGATAGTAAATAAAAAAGTTGAAAACCCTGACATTTCAGGAAGGTTTTACAGTGCGTTGTTACGCCTATAAATCTGAGTTTATGGCTTCAGCTTCTCTATCAATTATTCAACAAAGAAGTTGTGCAGATTTCCATTGCAGCCATGTGTTTATATGACTCCTTCCACGAGAAAAAAAACAGGGAGTTGCCTGCTGGGTATGACAATGTTCAACTACAGTTTTCCGCCCCGCAATTTATGCTATCTGTTTCATTTGATGCAAGATGACATTCATCATTTCAGGACAATGCCTCCATCACGTTGATTTCTGGGATTTAATGATTCATGAGATGGCAAGACGAACCTGGGAGGGAAAGAAATGGTTTAGTATTTTGGGAAGTCAGAGATGTGCTTTTTCTGTGGGCTTCGTGCAGAATAACAATAGCTGGAACATGACGCAGAATATATCAGTTCCGATGCAACACATACTGAAACACTGGATAAGTGAAGGGATGACTAATATTGTAGTTACATGTTCATTGTGAGGTCTTAAAAGAGCTGTGTGTTTGCTAAATAGTCATTTTCATCAATGACATGTGTGAACTGTCTAAGTGGTGAAACTTGGTCAATTTTGCAGATGACACAAGTATTTTTAGTCCAGGAGAAAACATCAAGTGGAAAACATGGTTTGACTGGAATAAATTATCGTTAAATGTAAGTAAGACTAAGTTTATGTTAATTGGCAAATGCACAGTGAACATAAAGGTGAGAATAGAGATAGATGGGGTTGAAATTTAAAGGGTACATGAAAATAAGTTTCTTGGAGTGATAGTACAGCCTGATTTGAAAACTACACATCAAATGTACAGTCCAAGGTTTCAAGAAGCAATGCAATAATACAAAAAAGCAAATCAGTCACTGGATCATAATTCTCTTTGGTCTTGCAATACAATGCTTACAATACTGTGCTTCATCACAGTCACTTATCATCCTACAGAAAAGAGCAAAAAGGATTATTCACAAGGTCATATACTTGGAACATACCAATCCAACGTTTTATTCAGTCAGAACTACTGAGATTCACTGACAATGTATCTTACCAAACTGCATGTATAAGGCAAAAATACAGACAATTACCAGAAAAGATCCTCAGAGAGTTTGGTCCATATTGACATTATAGCATCATACAGTAGCTGCAGATTTTTCGGCTGCACATCCATGATGCTAATCTCCCGTTCCACCACATCCCAAAGGTGCTCTATTGGATTGAGATCTGGTGACTGTGGAGGCCATTTGAGTACAGTGAACTCATTGTCATGTTCAAGAAACCAGTCTGAGATGATTCCAGCTTTATGACATGGTGCTTTATCCTGCTGGAAGTAGCCATCAGAAGATGGGTACACTGTGGTCATAAAGGGATAGACATGGTCAGCAACAATACTCAGGTAGGCTGTGGCGTTGAAACAATGCTCAATTGGTACTAAGGGGCCCAAAGTGTGCCAAGAAAATATCCCCCACACCATTACACCACCACCACCAGCCTGAACCGTTAATACAAGGCAGGATGGATCCATGCTTTCATGTTGTTGATGCTAAATTCTGACCCTACCATCCGAATGTCGCAGCAGAAATCGAGACTCATCAGACCAGGCAACGTTTTTCCAATCTTCTGTTGTCCAATTTTGGTGAGCCTGTGCGAATTGTAGCCTCAGTTTCCTGTTCTTAGCTGACAGGAGTGGCACCCGGTGGAGTCTTCTGCTGCTGTAGCCCATCTGCCTCAAGGTTTGACGTGTTGTGTGTTCAGAGATGCTCTTCTGCATACCATGGTTGTAACGAGTGGTTATTTGAGTTACTGTTGCCTTTCTATCAGCTCAAACCAGTCTGGCCATTCTCCTCTGACCTCTGGCATCAACAAGGCATTTTCACCCACAGAACTGCCGCTCACTGGATATTTTCTCTTTTTCGGACCATTCTCTGTAAACCCTAGAGATGGTTGTGCATGAAAATCCCAGTAGATCAGCAGTTTCTGAAATACTCAGACCAGCCCGTCTGGCACCAACAACCATGCCACGTTCAAAGTCACTTAAATCACCTTTCTTCCCCATTCTGATGCTCGGTTTGATCTGCAGCAGATCGTCTTGACCATGTCTACATGCCTAAATGCAGTGAGTTGCTGCCATATATATATATACTGTATAAATGTAGGGGCAAAAAGGCCCAAAGAAGATATTTCTTTCCTGGGTGACAAACATGCCTTATGATGAAATGGGCCTTTGGATTTATTCATGCTCCTTAACCAGATGAGGGTGTAAAAGAAATTGGGTCATAAAGCAGGGTTCCTTCTTTATGTAACTTCCTTGTTTCTGCCTGAAAAATCTGTATATTTTGGCTGCCTGATGAGCTTTCAGCTGGCCCATTTGTTTCCACCGTTGCTTTACCTGAACTAAAAAGCTCCCCAGACATGCCGCAGTGTAGTGATGTCCCTCAATTTGCACCCTAATGAAAGCTTTGTCCCACCGCTGTGAAGCTGTTCCTTGACAACACTTCACGTCTTCCCCGGTCTAAGAAAAGTGCCAAACAAGACGCGCCCAGCCTGAAACGAGCCCCCCTTCTGTGATGAAAAATGCAGCCTGTCTCGTTGCTTATTGCTCTGGCATTTAGGTGGCTCAGTGTGGTGATTTGGAGAGCCCGTAGTGTCAAAGCTATTTCTCCTGCTTGTGGCTTAATGCTGCGACTCAACAAACCTGACCATTGTCATCTTCCCCCCATCGGGGTTCATGGGCTGCCCGTGACGAAAAAGCAGAGAAGTGTGGGTAATAACCTTCAAGGAAAGGGCTGTGATTGCACATCCATTTCACACTGAGGATCTCTCCCCTGCTTCCCCTCAAAACAGTAAAATGCTATATAGGAAGAGGAGTGAGAGTGGCAGTGAGGCAGACAGTGTTTTGTTAGAGAAAGGAGATCAGCGTGTGGGGGAGGCTGTGCGTCTTAAAACACAGGGTCTCCCACAGCTGGCCCCAAACAGCTACTGCACTCTCAATTCAGGTACAACAGTGCTGACAGGGGACACACACAGTCTAATCCTAATGGGCTGCTGGGGGGCTCTGTGTGCCCCTTAAACAGCAACCACTCTGCCTGCTGGGATCCCCAACTGGAAGCAACAATTCGCCAATCTCCCCCAGACTAAACCTTCACACCAGATGAAGGATGAGAAATTTTTTGAGTGCCATCTTCTGCCTGGCTGTAGGGAAAGTGGGAGAATGAGCCGGGTTTATGGAGTAAGAAGTTTTGAGACTTTTAAGAGATGATGCAGCCTCTTGAAAGTTGGTCTGAGGGGTTTAAAAACCCCTCAAGAACACACTGTGGAATAAAATACACTCAAAGTGCTCGTGCGGCTGCATCTTGGTGGACTTTTAGCTTACTTTTCAGAGATGCCACACACATTTCCAAGGGAAAATAAAAAATAAAAAAAGATTTCCCTTGGCTTTATATACCAGAATCCCTCTCTTTTCTTTTGCTGCCACGATGTGTGATGACTCACACCAACCTTCAGAGGCTCGATGTGAAAACTTCAATAAAATACAGACCGAGGGTCGCAGGCTAACCGTGCACACTTGATCTGGTGTGTAATTCACGGTAGGTAAATACATTAGCTGAAAAGTTGGATTTGAAGAGGCAAATTTTATAAAGCAAGGTCGCACGGTGCTTTGGAAAGTATACAGCAGTAAAAATCGAGAGACAAACGTTGCAGAAAAGCAATAAAAGAAGCAAAAACAGCTCTACAGAAAGAGGTGTTTGCTTTCCAATGAATAACGGAGGTCTAATTTATTCATTCTATCTCATGTACAGGAATTTTTCATCTCACGTTTTTCAAAAACTTTATAATTATAGCGCATTTTTGCAAGGCTCCTCCTCCCCTGCACACTTTGTGTTTCTGCACAGTAGCTTTAAAATCAGTCTCTGCAGCTCCCACATAAAGCCGGTGACCTTGCAGAGCAAAGTAATTTGATGGTAAATCGCTGTCATTTGGTCTGCCATGCCTCATGAAACCATCTATGTTGTTATATCTTGCCTTCGAGCTCCCACTGATCACCATATCACACTGGTGCATGACTAATTGGATGGCTGCATTCAGCCGAGAGCAAAATTACCACAACTGGATTGTCCGTGCAGAGTTTCAGAGTGGGTAGAATATTCAAACCCACCTTTTATTACCTTTCTCTGTGTTTTTGAAAGCATTTTAGGGTTTAAATTTCAGTACACGGAATGCACCGTAGTTTATAAAGTGCATGTACGAACAGCTTGGTGCTTTGTTTTGGATTTAAGGCACATGCAGTTCCACATGCAGCCACTAGATGCCACTGTTGATCAAGCCCAGCTTCGTTGTCGTCCATCCTCCTGTTTGTATGGATAACACAACTTCTACATCAGCAGATGGTGCTGATCATCATGACTCGCATCATATTTATTCTTCTTTGTTACTCCTTGTAAAATACCACCCTCCAGATAGATAAACAGCACAATTGACGGTGCGTGTTGGCTCAATGCAATTATTCCTAATTAAACAAAAATAAGATCTGGGTACTTCAGCTGACAGTCTGAACCTGCAATTAAGATGAAACAATTCAGGTGTGTGGTCTTACATCTGGCCCTTGAGGGAGACAGAACCACAAACAGACAGAGAGAGCCCGCTTTCATCCGTCCTTTCCTTCAAACGCCTCCTCATGCAGCAACAAGATTGTTTTGTCTTCATCTCATCGCAAAACAATTAGTCAGTAACTAGAAGAAAGCACTTCATCTTAATGCGGTATCCCATGGAAATGAGAAAATCATGCTTTGGTGGTGTCCACACTCTGCTGGAGAGATTGTTATCCACGATCCATCCCAGTGTGCTCACGTTCCCCGGCCTGATTAAAGGATCTCAGGAATGAGAGACAGTGATCACTGATAATTGCACACACTGCATCACAGCCCTCCGGGTGTGAAATATCTCTTCCCTTTCTCTCTTTCTTTCTCAATTCTTCTCGTTCTCTCTCTCTTGATCAAGATGAAAAAAAGAAAACATCTGACATCCAGCAGAATGAAATGTAAAATAGTGTGCCTTGTTGACTGATTATCTCTTTTAACACTGAACACTAAAGAATAAAATACCCTATATCTTCACTGGAGGAGACAGTGAAGCTTCCTTCAAACCATCAATAATTTATCTACAGTATATGATAATGTTTTCAGAGTGAGTCATTATTTTTCTTCCTTCAGATCCAACCCAGTTTGACAAAGTTGGGGTCAGAGTGTGCTGTTACACTGTTTTGTTTGCCCAGAGAAACCCACAGGGAGCTGGACATGCTAGTGAAGCCAATCAGCACCGTGTAATTGAAATGGAGCAGCTGTAAATGACTGCAGATAGGTGCTGTAAGCCTCCACTCCCACTGTAGGATAAGATCAGATGGCCAGAGCAATGATGTAGTTTGAGGGGGGAAAAAAAAAACACTCAGACCGTCCCACTGGACCTCGCAGATAGGCGGACAGAGCTGTGCTAAATGTAGGCAGGAAGTGTGGTGAATGTGGGAGGAAACCCGCTGAGATGATATGAAATGGAAAGGTTTGGGGGGAGTTTGATGAGGAAATAATGGAGTCTGGGCCATGGTTGGGTCATGTTGTGCTACTTCATGTCTATAACCCAGAGGGAAAATTAGAATTTAACATTAATTGTGCTGGATGATGCCGTTTTCGAGGGCATATGGAGCAGAAGTTTTACATTAAATCACTCCTGCCTGTCCGTCAAGTAAGCCCCACCCCTAAAGCAAGCCCCGCTCTAATAAAGTAAAACTCTTCACCTTAATATCTTCTGAACTCATAAGTTTTTATTCTTATTGTTATCTTTATTTGCTGCAAAGATTGACTTTATGGGGTGTCATAAAGTCAGCCACTTTCAAATGTGGCACTGAATCGGATACATATCATATTTTTTGAAGGTGACCGCGGTCTGAACCGCCAGGTCGTATTTAATGACGTCATTTTTTACTTCATTTTTGAGCGCAGGCTGTCGGGAGGAAGGTTTGCATCAGACAGCGAGTGTTGCATCTACACAGAGATGGTGCTTGGAGTGTTTTCGTCTCTGTTTGTGTGTGGACAGATGGAACACACGTGTAAATAAAGCCAAAAAAATCCAGATTTTTTTAATCCATTAGGTAAGGCGCCGAAAGACAGCCTTCAATGTTCATATTCACTCACCTTAACCAGGTTACATCAACCCTGTTTAAATTCTGTATATTAGCGTGTGTTTTGCCTCCATCAGACTTTATGATTTATACAAACATACATTTAAAATAGTGAGTTGAATTCCTCTGTTGTGTGTTTATGGCTGTGCCAAAGGGATCTTCAGTGTGAACTCTGTCTCAAAGGCCTCCATCGTGTTTTTTCCTCTGTACAGCTATGACAGACTAATAGTTTTACCCACCGGGGAAATCTGCTTGTGTTTCCTGTCCCAGCGCTTCCCTCTTCCTCTCTCAGTAAAAACCCACTGTCTGCTTCTTCTCCACACCGGAGCAGCAGAGGTGGAGTTCGCTGCCTCTCTGTTTGAAGATCCAGAAATAGACCACAGTATCAGGCCTAATCTGTTGAATTTGACACAACAGGGGCGGAGGGTGGTGTTCTGCAATTACTTAACCTGCACACTGGCTCACATAAAAGAAATTCCTGCTGACATGGGGACGTATTAATCCTAGGAAGACATTTGTTTTGGTTGTATAAATAGCCAGGGGAACTTCAGCTATCATGTGATCATGATGTGTGTCTCTGCATGTGTATTAGACCTACTCTGAGCTTGTAGTGATACTTTTTAGGCTGAAAAGCTTTTATAATAGCTCCAACTTGGAGGGCAGCCTCAAACCATCACTGTACTTCCCTCTAGCCCAGTATTAAGGAGACCACGGGATGCAGACAAAACCCTGCAGCATTTGCTGCCAAGCCTGAAGGTGGAGTGAACAAGCTGAATTATTTAACCCTTGTTAAAGCCTCGACTGCCTTCCATCAGCCCCTCAAAAAATGCAGGTAAGGCTAAGACCAGAAGCTAGCTGACTGTAGCTTTTAGAATTAATAGACACTTTGTTAGTGTGACCAAGTATCAGTTTGTCTCTCTTTAAATAACTACAAAGATGAGATTTAAATGTACTTAGTTGGATTTTTGGGGGGTCTCGCGGTAGTATGCTACCTCAGTCCAATAAAACATAATAAAAGGTGTATCTGTCTTTCAAAACAGCATTTGTATGTTAAGCACAATATGTTCTTTCATTGTAGTGACACAAGCACACACACTCTTCAGCTTCAATATAAATGTCTGACTTAGTCTAGCAACACAAATGAGTGTCAAAAATATAGTTGGAACTTCACATCTCAAAATCTTGTGTAATTTCTCTTTTCAATCAGTGTTCATCAAAAAAAAAAAAGAACCCCCAATCCTCTCCACAAAATTTTGTTAATCCACAAATAAAGAAAATAAAATTGGGTACCTAAAAGAAAGAATATTCTATACAGTTCCATAGATTTTTTTTGTTGTTGTTTTTTTTAAATACTCAAGTGTTTCACAAGCAAAGCAGGATGGTGCCTGGCTCCAGTACACCCACATGTGACAGCTAGCTGGAAAACTGAACAATTATTAAACATACACTCATAAACATGTGAATCATTACAGGGACTTATTTACAAGCCGTAGCTGTTTCTCAATATGCGTACTTCAGCATACCTCTGGACTTACAGACTTGTGATACGTCATCAGTCAAAACCAAAGTTCTGTTCCAATTTAAAATGAGAACAAGTTCAGTCAAAGTACCTGGAAGTCTGCTGCCGGACGTACCTGAGTGTACGTTTCACAGTTAAATTCATGCTGTCCAGCAACAAACTCTAATGACGTAGGGGGAAAAAAAGCATAACTGTCAGTAACCATTGCTGCAAGATATTAATAAGATAATTATTTGAAACAGAATTTTGTTTGAAACCCAGAAACGTTGGATGAGTTGGCTAAAATTCATTCTCTCCTGAACCAAACTCATTTTTTCTGCCGTTGGTTGGCTATTTATACGCAGAATGATGCAAATAAATTATTTTATAATGAATTAAAAATGAGACAGCACTGTAATTTATGTCATTTTTTATAAAAAAAAAAATTGTTAACAAACTGCTGGCAAACCAACAGGATGTGATGTATAGGCATGTAAAAGGGGATGTTAGCAAAGTCTGCTGCTGTATCAACAGTTGAAGGATTGTTCTGCAGACTCCTGTACCTCTAAAGTCCCAATTTCCGAATGAACTCGCCAAGTCCAAACTACCAGAGAACGTAAGTTTGAATTTGTGAACTCTCCATTGAGAACATCCCCTGTTTTAGCTCTTAGCTATGACTTAGCGGTTAGCTCGCGATTAGCATCTTACATCGAAAAATGTATATATGTTTGTACTTACACCAGCTACCTCTTTTTACGACACAAGCATAATCACACAACACCATTATATGTGCTCACCCAGCAGGAAAACCATACAGGTGGTGACTAGATGTGAAAGACGGCGAGGATAGACTGGCTACAGCTCGGCCATGTCTTCTCCCCTCTCAGCAATAATCACGTGCAACCTACAAACTGTCCTGCTTTGATACTGTCCCGCCGTAAAGTGGAGCTTAGTGCTGTAACTCTTTTTAGTTGAGCTGTTAAGTGCAATCAGACGGATCAAGCTTAGTAGAAGTTTACACAGCTAGATGCTAACTTAGCTTAAGAAGACCCCACTGTGTCTGATCCCAGCTTACCCCAGTGAGACCCTCCCTGGTGATTCTCAGCCTCAATCTGCAGGTGTTTTATTTTCTGCTAGTCAAAATAATCTCTCTTTACTGAATGTCCGCTTGCCATATCACAAAATTGGCAGCATCCAATTTTTTGACAGAGAAGGCCCTGCCATGGCATTCAAGACATCTGTCGATGCGACAGCTACTTTCTGAGTGACTGACAGCTTTTAATTTGCTGAGAGGAAGGAGAGTCACAAGAGGAGCACATCTTGGTAGATTTGACTTTACATATACATATGTGCAGCGGGAGTTTCCTGTGATTTGACGTTTTAAATGATAGTGTGTTTGATGGATGGTAGTGTTGCCACTGAGGGCATCGCTGTGCTTCTTTCCCTGTTTCTACAGACTTAATGATGCTGCTCCACATGCAGTCAGTGCAGCAGACTCTCCATTAACTGTAACCTCAATACGGCCAGCTTTGTTGGGAATTTGTTGGTCATGCACTGCTTTAGCACCACAGGCAACGTGAGCCTGGGTTACGGATATTAGCATTGTTCTTTCTTATGACCTGACCTTGAATTGTTCAGCGCAGACATTTCCATTTACAAAGCTATCCCTCTGATTGGACTCAGCAAACAACAACCATTGCATATTTAATTTACCAGATTAAATTCCTTTAATTAATGGACAAACCAAACATTCTTGCATAACCGGATAAAAATGTTACGCGACATTCTTCAGAAGTTAAAACTTTCATGATGTTTCCAGTTATTTGTGACCTCAGTAAAAGTTGAGAATCCATACAGTGCAAAATACAGACATACTGGAATGGGAACTCTTTTTCTCTGTTTTGTTTTTGCATTGTTGCTGCTACTTTTGATCAAACCTAGCTTAAAAGAAATAACTGATATCTTTCATCATGCTGTCTGTCAGCTTTGTAATTCCCTTTGCAAACATGATTTATCTCCACATGCATTTTGGCAAAGCAGGACTGAGAGGCAGTTCATCACCTACTCATTCAAAAATATTACTGAATCTGTATTTCATTTCCAGGATATTAACTCCACCCTCGGTGTCTGGAGCAGTATGGCTATATATTACTTTTCACAGATGAATTTGTCTGGCATCGACAGCAGATGTGCTCATAGGTCATTCTGATCCTCGAAGCAGCATCCCACCCTTGGAAGTCCCCCAAAGCCCAGTGGAATTGAAATGTGGGAAAAGTGTTCAGCTGAAATCCTTATATCTGATTCTCGGCCCCGTATGTATCTTTTATTCTCTTTCTGTGGAGGCAGTACATTTTGAAACATCAGACCTCATCAAATTTGCTGTACACTGTTAATTCGTTCAACCGAAGTCAACATTTTTTGAAGAAATAACAAATTAAAGCTGCAAGTGGTGATGAAGGGCTGAAAGACATTACTGAGCAGAATGGAAAATAAATATGAAAAAAACGGGGGGAGAGTAAATATATGACTTTCTGTTGATGGTAGGGGGAGCTGTACTTTAAGGTGAAAAAAAAAACCCATATAGATACAGTCGGCATTAAGAGGAACACCCACAAACCGGTTCGCATTGAGGGGGAAAACAAACCGCTTTCCACAATGCCGAGGAGCTGTTGTGTGCCCTTTTGTACCACAAATAAGATGAAAAAACAAACACTGATCTCAAGTTTAATATTTTACCAAACCGAAGCACAGAGCTGAGGGGAAGAACACAGTGGCTTCAAGTGATCCGGCAGGAGGATGAGTTTGATCGCCTTTGAGATCTAAAATCAAAACATGTACGTCTGTAGTCAGCACTTCATTACAGGTATGATAACAGTATCTTCACCTTATTCAGTCAGTGTTAGATTGTTTTGCATTTCACATAAATGTTCAATTGCTATTTAAGAGCATCACACCTGAACAGGTAGGTATCCAAGGCAGATATTTTGTGATGAAGCACAACTCCAACAAAACCACTTGTAAAAAAGTTCTGTTTCTCCAGGAACCAACAGTTCTTTAGGCTGCTGTGTGTGTAAATCCCTGTGTGATACACCGGGTCATCAATAAACTATATATTGGCGGCTCATGGGGGCTGTTGAGCAATAACAACCATTGTGTGGAGCACAAATTCACTAAAATATGCTCATTTCCTTGTCAGACATTGAAATGATGTGAGGTTTAATTAATCAGCAAACATGATTTTGTCTCTTACCAGGTGATTCAACCAGGCGGCAGAAGGTGTCATTCAGTAGATCTTTCCTCGACTCTTTAATAACATACGGAATAGAATCTAAACCTACTTGTAGGGATTATGTTTTAAGTATCGAGCCTTTTCAGCTGGCTCCAGTGAATCAATGTCTGACATATTTGTAATTGGCATGGAAATTTGATTTTGAAAGTGGCATGTTTTAAATGCTGCGGATGAGAGGGAAAGGATTGTTTTCCTCCTCAAAATTCCCCATCCCTAATTGTGACGTGACTGTGACGCGAAGCAGACTGTATCTATTGATGTTCTCAGGCTGTGACACTGAATGTGTGCATTTTGGTCCGGATCCAATGTTGTATATGAGAGCTTTTAAAATGTCCATTTTTCTGAAAAAAAAAAAAAAAAAAAAAAAAAATTGGCTGTTGTTTGTGGCCACGCCCACTGAGTTACGAAAAATCCTTTGATAGCTTTTAATTGTCAATGTGTCTAGAACACACACAAAAAAATTAGATGATAAAAAAAACTGTGGGAAAAGTTTGTTCAAATACATACTCTAATAATTGTGAAAATGGGATATTTAACTGCAATATCCGAACTTCCTGTTTGGAATTCATTATGGTCGTTAGAGACTTTGTTGTAGGTGTCATCGTGATAGTTATGCACACTAAAAATTAAGGCTGTAGCTGAAAGTTGCCTGAAGGGCTGCAGTTTAAAGTCACTAGGGGGCGCTGTGGAGCACGTATGGGCACGAAAACACCGGATTCATAAATTTTTGCCATGACTGAATTTTGCAGTCTATGGCCAAAACTTGATTGTATTTAGCTTTACCAATGCAAGAAAGCATCAAAATGAGCGAAGACACGCCAGGAATCAACAGGTTTGAGGTTTAACAGCACAACATGAATGGAGAGAGGTTTGTCAATGGAGAAGAAAACATGGGAATTCTGTGGTCTCTCGACTCCAGCAGTCTGTCAGTCCTACGGCTTGTCAGACTAAACACGCAGTCAACATGCAGCGGAGCGGAGCTGCAATGCAGACCCAGTATTTAAGGCGTAAGACTGTATTATTATTTGTCTTTTTAAAAAACCCATTCACTGCACGTTCATGCACTGATGGCAGGAGCTTCCATAGATGGGATCAGTGCCTTGCCCAAAGACAATTCTGTGCATGACATCAGGAATCTAACCTCCATCCTTCCAATTAAGCCATGACATCCAAAGGAAAGAACTGTTTTTGTGGCGTGAGCACAGACTGTATAATTAATGGACATAGTCTCCGCGACGTCACCTGTCTGTTTCTGAAAAGGATTTTTGATGCAAAACAGCCGGTGCGACCATATTGGAAATGAGGCTGGTTTTGAGTCTCCACAGTAACAGCCATAGGGCGCCCGGCAGTAACGTGAGCTGAGCTGTGCCTCTGATTGGACGAACTGGCGATCTTAATATTTTTTAAATTGCCAAGTGAGAAAAAAATTCACCCCCAGTAGTAAATTGTGATTCAGACGTGAGACATTCTTTGTACCAGGCTGTAAATGTGCTTATTTTGCCCCTGAAAATGCCTTTTGTTTTTGGCTTGGTGTGTACGTGACTTCCGGTACTTCCGGAGCCAGCCTCAAGCAAACACTCCAGGAACAGCAGACTTTAGCACTTCCGCATCGTCTCATATTTTCAGATCAGAGGTTGCCGCTCGGGTGTGAGGCTTTAGTCCTGATGAATTTCAGACATTCCCTCAAAATAAAACACTCGTGGGGAAAAAAATGCAGATTAATTAGCAACTGTAACAAACATTTTTGAACAAGTTTTACAAAAATGGTACTTACTTCATCTTACCTCCGGCTCCTGTGCTCTTTATCTGTGTTGATGGCTTCGTGTGCTGCTTCTGTTCTCCTTCTGTTGGGTTTTTATGTTTCATGTTATGATGTACATTTGGGTTATATCCCTTGATCATGTTTGTATGTTTATTTAATTGCTGGTGTCTTTGGGTTTTTTTTTTTCTACAACTTTTCCTTTTTTTATTTTGCTTTATTGTAAAGAAGTGTAATATAAATCAAGATATTATTATTGGCATTACATTTTCCATCTGAATATTTTCATATTCCTCAGAACTCATCATTATCGTCTTTGTAGAATTGATATGATGAAGTGTTATATACAGGAATCCTGACTTTTCTGCAGGCAGTGCTTAAAAAAATGAATTTATCTATGTCGACGTCTTTTTCATACATTTTAATGGGATATATATATATATATATATATATATATATATATATATATATATATATATATATATATAACATTATGTGTGATATATATATATATATATATATATATATATATATATATATATATATATATATATATATATATAACATTATGTGTGATATATTTTGCATAAAATCTTTGAAAAAATGTATCTTTGAAATTTCTGACTCCACCCCTGCAGGGTATAAGTAAAGTATTCATGTTGTAAACTGTCATTTCAGTCTGAATTTCCCTTTTTAAAGCCCCGATTGAAAGTGATTTAGAGTAGTGTCAGTCTAGTGTAGCTTATCATCATTTCCATCCTGATCCTCCAGGTTTTCTCTCCCTCTCTTTTGAATTCAAACGTCAGCTCTGATTGTACCACCACTTTCTTCTGCTTTTGACTGGGAGTGTATTTGAAGGCTTCTCACTGTGGTCAGGGACTCATCAGCACCCTGTTTGAATGAATGAAGAGCTGTGTGGAGCCACAGTATGCATACCAAGTGCACACACATGCAAATGACAGAGAAAGGAAAGAAAAGCGTTGATGCTAATTGGCTAATGTAGATTTAAATGCTCACAGTTTGAGCGCTGAATGTTGGAGGGTTTTAGGAATGAATGACGCCTGTGCTCTCTCCCTGTAACGAGACTTTCTGCATGATGCATTCTGTGCATGAAAAACCTAATTCCTCTTGTATTTTGGACTCAGTCTCTTCCACTTTCTGAACTGGATGTTGCCTCGAATATATTTTTGCTGTCATCTTGGGGATTCCAGGTTTCCCTGCAACAATTACATCCTGAGTGAATTAGCATTTTAATTACAAGGTGATTTGGGCAACAGTGCTGAGCATTGAACGATTTCTAATTAAGGAGACTTGAGAAAATTATTCCTGAAATGTATGACTGGAGCGATTTTCAGGAACATAACTCTCCCCTAACAACGAATTTCAAATTGGGAGCTTGGACAGACGTGCTGCAGAATGTCAACCTCAATCACAGACTGTAAAGAAGTCCAAGCCACCTACAGGGGCAATAAAAATCAACATGGATACCCTATGGAAAGTGGTGAACAGTAAGCAAGTGTGCCTGTTGTTATCTTGATTAAGGTCATGGCCACCTGCGGGGACCGTCGAGACAGAAATGAGTAATTACCAGACTTTTTTAACTCTTACAAAGTTCTGCTAAGTGTTGCACGGTGCTCTGCTTCTGTGCTGCACTGTTAGGCAATTACAGCCTTATATCTGTCTGCACCCTTTTAGAGAAAACTGCAGAGTTTGTCCTGTACTGTGCTCACAGCTTGAACAATGGGTTTCCCGCGTGGTGTGGCCGATTACATTCGGAGTCAAGTTGTTTACAGCATAGTTTGCGCATGGTAATTTCCATCCACTTCTACCTGTAACTGAAAATCCTGACCCCAAAGGCTAAAAACAGGTTGTCCTTCTTCCTTCTTCTCACTCATTCTCTCTTTGAAAGCTCTGTAAGTTTTGTTTCTCTTCATGATCCAAACAAAACAAAACCCTAAATAAAAAGACTCACTTTTATATATTTTCATTTATAATGTCTGAAAGCGCTGCAGAGGATTCAGAACAATGAGGATCTTATCGTTTACTTATTCCACAGCGATCCTTAAAGAAAACTGTATCGACTAAGTATTGGGACTAATTAGGGTGAGATATTTTCTTAGAGAACAAGATTTACATTTACACGTAAAAATCAGTAGAGAAATATGATTTCTGTCC
Source organism: Labroides dimidiatus (assembly GCA_030710495.1). Taxonomy (NCBI): domain Eukaryota; kingdom Metazoa; phylum Chordata; class Actinopteri; order Labriformes; family Labridae; genus Labroides; species Labroides dimidiatus. The sequence goes on along the minus strand of CM061150.1, from coordinate 6,014,055 downwards.
ACAGGGGGCGCCAAAAACATGATGGGTGGGCTTTCTGAAAAGAGGGTAAAGATTTGCCTCTTTATCTCAATCTAATTTGAACAAACATAGGTTGAGTTCAGCATTTCCAATATGGCCTCCAAAGATGACAGGCTTCAAAATTGTGTATCAGAAACAAATGAGTGACTTCACAGAAACAATATCCATGCAGAGTACTGTCTCTCTCCCAGCATACTTCATTTCCAGTATGAGTAACTCATCATTCAAACAGAATAATTACCTTTCGGTTCAGCGGACATAACCACAATCGTGGGAGAGACTGCTGACCTCGAAGCTGTCCACAAGACGACCGCTGACTTCCCTCACAAGGAGGGTGAGCCACAGGAAGTCGTCGTTGAAAAGGCTGCCTGTTCACTGAGAGCTGTGTTGAAGCACATTAATGAGACGTTTGCCTGAGGGGAATACTAGACTTATAAAAACAACACTATCAAAAAGTTTCTGAGACTGTGTGTACAAATATATACCAACACTTTGTGTGTCCCTGAGCCGCAGGACATGCTTAAAATGCTTCATATCACAATGTGTACCATATGTTTAACACCACCTGTATATTTGTGCAGTTAGTCATAAAGTGTCTGAGAGTCACAAATTTTTTAAATCTATATTTATATAACTTTACTGATTGCAAAGAATTTTTTTTTAATTCTATTTCCCAGACTGTGCTGTGGTATCACACCTGGAAAAAGCTTCAGGGCTCAGTTTGCACCCAGTCTGAGTGAAGCTGTCTCTTCCATTTTGATCAGTTCCTCTACCATCACTCACAAGTTATGTGGTATCACAGATTCTTTAAAAAAAAAAAAGTTGAAATCAGCTTTTTACCTGTTTTTAAACCAATTAACTGCTTGTTTCTTTGTATGTTGTTCTGCAGATGTCTGTTTTCTTTTACTTATGTGGAATAAAGTTTGTTGTTACTGTTAAAGTTGTCTACAAGATTTCTTTTCAAAGTCGATGATTTCTATGTTTTCACTTTCGTTTTCAACTCTGACCTGGATCCGTCCTCTCTTACACACTCAGGAATGGCAGTTAACAATCCGTGCCAATCATGACGGATACTTTCATTTGCTTCTACCAGTCTGCTCACAAGTATCTCATGTGATCTACAGTCAGACAGAGAGGGCTCAGCTTTTTAAAGCTCTTTGTGTTTCAATATTACGTGTTGTACCAACTCTAAGAAGGAAGAGCGCAACTGGCAACATGACACTTTAGTGGTGCAATGATAAATTGTATGACTTCCAGAACTCACAAGTGCTTTCACTTTGAAGTGTCATTACCATGCCATATATTGCAGGATGCTGAAGCTCAAGACAATTATTAATGACGTCTTTCAAAAACAAAATCCTGACAGCTTTCAGACTTCACTTTGCTGGATGTACAACCCCAATTCCAATACAGTTTGGACGTTGTGTAAAACATAAATAAAAACAGAATACAATGATTTACAAATCCCATTTAACCTATTGACCTATAAAATTGAATACACTACAAAGACAATATATTATTGTTCAAACTGATAATCTTTAGTTTTTTGCAAATATTAACTCGTTTTGAATTTGATGTCTGCAACATATCCCAAAAACTTTGGGACAGGATCAACAAAAGACTGGGAAAGTTGAGGAATGCTCCAAAAACACCTGTTTAGAACATTCCACAGGTGAACAGGTTCATTGGAAACAGCTGAGTGTCATGATTGGGTATAAAAGAAGCATCCCTGAAAGGCTCAGACGTTCACGAGCAAGGATGTGGCGACGTTCACTACTTTGTGAACAACTGCGTGAGCAAATAGTGCAACAGTTTAAGGGTCTGTGAGGACTGTCTGTTTGAAGAGGATTACAGCGACACCTTTTGGCTGGAATTGCATGCACACTGTTGTGACGACATGACTCTTAACAAGGCGTGTGTTTGTTTTGGAAATGAATGGAGATCAGATCTTCTTTTAACACTACTTTTCTTTGTTTAAGACAACTTTTCACTGGAAACAACGCAACAAAGTAAGGTATTTATCAACAGTTACTTGTTGTTTGAAATGTGACAACAAGTAAACTTTGTCAGTTTGCAGTTTAGTTGCCAACATAACCTCACATTTTATTGACAGACTCTCAAATTTGATCAGATCACTCCAGTATTACTACTGCATGAACATTATCACAAACAGCTTTAGCCTTTAGCTCATGTTTGGAACTTTAGCCCATGCTCTATCACTCATCACGTTAAGCTTTCTTCTTCTCTTCTGTCCTTTTTCTGTCTGACAGTTTAGCTCCAGTCTCCACCATCACTACAAAATAAATCCCAGAAATTGTTTTCAGCAGAGAAAAACACAGATCTCTCTTCTCACTACTTAAATACTGAGCCATGGTTTGGGACAAATTTCCAAACTTTTAACTATTTCAGGAAAATTCCTAAAAACGGTCAGAGAGTAGTTGCTGTGTATGAGAGGAAGAGGTTTCAGAAGGAGGGCAGGGTACGGGTGTCAGGATGCTCAAAAGATTAGCACATTGTCAGGAATCTTTTGTTTCTTATGACCCAGATCAATAACCCGTGTTATCAGCTATCAGCTGTGCAAACTCTGAGCACTTAGCAAAGCACAGAAGTCAGTCAAAGAACTTCAAGCTTCCTCAGGCTGACACCAACAGGACATTGTTCTCAGACTCAGCTGCCACTTCATCTGATGTGCTGCACACCAAATAAATAACACTGAAGCGCTCTCAGGGATTTCTATTGAATTTGCATAACATTGACACGCTCCTCTCAGGCGCATCTTTGTGTTTTTCGTCCGTGTTGTCACATGAGCAATGTTTTCAAGAGGTCTTTCAGTGGCACACTCAGGTAGCTGGCTGCTATGGTAACACATTTAGCAACCTTCAGGGTGAAGATGTGGTGTACAGATACCTTTCTTCAGTTTTGAATGTGATGATATGGCAACATGATTAGGAGGCAAGGACAACAATATTTTCAACGAACTCAGAATGTGAACTTTACTCTTTACTTTTCAAAGAGGTTTTGAGGTTATCAGATGATTAAATTATTGGAAAAACAGACCTCTGCAGTGTTCCCAATGATAGGGAAAATGTGTGACAATCACTAACACTTGTTATTGAACTTTCTATAAACATGTTTTGCAGTTGACTGTGCGAACAAAGAGGTGTGGCGCTAGTTACCCTGCTCCAGCAACCAGATCACTTCAGAGCCTGGTTTGGCTCCAAAATACATCACCAGCACACAAAGGGATTGCTCTCCGATATGGTTTTCGTCATTATTATCATCTCTAATCATGTAGTTTCATTTTCTTTTTTCTGGGAACACTAGTTTTAGTTGGTTATTTGGTGTTAAAATTGTCTTTAACCTCTGTGATTGACAGTTCTGTTGACAAATGTTGCACACAAGACACTGTGAAAGCCACCAGTCACCAGATCGGTGACTAGAAATGTGAGAAAAAACATGTCAAACAAGAGACAGGAGACTTATCTTCACTTACAGATGTTGCTTCCTTTTTATTTCAAAGGTTAATGTGTGTTTCAGTCGGTACTGATGAAGAGACAATGCATCCTCTAGCCAATCCTTCCCACATAGACTCCTACTCCAAATGCACAGGATGTCACACACCTGTTGGAAGTATTTTATGGCGGCAACCACATTATTCATTGTTTCCAAGTAAAAATGATATTTCTTACTCAGATTTAGCAACGTGAAAGAGAGTTAGTAGATTTACTCTGAGCTGGTCTAAGCTCTGCCACATTGGAGGAGACGGTGGCGCTGGCTTGTCGTACAGTAGGGGGTCAATGAATAATTTACCACTCATTTCTCTTTCATCTCTCAGGTTTAAACACAGAACCCTTTGCCATCGCTGCAGACAGCAGCTCCATATCTCATGGAGGGGTAAATGGCTCTGCATAACAAGTGCAAAGCATGCTGGGAGGCTCAAATGGGACCTTTTCGGCACAAGTGCTCAATAGGACGGGGATGGTAAATATGGAGAACAGTTGGCAGAATTAAAGATTTACATAAGTCGTGAAGTTCCTAGAAGTCAATATTTTTATAACAACATCGTGAAGAAGGTCAAACCAAATCTGAATGGTTTTAGTTTTATTAGAAGGGATATTTCATATCAAACCACGAAATTACATAATATTCTTTCAATGATTTTTTTCACATCTGTCATATTGTATCACATCACAAACTTACCCAACTACATTAAAACATATTGTTTCTTTATATCCACCTGTTTCTTCAGAAGCCTGTGGGTGTTGACTTCCACTGGCGGTTATCGATTTCTGTTCACTTACAGCGGCAGCCATAATTCGTTAACCGCAGATGGAAGTCAGGTGATCGCTCCTCTTGACAGTTATTTTAAGCAATAATGGGGGTGTTAGAGGGCCAAAATAACTTAACATGACGATGTTCTCAAAGATGTCTCACTTTGCTGACTCTGATGAGACAAAAGTCTGGTTCATGTTGGAGTAGTGTGACCACAGGCCTTACTGGCCATGCCCTTAGTAGCCGGATTTTTTAGTGCCACTTTTCTCTCTGAGACGTATCCATCTGCTAATGTGTGTTGTTAGTGAATCACAAAAAGTTTAGCCCATGTATTAGCCTTTAGCTAGTGTTTTAGCCTTCAGCCCATGTTTTAGCCTTTAGCTTGTGTTTTAGCCTTCAGCCCATGCTATCACTCTCCTGTTTATCTTTCTTCTTCTCTTCTGTCCTTTGTCTGTCTGACAGTTTAGCTCCAGTCTCCACCATAACTACAAAATAAATCAAAGACATTGTTTTCAGCAGAGAAAAACACAGATCTCTCTTCTCACTACTAAACTTCATCCGTCGGCGTGGTGTTGTCAAAGAGACTTCAACGAGCTGTAAATCAATCCGGTCCCGTCTGACCTGATCGGGATGCTAAGAAACAGCATTTAGAAATAACCTATATTGGTACTAATAATCTCATTTTAAATTGTGGATTAGGATCAGGCAGATATCTACAAGAGAGACTTTTTTTAAAGATCACTTAGAAAGTCCTCACAGGAACTTTAACAACTCCCTCTAAATGCATATTAGAACAATCACAGAGTTTTTGAGCTGCAGCTGGGCACACCACTGACATCTGTGGGGGAGGATTCAAAAGGCAAAACAGTTCAGACTTTATTTTTTATCTGAATCTGTTTTCAATGCCATGTCCAGTCATGACAGAACGGCCAAATGTCTCTTTTGAAATAAAAGCCCCACATTCAGATTAGCTGCAAAGATTAGGTCACAGAGCTTCTCAGTGTATGATGTGAACAGTGTACCCTGGCACCTAAAAAGTAGAATTACAAAGGTGATTTCAGATTAAATAGGTGCATTAATTTAGCTTTGGATTAGTAACAAACAGCACATTATGTTATCGCTGAGCTGCAGAGTTAGCTGTTGCTTCACCACTGCATGCTATTTTTATGACTTTGTTGTTTTTGTTGTTTCTTGACCCAATTAAAAACAAAATCTCTTCACTGCATGGGTCAGAATTATTGCTGTTCTGGAACATGTGTTTTTTCTTTCCTAAAACACAGAATTTCTCTGCAGCAGTTTCTTCCAAAAGGATCCAACAGGCCCAACCCAATCGTGGGTGTCATGAGTCCAACATGCACAGATGGAAAGCTGAATGACCCAATTAAATGGTTGGAGCTGCTTGCAAGCAGCTGGACTCAAACGAAACAAGTGAAACAGAAACACAAGAACCGACAAGCCTTTAGTGGAGTGTTTGCTGGAATTGGATTTTTATGGACCTTTTTAACGTGATCAGATGTAACAAGTCCAACAACTCAGCCTGAACAACTAAAAGTCCACTTTAAACGTGTATGTTTCTTTTTCTGGCTGTTGAAGTTACGATGACAGTTCGTTTAAGATGAACATACCTTTTTACATCAAAGAATAATCACTGCTAACTAAGCCTGCACAACTTTCTCTGTCTGTACGCTTGCTAACATCTCTTCTGTGATAACTTGTTAAAGGTGCAGAAAAAGAACTAACAAAAAAAGCATTCATATATCTTATTGCATGCAACCTTTTTGAAAATATCCATCATAACCAATGATGGGGTGACAAAAAAAGAAAGATACAGATCATGATCCAATTCCCTCCCCATTTCTCTCCTGTGTTCCATGTTATCTGTAATGTAATGATTTGATTTAGTTACATTTTCTGTGATTTTTTTTTTATTTTGTCAGATTTACCTGCAACAAGCTTTGAAAACTAAGTGAAATTCATGATTTAAAACTATTTTAACTTAAGTTTCCATTCAGTCAGGTACTGCTTTACTGATAAAGATGCACAATGGTTTTCATTTTCAAAAATTACCATTTGAAATGTTTTCATTTGGACTTTTCAAGCCTGGTTTATATTTCTGCACTGACTTAACCCATTCAATCTTATGTTAGTCATATCACCAGTTTACAGGCCAGATAAGTTTTCTGCATGCTGGTGTACAGCGAACTATGGTGACAGCATCAGGAGGTCCAGTATATATTCAGCTTGAAACACCTTTCCCATGTTATGGCTGAAATACACCAGCTGCACTCTGTCACGGCGCCGGATCAGATAGGTTTCCATTCAAGTCAATGTGACAACTTATACTGGATCCATTCCATTGCGGTTCAGCTGCGTGGCTGGTCCGACGGTTCGCAGCTAATCCGCAGTCATCCAATTTTTGCCAGATGCCGGAGCTGTGACGTGTCAATGAGAGTAGAGAAGATCAAGTGGGACAGGAAGTGGTGCATAGAAACTACTTTAAAAGAGCTTGAGACTTCCAAAACTTAAAACAAACTGTCAAAACTAGATTGTATTTAGCTTTACCAATGCAAGAAAACAACACAATGAGCGAAGACATGCCAGGAATCAACAGTCAACCGAGGGATTTCCTCAGTTTCGCGACTCCAGCTGTCTGTCCGTCCTGCGGCTTGTCGGACTGAACATGCAGCCGGTGTGAGTTGACACGCAATCAACACGCAGTGGAGCGGAGCTGCAACGCAGATGCAGCTGGTGTATCTGAGGCGTTACTCCCCGCTCTCATCCAGTTTGGTGCTCAGTTGACCGTCCTGTCCTCTCAAAGTAAAGGCACAAAAAGCCTGGAAAAACAACTTGGAAAAAACAACATCACACAACTGATAAATTGCAGCTATGGAAATGTACTTAATGCAAAAAGTATGATGCTGCTCAACCAACCATTTAAAGGGCTTGTAGTTGAAGTAGTTACATTTTGTAGGTTTTAGCATTGAACAGGGCGATGCAGACCTACAGCGTAGCTTATAGCATCAAATGAAATCAGGGGTAAAAAACACTTTTTACTTATTCCAAAGTCCAGATGCAAAGACAGTCCTGTTTTCTCTGAATGCTATCAGTTCTTCATGAGTTGTTTGGTTGCATGTGTTTATGGTTGTTTCAATTTCATGAGCTAACTTTCATGCAAGTTGCAGATACACTGTTTGCAATTATTGGTGCTGAATCTAAAAGCTATTTTGTTACTTGATGCGATGGGATTTTCTTGTTGTTCAACTCTTTTCCTTTTCCTGTCGGGCTGTATTGCTCAACAAACTGGCTACCACGTCTTGGCGCTGTCTTTGGCCTCGCTGTTTTAATTTCCCTACTCAAAATGCAGACCTCCTACTGAAAAGTCCTAGAAGATACAGAAAAACATGAGGGCTCAACAGGTGGCCATTTATAGACATTTAATTCCAGCAGAGCTTTATCTTTTCTGGCTTTCTGCGCAAGTGGACTGGCTTTAACGAGGGCGATGTTTGGTGATAGAGTCGATCACAATGTTTGCACAAACAACCTCTGAAAGCTGTGGAGATACTCTTTTTAGTGCCATCCACAGCTTTAAATTTGTGTTCTAAAAATGTGCATACATGACACAAAGCGGGGCCATGTGATCTTTTCTAAATCTGGTTAAGTTCAGGTTGATAATCTCTCCTCCTATTTTCTCCTGTCTTAGATACTCCCTCTCACACCACGTCTCTAGGCTCAATATTCTTATGCATATGAGGGAAATGATCCAAAAAGAGATCAAATGTCTCATTTTTATAAGCTGCTTGCACATGGTCACATGTCAGTGAAGGACATGTGAGCGAGAGCAAAGTCTTATTTATAGACCAAAATCTTCCAGCAGTGTGTTTGGACATGCTGTGGATGGATCAATACTGTGTTTGTTCCCATGACTTGTAATGTTTTGTTTGCGGTGTCTTTTTTTTAATGGAGAAGTGAAATTTGTGATATAAAGGAAATTTTTCAAGCATGTGACTGCCACTTCGTTTAAGACTGATGTTTTCAATATTGTTGATCTGCAGGGTAACGGGCCTCTTTTTTCAGTGCTGTCCAAATTCTATGTGTGGTTATCTTGTTTGAAGAATGTCAGGACTCCTCTTGGGGATGAACTGAATGAAAAGATATTTGTTACAGAGTTGAACAGTGGTCAGTATTGATCTGAACACAACAGGAAGGTGAAGTCATCACTTCTCTGCTATCTGTGGAGCAATCAAATAACTGGACCTTAAGCAGTCAACAAATCACCCTGTCACTGCCTTCACAACAAAAAGTCAAGCTTCATCTTTTTGATTATTACCTGGATGACAACAGTAGAAGTTCTTAACTGTCTTAGTGAAGCTATTGTGGGCCACTTGGTGGAAATGGGGCTCCATTTCCACCAAGTGGTTCAGTTCGGTTCGTCTCGGTACGGCACACATTTTTCAGCATTTCCTTTGACCAAAACCAGGACAGGTCCCCAAATAATCGACCCGTACGGTTCCACTTTTTGGTACCTTTTTGTTGGGGTGCCAGACATACCGATCCAAGTCCAGAAGGTGGAGCCAGAAACACTGCAGCCTCCTGATTGGTCGAAAGAATTGTCACTTCCTGTGCGATAGTAGTACGTTTTAATTTAGTTTGATAGTTTTAAAAGTTTGAAAACTATCACAGCATACACCTGAAACTTAAAAACTGCAACAAACAAAATATAACTGCAAACAAAATACCCTGTTAACTTCAACATTGATCACCCCAAAATTAAGAAAAAATGATTCCCAAATGAAATAAGAAGGTAGATGCTTTCACCCTTGAAAGTAATCAAATTCTTCACCGTCGCTCGGTCAAGCTAAAAATTAGCTGACCATAAAACACGAAAGTTAAAGGTCTCCCCCTGAGTTACATCCACCAACACAAATATCTGTTATTTTGCAGGTGAGTCCAGCAGACGCGTTCCAGTCCAAGGAAGATCCAGCCTGCTGATTGGAGTAAATCCCCCCCGACAGCTTTATCTTTAATCACAGTTCTTTGGTTCCTTTGTACCTTACATATGCAGACACACAGTTTTGCTGCAGGCAAAGTCTGACATCCTTCATTCAGCCTTCCTGCAGTGTTGTAAAATTAATGCCTTCATCTCGTTACTATTAACACCACTTTTACCCATTCTTTACAGTGAAAAACAGTTTTTATCACAGCATTGATACAAATCAGTTTCTCCCTTTTGGTGGGCTTACACTCCGCCTACCAAGAAGGACACGGTTGGCTGTGGAAACGCAAACAGGATCAGCTTTTACCGATCTGATTTGTACCAAACTGTACTGAACTATTCTGGACTGTTTGGTGGAAATGTCATTCAGCTGGAGCCTCGTTCTACAGACGGGGGGCCTGGTCCTCAATGCTGAAACATTTAATCACTAAATCTGAAACTAAGGCAATGCTTTGTTAGTTGTTTTTCTGTGCTACAATGCAACATTATGACTCATGAAATGGTTACATGTTCAGTTTAAGATTTTGCCCACACTGCTGCACAACATTTATTATCTGGATCAGATAATGTCTGTCTCTGTGAAGAGGAGCCCTATAAATATAAACTAAAGCTTTACAGGATGAGTCATACCTTCTAATCACCAGTTTGGTGCGACCATGCCTCCATATAGTGGCTTAAAATCTCTTCTCGGTCAGGTTACTGCATCCCTTTATAGGATTATTTTTTACCTTGATAGAAAAAAAGAAATATATGACCAATTTCAATGAGAATAGTGATGGATAATTACTCACATTATCACACATGTTGTTTAGGGCATTTTCAAGCATAACAAAAGTCAGAATACAACAAGAGATGATTGATTTGTTCTAATAATTCGCTGAATTTATAAAAAAAAAATCAACTGAAAAAGATCTGCATTCTGGTAAATATGCCTTATGGCTTTCTTGTTTGAAGCAGAGGTGTGTCCAAACAATTTGACTGGGGTGAGTCTAAGCTGGAGCTTTGACTAATGCAGGGATAGAACTAAATATGTGGACAAGCACGTGTTGTTAGCACACTTTAAAAATCCAAATATAATTTCTTTGGCATTTAATTGATTGATTCTTCTCTTTTGCATTTATCTCTGGAAATACCAACGAAAGAAAAATGCAAAGAATAAAACTAGTAGCCGCCTGTTGCAACCATAGACTGGAAAAAATGGATGTAATTTCACTTAGTTCAAACTGAGGTGGCCACAAAAATTGCTCCCCCTGGTGACTGGCTGCAGTATAGGTCAAAAACTGTCTTCTGATTAACTGTCCATCTGTTTCTTCAGAAGCCTATGGGTGTTGACTACTGCCTGCGGTTATCGACTTCCAGTTGCTGCCGCCAGCAAGGTAGCACAAAACAACTCGTGTGACAACATTAATGCTAGACAGGGCTAAAACTTTTTTTTAAAACATCCGCACTATGACTCCATCTCAGATTTTTGTTCATTTTGTCACTGTCTTGACAAAACTGGTTATTATAGCGAGTATGATAGCTTGGCTAACATCGTCAGCTTTGTGGTCTCCATGGCGACCTGAACAGAACGTTCAATTGGAAGAGCAAAACCAGCAATTCCGATGAACAATAGGTAGTCAGGGAAAAGGTGGATAATATTCTACATCAACTATACCTTACCCCAGAAAAATCACATGTATTCAAATCTGATCTGTGCTTCAGATGTAAAACTGAGGCTGGTTTCTTTCTGCACTGTACCTGGCATTGTACCAAAGTGAGCCCTTACTGGCATGCTATCTGCTCCACTTTAACCAGGATCACAGGCATTGAATCCTGAACTGTTCATTGTGGAACTTTACATGCATTCGCAGTTCTCTAAACACTGCATAACTCAAATTCAGGAAAGCTGCCCCATGTGTGGCCAAAAAGTGCATTACAGCATCATGAAAATCTGATTCTCCTCTTTTTACTGACAGGTGGTCTTTTGAGATGAAGAGTTGCATCCCCTTGGAATTTTTTTTATGAGTGACTTTTCTCATGAAGGTGTGGACTGAGGTGTGTAAAGAGTACTGATAATATTTGGTATGTTGGCAGTCCAGTGAAGAACAACACTTTCTCATCTTTATCCTTGAAGGCACTTTGGGAATAAGATGAAAAACTCAAACTCAACTGAATATTTTCCTATTGTTTTTTTTCTTGGTTTGAATGAGTGCTGCCAAAAATGTGACATTCAGTTACCATTTGGTGAGACAATTCATTCTGTTGTGACAGTGCCTCCAACATGGCGGACTTCCAAGTTGATGATGTAAAATAAAAACACTCCATTCTGTTATCCAATTTATCTTTGTATTCTTATATTTGTCTTTCATTGTACAGGGAACACACATTTCCCCACTGTTCAAATGACAAGAAGTACTTTGAATATTGAATTAATCTCATGAATTGTCATTTGATGGGTTGTACATTCTGTGCACAATAAAGATAATATAAACTCTATTCCCCGAAAATTTCTGTTTGTATTGAGGAAACACTACATTTCCTTCCTTTATGCAGAACCAGCCTACATGCAGTCATAGTGTGCTCTGTTATGTAACTAGGTTACAAGCCTAACAATAACATCAGCTGAAAGCATCACACACACAGACACAGTAAGCCTGTGTATTTAGAGTAATAACACACAGAGAGAACTACACACGCCCAGGGTGTGTTTTCAGTTGACAGATTCCCGCCCAGCTTCCCATCATCCGCGGTGAGCCTCTCAAAATTCACTCATGGATCTATTCTTACAACTGATTGAGTCCTATCCGCCTGCTGTGAGATCAAACTGACCTCTCCGTCATAGCTGACTCCTCCCACCGACGCCACGCCGACCTTATGACTGTCAGGGCATGTAACCAATAGCGTTAGGAATCCCCACTCCTTGCGCGTCTCTTTGACCAATCAGAACGTAGGTGGGCGGATTTACTGTGGGCCTGGCATACACGCTTGGTTGCAAGGGTAAGCTGTGGGTGGTATTTTGTGAGTTTTATTTGATATTTTAATAATTTTTAGAGTTTGATTCATGACAGGACTGTCTGGGATATTCGTTTATTACTGTTTCCGTTAAATGAAATAATTCCGGTCGGTAACGGTTGTCCAGTTATGCTAGCTTGGCTAAGTGTAGCAGTGCAAAGTATTCCAAGCTGAGAGAACAACGGTGATTTCCCTTTATTAACGTTACAACTGCTCCTCGTTGAGTCCATTTAATGACAGAAATGTCATCGGTTTTTGCTGATGCACCTTGAAAACTGTCAGAGCATCCTGGTGTAATTACAGCGAGATTTACCGGATACTTCGTTGTTACTTAGTTATCCGATTTGAAGTTTGCTCTCTCTACCAATTTAGCCCATTGCCCAATACAAGGCTTTGTGTGTCATTGTTAAAACGCACTGGTTTAGTTTTTACACAGCTGTCTCAAGCTTCCTATGGCGGGTTTGTTTACATCTGTTTTCATAATTTGCTGGCTCCACTGTCTGCACTTCGCAACAACACGACCATCTAGGGAAACACGTGTTAAAGCACACATTTGTGCAGCTTAACGCCTGAGATATTGTGATAATGTTGTTTATATGATGTTTTGATGGTTTCAGAAAGCCGGTGTGAACGTGGCGACGAACAGCTGTGGAGCCTTTGGGACGGATATCTCACTACCACACCTCTCCCTCTTCAAGCAGCCTCATCGACTGTTGGATACTTTCTGGGAACTGTCTGGAAACTCTCATTCTTTACCTCTTAACGTGATGGATTTTGAGAAGACCTAACTTGGATGTTAAGCTGCGCAAGTGTTGTTGAAAACCAGCCTGTGGAGTTTGCTAACTTTTGAAGAGTTCACATTTAAGTCTTTTTGGGAGGGATCTAACCTTTTGCCAACATGGATCAAGCCAGCGGTGGTGAGGACCCAAATAAACCCTCCAAAAAGAAGTCCAACGAGGATGAGGGTAAAAACAAAAAGCTGGTAGGTACCCAGAAAAAGTAGGAAGTGTTCTGCAGTGAACTCTCACATCCTGTAATCTAACAAACAAGAGTTCATTTCACTCTGCACAAATCCCAAGTGTTAAAAACTTACAGTACTGCATTTGCTCACTCTTAACAGCTACACAGACCAACTGATGGGAGATTGAGCCCAACTGATTGAGAATGTCACAACAGAGGAATCTTTACTGGACTGCAAACAATTAGAAAACAAAACATATCCAAAAGAGAGTGGAAAGAAGTAAAACTGACAAACAATAAGTTTTACAAGTAAAAACTTACAACGCTTATGATAAAAATAAACAACTTTTGGACAGTTTGTAAAAAACACATAGTCAATATTTTACATATCTGTTTCCTGCAGGATGAGACTCGCGTAGGTATTGATGTGTTGTTATTACTATTTAATGTAGCCCAATACAGAGCGGCTAATAGCTGTTAGAGTTGAGCAACAGAGATAGTGTTTCACTGAGTGCTTTACCTTTGAAAGCACTCAGTGCATCATGTGATGTCCCCCCCCGTCAATACACCTCCTGATACTTCTTTTAAGAGCATTCTTGTTGTGACAGTTTGGCTTTAATGTACTGTTTATTTTAATGCATGCATAAAGAGAAAGTTCAGGTACATGATGACTCATTATGTGAGGTTGTTTTAAGTGTGTGTGTGTCGGGGGGGGCTTATGGGCTGTTGGAGTGGTTGTGATTGATAAAATAGTTTTATCAAAACAACAGACGTTAGACACAGGAGGTCTGTGCTGCAGAGATAACAACTGAAAAGTACATCAGCATTCATTTCATTTATAGCCTCAATATTACGACGTCTTATTTTAGAAACTGGGCAACCCTTGGTCTGCATCATTAGAGCTCTGGTGTCATGAAGCTCTTCCTGCATGCTGCTCAATGCCTGGAAATGAGATCAGAGCATTTGGAGGGGGGGAAACAGTGGCTGTGTTTGTGGTGGTTTTGGAGGGAAGACATCATTGTGTAGTCAACCACTTCTGACAAATCATGCTTTTCTGTAACACATGAGCAAAAGAAAACTTTGCTGTAATTGTGTAAACATGGTAAGAGTTTATGACCTTATTTGGTAAACTGTAGCCACATTGTTGCATTTGCTGTCTTGAGTGGAGAGTAAAACTGTAAATCCAAACTAAGTAAGGATGTGTTAAGTGCATGTCGCTGTGCACACAGTGTTAGAAAGTTGTAGAAAGCGGTTGGGAGTCATTTTCCGCGACCAAAGACAAAAAACTTTGGCAGCTGTTGATCTTCATTTTGGACTCTGTGGAAAGCTTGGCTGGCTGTGGCTGAACTTTCTGGATGAAGTTGTCCCTCAAGCTCTTGTTGTGTTGTGACTTTCAGTGAACTGTGGTTGCTTATCAGTGGGAATGGTCCAAAGTTTTTCCACTGCCACTGATACCAAAGAAGGAAAAGGGAATTTGGTAAGGCAGTGCTTCTGTTTTGGTGTGAACAGACAAATAAGCAGACTGCTGATGACTTCATTCACGCCTTGGTTGTTTGCTAAGGAGGTGCTTCTTGTTGCCTGTGCAGCAGCTGTCCTAAAAGCTGCCACATGCGGAGAAAAACATTCCTGCTGCTACAGCCCTAAACAAGTAATCACTAGTTTTGCTCAAGCAAAGTTAAGGTAAGAGAAAGTGGAGCCATAATGACTACCCAACAGGAAATCCCAAAGTGGCTGAAACGCTCTCACAGAGCTACCAAAGGGTGTTGTCCTGGGAAATCCTACCAACTGCTCTCTTGTATATCCTGCCTCCCAAGTCTAATATTGTTCACAAGGGTGTTTGGGTAATGTAAGCGCTCAGCAAATCACTTTTTGTTCCTTAAAGTAGTCTCTCAGCCACGAGTGTTCCCTGTTGCTCAATCCTCCATCTGAGCTGAGCTGTCAGAGGCAGAGGAAGTTTAAATGAAGACTGCTGCAAAAAATCTCAACAAGGCCTCAACAGAGAGTCGAGGAGAGGAAGTCATTTTTCATCTTTGGGCGGAGCCACAGTCTTCCCTCTTTAGTTTATTCATACTTTTTAGCTTTCCAAAGTCGCACTTCGGATCCGAGAATGGTTAAGACACATGTTATGAGCTGGATAATTGATACATGAAGGTATTAATAAAATTTAAAAGCGTACTTGGTATTTTTCAACCTTTTTGAGATACCTACAAATGTCAACACACATTAACTCTTGTTGACAAAGATTTGCTGTGCTTTATTTCAGTATTTTTTTAATGGTGTTATCAGATTGCAGTTTACACTCTATGATGCAGCTACATCCACCACGAGTAAGAATTAAATAAGGATCCTCAGTGCCGTTTCTCATCCAGGCGTGCACCAACTAAGTACTATTTGCATGTCTAATGAGCAAAGTGGCTAACACACAAGCACAGTACAGTCTCTACAAAGTCAAATCAGCAGAGGAGAAACTCTGAAAGCTGTATGTTTGTTTTACAAGTCACTGGGCAGGATTACATCACGGCAACACCATTTAGGCTTTAGGCCCAGAAACTAGATACTCAGCACAGCCAAGGACATTAGAATGATACACAGTGTTCACAGACAGAGTTCATTTTAACTTCTCTGTTTTGTACAATCCCAACTCAAATGAAGTTTCGATGTTGTGTTTAACATAAATAAAAACAGAATACAAGGATTTGCAAATCCTGTTAAACCTATATTCAACTGAATGCAATACAAGGACAAGATATTTATTGTTCAAACTGATAAATTGTATTGTTTTGGTTTTTTTTTTTTTGCAAATATTCACTCATTTTGGATTTGATGCCTGCGGTGGAATTCTTTACCATTCTTGCTTGATATACAACCTCAGTTGCTCAACAGTCCAGGGTCGCCATTGTCGTAGTTTGTGCTTCATAATACTACACACATTTTCAATGGGAGACAGGTCTGGACAGTCTAGTACCTGCACTCTTTTACTACAAAGCCACGCTGTTGTAAGATGTGCAGAATGTGGCTTGGCACATTGTCTTGTTGAAATAAGCAGGGATGTCCCTGAAAAAGACGTGGCTTGGATGGCAGCATGTGTTGCTCCAAAACCTGTATGTACCTTTCAGAGAAGCCAGAGAAGCCGGCAGTGATTCTGGGTGTTGTTGATATATGTCTTTGTCTTTGCATGGTAGAGTTTGAACTTGCACTTGTAGATGTAGTGATGAACTGTGTTAACTGACAATGGTTTTCTGAAGTGTTCCTGAGCCCACGTGGTAATATCCTTTACACAATGGTGTTGTTTTTTAATGCAGTGCTGCCTGAGGGGTCAAAGGTCATGGACATTCAGTGTTGGTTTTCAGCCTTGCTGCTTATGTGCAGAGATTTCTCCAGATTCTCTGAATCTTTTGATCATATTATAGACTGTAGATGATGAAATCCATCAATTCTTTGTAATTGTATGTTGAGAAACATTGTTCTTAAACTGTTGGACTATTTGCTCATGCAGTTGTTCACAAAGTGGTGAACCTCGCCCGATCCTTGCGTCACCTTCCCAGTCTTTTGTGCCTCTGTCAACTTTTTTGGAATGTGTTGCAGGTTTCAAATTCAGTGTGATTGAATATCCTAAAAAAACAACCTAAAAGTAGTACCTTAAATATGTGAATATGTTTTTTCCTTTGTGTTTTAAAAGCATGACATTCCATTAAAACAGACAACAGTGAGAGGGGGAAGGAATTCAGGGGAGCCGGTTTGACAGAGAGGGACATAAATCACCTCTACATACCAGAGTAAATATGACCTCATTCAGAACAGCACAGGGGGAAAGTCATCCAAGTACAGCTTTATGATAACTGTGTCACTTCACATCCTGCACGCTGGATCACTTCCACAAAGTGTTAACTTTGATTCATTTGTGCCAGTGAACCCAGGAGTGATTTGTGCTGAATAGTTCTGAGAGAAGAGATTTCCACTTGTTATTTACCAAAGGCTTTAGCTGCACTTCACTTGGATTGTACATGTCTGTTTGAAGTAATGACTGTTTGATGATCAGACTTGTTCTTTGTATCACCAAAGCAAAGTAACAAATGTCAATATCTGCAGTGTGTTCAGCAGGTATCTTCATTCTGTAACCAATCATCAGACTGACTAATTTGTTTGATTTTACACGTTGTGCTTGTCTGCGTTGATCTCTGTTATACACAAGAAAAGAAATCAAGTGATCTGCACCCGTAGTGTAATTTCCTGAGTCAAAGTGAAACTGAGACTTTTTCATACTGTATATTTTCTACACATTTACAGGAAGTAGGTGGAACAGTTGGTGTAAAATTTGGTGGCTGTGGTTTGATTGAAGAGGTTTGTTGAAACTGAAAACTTGTTAAAGGTCTGAGAAGTTTCACATAGCGAGACCTTACACAGTGGTGCAAGCACTGAAGAAAAGAGTTGAGGACAGCACAATCGTGCAGTTATTTTTTTTATTTCTTTAAACTGGATGCTGTTTGCTCGCGTGGCCCTGAGCCAAAGATTCACAGCTCTTGCAAAACAGTGTTAAGAGAAAACTTGATTTAGCAGAGAAGTAGGCCCTGGCATTTAAGTGAGTATGCTCCCTGAAAATGAAACCCCCAGGAAACATTTAAACATCTGAAAACACACAGTATATGATGATGTAATGCAGCTTTATGCACAGTTAAACTTTTGCAACACCGATCATACGGCTACTGATGCCTGGGATTTGGTATCTGTCGATACTGATTCAGCTGATTCAGGCTTTTCTAACTTTGTAAACCAAACTGAAATAAAAAATATATTTTAACTGACTGCATTATTATTTTATGGGATTATAAATGTATAAATGTAATGAGTAATTCTAACAGGAATTGCAATATATCTGTAAACCTCAGCAGCGGATAAGTGAGGAAATAAACTTGCAAAATGTGCAAGTTTAATTCCTCACTTGGAAAAACCTCCAAACTGCTGAGCCGCTGAAGTCTCTTCTTCCATGCTATTTTAGCAGAGCAAAAAAGCACCATCATAATGTCGGTGATGAACACAGAAGAGCATAGAACTGAGTTGAATAGATCTGCACTATGAATCAGACCTTTTTCAGTAATATTTATTCTAATATTTTGAGTCTGTATCAGACTGGTACTCAATACTATTGACGGATTGGTACATTCTGGTGCTAAACGTGCCCAGTTTAGCTAATTGATTGCTTGAAAGATTTACATATACATCTAAGCTACAGACAGTTTGTAAACAAACACATTATACATAAACTGATGCTAAAATGACAGTTGTTTGTAAACTCTAACCTGGAAGCTCCAAAGCTATTAATTTCCTAGTTCCTCAAACAGACTAAACAAAACAAAACAAAAATCACTGCATCTCTTTTTAAACAGTATTGAATGGTAAGTGTGGCTAACAATAGCAGAGCTAGCACCAGAAGCCTTCACTCACCCTTGCACGTTGGTGCATGTCTGTTTTGGTTGTTGAGTGCTCAGGTCGAATGAGACACATCCAACTGTATCTTCATGATCCAAATTGAACGCTGCCAAACTCCTCTGTGCTTTGAGATGCAATCCGTCACCTCTTGTTTACAACATTATGATGGTTGCTATTACTCAAAGCGATAGCCTTGGCTAGATGTAGGGGTGTCTTGATCCAATATTGATAGCAGATTAAATCGTTCCTGTTTCTAAAATCTCTGATACAAGCAGTTGATTCCAGACTCCTGTCCAGTATGCACAGCCCACATGATTACAACAACAACAACGCGTGCTAAGGTGCTAACAAAGCAGCAAGGAGTAGGACAGATGTCGGCGGTGTGACAAGATTTTTTGTGAAAGTCCAAAAAAAATATTTTGCAGCTGAGTGCAAAACTCGATACCAGCTGATACTCAAGGCTGCAGCATCAGTATTATGTTGGAAGTGAAAAGGTTATGTAAGGACACCTCGAGCTAGAGGTTGGTAGCTACATTAGTGCCCATACACAACATGTGACTGTGTGTTTTGAATGCTGCATCCAAAATTTAACATCATATTAATGATAGGAATGAGTTTATTTTAATGTTTTTCAGATAATCATTAATGTGACTTGTGTCATCTTAAAAAATACTGATGTATATCAGACATGCAGATCAGATCCATATCTAACCAGCCAGCTTTGCACAGTCTGGATTTCTGCCTCCTTGGGGAACTGCAGTGACTATCAAATGCTCGTCCCTCATGTCAGTGAAAAACACATCCGCTGCTGTAGAATGAAGTTGCTGTGTTAATTCAAATTTCATAACTTCAGCAGACAATTTCCAGAAACTAGTAAGCTTGACCCATTTATTACATTAGGTTAATACGGACTTTAATGCTTTAGTAATGCTGGAGAATAGAGTGCTTTCTGAAACTGGGTTGAAGGAGGCTTTGAGGAAAACAACTTTGTTTACAGTTCAGGTAAAGACTGTTACATCAAATCAAGGATTTTAGGCGGGAAGCTGAAGCTGTCATAGTTTTAATGCTGGCAAGTTGTGCTTTGTTTTCTGTCAGGTCTTATTTGTGATTAAGGCTTTTTCATGAATTGTGACTTAATGATTGTAATCATATTGGGCTCAAGGTAAGAAGGAAGTCTTAAAAATAAGACCCTTGACCTGAGTGAGCAGAGCATACAATACATCTCTTTCCATTGGCTTAAGAGAAACTGGACAGACGCAAATTTTTAAGTTGAAGTAAAAAAAAAAGTATCTGGAACAAATAAGGATGTGTCTCAAAAATCTGCTTTAAACTTGTTGAAACAACATGTTAGATGTTTGTTAGATTTGTAATTTGCATTTCTGGTGGTGTCAAAGTATTTTATTTGACATTTCTGCCATTTTTAACCAATTAAAGAGTCACTCCCATTAAACTGTCAGTATTTATTAATTCACCTTCCCAGAAGTTATGTAAATGTACTGATGAAATAAGTTATTTGTTATAAAATCTAAATGTATTTTTAAAATATTTCATTTCTAAACTTGATAATATGAGTTTTGTTGTACTGAGCGAGTCAGTTTGCCTTAGACATCGATTTTTTTCTCTATTTTTTGGGTGAATATTCATAGTAAGTTTTTTGCGCGGTATCAGATTTTTTATGAGAATCATTGGTTACACAAATTGACATTTTTAAGTTTTACCAGCTGGCTTCGTCTGTCACCCATTAATTTTTCAGAAATGCGGGATTGTGATTTTTATTGCCTTGAAAAAAATATGAGCATTTTTTTCCCCACTTCTCTTGGATCTTTAAATAATAGTTGAGTATTGAAGTTCTTCTTTTGTCTCTGCTGAAAGGGAAACTCTAACATAGTTTTCAGAAACAAGTCTTCTCTACACGGCCTGTTTTTAAAAATATTATCTTTCGATCTGAATCCTTTATGCCTCTCGGTGACGGTGTTGTTAACATTTGTGCTTTTGACATTTTTGACAGTAGCACATTGTGAATGGGAGTTAATAGCTCACTGTGACTCTGCTGTTGGAAGCTGTGGCATTTGAAACTTCTGTCGCTTTGATTCATGAGCTTTAGGGCTGCCTCTGGGATCATTTCAGGTCGTGTTAGCATGTGGTTAGTAAAGGTTTCAACAGCTCTACTTTCAAATAACGCAGGTATGAATTACAATCTCCTCTTCCAGTCTGTCGCAGTGTGTTCTGTTTTAAACCGAGTGAATAACTGTGATTGTTTTAAAGAGACGTGTCAGAAGCAGCAGGAAACAGACCACATGTGAGTGTTTAATGGTATTCAGGAAGCTGGAGAGGAAGTGGGGAAGAATGCTTTAGTCACACAGTGGACAGACCCGTTGCTGTAATGTCACCCTTTGAGATAAGCTCTGCGTGGATGCATCGATGAATTACATGAAACAGAACAATGAGAGTTATTTTGATCATCAGAATTAGCCAGATAGCACGTTTTTGAAAGTTTCCTGTAAGTAAGAGAGCATGAGTCAGCTATGATTTTAGTCTCAGGAGCAAACAGGAGTTAGATGAATCATGGAGTGGCTGTATTCTGCCTGTTCAGCCACAGAGTTTGGTGCCAGCCAGGATTATTCTGTTACCCAGGAACTTTTTGTTGCTTAATTTGCTGAAAGTAAACGGTTGTTTGTTATTTTGAAGCAGTGGATTCCAGCACAGCTTCAGCTACTTCCAAGCTGCATTGAGAAGTAATGAGAAGTCTGTAAGAGGTCTAAAAGTCCTGCAATGACCAAGAACCAGCAGCTCTTACGGACACATTATTAACCATGAAAGTAACATATGAACGCTCTGTTAACTATTTCTTTGAGTGATTTCTGTTAAAAGCTCACCTGTCCCTCAGGTGTCTCTTGATACTAGATGATATGCGGTCAGTTTTCTGCAGTGTTACATGCTGTGTAAACATCAGCAAACTCTGCTTCTGACCAAGGAAAATGCTCCCCCTTAGGGGGCGATATGGGCAAAATGTGTCAGCATGTTTTTGTGTCAGGATCAGGATCTGGATTTTATCCTGATTGTTTTTCATTTCCTTTTGAGAATATCTTGACCCCAAAACAACATTTTTTATGCCTTTTTTATGCCTTTATTTTTAAGATGACAGTGGACAGAGGAGGAAACAGAGTGAGAGTGGGGAGCGCCTTGAAAACAACATTTTTAGCCCCAAATATTTTATTATCCTGCATTCTGGACAACTTTTACCCTTTTCTGCACCATTTAATAACTTAAATCTAGTCTTATGCCCTCTAATATGTTTTTGAACTGGATGTTCTTGAGGCACATTTTCACATCATGATAAACATTAATTCATTCAAACACATCAGCTGTAAAAGTTGTTGAGTTTATGCAGAATGTACATAAATGGTTTTTCAGCCCAGAAATAGGCCTGTTGATATAATTTAAGGGCCAATCCCAAGCATACCCCATAGCCCTTGGTTTTGCATGTTCATGTCTAGTTAAGGGGTATCCGGATACTTGAAAGGAAGGGGTATCAGAAATTTCCCACGATATCTAAGCTCTTTTTTTTTTATATCAGATATCCAATCCCTTGTTACTCCACGTAAATATCAGCCCTGTTTTGAGTTGTTGGTTGTATTTTAAAATCGCTCGTTATCACGATCTAGCTAGCACTGCTGTAGCGACAGATACAGCTAATAACAACTACACCGATGTCAGACCAGGGTGATGAATTCATGGCAAACTGACTTCACTACAATGTTCTGCATTTCATGAATGATTAGACGGCTAAGATGCATTCAGAAGCTGTATTAGTAAGTTATGAGAAGCTACATAATATAGCTTCTGAATACTGTCATGTTAGCTTAATGTTCGCTTTTCATAGCTTATCAATGTAATGCCATGCCTCATGTAATGCCACACATCGTAGTGAAGTCTGTTGTGAATTTGTTACCCGAGTCTGACATCAGTTTATTCACACTTTGTAAAAACGTGCTCAGTTTTGGAAGTGAGTAAACGACTGTCAACACAGCCAGCGAGCAACTAGAGGTGATGACATAGCGGGAATCCAGTGGCATCATGTTTCTTCAGGGCATGTTGTCGCCCCCCTCCCCTTGGCCCTCAAAACAATGAGCCAAGGGGAGGGGGTAGATGAGGGGGGAGGGGGAAGAGTGACAGTTGGGATTGACCCAAAGTCTGCTTTGTGAAACACTCCTAAGATCAAAACCTTTATCAACGCTGTGCATAAAGTGACCAGATACATTAAAAAAAACAACAACAACAGGATATAAACAGAAAACGAGTTCATTTATCACAAAAACTACATAAACCTCAGTCTGAAAATCTGCTACAGGACCCTCTGGAGAAATTTATTGATTGAATTTGTCCGAATAAATCAGAAATGAGATTTCGTTCTGTTGTTAAATGATTGTAATCAAACCTTTTACAGAGAAATAAAATCATCCCTCTCTGTGGTATACTGCTGTATACTCGATCAATTCTTCCCGACTTCAGTTTGCAAGATTACAGCGAGCTATGTGTGCTTTTTTAATCAGTCATTCAATTAAAAGCATTGATTTCTTGAATTAAACTACTCATGCGATGTGGAGCACCGTGGAAATGGGTCAGTGGACTATAGGACTGCTGACTAGACGTTAACATTAGAGAGACTCTCATATCAGGAGCCTGGTACATGAAGACATGGATGAATCAGCTACACTTTGGGGATATTTTTGTCCTTTTGCGTCATCTTTTTTTTATGACCTGAGCTGATATATTTTCACATTAGCAGCTGAAGTAATCCTAATTAAAACACAACAGTCTGTAACTTTCCTCGCTGGTGTCATTAACGATTAAAAGAGATCTCCTCTAACTCAAAATCCTGATCCCTCTTACCAACCCTTTCTTTTGTTCTGGCTGCATATCATGCCAACCCTCCAGCTCAGAGTACTAGAGATTTGCTTTCAACACAGACAGAGATAACCTGAGGGCAACGCTGTGCTAGTCTGCAGTCACATGGTCGCACCATTCAGATCTCAGCACTACTGGCCTTTGTGTGCTCTCTGGATTCAATAGTTGCTGTTTTAGGAAACAGTAAACAGAACCAGCCCTCTCCAGGAATAATAAGGCCACACAGTCTCATGCCCTTTTAAAGACACTTAAGCTCAACGGCAGAAACCTGCTGCATTCCTAATTCTTTGTTTTCCCCGTTTTCCTCTTCAGAGTGAGGACATGTCCTGATATATTTTTGATGGGAAATACAAGTAAAGGAGTCATCACTTCATGTGTCGAACTTTGATTTGATTCCTCAGAGAATGAGTTGACATTCAGTGCTCGATTTAGATAACTCCTAATCCAGTTTGCCGGGAGGACAAGTGTGCTATAATGGTGTGTGTGTGTGTGTGTGAGTAGATTTAGGCTCTGTCTGCTTTTCTTAGTGGGTTAGTTATGCTCGTGGTGCTGCCTACAGTCACAGCTCCGTGTACCCCTGTGCGTGCTTTTGCAGCTCTGATCAACTTAGAGTTCACACTTCATCTCTCGTCTCTCAGTTTTGCTGGTTTGTGTTGACGTGCTCACAGACAGCAGCTCTCTTATTTTAAACCACAGTTTTCTTAGAAAAATTCTCACTGAATCTGACTTTATTGGTTTTTATTTGGAATTTATTATTCATCCTTCATTCCTTTTGGAGTATTCATGACGGTCTCTTGGCTACTCTACATTTAACAAAAATATTCTTTGATCAAATGCACAAAAAGTTAATTTTTTAAATTTATAATAGTGCAACTGATGACTCATTTGTGGTAATGTATTATCCAAAAATAATACATTTTGTTCCTCTTCTTCAAGGAAACAGGTTTACCAAGTTATCCCAATTTGCTCAGTAAAATAAGAACCCTGCAAAATCCACAATGAAACGAATAAACGGTATAAATAAACCCTTCTGGATTTTACCTTGCAGAGTTGTTCAGATAACTCAGTCCTTCTCAGAAAAGACCCTAGAGCTGAGGAAATAAAAACATCAAACAAAGTTTGAATAAAGATGAGACTCAAGGCTATTGTGCAAATGAAACCAGATGTTTACTGTCATTTCACGTTCAGGGAGAATTATTTGCATAGTGTGAGAGAAAACACCAGCGGAGAAAATTTGCACCTGTATCTGACTGCTGAAGTCAGTTTTAACTCTAAGTAGATAAATGCTCTCCAAACATCCAGGTGGGTGTGGGTTGAGTGGAACGACAGGTGGAAATAGAGTCGTAGTTTGTCCATTGGCCTCCTTTCCTTCCTTTATAGCTTATCTGAAGGGATAAATGTTACTTTCATTCATGCATTCAGGCACCCACAGCAGTGACGGCTGTGTCGTGCGCAACCTTTCAGAGATTACAATTACAGCCATGGAGTCGTCTTTGTAACGGGATTAATTCGAACCAATTGATTAGTCTAGACTGGCTCCAAAGCGGTCACTCTATTGGTATTTGTTGCCGTCTGACACGACTCTCTCAACACGCAGCATGATAAAAATAGAGCAGCAAGATCCTATGTGATGATGTGTTTAAGGACAAGCCATGTCTTTTTAACGATTATGGTTAAGGCTGCTAATCATAAGAGTATGATGTCGCTTCAAAAAGTTGTGTAATGTTGATCCTATAATGTGGACGGTTGATGGGAGCTTTAAATAACATCTTAACCCTTTGAACCCCAGGGTCCCCCAATTGGGGGACTTAAATGTCACTTGGCAAACAGTGTGAAATAATCACGTACCACTAATAAACCTTTTTTTTAGGGATGCACTGAAATTTCGGCCATCAAAAATAATTGTTGTACTATGGTCTGATAAAGGTTTAGAGCTGCAGGTGCACCATTTTCAAAGAGATATTCATCCTAAAATGTCCTTTTTTTAGGCGAAGCTACATTTTTTTATTTCAACTTTTACTGTATAACATTATCAAATATGCTTATTTTAACACATCTCAACAAATCGTACATTTTTTTCCTTTACTGTGATACCAAAATTATTTGAATAGACCTTGTGGTTGCAGAGATATACCCATTTTTATTATGGGTGTGCAATTTTCAAGCGGAAACCTGAAAAATCCAATCAGGGTTTGAAGTGTTGAGCCATTACTGTGCAGCTTGAATGACTGAGAGTGAGATGTAATTTAAAAGCAGTTACAAGACTGCAAAACACAGATAAGAACTATATTAGTACCGTCTCTTCTTCTAGTTGCTGTTGATGTCAGGAAGAGCACGATTTTACAGTAAACATGATTTTTTTTTTTCTTTTTTTTTTCTTTACTTTGTGTACGTACAGGAAGCATCAAGGTTCCCAAACTGTTCAGCCTGCCATCTCAAAAACAAAGAAAATAGAGACCTTTATAAAATTAAGTTAAAAATTTAGATTATCTATGTGCAAATATTGCTGTTTCTCAAAAAATAAATCTGCCGTCTCTGATACAGTCATTGTCCTGACTTAGTCATCAAATGTAGAAAACACAAACATTTTCTGTGTGCATTGTTTTGTGTAAAACTTATCCCAATTTTATTAATATTTTTACAAAAATGGATAAAATATGCAGTTATAAACACAAGACTTTGATTTTATTCCTATTTTGAACACATTCCTGGTGATTCGCCTCTCTTAAATGTCTTCAGGCTGTGTGTACGTGTTTCCTGAATCACAATTTAACATCACAGCGATTTTTTTTTTTTTTTTTTTTTTTTTATCGTCACTGTTTTTTTTTTTTTTTCTGCTGACTCTTAAAATGTCGGGCTGAAACAAAAAGCTTTAGGGGTTTTAGCTTGTCTTGCCTTCAGTGCTTGTGTCTCTGCATCTTTTATGTTTTATATGGTTACTGTGCTCCAGGGTGCTTTTATATTTACAAGCTGTGACGAATTGGCAAACTGACTTTTCCGTACAACTGTTAAGGTTAAAAACAAAGTCTCCCGTGCTGCTGTTGTGAGCTCCGTGTCTGAGACTCTTACGTATTAGAGAAAAAAGAAGTTCTTGCATTTATTTAAACAAAGCGCTGAATTAAAAAAACAGCGATTATAAATGGACGCAGCTCCCTCTGCTAAGTTCTTCTGTCAGAGTTACAGCATGAATTATCCAGAACTCTGCTGACGTCCGGGTTTCTCTATGAACATTTTTCCAGGTCATCAGTCCTGACTGGGGCTACAAAGTTCACTTTCATTTAGAAAACCTTCATAATGCATCAGACTGTTTCATCTTTCTACACCAATAAACCCGACCACGAGCAGTTTGTTTCAATTTAAAGCATATATTTTGACTAATGACATTTCCACTGAGGATTCAAATGCTTCGCTATAAAAGTCATTTAATTCTTTACATTACTTTTAATTAAAACACGTTTTTTTAAGTTCTTCATTACCTTTGCTGTTGGTGTTAAGTTTAAGCACAGCTAGAAATGTTATTCCTCTGTGTTATAACTCTGTAAATTGTCAGTTATTTTTCAGATTAATTAATTAAAGCAATTTACATATTTCAGGAAATGGAATAAAGATGTTTCTCCAGTGTGTTTGATTAAAATTTCTGTTGAAGCATCAGATGAAGAGTTATAAAATTTAAAATAGAAATTAACTTGATAATTGTTTCTGCTCTAAAAGAGACTCTTCATTCTTGAACAAAAGCTAATTAATTCATTTTCACTTATTTCCTAAATATGCTGCACTTCTTTTTCCACTTTCTTCCCTCCAGTAAACACGCTATTTTGGTTCCTTTTTTCTTTTTCTTCCCGAGCACCGCTAACTCTTACTAGCCCGGAGCTTCACCGAGTTGTTGATTTAATAGGGACACAAGGTAGTTTCATGAAGTTGCCGAGAACCGTCATAAGCACATAGCATTACAGTCCTCACTGCCAACCATGGCTGGCTCCCAGTAATCCTGTTATTATTAGAACTAATTAAAGTAAAAGCTAATTTCCTTCTAAACTGGTTTTACAGAGGAATCGTGGCCACTGATTTTATAGCGATAGTTCCAGCGAGTGTGTTAAAATGACATCTTACAGATGGCGGAGTTAAATTAGTTGGGACTAACAGGCAATGTTGTCACAAAGTGGTAGCCAAATGGAAACAAAGCTGGTCTTTTGTCCATCTGAGATGAAAACCAGGGGAAGCTGTCTCTACAGGGGGGGCTCATGTAATGCTGACATTAATTGTTCTTAAATATAATTTAAAAGTAAAATACACACCTGGGTTTGGTTTTTGTGTCCCCAAATTGACTCTAGATGTGGAAAACTGCTCTGTGTTTTTATTTTTTAAGGATCTGCATGAAGTCATAATCATATTTGATTAAGGAGGGACCCAGAGCTAATTTGATTAGGTTATTTAGAGGAATACAGGCTCGGTAATAAACATTTATTATGATGAAAAAGTTTACTTTAATAAGCGGGAGAAGCCCAGAGGACATGCAAGCTTAATTGTTCGATGTTAAATTGCGTTGTTGCGATGTTGCCAAGATAATGGGCAAGGAAAGGCCCTCAAGTCAAGGCAATTAACCAAACAGTGGTTTGATTGTTGTTAAATTGATTAGAAAATGTTTAAGCACTTCTTTTTGAAAATTAGCTATTGTTTCATGCAGTTTTAGGCTGCCAGAGAATGCTGGGCTTAATGATACATGCGCTCTCAGTGAGGAATGGGAGAAGTTGTTCAGATTTCATTTTTCACGAAAGCAAATCCGAACCTCTTCCGCAGCCCAGTTCCAGACCATAACTCGCAGAAACTGAAACCTGCAGACGGCAGGCTGGATGAAAATGTTTGTTGACGTCTAACAGCAGCCTGGACGGCTCATGAAGCCTTCACAAAGAGAGCTTCATTGTCTTTTGCTCATGGTTATATCTCCCAACTGTTGATCAGTCGTTGCAGTCGAAACTTGTGATAGATATTTCAGCTGAGTGTCTGCTCCGTACTGCCCACAGCGACAGCTGATGAAGAAGCACTGAGGGAGGTGTAGGTTAGAGCCGGTCTGTTCGCTCGCCGCAGCATCAGGAGCTTCCTGATTAGACTAGTGGAGATATCTGCGGCTGGAGGCAGGCTTTATGGCCATCACCACCCCACATCTCCTCGCTCATTACTACTTCACAGCCTAGTGCTGCAGCAT
The DNA here is from genome assembly GCA_030710495.1 of Labroides dimidiatus. Taxonomy (NCBI): domain Eukaryota; kingdom Metazoa; phylum Chordata; class Actinopteri; order Labriformes; family Labridae; genus Labroides; species Labroides dimidiatus. Next base: position 5,985,280 of record CM061150.1, on the reverse strand, counting down.
ATGGCAGCATCGCTACCGCTTCCCATTTGAGGTGTGTTTGAAATGGCCGTCCCTCGCTGAACCACAAGCCTTTGGCAGAAGTCTGTCTCATTGTGTGTGAGATGAAGATAAACAACAGTTGTAAAGTGGAGCTGGGGTTTTAATTTGGTTTTGTGGGCTGTTGTAGCATTTTGTGAGGATGCTAAGGTTTGATTTGAAAGCCAGCTTGTGAGAGAAAAAGTTGAAAATTAGCTTAACTGGGTTTCATTTAATGGTTTTTGCCACTGTCACTTCAAGAAATGCTCTTAATATAGAGAAAACATAACCTTTTTATTTTGGTTTCCAGGTGGATCTGTATTGCTGTTTTTAATTGTATTATCTTTGGGGTGCTCACGATTTAAGCCAAGCAGAACTAACCTGCATGTGTTGAAAGGGTGGTGATAACAAGTATGCTCATTATTCCCATAGCTATGGTCTTATTTATGTTCTGATGCGCCTCATTTTATTTGTTTTTATTTGGTTTGTGCCTTTAAGTGTGTGTTCCTGGAGTGTTAATCATTGAACATACACTTAAATTTACATTAAGGCAGTATTATTTAAGAAGTCTTTCATATCACATCCTACACATGTGTAGTATCCAGGATATGCTCCAAGCCTCATGGGGAAAATGAAACAACATCCTACCAGATGGATTATTTCTCCTACCAACTTTAGATGACTCTACAAGTACATTTTCAAGAAAGCCTTGACTGCTGCGTACCCAGGAAAACCGTTCTCGCATTGGATAGATATTACACTCCAGTGTGGAAATGACCACAAGACACTGAGTGTGAAAATCCTAGAAGTAAGCTAGATACTGTCTTAATTAGTGTTCTGAAGCCTCTCATTTGAATGGAAATTGAAATTCGAACTGGCCGACTTGTCTGCAGGAAAAAAAAAAGTATCAAAAACAGCTCAAATGTTATAACAAAATGTTGTCTGAACCTGGTCCAAACTACAAGAAACAAAACCAAACATTTACACAAAGTTTCGGCATAAGTACCAAACAATTTACATCAAATTTACAAATCAAACAGCTCAATTTTGTGAATAACACAATTACTCTTTTTCTGACACACAGAACAACCTGAGGAACTACTGAAACCCTAAGTGCACAAAAGAAGAAATACTCAACAAATTAGTATAAATAAAGGGTAAATAGAAGAAACTCATTCGATAAAGTTCACAAATAATCAACAGAATTAAATCAAACATTACGTTCTTGAAATAATGTTTCAAATCACATTTATTTGTAGAATGCATTTTAATCCCCGTCACACCTCGACATGGGTATGGAAAATGGGTTTGTGTTAAGAATCAATTAAAAACACTTTAATCCATCATTGGCCTTTATGCTTAACGATTCCCTTGCGGATTCTTTACATTACGCCGGAGCGGCTGGACGTTACATCAACTATTCTGCCCCAGCTAGCTTAGCTTAGCAGATGGATAACAGTTTAGGAAGAAAACTCTGTTTCAGGATTTCCTGTTTGAAGTTTGACTTAACAAATGTACATTACTCTCTCACAAGAGATTAATATTCCACAAATTCAACTTGTTATACATCCCCTAGTGGACCAAAAACCATAGAGAAAACATAGCGCTAGCTTGATGCTAATGTATATGGAAAGTTGCATTGATATGCTAATGGTTAGCATACATTGATATAACTTGAGGCATTGGTATCAATAAAATCTTACCCTTTACTCATCCCTAGTCACACCAAGCTCTGCTGTGTTACAAGGTGTGATCTGTTATCTGTGCTTATTTACAGCTTGGTAGTAAGTGGTTTCATTTAATTTTGATTGAGTTCTCTTTGTTATCATATTTTAAAAGGCAGATGAGACACTTTATGTTCATAATGGGGACTCAAATATGCATAACAAGCTGCTCAAGTAAAACAGAACAAGATAAAGCTTCTATCTCTAACTTCTTTCTCCACATTGGAAATATTGAGCGATTAACATAAAAACACGCCAGCATGTAATTCTTCTCCCATTCTTAGTGGGATCAATGTCAACATTTTCAAATTCAACACCCCATTTTGCAAACTTCCAGGGTAATGTTGACGTCAAGTTTTGCAGGACCCATGTGCCGTTTTTATGGGAATGCATCTTTCAAGGCTTCATTTGTAAAGACGAGTAAAAGCTGTGGCTCAGACATTCAGAATCAAATCATTTCATCTGTCATTATAAAAACAGTATTGTTAAGTGTGACTCAATTTGGCTCAATGAGGCAGTATCCTGAGAAAACAGTACATGTGAACATGCTTCAGGTGGGAAACATACTGTTTTGAGGTCTTGTCATTTTTTTTTTTTTTTAATTTACTTCTGTTCGACCTTGTTTTTCACACTGTGCCCTCCCTCCAACAGAATATACACATAAAAACATTGGCTGATGATATGGTAAGGTGCTTGGTTTAATTTCGGTGTGTTTTCCATCATCTCATGTTTTGTCATGGCTGCATGAGACCCAACTGAAATATGTGGATGGATCAAATCAAGAACACGTGCGCAAACAGCACAACAGATTTTAGGATCTGTGTTGTAGCGCACAGGCTGTGCTCCAACCTTTCTCAGTTATATGTCCTGGTAGTTCTGCAATAATGTTGTTTTAAAAAATGATATCTCATGGTGCCATTATTCAGCACCCGAACCCTCTAAATTCTTCATAATGAGCAAAACGTAGCCCAAAGCACCCAGACTTCTGTAAGCAGTTCATAGATCATTTAGTTTGCAATTATCAGTAGCACTTAGGATTAGATGTTTCTGCCTGGGGCTTTTTTAATACCCTTAGTTAACAAATAGCCCAACTTTGACACTGGAAGCTCATGCTGTATTAACGTAATTTAAGATGTTGAATGTAGTGTCAACATGCAGCCTCAGTTTCAGGGAACACAAACCTTTTTTTTCAGAGCTCAGTATATTTAATCCATCCAGCAGTATTTCAGTGAACTGACACGAGTGACATCATGTATGTCATCATCTCATGTTTTCTTTCATTTCATTTATTTATTCATTCATCCCAGCATGTCCTCTCCATCCCATGTCACTAAATATGACTAACATAGACTCATTGCATGCACTTCATCTACTTTGTCTGCTTTCACTCTTAATTTGACGACATTCATCAGAAACTCATCAGCTGATGAATATAACAAAGAAACTCACAGATGTTATCACAGTTAGATTTAGTGGTAATGGTGTGCTGAAACTTTTTTCAAACACGAAGCAGGTAACCCAAAGTGTGAGACGGTAAGTAAGTCGCGACACGAGACGTGTTGCTTTAAGTTCGTCACTGCAAACACTCCGATCTGACCAAGTTTGTTCCACTAAGTTCTGGTCAAAATGTCTCAGTGTCAGTGTACAGATATGGCCTGATGGCTTGGGTCAGTGGTTCTCAACCTTCTTTTGGTGATGTACCCCCTAAGAATTTTTTTTCTGCCACATACCCACGAACAAGTATAAGCAATTTTGGTTGGCAAAAAAAAAACAATTATGAAGTATTCTTCATCAATAAAATTGTTGTTAACCCTGAAAATTGTGACTGGCTAGGCACAAAACATTATAACAACTTTAATTTTAAAATAAAAATAACTGAAGATGTTGAAAAGGGAAAGATTTGTGCACAGAGAAGTCTTTCTCAAATGAAAGTGTCCTCTTTTGGTATCTAATAAAGGGCTGTTCTAAAACTAAAATTATTAACCTAACAATAGATGAATAAACATTTCTTACTGACAGAATTTTTGCCACCTCTGGTTTTGCCTTCTTTGTCCCTCCCTGTTTTCAGCAGCATTGCTGCTACACTTCAACCACGATGTTGGTATCTGTGTTGGTCATCCTTGGGTGAGGGAGACTCTGATTTATTTATTATTTATTTATTTATTTATTGGGGGTGGGGGAGCAGAATTGAAAGAACCTCCTGAATATAATATTCACTTAATGACCTTAAACTTATATTTGAGTCAAACATTAACTGAATAAATAGTTTTGAAGGAATTTTGCTCTGTTGTTATTTTTTGAGTATACATTTTAATCTTGGATACCCCCTGGGGTACATGTATCTAAATTTGAGAACCACTGGCTTAGGTCATGTCCCATGAGGTTGGTTTGAATCTGATTTATCACAATGCACTCTCACAAACTAACAAAGATAGATAAAAAAAATATGTCAGTGTCCTCTCTACATATGAAGATATTACTGTTGTTTATTCCTCTTGCGGGTTCTCAGGAACTGGAGCCTTTCCTCATTGTCACTGGGTGCAAGACAGGACAAGAACAGTTTAACCCTGGACATGTTGATAGTGTATCACAGGGCTAACATGTAGAGACAGACAACACACACACACACACACACACACACACACACACACACACAAACACACACACACAAACACACACACACAAAACATGAATATGGTGACCAGTCAACCGGATGAGCAGGTTTTTGGACTATGGAAGCATTAGTACCTGAAGACAACCCATGAATCAGTTTGTCCTAGAAATTCTGCAAAAAAATGAACATTGGTAGCCAATTTTACATTGTACAATCAAGTGAAATATTACAGTATATCTGGAATTTTCTGGTTAATGCCACTTATATCAAGTTTATTAAGATATTTTGATACAAATTAGATGGAAAAACCTAATAAGAGCAGGTTTTCCGGTAGAGTAAAGGTGCTTTGATGACAGTGTTTTACAAATTATTTTGCTAATGATAAAAAAATGTTAAATAATCTCAGATTTCTTTTTTTAAATTATTTTATTGTAAGGGTGTGTTCTTTTCAGCTTTATATGGAAAGGTTAGGTTAGGTTGGGTTTTTGTTTTCAACAAAGTGATAAAACCCACTTTGACCTTCAGTTACAAAACAGCATCAACACTAAAACTATACAAAACAGTCACATTTAACAGGGTATTTAAAAGTAAAACACGATTCAAAAAGAGCATCATATAAAGAAATTTATGGATTAGAAAAAGCTGTAATAGACGAATAAAACCAAGGTTTGTAACTCCAGCAGCCTTGGTTGAATTGACGTCAGTGGCATAAACTTGGTCACCACATCCTTTCAAAGACTATCACGGCAAGTGTTCCTCTACCACCACTCAAATGATTTAATTAACCTTCATTCTTCACATGCAATAGTGAAAAATTATGATGTAGGCAACATCATGGTCTGAACTCTTACGCCCCCTTCAGGACAGAATGTTTTCTGTTGCACCACTGATTGCAAGGATTGAAATACAGCAAAATTTGTCACCACACTTTTTGGTTTGGAGAGTACAGTATCAGCATCATCTTCATGATAAAACCCTCCTCTGAAATTTCAGTACCTGCTTTATAACAGAAGACTTTTCCCTTTACATAAATTCAAGTGAGCCATGTCCACAAAGCAGGAAACCTACTACCATCATCTTCAGTGTTAAACGAATCACAACTTGACAATATCTTCACATCTCAACCCTCTGTTTTCTTCCAGCGTGATCGTATTACCAGTTTTAGGAAAACAGGGATGAAGAAGGAAAAGCCCCTCATCCAGCACCCCACAGATCCCCTTTCTACCCAGACTGAGCTGCCTGTTCCTCAGCCCCTCTTCGACGACCGCTCCATGAACCTCTCGGAAAAGGAGATCATTGACCTCTTTGAGAAGATGATGGTAAGCTTTGTATTTCTCTCTCGCTGTTTCCTTCAGCTTTAGGTCACTCCACAACAGTTAACAGAAAGTGCACAGATAAGGGGAGCAGATGAGAGGATTGAAGAGGAGTTTTCAGAATGGGAAAGTTCAATGTCTTACTTACTGATCTCTGTACGTCATCCTTTTACTGCTGATGAGATTTTTTAGTGAACTAGATTCTGTAAGGCACATAAAAAAGATGATAATGACATTACTGCTATTCAAAACTCCCCTGTTTTTATACAACATCTTTAAATTGTTTTTCCATTTGTGATATAATCTGTCATAAAAGTCCCCCGCTGAGCTATCATCATTTATTGTTTGTTTGACTAAGCAAACCGGTGAAACTTTACAAATAAAAGTCAAAGCCTCAGATCTTTATGTGTTAACTCAAAACCAAGCGTGCAAATATGCATGTACAGCCACATCCCCGCAGAGCTCTGGTAGCTTTTAACGATAGCACACACTATTAGAGCTGTGATCACAGACAGAGCTGAACTTCTCTTCAGATTAAATGGAAGAATTTTCAACATATCCTCTGCTAACTACGACAGGTTAAAAAAAAAATCAGAGCTGATGATCGCAGACTCTGAGGGTGATAAGCAGGGATGTACTTTAAGTGCAGATGAATCATTGAAGCTTTGCAGACTTTTTGCCATGATGGTTTTAAGACTGAACACAAAAATAACAATTGTTTTTGGGATGTTATAAAAAACATAACCTCCCCAGAATTCTATAATTTGCAAATCCCTTTTAACCTATGTTTAATTGAACACACTACAAAGACAAGATATTTATTGTTTAAACTGATAAACTGAGGACACAAATTGTTGAAGCTTTGGAGGTGGAATTCTTTACCATTCTGGACAGTCTAGTACCCGCACTCTTTTACTACCAAGCCACGCTGTTGTAACACGTTCAGAATGTGTCTTGGCATTGTCTTGCTGAAATAAGCAGGGACGTCCCTGAAAAAGACGTGGCTTGGATGGCAGCATATGTTGCTCCAAAACCTGTATGTACCTTTCAGCATTAATGGAGCCTTCACAGATGGTCAAGTTAGCCATGCCATGGGCACTAACACACCCCCATACCATCACAGATGCTGGCTTTGAGACTTTGACCTGATAACAATCCAGATTGTCCTTTTCCTCTTTGGCCCGGAGGACACCACGTCCATGATTTCCAAAAACAATCTGAAATGTGGACTCGTCAGACCACAGAACACTTTTCCACTCTGCGTCAGTCCATCTCAGATGAGCTCGGGTCCAGAGAAGCCGGTGGTGTTTCTGGGTGTTGTTGATATATGTCTTTGTCTTTGCATGGTAGAGTTTGAACTTGCACTTGTAGATGTAGTGATGAACTGTGTTAACTGACAATGGTTTTCTGAAGTGTTCCTGAGCCCACGTGGTAATAGCCTTCACACAATGATGTTGGTTTTTAATGCAGTGCTGCCTGAGGGGTCAAAGGTCACGGGCATTCAATGTTGGTTTTCAGCCTTGCTGCTTACGTGCAGAGATTTCTCTGAATCTTTTGATGATATTATGCACTGTAGATGATGAAATCCATCAATTCTTTGCAATTGTATGTTGAGAAACATTGTTCTTAAACTGTTGGACTATTTGGTGAACCAGTGGTGAACCTCGCCCCATCCTTTCTTTATTTCCCAGTCTTTTGTTGACCCTGTCCCAGCTTATTTGGAACCTGTTGTAGGCATCAAATTCAAAATGAGTGAATATTTGCAAAAATGTAACAAAGTTTATCAGTTTGGACAATAAATATTTTGTCTTTGTAGTGTATTCACTTGAATATAGGTTAAACAGGATTTCCAGATCATTGTATTTTGTTTTAATTTACATTTTACACAACGTTCCAACCTCATTGTAAGTGGAAGTTGTAGAATAGGTTCTGTAGTCCTCAGGTATTGGTGTTAAAGGTGAATTTGCTTTACATCGAGACATTCGTCCTGTTTGAATAGAGCTCCATCTGCGTATTCCCCCATCCACTGTCGGAAGAAAACCAAACTTTGAAATCCACTTCGCACTCATCTGTGGGGTCAAACCTCTGTCACAGTTGTGATTTTCTCCATTGAAATGCATTTTTGGCCTTATGTACTGCAGGATTGAAATCTAACAAAAAGCTTTCAGCCCATCTCTTTGAAGTGAAGAGCTGAATTACTCTGGCTTCATTGCATAGGTGGTGTGTACTACTGTGAGTACTGGGTGTGTGTGTGTGTGTGAGTGTGTGTGTGTGCGCGTGCGTGGTACCCAGCCTGCCTTTCCTTTTCTCTCATACAATAGTCTTTATTGCCAGGGCCAGAGAAATGCGACCAGTACTCCTGGTTTTCATCAGGCTGGCGCTCAGTGTGTGTTTTTTTTGCCTGGGTGCTCATCCCTGTCACTCAGTTCACCTCTCAATTACTGTGTTTGTGCTCACAGCAGCGTGACATTAAACCCAGGCTTCAATTTGCTCGGTGACAGACGACACAGAAGGCATTTTTGCTGGTCTGACACTTGACAGGTCTCGACTCCTTGGCTTGGGAAGTGTAATTACAGTAATGAAATCAGAAAGAGAAGGTTTATTTACTTACATGCTTTTGAAGCCACCACTAGTTGCTCACTTGGCTCTCAAACTTCTTTTGCTTTGATTTGGCAAAAAAGCGGTGATGGTTAGCTTCTTTATCTCCTCTTAAGTTGTTTTCTGTTGCGCCTTTGATGCCATAGACACATAACATTGAGGTTGCTTTTCTTGTGATTACACCAATCCTGTTATTGATTTGTTTTCACGGGGCTACATGCAGCAGCTTTAGAAGTCCAGCCTGCTTCAAATGAAGCGATGACCCATGCCATATTATTGAGACCCCCAACTGTGCATTAATGAGTAGGAGAAAGTGGAAATATTTTCCCTTCTGCAAAGTGGTTTACACTGTGTCCCCCAGTGCCTAAAAAGCACATAGCCTATTACTGAAAGGTCATCAAAGGGAGCATGAAAATGTGGGGAGAAACACTCAGCAGCCAGTTTGGAGGGAAACCAAATGAACTCTTTGCAGAGTTTTTGAAGCCAACCATTCAGAGCAGAAGTAGATTCAAAAAACTACAGTCAAATTAAAAAGGCATGAAAACACATTCACATCAGAGCCGCTGTCAGAAGGGTGCAACGTGCATCTACGGTTTGTGTATCCGCCGTCGTCAGATTTTCCTGAGGTTTGCACAGCAGGAATTCTTAACCCTCTCATCAGAATGCGCAGGAATACATCCACAGATGGTGTTTAAATCTCACTAAGGAGGCTGATGTGCAGCAGAGGGAGACTTCAACCAGGGAGCACTTTAGCATACAAAATAAAACAAGATAAACCTAAAAAAATGAGGATACTTTGTGTTTGGAGTTGCCACATTTCAGAGATCCAAGTCTCCTTAAAGTTATCTCGCAGAATTGGCACGGCACTATCTCTGAAATCATTCTCATGCTTGTCCATTAGCATGTATTTGTATTTATTTGATTTGCACAATAATAAAAAAAAACATACAGAGAAAAAATAACAGAGAGACAAATACACAGTAGAAAAAAAGCCAAAGGGCTTATTTAAAGTCTTCACCTAAAGAAATTACTTTTTAAAATCACTGAAAACTCAGTTTATGGAAAAAACACAAAAAAATAAACTAATAAAATATTTTACATCACAACAACAATCGTATTAAACTATATGGTATAGTATTTATGCATGTCTATGTATGAGTGTGTCTGTATGTGAGGGAATTAGTTTTTACTATCAACCCTGTGCAACAGTAATAATAAACATAATAAAACAAATCTAAAAATAAATCATGTACGACATTGCAGAAGCAGTTTATATAAAGTAAAGCCTCTTCTGTAACATTGTATTGAGATACAGTTTTTCGCCAGATAGAAGAAGTCATCCCTCAATTTCCCAAAATCTTATTGAAAACTGAGAAACTCAGGAAGACGAAGATCTGTTGATTTACAGGTTGCGTATGAACGCAGCTGGGAATTTATTTTAAAGTTAGGTTTGAAATGCTGGGGAATATTCCCCTCACTTAAAATGGTTTGTATATAAAAACACATACTTAAAAAATATTAACCCTTTACTGCCAAACATATGTTTGAAACCGGAGTTTCAAAGACCTCTATCTTATTAACAAAAATATTGACAAATATTTTCATTAAAAACCCTTTTATTTTTTTTTTTTAAATGTATTCTGCCCCCCTGAGGATTATCATTCCAGTACAGGCAGCTGAAGTTGTATTTTGTCCCTTTTCAAAACAGCCGCTCTCAGGAAATTATTCACACATCTTTTTTTTTTTTTATGAAACTCAAACATCTAAACTGTCACTCATTTTTAAAATAAGTATTTTCTTCGTTGGATGAATACATATTTTAGAAAAAATGTGCTAAAAACGTTGCCAAAACCACCAAATTTATCAAATTTGATACAAAAATATTAACAACATGATATAGCAATATTTTTTTTTGGATTTTGTTCAAGGGGTTAATAAACATCTCATTTACTGCAGTTTTTGATGGGTCAGGCTTTAAAGGGTTAAAACATTAATCGTAAAAATCTGGAGGCACTGAAATAAAGGGGCAGCTGAAATGTGTGACTCTGATCTGGTTGGAATCCTAACGAAACACTTCTGGAGGACCAAATTTTTGCAGTTGAAAAAACACTCCCCCAAACTATATCGCAATATGAAAAATAAGGATAAATCAAGTTATAATATTTGTGGTGACAAGATGACTAACCCTCCTTGTTATACCAATAAATGTTGAAAAAAATGTTTTACTCAACACCTGAGACATCTCAACAGATTCAATTATAATTTTACATATATCTTTAGAGTATGCTTTTTTTACCGCTGGAAACAATTAAGTTGGATTTTTTTTACATTCAAAGATAATTTGTTCAATCTGAACTGTGTATCTTAGGCAGATAAACCAGATTTAGCATCATTTATCAGTGAATTAAAATTTAAATGACAGAGAAGTAGGGTTGTATCATCTGCAAACATTATTGGAGAAAAACATATTTAACATTGGACAAATGGTTTACATAAATAAGAAATAATAATGGTCCAAGAATGGACCCTTGAGGGACCCCACAGAGTAATTCAGTGTTGTTTAATGTAGATCTCTTGTATCCTCGCTACAAAGTGATTGTTTTTCTCTGAGTGTTTTTGGAGGCCGTGTAGGTTGTCTGAAGAGAAACAGGAGCGGTTAAAGCAGAGTGTAACATCGCAGTGCAGCTGTGGCCAGTCTGAGGTTTTATGTGCCTCTCTCTGTGCTTTTGTCAGGATGAACACTCCTGTAATAAGCTCCTATGTGATCCCTCAGCAGTTACACTCTGCACCAGGACATTAAAACCAGCCCACAGGAGAGTTACCGTGTCTGCCAGCGTGCGCGCAAACACACACACATCAGAACTTGAGGGTGGTGGACAAAATAATCGATTCGTCACGGCTGAATCGAAACTTTTTTTCTTTTTTTTTTAACGTCTTTTACTTTTCTTAGATCCACTCTCCCCACTGCTTGCCTGCGTTTCACATCCATTTCAGCTTCAGACACATTTGAATGTTACATTTAATTGCTCATCTCTTTGATTGGAAGCCTGTGGCTCGTGCTGTTTGTCTTGCAGCCACGTCACACCAAAAGTTTGCTAATCAACCCCGGCTTTTGTTCCATTTCGAATCCGGTGCTCCAGAAAAGTCCCGTCCATGACGCTTGATTAGCCAAGTGTTGCAGAATGACTCGATGTGGCGTGACTGATACACGTGCTGTCTGATTACAGAATTATAAAAAAAAAGTTTGCCAAACTAACACGAAGAGACTAATTTCTCAGCGATTTCACCATCGCTGATAGGAGCTCAGTTTTCATCATTATTGTAGTCACACCAGCAGCGTAGTCACAGATATCCTGGGACTCTTTTCATGTAGCCTGTGAGGATGTATTAATAAAAGAGCATTAATCATTTTGGAGACTCATCGTTGAGGACTAATTCCTCTTGTTTGCCCCTTGACAAGCACCCCGCAGGTCCCACTACTCCTACCCCTCCTGGAGCACACTCACCCCGTCACTTTTTGTCTCATTTATTGAATGCCAATTAAGCAGATAAATTAGCAGGGTTCAAAGATTAATTAAAAAAAACCTGCTGGTTTCCTTGGGTGAAAAAAAAAAAGAAAAAAAAAAAAACTTGGCAATTGTGAAACTTTCCATCACCCCCCCTCTCTCCCGCTCTGTCCCATAAAAAGAATGTTAATGGATTTTTAGCTCCAAGGATATTTACCAGAGGAAATGTAGTCAAAGGAATGTAGGTCACGGTGCCCCTGGATGGGATTCCTGTCCATGCCTCGCTGACAAATGAAGCAAAGTTGTTGGAATTAGATTACCTGTGGACCGGTATTCAAAGCATTGTAATACAGTCTTCTTATAGTGAAGGGACAAGCTTGATTTATTAGACAAATTTAGTAATAAATCAGATGGAGGGGAATCATTGGGAAATTTAAAGAACGAAACGCACGGGTTCTCATCCTCTCCAGCAGAGGGCAGCATGGCTCCACAGCTTCCCAGCGTCTCCCACCTGAAGCCCTGAGGAGGATGTTTTTTCCTCTCTCTTCATTCTAGCCGTCTCTTTGTGAGAGAGTGCTTCTGATAAACATCCCCCTCCATTCTAATCATCATGTCATTCCCTAGCTTTTAGTGCTCTGTCCGGCCTTCGCTCCATCCCACTGATGTGTCCCACATGAAAGACCTCTTTTGTGATGCAGAATTAAAGTGGCACAAAGATAATACTCCCAATAACACTCAGATACAGCCTATCCAGTCTATCTCATGTGATTGCACGGCCTCAATAGAAGCAGTGTTGTTTGATTTTGCTCTCTTACTTGGACTTGAGTGTGCCGAGTTTTATTGCTTTAGCCTTGCTGCGTCGGTTTCAAGGACTAATTATTGCTGCTATTATTTCCTGTTGCTGCACCTCGTGACTTTGACAAAGAAACCGAGATGGAAAAGGAATTTATTCAAATGCAGAAGGACAGGGTCTGATGTGAAGGGCTGGTGATTAGAATAAATTTTCTGTTGGTCACTAATAAAACTTCCGTGGAGTAAATAGCATGTTTATCATGGAAGTTTGAGCTCTTAGATTGCGTACATCATGAAATTAATCATATTTAATCTGAAGTCTCTCCTTTGACATGTGTTTATCCTTCATCGATGTCAGTGAAAGCTGCGTTGAGTGTCTAAAATCACTTTCCTCTCACTCTTTTTGTGTATTCAGGAGGACATGAACCTGAATGAGGATCGCAAAGCCCCCCTGCGTGGAAAGGACCTCAGCACCAAGCGCGAGATGGTGGTCCAGTACATCTCAGCCACAGCCAAATCTGTAAGCGAGAGCATAAACCTAAGAGCTCATCCTTTTCTTTTCAGACTGAAGAGTGTGTACTGTATAATTGTAGTGGATGAGCTGAAGTGTGATGACACTCCACACGACTCTTCAGAATGAGTTTAACCTGATCCTCTGCTTTTCACGGCTTGCTTTGTCATCCCCTTCTTGCACACCCTCACTCTTCTCTCACTCCACTCTTCATGCTTGAGCCCCACATCCTTGATTGCAATTACGATTCATGTTTTTCATTTTATTTTCTTCTAATCAGCAGTCGTAGGAATTGAGTTGATGTCGCTTACTCACTCAATGCCAGGTGGATGGTCATGTGCTTTTTTGCTTTTTGTTGGTTGTCTGGTTGTGGACTTGCATGGGAGTTTCTTTTTGCCCAGAATGGTGCTTTCTTGTGTTGTTTTTTTTTGTACTTTAAGTATAAAATCAAACCAAACCCAGTCGACCTTTTAGCTCAACAGCAGACTAAAAAAGAAAAAAAGAGTAAAAGAAATAGGCTACTTCAAAAATGTTGATTGTCATCTTTGGGTTTTGAACAATCAGAATCGAGCATCTTACACACCCGGAAGACCAGCAAGAAAACCGGGTAACACATCTTTATAATAGCTTAAGGAATATTTCCCCCTGTTTATGCACAACATGGTCCTAACTCAATCCAGATGCAGGCACAAAAGTAAAAAATTCTGGAGGTGATTTATAATTTCGGAAGAATTTCTTTTGAAGTCATGACCACCCTCGTGAGGAGAAATTCACATCAGCGGCACTGAAGTACAGAAAGTGATTTCTGCCCCCGTCGCTCCCCGAACCTGGTAGCTCTCTCTTGACATCATCATTTATTACCTTCCTCATTGTTATGGTAATTAACTGGCATTATTGATAATGATGATTATCCGAGATGATTGAATTCCTCACAGGGCCCATTATGCTTTGTGAGCACTGATATTTTATTCAAATGAACAACGTAATCTGCGTAGTCAAAGGACAGAGGACTAAATGTGATGTCTGTCAGCACCCTGCTATCACATTTAATAGGACTGAAGGAGGGGGAAGGTTGGGTGTCAGGGATGATGTATCTGTGCAGACACAGATTCATGCAAGTGCTCATGCAGTTACACTAGAGTACCTTTACTTGTACAGACTCTGTCAAACACTGAAAATAAATGAGTGCCCTACAACTGGCTTGGATTTAATAGTACAGCCTGCACTCATGTATGATTCTGATGATATTCTGACACTGCTCTAAAATCTCCTCTGCAGTGTGTGGTGCTTAAAACACAGATATTTGTTCTGTTAGACTTATTTAAAGTATTAAAAAATGATTATGATGCAAACATATTCTATAAAACATATTTTACAAATTAAAGACAAAGTATTAGAAGCACTGCTGGGGTCTATATTAATCTAATGCAGACCAGAGCCTGACCGATTAATCGGCAGGGCCGATTATATTGTATCACTGATTAATCAACATTGGTCAATTTTGATTAAGAAGTGTTCTGCTTCTTTGTCTTGAATCATATTTTGGGTATTACAAGAATTTGTGTTCACAGTGTATATCCTGTGTATATCAGGCATCTTATTCATATATCGGCCCATATATCTGATAAATCGGCCCATAAATCGGTTATCGGCCGATATATCAGATATGCTTTTTTTCTAAGCACCCAATATTGATGCTGGCCCCAAAAATCCCTTATCAGTCAGGCTCTAATGCAGACACTCTTTGGATACTTAAGTATTGCTGTGCATGAGTAAAAAGTGAACTCAGTCAAAACATGAAAACTGCAGCTTCAAGGCCCACTGTAGATTTTGTGTAGACGCCTGTAATGAAATCATGACGTGTACCGACCTCCGAGGGTCGTTCCGCTCCCTTTGTTTCTTTTCCTTTATTCCTTTTACTTGATAAAGTATCACTTCTTGATTTTACGCCTCCTACTGATCATAGACCTCAACAAAGGTGAGCAAAGCACAGTTAATGACCCTGATGGAGACCCGAGACGCTTCCAACTTTTAAGGTTTTTTTTTTGCCACGTTAATGAAAAATAATTTGAGTTCCACACATAACTTCAGTGCGCTTTGTATAGTTTGGTTCAGGTTTTGATAGAAACTTCAGTGCACACACAACTAATGGAATGTGTTTGAAAAAAAATATGTCTTTTATGAGACATAGTTGATAAACTCTTTTGGCTCCTGATGAACTAAAGGAGAGTAAATGTGAATTTTTAGCGATGAGATGGGAGCAGCCCAATTCAACGTCCATGAGAATGTTGAAAAATGTGCCTCGTACTGAGACTCTGCTGTGCAGTATTTTGTATCTGTATAAGTATCTGAATTCTAACCAAAAATAAACAAACTTTTCATCAAATTTTAATCCCAAAGTCAGTCTTGACAGCAGATTAAGGCTTTACCCTTTTGGACACAGATGCATGTTTCTGTTTTCGATGGAGAATCCCATCGCTAACTGTCTTCATTTTCTCTTAGGGATAAATATTGAGGAGCTGCTTGTGGTTGCTGATGGGCATGCAGTGTGTGATTAAATGAGAATATGTTGCATTGTATATGTAAATGTTAATTAATGTAGGGATGGTGCATTTCTGACATGTTTGGGTGTCTTTACTTCTGTGGTGCCTTCAGTATCAGTGCAACATTTTCTTCTCGCAAATATTTTTTGCTGGGACTTTTGCAGTTTTGGGGCTTTGGAGGATGTCACATACATACATCTCAACATTATTATTCAGTTTGCATGGAACATTTGTTAAGATAGTTAGCCTTTAGTGTGCTAGCCTTGGAAGATGATGGTGATTTTAACATACATTCAGTAGCTCATGGGAATTCAAGCCTACTTTCATATTACGTGTTTCTTTCTAAACCTGTAGTTAATGCGTAGCATGCAGGCACAGAGCAGTTGGAGCAGAATCACAACAAACTGATAGAGTGAAAAACTCACCACAGTTCTCCTTTGCTTTTCCCCAAACAAACTCATTGGGGCGATGAAGCATGTTTTTTTTTATTTCTGTTTTAAATCTACAAATCAAACCACCTTGACATACAGAAGTTTCGGGTCCTTCACAGTGTAAGGCTTACCATTTGTTTCATTTGTGCACATTGAAATACCCCAGAGGCTTTTTCTATATTTCTACCTGGCTTTAAAAGATCCCCGGGAGCAGAAAAAGCTGATAATTAATTTGTTTACTCTTATGAAACGTGTCTGTCAAGGAAGGTCGAAGCTTTCTTTTCATTGGAGAATATTACATTGGCAATGTTCATTTGAATATGGACTATTTCAATGGACTCCGGCTTTGCTTTTGCAGGATTGTGTGTATGTGGACGTCCTTGACCATCAGCTTTGCATGACCGTGTGCCTTCTCTCTAACCTCATTCCGTGCCCTTTCTTTTTCCTTTTTATATGTGCCAACATCATGAAATAATTTCCAAACTTCTTTTAACACAATACAATGACCTTTTTATGTATAAGAGGTAGACTCTGCCAACTGAAGTGTTTTTTATTTTGTTCGTGCTTTGTCTCATATGTAGAGTGGATGTGATGGCAGGATCTTGTGAGGGGGATTTTCAGTTTTTGATGCATAATTCATAAATGTTTCTTTTTTGGCTGATATGATCAACAATGTGACCTCTTTTTTCCTTTTAATTGGACCATACATTTCCTTTTACTGTAAAAGCTTCTCCTTATTAATCTGCTAATGCGAGTCAAGGGTAATTATTCATTTTATAATTTAAAAAACAAACAAACTGATGAGTAAAGGAGTTCTTTACAAACAGCAGTATTCATATTAGTGTTGATCAGCTGTGTAGCCTTCATATCCATTACTATGTATCACAGGGTGCACTCAAAAAAGTGAAATGTTGACTTTAATTAAATTTATTATGTCAACTGGTTCCATGTAAATGTATTACAGGTTGGTTGGTTGAAAACAATAATTATAAGTTCAACTTAGTTTAAATTGAAATTATTGCTGTTATGGATGTTTCTTTTTTTTTGAGTGTAGGCATTCAGCACCTTAGCTTGAGACAATATTCAACAAATGAGCAAATCAGCTGATTCCAGCCTGGTAAACTTTAAGATGTCAATACGAAGGACAACAGTATCCTCCTAGCTGCGAGTTCCAATCGTTCAAAATATCAACAGGATTTTTTTTTTTACAAACATTGCTCGTACAATTGTTCAGACCCACTCGTAACACAGAGACACTTGGTATCCGGGAACAGCCGAGTGACGTCAGCCATAGGTTTCTTGAGAGACAAATGCAGCTCTGAGATGATAATCACAACATTGGACGTGACAGCTCAGACGAACTTAGAAACCTGCAGATGCAGAGTCGAGATTTTAGCCTCGAACTTCACCTGTCAGTCCAATCAGCTGCGCCCCTAATTCTCTTTAATTATGCACAGCTATCAGCCATAATATGATCAAAACAGACAAGTAATGAAAAATTCATTCCTTGAAACTTGAACAGTTTTTGGACCAGACTGTTAAACATGCTTGGTCTAGAATTTTTGAATATGGGTTCCAGTAGTGTTTCATTTGCTTTCATTACAAGTCTTATGAAGTTCCATTGTGACTATTCCCAATTTGTTTAAAATGGGAATAATAAATGCACCTGACTGAGTGGTTTGAAGGTGATGAAACAAAAACAGTCCAAACTGAGCACATTTTACTTAATATGACTAAACACATGATCACAGCGTCTGCAGGTTAACAATGTCCAATTAGTTTTGCGTGTCCTTCACATGCGTGTGCTGGCCACACATTGCTCAGGTCAAGAGGTTAATGGGACAAATCTTACATACAGCTTTAACTCCATGTTGTAGGTCAGATGTTACCAAAACAGATGGTGCTATGAGATGTCATTTCTCTTCTTTGCTGGTTTATATACACTCAAAAAAGTGAAACATTGACTTTAATTAAATTCATTATATAATCTGGTGCCATGTAAATGTTTTAAGTTAGCTGAAAACAATTTTAGGGTCAATGAAGTTGAACTCGAAATTATTTTTTTCAGCTTTACAATTATACAACTGTACAACTACTTAACTTCAACTTCAACTTGATTTATTAAACACTTTAAAATAAACCAATTTTGAACAAAGTGCTGTACACAATCCTAAAATATGAATAACAAACAGTTGAAAAACAATAAGGAACAATAAAAAAGGCAAACACCTCAAATCAAGTTTAAAACCAGACAGAAAAACCTGAAAAAACTTTACCCTCTTGCTGAATGTTAAAAATGGAAAACAATGTTTTACCCCCTCGAAGATTAACATCTACATTGTTACTTATTCCTAAAAATAAGTATCTGCATTCAATAAAATGCATTTTTGCTAAAAACTTTGCAAAACAAACGCCTAAATCGGCCAAAGCGTGTCAAATGTGATACAAAAAATGTATCGTAAACAGAATGATAAAGTGATATTTCTTGTGGATTTTGTCAAAATGGTTTATAAACGTCACAGTTCAAAAACAAAAAATCTGGGTTTTTTTATGAGTCAGGCTTTAAAGAGTCTGGAATCAGTGTCTTTTGGTAAATTTTGGTATTTGAACATCTCTACTGGTCATACGTAAATTTGTGTTGAGTTTAATCATTCTTTAAAGGAAGACTAGTCAGTGTTCTAAATTACTACCATAACTTTCAGTAAGAATTTCATCTTCAAGGAGTTTTGCACAGGTGAGAAAAAGGGAAAAAGGTGGTACATTGTTTTATTGGCAAAAATTTGATAGTTAAACCAAAATGTGTCCCCCTCAAGCTCCTCCCAGACTGTCGTCACTACACACTCAAGATTGTGTCTGTTTCTTTGGTCCAGCTCCTCAAAAAACAGTTTCAGAAGCAGAAATCACCGTTGTAAACATCAACATCTGTGGAAAATGCCCAAGCTGTGAGTTAAGCCATTGTGACTCATTTCAAGGTGTCTGGCCTGAAGTTTTCAGATGAAATACTCCTCCAGTGTTTGACGATGACACGCTGCATTCACTGGAGTGCAAAGAGAAATGCGAATACACCGTAAGATTAGAAAGTAGTATGTGTGTGATCAGGTGGCGGCACACGTAAAACAGACTTTATGGCTGTCATAAACCCTCTGTGGAGGGATGGAGAGAGGAAATCAAGCATCAAATGGCCACAGACTTGGAGAGTTTGAAAGTGACAATAAAAGAAATGGAAAGGGAGATTAGAAGAGTAGAAAGGAGAAGGTGGGGGCAGGAGTCTGAGAGAGCAGCGTGGAAACAAAGAGGTACGAGACATGAAGCACAGCGAGTCCTGTAACTTTGTGCAATCAAAATGCATTTCCCCACGAAAACATGCTGCAGAGAAACAAGAGCTCAGCCACAGTATAGAATTCATTTACTCGGCTGACAGACACCCTCCTACTGCGAAACAAGCCCCACAGTTGCAGTAATAAAAACACTTCTGCCGCCTGCCACTATTGACAGATAACAAGGTTAAACTCCAAGAATGGTGCTGACTGCATGTGCTCAAGGTAGCTCCGCCACACAACATTGACACCTGAAGCCCAACGATAATGGCAGCTGATTGATATCATCCCAGGCGAGTGAGACCTTCTGCAGCCTGTTTGTCCACACAGCCACTGCTGCTTTCTCTGTGGCAGTCAGTCATCTTCAAAGAATATCATATTTCCCATGTGAGTCGTTTAAGAAATCTCCCAACTGGAGTACATCATCTTTGCAGTCATTGCTTACTTCCACAGTTGTTGCTGTGAACACCGCTGATTTCTGTGTATCACTAAAAACGGAAAATTAGAGCTGCCTAAGAGACACCATCTTCAGTGCGTGCCCTTAATTTAAGGTCTCTTGTTAGCGTTGGAAGTATTGGTCATAAAGTATGTGCTGTAATTGTGTACAGGATGTTTGTTTTTCCACCCAAGTTACGCTAATGCCACAACTTGTAATGGAGAGGATTCTCTGGCCTACTAATGATTGTGCTGTTTGTGTCTTTTTGCACATTAACCTTCTCCGCTGATCGCTGCATGCAGATAACTGGGAGCAAAGTTGCGGTAAGTATACCCATTACTTATTTGGCTTCTGTATTTTGTTCCTCCTGTGTATCTGTCTGTATTCACCCCCTGAACACACACGCATACACACACATGCACACAAACCCAGACACAAATTTGTCTTTTTACTTGGAAGGATGACTAGAAGCACGCGCCAAACTGTGCGAGCGGGGCCGTTTTTATAGCTTGGATTTTTATTTTCAGCCTTTACATTGCTAATGGCCTGTAATTTGGAAAGGCTATAAATTGCTAACACAATCCCTGCATGTAAATGCTAGCACTTTCAAATGAGGGATTTTTACATAATGCAGCCTGAATACGAACTGGGAGGCCTCTTTTTTTGTTGGTTTATTCTGTTCCTCTCTCAAGACAGATTGCAGTATAACACCTATTAGCATTTAAATATAATAGCAACCACGAGCGACAGCTTTTACAAAAAGTACTTATCATCTGCAATGTAAACTGTTTACCAGAACATGTTGCATCTAAATGGTTTTAACCGTGTTTATTCAGCCTCTCAGCAACAACACATACTGAGAATATCACTTAATAAGGTTATTAGCAAACACATTTATGGACTCATTCAAAAACATGCTGTAAATACAAACAATGGAGCTGGTGAACAGGGGAAAGGATATCAAGTCTTCATCTTTTCTGTGAGGTTACATGTTGGACCATAATGAAGAGGAAGCTTTTATAGATGCATGTTTGAATTTTCACATATTACGTGACTGTTCCCTGCATATGCACATCCTTGTCGCTGATCATGTTTGATTTCACCCCACAAAAAAAATCTGATATGCAGTATGGGTAGTTTTCTTGTATTAGGCCAGTCGTTTATCTTTTTTTTCCTCATAGATGCCATAGAAGTGCGCCTGTTCCTTTTTTTAAGGTGAGGTATTTTTGGAGAAAAGAAGCCCTACTCTGTTATTGGTTTCACAGGTGCTGAATTGCCACTCTAAATGGTGTTCTGTTGCCTTTTGAGAGCTGTGTAAGGATTAAGAAGACTGTAAAGCTCAACAGGAGCGCAGGCAAGGTAAAGCATCACAGTGTGACATGGCCTCTGCTCTGCCCGTGCTCTCAGACAAACCTCGCTCTTTGAGGCGTTTTTCACAGACGTTTTGTATCGATTGAGTTTCTCTCCGTCTTTGTCAAACTGTTCTTTTGTGCCTGGTTATTTCTGTGGGAAGAGTGGGCTTTTTTTTTTTCGTCTTGGCCTGTGCAGACGTGGATGGAGTAGCTCTCGATCGGGAGCACTGGCCACATTGTGTTCAGTAAATGGAATATGACAGAATTACCCCAGCTTGTATTAGGACCACTCATGCGAGATGTGGAGGCCTACTCTCAGAAGTTCTGCAAACCACATGAAAAGATGCCCCAGACCTTGGTTATTAGGAAGTTTCTTCAAACTCAAGAGCATGCTAAAACATTTGACCTGACCTTTGTAACTTCCTCAGCATCAGCCTACAGTTATAGTAAACATAGTACAAGCAAACAGCACTGAAAGAGGGAAAACAGAGCGTTTAGCCTGGTTAGACAGTCAGAGGCAGCAGTTAGCTCTCTGCTTTGCTGGCAGATTTCTATTTTCACTCTGTCAGAGGGATGGAGTGCTCTCAGATGTGTTGGTTAGGATTGTCTATAGGGAACACATGGCTGTAACTCCTCTGTCTGAAGCATGAAATCGCTTTGGCATTTCCCACTCTCAAAGTGGGAAAAGAAGACTGTGTGAAATGGCTCTAATCCAGTCTGACCAGCGTGTAAGTGTGCAACACAGCTAAGTCCTATATGCTCTTCCTTCCTCCTTAAAGGGACTGTGAGGACTGTCTGAGTGATCTTGAAAAAGTCTCTCTTCTAGATGTCTGCCTGATCCTAATCCACAACTTAAAATGAGATCATCAGCACCAATATTGGTTATTTCTAAATGATATTTCTTAGCTTTCCAATCAGATTGATTAATGGCACGATTAAGTCTCTATGACATCATCAAGCTGGCTGATGAAGTTA
The DNA here is from genome assembly GCA_030710495.1 of Labroides dimidiatus. NCBI lineage: Eukaryota > Metazoa > Chordata > Actinopteri > Labriformes > Labridae > Labroides > Labroides dimidiatus. Next base: position 5,963,153 of record CM061150.1, on the reverse strand, counting down.
AACAGTTAGAAGAAAGATCTGTGTTTTTCTCTGCTGAAAACGATTTCTGTGATTAATTTAGTAGTGGTGGTGGACACTGGAGCTGAACTGACAGACATTAAAAGGACAGAAGAGAAGGAGAAAGATAATAGGAGAGCGATAGAGCACGGGCTAAGGATAAACCACGAGCTAAAGGCTAAAATGTGAGCTGAAGGCTAAAACATGAGCTAAAGGCTAAAATACAAGCTAAAAGCTAAAACATAAGCTAAAGGCTAAAACATAAGTTTAAGGCTAAAATACAAGTTTTTAAAGCTAAAACTAGAATTAAAGGCTAAAAAACAGGCTAAAGGCTAAAACACAGGTTGAACTATTTGTGATAATGTTCAATCCAACCCGCATGCAACAGTTATTCTGCAGTGATCTGATCAAACTTGAGAGTCTGCCAATAAAATGAAGAGTGAGGTTACGTTAGCTCTGATTGGTAGATAAACAGGACATAAGAATTCACTAATGTTATACGTTAGCCTATGGACATGTCTCACAGCACCAGCTACTAAACTACAGTACAATCTGACAAAGTTTACTTGTTGTCACGTTTCAAACAACAGCGTTGTGTAACTGTCGATTGTGTTAGGTAAAAAGTTGTTTTGAACAACGAAAAGTAGTGTTAAATAGAAGATCTGGTGTCGCTACAGTCCACTTCAAACAGATAGTTCTCAGAGCCTCTGTAAGTAATGAGCAGAATACACATCTGAGTAACAGCGTGCCTACAGGTAGACAGGAGCAGCCCAGTTGGGATCAGATACCTCTTGGTTCTCTGACCCCTACTCTGGCGTAATATCATCAGTCTTTGTGAAGATTGGCCTGATTTACGTCACAAGTCAGTGGCCACGTTGTTACAATCCATCACTGAGTACTGCAGCAGTACTGTGAAAGTAGACCTTCATCTCTAGTGCACTGCCATTGACAGGCTGTGCAGCCCAGAGGAAAACACAGCTGAGACTAGAGCGAGGGCACACATGAGTGAGAAAGAAAGATGTACGCCAATGAACTGCAATCTCCAGACCCCAGGAAGGTGATCAATATCTGTATGACTGGACAGATGACTGCGTATTTCCATGGTAACATGCTGGTCAGCTCCGAGGTGACAGACCGGGATGGTTAGCGTGTTGGTGTGTAAACAAATTTATCTCTGTGCATGTTTGTCTGTAAGTGGATCTCACCAAACAAATCGGACAAGGCTGTTTTTGCTGAGCTTCAGATGAGCCCGCTTCATACAGGATGAGGTTTTAGTTTTCAGAAGTATAAAGTCATTCCAAAGATTAAAAAGGTCTAAGGTTTTGCGGGGGATGATGCATCCAGATTTAAACCCACACTGATCAATTCAGGGTCCAACTTTGAACTGTGGCAGCAATCATAAGGAAAAATAAAAACATTAATGAGATGTCTCCTGAAGTCTATCATCTGTGTGTCAATGAATTTAGTTTGCAACAATTACAAGGCCGTTCATTTTCACAGCGGAACCTGAATGAAAAGGCTCAGTGCGGTTCCGTATTTTACATTTCAGATTCAAAAGATGTTTTTGAGTGGTTTACAAGCAGAGCGTTTGAACAAACCTTGAACACGGAATGCTTTTCTCATTATCAAGTTAAGATGAAATTTTTTTATTTACCTGCTATCAGTGCAAGGTATTTTTGTCCCTTCTTTTTTTTTAATTTTGCTCTTCAGTTTTTGTCTTCTTGAACGCACGTTGTCCCTCCTAAATTAACAATATTGTTTAAACAATACTTGACCAAAAATGATGGATTCTCATCTAAGTGTTCAATCAACAAAAGACAAAAAGACCTCTACAAATTGCATATTTGGTTTGACCGACAAAGTTTTTTCAGTTTTTTAATACAAAACAGAGTGGAGGTGGAAAACATTCAAGAGACAATGATTTAAAGTTTTAAATAACCCCAAACAAATGAGTGGCCTTCACACCATTTGTGTTTCTTTTGTTTAATTGGCCGATTTTGTCTCTGGCCAACTTTAATTGCTCTTGTTCTCTTTTTATTTGTTACTGAAGCGTTTACCTTGTTGTTAAGAATGAGGCCCGAGGGCTGCAGAGCATCCAGGTGGAAAACAAGAGTGACAGAAAGAGACACCTGCGTGGACATGAGGACATGCCCACATCTGGCTCCTTTTTAACTCCAATTTAAGTATTTGTTGACCATGCCAGGAGTGCTTACAAAGAGGGTTTTTTTTTAAAGAAGGAGAAAATTCTTTGAGTCTGAAATTAAATCCAGGCACTATTGCTCCCCAATTCCACTCTTTATGTTTTAAAACCACATGCCTCAAAAGACTGTTTTGTTTCAAGCAAGCTATTGAGCTGGGTGCTGAGGGTTGAGCAGATTCGATGTGGCACGTGTCCTTGGTGTTTTAAAAGAACGGCAATGAAAAATTCATCAATAGCGTGTGCCTCCCGTGCCCTGTGCCAGTGTTCACCATGTATTCAGTCTTAAATTAAGATCAAGGAAACTCGCTCTGGAGGGGGCTGCTTGAAGAAGATGTTTCTCTGATTGGTAGAAAGTGGCTTTTAGGGTTCATCTGATGGATGTAAAAAGTTGTCTGGGCGCAGGATGAGGGAGGATTACAGGGCTCCAGACTAACATTTTGCATTGGTTCCACCGGTGTGCCCAACTTTTTTTTTTTTAAGCGCACCTGCACAAAATTTAGGAGCACCTATGTTTTTCATTGCATCCCCTTTAACACCATAAGGTCCCTTTTTTATCCCTCTCCATAACTTTCATATAATGTGAATGATTTGTAAACAACAATAAGGTGTAGAGAAATACCTGTTTTTATTTGAAGCACACTTACATATAAAAAGAAACATAAAGTGTTTAAAGTGCTTCACTGAGCTTAAACTGAACACTTCAAATGAAAACACTGAGCAAAATAAAACATATCCAATTAAAAATGTCTTTGCTTAAAGTGCATCACTGAACTGAATTGAGGTTTAATCAGTTTTTCCTCATGAGGAGCACTTTGGATTTAAATTTGGTGAACGATAACTCCTCTTTGGTAATGTTGAATGCGAAATCAGTGTTTCCCAAAAGTTTACAGCCTGACTGGAGACCTCGCCTGTTTTTGGTGTAATTTAATGGTTTATCTTTTTATCTGGGCTTAAAAACTACTCTAAATTTATCAAAATGGCTGATGCACATTTGAGTGTACAATACTTTTTATACTAAAAACATACACTGAAATATAATATTTATTAGGGCCGCAACTAACGATTATTTTCATTATGGATTATTCTCTTGATAAATCGAGTGGTTGTTTGGTCCACGAAATGTCAGAAAGTTGTAAAAAAAAATGTCAGTAGTTTTTGGAGTCCAAGATGACATCATCAGGTGTCTTGTTTTGTCTAAAAACCAAAGACTGTCATAGAGGAACATAGAAACCAGAAAGTAATCACATTTATGAAGTGGAAATTAGATAATTTGGACTTTTTTTCTTAAATACTTACTTGAATCGATTAATAATTGATTATTGGATTAATTGTTGCAGCTCTAATGTGTATACAGTCATAGTAAGTTATCTTTGGTAGAGCGTGAAGTTAAAGAGGATAAATGGTTATGGAGCTTTGGGTTTATTTGACAAACTATTGGTGAAACTGAGAGTTACAAAGTTTCTTTAACCGTCCAATCTTTTGATTTGTTGTTCTGACTTTCATATTGGATTATTACGCTGGTCTTGAAACACTGTGTGCCCTCTTATTGGATTACAGTCTTGAATAAGTGAGCCTCATAATTAAATGAAGCCATGTGTATTTGTATTTGTTCTAACCAACTATTGGAAATCTGTATAAACACTTGGAATAAATGCGATGACATTTACCAGGTTAAAGAAAGACACACCAGAACAGTTTGTTATTAGTCTTATAGTCTGGGTCACTTTTGTCACGTTAAACTTTATAGCAGACATTTATTCTACCGATAACTGCTGTTTGGTTCATCTTAATGATGAGTATCAGAGTGTTCATGTTGAGACTGACCTTTGTGGGTGTGAGGGAAGCAAAAGTTCAGCTGTGACAGAGGGCGGGCTTGAAAGGATTAAGTTAGTAGCAGCTCACTCCCACAAAGAGGTTACATTTCCACCAGCGTTTGTTGTCTTTTACAAGTCAGTTTCAATCTTTCCCGTCCTTTTTTGGTACCTTAAATCCTTCCTTCCCTCCTTCACATATCCCCTCTCAATCCAGCATATGTCTTTTCAAAGGCAGAAACAATCATCCCTCTTCAATCAGAGGGGGAGAGCTGGATCTCGTTATTTTGAAGGGAACATGAAAGGCTGAAGTGGTCACAGTATGCTGATATTGGATTGAGCGGTAGCTGTGGCACTGCTTTAAAGTCAGCCTGTGTTTGTGTTGGTGCGTGCACGTGCTTGTAAATGTGCGCGTGTGGTAAGTAGCACTGTTTTCCGCGTGCTGGTTCAATATAACTGCTTGGATTTAGACGTCGCACAGAAGAGAGAGTACGAGTGAGTATTTTAGAAATGGGGGTGAGGAAAAACAAAATTGGATTCTTAGTTCTGTTGATTGCATTTCCACAAATTTTATGTACTGTATGCACATCCCTGCACCAGTGATGGAGCTTGTGAATACTGGCTATGCTCTCAGTTGTACATCTCTCCCCCACAGCTCTGTCACACACTCAATGGTGCTGCCGGCATGCTCGGCTCGGCAGGAGGCCCCTGCAGGGCCGCATTAGGCTCCATAAACTTTATAGCATATTTTTACAACCCGCCTCTCTGTATGCATCCACCATCACATCCAGCCGCATCTGCTTTAACTGTTCACACAGCTGTGAAATTCCATGTATCCCCATGTTTTATGGCTGCTTGCTCCTCCAGTCACCACCGATTTCTTTATTTGCTTCCTTTGCCTTTTGATACCCCTCTCTACATCTGTGTATATTTAGCGTGTTTGCCTTTTGCTCTGGCTGATTGAGTCATGTGCTTTTTCTCGATGTGATCATGGAGGATGTTTGCAGTCTGTGATAATGCCCTTCTGCTCATAACCTTGACAGGCTTCTCTTCTCTCGTGCGTTTCTCGTCATTTGGAATGCAGATTTCAGAATGATAATAAGTGGACTTGCATTCTGATGCGGGCAGTGTCCTCTAGAGTTGTTTGATGCAGATATTAATTTCGGGATCAGCCTATGGTACAGCAGATAAATGGTATTTGCAGGCTGCAAGTCATACACAGACCCATTAAACAACCAGTTACTTCACCCTCCTAAAAAGACAAAAACAAAAGACAAAACACCCAAAAGATTTGCTATTTCAACAACCTGACCTAGTGTGGTTTCCGGGTGGATGAAAATATCAACTTGTCAATACATTGCAGTATTTCCTCCCCCAATTCAATATCAATTCATCAAATCCTCTGAATCGATTCACCTCATGACCAGTTGGGGGCACCGTGTGTTTTAAAGATATATCTTCACAGAGATGGCCCTTGGAGCACTTAAAAAAAGGAGAGATTTTTCTTTGCATTTCTTGTGACATTATTTTTCCCGACTCTCTGTCTGCTACACGGAGTGTGCTCGTCTGTGTGCATGCACGTGTTTGTGCATCTGTGCATCGGGGAGGAACTTTGCCATGCGAGATATAGAGAGGAACCACATCCCGTCATGTAAATAAGATAAATAACATAAGGATTTTGTCTGTTAAAGAAAAGAACCAGGTATAGACCTGATCTATGAGAGAGGGCTCCTAAAATTGCGTCTGCTTTGATCACTATAGATGTTTATATATAGTTTTCTGCTACAAGTGATTGTTTCCTTGATAAAAATGAGTTACCCATTATCTAAAAAATAAGTAAATGCAACAATGAGCCAGTCTTTTGAACAGTTTTTTGAAAGGAGCAGCTCCTCAAGATCCATCTCCCTTCAAAAAGCCATATATCCCGTCTCCAATGCAGAGGTGAAGACAGCAGTTTTGGAGTCGTTGAAGTTGGCAGAGACAAAGGCTCTTACATGTGATGGTTTTCATGGTTTTAACTGTCGCTCAAAACTGTGAGGTGACATACAATATGTTTACATTGGCATGAAAATAAATATTTAAAATTTGTCAACGGGTATTCTAAATATTTGAGTATTTCTATTTCTTACTGAAAGACGTTGAAGCATTGGGATCAATATCAAATCAAATTGTGAGGTTCTTAGCATTACCCAGTCCCTGTGTGGTTCTGGCAGAAACTTCCATGAGTCAAGCTAGAAAATATTTAGCTTTTTTCTATCGTATATGCCTCTATCTTGAAGTAAATATAAGGTATTAAATGTCCACCAACGCTTAAATTCAAGTATAAGAGCCAGTGTTTGGTGGCTGTGGCTTGGTGGTAGATTTTTCTGAGAATTAAGTCAAAATTCAGGACGAAGCTCTATGTAAGTCTGCTTAATGTGAAGTTAAAATTTGTATTAGACTATCTCCCTGTCATAATTGTATCACATCACATGAAATGAAAGATTTGAGTACAGTATGGACAAAGAGGTTCCACCTGTGCTTAACTAAAGTTGTTGTAGCTGTTGGGCTTGAACAAAGTCACATTGATGGCCTGTTTATAATCCCCCCAACTCCTGCAGTAAGCCCACTGAGCCCTGCGGGAGCGCCTTACTGCTCAGCCAACGAGTCTAGTCAGCACAACAGAGTGCTAACAAGGTATCGTCTCTGCCCATCAGCTACTGTGCTCTCATAGCACTGTCATACTTGGACGCACCAGAGAAAAGCCACATAATCGCCTCATCAACAGCCAGGTTCCACCCCGATTCCCCGGACAGCTCTCTGCTGTAATGATTGGTGACATGATCAAGGCCAGATCGCTAGCTGTGTTATTGTCTGGCTTGCAGTTTCTTTACTAAGGGTGCTCAGGAGACATGGGCAACAGTTTTAAATTTCTGCCCTCAAGCTGTGTCACTCTTTTGCTCTCTACCAGGTGTGGGCTCCTGATTAGTCGCCCCCACCCAGTTAATGGAATTGATAGGAAAAAACATGAATGCATGTATTAGAATAAACAAGCCATGCCCTAGATTTAACTGGACTGCTGTGACTTAAGCCTGCTTGCTAAAGCATAGGTTAGCCCTGCCAAGGAATGAGGGTTTTATCCTGACAGAGTTGGCACCACCTCTTCTTCATGCACGCTGGCTAGCTCGGGTGTACACTGCCAAACTGGACGCAGCTTTTCGCAAATTACACGCTCTTACCTTCCCGCCCTGCCCTTGCTCTCCAGTGTTCTCTGCCAATCTTTAGAGCTGTGTATTAAAAAAGAAAAGAATAGTATTGAGTGGGTCTTTAGGGATGTTTCACTACAGTGCTGATGGCATTGGATCCTAGCTCTGTTTGGCTTGCTGAAAGTGTATCACTCTTAGCGCCATGGTCACAGAATCTGGTCATGCATTGTCATCGTTGGCCTCTTTTCAGACAGAGGCGACAGCAGCTGCAGCTCACCGGCGACTGTTGTAGTACCAAAGGCCGGCACTTGGGGGCAGTGGGTGCACATGGAATTGTCCAACACACACAGAGAGGTTGGAAAACCACACTGTTGCAAAGGAACTGACCTAATGGGTTTTCTCTCAGCCCACATAACACACAGCTATGTGTGCCACTAATGCCATTTTTTTAGACGTCTGATCTTTAGGAGTGGAGAAAACGTGTGAAGAAGTTGAATGGCATTCAGATTGTCCTGTCCTCTCTGATCAATACTTCCACCCTCCGAGTGTAGAGTGGGCAGGGCAGTGGGAGGGAGGGGTAGAAGGATAAAGAACAGATTCATCATTATTATCTTTCCTGTGTGTGGACACAGAAGTGGGGCTGCCTCTCAGCCAGCCATTAGCCGGTCCCTCCTTCTACACTTTACTATCAGGGCCTCTACTGTACCTGCTATCGACAGTACCTGTTGTATTGACTGCTCTGCTATTCAATCATATGTGAATTATTTATTACACCGGCTCCATACTGATGAACAGGTGTAGCCCCCTACCAACAGCGCATCAGATATTCTTACAGATCCACACCATTGATACCCGTCTTTCCTGTGGTTCTTCCTTGATACTCGTCTGATGTATCGTGCTGGCAGGCTGACACCTCATCACTGTCTTGCACTTTTTTGTATATTCCATCATTCCTCAGGGATCCAAACATCAAACCTCTATTTCCTCCCTGACCTCACTCCTACACATGTGCTACATTTGCTTATTGACAGCCTGAGCTCTTGACATGACACAGATTTGTGTCCACATGTTCTCTGAGCCTCTCTTGCCTTCTCTTGATTGGCTATAGCTTACATTTGTGTCTCATGTTGTTTCCCGGTGACAGATAGTGAGGGGGGGAAAGTGCTCTATAGCACATGCTGTGCTCACTCTCTCCACCTTGTCATTCGGCTCAGGTGCCCTCACTAACATAGCGCATCAATTTTTAATGCACAGCCATATGGTGGTCTTGTTTTTCTTCAGGTACTCTGCCAGATAAATATGAGTAAAATAAAGCAAGAAGAAATGTCTGCTGGTGTTTTCTCAAATGTTGTGGAGGCTGAATCCAAACGGTGGTCAGAATGTGTCAAGCACCACCTCAGAAAAGGGCCAATTACCTGTTATTGACCCAAGGCTGATTTGATGGCAGATGTATAGCGTTCCAAATGGTGATGGCCTTGATGTTGGCGATAGACTCAGCATGTGAGGTGACATCCAATCATGTTGAGATGGCTGACCCGTCTCTTTATGTCCCGAGCGGTCTTGAGAGATCATCTTTTTTTTTTTGATGATGACGATTGGTGGGATGTCTTCTTCACACCTGAGATCCCAGCCTTGGATCAAACACATCCTGCCTGTGGAAGTGATAGAAAACAGGACCTTAAACTGCAGATGCCTGATGTTTATAATTACTCAGACATTTAATAAGACAAGCAACAAATTCAGTGTCATGAGTGAGGCGTTTTTGCTCTTCCCTGTCAACATCTCCCATGTTAGCTTTCACTTGGCTGTCTCTCCGCCGCCAACGGGTGTTGTTTGCTAGATTGTTTGTGTGTCACCTCGCATGTCTCTGTGCAAGCAGGAGGAATTTGCTACCACAAAAGAATGAAATTGAGAGGGAAAAAAGTTCCCTTCTGTGCCCTGTAAGTAGAACAAAAGAACAGGAAAAAAAATCTTGATGTTATTATGCCGGCAACATCTTCTGAGCTTCTGATATAAATGAACTAAGGCTTCTAAAATTGTCATTTGAATTATGCCTTTCATCTCCCCATGGTTTTTAGTGAAGCAGTTCAGCCTAAGTCTCAAGTGAGTGTTTTTTCTTCCCCTGTTTGCATTTCTGAACAAGCGCCATAACTGTAATGAATTCTATTATTTTAAAACCAATTACTGTTAGTTGGGAGCTTTTTTTTTCACTGCGGTTGTCATACTCTCTGAGGAATACGCTGCTGCAGTGTTGACTGCACTAAGAACCTGATGGTATTTCTTTCTATTTCCCTAACCACCCATACTAATGTAGCTTTCTGGAGTAGCTATACGGCACCTCCTTCATACAATGTTCATGTGAACCAGAAAGGAAACACTCACTACAATGAGACTGTATTATTACATTTTCTGTTGCCAGTTAAATGTTTTAAAAGCTTTTGCAGTCTTTGGTTGGTCCAATAAACAACCAAACGTTATCAAATCTTTGCTAGTTGCTACAAAAGTACTTGCTGGTTAAACAAATTGTTATTATTATTTTAAGTAGGCTATAACTGTTGTCATATATTGTACCAAAGCTATAGTGCAGCCACAACTCACTAGTTGGGGCTTTAGCTCCAGATACCTGGAGGTAAACAGGCACAGGTGACACATGCTATCTTGTAGTGTTGCATGTTTGTTTTAAGCTGCAAGAAGGACCAAAGGTTGGTGCTGCTGGTTTTGCTAATGTTAGTCAATCTTGGTTAGAGATGGGAATTGAGAACCAGTTCCAACCAGTATAAGTCATTGACATTGTTTACCTTTATGCTTAACGGTTCCCCAATCAATAGCTATCACCTAGCTGTCAGTCACTCAGCAAAGGATGGATCGATTTGTGTCTTCTGTTGTTTATTATCTTATTATGTCTTCTGTACAGAGACTCCCCCTTCTTGAAAGTCTTTTTTTTTACTAAAACGTTACTAAAAAATATTGATCATAAGCGAAATGATATAACAATATTTTTTGGATTTTGTTAAAAAGGATTAATAAACATCTCAGTTCCAAAAGAAATAGAATTTTCTTGCTATATTTTTGATGCGTCAGACTTTACAGGCTTAAATACAGTTATCAAAAAACAAAGAATCTAAACAAAAAAACTCAAACAAACAAAGATTCAAACTTTTTGTCATATTCCCAATTGGTTGTGTGTAGAGCTTCTTATTCCATACAGAAAATTCACAGGAATTGATGGTGGGAAATAATCAAGAGTTGGATGGATAAGCAGATAACAGCATTAGTCTCAATGGACTCTGAAATCTTTCCCATCTCCTTGGTAAACCCATTTATTATTATAATCTGTGCTCAATGTTGACTGTTTTATTCATTTATTTATTTGTTTGTTTGTTTGTTTATTTATCTTTAGCACAATAAAGGATTACATAAAATTGAATTGGAAATATAGAAAAGAAGAAATGTCAGCAGAGGTCAAGAAGCCATCAGGCTTATGCGAGGGACCTCACCTTTCTATGAGGACAAAAAAAAATCCATCAAGATTTCAGTAAGAAAACAGACTAACACATAAACCTACATGAGTTCATCCATGTGAACAAAAAAAAGTAAATATCAGCAATAGAACAAACAGGTTGAAGAAACCATAATAAATTTAGAGACTATAGCGAGTTGAGAAAATTTGAACAACTTTATGACATGAAGAACTAAAGCTTCATGTTTCCTTGTAAAACTTTTTACTGATGACGAGCTTTGAGTGACGTCTTATATCTTTCCATATTTGTACACCATCTGAGGGAGAACTGACCGTGTTTAGTTGTATAGAAACTTATCTGTAAACTGATTGGTTAGTTGGAGTTTCTGATTGGGAATGAGTTGCTTGGAAGCAGTCTTTGTTGTAAAATAATGATTTTTCTCCTAAGTATGCTCCCCTATGATATTTTAAAGTTTCATCTTTACAATCCTTTGTATTCTAGAATAAACGCTTAAGGTGAAAACAAATCCAGAATATGGTTTGAAGGACATCTTCAGGTCCAAGTACATCATATAAAAGAGGGTGTACTGAACATTTGAATGGTCGCACACACAGAATACAGAGCATGGGTTGAATATCTGAAAGGATTTCCGTTCCTTCCTCTCTCCCTTATTATATGTAATTAATGGCTTTCTGGTCTTACAAAGGAGTGTCGTTTAAATCATGTTAGACCACATGGTTTTCTTTGTTCCCTGTCACTATATTTATTCTTGATCACATAGGACTTGTACAGAGTCTTTTATAGACTTTAATACAAAGTTTCTTAGTGACACTGCCCTCCATTATTTTCTTTTTTGGGCGCAGGACTAATTGGATCCTGCATCTTTTCTCAGCCGGCGTCTGGAGGTGGACCGTTTTGTCCCCTTCTTTCAAATTTATGTCCTATAATTCAGCCGCTCACATCACTAGCTTCAGGTTGCGTAGTCGGAAGTTGCGCTAAACTCGGTTAAAATGTGACTCTATAACTTAACCTTTATAAGCATATGCTTCTCATTCTCTTATGCACACATACACACACCCACACACACTGGGAGAGAGAGGAAAGAGTAAAAGGGAAAGATTAGACACATTCACTCATTAAAAGGCAGCCAGTCACTCTGCCCTAAAGATTGATTTATAGCTTATTTAATAAGCTGAAAGGTTACCTCAAAACAGATTTTCTCCATAATTGACCAATTTAGTGCCACTCGATAAGCATTCATGTCAAGCTGAGATGTTGTGGTATTTCTGTCTCCCACCCCCTCCATGTCTCTCTATCTCTCTCTTTCTCTGTTTCTCTCTCTCAGCGTTACCGCTGATGTAACACTGTCATGATTAGTTATTAGAGGGCGTATGAAATATTCAACATGTTGTATTTTGGATGTTAACAGGGTGGGGTCCTGAAACCTGCAGCCCCACTGGCTGCGGCATTAGTTAGCATCGCTGAATGTTCTCCTAATTAGCTCACTTTGCCCAGCAGCTGTCTGCTATTAGGGCCTTTTGTTCCAGATGTTATCTCATTAGAATGGCATTGATCATCCTAATGACTGCGGGAGAGATTATTGGTCCACATTAGTGTGACCCGTTTGCTCCCTGCTTCCCTGAGGTCAAACCACAACGGCTTTTCCCATCCATATGTTCTGTTGACACTTTAAGTATGGCCGCCATTCCCCGCAGTACGGATCTGTTCTGTGAAGACGTCAAGCTCAAAGAATGCAGGAAGTTCTCTCACTTGGTGGGTATAAAGAGATATTGTAGGTCTAATATTTGTCTGCATAGCTCCCTGTCTTTGAATTTGCCCTTGTGTCACCACACAAAGGGCTTCTCTTTGTAAAATGATGGGCAGGGCTTAACTACGTACTTTTCTTTGCTTCGTATTTCAGAGACTGCCAGGTCAGATGCCTTGTGTGTGAAAGCAGCAGGAATTTCTGTCATTGTTTGCTTTCATATTCAGAGCATCTAATAAACTGTTTGAGTATTCGGAGTTGCTGCTGATATGGAGAGGTCTTATTTGTATGATTATACATACAAAGCCTTCATCTGTTTTGGAGGGGCACTCAGGAATGTGTGTGCATGTCCCTGTGCTCTCTCTCATGAGTGGGTTTGTCTTTTCTTTTTTTTTTTTTTCTCCGACTGTGAATGCCGTGCTGTGATAGGAAGAGAAGCGGAGTGGGTTGGGGGACTTTGGTCTTGGTGGCTTTGTAGCTTTGCGGGCAGACACGGCTTTGCCGGGGCGATGCTGACAGCTAAGAAGCAAGCAGTTCCCTCCCCTGCCACGGCAAGCACAGAAGTACACAGAAATCCACGCGTCTCATCCCTTTGTTTCTCCTCCCCCCCTTTCTCCAAGCAGACCATCTCAAGAATTGTGCGAAGCCATCGAGGCATTTCAGAGAAAGAGAGCGAGAGGGCGTAAAGAGAAAGAGAGAGAGAGAAAAAGATGGAGAGAGAGGTGGAAGGTTGAGAGGAGGATTGGGCAGAGTGAGAGAAACTGTGTTCAGGCAAAGTGATGGGGGAATAGAGTTCAAGACAGGGAGAGGCAAAATGTCTTATTACTCTCTCCAGCCTGTCCCTCCCTCTCACTAGTGAGCAGTGTAACTAATCCTGACTTGACCAATTCCCTCAGACTGCAGTGTAAACCTGTCTTCTGCTGCACAGTCTGCCTCAGGGGTCAGCTCCCTACAAGACTTTTAGATCTTTTTTTCCCCCCTTACTGCACACATACCTTTTGTATTAACCCGGAGCCTCTGTTTTATACTTGAGACTCGAACGTGCAGTAAAACAATCACGCTTAATTGCATCCATCTTCGTGGTTCCGTTTCCAGGTTTTCAGGCTCCACGGCCTAATGAAAACAGAGAGGCATCAGTTTAATTATAATGTACCTCGCCTCTTATCGAGGAGAGATTGTTTTTATTTGGAGCCCTAATGAATTTCTCATCAGTTTGTTATTAACATTGTGCTATAAGGGGCTCAAGTGGGGAAGCAGCCAATTACATGGCTTCGTTCTCCCTGATGGACAAGTATTTGCGCCTCTGCTGAGGGAGAAATAACTCGTGAAAATGCTGCGGGAAGAAAAACACAGCAACATCTTCCTGCCATCTACCGCCAGACAATTTTCTGCTTCAGGTAAAGTGTAATATGTGTGTGTGTGTGTGTGTGTGTGTGTGATTCCTTGTAAGGCCTTTTTCCACTTACGCCAGTTAGGCGAGCTTTTCTTGTAACAACTGGCTCATCAATCGCTCCAGCTTTGTTGCCCTTTTTTTTTTTTTTTTTTTGGTCGAGGAGGTGATGGTTGGCAGCCGTAATGACGGCTCAATCTGAAAGAGCATCAAAGCAGAAGTTAGGGCTAGACGCCGCGTAGTTGGGCATACACAAGACGACACTCTCTCTCTCTCTCTCTTTCCCGTTCATTTTTAAATGATGGGGCTGCTGAGATTTTGGGTGCATCGCTTCTGTTTGGACATGCTAGTTTCAAAGTGTTCACACAGTGGAAACAGGACATGCTATGATAATCTGACATTTCCCCCCTCTCTGTACGCGGCTTAACTTCTTTAACCTAAAACTCATTTGGAACTCATCTAATGGGTTATGAAGGGAGCATAATGATGTGTGGGGCCTTGTTATTTGCCTTTGTTCACAAAACACTTCCCTAGTTTATTGCATTTTACGGTTGAAGGGCTTGATCACTAGTATTATGGCTTTGTAAATGGGAGTCAATAAATTACCCTCTGATTAAAGACGATGCCCTCACTTTAGGTGTGAGAGCCATTTGCTATGCATGGTTAGCACCAGTCTTTTTGTGTATACTGGTTTAATCACTTTAATTTCTCTTTCATTTCAGCTCCCTTCACCTCCATAACTCTCAGATATCCCTGACAGTTCAACCTGGCACCAAACTAAAAAGCTTCTGAAGAAATATTTCACAAATCAAGGCCCTGACAGTCCAAAATTTGTGTCTCCTTTTTTAGCTGCACACTTACTCTAAGAGCGAGGCTTGCTTTTTTCACTTTCTTGGTCTTTTTCTTTCTTCTTCTTTTATTTTTTTTTTTAAACCAAAAGCAAACTTAAAGCAAGTGAGCGTCCTCAGAGAGGATTCTTTCTGTGGCTTAACAAAATCAGAGGATAAAAAGAATACAAACTGTTACAGCACTTGGTTTTTCTGTGACCGCTAAGTAAAGGCCAAAAAAAACATCAAAAAAAGTTAGAATTTTTACACAATTGAAGCAAAATGTAAGATAATTCAAACTCAGTTAGCGGACAAACTCAGAAAACATTTGTCTAGTTTTTTTTTTTTTTTTTTTTTTTTTTAAACAATGAGACTGTCCACTTGGTTCAGATTGGTTAGTGATCAGGAAGCCAAACTGTTAGACATTTAAGGCCTTGAACACACGTTGTCGGGTATTTTCAAAAATGACCACCCCCCCCATTAGTTTTTAAAAATACTTTCCTCCACACCTGATTGTTTACAAAAAATAAAAATAAAAAATCTCCAGACATAACTGGACAAATCCACCAATGAGTGCAGCTCTAAGCTTGCCATGCAATTCACAAGAAAAATGAACTCTCCTGCAGCATCACGTCACATATATATATATGAGACATCAGTTGATTTTTTTTTGTCACAAGCTGTGACATTTGAGAACTAAAAACTCTGTTTCTCAGAAACAGAAAGTTTCCAAAATCTTCATTTTGGTTGGAGCTTTCAGAAAAGATCATTTTTAGTGACATAAAATTGTGGTTTCGTGTGGATGACAGCCCTAAACGTATAAAACTATGTGGGGTTTTGCAGATACCCTGCTACTCGTGGACATGGCCTAAGTTAACCTGTACAGATAAAGCTGGAGGTGTTTGTATTGCATTTGGTTGAAATAGAAAATAGGTTTTTCCTGCTAGTGCCAAAAAGTCCATCAGTGGACACAGCACCATAGTTGGCAAAAAGCACCTAGTTTCCAGTGTACCAGACTGCGCATGTTTTCCCTTCTGACATGTTGCTACTTCTCCTCCTGGTTACACAAATTAACGTCTCCCTAATTACCTGTTTTTCCATCTTTCAGAGACATTTGCTTCTGAAAAAAAGTGAAAAAAAAAAATGCAAATGTGGTAAGGTCCAGAAAGCTGCACAAAGTTTTCTTTTCCTGCATGGTGATTCAAACTGTGCCGCTTAATTACTAGTGGTCTCTTATTTTATTCATAAATTCAACTCTTCACTAAAAACATAAAATGAGCATTGGGTTATGGGAGAAAGAAAAAAAACAGAAAGAATGTGGTAAATAACCAGACAGATGGTCCAGGTCTGTTGACAGAAGCTTCATGCATGTCGAGAAAAGGGAAGAGGATTGTGCAGCATTTCTGCTGACCGGTTTATTCTCAGAGAGAGAGAGAGAGAGAGAGAGGGAGGAAAAAAACAGCTTATCCACCTCTCTACCAGCTCCCCAGCCCACTGGTATGTTTCATGCATCTTCAAACCTCAGTCACACACTGACTGATACTCTGTGGAACAGCCTCTAGCCTCATTTTCACATGAAAAAAGCCCACAACTTTCCAAACTCACAGAAGAGATGCAGACCATTATGGGAGTGGAAAAACCACAAGCCATGCAAAATAATCATCTGTTGCACCCCCGCCCCTCTCCTCCATTCCTGCCAGCCTTCTGCTTTATTCTCTGTGTTCCATTAATGGATGAGAAAATAAATATCAAAGCAATAAATGAATTCACTGTCATATGGTGAGCGTCATTTATTGATTATATCTTGTTTGGTTTAGGAAAATGACTGTACTTTACTCTAATTATTATTCTACTTTCTGTTTATTCAAATATTCCTTTTTGAATTTTTACATTTTTCTTATGACGGAGGATTAGAACCAAGTTAAAAAAAAGAAAAATGTAAATTTACAAGAATAGTCAGAAATTTCCAAGATTAAATTCATGAATCTATTTCAGTCGTGTTAAAAAACAAACTTTTTTCTGAAGGTTGTTTTTATAGGAGCGTCCATCCGCCTACTCAAAGAGGATGAAATGAGAGCGTCTCCTTGATGAAGTCGTGTTGAGTTACAGGTTTGACAAACAGCCTTCTTAATATCTCTGCCAATAGTTTGTGTAAGAACCTGGAGCTTGAAACGCGTAGCACCGTTGGCCACCACATTACGATGGAGGATTAGGGCCAAGTTAAAACCTAAACTAAAGCAGAACTTCACAAGATGTTCCTCATTTTTGTACAGGCAGCTGATGCTCTTTAGATAGACAAGATATAGACTAAAACAACCAGATCATTCTTATTTTACATTTTACTGCAAAACTGTGTAAGCATGTGACAAATACAAATCTAGAATCTTGAAATGGTTTGATGCTGCTTATTGAAAAGCAGAATCTTGCATAACGCTTGTAAAGAAATAATGCATTTGAGGACAAACAGATTTGTCTTTCTTTGCATTTACCAAAGATAATTAACAACCTGAGGTTTTAAGCAGCCAAAGTTTCAGAGAAGGCTGCTTTTGACACATTTCAGATTGTTTACTGCTTTGTTGTCCCAGCTGCTGCAGCGCTGCATGTCTGTGTGAAATGCAGGTGTGTATCCTCAGCTGAGACGCCTCTGCCAGGTCCTACCCCACTAGTCTGGATTAGTCCCACCACTGGAGGAGGATGAGTTGGGGGAGTCAGGAGGATAATGAGGGCATAGGGTGGGCCCAGGGGCAGCCAGCAGGGCCCAGCTAGGTGAATCTGCCTGTGGTGCTAAGCCTCTTAACTCTCTCCATCCTCACTGGCATGCAACAACTCGTATAACACAACACACCACCTGCGTTACAACGAGTGCAAAGCAACACAGGTCCTACACCAGACATAACTGTAATTCCAGTCTGCACATTGTAATCAAGCGTTGAGTCTGAGTGGATTAAAGCTTCGGGAGATGTGTGATGATGCAGCATATTTCATTTAGTTTCATTAAGTTGCATTAGCATGTTACCCTAAAACACTTGTGGAAGTCCTGAGTCCACAGAAAAAATGAAAAACGGGCTAATCTGAATTTCATATAAGCCAAAAGATACCTTTAAAAAGATTATCTCTTCAGAAGCAGACTCCTTCAGCACCATGGAGAGCGATAAACAGAGCATCGTCTGCCTCTGCCTCTTTTTTTTTTTACACACACACACACACACACACACACACACACACACACACACACACACACACACACACACACACACACACACACACACACACACACACACACTCCTCTTTTCTCCTTGCCAAGTTCTGCCTTGTTTTTCTGTAATAGATGCTTCTGTCTTGTGTAAGGGCCACATTTTACACTTAGTCACTTAAGAAGCACACAATCGCTTTTTAGTTCTTGCCCACCTTGATTTAAACATCTTTCTCTACAGTGCAGCACAGTGAATGCTCATTAATGAATGAGTGTGCCGCTCATTCAGGAAAATAATTTGTGGTTTGGGGGGAGTCTTTGGCCTGTGATTCAGCATGAATAAAAGATGTCATTTTTGCAGAGTCAAGATTGTTGGCAAAGAGAGACGGGTGCATTAATAAAGAATTGATGCATAGTAATGAGCATGCGGGGTAGAAGCAGCCAGCCATGGAAAGCATGTGTCTATAACATCAAAACTAATGTGTCAGAAGTCATTAAGTGACACTGTACTTCATCATGGCTCCACGTTACACCTTAATGACCAAAGGCGGCCGTTCATCCCTTGGCTCTGGGCCACATGTAGACCAGTACTAAATTAGGCTGGGAGACTTCTTCATTAAAGCACCTGCGGCTAAAAAATAGCACCTCTGACTTGTACCAAACAGTTGTCAGGCGTAATTGCCACCTCAGATGGCTGAGTATGCAGTCTCAAACTTCCACTTAATAAGTGGCCTAAGTTGTGCAGGCGCCATGACTTCACTTTCAACGTGTTGGGAGAGGCACAGTTGAATTCATTAAGCAGGAGGCTAAGGTACAAGCTGCAGTCGTCTCCGCATTGCGTTGCGGCGGCTTGTGATGCTGTGATGGATGTCACAGGACAGACTGATGCTCCATATAAACTCTT
The DNA here is from genome assembly GCA_030710495.1 of Labroides dimidiatus. Taxonomy (NCBI): domain Eukaryota; kingdom Metazoa; phylum Chordata; class Actinopteri; order Labriformes; family Labridae; genus Labroides; species Labroides dimidiatus. The sequence goes on along the minus strand of CM061150.1, from coordinate 5,944,420 downwards.
TTATAAGTTACAGCAGCGGCACAGAGATGTTAGTTGTCATTCGCTGCTGTGCTTCCCCTCAGAAAAAGTATACACCTAATGTTGTTTATTTGCTGTCAACAGTTTCCGCCTCGTACTCGACTTTTTGTTAACAGATATAGATTGAGCCTGTTCGTTCTCCTCCCAGCAGACAACCACACCTTTCTGTCGCCTTTATCTCTCTCTCTCTCTCTCTCTCTCTCTCTCCCTCTTTTTCTCACTGCTTCCTGGTCTCAGTACACTTCGAAAAATGTTACTTTGCTCGGGGGGATTTTTTGACCATATTTTTGAAGTGTACAAGGAAGAAAGAAAATTGCATTTCAGAAAAGCAATAGGGAAATTGGTTCCAAATGTGTATCGATGTGCATGTGTGTTGAGTATGTTTGTTTGTGTAACTGTTAGTGCAGAGTTGCTCCAGGTACAGGGTGGATGCCTGTCATTCTTCTGCTCTTGTCCCGCCTCTAAAAATAGAAGTCTCTCTGTGCCGCAATTCCTCAGGGGCTTTGTACTCCTCTCCCTCTTTTTTCTCTTCTTCTTCTGCTCCTTATCTCCTGCTTTTTTCCTCCTCTCCCTCTTCTGACTCTGTTAGACTGTCTTTACATCCATCAAGCAGCCGTATTAGGATACAGCATCATTACTTAAGATGAATTCACTTTGACGCCGATCAGACGATGTAAAGAACGCTAAAAACGGTTATTGCTGGGTGGCGTCTCATCAGTCATCCCACTCCTCTGTTAAAATGTGGCGATTCATGTTGTTTTATGGGACACCCTCCACTGCATCATTTCCTTTTTTATCCTTTGTTTTGTACCATATACATCGGGAGGTTTTTAGATTAATCAGTTTTCATTTGCATGACTGTGAAAGATTTTTACAATTAAGCAGACCTGATTGAATGACTTCTTAAAGGTTATGTTCAATCAGAACCGTGTCCAGCAGGGCTGCACAATCCTGGCAAAAATGTGAACCACCATTTTTTAAAAGACTTTAAAAGAAAGTAAAGACTTTACAATGTGATGATTATTGATATGATCTTATTGATAACGATCCCCTTACTGATTCCGCCTATCGATACGATTCTTTACTGATTCCTTAATCAATTCCTCCTGTGAATTTTCTGTGTACGAAAACCAAGCTTTATAGGTTTTTTTGCGTCCACAACATTTTATTGAGTTTATAAGTAAATAAGTATGAAATTGGTCAGTGGATCTGAATATTTCTGGAAATAAAAAGTGGGATTTTTTTTTTTTTTTTGCTTAGAATTGACAGCAATTCTCTGGCATGTTTGTCAGAATTCTGACAGAATGTTTATCACACTGATGAACTAAAAAAACAAAAAAGGGAACATTTAAATTGTCATTCATAGAGATGAGTATTGGTTAGATTTTATTGATACCAATGCCCTTAGTGATCCGAGTTTTTCTATCTCTGGATGTTAATAGAAAAGAATAAGTAAAAATTGCACTTCATGTGACATTTATGTATCAGTTTGTTACATGTTATTGACTGAAGTTGGTCATCTAGTGTCTTGAAATGGTTATAGCAATGCACAGAGTTGTTTGGAACCTTGAGCTTGCTGTAGTTCTGTTGAAGTCAGCCATGAGCCTGCACGTTCATTTTCTTTTCTCGTCCTGTTTAAAAACATTTGCCTGATTAGCATTTTGACAGTTAGAATTTTTACTATTGTATACAAAAAGTAATTGTGATATTGACGTATGCTAACCGCTAGCATATCAATGCAATTTCCCATATATGATAGCATCAAGCTAGCGCTATGTTTTCTCTATGGTTTTTGCTCCATTAGGAGATGTATAACATATTGAATGTATTGAATATGAATCTTTTGTGAGAGAGTGATGTACGTTTCTTTGTGTGTTCAGTTTTACAGCTTCTTAAGTCAAACTTCAAACAGAAAATCCTGAATCAGAGTTTTCTTGGGAAACTGTTATCCATCTGCCAAGCTAAGCTAGCTGGGGCACAAAAGTCAACGTAAGGTCCAGCTACTACTCTGGCATGTTGTAAAGATGCTTTACCACTGGCTCAAGGAGAAGGCAGCAGCATTGCTGCTTTTGGGGGCATTTGTTTACAATACATCCTGGGAAACAAAATGCTTATGAATTGTCAGTGTTTAGAAATAAGATCACATACATGTGTGAATCCAGACTGCAATCTTTCTAAGATTAATCGTGCAACCCTAGTGTCCAGTCTAATGATTTTATCTTGATTTGGGCCTTGATTTGCTACACCGGGCCCTTTTTTTTTTCAAAGCAGGCTTGTTTTGGAGGCAGGCTGACAGTTGATTGTAGGGGTCGAAGTGTGGAGAAGGTGAGCTGATTGCTGCACCAATAGTGTAATGTCTTTTGGTGGAAGTAGTGGGATGGTGTGAGGCGGAATCTCCCTTAATGGAAAAACAAGGTTTGTCATCATTGGAGGCGATCTCAATTCAGAGAGATGATATTCAGCAACCAGTGGCAATCCAGTATTTCCAAAGTCAGGGATCAAACTCTAGGATGAGGTGCCAGGCTGTTGTGGCTTTGTGTGGTTCTTCCACAAACTACTATGACTCATGTTTGTTAAAAGAGTAATCTGTCTTTTAGTCTTCAGACTTCATACATCCAATCCATCAAACAACACCAAGCAAGAGTCGAAGGCAGAATAAGCTGTTTGGTATTGGCAGGGAAGATCTGGCAAATTTTTATGTGGGCGCACCCTACATATTGAGCTCATCTGCTCATCCCACAAACACGTTTCTTACCAATGTAGCTCCATTTAAAGGGACATAAACCGGCTTTCCAGTGATATAAGATGTGTTTCAAAAAAGAAATAATCTACCAAACACAGATTGTCTTGATCTGAAATTCATTGCTGTTTTGAACATCATGGATGTCAAAATGATCCTCCTGATCAGCACAAACAGTGTGGTAATGTTCCAGACTCATAGATTTAACAGGACACGTTCGAGACGCCAGAGTAAGAGGATTTTTCCATTCTTCAGACTTCCCAGCTTATTTATAAGCAGTACAGGCATGAGTGAGAGGAAAGAGTGGCAGCTTTTACTTGTAAGTGTCACTCAGTCAGACAGCATCTGGTATTAAGCTCCACAGCACATCACTGCACAGGGTGACAGTTTGAGGGTACATGATGGCTTTTTACATTCTGAATTATGTAGAAACAAAGGAAACCAGACGGAGAAATGGAGGTCTCTATTGTAAGTGCTGCACGAGGTGTCTACCACCTTCATCATGCTCTGCTGGGACAGCTTGACATGCCATATGTTGAGCTGTTGTTTAGGTTAACGGTATTAAAAGTGTGAGCTTAGTGTTTTAACAGTGATGGTTTTGTTGTGATAGACATGTTTAAGTGAAATGTTCAGGGTGGATTTTTCTAAAGCTTAAGTAGAAATGTACTTAAGTTTGAACAAGCACATTGACTGAAAAATGTCTGTTTGGCTTAATGTAATGTAATGTAATTATAGTAGAACATTTTGGAGGATGTATTTAATATGTATATATGACCTTTGACTTGCTAAACTCCGATAAGATCTGAAATTTATATCAAGAAGACACAAGAAAATTGCAGGGCTGTTGTTATAGAGTGCACACAGTGGGAGTCTGCACATGAGAAAAGGAGAGGGGAGAAAAATGTTCAACTTTTGCCCTCTGGACAAGAATTTTCAAAAGTGAACAATAGGGATGGGTATCAAAAACCGGTTCATGTTCATGTCCAAATCATAAACCTTTATGTTCAATGAGTCCCTTGTGGATTCTTTACATTACGCCAGACCTAATATCGTCTATTCTTCCCCAGCTAGCTTAGCTTAGCAGATTGATTGCAGTTTGACTAAAGAAGCTGTTAAACTAAACACACAAAAAATGTACATTACTCTCTCATAAGAGATTCATATTCAATACATTCAACAAGTTATACGTCTCCTAATGGAGCAAAATCCATAGAGAAAACATAGCGCTAGCTTGATGCTATCATATATGGGAAATTGCAGTGTTGCAACAATACTGAAAACTCTGTCAAAATGCTAACAGACAAATGTTTTTAAACAGGGAGATAAAAGAAAAGTTACATGCAGGCTCATGGCTAACTTCAGAAGAACTATGGCAAGCTCAAGGTTCCAAACAACCCAATGCATTGCTATAACCACTTCCAGACACTAGATGACCAACTTCAGTCAATAAAATGTAACAAACTAATACACAGACGTCACATGAAGTGCAATTTTTACTTATTCTTTTTCATTTACATCCAGGGATAGAAAGACTCGGATCAATAGGGGCATTGGTATCAATAAAATCTAACCAATACCCATCTCTATGAATGACAATTTAAATGTTCCTTTTTTGTTTTTTTAGTTCATCATTAGGATAAACATTCTGAGAAAAAAAAATCATGCCAGAGAATCATAAACTCAATTCTAAGCCATACAAAATTCTTACTTTTTAGTTATTTATTTTTATGTCAGAAGATATTCAGATCCATTGTCCAATTTCATACTTATTCACTTATAAACTCAATAAAATGTGGACGCAAAAAAAAAAAAAAAAAAAACTGTAAAGCTTGTTTTTTGTACACAGAAAATTCACCGGAAGAATTAATAGAGGAATCAGTAAAGAATCATATCGATAAGTAGAATCAGTAAGGGGATTGTTATCAGTAAGATCTTATCAATAATCATCACATAGTTAAAGTCTTTACTTTACCCCAAAACAGTCACAATGCAGGACTACGAGACAGTAATAGAATTTTTTACCTTTATTTGATTGGACAACTGGAGAGATGTAGAGAGTAGAGGCAGGATATGAAGAAGTGGTATCTGTACATGGGGTGCACACTTAAAAAACACCTAAAACACCATTTCCTCTGATATTTCACAGTATACATCAGCTCTGTATATTTATTTAATTACTGAAGCAGATTTTCATAACAAAATGTCCTGAACAGCTGAGCACCAAGTCTTAATTAGCAGAAATGTGCATACATTAACAAAACTGGTGCTATGCTTATTTACAACCTTGGTATTAAACAACCGGCTAAATTGAAAACATGTGGCGACGCAGAATTTTGCGGCCATGATGGCAATTTGCGGCAGGCTCAGTAAATCAACCCCGAATCTAAATAATGACATTAGCAGAGTGCTTGCCTTCCCAATAATTACCGTCAAGTGGGACGTGACGGCAGGGGGCTGCAACGGGGCTGATGGGAGCTCATCAGGGAGGCCAGCCGTTTACTCCAATCGACACAACGACAGTCTGCTCTCCCTCAGGTCCCCCTCGCACACCCTGAGATGCTGACTGTGGGGTGTTGCTAATTAACTCAAATGAAGATGAGGTTTATGCCACTGTTGTCTTAAGCAGTGCTCAGGTGTGCCTGCAGTCTAATCTGGCTGGATGCCAGTTGGCTTTTTTCTTCCCCGCCATTTTTCCTTAGTGTCTGGAAACTTCTTTCCTGTGTTTGCTTTTCTGTTTTTATCACTTCCTTGTGCACTAAAGTAGAAAAACTCCTTATAAAAACTATTAACCATGAAAAAACTAGAGTGAACTTGCCTCTGCCTTCGTCCATATTAACATTACTCACTTTATTACTGCTTACTCCTCAGAAGCTTGTAGTGATGAGTTTCTTTTTTTAACTAACTATATTTGCGAGGACCAAAAGTCGCTGTGACTTGACCATGAAAGAGAGCGCCACAGAAGGTAATTACAGAACAGAGTGTAGGTTTTTTTCCAATGAGAAAAAGACAATGGAGACGCCATCAATAAGGACAAACGTCCCCTCACCCTCCCTCCACACACGCTGTAATGAAGACCTTTGCTATTGGCTTAGATGGATGAGAGCAGCTCTGTGAAGGCGAGCGAGCAAGAGGCAGGTAGATGTTTGTTTAGGGCCAGCTTCATAGAGGATATATTGGAATGGGAGTGGGCCTGTCGGGGAGAAAGGCGCATTAAGACTGGGGTGATTAAGGAACAGAGTTGATGGAAAACCAAGCACTATTGACAGGGCTTTGTCTTCCCCGGCTCTCCCTTGTGCCCACATTGATGCCCCTGTCTAGTCTCCTCCAGGCTAAGCTACCCGACTGGATTCACAAAACTTAAGAGGGATTGATTGTTCTGCAGCAATTTTCTATGCAAGCCCAGGCCAAGCGGATCGATTTTTGCAGGTTTTCAGGAGTGGTGATTTTATGTTTGTATTACTGTTCATCATTACTCCCTTGGGGTTTTATATCAGGCACTGATGAGTCGGACCATGGTGTGCAGACACCACTCTGGGTGAAAACGAGCCAATGTTTAATATCTTTTTAAGTCTGAGCATCACTGTGTCTCAAGCACAAATCTTCTAACACACATGCCTCTCATTTTCTTTCTTCCTAAGCATACACAGCTGTTACTCCTTCATGCCTGTGCTCATAGTGCGCTTTATCAAACACACACACACTCACACGCACATACATGCACAAACCTTAAAATTCACCCACAGAGGCTCCTGTGTGGAATACAGAGCCAATGCTCCTGACTTGAAAGCCTCTCCAGCGCCTCAGATGTGACATCAGCTCGTTCTCTCTTGCTCTCCCCCTCCCCCTCCTCCTGCCCCCCCCCACTACTCCCTTCCTCTTTCCTATCCTCTTTCATCAGCTGAGCCCATCTTTTGACACTTCAGAAGGTGTTCCTCACATGCCTGTCACCTCTCCCCTCCTCCACCGGCACTTTCTTCCCAGCTCTCTATCGAGAGCACGCGTCTCTGTCTGAAACTTATGTACTTTGTAGAGTTAACGCTTTGGCGTTTGCATCACCTTGAAGTTAAGTAAGTGGTACTGAGCGAAGAGACCGATCTTTAGTGTTTAAAGAGAGAGGAGCTCTGAAATGTGTGTGTGTGTGTGTGTTAGTGTGTGTGTGTTAGTGTGGCATGGCGAGCCAGCAAACATCACACTAGAGAGAGGGGGAAGGGAGGAGCGCTTTCACCTTGTACCTGTACTCTCTTACAACTTTGAACAACAGACTGTGAAGAAGCTAGAAGGTTAGGGACTTCAATTTCTCCTTTTGTGTAAAAAAAAAAAAAAAAAAAAAAATCTCTTTACTATTCTCTGCGAGTCTCAGCGTCGCCCTTTTGCAGCCACATTTATACATTTATGTATGAGCCACCTCCAAATGTTTCCAATATTTTCTTATCATTTTTACCGATCGTGAGCAAACGGTTTTAAGAGCAAAGAAATCTCATCCAAAGATGTCTGCCAAGTCAGGTTACGTCGGCAACACTTAAATACATTTGTTAATAATGTATATATTTTTGTGCTTCATGTGTATTTTTTTTCCCTGCTGAGACCGAGCGTAGCACAGTGTAAACACTTTGTGTGGGCTGAGCTGTGTCAACTCCCACATGCCTCCTTAGGAGCAGCTTGGCTGCGGCGCAGAGGGGGGCGTGTTACCTACATATGGCTGGAGGTGGTCTCTGGAACTGGGAAATGTCTTCAGTTTCTTGCTGCTGTGTGGTGCATGTGAAGCACTTGTATGTGTGTGGGCTTTTCTGACACGATGTATGGCAATACACGTCTGACATGTAGTCAAACAGAACAAAAGTCCTGTTGTACGTGTGTGTGTGCGTTTTGTAAAATGTGCTCTTGTGTGTGGAACTTACTCTTGAAGTGTGAGCAGTTCCCTCAGGTTGAGATTAAGCAGAGCTCCACATCAACTTCTTGCTTCATGACTTTTAGCTTTGAGGATGAACACTTCGGTCCTTTCTGCTGTTTTACAGCATTTATTAGCTGCTACTCGGTTTGAGCGCCGCTCGCCGTTTCCTGCTGTCTCTCCCATGTGGTTTAGCACTCAAAGAAATAACTCGTATATTTTTCACACCCACGTTCTGACATATGATATAGATGCGCTTCTTAAGCATCGACAAGTCTCTCACGCACTGTTTCCAGCTCATTACTATAAAAAATGATAGTATAAAAATACATCATCTGCTTTTAATAACATGCATACTTTTAGACCCACATTTCACTTTAAGATACAGACTTCAAAGAGATATCCAAAATATGGACTGATATATGAAATAAGAACATTTATAAAGACAGGATATAAACTGTAGATGAGCACAAATTCTTATAAAACCCAAAATATGATTCAAGACACAGAAGCAGAATTCGACTGAATGAACATAAGCAAATTTAATTAGTAAACCCACTGATTTCACAAGGATGCAACTCACACCACTTCAAACTTTATATAGTCTCATATTAGAATTAACAGCTGCATAAATCTTTGTTTATCTCACAAACATAATTAACAAAACGTATCAATTCTCTGAATCCCAAACCTGTTGAGGGCTCAAAATAACACTTGTTTCAAAAAATGACTGAAGACAGGTTGACAGAATCTCAACACAGCATTAAAAGTTAACACGTTGGCTACAGATTGACCGATGTCAATTAATCAGTGATTGGCTGTGATTGGTCAGACTCTAATTCTGACACTTCTGAACCTCACCATGAGATCAGAGAGGATTTTTTTTCGTTTTTTATTGATCAGGGATCTGCGTTTGAATCGATCATCTCACCCTGATCATCAGCTGTCAGTGTGCACAGTTTTCTGCGGAATCAAGCATCCTGGGTTCAGCCTGCTATATTATGAAATAAGGAAATGATAAGTAAATAAATTAATAAATAAATGTGACTCAATTTTGAGCTTCATCCTGGGCTTAACAACAACAACAACATAAACTAAACAGAGGACAGTTTCACTGGTTCACTTTCAAATTTAAAGACCCTTTAAGAACTTAAGACGTGGTCTTGAAATAGTCTCACTTGTATAATAAAATGAGATTACCAGCACCAAATTTTAATTATGCCGAAATGCTGAGCGCAGCATTTCAACTTATAAATCCAACTTTAATAGACTCCTTATTCTTCTGTGCGTTTTTTGGATCGCTTCACAGAATTCAAATTTTCACCATTCAAATTTTAAAATGTTCAACATGTTCAGGAGATGGATGCTTTTACTTTTCACATTTGTAACCCTTACGCTTTTTGAAAATATTCAGAATTTTCCTAGTTTTTTTTGGCTCATTAAAATGAATGGAGATGATCTTTCACCATGGAAACCACACAGCTGATGATGTCACAAGCAGGTTCGGGTTCCAAACAGAGGTTTAGCTCTGCACTAATTGATTTATGGCTCAATGTTTTAAAGTCCCTGTGATGACGCTGCGCTGCCTGGCAAAGTTTAGCGGTAAGAAGTAAGATCTGTCCTTTCTCTTGGAGAAAAGGATTTCTTGGATGTGTTTTGTGGTAATGTTGGACACTGGAGCAGGACTGTCAAAAAGAAAACGGACTGAAGAGCTGAAGAAAGCGAAACAAATCATGTTAACGACAGTTGATGACAGTGCTCATGGGAAATTGTCTGAGCATTCTAAAGCAGTGTTTCTCAAACTTTTTTAGACCAAGGACCACTCATCCCCCCAAAAGAAACTTATGGACCACCAAAGCTAAATAGTCACAGATCAACAGCCCAGATAGCAAACTGATGGGTTATACTAACACGTAAGCTTCTACAGTGTCCACACTGATCAGTGCAGCTAAATCATCCTGGCATTGCACCTTCTCCTGGGCAGTGTCAGAGGTTTCCTCTTCCTCATTTGATTTTCTTTTTACTGTCCCCTTCTTAAGCCACAGATACATGAGGATTTTGCCTGTAGAGTGGTTAATGGATTAACTTTAGCTTGACTGTATTCTCTTTGGGTGTGTGGGGTGGGGGGTTCAAGGAAAATGTTGTGTATACCAGTGATCTTATCACCACAGTTTGAGAAACACTGCTCTAAAGTATGTGAGTTTTAAAACGATGCTGAAGACACTTCTCAGTTATTTTGTTTCCTTGAGTTATTTTGCACCATTAAAACAGTGTGCAGCTCAGCTTTTAAGGCAAATACAGGTGTCTTGATCAGGACCGGGCATTGGCAGGTCGATGTTTGTCACATGGTACAAACATTGGCGCTCCAACCCTCACCAAACTTGAGAGCTCTTTGAAATTTTGCTTGTGGTCTGGCAGGAAATTCTGAACCAAGAGGGGGTGAAAAGATTCTTTGCCCCTCACACATACGGCCCACCATGAGGAGATTTCCAGGCTTTATACAGCTTCTGTTATCAGCTCATTGTTGACGTGGAGGAGAGCAGAAGAAATAAAGCTAACAAAAGTCCCTCAGAGCTGCTTCCCTCTGAGCGTCAGTGTGTATCCTTGTCCTGAAGACACATTTGTGGCTGCAGTAGCCTTTCAGCACTGCTTCCTCCATCGTCAGTATCCCTGTAGCAGAAGCAGGGCTCCATTTCCATGGTATTATCCTCTCCCCATGTAAAACCACAGCTCCTATCGGGGTCTAATCCCCAGCATGGAGAGGGAATGGCAGGCGTTCTCCATTTATTTGTGTTTTTTCTCCCACAAAGCTAAAGAAAGCCCGAGGAATGCAGTTCATGCCATGCTGAGATCAGTATGTGCCCAATGCACACAGACAAAATGGGATTTCAGCTGGTCGAGTCAGAAGAGCAAGGACAGAGGAGAGAAAGTAACGCAGGGACTCAAAAAGCAGTCCATTCTGGAAAGCTTTACTTCATTATCAAGTGAATTTATTATTCCCTGGAGAAATGCTAGCATTAAATGAGGCTTTTTTAATATGCCGGTCAGACACGCTGCTCCTGGCCATTTGAGCTTTGGAGGAAGTAGACACAGAGGAGTAAGCAAAGCAGCTCAAAATTTAGCTTGGGATTTTCTGCCCCTCTGGATTTAGTTATTTGTCGAAGAAGGAAGGAGCAGTGTTTGCTGTTTTTCTGTCTTATGATTATTGTCTGTTAGTTTTTTTGTTGTTGTTGTTGTTGTTGTTTTGTGCTGTGACCAATGGCCCAGCGCCATCTCTCTCCGAGTTCAATAAACACTTCCATGAATGACATTATTCTTAGGCATCAAGCCAAAGCCGAGCTGGGGAATCAGGCTTTTATTAGAAAACATGAATCTTGTCACTGGGATGCCTAAGGAATATTGATGGTTGGAGCAGTCTGGATGGCATTTGCAGATAAAGTGGAGCTTAATATTCAGAATTATCATAAGGGTATCTGTGTCATTCTTCAAGTAGCGCCTAGTCTCTATCGATCGGGCGCTGCTTTCAGAAAACGAAAGAATTAATTAAAGCCACAGATCGATTTTAAAGATAACACATTTTGTGCCGCCTCTCTGATGCCACTTCTGCTTGGATATGATGGATGTAAAAAGGATTATTGTAAGAATATTTGGGGCCTCACAGATCGTTAGACGAGGACAAAAGTTTGCTTCTCGAAAGTTGTCTGGGGACATTTTTTTGTTTTCTTTTTTTTTCCGCTTGGCACTGGGATACACTCTCTTGGAAATAAATTCAGCAGCTCTTTTCACAAATTAGATTTGGAGTACTTTGAATAATGAATGGTTCCTCCTAAACTGAAGCCATATAGAGTGCCGTTATTTTGAATAAATCAGGCAGGAGAGAGTGCTCCTGTCACTCATTGTCATTTCCTTGATTTTCACCCCTTGAGTTGAACTTGTTATTAAACTATTCTCTTCTTGGAACATCTTCTTTTTTTCCTCCTTTTTAATCTGTCATTGATGGGTTTCGGTTTTGTCCTTTCATGTACTCAAACTGACAAACCGCTCTTTTGAACACCCCTTAATCTCTCTTTGATGAATTAGTTTGTCTTCTCCTTCTGCCCTAATAGAGACGTCAAGTTCTTGAACAGAAAGTGTTTTTTTTTTTCTTTTTTTTTTCCTGCCTCCATTTTCCACTGTGGGATCTGTTAAATAGTCATCATTTCCCCTCTGACAAGTTAATGCTTTGTTTTCCTGTTTATGGGGCGTCATGTGGGCACAACGAGTAAATTACTGTCACTGCTGTCGGAGCTATTAAATTTCCAAAAGTTATCTTTTAGCAGCATTTGCCTAATTTGGTTGCTAGCTTGGCCTGTCTGTAGGGTCGGATATTGCCAGCTCTTGTTTATGGCACCGCTCTCCAAAATTAGAACATATTAAGATCCTCATTATTTTATTTGCTGGGTGCGGGTTTTTACCGGTCTTTCAACAAATTAAATAACCTCTGGGCATGAGACGGATAAATTAGTTAATAAGAATCACATCTCTTTTCATCTTTTTTGAAATAGATTATGTCCTGATGGTTCCAGGAATGAATGGCCCTTTGTTTTAACTGCAGGAACAAAGAGAGCAAAGTTACATTGTGAAATGATTAGACGGCGGCCACCTTCAGCCAGCTCCAGAAAGAGACGTGATGACAAACATAAGAGTCATTGTATTTGTTGTGCTTGATGGAAAGACACAGACAATCAAATCTATGCGCTGAGTAAAAATAATGTAGCATTGAGTCCTTCTGTCCTTGTTTGTTTGAGGATCCAAAATAACATGAAAATGCAAAAGAAACACGACTTTTCAGAGGGTAAAGGATGTTTTTACAGCTTTTCTTGCATTTTTAGTTTCTTATTGGCATATTAAGGGTCAGATTAATGGTTAGACAATTCCAAAATCAGCTTGGCAAAAATATACAAAAAAAATATGAAAGACTAAAGACCTTTTATTAAAACTATTTTTGTAAAAATAGCACGAAATGTACAGCAATTTGTCTTTGGCAGATCATTTCTTTGTTTCATGGAAATAAATCTTTGGGAAGCCTTTTTATTTCCCTTTTAAATGGTGACACGTTAAAGGATGAGCAACAGAGTTGAGTATGTGGGTTGAGCCCATTACAAATTTACCAAATCTTCTCTGCCTATGGCAAACAGCTCATTCTGCTGTTGATATTGACTCTTGATTTGAGCTTCTGGTCCCTCCGGGTGTTGACCATTTGGCGTCTGATTTGCACCTGATTGTCAGTCCCCCAATTCCGAACTTCTACATTCTGCAACTGCGGCAGATTCAGATCAGGTTAATTCACGTCAGTCTTGAAATTTCTATTTTACTGAAGTTGGCTTTAGACATGGTTTCTACAGTCTCAGCCCGTCCTCCGAGTCCAGGGGTCTGCAACTGCAATAAAGACAATACGGTTTATAAAATGTTATACATACGTAGTTAAAATATTTTGGATAATTGTCTAAACAAATCAATTTTTTTCTGAATTTTTGAAAATGTAGAACTACAAAAAGAGCCTGAATTGGATGATATATATTGAAAATGTTGCTCAACTCATCATTTGTTGTTGTTTGCTAATTTCTTGTCACATATAAATAAATCCGTCCACACAGAATTAAAATCTCGACTTTTTTCTATATTTGTTTTTGTTGTTGTTGTTGTTGTTGTTGTTGTTGTTGATTTAGTTATCCTACCAGGGGTGTAAAACTTTAGGTTAGCGACAGGTGGAAGGACAGTTGGTGGGTTGTTGATGTTACAGGAGATGGAGCAGAGAGGTGGAAGGCCTTATTACAAGATGTGATGCATATTTAGTTCAACAAAATGTTAAATCATGATCTGATTTAGTGTCAAGATTTTTTAACATCAGTACTTTCGGTATGAAAAATAAAAACTGTCTGTCACGTCTTAGAGCTGCTGCACTGGAGTCAAAGAGTCACCTGTCCGAGACAAGTGTCTGATAATTAGCTTTGGGGTATTTACTCCTTTAAGCTCTGACCTGTTTTTGGGGTCCTTGCTAGAAAAAATGACATACCCAAATTGAGTCTATCTTTGCGTCTACAAGGTCTGTTTGAGTCACTCTGGTGTCATAATAAAGGGAACACTTGTGAAATGTGTTCAGAGGTGTCAGTTTCTGTATTTATGTCACTGGCTCAGAGTGAAAACTCAAGTATTACTCAAACAGACTTGATGGCGTTTGTAGCTGAGTTTCTCCTTTTTGATCTGATGTCCAACATGAAAATTAATATGTGATTAGTGCTTCATTAATGCCTTTTGTTGCAGAGTCCCCCAACTGGGGGACCCTAGGGTTTAAAGGGTTAAAAAACAGTGAGATAAATAATAATGGCCGTGAGTCAATCCCAAACCATAGCTGGTCTTAAACCTGTAGCATGAGAGTCATAAGAGCTGATAGAGACTGATTACTCCAGATTCTTCACAGATACAATGTTGTGTCTGCTTCAGTGACACATTTAAATGCTTTGCTGCCACAGCAGAAACATCTCCCCATTTGTCTCCACACTCCTGTTGTTTTCTATTTTTCTGCAGCATTTCTGCTCCTCTATATTTGTCCCTGCCCTTTCACTCCATCCCAATCTGTTTCATCTCGATTTCCCTCCGCTCGTATCTCTTTTCTCTTTCCCTTCCTTTATCTTACCCGTCCCGTTTCTTGTCCTGTGTCGCTCCACTCATTTCCTGTCATTGCGTTTTTTTGTCTTGCTCCAGGCAACCCAGCACCAAAAGGGCCTGTGCATCAACATTTATCTCACTTTTCTGATTGTGAGATAATCAGGTGGGAATATGGGGTGTTGGAAGGGCTTCGGGGGTTTCACTGGTGGCTTGCCCAGACTCTGTAAATGTAGCAGAGAATCACTTTGACTGTGTGCCTTTAACAGCCCCCTTACATGTGATGGAGTCTTTATGTTTAATGCTGAGATCTGACCCCAAAAAAGCCCCTCATGGAAGCCTCTGACTCCTTTTTTTGGTTCCTATCATACACTTGAACCAAAGATTTCAAGGGGCTCTATCTTCTCCAGAGGTCTGAACAATCTAAACTATCATACTCAAACATTTTCTTTCATGTGACTGTTCCATGGTTACCGTGTGACCTCGTATGGGTTGAAAAAGCCTGCAGAGAAAGTGACAAAACGTTCAAAGTCTTTTCATTTCTACTCTCCAGACCTTTTACCACCTCGGAAAATAAAAGGACTTTGCATACGCTCCACGCCGTGTCTGGTGGCGCTCTTTAAGGCTGCCTTTGATTCGAGGACATTGCGTGAAAGAAGTTAAGGCGCCTTTATTTCTTCTTTATATGCTAGTATATTCCCTTTGACTGCCTAATGGAGTGAAGGCATATCAAAAGCCTCATCAAAGCCCGGAGAGTGAGCGCTGCATTTATAGGGTGTTAAAGCGCTTCAAGAGGCGTGATTTAGCATGATCTAATGACTGGAATGATGCTCACTCAAAGTCATCGTATGGCCTCTCAAGTTGGCCAAACACTTCACATCAGAATGAAGATAGGTGATTCATGCGGAAGAGTGCACTGAACGGGTGCGAGATGAGTTCATGTAGGCATGTTTGTGTGTGTGTGTGCGTGTGTGTGTGTGTGTGTGCTGGATTGTGCCAGGCCAAGGTAAGGTTGAGTCGTTGTGCAGGAGTTGTGAACACAAAGTCTTCCCGTGAGGTGCCTGTAACTCCAGCAGATGAGAAAAGCAACTCTTGTTAATGGCCTTTTCAGCGAGAGGACTTTGTTTTTAATTGCATCACGGTAAAATGCGCCCTTTTCATCTCGTCTCTTTCTTTTATGTGTGGTCGTGGCCGTGCGAGGATGTCAGGTTGTGTGATTGGAAGAACAGAGATAAAGTTGGATTGCCTTTGACGGTGAAAAGGACTTTATAGATTGTGCAGAACTTTGTGTAAAAAACCTTCTGCAGTCGTCTCACATACGTCCTTATTTTTGGTGTAAACTCGGCGGGCCTTGAAGCCGCATTGTGCATGTTTATTAGCCGCTATTGATCATTAATTTAAGATGATTAATGTCCTCTCAAAGCTACATCTGTTCTACTTCTTAATATCACAGCTGGGAAAATGATTGCAAAAAATTGTTTTGTTCCATCTCCTCTAAAGAGCTCTGAAACACACAGAAAGCTTCGCCTTCCTGCAGACAGCGCTAGCACCGGTGGCTACGCATTGACATGCAGTTCAGTTCAGCTCGGAGCATCGCTGCAGGCAACAGTTAATTTCTTAAAATTAAACTAAGCATATTGGTACAGAGGTTTATGCTAATCTGACCAGTATGTCTCAGAGGCATTACAGAAATTTCTCAGCGCTTGTGGGGGAATATTAAATAGCTGGTTGTTTGTTATTAACTGGATTACTTTGCCCTATGATGGAGGAACAGTGGGTGGATTCGGCGAGGGTTGGTGGTGGGGGCTGTTCTGCTAAAGTTGCTGTAAGTTTTTATCTATCAACCTCACAGAGAGCGTAATGACTGCATCAAAGAGCTTTGAGCTGAGCTCCACACCGACATGTCACAATCTTGACAAATCACCCAGGATACATTTTGCGAACATGTTTTTTTTTTTTTTTTTTTTTTTTTTTTCTCTCACTTTGTGGCGCTTCTGCTTAATTAGATACAGTTCAAAAGTGACAAATGTAGGAGGGAAAAGAGGATGACATTAGATAGAGGTTGGGAACTGCTCGCACACCCTCAGAGGGGCACGGAACCTGTGCAGATTTTCTCTGATCATCTCTCCCTCTTATATATTATCAATAGACACTAAGGTGGGGACTACAAATGGCTTTCTTCTTCATTGCCATGAGTGTTTCAAAGGTTCATCCTCTGATGTGCTTATCCAGCACATAAAGTTGGCATATTAAGTCTTAACTATGTGGAATGGCCTTTCTCTTAGTTAAAAAGTCCAGTTGTTCCCAAGAAGTCTTTAAAAGTAAGGCTTCCAAGGTTCCCGATGCGGCACCGTGGAAGGCGATTCATGGCACATGGCCTAACGACATGGCCCAATTCTTTGTACAGGCGGGGGGGGGCAGCTGAAGATGAGAATTAATGGCGGCGATCAAATGACGACCTTTTATTCCTCCGTTATAATTTCTCCCCTGGCAGCACTGAATGAAAGGTTGCTCAGCACGATGTGAGATACCTCTCAAAAGGTGAAACGCTTTTTATGAAGCAAAGTAGTCAGGTCAACACAGAAGAGCATAGAACTGAGTGGAATAGATCCATCGCATGGATCTGCCTTTTTAACCAATATCAGATTTAACTCTTTAGCCCCGTTTCCACCAACTGGATCAGTAAAGTTTGGTACGGTTGGATCGGTAAAGCCTGATCCTGTTTGTGTTTCCACAGCCAACTGTGCCCTTCTTGGTAGGCAGCGAGTAAGCCAGTGTCAGCTATGTGTGAGGGTGTGACAGTCCCACATTAGAAAATTAGTGTCAAAAGAAATGAAAGAAAAAAGAAACATTGTCGGTCAAATCAAAAGGGAGACATTAAGTCAATAATTTAAGAACTGGGAAAAAACAGCAGGAAGCCAAATGAAGTATGTCAGACTTTGTCTGTAGCGATATATAGATATAGGACACATTGAGTTTAAAGGAAATTGTGTGTCTGCATATTTAAATCACAAAGGAAACAAAGAATTGTGTTTAAAGGTAAAGCTGTCAGCGTTTGATCTTCCTTGTGCTGGAGTGCATCTGCAGAACTCGCCTGGAAAATTGTGGATGTAACTCAGGGTGGAGACCTTTGACTTTTGTGTTTTTTGGTCGGCTAATTTTTTGTTAAACAAATCGGCGGTGGAGAATTGGATTACTTTAGTTTTTTTTCTTCTTCCTGGGACTGAGGATTATTGGACGTGAGATCAACGGAGTGCGGTCGACCAACGGACTCAAACCAAACGGGGACATTTAAAGGATGAAAAGACTGTTGGACGTTAAGGGTGAAAGCATCGACATTCTTATTTCATTTGGGAATAATTTTTTGTTAATTTTGGGGTGATCGATGTTGAAGTTTTCAAACTATTAAAACTATCAAACTAAAGTAAAACTTACCACTGTCGCACAGGAAGTGACGATTCTTTCCTCCAATCAACGGACTTCAATCCACCTTCTGGGGTCGGATCGGTATGTCTGGAACCCCAACAGAAGGGGACCAAAAAGTGGGACGTTGCAGGTCGGTAATTTGGGGATCTGTCCTGGTTTTAGTCAAAGAAAACACCACAAAATGCGTGCTGTACCGAGACAGAACGGGGCTTTAGAGTCGGCATTGGACCGATACCAAAAATCAGGAATGGTTTGGAGTGTTCAAAGAACCTCTCCTATGATTGTTGATTCTACTTTCCTAATTGAAGAGGTTCATGACCACAGTAGAGCCCCGCTGCGGCTATGTTCTGATCTTTAACTCATTTCAAAACGGCAAACAAATGGTTTCTATCAGAGCTACATCTGTAAATAGAGGCTGAGTAAGAAACCACGTTACGTCTTCCTCCCTACTGACCGCGTGAGTGGTCTACCGAGCATTAAAATATTCATCATCTCCTCTCCACAGATCGTTTGCTATTTTAATGTTAAAAGACCTGGAAATAGCACATCCATCTCTCTACCTCTCGCCTGCAAAAGTGAACTGAGGCGGAAGCACAGCAAGCCACAAAGTGTTTGTCGATAAGAGCGCAATATTTTGTTGACACAAACGTTGCCGAGCATGTAAGCCAAGAGAAGGCCTGATTCATTTGTCCGTCCGTCTGTATGTGTGTTTCGGTTTCGTGGGACAAATTGCAAGATTTCAAAGAGCTCCATTTTTGTGTTTACACTCACCGGGCTTCTGCACTCATCGGAGTTACGGCTTTATGTGTCCTGGCCAACACAGATTGAGGGAAAGGAGCGGAAAGGAATAAATAATAGATAAAGAAACAAGTTGTTTTTCCCTTCTACCCTTGTTCGGGAAATCATGAGTTGTACAAATACATTTTTCTTGTCAGCCGTGTATCAGAGCAAGAGACAGCGGAGAAGACGGGGAGAAGATTCAACCTTCATGTGTAACTGATGCACTGTTTTATCAACAAGCAAGTTTACGCTCGCACCTTGTTATCAGGTGGAAACTGCAGAAACCATGTTGAGTCTTTTGTCTCCCTGTTCCCCCTCCTACCTGAGGCTATATAAGTACGAAGGCCTTAATTGATTTAATGATTGTTTACTCCCACATGTATAAGCGGGAGCAACAACAGTCTGTGCGAGAGGTGTGCAGGTTGAGGATGAGGGAGGGCGGAGAGCGAGGAAAAAAAAAGGAGTCATGGAAGAAGCACCAATTTAAAGTGATCCCAAGCGATACCTCGACCACTAAGGAATGAAAACGGCGTGGGTGTGTGTAAAAGAGTGGGATCGAGGGGGTATGGGGGGTTGATTTGATCTTGCACGCCATGAAAGGTTGCTGGGAGAAAGCAGTACGGGGCCATGTAGCCAGGTCGAGATTTATTCCCATTCAGAGGACCATTATTGTTGACCTTGCCTTGCCTGGGAAAGCCAGAGTAAACAGAGGCCTAATAAATCAACTTTAACAAGCCCAGTAGTTCCTGGCTGCTGGAGCAGCCATGCAGCTCCGACACGCAGGGTTGGATTAATCCACACTACCTGCTCTCCACAGAGGATACCTGTAGAGTCTGATTTGGCTGATAGTCTGCATGCAGACGCTCGGGGACGCTTAATTGCTCCACTGAATGCATCTCCCCAGCCAGTGTGTTTGTATTCACACTCCGGGGTTGTGTTTGCGCTGGAGACACAGAGCAGTCAAAAGAGAGCATGCATAATCACACTCTTGTGCAGGATTTTGAGACTGCACTAGAAATTTCATTACATGCTTACCTGGTGTTCCAGTGCAGTGCAATATTTGTCGAGCAGATTGACTTGGCTGACTGTTTGATTCCTCATCAATTTCATATCCCCTCCACGTCAGGGGAGATCATCAATGATTCATACTTTATACTGCAGCTCCCCAATGTAAATGCACTCATAAAACGCTCTAATATCCTCACGTTATGGCAAAGTAATAAAAACTGTTTACCAGTCACTGTTGTGCTTTTGTCTGGATCTTCCGATGATGGTTTTATCGCTACGCTGTTTCTCCTTTCCTTCGCAAGCGACGGATAAAAATTACAGTAATTAAATCGCGACATGGTGTTTACGTACGGCTTCCTTACTCGTGCACGCACGCACCCTCTTTCTTCCACCCTCTCTCGCCCTGGTGCTCCTGCTCCTTGCCTCAGGGGTGTAGATGTGAGTGGGTGCTGAATAGTAATTTTTTTGAGTGTAGCTTTCAGGATGGGTTTAGAGGGGATATATGCAGAACTGGCGCCGTCAGTCTGTCAATAAATCAGTCTGTCATAGGAGGTGACAGGTGGTCGAGGGAGGAGCCCCGGCGCCACACACAGAGCTTCTCTTTTTAAGGCATGCACATGAAATCCCTGCGAAAAAGTGTAAAACCAGAGGGGACGCAAATAATGTTGTTCAGCAGACACACTCACCTCAATGCTCGTGTGATTCGTTTCCTGCTCTTTTCATACATTAGTTTAAAATGGCATGCATGCACACGTCATGTATGTGACGGCCATATTGAGTGCACGGGAGCGTGTGTGTATGTGTGTGTGTGTTTGCATGTAAATGCAGAAGCTATTCTTCCAGTGTCATATTTTTGGCATGGTTGTGTTGTGTCCCAGGCTGCTGCACAGTTGGTGAATATCAATGCAGTGTGGCGTTGTGACGGGGACTGGAGCTGACATGTTGTCACACTGTGATGAAAAGCACTCTGAGATGATGTGGCGGGAGTGTTCCTCCTGTCCGTAGAGAGATGGCAAGCTGGCTGTGGCATTTGTGTGTTCGTTTGTGCTTCCATGCCTGTGTGGAAGCACTCCGTGTGTGTGTGTGTGTGTGTGTGAGAGAGAGAGAGAGTGTGTGTGTGTGGTTGGTTTTTCTCTGAATGCACTCGTGATTTTGTGGCGCCTTCTGCTCTGCATTCAAACCCTCATCGCTTAACGTGAAGTGTGCAGTTTTGATGTGCTGATAAAACATTCACGATTGGTCATGTTTCGTGAACACCTGGGCAGTAAACCAACCAAGGCGGAGACAGAATCGGTTGTCGAGTCCGTGTCACCAAGCACTTGCTTGACTTCTTGAGCTGAAAAGTTTCAAAGGCGGTTTTTGAGCTTACAAAGAAGATGATGTGATATATATATTTTTTGATCTCATGAGAAACCCAGAAGAATTTGAACCTCTGGACATCTTGTGCAACTCTACGGGTTAAAATTCTACATCCACAATTGAATTCCTACCGTGGAGAGCGTGACATTTGCAGGAGAAGCAGAGGTACATGCTTTGTGCATCACATGACGCATTTCTTCCTCACTCTCCCTCGCCATCACTCCCGGATTTCACAAGCACTCCAACACATCTCTGTGAACCCGGGACACTCTGCAGTCCCTGCACCCTCAGGGAGCTGACATGTGAAGGGAAAAGGGTCACCCCTCCCTGGCTGCAGAGGTGTGTGCAAACTCTAAAGGGGCCCGCTCAGGCCTCCTGTTTCCTGTTTTGGGCAAAGGTTCAGTCCTCACTTGGGCTTTGGCCTTGTTAAAAGCTTTGTTAATGCATACGGCTTCGTCTCGGTGGACTTGCACAGTTAGATAAATAAGAGACAGAACCAACCTGGTCACTGCCCAGACTGTCAGTTTAATTATTGAGCAGAAGTTCACAGAGAACAAGAGTGCACGAGGGCCATCGTGGCACAAAACTGTCAAAGTCAGTGCCTTTTTGTTCTCTGAGCTATAAACACAGACAGCAAACCTGTGCAGAGAGGAATATCTCTCATGCATTGCCACATTTTCCAGTGGGGTGCTTTGGTTTATGCAAACAGGATTCGAACGGCAGAAACACCCAAAATAACAGACAAAAAAAGACCCGAGTCTAATCCTGTCATACACAAATCCATATGATCCTGCAGAACTCAAGTCCAGACAAGCGTTGGACGTTTTATTTTATTACATATAACCTTGAGGATGGGTTGCTACAGGCCTGGATGCGCGGCCATATTGGAGGTACACAAATGTAAACATTCACACTGGTCGACTATAGCAAAAGAAATAGTTATGATTATTTTGATTGATATTGAAATCACAATCAACAAACATGATAATTAACTGATTTCAAACCTCACCATTTATTGAACCACTATTTAAAAGAAAAATACAAAATAATTTTGCAACTAGTAAAATATTGATGACATAGAAATAATAGCAATAAAAAATTATTACCCAGTCTACATGCCCTCCTGTAAAACTTCAAATTTTGCAACATACACTAATAACAGACAAAAACACTTTTCAAACTCTTTTCAAGACTTCTTTTTTTAAAAACAAATAAAAAATGTTTTTAATCGTTTTTCTACTATTATGATGTTGTTATGTTTGTCAGAAGCCAAATTCGAAATCGCAATCATAATTCAGTTAATCCTCCAGCCCTACTGGACAGAGATAGAATTACTCAGTGAAATATGATTTCAAATGTGTAAAACCGCACAGAGCACACTAAAACTTATCCTGAAGGACTGGTCCAGCAAGAAAAAGAGAGATATTTAGAAAAATTACACCTAATAGGCAACAGAGACCCATACGAGGAGTTAGCATCTCCATCGTCATCTACCCAATGGTTTGAAAACAGATGTTACGTCCATATTTTTCATGGGGGAGCGGGATCATGGAATTGATTGTGTTCTCTTGGCAGAGCCTCACTTCAAAAAAGCCCCCTGAAAGACTCTGAGTTTTACTTAAGTACTATTTATTGGCGTGACTCACCTCTCAATCAAATAATATTTGATCGTGATATATTAAGTTTTACTAAAGTGAGATTTACAGATGTTATGGACAGAGAATATGACCTACCTGATAAGAAATGTGTACAGACTCCCACGTTGCACAGATTATTAATTGGAAATCCTGGTGGAGTTTAGCTCGCCACAATCTCAATTCTTTGGACAATTGTTTGTACTCCTCTTGGGATGGGCGAGTATCCATACCTGCTGTCGATATCAGGCAGATACTGGCCTTGTTTCAATGTACTGAGTACTTGTGAAGCCTGTCTATGCCAGACACCAATACTTAAGACGGAAGAATCTTGCATGGAGTAAATCCTCCCTGCCAGTAGTTGGTGCTACACTGCCGCAGTTTGACACCAAGCAAATCATCATGTGCATCAGGACAGTTCCTGTTCAGACAATATAAATGAACATATCTCAAACTCAGAGAGTTGTTTGTGTTTTATTTTGGACTTAATGGCAGGGGGACTGTCTTTTTTAGATTTTTTTTTTTTTTTTCAAAACAATCTGTCCATGTGATAACTGAAATTTGATGTACCGAAAGTACGAGTGGTGTCGGTACTCAGTATCAGTGAGTACTCAGGAGGAGGTACTTGTACTGGTATTGATCTGAAAAGACATGGTTTCGAACATACACTCCTCACCCTGTTTTGTGATCATTTTGGTATTCAAGAGTACTTCAGATGTTTTTCTCAGCCTGACTGATTTGTGCAGTAAAATGATTTACCGTTTTGTGCGACAATAATCCTGTATACCTGTGAGCTCGATTGCTTCCAACATGACCGATGTGGAGTTGATGACGTCACGTGAAAACACTGTAAGAGGATGAGAGGAGATATTCCTACAAGCCGCCTTTCTCAGTTTCCTATCAATAAGTGAATTCTTGTTCTGTGAAGTCGTTGGTTCGGTAAAGTTGTGGAAGTGGCTCAGATTGAGTTTTCTGGTGATGCACGTCCATGTTTGAGTGTGTTTGAGTGTTTTTTTTCATGTGCTGCCTGGCCCTCCACGCGGGCCTGTCCTCCCGTATTAGCGCTGTGTTGCTGAATATGCATCGCCATCAATCAGGGACTCGTCTGCCGTCTCCTCCGTCCTAATTGCACCCCTAACCCTGCCTCTCCTCTCCTGCAGCCTTTGGGTTGCAGCGAAACATTTCATTTCCACGGAGGAGTCCCTTTTTTGATACAATAGTCTCATTGAAGTACTCCACTCCAGATGTTCTCTCCATAGATAAATCTGCTATTCAGATCTCTATAATTGATTGTAATATGCAGAATTAATGCCTAGGGTTATAAAGAGAATACTTTTTTTCGCTTTCCTTTTGAAATTCAAAACAAGAAAGCACCACAATGCACTTTTTTCTTCTGCCCAGGCTTCAGCACACAACTGCGTTGCAGCGGTGCCTATTTGCATATTCTCCTGCTGATTCTGTGCAAAACAACTTGGGTATTGTTACAGACGTAATTAGGAGGATGATCAAACAGGCTTTTTCGCGACGTTCACTCCCTCAGCCTCCTCTCCCGTCGCTCAGAGGAACGGATACCTCTGCCGGGTTTTCCCTTCTCGAGTTAAAATTTTTATCCCGAAGAGTGTCTGCTAATGATGACTTTCCTGCACAGCCTTAATGGATGCATATGATGAATTAAGGAGCGTGCGTCCTCAAGTTCAGATGGAGAAGGAGTCCCAGAAACAGAAGTAGAGAGCGATAGAGGCAGACTGATAGAGAGACACAGAGCGAGGGTAAGCAGTGAGCTCATCTGGAATTCCAGTGTGTTGGTAATAATAAGGGAACCTCAGCAGCCCTTGTTGAATTATAGATCACACCAGCATGATTGGATGAGGTTAGGCCATTGTAACACCAACTAAATTATTTACAGATTGTATTACTACAGTAATAATTGCACCAGGCGGCGAGAATTTCTTCCAATTCTCCTGCACATATAACAAAATCACGGCGTCAGTACGATCGTACGAAGAAGAGACGAAGCCTGAAGAATCATCTTCTCTGTGTTGGCTTCAGGCTTCAGGCTTCAAGCCGCAGCCTTTCCCTGTGACGTATTTTCATATCCGCGGTCCGTGTGGTTCATCTGATGATTTGAGTTTTGTTCACTTGCTGGATTTGGAGTGAAACGACACGGTGTGTTTTTGGAGTGCAGCTTCTGCCCCCAAATGTCACACCTACCCATGTCCTCATCTCAACCTTGTGGTGAAATCATTATGGGGTCACTCAGCCTCAGTGATTCAGCTTCAACCAGCATTGGCAGATTCATTTCCACAGACTCCTGCACAAACGTTCACCATCATCTTCTACTTGTTTTTTTAATATTCCTACGATTGTGCGCCACTTGTCTTCGTCCCTCATTGGATTTTTTGATTCGATGACATGTCGCCCGTCCTTGTGCGCCAGGTCGCCGCGACTTCACACGACCACGCTTCAACCTATTCTGCCTTCGCTGGCTGTTCTTACCCCAGTTTTCAGGCGAAGTCTTGATTGTCTTCTGGGGGGAAAAAAAAAAATGTGGTGAGGCGGAGGCTTCACGATGACGGCACAGGAAATGAGAATATATAGAGAGTTAGAGGACACAGGGGTTGGAAGTGATGGGACCACGGAACAACCTCATTAACTTCACCCCCTGTTGTTGGCAGTAGGTGAAAATCAAGTCAGGCAGGCACACATATCTCCTAGTTGGCCACTTTTTTCTCTCCCCCCCTTCAACAACCTGCTTTTTCTTTCACCCTAATATAAGCTGACAGACAGTTAAGTACCCTCGCGGCACATCTGTGTGCGTGCATGCACGCCTGCGTCCATATGCCGGCTCGGTTTGCCTGGAGATTGCAGAGGCAGGACTTCCTAAGGAGATGGTGAAGTTACAGATAAAGCAGGATGATTGTGGCTGTGTTGCGTCAGTTGGAAAGCGACGGTTTAACAGCACACATTAACAACCTCTGTGCTGATACTGGGTTCACGTGGTGTCAGCGAACAGATGGTCTTTTATAGTACGTTAAGTGTCCTTATTAAAGACTTTAAATGTTGGTAACTTTGTCTGATATAAAGGAGTCTTGTCTTACATTGAACATGTCGGCTCTTACGACTTTTCAAAAGTCTGTTTCAGTTTTTTTCTTCCTTTCTTGTATTCAACCCTTTTTAGAAAATCAAGCTCAAGTTGTGTTTTTTGACCCTTTTTAAAATTGCTACTCTCATAAAATCACCCACACACTGTCCTTTGGGAAATCCATTGATAATTTTCAAGAAGATGTTGTAAAGTCAGAATAACATCTGAATTGTTGCTCTTTTTTAAAAATAAGTATTTCTGCATCAAGTGAATCTGTATTTACTAAAAAACTTTGTTGAAAAGTTGCCAAAACCGCCCAATGTGTCAAATGTGATACAAAAAAATGTGCTGTTGACAAAATGATAAGGCAATATTTTTGTGGATTTTGTTAAAAGGGTTAAAGAACATCTGAATTAAAAAAAAAAAAAAAAGTATAATTTTCTGGCTGTTTTTTGATGGGTCAGGCTTTACAGGGTTAAAACTTGAGACCTGTGTGACGTCTCTATACTGTTTCATTTGATAGTGAAAAGTCATGTGATTATTATTTCATCTGAATTTTTTTTTTTTTTTTTTTTTACCAGCCCCTGGTTATAATGTGATGTATGAAAGTTGTGCACTTTTACTATTATATAGGAAATAATAATAATAATAAAAAAAAACTATTTCTAAAATAACAACAATCCCAATAAAATCAGTTACTGTTTGCCAATTAAGGAAGTTCAATAATGTGAAATTCAGAAATAGAAAGAGAAACGGAGGTTTCGGAGTGCCGAAGAAAAAAAAACAAACACAAAGATGAGGCTTTGTGGGAACTTTGAAATGAAAAAGCAGAAAACCTTCACATATATCATATTTACCTAACTTACAACTCTGCACAGTCATTAAGTAGATCTCTACCTCTGTGTCTGCATGGAGGGCGGCCAGCTTTTGGTTAGCAGTGACTATTGAATAGTTCTTCTGCATGAATTGCTCATCCCTAATACTGCTGTCTCAAAGGATTTTATTTAATGATGTTTTTCCCTTAAAACGTCCAGTGTAGTAGTGCGTTATCATCAGTTGTTAAAAGAGACGGTGTCCCCTACGTTTGTCAATAGCTATCACTCACTGCACCCACTCCTAAGAAAGTTGCAAAATTTGTAACATGCACAACCCAAAAATACTCTTTGAGGTCTTTTCAAGACCCTTTTTTTAAACAGAAGAAAAAGTTTTTAATTGTTTTTCTTCAATTTTAATGTTTTTATGATCGCGAGAGAATCAGAATTGATCAAAATTCAATGAATTGAATCAAGAATTTTGATGCTTTGCTAAGTAAACAGTTTTCAGTGCAGCGAAATATTAAGAAGTCAGATGATTGTGAGCCTGAAATGATCATTTTAAAACCGTATGAAAGTTTCTGATTCACTGATCGAAGGTAAACCCGTCACCACACCAGTTATCGACCCCTTGGTACTTCTATTTTTTGAAATCCTAACACCGTATGTGTTTCATTTACACATGTGATCACACTTCAATACATTTTGATATGAGAATTTGATTTTTAGAGACACTCAGTGTTTTTTTTTTCCATCAGTAGTGCCAAATTAAAATGGATTCCTCCATGGAAACGGCCTGTTTCTAAGACCAAGCTTTAAATAAGAGGGGATGGTTGTTTCTTTATCTTTAGTTGAGATTTATTTGTATACGGTGCCAATAACAAACGGTACGTCAGGACACTTTCCAAAAACATAAACTATTTAACAGCCGGGTCTATTAACAGAGACCAAACATCAAAAAAGGATAAGAAGTCTGATCTCATCTTAACCCTTCATGAGCATAGACCTTTACAGCGTTTAGAAGGTTTACAATGGAGAGGACAAACCTCCCTTTAACAGGCAGAAACCTCGGACAGAACCAGACATCTGCAGAGTCTGTGATGAGGTTAGAGAGAGAGAGAGTCCGTAAATTATAGTTTTGTCCATTTAGGATCATGATTTTATTTAAGTCACAACAATAATTTAGTAGAATAATATAACTGTGGGCAACAACTTACAGTTTGCATATTCAACCAGAATGACATGTGGGAAATGGTGCTTAAGGTCATTAAATTCTACATTTTTACGACTGTCTTGTTTTTGTTTAAAAATGATTAATTCGATCATGTTTTTGTGACCAACGCTTGATTTCTTATGGCTTCTCATCATGAAAAAATTGCTATTTCATGTTTTTTTTTTTCTGACCCTTTGTCAGCAGAATCTCCTGCTCCTCTTTGTTAGTAAAGTCTGCAGCCGGATGGAGGGACACCACTCCAGGCTACATTTTTTTAATGCCTCCATTTATGCTCATCAGCGACAGCAGAGTGAAAACAATCAGCTTTTTAAAGCAGCGTCTTTCCCGGGCCCAGTGGTTATACAGCCTATTTGTGACTGTCTGTTTCATTAGTTTTTAAGGACGGGGGAAACCAGTAACGAAGAAATGAGCGCTCCTTTCGCGAGATGACTACAAATAAGAGAAGGAAAAAAAAAAAAAATCAAAACAGCGTAATTGCCATGAAGGGATGCTGTAATTGGCCAGTCAGGTTTGGAGGAAGTAATGAAGGCGAAGCTAAAGAAATTCTTTTCTTTTCTTTTTTTTTTTTGTCTCATCCTTTTTGGAAAGAGGGGAATTATCAGAGAGTGTACACACAGGAAGACAAAATGTGGATGCAGAGAAAGAAAGAAAAAAGGCATCCAGTTAACTTTTTTATATACTTTTATTTCATTTTTTTTATCAATAAGTTTTATTACAACAACAAATGTTGTTGCCAAACTTCCGCAGATATATTGTTGTGCTTTCCTGATGACTGGGAATTATTTGAATCAGGTGTAAACATTTTGTGCGCTCATATTTTTTCCACCTGGTCCCTGTCAGACGGGGGTCTGTGAGCCACTTTTTCTTCCAGCCTCACAGAGAAACCTCTTCTGCCCGGCAACTCTTTTAATTGGGACGCTACGCTACAGAAATTGGAGTGGCTGGGACCCACAGGGACTCCTATTTCTATCTCACGCCGCACACTTTCAACTCGCAAGTTAACGAACACACCGCACTGTTCTGTTTAGACGCTCAGTGTGACTCAAACACCAAATATCCCCAGTTAAACACTTTCACCTCACTCCTCAGAGAAAAAAAATAACCCGCACATTTTCAACCGGCGCTGCTTTTAAAAATGTGTTTATTTGTTGAAATGCAGAGTGCAGCAGGTTTGAGTTACGCCGCTTCTATTAAATGGCACTTGAGCTGCTGCGGTGCTATTATCACATTTCGGGAACCCCTTAATACCCGCGCTCACACTTCCTGTGCTGTCTCAAAGGAATATTGAGTTCACCGGAGAGTTCAACACAGAAAATTAGAGGATAGCTTCAGGTTCAGTTTAGCAAAAAAAATCTGTTGACGCTCAAACTAAAAGTGAATGCTCTGCTTTTGAAATGTGATTTTCATACATTTTAGGATGTTTTCTTACATTTGATTCCTGCAGCCTGCTCCTTAACAGCACGTAAGACAAAGTTTGAGTCATCAGGAAATGAACCCTCTTCTTCCTCCATGCCCATTCCTTTTTGCCCTGTCCGGCTTTTGTAGCAATTATTCTCTTTTGCACTGTCTCCTCCTGTCTTTGTAGCTTCAACACACATAATCTCTCTCTCTCTCTCTCTCACACACACACACACATGGAATAATAATTACCCTGCCTCATTTTACATTTGCCAATTTCTCCTCCCCTCACTCTTGTTCGGTTTCACTCCACCTTTTTAATCACGGCACTGCAGAGGATCTCGTAGCTCTAACTTTCCCTCTCTGCAGGACAGAATATCATTTCTCCTCAGATGTGTGTGTTTGTGTGTGTGTGTGTGTGTGGAGGAGGCGGCTCTGTGCTACCGGTCTCAGCATCTCGGCAGCACCTTTAAAGCTCTGTCGTTTCCCGTGAGTGCTCAGAAAAGAGGAGATGTTGGCGAGCTCAGGCATCCTGCCAGCTTGTCTATCTTTCTCTACATGAGCTGCTGCTGCTAGGGGTCAGCGTTCAGGTCAGGTTTAGAATCTGTCAGCGGGACGAGTTTTCCTTTCACTGTCGGCCGCGCACACACAGACGCACATTGTGGAAAGTATAACAAACAGCAGACAGCATAAGAATATCTACAGCTCTGAGGCTGCGGGTCTACATTATACTTCTTGTAAAGCTGTTTTTAGCTTCCCGAGCTGTTTGTGGGAGGAAATCAGGAAAATCTGTAAAGAAAGCAGATTCATTTCGTAAGATTTTCAGGGATGATGAGTTGCAGATGAAGGATTGTAATAAGAATAGCTTAAGAAATGATTTTATTGATTTAAAATGCTTGTTTCATCTTCCAACAGCAGGTTTTTAACAGCTGTCTTGTTTGTCTGCCCGACCTCTGCAGGACGTTTCATCTTCATTCAGCTCTCTTTCTTCATAGCTCTTCGCAGCACCGTCACAGTCTTGCTACTATCACCACGACTTGTGGTTTAAGTTACCTTCCCACATTTGTGTCTGGTAACTGTCACTGATTCCCCGACTGTCAACACCAGCCTGAGAGCGAAACAAACGTTTCTGTCACAGCGTCAGGGCAGAGGTGAGATGTGCCAGACTCCTTTCTGCACAGCGACTTGATATGACGTGTGAGCTCAGGGTTGTTTTAGCTTTCGAGAGTTAATTATAGTTGTCGTGGGGTTTTGTCAAATCAAAATCAAGTATTTGACAAAGCTGAGTAATAAATTAATTATTTCATCCTTTAAAGTAAAAATATAAACAAATTTAAGGGAGATGTTTCATACAGAGCCATGAAAACACAACCTGGTTGATCAGTTTTCTACATTTCTTTGTTGATGATAAAGGTGATGTCTATGGGGTTAAAAGCTGTGTGCTTCAAATCTGGTCAATTTAGCCTTAAAGTCCCTGTGAAGACTTTCTTAGTGATCTTGAAAAAGTCTCACTCCTAGATATCTGCCCAATCCTAATCCACAACTTGACATGAGATTATCAGCACCAATAAAGGTTATTTCTAAATGCTATTTCTTAGCTTCCTGATTGGGTCAGACAGGACTGGACTGATTTACATCATTGTGAAATCAAAACATGAGCTAAAGGCTAAAACACAAGCTAAAGGCTGAAATGCATTCCAAATGCTGAAACACATGCCAAAGGCTAAAGCACAATATAAAGGCTAAAACAGGCTAAAAGATAAACCACGAGCTAAAGGCTTAAACACATGCTACAATCTACAATTTACAATTTCATTTAGCAGACGCTTCTTTCCAAAGTGACGTACAACACAAGCAAGAATTCAAACAAGAAGGATAAACCTTACTAAGTGCGAAGAAATACTTCAAGTTAATTGAGTCACAGGTACTCTGCCATCAAGTGCCCACAGACCCCCCCCCCCCCCTTTTTTTATTTGAATTTGCTAAAGGCTAAAACACAGGCTAAAGGCTACAACATGGGCTTAAAGCTAAACCACGAGCTATATGCTGAAACAAATGCTTAAGGCTAAAACATGAGATAAAGGCTAAAACACAGCCTTAAGGCTGAAACACAGACTAAAGGCCAAAACACAAGCGAAAGGCTACAACATGGGCTTAAAGCTAAACCAAGAGCTAAATGCTAAAACACATGCTTAAGGCTAAAACACGAGATAGAGGCTAAAACAGAGACTAAAGGCCAAACACAAGCTAAAGGCTAAAACATGGGCTAAAGGCTAAACCACGAGCTAAAAGCTGAAACACATTCTAAAGGCTGAATCACAGGCTAAACTGTTTGTGATAATGTTCATTCCAACCCACATGCAGCAGCTATTCTGCAGTGATCTGATCAAACTTGAGTCTGTCAATAAAATGAAGAGTGAGGTTAAGTTAGCTGTGAGTTCGCAAACTTCAATGTGTCAAACTGACGAAGTTAACTTGTGATCATGTTTCAAACAACAGAGCTGTGTAACTGTTGATAAATACCTTACCTCGTTGCATTGTATCCAGAAAAAAAGTTGTCTTTAACAACGAGAAGTGGTGTAAAGTGGTGAAAAGGAAGATCTGATCTCCATTCATTTCCAGAACAAACATGGCTTGTTAAGAGTCATGTTATTATGACAGTGTGTGAGGTTTCAGCCAAAAGGTGCCGCTGTGATCCACTTCAAACAGTCTCACAGCCTCCTTTTGGGGAGAAAAAAGGAAAAAAAAGAAATGTAAAATGCTTTGGACACGTTTGACACAAGTTTCTAGGCAAAAACTTCTAGTTGTCCCACTCCAGCATGTCAGAAGCTGTCAGCTCATTTGGTTGAGCGCTAACTTAGCTGGAAAGCCCCTTGAAGTCTTTTTTTCAATCGTATCCACAAGAAGAAAAAAAAGTTTAATTCACCAGATTTTAGCCTCTTTTTTATTCCCCCAAAGCAGCCGGTGTTTGAAGAATTGCAATGAGTAGGACGTAATCGTTACCACAGTTACAATCAATGCTGAGGTTGCTCTGCTGCTCTCAGTTTTCTTAATTTAGAAACATACTGCAGATTTTCTGACCATCTTTGGGGGTCTACTTCCTGCTGCTCATGAAATGACTTTTTTACCTCATGTTGCTAAAAACTCCACATATTAGACCTGTTTTCAGGTTTGACACTGAATGTAGCCGGCACTTCATCTAAGATGATACAGCTTTAATGAAGAGTTCCTCTTTAAACGCTGTGCTTAAGTACAAAGAAACACACACAGCCCATTAACACATGCAGATCATGGTAATAGTCATGTATTGCTCTTCCGCTGCCTTTGAATTCCACTGCTCTGGGAGTCTCTACCTCTCCACTCCCTCTGCTCCCTCTCTCCTACTTCCCCTTTTTACCTCAGAGGCAGGTTTCCGACATGAGATGGAGCTGCAGCTTCCCTCCCTGCCTTCCTGCGTTTGATTGAGGTGTGGGGTCTAATGAAAGTAAAACGACAGGGACTGGGAAGAAGCGGGGGGACTGTGTAAACTGCGGGGGTCTGGGCCTGGAATTGGATGGTTAGAAGGTTGCCACAGCGCATTAGCACGAAGGACTCTGAGCGTGAATGTCAGGAAGGGCTTTTTTTCCACCGGTGATTGGGTCCCCTGTCACAAAGCTCGCTGGTTTAAATGATGCCCGATTAATTGAACGATCCACACTTCACATCGACTCCTCCAAGTTTGTCCAACTGGTACAGCTTACATTTTTTCAAGATTTTTTCCAGTGGACCAATTTACCCAGAGTGCAATAGTTCTTCTACATAAAAGTTCTCCATTCATTCTCAGTAATTGGCTTGGAAATAGTAAAAAGACATCCACATTTACTTGTGCCTTCCAGAGACTCTCGCTCGTGTCGCTCAGCGGGTCAATCAGAAGCTCTTACTGAGCTTTATATGCCTGACATATCAGTATGATGAAACAGGATGTCAACACAGTAGGCAAGCCTCCAGCACTACAGTACACTCGGGTACATCTGAGAGATTAACCAGGTATTCAGATGTATTAGAAACTATTTCAAGGATTAAAATGTTCCAGCCTCACCTGAAGTGTGACATCAAATATAGTCTCTTCACTCAGGGTGGGTAAGCCGATTTGGGCTCTCTGCTTTCATTATGTCTCGAAATGCTGTTGAAACGGCCCGGGACGAACGGGCGTCAAGACGCGCAGAAAGGAATCGATTCCTCGTCTTCAGAAGCCGACAAACACCGGGGCCCCCTCGCCTTTATGCCGATGCATTAGGAGATTAAAAGTAATGTCTGGATGTGGCAGTAGCTTCCTAATTGATCCTCACACACACATCTCCACTTCCCTCCCTGCCTTCAGACGAGGTGCTGCACTGTATCGATCCCAGACGCCAATTTCTTGATTGCAAATTCTGATGTGAAGAATCGGGCCTAATGCCATAATCATACACTTGTGATTATGAGGGAGTCTCTACTAATCAAAGATCTCGGGCTTGCTGTGTCAGAAGGCAGCGTGGGGAAGCAATCAGTAAGCGATCATTTAAGGAGACACACACTGAAAATATCCAGCAACCTCCCAATTCCATTTTCTCACTTCTTTGGTCGCAGCAAACTCAACATCTTCAAGTGATTGTAGCCCGAGCTGTTTAATGTCAGTCAAAGCGAGTCGACAGTAATTGCTCTTTGCAACGTCGAATAATTGTGCTCATCAGTGTGAGGTGGGATCTCAGGTGACAGGATGGAGGCAGTTTGACTCCATGAAGCGCACTCCAGGAGAGGGAGAGCTCATCGCCGCACACAAGGAAGCAACTTTTAACAGAGCCGTAACCAAACAAGCCAAACAGCTCACCTCATTTTGGAGAGACCCGAACACTAATTGATGACACTGGATGGTAGTTATTCATAAAGATGGGCTGATTCCGCCGGGCAGCGCTGACATCTCCGGGCCTGGACTTTAATAGTGTATCAAAAGTTCAGCCGAGGTCACCGGCAAAAGCTGACAGGGTGAAATATGTTGTTTCCCCATTGACACCAGCTTCTGGCCCAAGCAGCTAATTAGCTTAGTAAAGAGGTTGTGTGCAGAGGGAGGTGGAGCATGGACGCTTCCTCTCGCACTCACTTTTTAATAAGCTGATTCTTCCTCTATTTTTTTTTTCTTTTTTGGAAAAGAAAGACCTCTAACATCGAGCTGACCCCGGTTCTTAACATGTGTTAAAAGCCAGGTCGCTGGACTGGAAAGCCAGCATTTGTAAAAGGAAAGAGAGGGAGAGTGTATCCGTGGGTGTGATTGTAAGAGAAAGGGAGAAGAAATTACAAGAAGCCTCACAGGGTACACAGCACCCCTTTAAATGATCATGTTACCCCTCTCCCCCTCCCTCGAGAAAACAATTTTCTTTCTACACTTTGCACCAAGTGAGAACATCAAGATGCAGCGCCACACTAAGCAAGGCAATATATTTTCACCTTTTAAATGCAATCTTCAAGTACTTATTGTTCCTCTGCACTCCTCTCTGCAGCGTGTCGGCGCAGTAAATAATGCTCATAATTTCAGGATGTTCACCTTGGCAAGAAAATGTCTGTTTTCTTTCAACAGCTCATTCAAAGACTCACGCAGTGCATTGTTTTTTTTGATGTGCAGCAACGAGGCTCTTCAGCAGCAATTGCTTAACCTATGGGGAATAGAGTTTGATGTACCTTCCATCTTCACAGGGATGGAAATGAAATCGGTGTAGATGTGCACGTACCTTTGGTTGGTATTGATAGGTTAGCTCTTTCCTTGCTGGTGTTCTCATGTAGTTGTTTCAGAAAATTGAATTATTCCTTTAACAGTGCGAGTTGAAAGCTAAAGCTTCGTTTTGTCACCTCACTTGTTTTGGTCCCTGTAATTCTGGCCGTCATCAACCACCGCTGAACCTCTGACAGTTTCCATCCAGGAGTTCAGAATTGACTTGAATAAAGAATATCATCATTTTCCAGAGATTTATATCGTGTTGTGGAGGCGCCGGCATTTACATCAGAAAGTGCTGAAAGTGAAAAATGCCTTAAATGAGCTCTACTTGAGACACAGATTGCCACTGGAAAGCAATTTTCCCTTTAACATCGTAAATGTGTACACAAGAGCTACAATGAAAATATATTCGCTCTTTGATAATGTGCTTGTCATCTCCAATGGCTCATTTTAAATAATGATTTCGGGTTGTAGTCTAAAAGCAGTCAGAAGATCATCAATTGGGGAGGATGTCTCTAAAAATGTGTCCGTCTGAAAATAAAGCAAGCAGCCATGCACCATGGCTGTAAGCACTCCTGATAAACGACTGTTAATAATCAAAACTAAACCGCAAACAATCATACAGCAAATGTTTATTTTTCTTATTTGGTTTACGAGCACACATTAAGATTGAAATCAGCACGGCACCATCCCAGCCTCATAAATTCTGTCCTCCCTCTCCCTCTCTGTCTCCTCCAGCCTGATGTTCAGTCCACCCGCCTGCAGAGGGTAGTCACTGACTGCATTAACAACCACACGCCAGCATCCTCATTTCATGTAATAGCCAAGCCCAGGCTTACATATTGAACACATCTATGCAGGTGCACAACCAAGCCTGCACAAAACCTGCAACACAGGAACAAAACCGCCTCTGTCATTACACCATATTTGGGACTAAATCTAAGCACTACATCTGTATCTGATTAGGCATTAGGGTGAGTGGGAGAGGAATGGAAATCAACAGATGTGGACTTTGTGTTCGTTTTTTTTTTTCTCCCCTGTAAACCAGATAAACCCCAGTCCCAGACAGGTGGAGCTGGTGCAGCTCGGTGCCAGGTTGTAACAGACCCGTACACTCACTATGGTGTGCCGAGATGAAACGAAAGGGATTTTATGTAAACTGCTTGTCAGCTGAGATACACGCTGATCCTTTTTTCCACGGGGCTGGGGGGGCTTGAGAGTTGCCACACTGTGGTGTGTTGTTTGTGTGTGTCTTTTTTTTATGCCTGTGTCTGTGTATTCACGTCTATTTATTTGGTTTCCCCGACTAGATTTGGGTGAAGACAGGCATGAATTCAAGCCTACACATGCTTGTCATTGGAAGTCTCTGCTTCTCTTTTGAATATGATGTGGAAGCTTTAATAATGGATGTGAGCAGCAGCTGGAAAGGTGGAAAGGCATTGATTTATACCCACAGGTTTCCTGGGATTTTTATAGGATTGGCTAAATGTCATTACACTGCAGGTGGGGAGGTGATGAACTGTAATAAACTTTGATGTGGATGGGTGTGTGTTTCCTGTCATTGGCTCATAAACCCGAACAGTGTGACAAGTCTCAAAAGATCTACTACGCTCCCACCACCTGTCATCTTTTCAAATGCATACAGTTGAAAATAAACACGCTTCTGTGAGCAGAAATCTAAATGTGCCGCGAGTACAAAACACATCCGCACGTGTGCGAACACACGGAGAAGTGCAGGAAAATAACACAGCTGTAGCGTTCTCTTTATGTGAACTACAAAGTAAACAGTAGTGAGTAAAAACCTGAATCCTCCACATCCTTTCACACGTCAGGGAGTATTGATTCACCTCCCACCGTCCATGTGTGTGTTCAAACGTACAGGATTGCTGAGCACGGGAGACGCAACAGATTGATCCCGCTTATTAATGTGCAGACAGTTGAAGGTTTCATTTTCACTCCATACCGGCAGAAAGATCAATACCTCACAAAAAAAATGAGATTTCAGGATCTTTCAAGGTTATTAAGGATTTGCTAAAACGTTCATTTTAGGACAATTTTACTGCTTTGATGTCAAAATTTAGCATTGAAATCATGGCTTGTCCAGCGTATGACACATTGAATGAGGGTTAATAAATGTGAATTCTTACAGGAGTTTGAATAATCTTATGATTTATCCAAAGGCTGTAAGGTAAACCAGTTGACTGAAAACCTGTTTTTTAGGCTTTTTTAATGACAGACTTCAAAATATAGCAATGCATTGTTTTTTTTTTATTATATTTGTTTGCAATATTTAATTTTCTGGTAGCTTTTAATGAGGAATAAAACGTGCGAGAATAAAGCCGGACCGATTTGAGATACCAATATTGGGGGCTGAAACAAAGCGATATCTGATATATCAGCCGATATACGAAATAAAAAATATTGATATGCGTAGGATGTATAATGTACAAGAACAGAAATTCTTATACTGTTATACCCAAAATATGATTGAAGACGAAGCAGAACACAACTTAAATTCTTAGATAACAATAGACGTTGGAATAAACAGTTGCATAAATCTTTGTTTATCTCACAAAGATAATTTACAAAACTTTTTTTATTTTATTTCATTGAGATTAAAATTCTTGTTTACAAGAGTGTCCTCGCCAAGATCTTAGTAAGTCACAAAACAGAATTACAGACAAATAACACACAACAATGACAAAAGCAGATCAGCATATCCAGTGAAGCATCTGAAAAATCAGTCATCAAAGCATTTACAACCCGATGCATCATCCTCCACCACCTTCAGTCTTCTTCTAAAAAAGATTTAAAGAGACCTGCTCCCTCAGGACCAACTCCTCCTGCAACAGCTTCTTATGAACATATAAATTCTCTGGATCCCAAATCTGCTGAGGGGATAAAAAACCAAAACGACACCTTACTTTTAAAAGACTGGAGACAGGGCGACAGAAACTCTGCGCAGCACAAAGTTAATACATTGTTTACATATTGACCATTGTAGATTAATCGGTGATTCGCTGTAATTGGCTCGCCAATTAGTTGGTTGGGCTCTAGTGGAGGATAGGCAACATACTGGAAAACACACCAATGAGGTACCAGTTCAGTAAATTAGGACTGGCTCTCAACGATGTCTGCATCAAGGTGTTCTGAGGAAAGTCGTCATTTAAAAAGGATTTTAAATTCCAAATAACTTACGAGTTGAAAGGTAAGAAAACCGCCGGATAAAAGATAAAATTTGGGGTAAGTTATTTTACATAGATTAACAGGGGATTGCAACATCTGCTCTCATTGCAAATTTGTATTTTTGACTGTGGCTAAAGTTAGCAGAGCTAGCACCACAAAACTTCTGCCTCTTTGCAGAAAAAAACACCCACATGACACATGATTTCAGGTGATTATATGCAAATTAAGTCAAACATACAACTTAGTCTCCATTTCCAAGATCCAAATACTGACAAACTGCACTCTGCTGTGAAATGCTATTGGTCATCTGTGCTTGTTTACATCCATGTAGTAGAGCATTATAGCATGAGAATAACAGCTAATTCTGGTGCATGCTTGTGAGTGTAACAACCACACATATCATAGTTAGCTAAGCATGTTTGCATTTTTGTATCTTAACACACCTAACCATGCATTGTTTGTGGTAATAACACTTGGGTATTAGTTTGATACTAATAATCTGGCTTTTTCTCATTTTTGCTGAGCATTTGAGAATTGTGCCCTCACGTCATCCAATTTTAACAAGCCATTAATGCCACCCCCACTCCTTTAATCTCAAACAAGCAAATCCCTCCTGTTTCCTCTCAACAACAACTGTAGTGGATGCACCTTGAAGGTCAAGTCCCAGTCTCTCTCTAATTAATCGGCCTGAATGTTTCTTGTCGTGTTACCAGGAAGGAGCTCCTACTCAGTGCAACATTAATATTCACAAACTTGTTTATCTGCCGTCGTATTGCTGTTTTCTCCTCCTCTTGATGTTATCGTCATCAGATTCAAAGAGAGCTCAATTTCAAAAGCTTTGTAGAGTAGTTGTCATTATCTCATTGTTATGGTGGGGGTGTCTACATTTAGGGGTCCAGGTGCATTCTCAGGGCGCCACTTGGGAAGCAGCATTCACTTCAGTCACGCCGGCACTGATCCTACACCAGGGGAGACAGGGTAAAGCTCCCTCAGATCATGTTATTCAAGGAAATCTTTCTTTCAAATGCCAAATGCTGTTGATACCACGCACAAAGAGCTCAGAGAGAGTTGGCTGGCTTCTTGACTTTTGATTGAGGTTTGCACTTGATGATAAATCACTCAAGCTTTTTTAAATCTTCTTGCATCTTGGATAACGATGGCGTTGCAGAGAAAGCACGCATCAACATCACAGCTCCCACAGTTCTTCGAGACGCTCGAGGCATTCGCGGCGTTCACACCCCAGTGCCCTTGTGCATTTGTCGTATTTTACCAAACAGGGCCAATTGTGTGCATTTACAATGCGATAAACCTCATTATGTCGGCCCACTAACCAGTTGCGCATTATCTGAAATGGTTTACGGGGCTTATACAGGCCAATTTACCACAGCACTTGGTTCCATTGTTGGTCCATGAATGTGATGCTTGTCTTAGCCTGACTGAGCTAATGTTACTCCTGCTCAGAATGAGGATGCACTCTTGCTTCGGAGTCTTTGTATTGAGGTGATTAAGCCCCAGGGATTTCGCGTCCACGGTGGGACATTATTGCCGTCACTGGTGCATAGCAAGTTGAATGCCTCCTTTTGCATGTTAATCATGCAAGTCTTGCACTTGTGTTCAAGAGAGAAAATACTCGAGCGAGCGAGGGAGTTGGAAAATCAAAAGCAATGTGCAAAATGAGCAAAATCAATATTTCTTATGATTACACAGTGATTAAACTATCGATACGAGGTGTTATATAAGACAGAATTAAATATGGATAAGGCTTCGAAATAGACACGGCTCACAGGTTAAAGTAGCTGCATTCACTTCTTGGTTCTCCGGTGCACGCTGAGTAGCAACTGAATTATTCTGATATTGGATTTTTGTCATTTATATTAAGAGTGGGTTCAAACAGAAATGTATCCTTTGAGGTTCAGGCAGATAAAAATTGTAAAATTTAGGCTTCATTATCACCTCCTGATCATGACACCCAACACAAATTGCTGGCCTGATGTTTTTCTGCTGATTTAGAACTAGATTTGATAATGTGGACTCCAATTTCACATCTGCTCTGACAACTGAGCCCATATTCTTGTTTATCTCTGAGCTCTGTTCCCCCTGCTCCCTCTATCCCTCCAAACAAAATTCCATTATTGTGACAACTCTCTGAGGTGTTTGTAGATGCAGTGACAGGCAAGTCATACTCACTCACCGCATTTCACTTGAAAGCTAATCTCCAGCATGGCCTTGCTCACCCACTGATAAGCAGATAGTGGTTGGAAAGGCTGCTGATACACTCCCTGTCACCAGCTCCACTCAGAATATGTCTCCTCTCATTAGTATTGACTCTGTGCCTTGGTTTTATAGTATCTCACCAGTGACCTGTGAAAAATATAGTTAAGGCAGGTCCATGATGCTCAGTAGCGCTTGATTGCATCAGGAACACGTCTGTCATCCCCACACTAGCTAATGCTATCTCTAAGTGGTGCTTCTCCACTTAAAACCATGTGTTCATGCAGAAGGACTCAGAGGCTATTTAATATTTGTGGTTATTGATCGCGGCCCTTGTAATATAATTTCACCATCCTTTTTCCTCTTAGCAAATATTGGGGTTAAAAGGAGACCGCCACCCATCGTAAATCCTCTTCCTTTTCCCATCTGTTTCCTCTTCATAGCTCTCTCTCTCTCTTTCTCTTCCTCACTTGCTCTCTCTTTCTACCGTTGCCCATTGGGCAAGGGCCCGCAGCAGTAAAGTCCTCTGGCTGATGAAATTTTATGGTTGGCATCTTGGCAGACTCCTTCATTCCACTTTTTCCTTGTCAGTCTTCAGGCAGCCTCGAAAAACTGTCAGTATGGAAAAAGAAAACCATAAAATTCTTTTGCTTTCAACAGGCAAATTTAGATAACTAATTTTCAGATCAAATTATAAATCTTTAAACTTGGCTGGCTCAGCGGCTGGCTGCCTGACTGCCTGGCAGAGTGCAGCCTACTGAGGAGAAGTTTGCCTACTCATCATCAGTCTCCTGGAAGAGGCATTTCAGTCTGTAGTGGCTGGCAGAGGCAGTGGAACCAGACGGGGTTACGGTCAGCTAAACCAAATGGAATAAGATGAAATGCTGAATGATTCTTGGGGCAAGTAATATGTTCATGTTCTATTACACTCTGGTATGATTGTGAGGCAGATACCAGGAGCTTGTGCTGCTCATCTGGGATTTTTTATTTGAAGAGATGCTGTACTTGGTTCAAGGGACACTTGTGGAAAAATATGCTTCTACTTTTGCACATATGCAACCAAATCTCACACCTCACATGCAAGATAGTGGATGGTGTTGGACTCCAGTATTTCCAAAAATAAATCATGTGTGGCCGATTAAGAGTGGCTGATATCACATAAGCTAGACTAGAATTCATGTTTTAGCATTTTTATATGTTGATGCCCTAGATCACTCTGTTCGGCATATTTTTTACCTGATACAAATGATTTTTTCTGAATTGGAAAGTCAATTTTTTTGTGTGACTAATCTTGTTTTGTCAATAAAACCACACCTATCACCTATCTGTGTACCATGAATCACATGTGCAAAAAATTCCGAGCATGTTTCATCCTCATCAGTCGTGGCTTCACTAGTCTAAAAGTCCTGTCAGGATTTAACTTTAAATAATGGACACATTTAAGTTAGACTAACAAATAGTCATCAAAGTGTGTGTAATTTTTAGAGGCTAGCTACCTAGTTAGCTAGCCAGTTTTCTGTTAGCTCTACCAGATTAGACCACCAACTGACAGACAAGTCATTTGCATTGTAGTGAGCTAACATTGGCTAATAAATGAATGGTAATGATAGCTAGCTAACTTTACTTTGTGAAACTTGCATTGAATTATGTTAGCTCCATTAACTTAGCTAGATAGAAAGGAATATATTTTATCAGTTCCTGATCTTAAGTTAAATACGTAGCCTATGTTGCTAGCTAACTAGCTTGGTTTATGAATACCAGCTTTCATCCACTTATCTGTTTATTTGTCTGTAAAATAGTGGATCCCGGGCTGCTTATTTAGCTAATCGTCTATTGTTTAGCAATAGAAATGCATGTCTGCCTTTAACAAATAAATATGTTTAATATTTATGTGTATATTTTCAGGTAAATTCAGCTCAGAAATTTTCCTTAATTTCTTGTTAATTTTCAAAATTTCCCTTGGAAAGTTTCCAACATAGAAAATACCTGGAATTTTGCAACCCTGTTACCTATAAATTTAAGCAGCACTAAAAAGACATGGATGTACTTTGTTTATACCAAAAGGGACATTTTATTTATTTATTAATTTTTTGGTCATCTTCCGCTGCCAAAAAGTCTGATCTTTCATCTTTTCTTGTCCTTATAACATTAGCCATAAGCTGTCATGTATTTTGATATAGACTGAGGCTGAATTGTAAAAACTACCTGCTCATGAAAACTGGAGATGAGCTCACACGAAGGGTCCCTGACCTAGCCATAGCACCCAGATTCACCCTCATTGCCCTCAGACTCCCGCTCCGCTGTCTGGTTTCCTTATCTGACATACATTTTGTAATATTAGAAGTCATCCAAGCGTGATTTTCCCCCTCCTGATGCTGTGTGCTGTAGAAACTACCATGGGAAGCTCTTGAAATGAACTTCTCTCTAAGCGGCGGTGGATTTATCCATGAGAGAACACACAACGCACATGTGCACACAATCCCGTGAACACACACGTACAGATGGAATTTCCGCCTGCCTCCGCTTTGAAGCAGCCATGCCAGGGCTGCCTGTGTGTTACTAAATCCCATTCTCAAAGAGCGTTTTACCCCCCACGTCTGAGAGGCCTTTGGCATTGGCAGAGAAAGCACACTCAAAGGCACATACGCAAACACAATCTACATGCCTGATGCAATGTTCAGTCACTTGCATAAACAAACACACACGGGTACACGAAACAGTAATGCAGTGTGTCTGCTCTTATTAGTGCAGCCGTAGTTTGACACTTATACAGTTCCTCTTCATTGATTGTTTGCCCTACAACAATAGCAGGGATGGCTTCACTTTTGGATTGTGCGCCTCTGAACTATTGTTGGAGGATTGCCTCATTTTTTTGCTCTTCCTGGAACTGTGTATGACAGCAGGAGCTCTCGCACTGAAGGCCCAACTAAACCCAAAGGTTCTGAGGGAGAGGAGGCGAGGATCAGAGAGGCAGGGGTATGGGTGAAGGGATGGAGGGATGAAGGGAGGCAGGGGCCCCATGAGGCACCTGGAGCTGTGGTGTTACTAAAAAATTTGGTGAGTGTGCATCTGAAATCTCGCTGGCTAGCCTTTGGCACAGTCTGCTGTGTTTGTTATGTACAGGCTCTGTGTGAAAAATCTTCTTCACACACTGAAAGAAGCATAATCTTTTGGGCCAGTGCTTGTCGACATAGCTTTTTGAACCCTGTAATCTCAATCCATGAGATGGTTGCAAACGAAGTATCGGTTTTCTAAAGCGACCTGAAGTTTTCACTGGTGCATGTGTGGAGGAATAATACAGGAATTGCATGAGTTTTGGCACAGAAAGAATAGTTTTCCTTTCTCAATGTGTGAAGCATATTTTGCTCCAGAAGTTCTGCACCACGTCTTCCAAGTGAAGGCAGAAATCCCATGGTACGAAACCTTTAGGCTTTGATATTTTCAATAGCTGCCCCCTGCCTGAATCCTGCTAACCCCTTGTTGGTAGAGTGGAATTTGAATAAACTAAGGGAAAGTAGTCCGTCCCAGTGGTCTCTTATAGTTTGTCATGAATGCACATTGGGCTGCGTTTTTCCACCATAGCATCCCTCTGTGACCGGCCTGGATCAACAGCAGGGAATGCAGAGATAGAGCCCAGGCATAGAGGAAGAGATGTCATTACCAAGCTGTACCCCTGGGTTTAGCAGTTCACTGCAGAGGTTAACTGGTCTGGCTGCTCGGCACCAGTTGGCATGGCTACCATTTCCCAGGGTATTTTCTGGCCCCTTCCTTGTATCCTCGGTAGTCTTCATGCAATTGTCATTCAAAAGGTGGCCATAGATG
Source organism: Labroides dimidiatus (assembly GCA_030710495.1). Lineage (NCBI taxonomy): Eukaryota > Metazoa > Chordata > Actinopteri > Labriformes > Labridae > Labroides > Labroides dimidiatus. The sequence continues at coordinate 5,900,449 of CM061150.1, read as the reverse complement.
CACCCCGCTGTGCTGAATCGAGTGGTGAAGAAGCTCCATGTGCATTCATGTGTAGATGCTTTTTCCCATGAGGCTGTGATATCCTTATTTCCCTCTAAACATGAGAGATCACTTCACACATTAGGATGGTTGTAAAAAAGCAAGGGACTCTTTTAGGGGGAAAGGGTCGAGAAATAATATTACTTTCTTACAGCAATAATAATAAAAGTCCCCATCTCTCTTTTATGACTCTCCAATAAGTGAGTTGTTTCTGCATCTCAGTACTGAATGGAGAATAAGGAGGGGAGGCAGCACACAAAGCAAGCAGGCAGGGGCTCTGGTCTTTGATGAATGTCTCTATCTCCAGGCATTAGGTGTTCTATTTTTCATAGCAGGCCCTTTGGCCATGCTGGAGAGAGTCTAGGCCTCACATGCGCATTGGTGCAAGGCACCACAATGCTCAGAGATGGTGACTAATCCAGGCCTACTATCTGGGGGGGCGAGAGTGGCCGCTACCAGCACTGCCGAAAGGTCACACCTGTCAGAGGTTGGGAGGGAAGGAAATATCCAGACAAAGCAGTCGGTTCTGCAGTGGTTTGTGCAGGAAATGATAGATCTTATTTAAGAAGTCGTGGCTCATAGACTCTCGTGGACGATGCAGCTAAGATACAACACAGTGTGGTATCACACATTACATACAATATGAGGCAATACTGTACGGTATGATTTAGCATAATAGGGCTGCAACTAGGGCTGAACAATTAATCAAATATAAACAGATTTCAGTGTAATAGAATGCAGTTTTCAAATTGGAAAGGCTGCAATTTTAAAAGAAAGTTCCATTTACACGGACGCAACCTTATGTGACATGCATGCAGTAGGTGGTGTTAATGCACCTTTCAGCTGGTATATCAATGGCCAAAAATCTCGAGACACGTGCAAGCAGGGGATGAAGAAAACAACTTCGGCCACGATAAGTTTTGATTTGTTGTGTCGTTGTGGACATCTTTAAAAATGGCCTCGGCAATGAACTGAGAGAGCACACAGAAGATTGAGTTAAAACTCTAACTGTAACGTATGCTGCCTCTTGGCCAGGACTCCCTTGAAAAAGAGGTTTTTAATCTCAATGGGACAAACCTGATTAAATAAAGGTTGAATTAAATAAAATAAAAAAGATGACTTTGGTGTCAAAGAGGAATAGCACGTTGGGTGTCTGGACCTTTTTTGGATTTCGTAAAGAAGATGTGGCCAGCGGAAGGTGTTGTGCAAAACATGCCTGGTTACCGTAGCTACAGCAAGGGGCAACACTATAAACCTGTTCCGGCATTTTTGAAAGCACCACAAGGACGTGTATGTATGACAACTGCATGGCTAAAACCCCGACCACCACGGAAAGAAGTGTTTAAATGTCGACAGGTTCTTTTGTTGTGTTGGTCCTACGATAGAACTATTGCCTGTGTTTAATGAATAATGCAGAAGATAAACGTCCCCCCAAAAAATCACGTTAAATCGCAATATTAGTCCAAAAAAAAAAAAAAAAAAAACGCAATTAGATTATTTCCCAAAATTGTTCAGCCCTAGCTACAACTAACGACATTTTCCTGATCGATTAATCTATCAAGTATTCTCCCCCATTCAGGACTGTCATAAAGGAGCAAAAAACCAGCCGATATTAGAGAATTTGGACTTTTTTTTTTTTAATTATTACTTCAACCTTTTAATACATTTTCAAAATAGAGGTTAGCTGATTTAGTCATCAATTAATAATTGATTATTCTGTTAATTGTTGCAGCCCTGACATATCACACAACAGGTTTGGCATATATTTTTTTAAAGGAAGTTGAATTATTGGCATATCAATATGAACATTTTTACATTTCTAGAAGCTGCTTATTACTTTGCTGGAAAAACTCCGCTGCTGGTCAGAAAAAGTGATTTCTTTTTTTTTCCTTTTTTTTTTTAATCTCAATGAGGTTTTTCTGGTTGAATACATTTGGAATAAATAGAGTATAATAACGACACATAGATGAATTCAAAAGAACATGCTTTATTTGAAGCCGAGAATGGAAAAATTAAATCACTTTTCCGCTCTCTTTTCGAATGACTCTGAATGGCTACATCCTTAATTCATATTTTGCCCGAGATGTCGTATTTAATTAATTCACCCAAGGTCACATATTGTGTTCCCTTTATCCCCTAATTTTTGTGTGTTGAATTGGAAAACCATTTTATTGGTTATGTTAATATTGATATAATTCAGGGATATTATATTTGCAATATCTCTTTAATTAATCTTTTGCTGATGAACTTCACCATAGTACACTTAATAATGATGATCATATTTTACAGGGTGCAGTTTAAATTGCCTTCCTGTGCTCTGGCACCTTAACAGAGCTTTAATCGTGTTAGTTTTTATTAATTTTAATGTTCCTCCTTACTGTTTGCATACGTGTCTCTGGCTGCGTGTCTCCATCATCATCCCTCTCAGCTGGTTGTGCATTCATTCATCTCTGCGGTATCTACGGCTCATTCAAAGCAGCGGAGGCCAGTTTCTGCTGCGCCGCTGCAGCCCAGTATCAGCCAGGCAGCGCGCCTCTGCTGGGGCATCGGCCTCAATTCAACAGGCAAATTAATCTTGCTTTGTTGGAGTAGTCAAGCCCATCCTGGGAGGGAGTTCGTTTAGCGTTTGCTCTGCTGATGCAAGTGCTTTCTCTCAAGTTTGGAGCCTTCATTTATGGGCTGTTAAAGATCTCTCCATCTGTTATTAAGCAGGGCCCGGACACAGACGCTTTGATGAATAGCTATTTCTACTGCTATTGAGTGGACGGCAGCCTCTTGATGGAGACAAAGTAATAGTGTGGATATTAGAAGAAACAGTTTTTGTTTCCTGAGACCTCGATGTGAACGCGTCCAATGATGTTTGATTAGACAGATAACCCCTGCTGGATTGAGACAAAAGCACAAACGGCTGAACCCACACTGCTACTGCCATACTGCTCTGACTTTCTCTCCGAGTCTGTTTCCCAGCAAACACCTAAAAAAGACACAACTATGCAGATACGCTCACTTTTTTGATCCTCCTTCACACGAACGAGATATGTCTCCCTTTCAGTACACATCACCTCTCTCACCCTTATCTGTTAGCTGTGCTGTCTGTGTGATGAGAAGATAATCTCCCAGTACGGCTTTTTCATGGGAAGATATTTCATAGATCATGTTTTTCTTCTGATGGGGTTGCACCAGACAATTTGAAATCCTATTTATCCAGCTAACAGGGAAGAGGAGAGGAAATATATCTGTGGTTATTAGAGATGAGACGACCCCGATACAGGCATGAGAAGGAGATCAAAGCTGACCGCCCTGGAAATAATAACTAAATCCAATGTACCCAACCCCACTGCTTTGAGGTTCAAGAAATGCAGAGCTTTTTCTTTTTGCGATTTTGTGCATGTGCGTGTGTTTATGTGTGGGAGATTCGTGTGCACACCAGTGTGTGTAAATCTGGTCTGAGCTCAGTCCACTCCCATTTACAATTCTGTCCAAGCTGAGAGTCTGTACAGCAAACACAAACATGAACACGGATACAAACACACTCACATACCAGCCATTCGGCTTCTGGCAGAGCCCATCACTATTCTCCCAGGCCTGCCATTGTCGTAAATCATGCTTGTCCCCTCCATCAGAATCTGCCCACAGAACCTGTGTAGGGATTGGACATCATTAATGTCCCTGCCAAAGCATGTTTACCTGAGCCCAGTTTTCGTCCTGCAGATTTTTTTCCTCCTTTGTTATTTATTGCACATTGTTAGCAGTTTGTTTCCGGGGTTGGAGAGGATTACCGAGGAATGATGGGTGGTGTGTTTTGTGCGTTGTACTGATAAGGGTGCGCATCATTTCAAGAGCAGAGGTCAAGTAGGGAGGGTAACAAATTGTGCCGTTTCACCTATGAGCGCAGGCTTCTCTCCGTCTGGCTACACGGACTCGCTTTAAGCTGTGAGGTAGTGTGTTGAAAATTGCACGCATGTGTGAAGTGAATCTGGATGGAATCATTAGCTTTTTCCTGTTACACGCTTGACAAACAGCCAGATGGTTGTAATTCTGCAGTCATGAAATCAAGAAGCTTCAGAGAGGCTCAGAGGCTTTCGGCTGCACGTAGAGGAACAGGGTTTATTGTGTCTAACCTTTTTTAGGTCTCCTTCTTTTCCAAGTTGTACCGGTGAACCCAGACACTCCCCCTGTGACACCAACACAACAACAAACCTGTGACCTTTGGTCATGCAAGGTTTCGGGTTAACACAACAGCACTCTTCCAGAAAGAGGGCACGGGGGTCAAGGTCAGGCCGGAGCCACCTTTTCAGATCCACAAGAAGCCAAACAACAAGAAGTACAAGAGGAGTGGAAAGCTACGCTGGGTTCAGTTATGAACTAGGATGGAGTATGGGCAGCATTTCACCCCGGAGGAGTAAACAAACTGAAGTCAAATCATAAACTGTACTGTTCTCTGCTTGGCAGCCATTTTTAAATTTGGAGTATTATTGTGTATAAACTAGTACAAAGGATAAAAACAGGGTCCAGGGGCGCAGATGGGATTTTAGAATTAAGGGGGGAACAAATTTTACACACCAACTCAATGAGTTATTTTTCTACTCCATGCCTCCAAGCAGTGTTTCCAACTCCTCAGTAAGAAAAGTCACTATTGGCTGTCCCAGAAATTGCTAAAAGTCGCTAAATGACGGCATCGTCTAATTTGCATAACAAGTAATTTACATGTAATTGATGTGGACGCTGTAGGAGAGGGAGAAAGCGTGTAAAAAGCACTGTAAATATGTTTATAACTATAAATGAAACTTTCTTCTAAAATATCAACCCTCCTCCTTTCTCTGAGCTTCTGACCGGCAAAAGTGACCCTAAAGAGACAAACATAAGCACAATTCATTTGCATGCAGTCGTCTCTTCTGGCTGCAGCTTGGAGGACCTGCTGCTCATTGAGAAGCAGAGGTTGCTGGAGATCAACACATGCTTTTAAGTCAGTCTCCAAACTCCCAAAAAAGTTGCTAGATTTGATGCTAGTCGCTTTTTTTGAAAAAGAGTTGCCAGATGAGTCTGAAAAGAGAGTCGTGCCTTATGGTGTGTTCATCTTACACTACTGTTTACGTGAGCAACGCATAACATGAATTCAATGTCGGGCTGCTGAGTTTCATCCCACTTTCTGAGTTGGAGATCCAACTTTAGAGGCATTTTGATTAAAATTTTGACTCGATGCACCAAAATACCAATTATCCGTGTACCCCATGAATGTACCTTTAGCTGTATCAAACACCGGACTCTCTATGTGGGCTGCGATCATGTAAATTAGTCTAACTCAAGAAACATTAATCCTCTGTTTCATCAGCAATGTTTGTATAAATTCTCTGGATCTCAAACCCACTGGGGATCAAAAAATTTTAAATCATGTGACTAAGCTCCACACAGCTAAAAAGTTAATACATCAGTTACAGGTTGACTGACGTTGATTGATTGGTGATACGCTCTAATTGGCCTGCAGATTAATCGGCCTGCAGATTAATCGGCCTGCAGATTAATCGGCCTGCAGATTAATCGGCCTGTGAATCTGAGGGGGTTATATCCCCGCATGCTTTGGTCCATTTTTAGCTCTTTAGGTCTTTAAGTTTAGTTATGCATCCTTGAAATGTCTATACAAACATCAACCCACTTCTTTCCTTGGTTGAGCGTCCTCCTGTTGTCTCACAATGCCCCTGCACAAGCTCTTGCTCTCTCTCTCTCTCTCTCTCTGGCAACTTTTTAAGTCAACAGAAAGTAATTGAAGTGTTATTTATTCTAGTTTTGAGGATTGTTATTCAGCTGAATCACCTGGGAGAAGGAGCAGAGAGGGAGAATATCAGACTAACCTGGACCTTTAACCTCCATAGCGTGTTCACTGTATGTATGATTCATCAAGGTTAGTCCCTTATGGAGCGGGAAGACCAGGAAGGATAAAGAAGCGGAAAGCAGGATGGAACCTCGTGTTGGTCGTCTAGTTTAGTTTATTCATTGTTTCAGTTGTGACTTTGAGTCAGTTGTTGCTACCAAAGCTGGAAGCAGGAGTTCAGATCATGGACTTCATGAGGCCTTTGCAGTGCAATCAATGCAGCTGAAACCACAAATTAGATCCTCGGTGACTTTACCTGCTTAACAGCTCACCTGGGCTGAGATTCTGGAGTACACGAGTGTCAAGAGGGACAGACGGGTTTTTCTTCTGTCTTCATCTGTCACTTTCGTTAGCTGTTTTCAGACGAAAACCTTGTGTCTTTGAGCTTCTCAAGAACTTTTGGGGACAGTTTCTCAGCACCTGCTGACCTTGAATTGATTGGTTGAAGTAGAGAACATTACCTTAACAGCAGTGCTGGTGAGTCATTGTGAAAGCTTATTTTTAGTTTGAGTTATTGGAGGACTAAAGAAGTCTATAAGTCTCTGTAATGATCTTATTGACAGAGCTTTGTCGAGCTATAACCTGTCCATCAGCTCACTCTCTGTCTGCTGCTGAGATTTTCTGCTTCCAGCGTCAAAAGATGTCCTCTTTTATGTTACATCTCTGCGGTACATGCTCGCTGCTTCTCCCATTACACGTGCAAATAGATACATAACTCAAGACTTCTCTGAGCAGCGAGCTCACACTCCATTTTCCTGACTCTACTTTCCTCACTCTCTTCCACCCGACTTTCAGCAAGCAGGCTGACATCTGCTCCTATCTTTATAGAGGTGTCATTGAAATTCAGAGCAGACGTGAGTCCTGCGAAGCACAGGGAGAAGTGCTTAGAGGAATATTCTGCACCACACACAAACATAACCCCCGAAACAGTACGTGTACAAACACAGGCGCACGAGCGTGCACATACAAGTATTGATACACAAACACACGTCCACTCAGGTTTTCAAGCTCTTCAGGTATCAATGATTTGTTGCACTTCAGTCCTTTAGCTCAAAAAATGCACCGAGAAAGTATTATGAGCGTTGCGAGAGAGATTCAGAAACACTTTTAACACCCACAGAGTGTTTTTACATGCTTTCTGTGTGAATGTGAGTGCTAACTTGTACTGGGATACAAAAAAAAAGAAAACAATGTTACTGCTCTGTAAGAATCAATAGGGCACAGCTACAGCTGACCCACAAACATTAAGGTTCCTGGGTCCAAATTCTCCTTTTTTAAGCAGCAGATCACAAAGGATCTCAAAACTTTGGCACATTAGTCCCTACACTCATGAGACGCTCACTTGTTGTCTCCCTCACTGTGACCACTTATGTAACGGCCAGATATTGTGCTAGAAGGGTCATAAAAATTTGGTCATAATGAATAATGATTATATATTTTAGCACGTCATCGCAAAAGCGTCTCGAATACAACTTGTAACATTAATAATGCAGGGCAATTTTATTGCTTGTTGGGCAGAAAGACAAAATAATGCAAAAATAATCCAGAATTAATAGAAAATAAACGTTTTGTAAAGAAAAAAATGCTCCAACAGCAAGCGGAACACACTCTTTTTTAGTTAAACTAAAAAAAACAAACAAACCCCCCCCCCTCTTTTGTGTGTATTCTGGTTTGCCTGAGCTCAAACTTTTCTCCTGGGCCACATGGACTTAAAGTGGATGCTTGTTCTGGTGTAGTCGAGGTCACCAAGCGAGAGAGCGGCAGAGGAGATCAGCTTCAGGTTCAGCGTCTTTGCCTCAGACAGTTGACTTCTCGCGGCTGTTTTGATTTTGTTCTGGAGGCCGAAGCCCCGTTTTGCTACACTCGATACTAAAACGACCACTTCAGCAAGCGTTTTAAAGCCTGAAAACATTTCACTCAGTGAAGTAACGAGCAGTCGGTATGACTCTTTGAAAGACGGGTTTCCAGACCCTGCTAGAGGCGGCTTCAGCCCCCATGTGAGTTGTAGCCAAACGATGCCAACGAACATGAAATCATAAACAGGACAACACAATTCCTCATTAATTACGCACGCTCGCCACCAACTGGACAGGGGGTCTGCTGCAGGTGTGATATGTGATTAATGAATGGCTGTGTGACACTGAAAGTGGACTGGATCGCTGTCGGGGTTTCTAATTCGTCAAAATGACGGGCAACCTTCAGCTTTTTCTGTCATTGCTCAAAAAATTTGATCAAAGACAGAGAATAACAGGTTAATGCGACCTCTGTTAACAGCCCTCTTCTGTTTAATCACACTTCAAGTCATAGAAATATCGAGATATCAGTAGCCTGATTCTACACTTAACTCTTAATGTAAGTGACTTCCATCACATTTCGAAGCCTGTGTACAAAGCCAGCCCAGCGATAAAGTTCAACACCTCTTATCTCTGTTTTTCACTTTGGGAATGTGCACACTTTCAGGCACACACACCACTCAGAGGTTTACAATCCATCAAAACTGAGAGACGTCAAACGTTGCCCTTCACACATGCTTTATCCAGTGAAAGAAGCATCAGAAGCAAAGTTCAATTTCTTGCCAGATGACACTGAAAAACTCACTTAATACAAATTCAGACTGCAAGTAAACCATTTAAATAACTCCTTTGAATAGAAAAGACTGGATGATGGGTTTTGATTCATTGATATTATTTTCTTTTTGACACACTGGCATTTAAAAACCCATCATGGTCTCCTCAGATGAACAGGTGTACAAAGGTCCAGCTACTTGGCTCCATTTATGACGACTTTGAGTGAGTGGCTTTTGGAGTTTTACTTTCACTTAGCCGAGAAGCGGACTCTGCTTTTGATTTTATCCTCTCTTCACTGACAGTGACTGCCGTACCCCTGGGGTCAAGCCATGATAAGGAATCCAGCTCATCCTCTCTGAATTTCTCTATCCTTGTAGACACCTTTCAGCTAGCATTTGAAACACTGATGAAGGTATTCTGCAGGTCGACTTTCAGTGGGATTAAAGCCAAGGGACTTTGCTGACGGTGCCTGTTGGCCTGCCCTCCCCTTGTCCACATCTGGGGCACAGCCAGGAGGACGCACATGCTCGGTGTGTGTGTCTGTCTGCGCCTGTCTGTGTGTTATTTTCCAGAGCTTGAACCGTGTGGCTGGGTCAAGCTAGAGTTAAAAGTGTGAAAGAGAAAGGACGAGGTGTGGGACGTTTCAGCGAGGTGAAAACAGTAACCCTTTCCTGTAAGGGGAGTAAGAGTCAAGGTTAGAAAATCATAAACATGTTAACATTGAACTGACTTCTGCATGACATTGGTGATATTTAATTGGTTTACGGTTAGAGGAAGTAGGTAACGGAGTATTTCTCATCACGTTTGTTTCTATAGCTCCTTTCATATCGCAGGTTCAAGGTGGGATTTTCACACTGCTTTAACATCTCGCCTTCAGTGTAAATGTCATAGAGGTGTTAAGGTTGAGCAAAGTCATTCTGCTGTGGAACCTAAAGGAGACGGTAACAGACAAAACGGGCGAGGCAGAATCTGTGTAAAATAGCAGAGCTGGCTGCCATCATCACCGGGTGTCACTTCAGGGTATGTCTGTCCTCCTTTGTGGCTCTTGTGGCCCCTCAGGTGGGCAAAGCGGCCAATTCGGGACCCAAGTTCTGTAAACGGTGAAGAGATCGTAGATGAAGCCGGCTTGATGGTAGTTGCATGCGCAAGGATGGACAGCTACATTTTATTAAAAGGAGCCAAACCAGAGACTCTTTTCAGGAATTTGCACATTGAGTCCAGGTCATTGTAAGGGTTGGTTAATTACTCAGAGACGCCGTAGATTACTTGTAATGTTGTCTTCATCATGTGTGTGTGTGTGTGTGTGTGTGTGCGTGTGTGCACCTACTTCAAATATACTGACAGCGGCTGCTCAGGATCAATTGCTTGATCGCTGCCCAATGATTCCTTTTTTATTGAACTTTTGCAATCTGCAAATCTGCAAGGTGTTTTTTTGTGACTTTTTTTTGGATTATGGATCCAAAAAAATGCATCAGAAAATAACAGACTCAATGTGCAAAGACCTTAAGAGTCACTCGTTTAGCTCCTTTTAATAAAATGTGGCTGTCCATCCTGACTGGTGCAATTACCATCAAGCCGGCTTCATCTACGATCTCTAAAAAGAGAAGCTACCTCATCTACAACCTCCAGATCCTCCAGATGATTGGACAAATTAAATCAAAATCAGCCCGTGGCCCGTAATTTAACTTTCCTTTATTTGATCTATATAAACAAACAGGATATTGGAAAAAAAGTACAAGTTTCATTTATTTGTTTTCATTTCAAAAAGGTAAAAAAAATGGCACACAAACCATTTTTTGATGTTTTGTTTTTTGATTCATAATTGAATACCAGTTGAACAAATGATACACGGACTTGGGATGAGTCATGATTTTCCAACATTTGAGTAGTCGTTAACTTGAAAAGAGATGGACAGTTCGTTACAACTGGCAAACGGCGACTGTAGCTCTTCTAAAAGCTGCCAGTTAAAAAATGGAGGCAGTAAAGCATTAATGGCAGATCCAGGTATAACTGAAGTGGTTCTGTGAGATCTGGAAAACCATGAAGGCTACAGGTGGTCAAAAGCTTGATTTAAAAGAAAATAAATAAATAAATAAGGTCAAGTGCAAACTTTGCTAGGCCAAACTAGCATAACATAAGTCTACAGGAGCTACACACGGAGTGAAGCACTCAGCAGAAAGGGCTGTGACGAGAGTTTAAATGGTTAAAACGCCCGTCCTTGCGACGGATACACGTCTCCAGACTGCATCACCCCTGGATTCACTGGAACGAAAGAAAGTCTGATGATGAATATTTGTGCCATTATTCGACGGCCGTCGTGCCATCCAACTGACAAGCATCTTTGTGTGAGTCTGCAAAATCTAAAGACACGATGAAGTATGAAGATCAGGTCATCTGCCTTTATGATATAGAAGCACTTAACGCTGATGCTTGTTGTGTAATTTACTGTGGATGATGATGCCATGGCAGCTACCTCCCATCGGGTACTGTAATACTGAAACTCAGAGAAAGTCATCCACTGGAACAGGAATCCTGCTGTTAAAACTGATGTAAAAACACAATTATGCTTCATTATTGCAATGTAAGAGGAGAACATGACAAATCAGCTGCATTACAAAACAGCCAGGAATGAATGTTGAATGAATATAATAATAATACATCTGTGCAACAGGCTCACACAGCAAAAATAAATCTTTTTATGTGGCTGAGAGGATTTTACATCTTTTATTGTTATCAAATATGCTCGTCTGAAGTCATGTTAGACTCTTTCTGTAAACACAGAGGCATCCTTTATTCATTGCTGCATGAATTATTCTAGACAAAAACAGGAAGGCGGGCCTGTTCCTGTCTGTTTTCTTTAAAAGTTTAAAGCCCATTTATGAGATCATGGCCTTTTTTTAATATATAAAAAAACAGATCCTTTATAAATTCTGGTTCTGAATAAATAAATCTCATCTATTCAAACCCATGGCTGAGCTGCCCCATATCTTTTTACATGCACCCTTTAATATATTTTGTTTACAGAGAGAGAGAGAGAGAGCACAGATGAATACAGAGGCAGTACACCCTTTGCTGTAATTGATTTATTTTTACAAACTATTGTGGGCATTTTTTTTCATAAGGGAAAAGAAATATAAGAATATAATCTCCAGGTTTTGTGGTTGCCGTTGTCATCGGGTTTGCTTCCCCCAGACCTTAGGGATCAACATACACACACACCCCGCTTACACACATACGATAAACACCATGACGCCTTGGCCAGTGCCCAGTGTTTCTTCCAAAGTGAACCCTGCAGAGTTATTTTCATGCTGCTTCCAGCCTGATGCCTCATTGTTTCTGTACTGTGTTTTCTTCTCAGTCCGCCTCGCTGTTGCGGGAGCTTGTTTGGACTGGACACATGATATAATGCCACCAGCCTGACTATTGAGGGAACATTGTAGGCCTAATTGTGTCTCTGTTATCAGCAAGTTGTTGTTGTTGTTGTTGTTGCATGCTGCCTGTGATTTCTTTCTGACCAAAAACTTGTGGAAGATGGGAGAAAATAATTCAACAGAAATACAAAAATAAAGAAAAAGATGAGCCCTGAGCGTGTGCAGCTATGCACACTTTCTGTGGCTGTCACCAAGAGTTCAAAAACACCTTCCAGTGAGTGAGAGAGACAGCGACAGACAGATAGGAGGAAGAGAAAAAAAAGAAGAATGAAGAAGAGAAAAGGGTGAAATGCTCGGCCACATGGTCTGGTGGGAAATCCCCCACTGAGCTGGGAGCCCTGCGCCCTGGTGGCGAGATGAAATGTCTTATCAGCCGGCGGCAGGACTCTGTCCTTTAAGTAGGGCTGGGGAAAACTCATTGTCCAGCCAGGCAGCATCTCAACTGATCCGTGTTCCCTTTGACCTTTACCACTGCTGCCACCAACACATGCCAAACTTTAGATTGTGTTAAATGCAACGTTCCTCGTTTATACAGCACCTCTCGGGTTGTCATCGTTGCGTGCAATCCCCATTTCCTTGCAGAGTTTTGTTGACGGGGTTTCTCATAGGTCATGTGTGTATAATACAGGAAATGGTGAGACGTGTGACATTTGCAGCTACCTGTCTGCAGACTGTCTTTTACCCATTCTCGTGGTATTTTTCCCCTTTGACTAATGTAGCAGCCTCTAATGAGCAGGAAATTAAGCCGTAACGTGGCTATCATACAGCATGATGTGCACTAATTGCACAGATTGTATCTGTTTTATTTTTACACGGAGCAGTAGGGTGCTCTAGTAATTTTCATTAATTACCCACAAAGAGAGAGTAATTAGATTTTTCATTATTCCATAACTTTTTGTCTTCTCACTTTTGTGAGTGTATGTAGGCAACTGAGATTTGTCTCTGGGCGTGTTTTTTTTTCCTCTACCTCTCAGGAACATATTGTATCGAGACGTTATTTGAAATGTTGTATTTTTACTTTGGTATTCCCTCTAGCACTGCCCTGCAAGGCCGCTGTTCTGTCAACAATATCACAATCTCAACATCAGAATGTTTCCCTTCATACAACTCTTTCTCCACATGAAGTTATTTCTGTTAGTCCAACCGACAGGGTGATGGTCACATGTTCACTCTGTCACATTGAGTTTCAAGGCATGAAGAGGGAGTTATTGTGAACTCGGAGACATTTTTTACAGTACTTGTTCTAAACAGAACCGTTAGGTCTCTGATGTGCCGAAATACCCACAAAATGGTTGTGGCGAGGTCGTTCTGCTACTGATCCAGCACTGGAGTCAGATGGATGCAAGGCCATCTGCAATTCCTTACATTTTTGTGGTGGAACATCAACTGTCACTGCACAAGCGAATTGCTTTATTTGATAAAGATAGAGCCTATCCACAAGGTCTGTTTGGATACTGCATTTGCATTAAATTATTTAGAGACTTTGGCTTAACAAAGCACATAGCTCTCTTGGCTGAAATCAGGGATCAAGAACCAGGGAGTAGATTTGTGGCACAGCTTCTACTTCAGGAAAGTACTCTGTCTGCTGACCACAATTTCTATCACGGCAGAAATTTAACCAACCGAGGGAACAATGAAAAATCACAGCCTGGGTTACTGTTTGGAGACAAGCTAGTTTGCATTAAAAGAGTCAGGCTCCTTTGAAATCACAACAAAGTGTGTTCACAAGATTAAACCAGCTAAAAGATAGAGTTTTGCAGTTCCATTCTAGTTGTTGCACATCTAAGTCTGAGGCCATGGTTTTCAGCCGGATAAGGGTGGTCTGCCCACTCGGGATCTGAAGGGAGTCTTTCCCTTAAGTGGAGAAGTTTAAGTATCTTGGGGTCTTGTTCATGAGTGAGGAAAAAAACAGAGCGAGAGATTGACAGATGGATTGGGGCAAAGTCGGCAGTGATGTGGACGCTATAGTGGTCTGTTGTGGTGAAGAGGGAGTTGAGCCAGAAGGCAAGGTTCTTAATTTATCAATCATTCTACGTTCCAACCCTCAAGTGTGATCACAAGGTGTGGGTAGTGACCGAAAGAACAAGATCATGAATACAAGCGTCTGAAATGATCTTTCTCTGCAGGGTGTCTGGGCTTGGTCTGAGAGATAGGGTTCAGAGCTCAGACATCCAGGAGAGGATCGGAGTAGAGCCGTTGCTCCTCCACATCCAGAGGAGCAAGATGAGGTGGTTCAGGCATCTGGGGAGGATACCTCCTGGAAGCCTCCCTGGGGAGGTGTTTCAGGCATGCCCAACTGGGAGGAGAACCCGGGGTAGATCCATCGGGCCTGGGAACACCTCAGCACCCCCCAGAGGAGCTGGTCAAAGTGGCTGGGAACAGGGTCCACTGGGCTTCACTGATGACATTGCTGCCCCCATGACCTGGACCAGGATACGTGGTAGAAGATGGATGGATTCTAGTTGTTGTTTTTCTCTGTCTTTAAAAATAGGACTCCAAGATTAGCTGATTGCAACATCTATACCCTTGTTCAAATGTGGTGTAGAGCTTTAAGAGTACATCCAGACACAAAGCTTTGGGTAACTTTCTTGGTAATCATCGTTAAATCACGCTAAATTCAAGTTGGGATGAATCGCAAAGACACCAGTGCATTTCTGTTCTCCTCCTCAGACACCTGCTAATTGCACCTCTTTATCACTCTGCGCAATGAGAGGCAGGAGACTCAGGGATATATTGTTTAGTTGATGGCGTATGTGCAACATTTGTCTGCAGGACTGAGGGAGGGAGAGTGAGAGAGGGAGAAAACAGAGAGAGAGAGAGAGAGTGAGAGTGGTTGTCGGGTAGACTGAATAGAAGAAGCTGGTGACAATCAGCTTTCTCACCGCTCTAGCTTCCAGGCCAGCCATGCGCTTTTCCAGTAAGCTGACAAAGAAAGCTGAATAATGTATCTATCAGTCTGCCTGAGTGCGCCGAGCACCGGGCACTGAGTCTGCTGCCAGCTTGTTATAGGCTCATTACAGGTGAAGATGACATGTGGAGGTGCTGCCGCCTTGGCATTGTCTCCCTGCCCTGCCCTCGATAGAAAAGCACAGCACTCTGTCACTGGTCCTCTCGGCACAGAGAGAAGGCAGACAGAGGTGATGGAGAGAGGGAAGCGAATGAGCCTCAATGCTCCCCTAACCCCCCAAAATGAAATTGACAGGCTCGCTCAAGTAATTGCTCCCAGCACTATTTTCTTTGGCAGGAAATACTGTTATCGACAAATAGGGGATTCAATAAGCGGCAGGAGATGAGGCTGGAGGCAGTGGTCAAAAGGCGGTGTCTGTCCTCTATGGCTGAGGTTACAGTGTCTCCTGATGTTCTATCTTTGTGCCCTGCCTTTTCTTGCCCATATTCTTCCTCTCCTTTGTATCCAAACCCTACTTCTTCAATCTCCCGAATATTTCCTCTGCTTCTTTTTTTACATCTTCCTCCACTCCCAATATTTCTCCCTTATCCCTCCAACTTTCTTTTCTTTTGGGTCTTTTCTTCTGTTGACCATTTTTTTAAAAGCCTGAAGGGGAAAACTCTATCACTCAGTACCCGACAGGTATTGCTCCCCCTTCTCAGCCCATGCCCTAATCTTTAGATTGTTTCTCTGCTGCCAGTGTGGTGCTGTAATGTTGATATGATCCCAAAGGATTTCATTGATTTAGGGCAGGGTCATGAAAAAGCAGTTTATGGTCAGTGTCTTTGGTTTCCAGAGGTCAGAGCATGCGGTGAAACCAGAGCTCTAGCTTTTCTGGACATAGTGGTGTGCCTGCTGGGAACTACTGAGAGGGAAGAAGATAAATAAAAAGTGGCTGATGTGTTTTCCTCTCACTGCTTTTTGTATTACAGAGGAAGTAATGTTCTGAAAATGTAGATGCCGAATGATCCATTCCTAAAAATGGAAACACGTTGAACAGCTTGTTCTGGTAGAACATGAGGTTTTTTTTTATTAATGCTCTTTTTTTATTAGGGTCATCATTAATGTGATGTCATTAGGGGGAAAATGATTTGCCAATTTTCTTCTTGAATCTGCAACACA
Source organism: Labroides dimidiatus (assembly GCA_030710495.1). Classification (NCBI taxonomy): domain Eukaryota; kingdom Metazoa; phylum Chordata; class Actinopteri; order Labriformes; family Labridae; genus Labroides; species Labroides dimidiatus. Next base: position 5,884,474 of record CM061150.1, on the reverse strand, counting down.
TTAGACTTGAGTATTAATTAAAACTAAGTTCATGCCCTACCTTACCGTGACACTATGGGGCTAACAGCAACCCACAGATGAGCCATATGAAATACTGCTAAAACACAGATAACAATCACAAAAGGGATTTATTCATAACACATACCATAGCTAAACACAATATTAAATATTATTGTTAAATAAAATATGTCTAAAAAAGGTTAATATTTTAGGTTCTGGGTTAATTTTATCTACTTTTATACTGGTACATTTTCCCATACCCGATACCTGATACCCTGTACCCCATACCTGATAAGCCATATCGCATATACCCCTAATACCTGTGAACCCCATAACGAATACCCCATACCCACTATACCCCATACGCAAAGTTGATACCATATACCCCAAACCCTATAACTAAGTCCTCATACCTAATTCCTAATACCCCATACGTAATACCCCATACTCGCACTTGATACCCCATACACCCTACATCATAACTGATACCCCATAACTGATACCTCATACCTAATTCCTGATACCCCATACCTAATACCCCATACTCATACTTGATACCCCATACCCAATACCCCATAACTAAGATGTCACACCTAATTCCTGATACCCTATATGTCCCTGTGCTTGATACCCAATACCCCATAACTGATACCTCATACTTTATTCCTGAGACCCATACCTAATACCTAATACCTTGTACCTTAATCCTGAAACCCCATACGTAATACCTGATACTTGATACCTTACACCTGGCACACCATCCTCATACTCGATACCATATGCCCCATAACTGATACCTCATACCTAATTATTGATAACCCATACTTTTTACCATACCCCACACCTCACCTGGATACACAAAAATTTTGCCCATTTAGTTCCCTCAGATACTTATATGTATTTTTAGAAACCATAGTTTTAATTTGATTTGAGCATTTATCTACTCATGCCAGCAGGGTGCCCTTGAAAAAAATGTACTCAATACATTTTATTAGCCCCCAAACCCCTAAAGTTGAAACCCTGCCAGATGGCAGGTGATATGTCTTCAGACTTGTATGAAACTCACTGCTGTGGCTTCAATATATCTCATCTGCCATTATTTTTCAACCCCTTTTTTTCAGCTCACTGCTGACAGATCCACTCTCCACTGTGTACCCAGCTTGGTTGTTTTAGCATTTGTTATTCATCTATACCAATCCATCGCGGACAGCGCTGTGTTTTCAAAACCCTCAGCCGTCTTTTCAGCTCGAGTTTGACTGCTGTGATGAGTACAACAATCAAGAATGATATTTTCAGGGGAGAAACGGCATATTACACAGCCCTCCCGTCAATTCCAGCCTTTGAATACATACTGTAAGAAATGATTTCCTCCGGTCTTTTGTGCAGAAAGAAAACCTTTGTTTATTTACCTTATATATGTGTTTCTCCACCCTTACATGGTTGGATTGTACCAATTTGACTCTGCTGAATTGATTCTGTACTAAAGCAGTGATTATAAGCCTCTGTTCAGATATTATTGGCCTTAGTGGATAATGAAGACTCTAGTTTCAGACACTCATATATGGGAGGATCTCCCTTGGGGATCAGTGAGCCCTTTCTCCTTCAATGTTTCAAATAATGAGCATGGTAAGGTACATTTCAGCTGCTTAATGATTCAGATACAGTTTGATGGTAGTTCAGATCCAACCAGAGACTTTAATGAACTCTTCTTTACCACATGTGTTGACATTTAATTGACATTTAAAATCTAAAACACACATAACATCACTCTCTACTTTTACTGTAAAGAGTGGTTTGTTAGATGTTATCAGCTAGCTTGGTAGTAGGAAAGTACTGGTCGTGACAATGTAAAATTGGAATATATTCCATATGAGAGAATTAATCTTCACATAAAAGTATTTACTAACTAGATAAGCACTATTTTTTAGTGTTTTTATGAGTTTTTTTATTTTTTATACTATTTTTTAAAATATTTTTTATGAGTGATTTTTTTATACTGAAATTTGAAGTTTGGCTTTAAGGTTAATTTTCTTCTCTCGCCTTTGGACGTGTTACAAAACCAACCAAAAAACATTTTCAGGTAACTGATGAATCCAAACACCAATCCTTCCCCATTTGAATTGGCTAATTACCTGATCATCATCATTATTCAGATAACCTCATACATCTTTTCCAACACTGTTCCATTGTAAATGTTTTCAGCATACCTTATGTCGGTCTGTTTTATTAGATAGTGTGCTGTGATGCTAATGCTAATTATTTTGCCTCTCTACTTGTAAGAGTAAATAAAGTAGATTTTGGCCTGACAGTTGAAAGTTAAAACAAAAAAAATAAATAAATCAGTAAAACGGTTTCGTAAGATCCAGGGACACAAAGTCAGAGTTCATTCAGTACAAAGAAAATAATTGCAAGTTACATCTTTCAAAAGTGAGTCAGAACAAAAAGAAAAATACTTTTTTAAAGCACTCCAAAATAAACACTGCCACTCAGGGATTAAGAGCACAGGGATATATTTCCAGGTACTTGTTTAAGTGGTAAAAATAATTGTAATGGCTGAAGCAAGAAAGAAAGTTCTACATCAATGTCTTAGTTGAAGCCTGCATATTTAGAGTCCCACATTTCACCTTTTTATAAGCGTCTGGAGTATTTCTCTTTCCTGTTTTCTCTTCACTTCTCTATTTGTGCTTTCCTCAAACAGTATAATCTGTTTTATTTGATGTTTGCAGTTCATAGTCAATACCAAAAAGAGACAACTGTGTTAGGCAGACATCTGCAACAAAGACTCTTGTGGTAGCTAATAGTTGAAAAACATAGATAGTAATGAGGCAGATTTTTCTTTTCCCCAAAGGCTTAATAACTACTTTCAGTCAGATAAAAGCTAAGACAGTCACTCCCACTCATTCACCCAACGGTACTTGAAAAAAAAAGAGATGAATGGCCTGAGTGTTTGTTTAGATCAAGTAGAAAACGAAGTATAAAAGCACCAAAAATTGATTTCTCACAAAATCAAACTGGAGTTTTGAAAACTAGACAATTATCTGAAAGTACACTCCCAGGTTTCAGATTTGCTTTGAGATTTTACTATTTTCTTCGCCAGTGTCAGCGCTTGTATCACAAAAGCAGGAGAGATTTAAAAAAAAAAAGAAAAAAAAAAAAGTCTAAAGCCATGCCAGAAATAACTGAACAAAATGGAATCTCACTTTGGGCGCAACAGATGCTTGTTTCCATGTCTTTTGGTGTAACTTGAGAGGCAGGCTTTGTGTGCTTACATTTCCACTCTGAATAATTAAAGTCATCTCAACACTGACTGTGGGAGGATGGTTTTTTACCTGAGTTTGGCAGGAATAACCTCTGCCAGTCAAGAAATATGATGTAACAGCAGCCTTTATCAAACAAATACTTTCTTTTTTTATCATTATGTTAACCAGTCTCACAAGGCGCTCTGTTTACACCTACTGCACAGCATTATTGGCAGCTTGCTGTTGTCACACTGCCTCGGCTTTTTCCAGCACACAAAAAGCAGGTTCTTTCATGTTAACTGTACATCGCAAGCGAGCAGCAGGCCTCTCTTTTCTCCAGATAAATGAGCTGGCTTATTACTTTCCAAACTGCCTATTAGCACAGCTCACTTTGTGGGGAACCAAACAGTCTGGGACGATGTTTTGGCCCAGCCGTCTGGTTCAGGCATATGCGATGCTGCGTCTGTGTTGTTTTTACATTTTGTTTTGTATCTCTCTTACCTAACCCCCACCTGAAATATATTTCATTTCCAGAACAAAACCCGAAAACGACGCATTTAACACAGATATGTTGTTGGAAGTACACAACATAGTGGACTGTATGAATTTAGAATCAAAGCCTCTTTATTTCTACAACATTGTACATACTGTATGACTGTGTGGAAACAACATCAGGCCAGCAGTGGATCAATCTTTCTGCAGCTCTTGAATCAGGCTGCAGCTCAATGTAACGCACAACTTCACTGTGTGCTTTCAAAGCCAGCGTGTAAATGTGTGTTTCCCCTGCTGTGGTGTGAGTGTGTGTGTATCGATGCCAATAGGTAGTCTCATTGTGTAAGCATCAGTGTAGCAACACGTCCCAAGGGCCCTCTGTGGAGATTATACACAAGAATCCATTTACTTCAAGCAGGAGCAGCCGCAGAAAGCGCACAGAGCCAGTGTTTGGCTCTCTGCGAGTACAGTCCATCATTAGAGTATTGGCAGATTGAGCGAAGCAGAAATTGGCCAACACATTTCTAGACCCTCGCTCATCTTTTATGTAAAACACAGAAGATTTGGGCAGCTTTTATCACAAGCAGCTTTGTGAAATCAAGTCTCAACAACATCTACTGAGAACACAGGCTACTTAAAAAAACTCACAACTTTCCTTCAGTGTTTTATGAGTGTTTTGGCCTGTAGCTGTTCATTAAATGGAGTTTATTTAGGGCAATGCTTATCCTGCAAATTATACATGGGTGTTCTACAGGGACATTCACAGCACTTTTCTTTGTAATTGATTACAACATTAATGTTGCAGTGTATGAAGATAATCTAATGATTGTCCTCTTGGTGTTTTGTTTACAGGGAGGACTGAGAAACAGCAAGCATGAGTGTACGCTTTCATCCCAGGAATATGTCCACGAGCTTCGATCCGGCATCACAGAAGAGAAGCTGCTCAACTGCCTGGAGTCTCTCAGAGTTTCTCTCACAAGTAATCCTGTCAGGTGAGTAGCGCCAGCTCCTGGTACAGTTCTTTTGTACAAGAAATAATAATAAAAAAAATAATAAAAAGCATAGCTGTCACAAATACCAAAGCTAACAACAGGGGTGTTTCATACAAATGGCACAAGTGACATTTCATCGAAATTAGTCTCATTTATTTTGAATTCTTCATGTTTTTTTTTCTGCCACTAAGTGTTAGTTTCCCTTTTATTATTCAGAGAGTCTGTTTGGATTTATTCTTCAGTGTAGAAAGACATGAAAAAATAAGTTCATTTTACGTTTTTGTTGAAATTTGGGCTCTAAGCTTGAAGACTTCTAATTGTACAGTTTAAAGTCAGGGTTGGTAATCAGATTTAGATGGACTTTTTGTTCAACTGGTTAAAATTATCTTTATATCCCGATGGAAATCAGCGCATGATGTGTTCTTAAAATAGAGCAAAAAAATATCCGCTTTCTACAGCAGGAGTACCGTAATTTCCGGATTATAAACCGCTACTTTTCCCATGCTTCGAACCCTGCAACCTAAATAACGGTGCGGCTAATCTATGGATTATACAGCTAACAGCCACTAGAGGACCTTCTAAATCTATGGGTTTTACAGGTTACAGTTTCTGTACTATTGAATTAATTTTTTTTTTTGCTTGAATTTAGCTGGTGGGGCTTATATTCAGGTGCCCTTTATAGTCCAGAAATTATGGTAAACCGGGGAAAACACCAACCAATCCTAGCCATTAGGATCCAATTCTGTGAATCAGTCACCATCATATGATCGCGAATCAGTGGTGCTCGTGCATGTGAGGGGAGGCATCATTTTGTAGGAGTTCCAAGTGTGGGAGGGCGGGAGCTAAACGGAGTCCTGAGGAGATGCTACATTCAAATTCATGCTAGTTTTACGTGACTACCAACCCTGCCTTTAAAGGGTAACTTAACATGAAAAAAAAATCAATTAAAGAATTTACAACAAGGAAATGTTTGCAAGTGTTCACGTTAAATGCAGATTTTATAGCAAGACTGAGAAAATGTGTTTTAAAATGAAGAAAAGCAACAATGTAATTTTCTCCTTCAGCTGTTAATTAACTGTACTTTAACTGTCCATTTCTGTCTGTGAAAATCTGACTTTTCAAGAGCTGTGCCTCTTTACTCTATCTCCATCTGGGTTTTTCCTGCATATAAAAGTCAGAGGCCGCTTCAGCCTAATTGTCTCTCTCTGCCTCAGGCCCCTATTGGCAATGACGGCTGTTTTCATTACGCACACCAAGGTGAACACTTGGTGAATTAGTCATTTTTTACTGATATTATAGCATTAAGCTGATGAAGAGGTGCTGCTGTTTCGTAATCCGTCCAGTGCATCACTGAGGATGCTGCCAAAACTGCCTCTGAGGAAGATATTTGAAATGTTTTCTGCAGAGTAAGACTGTGGTTTTTCCACTACTGCCAACAAACGAGCCTTGGAAATGAAATGTACAATTTGCTTACACTGATTTTCACATGTAATTCAATCAGTTTGTGCGCGACGCACTCCTTGCCTCTCTCTCCCTCAGGGTGTAATACTTTTATTGGTTTAATTCATACTGAGTGCCTCCTCGTCTAAGTTTCAGCATTTTAGCGCTTCATTATAAAGCTCAGACATGCACATGTGGTAGAGAAATGGAGACTGATTATGAAAAGATAAAAATTTGGCTCAAAAGTCAAGTGAGGACTTTATAAGTGATCTTGAAATAGTCTCACTTTGCCTCTTCATCATCCAGGGTTTAAAATGAGATTATCAGCACCAAAATATCTCAGAATCTTTGGTCGGGTCGGACTGTCCTGGGAGAACACAAATCCAATCACAGCACGCAGACCGAGAGTCTCTTTGATGACACCACTCTGCAACATTAGCATTGAGAAGTGAGAAGCAAGACCTGTCCTTTTCCAATGATTCATAAAGTATGCTGGTGTCTCCTCCGTCCAGTTGTGAAAACCTTTGCAGATATCAGAACATCGAGGTGTCTGCTGAAGTCTGTGTATTTTAATTGGTACGTAAAGAAACACCGTTGGTCCCCCATCCTACGGGGACTGATTGGCTTTCTTAGACTAAAAAAAAAAAAAAAAATCTCACAGCATTAACTCTCAGACAAGCTTGGAGAATGACCAAACGAGCTGCAGTCACTGGGAGTCATTCCAGACCCCTCCGTCCATTAAGCTCTAATAGATAGGAAGTTTTGTTTTCCACATCAGAGGAACAGCTATTCTCCGGGCTTTATTAAGCACAAGGCTTTGTGTCATGTGAGCAACATGCTTTCAGTCGACCAAATATAAAAACTTATCAGCTTGTGCTCCTTGAATTACAATGATTAAGGCTGAATGCATTTTTATGTCTCATCAATATTATTTTGTGATTCTCAGTGCCGTCCTCATGAGCATTGATTTGCTTTTGAGCCACTCACTTTGTGGCCTTTGTGATTTTGTAGCCTTGTCTCTACTCGTTACCAAAAACCTCTGCCTGCTCTTTTTTTTAAATGGGATCTTCGGTTTTAATTTGGTCCCTGCGGTGCAACAGAACCCTTAGTGACAGTGGATCCTTTAAATTATTTACCAGCCAACTATTGAGGGGATGTTTCTTAATGTGAATCAATGAATGCTGCATTTTAAATGGTCATTGGATAAGTGGAATGCTTTTTTTTATGTTCACTCTGAATACAGAAAAGGATCCGCCTGCAAGGCCTCAGAGGGGCTTTTATTTAATCTGTTTGCTACTACAAGAATTACCACTACATCCTGTGCTAACAAGTTGTGGGGAAAGGAACAAAAGTTTGCTCTGGTTATGACCCTCATGGCTTCTTTACACTTTTCTTCCTTATTACCATTAGTAGAGGAAATGATCCAATCAAGTACAGAGAGATACTCTGTATGCTAACAAGATAACATTAGCTTTCCATACTCAACCAGAGAAATCATACATGGAGTTATAGCGCTCTTGGCTTTGCCCTACTGCACACATACTGTTATGTAAGCATGTTACACGGAGCACTCTATAGCAGAGCAGTTAAATAATCATCCCTTGAGTGATTGCAGAGCTGTGAAGTCTGTCTCTGCGGCCTGCAGAAAGCCGTGGGGAGGCAAGTCAGCCTCGGCTCTCAGAAAGGCCAACTGGTGCCAAGGGGATGTAAGCAAGGCCAGTCTCGCCTTCTGGCTGTTTTCAAATAGTTGAACCTTTGACCGGCATGTAAGGGACCAGAGCCTTAAAGAGTCACTCTAACAGAGGGACACGTCCATCCAGGGAGACAACCACCTGTGGGTGCGAGCCGAGGAGGAGTGAGTGAGCGCCCCTTGCTCTCCTCCTCCTCGCTCCCCTGAGGGAGACGGTCTGATTGTTTTCTTGGAGCATGGATAAGGTTACTCCTGTTTAATATGAATGCACGTAACTGTCATGGATCACATCACAGACACTTGGTTTGCTACTTTTTTGACTCATATATGTAAATGTAACCTTTATGCGGCATGTTACCTCATACTGAAATTAACCGTGAAGCCCCAGACGGCAGTGTTTGTTTTGATTTTCATCAAAGACCAGTGATTGGTCGCTCCTGTTTTTAGCTAATTTTTTCAGACTTTACTTCAAGAAAATGCTGCTCACTCATAAGCTAATGTTCAGTATACCTGTGATTGTTAGAATTTTTATTGTTCTCACTTAACTGTAGCTTCACCTCGTAGTTTGTAGCATTGAAAAGTATTTCTCATTAGAGGGCCAAACTCTCATTTCGAAAAACAGCATCTCAACAACAGCTGATTATTTTCTAGGTCCGCTTGTTAAAAGGCCAGACAAACTTTCTCAAAGATCGTTTCGCCCTCTGTTTTTGGGAAAAAAAAAATAACTGAAAAGAAAAGAGTTTCAAAGTAGGAGTCTGTGCATTTATCAGCCATTAAAATGTTGATGTAAACGGGCCCACATACAGCACAGCTGAACCCTGGTATCAGTATTAACACTCTGGATGTAAATAAATAAATCTGTTGAAATTCAAAGAAATAATCTAGAATTAAATCCTGATTTTAATTGTGTCATAATCTTGATTAAATATAATTTGAATATGCTTGTAAGTATGACAGAGAGGTCACTGTTTCATATTAAACCATTAGAAACATATATACTTGTTCAAGTATAATAGTTTGTTGTTGTTGTTTGTTAAAAAAGTTTATTTTCCATGCTTTTTGTCCTTTTTTTTTGTTTTGACAACCTTGGGAAGACGTAGGCAGCTTCAAATTTATGTATTTATCTACAACACAGAAATTTATCCCCCGAACTACGTACATTTTGACAATCTGAACAAGAGTTTAAAATTAATTCTGAGGTAATACATTTACGTTTTAATCTTACTGCCCTCTGCTGGTCAGGAACTATGTTGCAAGTATCTTTATTTCTATGTTTGTCACTGGCCTGATTTTCAGAGCCTGTGGTAGAGACTCAGACTATTGGCCAAGTTCCTGTGACAATGGGCCACAGGAACCATGTAGTTCCTCTGAATTTTTTATAGGGAACCAAAAGTTCCTGGACCATCTGGTTGAAAAACACTCAAGGACTGTAGCTGCAATCTCTAGGAAGTCTATACCAACTGTGGCAAAAAGTTTGATTACTTTTAACTTATTCTTTGTCAACAACTGCTTCGTTAGAGGTATTTTTTATTTTATTTTTTATTGACAGTATTTCTAAATTACAAGGTGGTTTGGAGACCCAACCTAGCTCTTAACCTTAAAATTTCTGGAATCTGAAGCTATCAGACTATTATATTGTCCACTGCAACCAATATATCTGTCAATCATTCAGTTTAGCCTGTTTCCACCAAGCGGTCTGGTACGGGTTGGATCAGTAAAGCTTAATCCTGTTGGTGTTTCCACAGCTAATCGTGCCTTTCTTGGTAGGTGGCATGTAAGCCGGATGCTTATAGGTGTGTTATCTAGGTAATAACATAACAGCATAGCAATGCCACACTGTACCCCACTAATAAATCCAATGAAGAAGAAAAACACGACCATGGAATGCTGTTTCGTGACGCCAATTTCCAGACAAAACAAAGTTATTTTCACGAAGTCGACTGGAGATTCAAATATGGCAGGTTTATGTGTTGTTCTTTATGACCGCTGTCACACTGGAAGTTACGATTCTTTCGACCAATCAACAGACTGCCTTGTTTCTAGCTCCACCTTCTGGGTTCAGATCAGTATGTCTTGCACCCCAACAGAAGAGTAGCAAAAAAGTGGGACAATATGGTCGGTATTTTGGGGACCTGTCCCAGTTTTAGTCAAAGGAAACGCCATAAAATGTGATGAACCGAACTGAAGCGCTTGTTGGAAATGAGGTTTTAATCTTCTTTTGTATTGCGGCAAATTATACCAAAAGTCATCTAAAGAAATTCTTTAAGAAGAGGAGGTCAAAATCATTTACAGGATACTGAGAGAAAGACAGAGAGAGGAGCAGAGAGAGCAATGCATGTCAGGCTCTCCCTGGAAGCATAAGCCTGAAGCAGCAAAACTAGAGGTCGGACCAAGCCTGAGCCAGCCTGAAGAAAACCAGAAATAAAAGCGTTTAGTCTTCTTTTTAAAGTATGTAGAGTGTCTGACTGGAAACTGACTGGTAGAGGATTTCAAAGTATTAATAAGACTTTAGGGAATCACAAGCAGGCCTACGTTCTGGAAGTGCAATAATCTAGAGGGGTAATAGAGACCTTTACATGTATTTATGAGTCATATTTGAGGTAAGGATGAAATGCAGAAGCGGAATATAGCTCTGAGATCTCATACATGATGAGTAAATTGATATTCTCCTACATAACATAAATGAGAGACCCTTATTTTTTATTACTCTACCAACAGAGACGTTGTCACGTTCATGTCATGATGAAATCAAATCGATGCTTTGCTCGTCAAAAGATTTAAACTTTATTCATTACAGAGAAATAAAAGTCTCACCATCAAAGAGCTGTTGTTCTTCACAGTGAGTGCTTGCCACTGCTTTTTGTTTTTCCCTCTGATGTTTGGGCAGCCGGCTAATTTGCTCCCAGAGGCCTGTGTTTGTCTAATAGTTTAATTGGCTGGGCTGTGCACCTGTTTGGCAGCACAGGTGGCCACGGGGCCATTGTGCTGAGGGCCTTATCTCCCAGGCAGTTCCACACAGGTGTGTGGCATGCAGCCTTTGCAGATCCACCCACAGATGGCATCGCCTGGAGCGTCCGCTGCTCACTCTGTTTCCGCTTTTCCTCTCCTCAGCTGACGTGCTTTCCACTTCTCTCTCTGTCAGAAATTTTCCCCAGCCAATTATTTATCCTCTACTTCATTCTCCCCCTTTTAATTTTGTCATTTGGATACTCTCCTCTTAATTTAGAAGTGTCACAGTGACTAGCCACTTTTCATTAATTCTAAATCCGCTGACAAGAAGTGAGACGCCAACTTACAGAAAATTACAACCCTCTTATTTTTGCCTTTTAGTGGAAGAGAGATCCTGCTGCCTCCATCCATTTCGCCTCATTCAACAATTTCTTTATTTTCTGCATCAGACAGTTTGAGAACTGTGATGTGATTAATTCAAAAACTATTCAGGAATTTCATATTTGGATAGTAAAGTATATCATTAGAGTCACTAAAGCAAAATACTTCATTTTTTATCATAAGGTCTTAAAAATCAGGCATCACATCATTTTGTAACATCAGTATATAACAGTGGGGTTAAGTATCATGTCCTATAATCCAACTCAGCTGCTGCTCCATCAAAAGACTTTTGGTTCGAGTGGTTTCGGGTAGCAGAGCACACACGCGTGGCTCCAGCTTCTACATCCTCCATGTTTAGCCCTCAGCGTTACACTATGGCTCTGTCAAATCCCGACAGTGACTTCCATATTAGATCTGCCCGCTCTCAGATCCCTGAGACGTATTTAAGCAAAATTGAACCGGGGCTCCTAACTTTTCATTATGAGAAATCTTCACGGTACAAGTCAGACATTTTCTCGGGGGCGTTTTCTTGTGGGGTCTTTTTTTTTGTGTGGAGGCGGGAGACATTTGCTGACGCCAGAGTTCCTCACTCTGGGCTTGGATACTGGAGGTGTGGGTTGTTGTGATGATCTTGCTGCTCTGCCACGCAGGGTGTCTGTGAGTCGGAATCAGTCTCACCAGCTTTTTCTCAGCTGAATGCTTGTAACCCGGCACTGAGGGCTGCACGGAACACTAGTAATAGGCTTTTTACGAGCTTTGAAGTTGCTATGCCTGCTAATATAAAGCTGCTCATACTATTGACTGTCGGTCCTGATGCCCTGCTTGATAAAGCATTGAGCAGCGTGCTGAGAAGCCCTGCTAGCTCTGCAGAGAACAGTGCTGCATTGTGTAATGCCTGAGCAAAAAAACTCATATTCCCTTATCTTATTATCTTTGTGTATTATTTAATTTTAACCAGGGTTCTACAGGAGAGGGAAATTTCTGGCAAATTAGTTTGCCTGAAAATTTACATGGGAATTTGTGATTTTTTTTTTCTTTTTATCAACTTGAATGTGGTTTTCAGTCACAATCATGTTTAAAACAGCAAGATTGAATGCAAATTCAATTGTGTACCATGAATCTCATGTGCAAACAATTCCAAGCTCATTTAATCCTCATCAGTCTCTGCTTCACTAGCCTATAGTAGTTCCACTGAGATCACGTTTCTGGATTTGGAGTCTAAAAGTCCTGTCAGGGTTTAACTTAAAGTAATGGACATGTTTAAGTTAAACTAACAAATACTCATCAAAATATGTGTAATTTTTAGAGGCTTGCTAGCCAGTTAGCTAGCCAGTTTTCTGTTAGCGTTACCAGATTAAACCACCAACTGACAGATGCTAACATTGGTTAATAAATGAATCATAATGATAGCTAGCTAACTTTATTTTGTAAAACTTACATTGTGTTATGTTAGCGAGAAAGAAAAATATGTTGTCAGTTCCTGATCTTGAGTTAAATACATATCCTATGTTGCTAGCTAGCTAGCTTGGTTCACGAAGAGCAGCTTTCATCCACCCATTTTTTAAATTTTATTTTATTTTTTTTTGTCCATAAAAAAGTGGATAATGGACTTCTTATTTGGCTAATGGTTTATTGATTAGCAAACCATTGAAGTTTCTACAGCTCTAAAAACCGATTAGTGTCATTTAAAAAAAAATTTCAAGCATATTTGTACGTTTTTGCTAATGGATAATATTTATGCCTCTATTTATGACAGTTAGACTCAGTTTGGGAAAATTAACTGAAAATTAATTAATAAGAATATTACATTAGACTTGTTTGCATGCATGTCTACTTATAACAAACCAACGTGTTTAATATTTATACATGTATATGACCAAGTTAGTGCAGTTAATACAGAGTCCTGAAAATTCTTGTTTATATCCAAATATTCCCATGGGAAGTTTTCAACCCTAAATTCTTTCTATTAATACTCTACTCAGACCTCAGACCAGATGGTTAAACTTCAGCATTAACATACTAAAGCTGAAAAGTGGAATCCCACGTGGGAAGGCGGATTGTACTTGCTAGTTATAGCATCCTAAGTGTATGCTACCTCCATGTGAAATTAAATCTAAGATAATCAAAAGGTGTCAAAAAAAGCCTCTCCTGTGGCACACAGGATTTTATTGTTAGCATTCACTTGTGCTCATACATCCCAGTCTCATCCTCCCTCTGCTTCTCCCACTCACTGTGTGAACAACAGCCAATCAACACCATCTCAAAGCAGCACATCCATCTGTCCATCTGCTATTGTGACTGTTTGAACAATTATCATCTCAACGTCTCAAAGCCTGGATGAAACCCACCCACAGCTCTGGCCGGACATCTCAGGGGGGCACAAAGTGCGAACAGCGACTGTTGATTCGACTGCACGTTACACATCAATCTGCAGGCTCTGAGATCCTTTGCAGAGATGAATAAATGTGGAAATATCTCCCAGTTTCTGAGAGTTGTCCCAAATTAATTAATCTTTAGTATTCGCTCTGTTCTCATGGAACAGCACGATCAGACTTAATGTCAGTTTGAAATTTCTAAATCAAGCAGTAGAACTTTTGGTGTCCTTGGTTGGCTTCAGAGAGGACAGGCTACCTCAGGACACTTTGATGCCTGCTTGATGCCTTTGAAATTTCAAGATCAAGCGACATTTTTTTTTTCCTTCCTATCACCTTGTAAAGTAATGGAAAAATAGAAATTTGATTTCCAACCATGACGATCAAGATTCAACATCCTCCAGGACGGGATGAAGAGAGATGCCACATATCCAGAAATCTAACCTGTCAGGGCCACAAAATATGCTCTGGCTGTGTCCTCAGTAGAGAAGTAAAGTGGGAGTGGAAGCTTTCCAGTGAGGTTATTTTCTTTCAACTGTGCTGTCAGGCTTCTCTCTTTCTCTGGACTTGTGATACTACGGACCAGTTTCACCATCCAGGCCTCCGATAAGATGGATCTGTCACTTGTCAAAAAAAAAAAAAAAAACAGGACGGAAAATATTTGAAAATCATAAAACATAAATCAAAAGTCAAAGAATTCTCAGGTCTCTCTCTCTATCTTTTTTTTTTTTTTAGAAGTAACAGAATAATTTCACTCATTGGGGAATTGGGCTTATTTTGACTTTCTGCTCTGTATAATTATTCACTTTTTATGGCTTCCAAGGAGTTTTATTGCCTGTAAAATTTGGCACAAATGTTATGACACTGTCTTCAAGAGACGTGATGAGCAGTCAGAAATGAGCGAGTTAACTAGTTTTTACCCTTGCGGCTCACTTCAGAGCTCGCCCTCCTTCCTCAGAGGCAGCGAAAAATGATTTTGGAGACATAAACGTCCCCGGTGTCTGGATGTATTTTAAGAGTGATGCCTATTTCATTTTATGACACCATCTGTTAACCTCCAAGATACTCATATCTGGAACAGCTCTGATGTGATATATACAAAGTGAGACATGCATAATTCAGAAATGTTGGTTTTTAACCTGGTTTGACCTAGGTGATACGTTTGAGGGTGTGTGTGTGTGACGCTACTACATACTTATATAGTTTTGACATTTATTAATACCCCACAGCTACATTTCCCCCCGAAATCTATACAGACTAGAGCAGTATACATGATCTCATGTAACCTGAGACAATATTAAAGCTCCTGTGAGGCACTCTCAGTTTATGTTGAGTTTGGCGCCCCCTGTAGGCAAAGCTGTATTTGCTAATTAGACCTTCACATGTAAAATTAGTGTTTCCCAATACAAAAATAAACCAGTTCTCTATTCTGAGTGACATTTATCACTCATTAAGAGTCTTCACACTGTAAAATATGAATACAGGGGACACTCATCCCTTGGTTTGACACCTACCCCCCTCTCATTGATTTCAGACATTAAGAATAAATTGATAGAATTATCTCTTCTTGTCGTAAAGGCTCTGATTTGTTTTTTTTTAGGTCAGAAAGACACATCAATATTGATTTTAGTCTGTTTCCTGGCCGGCTAAACACTCCTCACAGGAGCTTTAAACAAACATTTATGCATTACATTTCTTCTCTCTGGTTCAAATCCTCGTACTACAAATCTATTCTCCTCCCGGTCTTTTGGGCTTAAAAAGATATAAACTTAAAAGTCATCTTGTGTTTTGGGGGTTTCAGAGAGCTGCAGAGCTGTCCCAGTCTTTTTAGTCGTTCCCAGAAGAAATAATATTGCAAATGTACACACGCGATGTGGGAGGTGTACAGTGACACTTTGCAAAGAGTTTTTTTTTTTTTTTTTTCTTTCTTTTTTTACGCCAACTGTATAAGATGACAGCAACAAAAGCTGGAACGAAACAGCAGCTTTATGGCTGAGAAAATAGAGACTTTCTTTCAAAGAAGTGCTTGCCAGTGCAGTTTTCTCCCCTCCTAGAAAGACGACACTTTTCCCCGCTGTCAGAGAAGCTACATCACATCAAACCTTTTCCTCATCTTCTACAACATATATGGATTTACAGTTTACCTAACAATTACATTAAATGTTCTCACCAGCCTGCAGTCTGCCAAGTGTTACAACTGGTTGCTGCTTACCTTCACCTAGCTGTGAGAGCTGTTGTCTAGGAATCCTTGGTTGTGTTCAGGGGATAATTAGAAATTTCAAGAGTGTTTTGCACTCTGCGGGGTGTCATTTCAAAGTAACTGGGGAACATGTTGTGCTCTGAGCCTTCTGTGCTCAGCCGTTTGCACTTGATTCAATTCAGACAGGAGCTCGCGCGCCTCCATCCTTCACAGTTCTTTTGTGCAGCTGTGGTTGCGCACTGTCGCTGCTTTCATTGGTGTTTTTTATTTTGTATCCTTGGACACACAAAATAAAAACACATGCATTCATCCGCATTTTCAGTTCTAATGAAATAAAACAGAACATTTTGAAAGAATCTTACTCCTGACAAGTATTTGTACTGAAGTCATACATTTTAACTAAACTAACAGAAGAATACTATTAAAATACCAAACTGTTGCTGCAATCACGTTGACAACGACAGAACATCACCCTGAGACCGAACAAAAACCTTAAGTTATCAATTTAAACCTTTTTTTTCCTTTATGTTTCCAAATGATATTGTGAAAAAGACAGATCAGATGTTTTACATTTTTATTGGCTACCTATGGCTGAGCATGACATGTTCTTTGCTGCACTGCAAAATGTAATTTTAAGACTGTGCCAGCAGGAGATATATACTTTAGATGATATCAAGGGAGTTAAGTGGAGTGATATAGCACCTGTCACTGAGATGGAGTGAGTGAATGTTACCTGGAGTTACATGTGAAGGATCTCAGCTGCGATTTGTTCCATTTCAAGGACAGTACAGGTCAACGATTTTAGCTCCAGGCACGTGTAAATGCAGGGTACAGAGAGCGCCTGTTAAACTCAGTGTGGGAAGGAACCAAGTGAAGCTAAATGAGCTCTTTATTTTTAGACCTTTCAATCTATTTTTAAGTCTGTAGCCTTATGGGGATCATGGGGCTTGGAACTCGGAGCATCTTTCCGCTTAATTAACACCAAACTAAATAAAATTCAGATCCACCTATGAGTGTCGAGTGCTCACATTTGGCTGTATTTTGGGTAGCAGCATAATGAGCAGATAAGTCCAGACAACAGAAATGATTCTTGGCTCTTCCTGAAAATTATTCCTGAGCTGGATTAGATGTGTGACTTGTCAGTTCTGCTTATTATGGTCAGCTTACATGTCTCATATCGGTCCTCCCAGGAAGTTTGCCAGAGAGGCATCCCAATCAGGGGCTCAAATCACCTTTGCTGGCTCCTTTCACCTTATCTCCAAGGATAGACCAATACACCAAATAGATTGAGCAAATACTGGCTGCTTTCATCAGCTATATCACTTCTATCATGCTGGAAAGATGGCTCTTTAGTACCTCCCATTGGCTCCATTTTTCAAGACCTGAAGAAAACACAACAACACTTCCTGAAAGAAATCATCCCATTCACCCATCCATCTATTTTCCACTGCTTATCTTTTACACTCTACCACTAAGGCTTTCACAATATCAAAATTTCACTTCACGTCTTGTTGAGAGACAACATTAACTTTGGACGGGCTACAAAGGTTCATTTGGTGATTCTTGTAACTAGAACAGTGTGATTTCTTTTCACTTTGACGTGTTTCGACTACAAGTTTCATGCAGAATCAAGTGATTTTGTTCTGACTTGATAAATAGAAGTTTGGTCGTCCTACCTGACATGTACATCCTGCCTCTTCAGGTAGGACAACAACTATAAATCAGTCACCAAAACATCACTTATAACTTTGGATGTGATTGAATTGTTGGAAACATTAACTCCAGCACATCGCACACCTGCCGTTCCCCCAAAGAGGAGAACTTCAGGGTAACAAACAACCTTTGATGAACTGGGCAACTACGTTTTCATATCCAAACTTGTAACCCTGTAGGGCGAAGAGTTGGTCCGAAGCCACACCATCAGGGATGAATCTGATTTTTTTCCTCCAATAGCACAGCTTCAACCAGATTCACCTTTCAACACCCTTGAATAAACCCACCCTGGGAAAGGTAGCAGTGTGGTGGCCTGATAATTTGAAGACACCCTCAGGTCCCAGTTTTTAGAAATGGAAACTATTTCTGTCCACCACTCCAAAGGCCCAGCCCCAGACGTCTGAAAGTTCCCGTAAAGGCTCGTCAGCTTAGACAGCCAGACAGTATCCAATGTCATGAGGAATTTTTGACATGATAGATTTTATCTACAACTAGATTTCCTTATTCCGTTTTGCTTCCTCTATTTGACCCATTCACCCAGATCAGTATACCATCGTTTTTATTTTTAAAACTCACATTTTTATGGAAGTAATTTGTTTAAAAAAAATAAAATTAAAGCTGCAAGCAGTGGTAAGCAGTCTCTCGCGCCTGTCGGTGATGCTTAACGAAGAGCTGAAAGACGTTACTGAGCAGAATTGAAAATAATATATTGGAAAAACCAGGAGGAGTTTTTAATCACAGCGTAAAACACATGACTTCCTGTTGACACTAGGGGGCGCTGTAGTTTTAGGTGAAAAAAGCCTATAGATGTACTCAGGCTGTGACATGGAATATGAGTATGCGTTTTAGTCCAGATCCAGTATTGTTTATGAGAGCTATTAAGGTTTACTTTTTGTTGGAAAAAAAATGTCAACTTTGGCCGTTGTTTGTGGCCACGCCCATTGAGTTACGTAAAATCCTTTCACAACTTTTAATCGTCTAGTACACACAATTTTTTTTTTGTTTTTTAAGATGATCAAAAATAAAATAAAATAAAATGTGGGACAAGTTTTTTCAAATACCCTATACATCTTTAAAATCAGTTGTTTAACTCCAATTTCCCAACTTCCTGTTCAAAATTCACTATGGTCATAAGAGACTTTTTTGTAGGTCTTGGCATGATAGTAACACACACCAAAAATCAGGCCCGTAGCTCAAAGTAGCCTGAGGGGCTGCAGTTTTAAGCCACTAGGGGCGCTGTGGGGCAAGTGTTGGCATAAAAAAACACTGGATTCACAATTTTTTTGCTGTGACTGAATTTTGTGGCAAGGTGCGTTCAAGTTTACCTCAAGTGGTAGGCACACAATTTGGGGTTAAAGTGAGAGAACAGGGCCTTTGCCACACCTGCAGTTGGGCCCTAATAAATGAACACAGCAATAATATCACTAAAGAAAATCAGCTGCAAGGAAACTTCGAAACCTCCTCAATATCAACATTTTAGGTGGTCGGTTTGCAGTCAGCTCAGTGAATAAAAAGGTTTTATTACCACATTATTGAAGACAAAAAGGAGACAAATGATTTTTTTTCAGTAAAAAGAAGAATAAAGTTAATATTTTATATCCAATATCTGTCATCTGATCTGCACTGTGCATTATAGTTATTTCAGCTGACTGTCAAATTGATCAGAGTATTGTATAGCTCCATGTTTGGCACTAAGCAGACTCTGCTGGTGCTTGGTTTCATGCTATAAAGTCCAGAGTCTCTGTATTTGTTGCACAAAGCTTTGTGCCTCTGTCAGAATAGTGTAGCACTGAATAGGTCAGTTGTCCCACACAGGGGCATTTATACAGTGTTGCCTGTAACACAAGCTGAAAGTTATTGCACTTTCAAAGAGGCTTTCAATAAGAATGCTCCCCACCAAGCTGTGATAGAATAATAAAACTGGTCCATAGACTGGAATCAATGCACATACAAGCAGTGGAAACACGAGAACAGCGATCGCTCAAACTGTGAGTGAGCCAGTGTCTGCTTCTCACTGTTACTGTCGCTGTTGAGTCACTTACCCTGGCTCTTGATGCACAATAATCTCTTCATCCTGTATCAACATTTCCCTCGCCAAGTATTTGCAGAACTCTTTACACACTCCACACTTTATTTTCCACACTCTTTGCTTTCGTATACAGGCTGCACTTCCAGGAACTTATTGTGTTAGCACTGCGCTGTAACTTCTCGTATTCCTCTGTGCATTTATTGTGACAGCCTTGAGAATAACAAGCTGCAGTAGGCAAGTACCACTTCATTCTGGCAAAATGTATGTGTAGCACAACAAGTGTGTATGAAGGGAAAGTCAGAACAACATATAGGAGGCTTCATGAAAGGTGACCTAAGCACTGCCGAAGCTTTTTTTTTTTCTTGTGAATCCCTTTTATAAACCACAAGGTAAGAATATGTTCAGACTGCTGGAGTGAGATTGTTTACTGACAGTGCTTTTATTTAAAGCTGAAATAAAGAACTGTTGGTTTGTGCCAACGTTTTCAACCTCAAAGGAGTTTCGACATCAAAGCAGTGTTTATTTTGTCCTTGCTAATGTACGGCGGCCGTGAGAGCTCACAGCACTGCAGCTTAAGAAAACACATGCAAAAAGACAAAACACAAGCAAATTAAGAAAACGTCTTCATCGATTTGACAACACATGAGCAGCATTTAGAAAACGTACAGCAAAGACCGCAACACAACACATTAGAAAAACGCGGTGCAAATAGAGCGCAACACAACAGAAGTGTTTCCAGAGGACACTTAAAAGTGATGCACACGTCCAGACAGGCTTGTTAATGGCGTATTTTGAGTCACAGCCCTATTACGGCTAACCCAACTGGAGAATACAAGTCACAATCATGATTTAACACCTTAAGACTTGTAATAAACCTCAGTGCTCCATGGTATACAGATACAGTGTCCAGAGAGTGAAGGCACCGTGAAGATGCATGTATATATAAAATTTCACCGTAGTCAATCTGGGGCAAGAAAGTTGGAACAACAAGTCTTTTCTTTGCTGCAAATGAAAAACAGGACTGAAGTAAATATGGTAATGAACCCTTGGAAAGCCTCTTTATTTCCCTTTTTAAATGGAGTCACATTTTTAAGACTGTGGTAGATGATTTATGCCTAAATGTTTAAAAAAGTCCTCTCAGACGTTTTTCTCTGATGGTCTGGTTTCTTTTAGTGAGTAATATAGAAGTATCTCTATCAGTTTCAGTCTGTTTCAACCAGTTTTAAAACAGCTTGATTGACATAGGACACTTTAATATAAATGCAGTTATTCTCTCATTGTGGATTTTTTCTAATAATTGAAATCTGTGAGGTCTCTGCTCTCTTCCCCTTTACATATCTATCTTTACATGTTTGCCCTGTGCTGGACTGTTGACCGATCCAGGGCGCATGCTGCCTTTCAAGTAATATAAAATGAGATAGACTCCCGTCCCCACGGTGACCCTGAGCACGGGAAGCTGTTTAGAAATTGGATGTATGCATGAATATTTGCTCATGCATAACTACATCTGCTGCGGCTGCATAAGTCGGAAAGTTAGTGAAGTCTTTCGGGGACTGAATGTCATTCTGACTGGAGGACAGATGGTCATCTCGCTGCAAGACATGTTGACTTTGTTGCATTAAGTTTTCACATCGTTTCTGACTTCACAATACATCTCGTTAGTATAGAAATATATCTTAATTCAGCTTTGAAATGCAAACATTTTACAACAGTGATGATTATGACACACTTCCATTTAGTCAGTCGTTATAACACACACTCCAACATTAAAGACTCCTTCCTCAGACTGACCATGAATTTTTCATTTTGCCTGCAGGATTTACATGATTGTAGAAAGTAACATAATTTGTTGGCACTTAACTAGAGGATTATACCCATCAATATTACATGAACAAGTTCTCCCCAAGTTGATAAAATCCTTGAATGTATGCCCGCATTAGGAGGAAAGGCTGATCGGGAATAAATCTGGTCTCTTTACCGTGGCCTGAAGAAACAAGTAGATCTTGTTTGAATGAAAAGTTGAGGTTAGCGGTGCTGCTAGCTTTCAAGCTCTATATCCATGAACATTGTAATACAAACCCAATTCCAATGACGTTGGGATGTAAATAAATGTATATAAATACAGTGATTTCCAAATCCTGTTTAACCTTTTCAACTGAATACACTACAAAGACAGGATGTTTATTTTTTTGCAAAAAATTCACTCATTTTGAATTTGATGCTGGCAAAATGTTACATCAATGGTCCCCAAACTAC
The DNA here is from genome assembly GCA_030710495.1 of Labroides dimidiatus. Taxonomy (NCBI): domain Eukaryota; kingdom Metazoa; phylum Chordata; class Actinopteri; order Labriformes; family Labridae; genus Labroides; species Labroides dimidiatus. Next base: position 5,862,721 of record CM061150.1, on the reverse strand, counting down.
GGCCCGCCGGCCGGATATGGCCAGCCTCCACATTTGGCCCGGCCCCCTAAACAATACCACAGACACATTATGATTTTTTTTTAGTCTGGCCACGCAATCGAGACTTATACAAGCATAGAACGTGACATTCTATTCCACCCTTCTGCAGTCTGTGTCCCTGTCAGCCTAATTTTATTTCAGGGTTCTTAATATTTGGTTATGTGTGGCTTTCTGGAAAACAATAAGTTTAGGCACCCCTGCGATCGTCACTCTTTTCCTTTAACAAACAGACCCCCATGGCCCCCCCATCAGAGAAGGGAAAAGTTATGTGGCCCTCACAGGAAAAAGTTTGGGGACCCCTGTGTTACATTCAAGGTACGTACAGGTTTTGGAGGACACATTGTGCACGTGTTACAACAGCGTGGCTTCGTAGTAAGAGAGTGCGAGTACTAGACTGGCCTGCCTGCAGTCCAGACCTGTCTCCCATTGAAAATGTATGGAGCATTATGAAGCACAAAATACGACAACAGAAACCTCAGTCTGTTGAGCAACTGAAGTTGTACATCAAGCAAGAATGGTAAAGAATTCCACCTCCAAAGCTTCAACAATTAGTGTCCTCAGTTCACAAACACTTATTGAGTGTTGTTAAAAGGAAAGGTGATGGAACACAGTGGGAAACATGACCCTGTCCCAACTTTTTAGGAACATGTTTCAGCCATTAAATTCAAAATGAGTGAATATTTGCAAAAACACAATAAAGTTTTTCAGTTTGAACAATAAATTTCTTGTCTATGTAGTACATTCAATTGAATATAGGTCAAACCAGATTTGCAAATCACTTTATTGTTTTTATTTATATTTTACACGTCCCAGCTTCATTGGAATTGGGGTTGTATATTTGATAGAAATAGAGGGGTCAGCCAGCAGCCTCATATAGCCCTTATATGTTGTTATTATTACTTGGAATAGGAGTCCTAGCAGTGGTGTTAATATACACATTGTTCTAAGTGTTTGTAGCTGAAAAAGCATGCTGTCCACTGAGGCAGTTTCTTTGATGAACAGAGATAGGGTTCTTTATTGCCTCAGGACAAGCACTCTAGAAGTACCATATCTCATTTTCTTTGTGGTAACTTTGGGGACTTTTAGAAGGCAAGCTGCAGAGGGCCTGAGGGTGTACGTGAGGGGACAGAAAATGATAGACGGTCTGGGATGCAGGGAGGAGTCAAAACATTTAGTGCCTTAAAAACCTTGAAGGAGGACCGCATTATGTTGCAACCTGCAGCAACACATACATTTTTGATGGAAAATTTTCTGCACCGACAATTCCCTCCCCTCCTTTTCGTTTATGCCTATTCATTTTTCCTTCCAACACTATTAGAGAGAGGGTAAACACGGAGCAGACAGCAGACATGTTCCACAAACAGCTGTTGCAAAGTTCCTCATTTGCATTCTGTTTCAATGAGCGCACTTTCTCTGTTGAAGCTATTTATTATTAAAGACTCCTGCCTTGTTTCGTGAATCATCAGTTTTTTCATACCACGTATATTCTGGATACATCAAGCTTCTTTCTCTCACTAAATAGATTCAGTTCAGTGTTTAACAACAAGATACAACAGCACCTGTGGGTGCCTCTCAGCACCACCTATAAAACAATAAAGCTGGTCCAATTTAAATAATACAAGAGTTCTCATAAAATAATAAAACCTCAAGACAATTTAAATAACTTACCGTTTTTAAACATGTAGAGTAGACTTTTTTGGCTTTCATCTTAAAGATGTTACATTCTTTTTTTAAATTTCTTTTTGGGTTTTTTTATACCTTTATTTTCTGAGAGGACAGGACAGTGGGTAGAGGTGGAAACAGGGTGAGAGTGGGGAGTGACATGCAGGAAAGTAGCCACAGGTCGGACCTGAACCCGGGTTCCCCACATGGAGCGCGAGCTTAACCACTAGCCTTCAGCCTTTAATTCAGTCAATAAACAAGTTATATGAATGGAAGCTTCTTTACATCCCTTTATACATGATGTACAACATCTTAGGCTGTCAGTGTTTTATTTTTTTAGGTTGGATTAGTCACTGTATCTCTGAAGTTTAACTTTTATCGCATATTTAATAATGTTTAAAATTCATTTATTTTCAGTACCAAACATTTTGTAAATTTGTTAACAGTGTAAATCGATTCTCACCAGTGTTGAAAGATTTGTCAGTGAAATGTGTTGTTTAAAGAGGAATGATGCTGTGAGTTGCAGTAAATGGCAGCAGTAATAAGAAGTAGGAAGACGCAGAAATGGCACAACTGTGGTGAACTGGAAGGGACAAAATAGCATGCAGGCAAAAAAAGAACAGAACAATTTAAAGCCATAATCAGATTGCAGTTAATGCTGACAGCCCTTCCTTTCCTGAACTTCGTTTTTTTGTAGCACTGACCAAAATGCTTCGGTAGTACCGAGTACCAATCAGCAGCAGGTGCTGAAGCTGCTGCCAGAGGAGACGACTGCATGCTGCAACATTAACAGTTATAAACACATTTACGGTGTACTCAGTATAAACTGACCTGTCACTTGTTTGCTACTGTTCATTTGAAATTATTTGCTGTTTATATTTTTTATGTAATCAAAAAACTGTTCAGAGTAAAAAAAAAAAGTAAAGCTGGAAATTAAAACTCAAGATTGGTACTGTAATGTAATTTTCTTTTTGTTAGAATTGATGTTGTGAAATTGGTGTTGAAAAAAAGTATCATACAGAAACCGGTTTCAAAGTGAAGGTATCAGTATTGGTACAGATATCAAAAAAATTTTGATTGATACCCAGCCCTAGGCATGAAACCCGATTATTATTAGGTTGTTTTTATATTCTCATATCTCATCTTAAAAAAATAAAAATAAATAAAAAAAGTCTATTAGCGCTTCACACCTGAAATAAAGCTGAAAGAAACTAAACTTGGAAGAACTGTGAAACTATTACTATTACAGAAAACCAACAAGGTAAGAATTGAACCCGTAGTGTTCTTTATTTTCAAAGTGTTTCCTCCATGAAAGGTTCATTTAAATTCTGACAGTGCCTCCATAAAGTACACAGTGTACATGGTCATAAATAAGCATTTCATCTAAATTAGTATGATGATGTATCTATTTTTATTCAATCAGTTTCATTTTAGTTTAAAGCACTCGAACTTAAGTTAATCGAACTGTTACAAATGTAATAAAAACATAATGAAGCACTCCAATGAGAGGATGTAGTTTAATTTACATCTTCTTTCTGACTTAACATGTTAATTATCAGGCATCTTAACTTCTCCTCACTGCAGAGAACGAAGCAGAGCTTTTGCACAGCGTGTTCCTCACACACCTTATTGAGGTCTCGCAGCATTCCCAGGATTTCATATTGCAGTTATGCCGTTTAATCAAGTGAATTTCTCCTCACAAATATTGGTTCCATTTCCAGCTCTCTGACGGTTGGCATTACCATCATAACCAGGGAGAATAAACAAAGACTTTGGATTTACTCTGTGCTCCTTCAGCCGTGTCGCCTCCTTTTCCTCTTTGTTGTTCTCGTCTCTCATTTACTCCTACCTCCTCTGTATCATACGTTCATACAGAAAACCGCTTTGTTATCCTGCTGAAAACCCGGCCACTTTGTTCTTTCCCTTCTAATGGCCTTAAATATAGGCAATGCACATGCAGGAAGGGAACAATCAAACTGACATTTATGAATACACAGCATCGAAATGCTTTGTTTTTCAATAAGAAAACAGATCGTCTGCGCCGAGAAACAATAACTTATAGATGAATTTGTTTTGTCTGTTAATGAAGTTTGAGAAATTGTCGGTTGGGGGATTGCATTGTGTTTTTATTTAGTCAAAGACCAAAGAAATACCTTACCTCAACTCTGCCAGGTGCCTCAGGCTAATGCATCTCATCCCTAATCGAGGGTCTCTTCCGACTCACTGAGTCAATACGAATGACTTTAATACTCAAACCATTATTATTTCAAATCATTGTCAAAAGAGAAGGATAAATCATGGACTTATGCCTCACTAATGTTAGGAAATTGCCCCATGCATTCTACGTTATTGACAGTCAGGAGCCTGAAAACAAGTAATGCTAATGACATAATCTGGCCGTGACCACACCACCCCTCGAGCTCTCCCCCATGTGCCTCCCTGTCCTCCTCCAGCTCAGACAAACGGGCTCATCTGTACTGGATCATTTGCCGTCTCCTGATACGCTGCGGTTTATAGCCAATTATCTCCCGCGATCCATTATCGATTACGGCGTTATCTTTCTTGCATTGCTTAATCTTTTGGCGCAGGAACACAGCAGCTCACTGAGGGGGGGCTGGATACAAAGCACTCAGCAATGGGAACAGTAGTGAAGATGGATGAGTGTTCATTTTCTCCAAGATGTTTACAGTTAAATTCAAACTCATTCAGGCTGCATTCAGTTCCAGGGGAGGGTGAGGAGGAAGGGTGGTTTGTTTTTTAAGATGCAGCACTCTCTGCTTGGAATTAAAAACTACAACAGTCAATTTATCCAAGTGGGAGTTAAACCTCTGATATTACTCTGAGTGACTGATTTCCTCTCAGCCTAATGTGATATTGTTTGTATTAACTCCTCTCTGTGAATCAACATGGCTGGAATAAAAAAGAAACAGAGCAATAACTGTTTGACTAACTGATTTCTTTGTTTTGTTTTCTTTTTTACAGCTGGGTGAACAACTTTGGTCATGAGGGTCTTGGACTTCTTTTGGATGCTCTGGAGAAGCTTCTGGACAAGAAACAGTGAGTGATCCAATAAAAATGAAAGAAAGAAAGAAAATCACCTGTCTTCTTCGACTTCTTTACACAGTAATTGATCTTATCTTTCTTTTATTTTACAGGCAAGAGATCATTGATAAAAGGAACCAACATAAACTCATCCAGTGCTTGAAAGCCTTCATGAATAATAAGGTTTGTATGACAATAAAACTGACAATCGACTAGATCTCTTAGAAAACAAACTTCATGTCACTTGATGAAATCAATTTCCGTGTTCTGGATTTAATTCAAAGGCTTATATTTTAACCAAGTATGTATTCACTAGTGCAGGGTTAAGGTTTCGTCTGGAGTTTGGAGTTTCCATCTGTGGCTCAGGTGCACCTTATTTGAATCCAGGCTCTGTCAAACCTGTGCTAATGGGACAGTCAAATGAAGCTAATTTTACCATTTCGAGGCCCACAGTCTCGGGTCTTTTAATTATCCTTTTTGGGAACGGCTGCCTCATTTCTCATAAGTGGAACAAGAAATTCAAGGATAGATGACCTATTGATATTGCTTCTCTGAGTAAAACTCGCACGTGGTCATCTCTGCCCGTTTCTTGAGACAAAAAAGGTACAAGAGCAGACCGTATGGATTTGTCCCTCTAGTCCTGTCCTGAATTGAATTAATTCATCATCCTCTCCATTCACTCCCATGGCCTCGTTGTCCCTAATTAAAAGCAAATTAAGCCTAACTATATCTCACGCAGCACCTTTGTATAATTCTTCTCTTTTTTCTCTTTCAGTGGATGATCTCCAAATGCTCTCATAATTTATTTCCCATCCTATACCCTCTCTTTCATGTCTTTACAGTATGGGCTGCAAAGGATCCTGGGAGACGAGAGGAGCCTGTTGCTACTGGCTCGAGCAATCGACCCCAAGCAGACCGGCATGATGACGGAGATTGTCAAGATCCTCTCTGCTTTTTGCATTATCGGAGAGGAGAATATGTAAGTTACACATCTCACACACTGCTACACACACTGTCCACAAAAAAATCAGGCATGAATAGTTTTTCAAAAGCAAAGAGTGTTCAGAAAATTTTAGGCTAGAAAAACAAAAACCAACACCAAACATTTTGAGTAAACCATGACTCATGAACTTTTTTCATGCAAATATAACCAGGACACATTAAACAAAACTACAGTGATGTACTCATATGTCTATGTACCTGTAAATAATAGACCACGTTACAACCTACATCATCATGAAGATGAGCACATTCAGACGAGTTCTCGTTCTTCAAACACTTAATTCAAACTGAAAGCAGCATAAAAATGTCTGGTTGTTCTGTGGTTGTTGTCAGAAATGATACCACACCATGGAGTCGACTTCTGTGGAGTTCAGAGCGTTACAGAACAACCGGTGTTTTGGAGTAAAGAGTGACCATGCTAACTGGTGATTCTCAGATGAACGTGTCAGTGATGGTTAACTGAGAGTCTCCAGTTAACAGGGTCACACTTTACACTGAAACACCAGCGCCGTCTGCAGTTGTGTTATTAAATGTGTCTTCTTTATCCAACCTCAGTTAACCAGGTTTGAGCACCAATAATCAACATTAACTGCTGATATTCTAAATCCAGTTTTTACTTTGAGTGTTTGAGGAAAAAGTTGGTTTGGAGCCGAGGTTATGACCAAATATGGACTCACTATGGAGAGTAAACATGGCCCTAATCCTCTGTCATATGATACAATTTATCACAATGCAATATAATAATAATAATAATAAAACTTAATTTATGTCGCACTTTCCAAAACAACGTTACAAAGTGCTTTTACAGGATAAACAAATAAGCATTAAAAAGAAACAAAAGAGACGACATCAAAGAGAAATGAAAGAGAAATTTGAGGAGTAGCAGAAGAAAATATATAAAAGGCTAAAAACCAACACAAAAAAACTGGAAAACATCAGAAAATTAAAACAACTGAAGGTTAAGAACAATTAAGATACTAAAAGATAAATGATTTAAGATCCTGACTGTGATACTGTCAAAGGTTAAAAGTAAAATAAAAACAGAATTTTGACGATTAAATTTTCACATCAATATTCAATCACATCAATAAAAATGTGTTTTTAAAAATGAATTTAAATGAGGACAAAGATATGACTTTTACAGATACGACACAGTACAATACAATATATTATTTGTAAAGCAGAGTGCATTAGAATACTTAAAGGTAAGATAAACAAGATATTAAATACAACATGAGTCAATACAGCACAGAAAATCAAAACTACTTCTTTTCCCGTTGACATTTTATCAGATTAACATACAGTAACAACAGCTTTAAACAACACGCATTGCACTATGAGCAATGAGAGGCAGAAGATCAGAGTATCTCATAGAGGTTGGTGGCAGAATGTGTCGTAATGTAGATGAACGGACCTGTGCGAACTTTCTTCTCTCTCTCTTCTTCTTCTTCTTCAAAGCTGTAAATATGTTTTCAGTATTCAAAGTTGAACGAGGGAAACATTTCCACAGTTTTGTCACTCAATCACAGCTGATATTGGAACAGCACAACACAATTTGAAAAGTTCTGACAACAGAAATGCACTGATCATAGAGATATAGTCCATCTCTGCTGTTTACACACTCTGTAATGTTTCTGAAACAGCGAGAGGGAAGGGGACGGCTGCTTCTCGTAAACACTGAAATATCACTATTGCTCCAATCTTTTCCCACCGGGTGGCCCGCATTCAGACGGAGATCGGAGCGCATGCATACATGCTTACCCACTGAGAGCATAAAAATACATTTACTGTGGACTGCAGACAGTACGGTTCACATGGTCAGATGATGAAGTTTAGTCCTGTTTATGTGTTGTACTAGTCAGTGCAGTTTGCCATGGACACACAACCTGGCTGGCAGTTTATAAATTGGATTTAGGAGAGTGTTTTTTATTGTTTCCCTCAGGACCGGACCAGAATAACAATGGCACTTCAAAGTCAGTCTGTATGCAGGGGTGGAGATAAACAAACCCACAAATTCTGTTGGAGAAGCGGAATATTTCTGTTCAGAGACAGTTTATGTACAATACTGCAACACACTGAATTGTACTCTCGAACAATTACTTTATATTACAATACAATCTTTACACTAACTTCAGTTCGTTTCTCGCTACTCCTCCAACAAATTATCACATATTTTCACCGTTCAAATTGTAAAATGTTTAGTATGTTCAGGAGAAGTGTGTGTGTATTATTCAGATTATTAACCCTTGTACTTCTTGAGATATTCAGGTTTTTTTCTTTTTTTTTTGACCATTAAAATGAATGGAAATAATCTGTCACCACAGAAACCACACAGCTGATGATGTTGTAAAAGACCTGCGGAAAAACCTGCTTTTTTTACATTTAAATTCCATCACCATCACCACGAAAACAAGACAGCTGATGATGTCATAAGGGGTCAACTTTCCAGCATTCACTGTAAAAAACACACCCCCCTCCACACACACAGACACACTCTTTCGTCTTTTTGCGAAGTTTTCACACATGTATGAATCAATTCTTTACTCAAGACAGAGTAGAAACAAAACTTTTTTTTTTTTTTTTTTTTTATCCAGGATTGATGAAGTAAGATTTTAGCACTTGGATCCATATTCATCAATGCAAAACAACTAATTAGAGTGAAGCTCACACACAGTCTGTTACAGTCTCTAATTTAACACTCATAAACAGATTAGATGCACAAAAGCAAACACACCCCTCCCTATTTTCAAAGTGTTCAAGAATAGGATGCGGTAAACATGGAAATCTATGCCATGATCAGAGCCCTGCGTTTAAAATGTACGCATCCTGTAAAAATGACAGCCAGAGGAGCTGAGGCGTCACTTTTCTTGCTCTGAAAAAAGAAAAAGAAAAAAAAAAATCCGCTGCCAAACCGATGTTGTGACGCTGGCTCGTGTTCAACACCCCTTCAGCTGACAGCATCAAAAGAGAAACACGACAAGTTAAGCAGATCTATCTCGCCTGTTTTGAAGTGTCGTCTGAACTGGCTTTAAAGCTCCTCCGTATGCAGCTCCCCGTGCCTGTCTGTGACTTTCTAACCCCTATCACAGAGCATGGCCGTTCCATTTATCTCTGTGTCAGGCTTATTCCACGCATACAGTGCTTTTGGTCAGACGCATGATCTCCCCCGGCTCACAAAGGAACCCTGCTTCCACTTTGTCATCCTGGATGTTCTGTTTGAGGTGATATAAGGTAATACAAACAGCTACAGTGAGCCTGTGGGTGAGCACACATGTTCGTACGTTCATAAATTGGCTGATCCCTGACGCTTTAACATTTGGCCTTGTATGACTTTTATTTATAACTGAGCAAAATTATTGGAACAGCGCAGAGAACTTGTATATCAGGCTGAGAGCTCTTTTATACTCATGGGAGTAATAAGGTTGAGCACAGGGAATTAAGCTGTTCAGTTTATCAACTGATGAAGGTAAAATAGTAAAGTGGCCTTGCAGTGACAGGAAAAGCACCTGTTGCCCATTATTTTGTACGCATGTTGTAAATCACTGTTTGCATAAGTGCCCGTTAGACATCAATTTACCTCTTTTGCAATCCTCTTACTGTGTTTGTGTTTGCTGCACAGAATTTGTCTTTCATTCATGATCTGAAGACTGAAATTGTTCAATGCACTATTAAGCTGAGCTGCCTTTAGCCCTTGTAAGTACTCTAATTTGCTTACCTCCTGAATGGGTGTTTTTCCACATTAGTCTTCAAGGCGCCACAATAAATTGCACCCTTCTCACACAGCCAAATACACCGCCCTCCCAATTGCAGAGAACTGAAAACATTTGCAGTAAAAAGCTGCTTTTTTGTCCATCATCAGCTTGGTAACACGCTAAATAAAGTCAAATTAGAAAGCGCAGCCAAAATGGACCCGGTTGCACAAAAAGGAATGGAAAGCAGCAGCTTTGGTCAGGGTGACCAAAGGCTGACCGAGCTAATGTCCACACCATCACAGCAGGGGAGATAAGATACATGGTGTTTGAGCTGAAAATTGTGTGTAAATGTCCTGTCAGTGAGGTGATAAAATTGTTTGTTGACTTTTGTGTTGTGCCCGCTCCCTGTTCCCCTGCTTTTCTTTCAGCCTGGATAAGATTCTAGCTGCCATGACAATTGCTGCAGAGAGGAATAATAAAGAAAGGTTCGCGCCAATCGTGGAAGGTCTGGAGAATCACGAAGCCCAGCAGCTCCAGGTCTGGACTCACACACCGAAAAATAATTAGCTACACATGTTCATACTTGTTACACATTCACATGTTTGTTTTTAATCCAGTTGTTTTCTTTTAGAGGATAACTGGCTTTAATACTTCAGAGCAAACAACAAACAATGTCTCTGGGTTACTTCAATATTAACTGATACGTTATTAAGCATTAATCACCCAATCTACATCGAAATGTGGAATCTGCACTGACCAATCACACATCAGTTTCGAGACAAACACAGTCCCCCGTCACAGTATCTCAGCGTCCATCAGCTGATATCTGATGACTGTTTTGTTATCTCCATAAACGCATACAAACGTGTGCTGCTAACGGTTCATTGCACATCAAAAAATTCAACATGAGCGACAAATCTTCTTCTGTCAGCTTAGTCAGAACTGCCTGAACTGCAGCAGAAATTATCAGTCACAACAAAAAACAAACAAACAAGTTTTTTAAAAGCTGTTTTTTTCTTCTCTGCAAGAGAAACCCGACAAAGTTCGCAGTTTTACTTTTAACAAAACAGAAATCAGAAGAAAAGAAGTTGCTGCTGTTGTAGGTGTGAAAGGAACGCCTCTGAACCATACCTGCCAACACTCCTGTTTTCTGCGGGAGTCTCCCGTTTCTTCACCTTTTTTCCCACTGAACTCGCAATTCCGATTTTTCACACTGATACCAATTAAAACCCTCTATTTGTTTTATCCAAAAAAAGAAAAAAAAAAACTGGCATAATTATCAGCAACATGTGTAAACAGAGCATCATCGCTTTGATTTTGATGTATTCATTGAAAATTTGCAAAAAATGAACGTTTGCCGTATCTAAAAAACGTAAAAAACAGATAAAACTGACTCTCCTTACTACTTTCAAAAAGAAAATACTTGTTTTAGAAATGAGTAACAATTAAGATTTTATTGTTACTGCAACTTCTTAGCAATGGTTTTCCTCAATGGTCTAAAATATATATATTTTTAGTTTTTTAACAGGTTTTTAATGAAATTATTCATCACGTTGATGAGATAGAGGTCTCTTATCTATCACATATGGCACATTCAGCTTTCTTGGCCGAGGACACTCCGTTTTTTTCCCTCGTTCTTTCACGGTCTTTCAACCCTGCTACTCTTCCTGGACATGATATGAAGAGATTGCAGGCTATTAAAATGTACCTGAAGCTCTATCACCGCCGCTTCGATCAAAAGTGCCTCCTTTAGTCATCGTCTCAACTTAACCAGCCCTTGTTTTATTTTGCAAACAGCAGAAAACAAAATATGAAAAGATAAAGTAGGGATGTTGGGTTCGCCTGAGGTTTTTTTCCACCTTCTTTCTCTTCTTCTCACATTTTCTTCCACCTCGTGCTACCTTGCACATTTTTCCTCACATCTTACAAGTGCTCCTCCTTGCTTTTTTTATCCTTGCTGCTGTCAAATTCGGTCTCAGGGGAGTCGGTGTGAAAGGGCAGCTCAAGCACCTTACCTGTCTTAATTTTCACTTGTTCTCCTCAGCAGCAGGAATAACTATACAAGAGCAGTGGAAACTCTCCTTAAAACATGCTCTTGTGAAACCGATAGAGGGGGAATTACTTAAGGAATTACTTTTTTAACTGCAGGGATTTGGAAGTCATGAAGAAAAAGTCATGAGGGAAACTGATGAGGCGGGCGGTGAAAGCGAGAGTAGATATTCTTTTATTAGGAGGCTGTTGTTTTTCCTTTAAATTTTGCCATTAATGGAATGAAGCCCTGCTAATTGTGAAGTAAATTAAAATGCTTTGCTGATGCAGGGGGTTCCAGGAAATTAATAGACTTTTTTATCCAAAACCTGTGATGGGCTCTTGAAGTAGACTTTGCTAATGTGATTAAAATGTGTTTTGCTGTTGTTTAGGCGATACTCGTCTGCTGAGCATGAGAGAAACTCCGCGTTTCAACTTTAAAACCGTCCCAGTGGTAGCGCTTTTAATTATGATGTTTGGAAGCCCCCTATGGCACCACTGCAGCCCTCTAAACCGAACAGAGATAATGCCCCCTCCCCCAACCTCAGTCCCCAACTCAAGTGTTCCCACTCCTCAAAATATGGCCATGAGGCGCTTGGTGTGAGTATCAATCTGTATGCATGAGAAGAAACAGAATATTTTACCATGACCGTGGCCTTTTTCACTCGCATGGATCCTGTGAAGATTTGAGGGTGTTTCTTTTATGTGTCTGGACTCAAAATGGATTCAATACAATAATCCAACCCAGAGAGTCTTTCCAAGGAATAAAGCTCAGTTTGCTCCATTTGTGTTGGGCACAACCTTCAGCTGGGGGGGGGGGGGGGGCTGCACCACAGCCCCCCTGCAGAGGTGCTGTGGTGGCAAGATCCACACACAGTCTCTCTACCCACAACACTTCACCATTTTTAATCAAACTCACAGTTAATCATTAGTTTTAAATATTAATTTTAAATTTCCATCAGAGAGATCTATATTAACACATTAAAAATTAAATTTTTTAGCAGTTGCAAAAAACAGAACTGCACTTACCAGTCGTTGTCGTGTTGAGATCCTGTTCGTGACGCCAATTTGTTGATGAAATTTCAAGAAGCTTGACCACTTAAAGAAGACTCGGGAGACTCAGATGGTTTAAGTTGAAATAGTTTATATAGCTCAGCGGAGGATAAGTAACAAACAGTACACATGGGTGCGTAGTTTAATGTAGAGTCAGTTCTAACAGACCGCTCTATGTTCAATGTGTATCATTAGTGAGGTTAGGATGTCGATGTACGCTACACTCTCATGTACGGCGGGGCATTATATTGATTAAATTTGAGTTATTTTCTTCAGAATATATAAAAAAAAGTTAATGATCTTAGTCGTTTCCATAATGGTAGGACCTGTCAGGTTTTGCACAAGGACTTTTAAAGGCTTGTATTTGTTTTTTATTGTGAAAGTCCAGGTCCACACAAACAATGATAATACATATTGTATCTCTCATTTGTCCATCTGTAGCCACACAGTTGTGTCCCAAATTCAGGCAGGCAGTCCAGAAGTGTGCAGGACCCATCTTATATCTAAACTATCAGTAATGTTCACATTTAACAATTTTTCAGTAAAATAAAAGTAACAAAACAAGAGCATTAGTAAATAACGCATAATTGGGTGAATTTCAATGGCATATAAAGCCCACTGCAGAGCGATTAGTATAAGAAAACAAAACAAAACAAAAAGGACACAAAAATTCACTTCGGACAAATGATGGTTTGTATTTGTTTTTTAAATGAGATGAAATATTGATCAGAGAGTTTCATGTTAATATACTGTAAAAGTACTCATCCTTGAGTCTTTATGTCAAACCAGCCTACGTTTGAACTACTTTATCAAGATTTTAGGACACACACATTTGAGAAAATATTTTGACAACATAGAGGCAAAATTTGAGTCATGGAATTTTTGTATCACTGGGATGTTTTTTTTTTTTTCTTTTTTTGAAAGGGAAAAATAAATTAGTAAATGAAATCCTAAATCGAATGTTGTGTGAAAAAATCTGGAATTTTATTTTTAGGCCATATTGCCCAGACCTAGTCTCAAGTGTTCAAGGAAACAGGAACGTGTGTATCTGATCCAAATCAGACTTGAGCCACACTGTCTCTGTGTACAGATAACTTTAAGGCCAAATGCAGGTTTGTGACTATTTGACACATATAGAGGCAGTAAGAAAATTCCCTCACAGTAGGTACAGTAAAATGTTAGGTTTAGATGTACAGATTTTGCTTTGAAAGTTTTTTTAGGAAACACGGTGAAGTCTTCTCATTACAATCTTCTGATCCCGCAAGGGAATATACATTTTTCTTCTATCTCCCACAACACACAAACATACATTTTATTCCCAACGTCTAGTTTTACAAATCCTGTCTCTGCAAAGATTAAACACCGCTGTTTGTGTCTTTCATCAGACAAACGCTAAAATTAAAATGTGTGAAGTAAAGTTGGCTTTGAGACAGAAAATAACTGTTTATCCAAGCGTTAATGCATGTGTATCACCTGGAAGGATTTGTAAATCTTAAACTAAATCAAGCAGCAGCACAGAATCACTGTTGTGGCTCCTATTAATAACACATACGAGCCAACAGCTCTGGGTCAAGGTTTCAGAAGACAATGTTTCACATCGTCCATGGGAATCCTTCAGCCTGCTATCGATTGTCTGTCCAAGGGAAGCTGTCTTATCCATCGCTCGCTCCCTTGAAACACCTTACTGCTCATTATAATTCATCAGCGATTTCCTCTTAACCCCTCCACTCCACCAGACACACGCACACACACACACACACTGCACTGATTCACCCATGAATAATGCACGCGCAGTCAATACACCTTTACTTCTCCCGACTGTCTCGTCTTCTTCTGCAGTTTTGATTTTTGGAAAGAACTGGCCGGAACAGAAATTATCCCAAAACATATTTTTACATCCAAGAGCCCGATGCACTCCAACAACACCATCTGACACTTCAATAAAAAAAAAAAAAAAATTCTATTTCTTTTTCTTCTTTTTACTCTTGTTAATTGTGTTCCTCTTCTTTAAAGGTTGCTTGCATGCAGCTTATCAACGCTCTGGTCACCTCCCCGGATGATCTGGACTTTCGGATACATCTGCGCAACGAGTTCCTAAGATGTGGCCTGAAGAAGATCCTACCTGTAAGTCGGAAAAATACTCAGATACCACAAAGATTCAACAACTTTAAGTGAACATCCTGGGTTAGAGCTACACAGTTAATCAAACTTGAACTGCTATCATGTTTTTGGCCTTCTGATGCTCAGTTAAACAGGATTGACTGTGATTTTTGGCGCATAAACGCCCCAATTTACTGAAAGCTACAGGAGTTTAAGGAAATGTCTGATCCCATTTGAATGTCATATCTTATAAACTTGTACAAGACTATATAAATGTTAAATACGAACAACATCAACCTGCACCTCTCCGTATCAGCTGTACACGTCTGCTCTCAGTTCATCAGGAGCCACTTCTATAAAGTCATCCAAACAACTCAACCTACATTTTAAAAAGCTTCACCTGCAGTTCTGTTCACAACATCAGGTGATCCCCTTATTGAAGATGAGGAGTTTCTAAGATTTCAAAACTGAGAAAGCAAAATAACATCTGCAGCAAGGCGGTCTAAGGGCGGGGGGTTCAGGTGTGTGTGCGTGCGTGAGTGAAACAAAGGTAGCTGCAGAATGAACAGGTTCATGATTGTACGGCTCAACATGAGCAGGCTGAAGCGGGGTACACACATAAGGATTTTCTAAATGTGAAGAGATTTATTTTATCTGTTAGAGAGCCCACACATGAAGATGAAAAATCAGGCACTGAACAGTTTTGATCGTACTGTGTGTGGTGTGCTCTGATAATCTCAACACAGCTCACCACACACAGAACCATTCTGTCCCACCACCGATCCAGAATCTCATCCTCCAAGACAGAAATCTTGCGTGACCGAAAGTGATCAACAAAAACGTAGAAGAAGTTTGTTTACGTCTGCTTCCTTGTTCCTCAGTCAGCTCGCCTCCTGATTGGCTACATTCCATTCCACGTCACGAATCACAGAGTCATGACTTGGGAGTCGTCGGCTTTCCCCACACATGAAGATTTTTTGCTGTAAATATTGAACAAGTTTAATATTTACGATTGCCAGCCCTGACCCGTTTCGACGCCGAGACAAATCTGTAACACACCTCAGACCACAGGATAATCTGATAGGATAATCTGATAAGACAGAAGATGATCGGGCGTTTGCCGTCCTTGGTTGGGAAAGAGGAAAGTGGGGCCAAAACAGTCTGGTAATCTTTATGTGTGTACCCTGTTTAAAGGTGTCATTATAATATGTAAATACAATAATTATAAGCCTAACACCTTTATCATTTAAAGATGGGTTAGGGAAGATTTTTTTTATCTCAGTCAGAAACAGGAAAAAAACAAACGGAAACAATTATGATCTCAAGTTTTGATTGGTCAGCTTTCGGAAATGTAAAAATAGACTCTTTTAGCAGCAGCTCAATGGCTTCACTGACATCTTCCCTGGTTGTTTTAGACATAAAAATAATTCTTACATCAGTCTTTAAATATCTAGCTGTTCACTAAAATCTGAAATGATTTGATCAGTGTCACTGGTCGCACTGTGCAGAAATCTCGCTTTGTTTGCTAAGACTCATAACAGCAAGTTCCCCCATTTCTAACAAGTGAAGGTGTAAACTCCAACCCCCTTCACGGGATCTGAGGAGTGTTTCAGGTACTTGGTGACTTTGGTAACAGAGCTTCATTATTAACAGAGTCATTAGCTGTAGTTGTTGGGAAGCTAGTCATGGTTGTAACACAGTGTGTGGAGTGTGACGCTGTGCCAGCACCTCATCACACAGGTCGTCCTGGCATCATTATCGGCAAACCTCCACATCCTGGCGCAGGGTGAAGGCAAACGAGCTCCAACTCATCACTCACGGCCTCGTTTGTCGTGAGCGGGGTGAACATGCCACAGAGCCAGTTGTTAATAAGTCATCCCAGCTGCTCCTGTTGATTATTACTGTCATTACTTTAATTATCTCCAATTCTGCCCCCCGATATGAAAGAGCCTCTGCGTACAGTCATTTATGAACGCCACGTTCACAGCTTTTTAATGCCCACATTCAAAATGACAGTCTTTCATCTAATTATGAATTATGCTCAAGAGTCGGCGTAGCTGCTGGAAAAGAAAAAGTGAACTCCGCTAACAAAGAAAGCCCAATTTGTTTTGTTCTTACAGTCCTTGACACTTGGGTTTGGCTCTCCTCTCCTCCTCTCCCCTTCCACCCATTTTTTGTGGCATTGTGCACCTCCCTCCGAACCAGCGCTGCTAAAGACAGATGGTGCACCTGAAAAACAGCACAGGGTGATTGATACCTGCAGAAATTGGGTTACATTTGGCCCTGTCTCCGTGTGTAAACTCCGCTGCCGGTGATTCATAGAGAAGTGGTAAAGAGCACTGCTGTAGCCTCTCGTGGCTGGAACAGGTGTGCAGGAATAAGTGCTGTCTGGGATACGTAGTGAGAGGGTTCAGAGCAATCAGTTTGCTGTACAGCTGGTGCCCTGGAAATTATTTAGTGGGTTTAAACTTTATATTTCCATTTTCTTTTTAACAATATTCTTAATAATAACTTTAAATTTTCCATGAAAACCTTTTTAAACTTGTTTGATGAGTTTATGAACACATTGAAATGAATACTCTCGACATAGGCGAGGAAAGTTTATTTATGTTGTACATTTTGGCTGCAAGGCAGTTGAAAGTGCTTCACATAGAAAGGGTCAGCAAAATATATTAAAAGAAACAATTCAAAATTATAAAAAGAGCAAAAAAAGTCAAAAAAAGAAAGTTAAAATATGTTAAAACACATTTTAAAATATAAGCATAAAAGTCACTGTGCAGAGTGCAGACGTGTGCAAGAAAATTGATATTAAAATGATTTGTTAAATATTCTAAAAGAAAGCAGCTGAGTCTTCAACCTGGATTCAAAGGAGCTGAGAGTTTTAGCAGATCTGATATTTTCTGGAAGTTTGTTCCAGATATTTGGAGCATGAAAGCCGAACGCTGCTTCTCCATGTTTGGCTCAGACTCTTAGGACTGAAAGTAGACCTGTTCCAGATGACCTGAGTGATCTTGATGGTTCGCACTGGATCAGAAGATCACTGATATGTTTTGGCTCTAAACTGTTCATTGCTTTGTAGGCCAGCAGAAGTATTTTAAAGTCTGTTCTCTGACAGACAGGGAGCCAGTGTAAAGACCTCAGAGCTGGACTGATGTGATCCACTTTCTTGGTCCCTGTGAGGACTCGAGCAGCAGTGTTCTGGACCAGAAGCAGCTGTCTGACAGATTTTTTAGGAAGACTTGTATAGACGCTGTTACAGACATGAATATAAAAAACAAACAAACAAAGGTTACCGTATTTTTAATGCCAGACACGACTGCCACCAGGTCAGTGTTCGATTGGGCAAGTAGATGCAGATAACATCACACTAAATGATGCATTAGGCAAGGCAAGACAATTCAAGGTGCTTCACATAGAAAAGGTCCACAAAATATATTAAAAGAAACAATTCAAAATTAATTAAAAGAGCAAAAAATAAAAGAAAGTAAAATGGAAAAAAAGAGTCACAGTGCAGAGTGCAGAGGTGTGCAAGGAAATTGATATTAAAATGATTTGTTTAAATGTTCTAATTAAAAGCAGCTGTAAAAAAGCGAGTCTTCGACCTGGATTAAAAGGAACTGAGAGTTTCAGCAGACTTGATATTTTCTGGAAGTTTTTAGACACTTAAAATGCACCAGAATGACACTTTTTGGACAAAAAAAATCTTTACAGTAGCTTTAAGAAAAGTGTCAAAAGTCTCTGATATAGTAGCCTCGACATGCTTTCAAAATGAATACGGAATTATATGTGAATTATCCCTTACAGGTGCTGCGACGGTTTATCCTAATCTATGCAGCACAATGACCTTTTTGTGTATCTCCCATCTTTTCATCCATCTGCTGTATGTCTTACTTAATCTAGGAGCTGAAAGAGACGGAGGAGCTCGACATTCAGCTGAAGGTATTCAATGAGAACAAGGAGGAGGACTCCATCGAGCTCTCCCACCGCCTGGATGACATCCGGGCTGAGATGGAATATCCTTTTTGCCCTCCCGCTGTGTGAAAATACTGATAAATAGGTCTGTAGGAGTAGCATGTGGAGAAGGGTGCATACCATGGGTGAGTGTATATGTCGCTTCATTAGAGGAGGAGAGCGTATCTAGCTCTGTGTCTGACCTGGTGTGCTTGGTTAGTAACCCTGTCACCCTCGCCTCCAACCTTTTCACTCTTCTTTTAATTACCTTCCTCCTCTCCTCCACTCTTTGCTTTTTTTTCCCTGGGTTAAGTAGGACTGGTTTAAGACTCAAGAGGAGGATTTGAAAAGGACAGATGCTCCCCTCTCTTTCACATTTACAATGCACAGAAGACACTTAAACAGTTTTATGCGGCGTCACATCACATTATATGATCAAGGTTTCTTCTCTTCAACTTTAATCGCCCCTTGTCTTTCGAGGCCGTTACAGAAATGTGAACTCTCCCCTTCAGCTCTCTCCACCACTGTCCATTTAACTCCAGACGTGTGGAGCGGAAGTTAATAAGAGAGGCAGTAATTTAGTCTCCAGCCAGAAACTTCTTCAAGCATCCAGAAGAAGAAGATGAAGAAGGAGCCTTTAATAATTCACCAATCTTCTCTGAGGCTACGTATGAATGGCTGACACTGTGGAACCAGACGCTGACATTGTTATGCAGATGTTCGTTCCTGCAACCTTTTTCTTCCGCCGAGTCCCACAGTTCTCGTACTGACACGTAGCGCTGCCGTGACTGACAGTTTCTGTTGACACATGGAGGTGAGGGGAGGAAGTTATGTGTGTGTGTGTGTGGATGTGTGTGTGTGAGTGTGGAGAGGGGAAAAAAAAAAGTGCACCTGGATTAATGATGTGCTTGAGCAGGTTCACAAATGAGAAGACCCAATGTTTGTTTCCAAGGACAATGTGGTATTGATCCGCGAGCTTGGAGCATGATTTGAATGCCTAGGCTACTCTTTGTCCCTTCACCTGCATGTAACACACACACACACACACACACACACACACACACACACACACACACACACATGTATATACAGACAGACGTGTGTGTGTGTGCGTGTGTGCGTGTGTGTGTGTGTGTGTGTGTGTTGTGGCACAGCCAGTACTCCTGCTACCTGAGCATTGCACATGTCTTGTTTCTCCCTGCAGTTTCATGAATATTAACCTGAAGAGGCTCATCTCCTCTGTGTCCGGCCCAGGTCCATGTGCCGAGGAGGTGACTCCAGGCCACTAATAAATATTAATGAGCTGTGCAATGGTGATTGATTGACCCCACCACTGACTGGCCGACGTCACACTTGACTGCCGCTCATGTTTATTCATTATTTGGAGAGGGAGTGTAAAGAAAGACAGAGAGAGAAGGAGGGAGACGGTAAAGGATCGCAGAGGAGGCGGCGGCGGCGGCTGCAGGGTGGTGGTGGGGGTTGTCATCGAACGGATTGGCATTCTACATTAGGTTTATGTCTGCAGCTTAGTGATAGATGAAGCTAGTTGGATACTTTCCCAGTCTGAGCTCCTTCTCATGTCCTCTCAAACGCTGCTGTGGCGAGGCTATAATTGAATCTCACAGGATTGGTTATTCTCCCAGGCTTCATGCTCGGCTAATACAAGGGAGGGAAATGATCCTGTAAAGGAGAGCCTTATTCCCATCCCTCTGCCTCTAAAAAAATGATATGGGATAGGAGTTTAATTACAGACATTGTTGAAATTAATAGGAAAAGTGTCACACAGTAGTTAAAAGAATTGATCCGCTCCTGCTGCCGCTGCTGCGGCTGCAGATCGTTTCTGTAGATGAGAGCGAGGGGACATCGAGGATAGAGTGACGTGCAGTTTTTTTTTGTTATATGGAGACCATAAATTATCTGAATTATTGACGGCCTATCAAGAAGTCATCCTCTTTCAACTGACAAATGATATAAAGAAGCAAACAAATACAGAGTAAATCCTAAGACTAACCTTTGACCTCTTAACGAGGCCCCTCTAATCTCTCTAGAAGTTTGGCTCCATAGCATTGGTGCATCCACAAATTCAGCCTTCTCAACGAGCCGGTAGTTGCAGAAATGTTACTGTGGTGCACTTTTGGTCTTAATTTCAGTTTAATTCTGTCTGAGTCCTTTCAGCTTAGTCACCTAAAAAATCATGCATTAAACTAATATTTTCTGTTCCCAAAGCAGAAGGGAAGGGATTCACAACACATGCTGCCACAGTGCTGAAGAATGTTATTGCTTAGCAGCCGGTGCGTCGCTCTATGTAAATATTTTAACAGACTTCATGTTATGATAGCAATCAGGTTTTCATCTCAGTGAGCTTAACAGGGCGCTGTCTCTTCACTTTTTTTTTTTCTCCTTTCCTGCGTGTGTGCACATATCTGAGAGGCTTATTTCACTTTCCCAAACAAGTTGAGTCTCCTCGGGGAAATCCTCCTTTCTCAAGCAAACAAATTAAATCGGCTCCAAATCACTCATTTTCCTGGCTTCTTTACTTCTTAGAGCTGCACTTTTAGGAAGCTATTAGAAGTTTGAGAAACACAGATTTAATTACTCCTTAATGAACCTTTTACTGCCAATCAGCTGTTAAAAGATGAGAGTTAGATTTTGTAACGTGAATCAAATCAACGGTGTGTCGAGAAAGATGGTTTGGGCCTCCTTGAAATCTCAGTGGCCATTCTTAAATCCTTAAGAACGATAATTATCTCTTTGCCTTGTCAGACTTTTGTGAAAATGAACTATCAGCACATTTCTTTGAGGTTCTTTAAAGACAGAAAGATGATAAATATGTCTGTTCCTTAAGATAAGTGTGAAAAGGCATCAGCTCATTGCCAGCTGAACTGGAGTTGGACATTTACAGTGAGGCTGATACGATACCTATCTCAATACTTTGCCAGTGAACAGATGCATCCAATCCAATCCAATCCAGTCCAATCCAATCCACTTTATTTAAATAGCATGTTTTGTTTTTGTGTTTTTTTAATTGTTTTTATCAGGAAAAGCACAGTATACACACAGTTTTAGTTAAATAACCAGTGTCTCTCCACTTCCACTTCTTACTTGGGGAAAACTGGTGCAGAAAGTCTGAAAGTCTTTGTCCATAATGCTTTCCCAACTTTTTTCATCAATCATCTAATATAGCAGACGAGCCACAGAACCAGGGAACCAGTGTTTCTGAATCAAGCAAAGCACAGTATAAATAAAACCAAGCTATATAGAGCATGTTTTCACAATTCAGAATAAGTAACAAAAAAAAAAAAAAAAAAAAAAAAAAAAAAAACAGGGGCGGGGTGGGGGGGGTAGTCCATTTAGACCATATTATATAAAACTTTTCTTGTTGCACTCTGAGGGAAAAGTTAACTTTTCCATGACGTAGATGCCATGTACAATGGTAAGGCAGCAGCTCTGTTGGCGTCCCTGACACTGACATACAGCAGATCAAGTGTTTTATTCTCTCTGGTTGGACAATCAACAAACTGTAAATCCAGTCAGGTGGGAGGAGAGGGTAACATGACTGAAGTCTCCTGGTATTATTTATTCTCACGGAGCTTCAGCAGCTGCTTTGGCTGGAATGGACTCAAGAATTGTTATTATATGACTGAACTCTGTTTGAAGGTAGTACGGTGTCACATCAACCGCCAACAGTTCAACGTCTGGACAACACATCTTCTCTTTGACAGAGTCTGAACAGGTTCACACCATCAGAGTAGTTGTGCCTGAGGATTAGATGAAGTCTCTTTCCAATACGAAAATGCAGATGGTACTTTTACAAACCTAAACCTAAACTTGAAAACAGGTCAAATTTGACCTGAATACAATACGAGGATCAACATACAGCTCCCTGACTTACTGACAAACGTACTGTATGTTTGTTTTTGGTGATTTTGGTTTCACTGAATGCTGCTGCCAGTTGTTTTTGATCTCTTGACTTGGAAATCTTAATCCTGTAAGATTTGAGCTTTGAAGATTTATACCTTGTTGCTCTGTTGTGATGTTTCTTTAAAAAAAGTTTTAAAAACTGTTCACAGGAGTACAACATCTCTCAGTCTAAACATTTTGTGCTTTTAGAAAAGATTGGGAGCAGATAGAAAGAGCTGAAATTATAAACAGTACACACAGATGTGCTGTGACCCAACATTTCCATGGATTGATTTGATTTGTGACCCGTCCTCAGGTTGTCTCTTGTGCTATTTAGTTTAAACATCTGTTGTCAAGGGGTCTTGATCAATTAGCATCAGGTATTTAGCACAGCTGGGCGGTTAGTAAGTAAGCCAGATGACAAAAAAGTGTTGTGTTTGATCTGACGATGGAAGACTATGACTATGAAAAAAAACAGTCAGGTTTAACATCTGCTTTCAATGTCAGAGCCATCACATCTTCCTCCTGGGAAAGGCAAAGAGAAGACACATAATCAATACCTTTTGCAAATTTAATAACATGAATTTTCACTCCTGAGTGCACGTCAGCTTTAATCTGAGAGCTGAATCTCAGCCAGACTTCTGCCCCATGAATGATCGTCCCCCCATCATTCCTGCCTTGAACATTCAAACCAATGAGTTTTTCATGTAATTAATTCCCCTCTCCTCTGAAGGGTTCAGAGTGACAGGTAAACCAGAGGGAGCATTCTGTATTGCCAATCCCCTTCCTCGTATTCACTGTTTTAGCTCCCCCGAGAAAAAAAAAAAAAAAAAAAAAAAAAAAAAAAAACAGATAAGAGGCATCACGTCTCCTTTTGCTTTCTGCTTCTGATGCCTGTCAGAAAAGCTGAGGTGAGGAACTGGGGAAAATAAACAAGTTGTTTTAAAGAAAAGGGAAAACTAATACTCTTTTAGATGTTCACAAGAAGTTGAAGGCGCCCGAGTATGAACCTTTATTGGTAGTTTTCTCAAGAAGTTAGCCAAAACTTTACCTGAATTAAAAATATACAACTGCTGTTTTCCTTAACTACGCTGCCGCACTGATATGAATGAGGTGTACCACCTCCTGTCCAACATGGTGAAAGACACTGGTTCTGAGGCCTACTTCCTGTCAATCCTTCAGCACCTATTGCTCATCAGGAACGACTATTACATCAGGTAAGTTCTCTTTGTTTTTCACGATGACCCTGTGGTGAACTGCAGGACTTTGGTTTGGAATCTTTTTATGTGTTGTCTGCGATAGACTTCATACGCCAAATAACTTCACTTATTTTGGCATTGTAAGTTTTTAGCTGTGTGAAAGTCAAACTTTTATTGTGTCTACATTTGATTTTGTAAACTTCACCTGAAACCCGTGACATCTATATATATTGGCTTGCCTATTTACTGTTATGGTTTCATGTGATAGACTGGGCAAGAGTGCGATTCTTGTGACTCTGGACAACCAAAGAAACAGACTTTACTTAAAACCAAGAAGCGACCTGTATCTTTAAAAATGATGCCAATGGTGGGGGAAAAAAAGCAGTTCCAACAGTGTCCACTTGGGGCCTCAAAAACCAGAGACTTCCAATGTAGAATAAGTTTAGAAGAACAAGTTTAGAATTCATTAACTCTGAAGATATGGAGTCATAAATTTGATTTAAATTAGTGTGTGACAGAACAGCACCGTCAATGACATTGGGCACACGCACACACACCAAACTTTTCCTGTTTCATTCACCCAGTCAACATGCCATTATCCCTCCTTCTTTCTCTGTTCAGAGCTTTTAAAGCACACTTTAAGCTCTAACACTGTTCAAACACACCAGCCCGAGATCATGTCTGAAATGCAGAAACCAAACATCTCAGATGCACAAATAAATACTGTTTGTATGTTTTATGTATGGTGGCCAAAAGTGGCCATGTGACCAAACATATTTAATTTTTTAAATTGTTTTAAATTATTTCAACGCTTAATTGGGGTGAAGAAAATACCTGTAGAAATGTTTTAATTATTCATTATAATGAATTTAAGGAATGCAAAAATTTCGAACACCCAGTGGGAGGGGCTAAACCCTTTAAAAGAGGGCTGTTTGAGCTCTCATGGCACCTGAGCCAGATTGATTATTGAACTGCGTTATTTTATTTATTTATTCTTTGTCAAGTGATTTAATGGGTTAATGTGGAACTCACCCCAAGTTCTGTTAAAGAATCTCTCTCTTTTTTTTTTTTTTTTTTTTGCACTTTTAAAAATAGTTTTCTTTGCACTGGGGAGGCTGGCAGCCAATCAAAATAACACCAAACTTTCAACAAGGGTTGAGGGACTAGGTTGTAGACAAGCGAGGCTGTGACCTCAGCTTTACCTCTTTGCCGTGTCTTGAGTGGCTGGGAGTGAGTTGGAGCCTCCGTCGCTCAGCTTCATGATGCCTCATTAGAAAGTGATGAGTGAATATTTCATACAGGCTATGGCTTCAACCCATCATACCGAACAGTGTAAATTAGATGGTAGCACAACACAAACCTGAAGCGCAGTAAACCTGGAGCAGGATATTAAGATCCCCAAAAACCTCTGAGTGGGATCCCAGTGGGATGTAATTGAATTTATGGAGATGAAACTGAAGGAAAAGCCCTCATTTGTCTGAAACACACGAGTTATTACAGTCAGTATAATATTTAGTACTTTGAAATGCTTTATTAGTTTTAAACTGTTGGGTTAGCTTTCCACTTTGCCACGAGGAGCAAATATGTCAGCCACTGGGCAGGAAACCCACTGTTCCTCTGTACGGAGTGACACTGATGAATTCACTGCTGTGTCAGACTTTTTGGCAGATATAAGACGTGAAAAAAAAAAAGAGAAGATGAGGGGAGGAAGATGAATTTACCGTAGAGAAGTTGCTATTCCCTTGGCGTTATGAATAATGTATTCCTCATCTATTTGTGGGAAGTGAGAAATAGAATTTGCATTAACCACCTACAGCCATGTCCATCTTTTGCTCCAGTGTCCGTGTGCGCCGCTGTGAGCCAGTGCATTAAAAGTACACATCTTAATGTTGTGACCTTAATGAGGAAACACTGTAAATAGAATTAGATATAGAATAGATCAGAATATCAGACTCTTTGTCTTCTATTAAATCTCTTTTAAAAGCACATTTTTATCGATGTGCTTTTAATGGAGAATTTAGCTAAGCGTGTTTTAATGGTCTAAATGTTGCATTTACTTTATTTTTAACTTTTTTATTTGACTGTATCATGGACAGGATCTTAAATCTGTTATCTTGGGTTGTTTTAATCTTTTATTTTGTTGCTTTAATATTTCATTTGTTTTTAATTCTTCTGATGTTTTCCTCTCCTTTATCTGGTGATGGTTTTCAGCCTTTTTTATTTTGTTGTATTCTCCACTCCTCACATTTCTCTTTTACTTCTCTCCTATTTCTATTTCTTTTCACTGTTTGTTTTTCTTTTGTAAAGAACTTTGTAACATTGTTTTTGAAAAGTGCTTTATAAATAAAAATTATTATATACTATTCAACCATCCACTAAAGTCACAACAAAACAGAATCACTACAGTTAAGCCCAAACAGGAACAAAAAACTGTTTGAACCAAAGATGTAAACGACGCAACCACAACACAAAAATCGCAGCCTCAGCTACACACAAATGTTGCAACTTGCATCCAAGAAGCAACGGGAGAAACCCAACGAGTGTGGAGTTCTGGGGGCTCGTCTGAACAAAATGAGACATGGCCAAACAAACCACAACTTGGTTACAGGTTGGGCATTTTTCTCCCAATGCAGCATGGTCGAATGGGTCGGTACTTTGCTGTTTTTTTCAGTGTTGGCCTTTGGAGTAACAATCTTTTGATGTCGTAGGCTGTTAAAACAAAATGTGCAGATGATTTTGTCATCTTGATACAGAAATAAAGCTGCGGCTGCAGAGATTGGTGGTAGAAAAGCGTGGACTGAGATGAGTCATCAATTATTGGCAGGAGTAATGTATTTAAGTGTGACAGACATTGGCCACATGATCAAAGATGTACCTGTGTGCCCAAAATATTCCATCTAAACTAAGGATTAAGCTGCATGCTTTGGAAATAATTGCACACTTGGCACCTTGATTTGAGTATTAAGTAATAATTTGATTATAAATAATCAATTAATAAAAATAATCATTATTCTAATAAGTCTGAGACGGCCTACAGTGTGGGTAAACTGTTGCAGTGCTCTGCCTGCCATCCTTCCTCCAAACACAACATCAGTTGTTGCTCTGCCCTCAGGGGCTCGGTTTATTTTTGATAATTAATCTCTCGCTGCAGCCCTAATGAATAGGAGCACATCAAACCCACCCAGTAAATATAGAGCAGATCTGCTCTTTTGGAGCCGGGTGATATGGGGATTACTCCGGCTATGTGGAGCAGAGCTGGATCAAGTGGCTGTGGCTGCGCTGAACTGCGAGCTATCACTGGAAGAAATGAAGGTGCCAGAGCAAAAGAAGAGGAGGAGAAATGATGCAGGGGACATATGCTGGCTTTTGGAGCCCGGCCCTGCCCACTGTGGAGGGCCCTGACAGTTCTGGGTCACTCTCTGCGTCTCTAGTTATCTCCACCCAGCCCCTATCTGCCTGGTGGTGGCGGAGGATGGAGGACGGAGGGAAAATAGGGCGGCTTATTGAGATAATAATGTGGCATACACTGGTGACAGTTGTAAGCCGAGTGCCACAGTTCTTAAGCCATGCAGGGCGATGTGTGAGCTTTTACTAGCTTGTTCCAATCACGAGTGGGCGCATCCGCCAGCTCTAGCTTCATGCTTTCAAAACAGTGCACCTAAACGCTGATTTATTCCTATTTGCTTTGGCTCAGAATTTTGTGTTCTTTTATATTTTTGTTCAGAGCCTGATACAGCCTGTCCACCCACAAGTTACCAACACAGGCTTTGAAATCATGGGCAACACAGTCCAAACCGTGAAAACAAACTCCACTACACGTTTTTGTGATATCTTCATAAAATGCAGTACAGTAAACTTGTGGTTTGTTTTTTTTTAACATCTAGCTCCTTTTCTTTAAAAAAAATGCTTTTTGGTGTCACACCAAATTAACCAGCCTAGTTTTATAAACTTTGGTAACAACTCACTCCATCAGCACCTTTCCCTCCTAATACTTTCATGTTAAGCACAGGGTCTTAAAACACAGTTTATTCCCTATTGGCATTAACTCCTCTGTGGAGTTTCTGATATTCGGTAATTAACAAATATCTAATCATCATTCATTCGTTCATTGTCTATACCGCTTATCCTGTTCAGGGTTGTGGGTGGCTGGAGCCTATCCCAGGCAGGGTACACCAGGACTGGTCGCCAGTCAGTCGCAGGGCTGACACACATAGAAAGACAACCTTTTCATGCTCACACTCACACCTATGGGCCATTTTGGAATAACCTTGGGGGAGAATATGCAAACTCCACACAGAAAGGCACACCATGCCCGAACTGGGATTCGAACTGGCGACCTTCTTGCTTGTGAGGGAACAACACACAGCACAAAGCTGTGCTACCGTGGAGCCCTATCTGGTGATCAGATAATAGAAATTAAAAGGGAATAAAGCTATAACATGATTGGTGTAAAGAGGTGTAAATACTGGGGATGTCCCAATCTGGTACTGATAAAAAAAGGGTATTGGGTAATATCAGCCTGCATCTAAAGTCTCTGATACAACTAGTCCATTCCAGACTCTGCTCCAGCACTTCTATCCAGCATGCAGAGCCCATGTGATCACACCATCAGCGCGATGTTGTCGATGTGGCAGTATATATATATATATATATATATATATATATATATATATATATATATATATATATATATATATATATATATATATATATTTTATTTTTTTATTTTTTTATTTTTTTTTTTTTAAGTCCCAAAAAGATGTTGCAGCTGAGTGCAAAACTCGTCATGTACAGGTTTCACGTGGTGGCAAAGAACTGGAGAAGTTTAATACACACAAACATTCCCCCAAGAAGAGCTACAAATAGAACTGAACGTCACACTATTCGTGCTGATGTCATATTGGGTCTATATTGGTGTCAGCCAATATTCAAGGCTGCAGCATTGGTATCGTATCAGAAGTAAAAAGCTTGTATCAGGATTATCTGCTGCTGACTGAAACATAAAGACAAAATTTTATAAATGCGCTTGATCGGAGGTATGTTTTCAGTGTCAGAGTGTGTATTTGTGCTCGAGTACACAGCTCCCACTCTGTGTCCACTGTTACACTGCCTCATATCTAAAATAAGATGAAAGACTCTGTGTTATTACAGAATCAGACGGCTGTCCCTGCCAGAGCTGATCAAACTGTTTTCGGCCTGATTGGAATATTTCTTCCTACTCGGCCCATCTTCTAAATTTGAAACGCTGGGACTGATTTCTCTCTCTTATTTATTTATTTATTTCTTTTGTACACTCTGCAAAAATGTCAGGTTAGAATATTAACGGAAAGACAACTTACTTTACTCCAGAAAAAAACAACAAGCCACACGGAAAGTGGTCTTAAAATGTAGTGAATAGGGCTGCCAGTTCAGTGGTTTAATTATGCACCCCATGTAAAGAGGTAGAGTCCTTTAAGTTCACAGCTGGGTTTTAATCCAACTTGTCACTAAAAGTCATTTGTGACCCTTTTTATCCCACCTTTCTACCCTTATATCTAAATAACGACACTAAAGCCCCTAAACTTTGAAAATAAAAAGTAAAAACAAAGAATGTAGACACGTGTGTGGGCTGTTGTTCCTTTGCTTTTTTATCCCGAGCCGCCACTCATACAGCAACTGCTCTTTCTTGGCTCCTCAAACAACAAAACTTAGCTTTCTAAATATTTTCGTCCCTAAAAAAATCAAAGCCATTTTTCTCCCACTTATTGTTTCGTTTTGTCTTGTTTCCTCAGCCAAGTAAACTTCAGCTATTCCTCAGTAAGCAGGCGCTTAAACATGATTTTTCTCACAGTTTTGTTGATGTTTTATAACTACTTTAAGGCATTGTTGATTGGAATAATTATAGATCAATTTTTTCCACATCTTGTGACTCGGTTCAAATCTTGCCTTCCATCTGAAAATAAATGTGACTCCAGTCTTTGGGGGAATAAAAGCTCAGGTGTTTCTGCTGCTAATTTAAACATCAACTTCTGTTCAATGTCATGTCTAGAAAATCATTATTTCTCAGTCTGGGGCTCGGCTTAAGCTGGCATTGTATTTGCTAAATGTCACTTGCAATTAAAGTTGATAATGTTAGCGGGAAAAGGTCACATACCAACCTGTGTGGCGAAACGGGACTCTGGAGGCGATTCAACACACCCTGTGCCTGATAACAACGAGCGCTTAGTCACAGTCCTAACTGGCTGACATGTTTCTCTGGTCATTGTGCTTTTCAATTACACACATTACGCTGATTAGATTTACATTTCACTTTTTATGGTTGCTCTAATTGGCTAAGATGATTGCAAATTAGGGGAGAGGGCAAGCGTGGCCCGGGCCACCGTCTGTCACCTTGAAATGGACAGACTTACTCAGACTTTGCGTTTTGTGCGCCCATTAATCTGCTAATTTCATGATCGGGGTGAAGCGAGTTATCAAATTTAATAGGGTGCCTATTTTCTCCAGCAGCAGCCCTTTTGACATGGCATTTTCTGACCTCTAGCTTGGGAAGGGGAATCATTTGTGGTTAATTAGCCTTGTAGAGTTTGCTTCACTCTTATCTTTTTGTGGTGTGTCTAATTGTTCTGCTTTATGTTTTGTGACCCCTCAGGCCTCAGTATTACAAGGTGATAGAAGAATGTGTGTCTCAGGTGGTTCTGCATCGCAACGGCATGGACCCAGACTTTGGCTACAGTAAACGACTGGACGTGGACTTCACCCATCTGATCGGTACGTGTTGCAACGACTCATTAAATTCTTAAATATGAGTTCAATGAAAGCCTCTTCATCATCACTTGTTATTTTCCTGGGAAACTCTGCAGCTGGAGGTTTATTGTTGCTAAAACTTTTTCAGTCATTCTCATTATCCTCCAGGATCGCTCTGAGATTCTTCTGCCAAACAGTGGCCTGACATATAAGATCGGGTCATCTAATTGTTTATGAATAATACATAATGTCTGGGAAATGGAAGCTGTTAAAAATGCCATTTTTTTCTGCAGTCAGAAAGTATTAATCTTCCCCAGAATCACAGAGAGAACATCTATTTACACTGCATTACATTTTTCCAAACAGACAAAAGAGTGAAAAAAAAGCTACTTCGTCTTTGTCTTCATCTTTCGTGTCACTAATAGTTCTGTTACTTGCCAACAAAGGATCATTAAAAGTTTCTGAACCTTTCCACAGAAGACTGATGCTACATCAAGAAGTTTTCTCACAGACTTTACTGCGGTTTGTCTTTGAAAAAGGAAAAAAAAAAGTTCTAAGGACGAGTTTTGTTATATTCACAGAAAAAAATGTGCCATTTTCCACCTTTTCTGTTTTTTTTTTCCCCCACATTCACATCAGGGCGTCTGTTCCAAACAGTAAACGTGTTTCTGGGTTAAAATGTGTGACATGACGTGTGATCTAACAACAATTAACACGTAACACTTATGTTGCATGAATAATTCATTAACAGGGTGACTGAAAAACGAATGATACAAACGTTTGAAGGTCTGAATATATTTTTTTTAAATGCAGATTTAAAACAAAATGATAATTTAATACACCAAAAGCAACAGATTGCAGCTGAACAATGTTTGAGGGATAACTAACGCGCTACTGCATGAGCCAATGATTGCATGCTATGACTGATTTCACCGTCTCTGCAGAAGTCATTGAACACATCACTAAAACATTTTTTTCTGAGCATGTCCCCTCTTCCCAAGGTTAACTCAGCCATTGCATCAGACGCTACCGCTGCCCATTTCTGTACTTTGTCTGCTTCTCTCCAAGGGCAGAAATAGCTTTAATTCTTCCCTTAGTTTTGCTTTTCATTCAAATCTAATTGATACACATTTTATTGGGAGACACATGGAGGTCCACTTAAGCTTGGAATCCATGAGGTTTCTTTTATAATTGAACTCTGTGTTGGTTCCTTTTTGTAATTTGGGACATTTTTTAATCAATTTAAAGACCCTGTGAGGATTTTAAAAGTGATACTTTTATCTGTTTGCCTGTTCATAATTCCTGATTTAAAATGAAATCATCAGCACCATTAAAAGGTTATCTCTACACACTATTTGTAACAGGTGTGGTTCGGGGCAGAGAAGACGCTGATAAATTCGTTGTAAGAAGTAAACAAAACACATAAATTGTCTTCAGAAAAACTCCCCTGTACCTCTCCTCCTAAACAAATAAAACAAGAGACTTTTCACCTGTTAGTTTCTGCGACTGAACATCATCACGAAACAGAATCTTTGTCAAACACTGTCCAAACTGTCCAAACTGACCCAAACAATAACAGTATGTTTCTGCATAAATACCCCAAAAGATGTTCATCAGAAAATCACAGCTTCAACAGCTCTGTTTTAATGGTAAACGTAAGGGAAAAAATGACAACACAACTTACCCTCAGCAATGCTACACAGCACTCTGAGGGACTGATGGGAGGAGTTACGGAAGCCCCAGAGGCACAGAAGCTACAAATGGATAAAAAGAGAAATACTCAAAGAAAAAATTCATGTGAACAAACAGTTAATAAAAGAAACTCATTTAGATAAACTTCACAAATAATAGAGAGAATTAAATTAAAATTAAAATTCTCAAACTATACTTGTTTCATAAAATTCATTTTTAAATCTGTTACGTATTTCTCAGTATTTGAGGTCAAGTCAAATCTCCCATCTGTTTAAAACCAAAAGTCCCTTTGACGACACCTCATTGTCTGGCAAAGTTTAGAGATCTGTAAGATCTGTCCTGGAGGAACTGGTTTATTTTGCAGTAACGGTGGAATGAACATTATCAGAAATACTTTAACCCGTGTTTTAGCCCGGCCTAATCTGTTTGTGATAATGTTCATTCTAACCCACATGCAGCAGTTATTCTGCAGTGATCTGATCAAACTTGAGAGTCTGTCATTAAAATGAAGAGTGAGGCCATGTTAGCTCTGCTTGATGAGGTTGGAGCTGGTAGATGAACACTGGAAGGACATAACCAGGATTCACTAACGTTACGGACACGTCTCAGAGATCCAGGTTGTGAGGAACACTAAAATTTACAAATTTTGCTTGTTGTCACTGTTCAAACAATAGTGTTACACAACTATTAATAAATAAATTACCCTGTTGCATCCTGGGAAAAGTTGTCTTGAACAAAGAAAAGTAGAGTTAAAAAGAAGATATGCATGCCTTGGTAAGAGTCACATCCTCACAGCAGTGGGTGCTAGTGCTCATGGGAAATGGAGTATCTATCCTGGAAAAACACTACAAATTCAGGAAATTAGTGTTTTTAATATTTGAATGCAAAATTGATAAAAAGAAGAAAGCAACACTCCAAATAATAATTCTGACATGAATGGAGACTAAAATGAACCCATCAAAAATAAAAAAGGTGGTCTCATGATCCCACAGTATATCTATCAAATCATTAAATATACATGTAATATGTATATTTCACTCATATGTGTGAACTAAGATTTCACATGTGTGAGCTCTGTTATGCTTTCAAATTGATCCACTTGTGAGTCTCACTCACATCCCACCCAGACATCCTTCTGGACTATCTCATCCCAGCTGCTGTCTTGTCTTCCAGATCAGTGTGTGGACAAAGCCAAAGTTGAGGAGAGCGAGCAGAAGGCTGCAGAGTACTCCAAAAAGGTGAGACATTAATCACTCCCAACAGCCCCTCCTTTGGTTGGCCGACTCCCATCAGGAAAGTTTTTTCTTCCTCAGAGCTCCCAGACAAGCTATTGATTTTCCATGCCCTGATCAATACCTGGCTGTGACGCTACATGATCCGTATCAGCATTACAAGAATCGATGCCGATGTTCTGATGTATACTTATTTGTGCACAGTGCCAGAGCAGAGTTAAGATATGTGGAGGAGCTTTTTTTTTTTTACACTTCTGCATTTAAAGCTTAAGGATTTCCCTCCTTACCTGACAAGTCCTTTGCATGCCGTGGAATTAGTGTCTTAAATATTTTATTTACAACCCCCGGACTGTTGAGCAACTGAAGTTGTACATCCATCAAGAATGGTAAAGAATTCCACCTCCAAAGCTTAGGCAATTAGGGGCCGTCCAGATGAAGACGGGTTTAGGTGTTTTTAAAAGTTTTTAATCATATGCACGTTTCATCCAAACGGAGCCGGCTTTTTGGCCTCCCAAACTCAATTATTTTTGAAACTGGGTTCCAGAGTGGATAAATCTGAAACCGTGTGTCGGTTTGGTTCCATGTTGACAAACTAGCCGGTATTTTCGGAACTGATTACGCAATGCCCCGACCTCTCACTTACTTCTTGTATTTACCGTGCATAAGCCAAATGTGCACGCTCCCTGTGTCATTCTCTGTTTTTGGTGGACTTTGTGGCCGCGTCACAGCGCCACCTACAGGCCTGGCGTATGTACTACAGTGATTTCAGTGGGTTTCAGCGCTATCGTCTTGACGCCCATATTTCTTGCGAGGGTTCCATGTTTACAGCAAACTTTTTTGATACAAGAAAGAATGAAACCGTTTTCAGCTTCGTGTGGATGTATACTTAGTGTCCTCAGTTCACAAACACTTATTGAGTGTTGTTAAAAGGAAAGGTGATGGAACACAGTGGAAACATGACCCTGTACCGGCTTTTTAGGAACGTGTTGCAACCATCAAATTCAAAATGAGTGAATATTTGCAAAAAATAATGAAGTCTATCAGTTTGAATAATAAATATCTTGTCTTTGTAGTGTAATCAAATGAATATAGGTTAAACAGGATTTACAAATCACTGTTTTCTGTTTTTATTTACGTTTTTTACACAACGTTCCATCTTCATTGGAATTGCAGTTGTATATTCATGGCAAATAAAATAGCTGCTCTCATACAGTTAAACCATGCCTTAAGCACATTATGCATGATATTCAGCTGTATCTTCTTGCGTCACTGCTGCTGTCTGGCAACGTCGAGGGGGTCCAGGATAAGCTTTTTCCTTAAGAGTCTTGTCCCACCAGCCCACAAAGCACCCTGCTGGGCTGCTGAAGTCCTCGTAGTGACAGGGCTTGGTTTCTCCAAAGGTTATACCCATCAACATACATGAAAGCCAGGCCTGAAACAAAGACAAAGGACAACAGGCCTCCAGAGCCGTGTGGGCTAAGAATAGAAAGCGGCCAGAGAGTGTAAGACGCTGTGTTTTGGTGTCTGTTGATGTGCCCCGTGGCTGTGTTCTCGAGACACCGCGCCGCTCACCAACCCTGTGTGTGTGTGTGTGTGTGTGTGTTTACATCTTTGTACACATATTTGTTATGTGCACACACAGACATGCTTGTGCCTCTTTTCTTTCAGTTTGATGAGGAGTTCAGTGCACGGCAGGAGGCCCAGGCTGAATCTCAAAAGAAGGAAGAGAAAATCAAAGAGCTGGAGGGGAAGATCCAGGCCCTGGAGTCTCAGGTAAAATCCGCAAAGGAGAAATCCCACCACTCTGCAAAACAGTGTTACATTCCCCCAGAAGAGCTTTCACAATGTACGCTTTCCAAAAAGAAAAAAAAAAAAAAGACAACCAACCAAACATGTCCAGAAAGTCTTTTAATCAGTTCTTGAAGTGAAAAGTATCTCATACAATCTTAAAGAGAAAGTTTGCCTTAAGCTCAAAGTAACAAGAAGTAATAGCAGCACTTGAAAAGGGCTGATTTGGTCAGAAGGATACCTTTCAAACCCACTTACAGATGTGCTGCAGCTGTAAGTGGACGTTATCATCCATGCAGGAACGTTTGATTTAATAAAGGGTCAATCGCCTTCCTAAGTTGTAGCTCTTTTTATGCACCAATTGCTCTATTGAAGCTTTTCCTATGTAATTCTATCATCACAGAGATGGATTGTGTTTCCTCTCCTGGCCTCCACGTCATTTCTTCACAGGCAAAACCTTCCATTTTAAGCCCAGAAAATGACTGCTATTTCCCCCTTAACCCAATTTCAAACACTTCAGTACTGTCTTGAGACAAACGGGCAGTTTGCTTCTCTGCTTAGGGAATTTAATATAAACCTGCATTGAAAGATGGTGTAGCTTCTGTTGGAGGTTTTTCTTTCACTGAAACGTTCCTCTGTTGTTGTGGATGTTGGCGCACCCTGCACCTGCATCTTTGCTCGTCTCCTCAGTGCTTTCGATTCAAATGTTGTGCTGTGCTCCAAGCTCTTGGTTTTCAGTCGCGCATTGTTTTATTTTATTTTTTTTTCATTAAACTCATTCCTGCACTTTTTACGCTTAAGCGCTGCGTCACCATTTTTCTTTTCTTTACCTGCATTTGTACCCAAACTC
The DNA here is from genome assembly GCA_030710495.1 of Labroides dimidiatus. Taxonomy (NCBI): domain Eukaryota; kingdom Metazoa; phylum Chordata; class Actinopteri; order Labriformes; family Labridae; genus Labroides; species Labroides dimidiatus. The sequence goes on along the minus strand of CM061150.1, from coordinate 5,826,768 downwards.
ATCATCCCTCATATCCTGCAGACTCCTGCCTTTTTTTAATGACACCATAACACTCTCTACCCCCTCTCTCTACTTGCTCTGCTTCCTCACCCCGTTTCCTTCCCTTCCTCTCTCCTTCATCCACCTTCAGTCGGAGCCGTATGCATCAGGCTGTGTTACCTTAGTGTGCCCTCTCTCCCTTGTTGGAGCTTTTTATGTTGTGTTTCCAAGTGTTTTCTTCCCCATAACACACCTCTTCGCCCTCCCCCTTCTCCTCGCCCTTCCCCTGACGGGCCTTCTGTCTTTTGAAGACTGACTGACTGCGGTGCATTAACAGGTAGTGCAGAGCAGAGGAGCCCAGGAGAGTCAAGCCCTCTCTTCCTGTTTGTCTGAATGCTCCTTCAAAGAGCGGTGACGGCTTGAGAGCAGCACATCAGCAGATATTAACCTCAGTAGGGAAATCTGTAATTTGTTTGGCACACACCTGCATGAATGTAGCCATAAGCTTCATGTTATGTCCCTTATGCCTCTTTGCAGAACAAACACATGCTGCATGAAGCACATTGGGGCTCATCCTTCAAGGGAAAACCTTTTGTATAAATATGAATGCACTTTTGTGCCGATGATGATGATGATGATGGACATGCATTCATACATTTTTATTTCTCTCTTCTCCAAAGCAACAAGTGATCTCCACCTGTTTCTTATTTATTTCATCATTTCAGTGTAACAGCTCTAGTTTCCCTGTGACAACACGCTCGTTTCAGTAGTTTTCTAGTAATCTCAGCTTCTTTTTTTCTCGCTATGTCAAGATTAGTAAGTTGGTTTTCTATTTGAACAGATTAATTTATCTCATTTTAGAGATAACACTTGTTTTTCCATACTAACAGAATAGTTTCTGGTAATCTGGAAAACAAAAAAATAGCATAGTTATTGTGATAGGCCAGACGATAATATGGGACGCTGCCCAAACTACGGAGGTGAGCTGAAGTTTTACATATCTAAAACTTGGAACTGAATTTGATTAATTGCTTTAACTAATTGAATTTGAAAGCATGATGATTTGAAATTGAATTAATTTTTTTTTTTTGGAATAATTTATTTTCTATTTTATTTTATTTTATTGTGTTTTTTCATGATACCTTTTTTATCCTCTGTACAGCCTATTTGAGTGTTTAGAAAAATGGTTTATAAATAAAATGTATTAGTATTATTATTATTATTATTATTATTATTATTATTATTATTATTATTATTATTATTATTAATAATAATAATAATAATAATAATAATAATAATAATAATAATAATAATATTAATAATATTATTATTTGCTTTGAAAATATATCTTAACCTCTTTGAACATTCAACCTTCTCTATTCCTAAGATTCAACATGCAATATTAACCCTTTATTGCAGAACATATCACATATCACACATGATTTTCAAAGACTTTTATCTCATCAACATGAGAAATATTTTCATTAAAAAACTTTTTAAAAAATGTGAAATGTAAGATGTATGTTATTCATTACTTCAATGCTTTCCAGATATTTTTATGGTTAAAAAAGTTCCTATTAAATTTTTTGTACGATGAAAAAAAAAAAGTGAAATATGAAATTTTTGGATAAGATCACAAAAAAAAAAAAAAAAAGAAATGAAGTGTCATGGGAAACTACGGTGGCCCTGAGAGCTCACAGCTCTGCAACTTAAGAAAACACATGCAAAAAGACAAAACAGAAAAAAAATAAGAATTAATCGGGCTGTGACTCAAAATCTGCGTCAACAACAAGCGTATCCAGATGTGTGCATCCCTTTTAAGTGTCCTCTAGAAACACTTCCATTGTGTTCCTGTCGTTGCAGTGCGTTTCTCTAAAACCTGCTCATGTGTTGTCAAATTGTTGGAGATGTTTTCTTAATTTTTTTATGTGTTCTCTTTTTGCACGTTTTCATTAGTTTCAGTGCTGTGAGCTCTCAGGGTTTCTCGTGATCTCTTCCAAACATGAACATTTCGCATTTTTTAACAGGATTTCAATGAAAATATTTCTCATGTTGCTGAGATAGAAGTATTTGAAACTTGTGTCAAATATGATATGTTCAGCAATGAAGTGTTAATACTGCATATTGAATTTTAGGAATAGAGAAGGTTGACTGTTCAAAGAGGTTAAGATATATTTTCGAAGCAAATAAATTATTAAAAAAATTAATTCAACTTCAGATCAGCATGCTTTCAAGTCCATTTTTTTAATGCAATTATTCAAATTCACTTCCAAGTTTTAGATATGTTAACCTACATAACAGCTTCAGCCCCCCTCCGTAGTTTGGGCAGCGTGACATATTATCGTCTGGCCTATCACACTGACCATGCTATTGTTTCGTTTAGTGTAAATAAAACATATCGTCAGCTTATCACTTCTGTTAGTGATGAAAGAAATGCTGCTAATTTAAACCGACGTCACACATTTCTTTGATTTTGCTTTTTTCAGATCTGATTCCTGGACTGTTATAAGTTTATAAAGTATAAAAATTCAGTACGAGTCGTCTTTTGTTTCACACTGAAGTTCACAAACACAATTTGTCTGCTACCTCAAACAACCCAACAGTGTCATCCCCTCAGACAGCTGTGAGTTTGTTTTTCCAGGAAGAAGGCGCTGAAAAAGTGTTTTTCCCAACCTAATCCGCGTTTGACACAGTGCTGCAGAAAGCCATTAACTGTAAGAGCACCGACCCTTTAAATGGTTGTGTGGACCCGCATTCAGTTTGTCCATCAAAGCTGCTGTGCTATCCCAGCCTTTTAGCTGAATATGAATGAAGTGGGAGTTGACCCTCACCTTTCATCTCCAGGACAGAATTTCTGTCAGATATGAAAACACACGCATGCTTGGAGTTACTCCCCTTCACCTTGTTTGTGAAGCGACACGTTTAATGAGACTCTTTTCTGGAGGAACTTTGCCATTGTAACAAGCTTCCTGTTTGATGTGTCTGTTTGATTATCCCTCAATTGAGTTGAGTGGAGCTTGTAAACATCAGCGCAGAGCACAAATCAGAACAAGAGGAAATCGCCCACCCTTACCCGAAAACTTTGCCTCAGACCACTCAAGGTGAAAAAAAAGGATCTTTTCATTGAATCGGCTGTAGATGTGATGAATAATGTAGCACACTGCAGTGGTACACTGGAGTACTCTGCGCCATCCCATTAATAGGTTTTAACAACCTGGCGGTGTAGTAGCTGACCCAGCTGTGCCCCAAGAGAGGCTGGAGGTGTACCGGACCATTTTCTCTCTCTTTTACTGCCAGGATAGCTTCAGCCGCGGATGATTACAGAGTTTGACTCGACTGAGAATGACAGCAGCGATCACAATGGAAAGATGGAGCCAGAAATGTACTGTTTCAATCACTGACACACATTCAAAATTCATAAACGTGCCCTTGCAGTATTATTTTTTTTAATTGGCAGTCAAAAGCAGGGCGTACTTTACTGCACCTGCAGAGAACATTTCTGGATTCTTCTTTCAAACTAAAAGCCTTTAACTTTGAATCTCTAAGGATGAAGGATAAAATAAACCTCCTCTTTGCTTTAAATATTGCACTGAACTTCCATTTTCTGGAATACTTGCAAACGGAAAGTTATTTTTTTTTCAACCTGCAAAAGTCTCCATCTCCTTTTCCATTACACACATTAAATATTTACTCCTCCATAGTCTATAGAAAGACTTCTTCTGTAGGAACTACTCCCACCCCCCCAAAAAAAAAAAAAAATTGAACATTTCTGTTGCTGTGGAATATTCTGCTCTGCTTCTTTTGGCGAGGTCGCAGAGAGAGAGAGAAATATCAAAGCAAAATTGGTACGTTTCTAAAACAAAGACAGCAGCCCGAAATCAATGCCCATCACACATCTAAGAGTGTTAAGTTGAAATGTGTTTGGCAATGCCAAAAAGGAATGAAAAGGGAAAGAAGAAGAAGAAAGGTTCGTAGGTGCACCGACTGTCAGCGCTGCTGTGCCTTTTTTCTTTCCTGCCGCAGTCAGTGATGCTCTTTTGAAGATAGATTACATCTTGTTTTAGGTGTAAAAGTACAGTACACTCTGCCTTTTGCACATCAAATAGCTCATTCAGACAAAATGGGAAGATAACATTGTGCTTCCATTGTCATTAACTGTGTAAGGGACGTCCTCTCTCCCCTGCTCCCCTTTTTTCTCTGCCGCCTTTGTGTTTGCTGTGAGTACCGTACCTGTTCTGGTGTACTAGTGTTCTTCTTCTTCTTCTCTGTCTATCTAACCCACCCTCCATTTGTGCCTCTTTGTTGCCTTCTTTCTGTGTCCTGTGTGATCCCATGGTGTGTGTGTGTGTCTGTGGTGTCTGTGTGCGTGTGTGTGTGTCTGCACAGTTAACTATTGAAAAAGACAAGCTCAAAGAGGCTCAGACACTCATCAGGGAATATGAAGCCAAGGTGGGTGTCCTCTTTGCATGTGTGGCCCTTGACACAATCTCACAGTTAATTAACATCAAACTCCAGTATTCGAGTAAATGATTGGGATTGTTGTGCCTCAGATCTTCTGTTTAAAGGATCCTCAAACTGATTCTTGTACTGATTTCGTTAGCGATGTTCCTCCCCTTGCATGTGCGCCCACTCAGTGTTATGTAGACATTTGCAGAACTACTGTATGTGTGAAATCTACATGAATTCAACTGATTGTTGACATGGAATCTACTGACTACTGCACCTCTCAATGGATCTTAAAATCAGATTGAAGTAGGTGCGCTTGCTCGTCTGATTAAATTAGTAATCTACAAAAAGATAACCTTAACATTTCAAAGACTTTTGCTGCTGAAATGTGTTGTAAACGCTGCAGGTTCATGTTTAAACCACACACACACATTTCCTGCTCCTTAAATGTAATTTTCATAGGTAAACACATTGTGATTGAATTCCTCTATCAGAGATGAGATTGGGGCATAGATTTAATCACATTGCATTCACAGTTAATTACCTGCCATGCTGACCTCCCCATTGACTCCACGAGACTATGAATTCAAATTGGATGGGTTGTTTTTCATATTAAATCTGACTTCTATTTAAAAACTGAGCTCCAGATAGGTGTCTCAAAGCCGGAGTCAACAAACAAACAAACAAGATAAGGTTGAAAGGCAGGGGAGAAATAATACACTATAACATGCTTGGTAATACACACACACAAAAAAAAAAAAAAATGCCAATAAGATAAGAAAAATTTGTTCGTCAAGTTTCTTGAAATAAGAATAACGTATTAATACAAACAAGTTTTCTTTTATCCCATTGGCAGATTTATTTATCTTTTTTACTTGTTACAAGCGTTAAGACCTCATTTTTGTTTTCAAATGACTTGATATAAGACATTTTTTGAACTGGTCTGGTGAATTTGGCTCATATTAGGTCAAAAAATACTTTTTTTTTTAATTACGAAAATTTGATTAGAGTTTGGAGGTCTTCCTCTGTTCTGTGAAACGACAGGTGTCAATAAGCATTACAAGGAAGTCCACTGCATTAAAAGTCCCTTTCAGAATAAAAGCACGGGATCTTTTTTTCTGTTTTAGACTAAAGCTAATATCAAATGTACCATTTAGGATCATAAAAACTCATAAATTAAATCCTGTAAGACAAACGACACAAGGTTTGCTATGCATAGGTATTTTGTCTCACATACTCGTGGGAACTATTTGAAATCATACAACAATCAAGTGAAACAAAACAATTTATGCAACACAAGCCCATATATTGGCCATTTTATTACATCAGAACATCTGATGGGAATTTATCAGACAATTGCCCCATCGTTTTATGATTTACATTGTACAACTGTTTCACACGTCATGGATCTTTTTTTATTTCATTAACTGAGTAGAAAGAAGCCAGTGGCAGGGGCGAAAGCTCCTGAGAGGTTGGTGAAACACTGGGCTTATTACGACTGAGTCAATCAGGTAGGGAGAGAGGGAGAGAGGAAAGATAAAGACAAGGAGGGCCCTCGCATATGGAATCAACCGTGCTCCAATTTAGCAGCTAATTTACTTCCATTCTCTCATATTAATCTTAAAAGAGGAAACGGGCCACGAAGGGCTCTAGATTGACGGACGTGTAATCATTGCATGTGGATTCTCACTGAAAGACTCCTTATAGAGCACCTTTTTAATTTCAGCCCCAATAAACAATTCACCAATGCCGTTATGTGATGAAACACAACTTAATGTCTTTAAATATGAAGCCAATCACATCTCCCACACACAATCAAGTGACTGGGAGAGAGCCTGGCGATGTGGAATTGGTTTTGGAAATGAGAAGTGGAAATGCTTTTTGGTAAGAGGCGACATCTAATCAGCCTTACAGATCTATACCCGTCTAATCTCGCATGTCTGTGATTTCTGTATTTGCATAACTTTCCTGCCTTCATGTTTTTCAATTGGCGTTATCGCTGACTACCTGTGTATGTGGCGTGTGTGATAGAGCAGACATGTCACAGGACTAAAAGACTTTTTCTTATCAGTCTCAGGTCTAATTACTTCCCTGTCTACTGTTTAATAGCCTGCCATTGTGAGGAGTCATGACGATGACTTAATGGGAAAGCAATGTTCTTATCTGTTGTACATTACAAAAGTTGTAGATTGCAGGTTTGACAACATTTTGCTCAGTGTTTACATTAAAATCTACAAGGATAAGCTATCACAGTAAGATAACCTTTCAGACAATTACCTACAAATTACATATTTGTTCTCTGTAAAACTGATTGACTTGTAATTTCAATGTCAAGCTACACTCAACACAAGTATGTGGTCAATTTATTATCGTTTTAAAAGTTCATCATTTTCATTTAAAAAAAGGTTAAACCCAGAAATGAATCAGTGTTTTTACCCCAAAGTTCTTGAAGAACTGGCCTGAGAAGTAAAACCCAGAAACTGCTCTGAAGACACTTTTCAGTTCAGAAATAAAACAGAAAGATGCAGTTCTCTCTTCAAAACATGGTCAATGTTGCTATTCCTGCCTAAATGACTTTCAGCCAAGTCAACTGGGCAAACGGAACCAGAATACTGCAAACACCACATCGTGTTGTCTTCCAAGCCACAAAAACAGCAAAGGAAATGAGCGCCTCCGTACGAGGACAGGAGCCTTTCATCACGACCGACAAACAGAGCCACGAGCTGGTTCACTGGTTTTTGTGACAGACTTTTCCCCACTGCCAAAGCTCATAGGAAGTGACTAACACCCCAAAGTCCTGCAGACTGTTAAAGAAAGTTTTAGAGCACAAACTGACTGATTTAGTGATAATTATGACATCAGGTTAGAGTTTGTTTTGTTCGCTTACATTTACATGTCTGTGTTTCTTGCAGATTGCAGCCGGTCCATCTTCACCTGCTGGACTGCCCGTACCAACGGGTGCAGCCGCTCCACCCCCTCCCCCACCACCTCCTCCCCCACCTCCACCTGGTGGCGTTCCTCCACCGCCTCCACCTCCTCCTCCGCCTCCTGGCCATGCTGGTATTCCACCACCACCGCCGCCACCTCCACCCCCTGGTGGGGGTCCCCCACCTCCACCACCACCTCCTGGTTGTGGGCCTCCCCCGCCTCCACCTTTCTTTGGGGGTCCAGGTGGGCCACCACCACCTCCTTCACTGCCTGTTATTAAGTTGCCTTATGGACTGGAGCCCAAGAAGACTTACAAGCCTGAAACAGTGATGAAGAGGGTCAACTGGACCAAGGTGAGCTGACCTGAGCTGAACACATTTATTCTGCTTATATATAATACTTATATATAATGTATAGTGAGCAGGTTTTCGTGACGGATTGGATCCCAGACTGATGAGGACTAAGATAATGAATGAAGCGGTCTTGTTTGACCCTGAAAGGGTTCCATGTCTGAGGAAATGTATAGTGAGTGGATGGTTATGCGATTTAGAATCCCAACAGGGTGAGCAAGACCTGATGCAAATCTGAGGGGCAAAGTCTCGCCTTCGAGTTTGGGGATGAATAAAGTATATTCTATTCTATTCTATTCTCTCACAGCCATGTTCTAACTGATTTTAAGAAACATAATTAAAATCCACACTTTAATTCAATCTCTCTTTACGATTTAAAGTTCAGTTTTTGCTGAAGAGGATTCTTGAAGTGACTTCTGACTAAATGTAGACGCAAAGTTGAAGATCAAAATGTGCTTCATTCAAACTCCCTCTAAATGATGTCAAAAAGTTATTTAGGCATGATCACACTCAGCATCCATCTCAGTGTTCAGCAGTAAACTGTTCTCTGTGCTTTAAAGTCCTTGAATTTGTGAATTCTGAGCCTAAATGAGGACTGGCTTGTGCAACATGCCGTCACATCTGAATACAGCTTCAATTGGACATTATTCTGCCTGTGGACTCTTTATTACCATGGATAATTTACCAGTCACCTCAAGACTTCTTAAAAAGTAGTTTTATCGCTCCCTCTTTGCAGAAACTTGAGTGACCTTGCGCTAAAACCTTCAGTTACAAACAAAAACCAACACATAAGACTAGTGCTTTTGACACCACCTTAGAATTGCATATTATACTAAATACTTTCAGTCGAAAGAAGCGTTTAAGGACTTTGAATCAGATTTCATCAGTGTGTTAGGGTGATGTAGTTATGTCTTCATATGTTGTGATTTTCTTCTAAACGAGAAGTAAACAAATAAAGGCATGATACGTATTCTGCAGCGAATTATGTATTCACAAACAGACCTTTAGATTACACACTTAGAAGATAAAGAGACGTCTCGGTATGCAAGTCTGTGTTGACTGTTGCATTACAGGTCGAATCTCTGTCACCTCAAGGACTCTTTAAATGCAAATGCATGACTCTGTGTGGGAGTTTCTTGAGCACTAAGGAAAGGCATTAATAGCATCATGTGGCAGCATGAAGTATCAATCTTGTGTGTCATACCAGATTGTGCAACAAAATATGTGCCACGGCACTCTGAAACGTAATTTTTTGTCATATTTCTGTGCAATATGCATGTGCTTCTGCAGGGGTAATCTGTGAGCACGCATCTACTTGCATGTTGCTGTGCATTGGAAGCGTACAGAAACAAGTTAATGTGCAGGAGAATTAACCTTGCCTCCACGGGAGTTGTAGTTTGGTGATGCAAATGAAATTCATAACCACCTGAGGAAAAACAATCTGTGTCTCTTGTGCCGATTAAGTGGGACAAGAGTCGTCTGTCTTCTCTCTGTGCAGCAGATGGAAGTAGGGGACATCCAGGGCTGCATAAAGGAGTTGTTATGTAGAGATGCTTCATATTTTTTATAACTACATTTCATCTAGTCAAAATCCTTTACACATATGAGGAGGGAATTAATTAAATATATATCATAGAGAGAAAATGAGGACTTAGATGTTGTGATCAAAAAAAAAGTAATTGTTCCAAGAAAACTGAGTTTCAAATGAAGCCACATGGTGAACTGAAAGTTCTTGCTTCAGTGTGTGCAAACATTTCACTATTGCTTTGATACTTACAAACATGCAATCATACACACACAGCGTGGAAAGTGACATCTTCAGTGTTGGGAAATAGGCATAATTGTGGGATGTGATGGTAGAGCATTCTCAGTCAGAAGCAGTAATACAAGGCACCCACTTGAGAGAAGATCAGCTCAGGCACACTCTGGGAAAAGTCAGCTTTGTTTAAGTGCTAAATGCATTTTAAATCAGCTTGAGTCATTTCTTCCCTGAGTGTACTTCCACTTTTGTATCAGCGATTCCCTGCTGAAAATTATTAGTGAAGATTAAGCATGGGACTGTCCAAATGCCAAAATAAACAATAGGCACACATTTTCCTCCACTTTATATGCATTACCCATGAAAAAACAGATTCATATAGTCGTTCTGTGCTAATTAAGGAAATCTATAAACATTTGGGAATGGCAGAACAAAGCTGGGATGCAGTGGGATTAAGAAAAGAACTTCTGCAGCATTAAAAAGGCTCATTGTTAAGCTCAGGATTAGCTCATTAAGTACAGTTGTTATAAATTTTTGTAGTGAAATATAGAAATGACATTTTTGGTTTTTATTTCTTTCGGCACAATCTGCTCATTTTGGTGGTATTGTGTGCATTTGTCTTCAGATCAGCTCTACTGTTGCTTAGAACTGTTTCAGAAAAGCTAAATAGAAAGCTTCTTTTTATGTAAGATGGTATCAAACTGTAGAGTAATAAGTATACCTTGTTATCCCTTTTTGACCCTTTAAAAAAGCAATATTTTAATAACCACAAATGTGGATTGTCAGTAGTTTGGATAGACACCCCCACCCTCATACTTACATCTAAATACCTGGTTTCAATTCATTCAGTCTCTAGTTATATAGCACCAAATCACAACAAACGTTATCTCTAAAACATTAGCAGCTCTAGACCTGCTAATGTGGTTTTTATGTCTTAAAAGCATGCTTCTAGTTCTGGTTTCATTATGGATACAACTGAGTATCGTCTGCATAACAATTAATTGAGTGTTTCCTTATGATACCTAGAAGCATATGTAAAATGAAAAGAAGTGATACCAGTTCAGAGCCTTGTGAAAATCCATAACTAACCCTGGTGTGTCATAGGACCCTTGTTTTTCCACCACTCTTTTTATTTGATTTATGGCACTTAATGAGCAAAAAATTTCCACTTGTTAGATAAAAAAAACACAATCATGATTGGAAATATACATATGCATAAACATTTAGCCAAATAATCTAAAGGCATACATATACATACATACATGAATGAAATAAAAGGTTTTTTTTTTTCTTCTTTTTTTAAATGTGAACAAAGTGAGATTGCTCAGACAGGTTTGATATAAACCAGGCTAAAGCAATTCCTGTATGTCCAAGTAGTTTTATCCAGTCTCTGTAGAAGGTCTTATAAAAGCAGGACCAAAAATTGACCCTCTTGTACATCACTCATTCATGAGTTGTCATTATTTATGGGTATCTAATACAACATACCATGGTGTACCACAGGGCACCATTCTTAGCCCCCTTTGTTTCTCATTATATTGATTTGTAGGCCAGTATCTTCAGTTAGTCTCATGTAGCATTACCACTTTGTGTTTATTTTGAATCTTATCATATGATTAACACTTAAGAACACATTTGCTGAAAACTGAAATCTTCTCTGCAAACATGTTGTGTCTGTGCCACCTGAATTACATTTAGACAAAGCCTTGGGAAAATGCATGGCTTATCCTTCTGTGTATTAAAACAATCCCACCCTCAAAAGCCAAGGGTGGATAACATTTGTTTTGTTTGGTGTTAAATTGTGCTGTCAGGCTTAAAACAGTTATACTGTCATATGCTGGGATTTTTTTCTGCCAGTTAAGGATTTAGGAGAAAGAAATCTTACAGACATGTAAAAGTGCTTTGCATAAAGTTCATTATTTAACACATTCAAGTAGAAATGCTGAACGCAAGGTCCATAACTTTAATGTGTCAAAATTAGAGTTTTTCAACTTAGATTTTTAATTCTAGCATTTATTTTTAAACCATAATATCACACAAGTATAGAACATAAACACTGAAAACTCTACTGCCACCCTTTGACCTGTATCAAATCTATAATCTGAGCTCAGCTCACAAACTGAGTTTTACGCCAGGAGCTAAATCTAAAAGCCAATGAATAAGGTTGCCATTTTTGGTTTTGGAGAAGTAGAGAGATTTGGTTCAGTCTTAGGATAATTTTTCTCCATTGTGTCTCACTTTTGATGTTTTAATCTGCGAAATTTCTCCGTTGAAGCTCTCATATGCGCAGCTGAAAACTTAAATATTTTAACCACAATTATGGAAAACTGTTGTTAAAACCAGCAACACGCAGCATCATCACAGCAAGAATTTGGAAGTGATGATAACAGTTGTGGCACGAAACAGATAAGGTGCTGAATATTTCAGTTAAGTTGTCACTAAAGTGCTTTTTTTCCAGCAGCTGAACTTAAAACAACACTTTATTTTTTGTGTTGCATAATAAAGATCTAAAGTTTCAAGAAAAGAGGAATAGTCGCCGTGGCATCGGTATCCAGGGGAGACCAATGGTGTGGAGACGTCGATACATGTTGAATTAGTCCCAAAGAGTAAAGTAGGTTAATGACTAATGATGCGTTACAAACAATTATCTCTAAAGGCACCAAATGTTTCCTGCCTGAAGGCAGAAAGAAGAAGATGCATTTGACCAGTTTAATGAAAGAGTCTGACAAACTTTTGGGTGAGGAAATGCTTTTCTGATATTTTTTTTTTTTTCATTTGTTCTGCCTTTCTCCTTGTTTTCATTTTCCCTCTCCTATTTTCTATTCTTCTTCTCCTTGTTTGCCTTTTCACCTTCTTGAATTTATCCTTTCTCCTTTCTTTTTTGTGTCTCTTTCTTAAATTTGTACCTTCAGTTTGTTTCATTTACCTATCCCTTTCTTTTTCTTGATTTCTTTATTTTGCTTTTCACCAATTTTACTTTTCCTCCTACTTCTTCCACTCACTTAACTTTTTCCTCTTTTTATCTTTTTACTTTTTCTCCATTACTTTTTCTTGTTTTTTTTCTCTTCCTTATTTTTTCCTTATTTTTCTTCTTCTTCATTACTTTTCTATACTTATTCTTTACTTTTTCATCTCCTTCCTTCTCTATTGTTACCTGTCCTTTATCTTCTTCTTCACATTTTTCATTATTTCTTTTTTCTCCTTTTTGTCTTTTTTCCCTTTTTCAATCTCTTCATTTTATACCTTCTTATTCTTTGTTCACTCTCTCCCCTCCCTTTTTTGTTTTTTCATTCCTCTTCTTTATCCGTTCCCATCTTTGCTGCATCTCTTCTCTGTTTTTTTCTCCTTCTTCCTCTCACTGATTCTTTCCAGAGGTTTCATTTGTACGTTTTTGTCTTTTAGTCATTTCAGTTGCAGGATGTGATGAAATGTACAGTTGGGGTTTTGCTGCATCATACCTTTGCCACTCTTCTGAATGAGGCCATCACACACACATGACACAGACAGCGTTTTTGATCTAGGAGTGGATTTCATGAGAGCCAGTAAGAGCACAACGGCACTTTGTCATCTGTACTCAACACCAACACCTCTTATGTTGAAAGTTTAATAAAGCTTCCATTAAGGCACCTATTACTGCCATTACAGGACCCTGCAGTACTGTCACGCTTATTGGCGTCACTGTAGAGCCTTGGGAGTGATTACCCAGGTTGAGCTGGAACTCTCTTGTCTGTATTGCATAAGTGTTGCACTTAAACCTCTCTGTGTATGTGATTACTGTGTATCAAGGAGGTTAAAGGTGTTGGTGCTATACGCTCAGTCCTAGCCCAGGTCTTGATAAAACACTACATCAGAGTCACGCTAAGAGCTCTCACAGAAGCACTTCAGCCAACGTACAGGAGACAGAGTGTGGTGTCACGTGCATTATTAGCTTGGAATAACAACAGCATAATCCCTCTATATGTGAACTCTTCTGCTGTTTTATTAATGTGGGGTACATTTAAAAATTATCAGGCTGTTTTTGTCCCAACTTTCCCCCTTCCTGACCAAGGACAGACAACTCCCAATTATCTTCTGTTTTACAAGATTATCCTAACAGATTATCCTGTGGTCTGAGGTGTGTTAAGAGTGAATTTGTCCCAGTCAAGGCCAACAATCATAAATATTAAACTTGATCAATATTCACAACCAAAAATCTTCATGTGTGTGGGGAAAGCTGACGACTCAGGAGTCATGACTCTGTGAGTTGTGACGTGGAATGGAATGTAGCCAATCAGGAGGCAAGCTGACTGAGGAACAAGGAAGCAGACGTAAACAAAAACAAGCATGGCTGACCTGACACGGAATGGTTGTTTTTTTTTTTCTACATTCTTTTCTTTTTTTTGGTTTGTAAATTTTCCGTTAAAAATAGTCCCAAGACCACCATCATTCCCCCTTCTATGTCCTCTTCCATGTTGCGTTTGGTGTTTAACGGTTGTTGCTATATGATGCTATGGTTCTTCTACTCTTATTCTAGATCGGTGGTGGGAGAGAATGTGGTGTGTTGTGAGCTGTGTTGAGCTTATCGTAGCACACCACACACAGTACGATCCAAACTGTTCAGTGTCTGATTTTTGATTTTCATGGCTGCTTGTGTACAAACAGGAGTTGCTGAGGTGTTGTGCTGCAAACTGAAAGTCAAATATTTCATTCATCTTAGGAGACGTCAACATGAGGCTTCCTTATTTGGGGTTAGGCGACGATCAATCCACGTATCATTGTGTATCTTTGCTATCACATGCATGTTTTTGTTGTTGTTTGCTCCTCTGATGCCAAGGATGCACACAAGGGCATCTGTGTGTCCAAACACAGAATATATAAAGAAAAAGGGAAAACACACTCTCACACACACACACGCGCGCGCACACACTCTGTCTCCAGTGAGAAGAACTTTTTGAGTGGCAGCTTGGTGGAATGGCGCTCTCTGATTGTGGTGATAATGGAATCCTTGTGTCATTGCAGATAGTGCCTCAGGAAATGGCAGAGAATTGCTTCTGGATCAAAGTCAAAGAAGAGAAGTTTGAGAATCCTGACCTATTTGCTCAGCTCTCCCTCTGCTTCTCGTCACAGAGCAAAGGTAAGAAGGCGTCATCTCTCCTCAACCCCCCCCCCCCCCCCCACCCCCCACCACCCCCCTCTCTCTTTCTCTTAATTAATCTCCACATCCAGCTTCATTTAGCCTCTTGGCAGCAGACACCGTGCCTCTTTCATCTCGTGACACTTTAAGGAACAATTTCTCCCACTGAAATGTTAATTACCCCCCCCCCCCCCCCCCAAAAAAAAACAAAAAAAACAAAACAAAACAAACAAAAAAAAAAAACAAGAACTTTATTTTCCACTGCATTTGAGCACCATCTATGTAAGCTCTCAAGTCAAATCTTTGTGCCAATTAGGGGAACCAATGCTCTCACTGCAGTGTTTGTTTGTGTCTTTGAGAGAGCTTGAAACACACTGTGGCTGCATCTTGTTTTTGCTCTTTGTACCCATTGAGTAGTTTCAAATCAGTGATTTTGCGAGGCACGTGGGTGTGCACGGACTTGAACTTGCACATATATGTGTGAACTGAGAGCAGTTATGCTTGGTTTGCTTCTTTCCTTTTCCAGTCCAATAGACCAGTCCTCCATTTGGGAGGCGGGGAGGCTTTCGTGATGGAAGCTCGGGGAGCTTTCTTGTCCCGGCCAGTTTGTTTCGCAGATACACAACCAGGCTACCTAACTTGCTGATGAATAACACAAGCAGTGGAGAGCAAGTTTGTTTTGTTTTTATAGATGGAGGAGGTTGTGTGAAGGCACTTGATGTATTCCTCCCCATGACAATTTGAGTGTTTTTCCACTACTTTGACAGCGTGCGTGAGTGTGGTACAGTCCTCTTATTCTAGCAGCAGTGGGAGGGGAGAAGTCAGAGGCCTGTCAAGCGCTGAACAGTCAAATCTGAGCTCTGGCAGCGTGTGTGGACATAACTATACAGAGTCCTCTAACTTTTCCCCGTATACCCCCCTTCTGTTTGGATACCATCAGCCTGCCTGCAGCTTCTTACTCTCTTTTTCTCACAGCCCCCAGGTCTGCAAACTCTGCTCATCTCCTTTTTTGTTCCGTGAAATAAATAGCAATTTTGCCTCTGCTGCCGCAAGGTGATTTTCCAGCGTAATACAGATGGGAGAATATGGGAAGAAAAAAAAAAAAAAAAACAGAATTAGGGAGGTTTAATGAAGTGGCAGGGAGAGGCCTCTCTTCTTTTTCTGCCACAGGAGATTTTTTTTTAGCATGTCTTAATAGCAATAACAATAGCAATTATATTTATAAAGCACATTCCAGTACAGGTGAGCCCAGTGTGCTTTATGCTGAAGGGGGGGATGGGATGGAAGAATTTGCATGCACAAAAGCATGCACTTCACATCAGCCCCACTCATGTTCACATCTGGGTTTTACAGTCAGAGCCTGAAATGTAAAAACAACCCAAAATGTAACACGATGCTTTAATAAAAATTTAATGAAATAACTTTTTGTGCCAAGTGTCAGAACTTGTTACATTTTGGGTTTTATGACATTTACAGATACACAAACTAATACCCCCGAAACGGAACTGACTAAAATCACCTATACTCACTTTAACTGAGGGGCTCTAGAAAAATAAAGTGAGCCAGGAAATAAGGACTAGAGCAGGCACACAGTATGCTAACAAGAGGCTACAAGCTAACAAGGAGCTGGCCAACACAAAAGCGTGAGAGCACTTATCTCACAAAAATACCGCTGGCCCAGTGAGGGAGCAGAGAGCCAGAGTGAACAGTCCAGCAAGGGGAAGTTGAGCAGAGGAGGCGGAGCAGGCAGGGTAGGCAGGAGCTGTGGCAGAAGAACAAAGGGTTAGGATCCAGTGCATTAAGGGAACAAGGTTGATCAGATTATCAGATAATCTCATTAATTACTATTTCAAACGTTACAACACTGTTACCGAGAAATGGGTTCGAGTTCCTTTGTATCCAACCTGGCTCACTCAGCCAGGCACGAGAGCTGTAAATAACATATGTGCAAGTTTGGAGCAATCTGTGAAGTTAAAAAACCCCCAGTGTTTTAAGGATGTAAATACAGACGCTAGGGCCACACCGATTTAATCGCCTGGCCGATTTAAATCATAGCCCCTTTTAATGCTTTTCTGCATGTTTTTATACTTGAAAATTTCTCTCTGTTGTAAAGTTAAAAAATACTAAAGAATAAAGGGACAGAAAAAGAAGTTATTTTATTTGTTACATATTTTTAAAATTAATCGGTTATCAGATTTTTTTTTTCCTACCAAATATCTGAATCGTCATCGGCCTCAAAAATCCGTATTGGTCGGGCCCTAACATCACTGATGTAAAAAGAAAGAACACTCATGTGAAGTGTACATTATGTCCCAGAAAAATACCCACTCAAAAATCAGAATTCTTTTACATATTTAAAGGTTCTTCTAAAAAGTAATACAATATCCTTGGTAACGAGTTATGTTTATGAAGGAGAAATTCAGTGACTAATTCAGTTACTTTTTGGCAACGTAGGGAGTAAAAATAAATTATTACTTTTTTGAAGTAATTTTCCCAACACTGATGTTATTTAAGGGGCTATATAAATAAAGATTATTATTATTATTATTATTATTATTATTATTATTATTATTATTATTATTATTATTATTATTATTATTATTATGTAACTCTAGGAAACTTACCACTTATCATCTGGTATGAAGAGACACCTGACGGACAGGTGAGCTTTGATTTTATTGGTCTGTGATGAAGGAACGAGGACGTTCAAGGACACTTGAAGACTGGATTTTGAGAAACAGCAAACAACTAGAGCATTTTATGTTACTTTTACTGTCAGTGAATATGTCACTCAGTTTGGTAATGAGTTTGAAGCATTTGACAGCTTGGTCGTTTTTATTCACACGTGGTTGTGTTTTCTGTGTGACTTTATTCATGTGTTCCCTCAGGCGTGGATGAATGTAACATTTAGTGTCAGTAAATCGCCGGTACGTCGGCTGCCTGCTAATGTTCGGCACATTTCCACATGGATTCTTATCATGAAATACAACTTAGCATTCAGAGTTCCACAGACTGGTTTTAATCCAGCTTTAAATGTCCTTTTAAATCATTTATTAAATTCACTTTCTCACCCACTGGGGACTTTAAAAAAGCTCTATAGATAGTCCATGTTCCCGCTGGCAGGATAGGAATTCATGATCCAGCATTTCCCCCGGGAGTTACCTTCGCTGGATCCCTATCAATTACCCCTGCAGCGACTGCACTGAATCAGCTCTTTTCCCTCTATTGTTGAAACAGAACATGATTTGCTCATGAATGAAAAATGCTGTTTAATGTTTGATATCCACCCCCCCCCTCCCCCAACACACACACACACACACACACACACACACACACACTCACACACACACTCCCCCAGTCAGTGAAGTTGAAAGTCAATGAGAGGCGCTTTGATGTTGATGGGTTTGCGAAAAGGTGCTGGATTGAATCCTCCTAAAATAAGATGGTTGTGCATTTGTTTTTCTTTTGTTTCATCATTCATGCACGACCTTTCAAACACAGTGAATCTGAAGATATTCAACCATTAAACACTTTGTCAAAGAGACGCCCGCCTTTTTCTCTACATGCATCGACCTGCTTTGGAGGGAGGTCTCCATTCTTCAGGTCAGCTTGATTTGTTGGTGTTGGGGATTTAAAGCAGTTTAAGAGGTTTAGTTGGAAGGACAAGACTTGTAAGATTAATTCCTTGGGTTCTGTACTCTCGGTGTAACCTCTCAGGGTAACCAAGGACCATAAATCTTTTGTGCTGATTTGACAAACCAGTCACTGGTGAACACCGACTTCATTTGTCTGTGATATTGCCGCCGTAGTTTATATCACACTCGCACCGCACACACAAACACACTTGTTGGGATTGTCCTCTGCTTCGTTGTGGTACCTCTATCTTCACCGCCTGTGAGACGTGGATATTTATAAGTAGAGCACACTTTAGGGGGACGAGTGTATCGTGAAAGATGAGGCAAGCAGGTGTAAATGCCTTCCCTGCAGAGTTGCCCTCAGAAAAGGCTTCTGTTAACTTGCCGTTCCCTGGGATTCTTGCTTGTTACTTGCATTGTTGAGGAACAACACTTAGGCAGTAAAAAAAAAAAAAAGAGTGAAAAAAGAAAAAGAATCACTTTAACAGCCCCCAATTTTCAGATGCTTATTGCGCTCAGAGGCCTCTAAAACAACTGAGAATGCAGGGCTGTCATCTCCCCCGCTGCTTTTATGAGTCTCACTGTTTAATGAGTTTCTCCAAGAAAAGGAAATGATAATCAAGAGGGACTTCAAGCTCAGCTTCAATCCTCTAAAAGTGGCTTTTTTTCTCTCTGTCATTTATTATAAAAAGGCTCCTTGTCTTGATTGCAGATTCAACATGTGTCAGCTATTACATCCTCCAAAGCTCATGGAGGTGTCACTGAAGTCATACTGGGAACATCACTCGCCTCACTTTGGTACAGCTCAGGCGACTACTTATTATAACAAAGAGATACCAGTTGACATACGTTGTATAAATCCAAAGTACAAAGCTTCCTAATAAACCACATGAATCCAGCGTTATTTGTTGCATTAAACTTAAATGACTTTTCAAAATAATGCTCATTTACGACAGTTAAGATAAAGAATTACACAATATAAATAGCTCAGTTTTTATTGAAGAGTTGTGTGTAAGAACATTATTCTAAAGTATGCATTATTAATAATAAATTTATTGGAATGAATAATGGCCTTACCTCCGAAAATACAGCTAACACTGTGAAATAAAAACATTGTTTTTTGTTTATTTAATCTTCCCTCCGTAAAGACTCGGTGATGAGTTTTTAGCTCCTTGTGAAAAATGCAGAATTTAGAGGCAATAACTTTTTACGCCTGACAGAAGTAAGCAAGAGCAGCAGAAACAAGACTAATGACTTTATGATTTGTCTTGAACAAACCCCACTTCCAATGAAGTTGGGACGTTGTGTAAAGAGTAAATAAAAACAGAAAACACTGATTTGAAAATACTGTTTAGCCTATATTCAAATGAATACACTACAAAGACAAAATATTTATTGTTCAAACTGATAAACTGATTCACTCATTTTTGATTTGATGGCTGCAACACGTTCCTAAAAAGCTGGGACAGGGTCATGTTTCCCACTGTGTTCCATCACCTTTCCTTTTAACAACACTCAATAAGTGTTTGTGAACTGAGGACACTAATTGTTGAAGCTTTGGAGGTGGAATTCTTTACCATTCTTGCTTGATGAACAACTTCAGTTGATCAACAGTCCAGGGTCTCTGTTGTCATATTTTGTGCTTCATAATGTGCCACAAATTTTCAATGGGAGACAGGAAAGACGTGGCTTGGATGGCAGCATATGTTGCTCCAAAACCTGTATGTACCTTTCAGCATTAATGGAGCCTTCACAGATGGTCAAGTTAGCCATGCCATGGGCACTAACAGACCCCCATACCATCACAGATTCTGGCTTTGAGACTTTGACCTGATAACAATACGGATTGTCCTTTTCCTCTTTGGCCTGGAGGACACCACGTCCATGATTTCGAAAAAAAAATTGAAATGTGGACTCATCAGACCACAGCACACTTTTCCACTTTGCGTCAGTCCATCTCAGATGAGCTCGGGCTCAGAGAAGCCGGCGGTGTTTCTGGGTGTTGTTGATATATGTCTTTGTCTTTGCATGGTAGAGTTTGAACTTGCACTTGTAGATGTAGTGATGAACTGTGTTAACTAACAATGGTTTTCTGAAGTCTTCCTGAGCCCACGTGGTAATATCCTTTACACAATGATGTTGGTTTTTAATGCAGTGCTGCCTGAGGGGTCAAAGGTCACGGGCATTCAATGTTGGTTTTCAGCCTTGCTGCTTACCAGCAGAGATTTCTCCAGATTCTCTGAATCTTTTGATGATATTATGGACTGTAGAGGATGAAATCCATCAATTCTTTGCAATTGTATGTTGAGAAACATTGTTCTTAAACTGTTGGACTATTTGCTCACGCAGTTGTTAAACCTTGTCCCATCCTTGCTTGTAAATATTCACTTATTTTGAATTTGATGCCTGCAACATGTTCCTAAAAAGCTGGGACAGGGTCAACAAAAGTCTGGAAAATTTAAGGAATGCTCCAAAAACACCTGTTTGGATAAAAAAAAAAAGCACTATCACTTTGACCAGAGACACCAGACTTAAACAAGCAGAATGTTCTTAGAACATTTTTTATTAAAAAATTATAATCCAGCTGTATAACAACATGATTCTTTTATTTTTCCATGAGTCTATATTTAGATTTTACATTTGACTTCATGTTCAGTTGGAAGACTAGAGAAGCTTAAAAAAACTGTTGTTAGAATTTGAGCAGAACTCTCAGATTGCATGTACGTTGCCGATGTCAAAGCAGGTGTTTCACCTCTGAGGCCTTCAAGTGCTTTTGATTGGAAAATTGTTACCACCCACGCAAGAATCCCAACCACACACATCTCTGTTTGATCTCGCTCACCACCCCGGTTTATTCAGCTCTTTTGAAGCTGTGTACAAAACGTTAAATGAACAACCCGGCCACGTCATAGAGTTCTTTTTTACTCCCTTCTAAATCAGTTTTCTCCCCTCATGCTCTCTCGCTCTCTGTTGTCCTCTCCCCTCTGTCTTCACTTGCCTGTATCAGCGCTTTCGTTACCGTCCTCTTCATTGACTCGGTGCTCCCTCCGTCTCTCTTTTCTTTTTTGCTTCTTTTACCCTCATCTCCCCTCAGTTCGCTTTATCAATCAGTGGGTTGCGCCTTTGTGCGGCTCTTTGGGATCAAATCAGATTCACTTCGGGATTGAATGTGTGTAGCCATGGCCTGCTGCATTTGAAAGGCAATTCATTCAGCTGGAACTTTGCTGTTCAATTTGAAACGAGATTGATGTTGGCAAACTTTACACCCCCTTTCCTCCAAAATGTTTCCTCCATTGCACACACCAATTGCTGATGGACAAAGGGCATATGCCACTTTGTAATGGTGATGTGTGGGCTTCTCAGCAGGAACAGCACAACAAGAGGACGGCTGGTTCTGAGCCTCTGAAATTCTTGGATGGAGTGTATATTTCAAAACAGGATATTTTTTGATCCAATCCAAGTAGTAAACATGAACACATCCAAACTTTTTTTAAGGTTATCTCGACGGGCACGTTTGTTTTTGTGTAATCTCAAAGTACGTGTTATATTTTTAAAGCTAATGACACTCAGAAGTCTGCATGGACACGCAGAGGCCCAATGGAGGGGCTCTGGTCCATCCTTCTGAGTAGTGTCAATTGGGACTTTTTTTCCCAGCATGCCTCTGCGTTAATGATGCCCACAAAGCTAGTGAACATACCTACAGGAAAGTTTGTCTGGAAAAAAGACAGAAGGGGATGGAGGGAAGGCCTTTCAAACCTGGAACACTAAGAACTGACGAGAAAATCATTAAGAGAAGAAACTTTTAAACAGAGTTTTGAACGTCTTCATTCATTCATTCATTCATTTTTTATTTATTTTTAATTTATTACCAGTTGTATGTCCACTATGACTCATGGGAATAAGAAAAAAAAAAGAAAAAAAAATATTATATATATATATATATTCTCTTTTATATATATATATATATATATATATATATATATATATATATATATATATATATATATATATATATATATATATATATATACAGTGGGGGAAATAAGTATTTGATCCCCTGATGATACTAATATACTTTTTCACTTGATAAAATGCACAACTTTTATACTGTGTGTTTTTATGCCTTTTCAACTGATATTCTGTCTATACTTATAACCAGTAAACAACCATAAAAATTACAGTGTGTTAATTTCCCAGGGCAGTGGGCAAACTTACAAATTCAGCAGGGGATCAAATACTTATTTCCCCCACTGTATATATATATATATATATATATATATAAATATATATATATATATATATATATATATATATATATATATATATATATATATATATATATATATATATATATAATTATTCCACAGATGTCTAAAATTAAGTGTTGTAAAAGGATGAATTTTGGAATATGAATTTTTATAAATGAATATATAAAGCGGAATATTTTAGTGAGTTAAAATATGTTTTCAAAGCAAATAAATTCAGTTTCAACATGTTAAATTCAATTTCAAATCCTACTAATCACCCTCAGTTTTCTAATGCAGTTATTCAAACTGAGCATTAAAAATTCAGTTTCTAGTGGCGCATATCTCAGCTATCAATCAGCGTTTTTTTCAAGGATGTAAATGCTGCTGATTGCAGAATGCAATCTTTTAAGATGGTTTGAGGGTTAAGTGTTGTTTTGGTAACCTTTCTGGCGATCAGTGTTTTTTGTATTTCCATAATCTTTGATCAGTTTATGTTTATGATCTTTAGTTTGTTCGTTTCTAAGATTCTTTCAGATCTCACTAGACAAATGGTGGATTAGCACAGTTCTACCGTTGCTATGCTGGTAGCTATGGACACTATAAACAACAAACTGGGAGGAAGTGGATCTTCAACTCACGGCTCTTTTTTCCATCCAAATCCTCCATTGATTTTTCACAAAATCGACTAAGACAACAAGCTACAAGTGACTGTAGTTCATTTAATTTGGAGCTAAAACAGCATTAAAAACAGAAAGATTATGAAGATACAAATGTACCTTTGTCGCCAGAAGGGCTATCAAAACGACACTTAAGCCTCAAACCATCTTCAAAAATTGCATTTTCCCCCGAAAAGAGGAGGGATGTCTGGATGTTTTTTTTTTTTTTTTTTTTTTCTGTAAGGGAGAAACTCTGCAGTCATGTGACCTGAGCTGGTATGGCACAATTACAGACCTTTTCATTTAATGCTTGAGAGAGGAAATCCATGACACTGACACACATCTTCTAGACGACCAATGGTTCCATTAAGTGCTTCGTCATGATACTGGGTTTTATTCCACTCATGAAATCGAAAAAAATGAACATTTGGCTATTGACAGAACTGTTACAATCAGCACATTCATGTACTACATTTATTATTTCAAGTTTTTTTAGTATGTTTGATGTTTTTAAACAGTTATCGACATCCTGCTCTCCTTAAAAGGGGAAAAAAAATGTGACTTGTCATCGGTGCTCACAGGTGAGCCCTCGAAAGGTAACAAGGTGAGTCCCTGCCCCCATCACAAGAGATTTGATCAAATCCTTTGAGTCCTCCTGACTCTAACACCCATTTCCATTTACCTTTGTTCTTCCAATTCTACCCCAAATACACACCCACACTCATTTTCCCCACTGTCATGTGCACACCAGTGACTTCTGAATC
Source organism: Labroides dimidiatus (assembly GCA_030710495.1). Classification (NCBI taxonomy): domain Eukaryota; kingdom Metazoa; phylum Chordata; class Actinopteri; order Labriformes; family Labridae; genus Labroides; species Labroides dimidiatus. The sequence continues at coordinate 5,802,891 of CM061150.1, read as the reverse complement.
CCAGCTACAAAGCCCCGGCAGCAGGGCGGTAATGACCCTGCCACATCGGTGGTAATGATGGAATCAGTGGGGGGTTTAGCTGCCTCTCTGACTCTCTCTAATAAGTCCCCTAATAACTCTGTTAACATCAGGGCTGACCCGTCCAGCAGATCAAACACACTCACGCATCGCCAGCCACCTCACACACTCGGTCGGTTCTCAGTCAGGAAAGAGAAAGTGTCGCTGACCAACTGATTGTGTGTCTGCTTTCTGCCTTACAGCTGCATTTCCAGCCTGTTGACACAAGTTTTGGCTTGGAGAGCACAACGGTAGCAACAATAAATGCCACTCACATTATTTTAATCCTGTTAAGCTGAATTCATTCAGTAACAATGAGTCTTGTTGATTGGAACCTTTGAAAAGCTTGTTGCTCTTGAAAAACAAATATCCTGGGACAGCTTTTGGAGCTCTGCCTCCTCAGATAGTCACAACGTAATAAAGGATTCTGTCTAATGAGTTTAAGCTCAACTGAAGACCATCAGCCCTCTGTGGAACAGTCTGCCTTGTATTAGTAGCTTGTATACAACGATAAGCTTGTGATATGTTCTGTGTGAGAGTGTAGGGAAGTCAGTCTTGATGGTTTGCTATGGTCCCCTGGAGAACAAGCCTGTTTATTACTGATTCTGTTAATTGAGAGGAGGGAGCAGCTTCCTCTGCATCTTTACCCTCGGCTTTTCTTCTCCTGACATCGCTCCCTTTCTCTCCTCTTATCTTGGCTTTCTCTGCTTGGTTCAGAAATCATCTCTTTGGACAGAGCAGCGTCCATCTGGTGCCTTTTAAATCTAAAAACATAACAAAAACACCCACTCTCGCTTTCTATCAGGCTCATTGTTCAGCAGCTGCAGTCTCCCACAAACAAGATCACAATTGGCCTTTCACCACATACTCATTTTGTAAATTGTCATCAGAGCCTGTGAGTGGAGACATGCCACCCCGTTTGGTGAATTGTTTTGACGACCCAAAGACCCATCGTCCAACCCGTAAATCACGCATTCTGGATTAAATGTCCATTATTACTCCAACCAAAACCAAAGAGGATATTATCCCATTTTGGAAAATAAAGGCCTCAAATGGTACCATTTTCCTCATTTTAGAAAAAGGAGGCCATTAATTCCTGGCACGATCAGGACACATTTGTCTCAATAAAACACAAAACACCCTAATGTTTATTTTCCTCTGTTTGGGACAGCCAGCCCGCTGTGAATATCACCAGGTCAGCCCTTTTTCTGTGCTCATCCTGCACGTTTTTTAATATATTGCATATGAATGGAAATTAGGGCCTTAAATATTAATGAAAAGTAATTGGTTTATTGTCGGAGACTATATTCTGTGCGCGTGCATCTTTGTCTCTGAGAGTCTGAGCGAGCGAGCGAGCGAGAGAGAAATAACCACCCTTTCCTACCTCATATTGCCTTGCTGTGATGTCCCACTGATTTTAATCTTCTCTTCTCAGATGAGAGCCATTCTGACTATCATGGTGCACTTTAACTTTAGCCCTATGAATATTAGCTTCCTTTGATACCTGCCGCTCGCTGCATCCCAGGTCTGTACTCTGCTAACTTTTATGTGCCTTCCAGTGCGCCATTATGTTTCAGTAAATCTGCCTCTTCAAGAATAAATAACCTCTGTGCTTTTAAATTTGCTTTATTTCTTTTACCTCTTGTTCACCCCTGCTGAAACAGGTTTTGGAGCGTGTTAATCCTTTTTTGTTCTAACCGTCTAATCTGGTTCTCTAGTCATACATGGTAAATGAAAATGAAACTAAAGCGAGTACACACATAAAGATTATCGGGCTGTTTTTGTCCAAACTATCCACCTTCTGGACCAAGGACGGCAAACATCTGATTATGTTCTGTCTTATAAGATTATCCTATCAGGTTATCCTGTGGTCTGAGGTGTGTTAAGAATGAATTGGTCCCGATAATCAGCTGCAAAATGGGTCAATAATGGTAAATATTAAACTTGATCAATATCAATAATCTGCCCCCACCCTTCTCTCTCTCTCTAATCCCAACACAGTTGAGGCAGATGTCTGTCTAACATGAGTTGGGTTCTGTCCGAGGTTTCTGCCCGTTAAAGGGAAGTTTTTCCTTGCCATTGTAACTTGCTAAATATTGCAAAGTGCTGTACTCATGGTGGGTTAAGATGAGATAAGACTTCTTATCTTATCTTGATGTTGGGTTTCTGTTAATAAAATTTTCTTACCATTTACAGGTCTAGACCTGTGAACGCTTGGAAAGCGTCTTGGGATAACGTTCGTTATGAATTGGCGCTATATAAATAAAGATTGATTGATTGATCAATATTCTTGACCAAAAATCTTCATGTGTGTGGGGAAAGCCAACGATTCCCAAGTCATAACTCTGTAAATTGTGATGTGGAATGGAATGCAGCCAATCAAGAGGCAAACTCTGCTTCTGACCAAGGAACATACGGTCAGGATCAGGAACTTTTTTCATATTCAGACTATTTGGATCTGCAAACAGCATTTTTAGCCCCTAATATTCCTTATCATTCATTCTAAACAGTTTTTTATGCACTGATTTCCCCCTTTGTTTGGACTGTTTCATAACTTTAATCTGGTCTCATATCCTCTGATGTGTTTTTTGAACTCTCACATTTCCTCATCCTGATAAATCCGTTCATTTAAAGACATCAGCTGTAAGAGTTGTTGACTTTCTGCTGAATGTACAGAGCTTCAGCTTTATTTAAGCAGACTATGCACAGTCCAGATGGAGTTTAGTGAGACTTTACTAAATAAACTTTTTTTTTTTTTTCGCACTTCACAGAAAATGTAAATGTAAGCATAATTTAGACCATGATTCATTTCTGATACCCTCAAAGCTCCTGTGAGGAGCGAGTATGTAGTGTTAATTTTGGCGTCCCCTTGCTGTGAAAAATGTACCAAAGGCTAATTTCTGCAGTTAATCACTACACCTGGCACATACCTCCTCCCAGCATGTTCAGACATTCAGATTTAGAGTCACATATAATCAGTCTTCACGCTGACGGTCTCGTTGGCGATTGTGGGTCATATAGAGGCCGTGCTTTTATTTTAATTTGTGCTCATGAGCAGTTAAAGACTCCTCACAGGAGTTTTATTTAATATATTTACTGCTATTGAAGTTGTTTCTACAACTTCCTGCTTCAAGTTTGCTCAGTCTAGAACTGTGCTGTCAACAATACTTAGATGCTCCATATACCTCAGAACAACTGTGCACACACACTGAATACTGATCAGCTTGGAGCACAAAGACAGAACAATCTGTGAAGTTACTTTACTCAAACAAAAAACACACAGAGTGCCCGAGATAAGCTGACGTTCCTGAACTTCTTCTGGATGTTTCCTTTAGCAATACACTTCGACAGCCAAATCTTACACTTCTCTTTATTCTGGGGACTCGTGTTTGTTTCTGCAGATAGAGACTCAGATGTGCTCAAATTTACATTACATGGCATTTAGCAGTATGACAGTATTTGTTATTTCATCATGCATAATAACAGCCAAACTTCTCCTGCAGGCCCAGGAAATACAAACTCAGTATTAGAGAGTGTATAATCTACAGAAGATGATTAGGGCCACTGAAAACCAACCAACCAACCAACAAACCAACCAACCAACCAACCAACCAACCAACCAAATAAATAAATAAATAAATAAAAATTCCAATATATTTTTTAGATAGTATGCACTTTTTTCCTTCTGGGAAAAAATAAAAATAAATAAATAAATAAGTAAACAAAATAAAAACAAACAAACAAACAAACAAACAAAAAACTAAATTCTGAGCAAAGTCAGAATTCTGAGCTCTGACTTTTTACTTGGAATTCTAACCTTTTTTTTTCCTCAGAATTCTGACTTTAATCTTAGAGTTATGTCTTTTTTGTGGGGCTTTTTATACCTTTAATCAGAGAGGACAAGACAGTGGATAGAGGAGGAAAGAGGGCAAGAGTGGGGAGTGACATGTGGGAAAGAAGCCAGCGGCTGGACTCTAACCTGGGCTGCCTGCTCAAGGGCTTCCGCCATACAGAGCGCGGCCTTAACCACTAGGCCATCTGCGCTCCAAGAGTTCTAGTTTGACATTTTTTTCTCCATATTAACCAGTCTGATGTCTTCAGTAGTGATATTTAAAACCAAAGGAAGATGTTCTTTGTATTTGTGTGTTCCACAAAAGTAAGAGTTCAGTGCCAGCCTAATTGAGTGATCGCAAGCTTATTAACAACGGGACTGCGTATAAAAAGAGGACAATGTCAGTACTGTCACTGGAGCTTTTCACATGGAACAACCCTGGTGGAGCTTCATTAACTCGCCCCCATGATCCCAGACTGCAGAGTATGGAGTGCATATCTAATCCAGCTCAGCAGTGTGAGTGCAGAGCGCTGGGTTTTATTGGGAATATTTGAGGTGTGGTGGTGCACTGTTCGAATATACAGCTGCACTGCATTCGATGTTTGAAGCAAGTATGGAAAGTTGCCTTTTTACCTCCTGCAGGAAACGTTTAAAATGAATAAAAACTTGCAAGAAATGAAGTCATCTTTTTTTTTTTCTTGTTTAGATTTTGGAGAAAGAGGCATTTCATTATGCTGTATGGAACTCCCTGCAAGTTGATTTGAAATTGTCGAATGTTTTTGATATGTTGTGGGTTTTTTGTAAAATTCTCCTGCTTCTCGGCCGGGTCACTTTTGCAGAAGATATTTTATATCTCAATAAGCTTTTACCTGGTTAAATAAAATAAAATAAAATAAGATTCCTGGATGCATTTTCAAAACATGCACATGAATTTACATGAATTCAGTGACATAATCCATTTATAACTTTGTTTCACTCTTCTTGGCAGTTATTAATTTCAGGGGTGGGTAGTTTTTTCCTGGTCTTAAGCTTTAGTAGGCGTTCTTTTCCTCTCGTAGGCCTGAAGACAGAGTTTGTTTTTCAAGCTGTTCCAATCCAGCCACCTGCTGTATTTCATAATCTCCTTTAAATGAGATCGAATGCAAACTCTGTCGGCCCAGTAGTTCCCAGAATTCATTGGCTGTAATTGCAAACGTTTAATTGCCGTCTTAATTTTCCTCTCGTTGTCTTACTACGACCTCTCCAAATGTGCGTTCTGATCCGGCTCCATGTTGACTCATGATACCCTAACACAAAGTCTCGTTTCTCCACGATGCCTGGCAGTGCGCAGAGGCACGCTGAGTTTGTTACATGGCATTAAGTTTAATTTGTCTTCCAACATCTTTGCTGGAATTGCTTTGTGACTGCAAGTGGGCCAAGAGGGGGGGAGAAGGGGGGTGACACTCCACTGACAATCTGGCTGGAAAAGGGACGGAGAGGAGACAGAGGAGCACAGGGGAGGGTTAGAAACAGCGCCGTGATGTCACAGGCAGGACGGGTAAACAATCAGAGTCCTTCGTGTTCAAGATGGGGCCTCCTTGAATATAAACAATCATGACTTCTCACGACACAGCCAGGTAGATTACTGCGCAGACACAAAAGGTTGAGATGAGGGAGAGGTAGAGTAAAGGAGACAAGGTAGACAGAGCAGATTATAGACTGTGATTCAAAGTCAGAGGGAAAAGAAAGAAAACACTAAACAGAGTCAAACTTGGAGCAGAAACCCAACTTGACTTTTGCTTGTTTCTTTTTGCTCGACTTTTCGAGTCCTTTTCCTTTTTCACAAACAGCCGACTGCTAATGAAGCTCTCATTTTACAAAATCATTCTCGATGAAAATTCAAACAGTCGTTCAAATTTAACGTCCGCAAACGAGATAACTGAGGCGCTCTTTTTCTCTTTTTTTCATCGAAGTTAACATTTCACTCCTGACACGCTCTCGTAAATTGTGGATGAGTTACGTCGTAAAACAGAAGCATCGATTTTTAGAAACAAAACTGATGCACATCACATCACCGCCTGAAAATGCGACGAGGAAGGAAGCGTGACGAAAATGAACGCCGAGTGAAGACATGGATATCGAATATGACAGAAAGCTTCTCAATGCCTTTTTCTGTCCCTGCAGAGGAGTGAGCACTGACACGTCCACTGTCCTCTGCACTCTTCTCAGTTTTCCCTCCAGGTTACACTTATTGGAACAGCTAGCCTGTGCTTTCTTAACTTTTATTCATTTCCTCTTTCTTCTGCTCACTTTCCCATCATCCCACCCGGTGCCTTTCTGTACTTTTCACCCACTCCTTTTCATGTCACTTGAACTTAAATTCAGGTTCTTCTCCTTTTTTTTCTTATCAAAGCCTTGCTACAATATCCACAGCATTCATATTTAACATTGCTCTGTATTTCAATGTCTGCATGGTGGAAGAGGATTTCTCTTTTTTTTTTTTTTTTTTACTTTTCTGTCTCAATCCTTGAATCATTTCTTCCCTCTGAAAGTAAAAGGAATCACCATTTTTTTCTTCTCCCTCCTTTGTTGAACATTCAGTTCTTACAAAAATTAAATTAAAAACAACAACAACGCAGTGTAATGAAGCAAAAACAGATTTTTGAACAGCTTTGTTTTTATTTTCCTTTATGTGAAAGTGACTTTAGTCCCCCCCCCCAACAAAGATGGAAAGTGAGAGGATAATTTAAAATCTGATGTGTTAAATTGAGAGAACACAGTACTCACAGGTATTGTTACAGACAGGTAGAATTAAATCTAAATCACATGGATGTGTTTTTGGTTTTATGGTGCAAACACTTTGAGCTGAATCGCTGAATTTTAAATTTGTGTTTTGGTGTTGACCAAAGTACTAGTTGTTCTTTCTTTTTCTTCAAGAAATTTTATGACGTTTCCTCATCTTGGGTCATGACCTGGTGTGTAAAATCAGGACACTTTGATGTGGAGTGAAAGGTCTGTGCAGATGTTGCAGGTCATATTGACACAGACACTTTAATATGGGCAAGTAGCCGTTCAGATCCAAAATAAAGATGTCTCATTGACGTTCTTTGTTTTGATTGCCTCTGAATAGCAATTTAGACCCATAGACCCAGGTACTCAACAGTCCGGGGTCTCTGTTGTTGTATTTTGTGCTTCATAATGCTCCAAACAATGTGGGACAGGTCTGGACTGCAGGCACACCAGTCTAGTGCCCACACTCTTTTATTATGAAGCCACACTGTTGTAACGTGCAGAATGTGTCTTGGCATTGTCTTGCTGAAATAAGCAGGGACGTCCCTGAAAAAGACGTGGCTTGGATGGCAGCATATGTTGCTCCAAAACCTGTATGTACCTTTCAGCATTAATGGAGCCTTCACAGATGGTCAAGTTAGCCATGCCATGGGCACTAACACACACATTGTTCCTAAACTGTTGGACTATTTGCTCACGCAGTTGTTCACAAAGTGGTGAATTTTGCCCCTTCCTTGCTTGTGAACGACTGAGCCTTTCAGGGATGCTCCTTTTATTCCCAACCATGACACTCACCTGTTTCCAATAAACCTGTTCACCTGTGGAATGTCCCAGACTTTTTGGAGCATTCCTCAACTTTCCCAGCCATTTGTTGACTTTGTCTCAACTATTTTTGGAAAAAAAAAATTTGGATGGTTGCAGCCATCAAATGAATATTTGAAAATAGTGAATATTTGCAAAAGAACAACAAAGTTTATCAGTTTGAACAATAAATATCGTCTTTGTAAAAGGATACCAGGTGTGTCCGCCCGGAGAGGACAGTACAACAAGTATCTCTTGTGTGGAAGCCAATAATTAGTTAAATAAAAAAAAAAAAAAAATGTGTTTGTGAAAAGTGAAAAACTTTAACTGCATGGTTCTTAAATATAATATTGGGGTTAAAACATATTGTATGTATCTTTTCCTAATGTCTGTATTATCTAAAACATTTGTTATGGGTCTTACCTGTTTATTATGAGTGTTTTAAGAGGATTTTCAGTCGGTCAGTGTAGGTCAAAATGACCCACAACTTAATCAGTGTATTTATTTTTTTTCAGCATAATAGGGGTTTAACTTTTCTTTGTGGAGAAAAGCAGATCAATCTGAAAAAAACACCCTGCCATAAGTGTGGAGTGTTTTTGTGGCCCGTGATATCTGCGCCAACACTTTGCCTTGTTAAGCTCCAGGTCTTTTCGATGGTGTTGCACAGTTATTGCACTTTGCTCCACCCACACAAGCAAGTAAATGGGAACTACATCAGTAACACTTTGGAGTCACGAGAGTTTTGCTTTCGCTTCTACTGTGTTCAAAAGCACACATGAAGCCAGCAGGATGACTTCCCCAAATCATGCATAGTACCCGAGAAAAACCGAGTCAATGGAGATTAAATCCAATGTGTGCAGAGGAACAGTGAATTCCAGCAGGTTTTTCATCATCTCCACATATAGCGCTGACCTCTGGACCCTGTTGCTCATCACAGATCTTGGGTTGAAAGATGTTATGTCCAAATATAAATGTTTCTCTGCATGGACAGTAGAGGCCCAGCTGTGGTTGGAGACTGCCGGGTAGGAGAGTGCTTGGTTTTAACGACTCCACAGATTACTTTAACCGTGTGGATTTGCATTAAGGTGTTTCTGCTCCACTGGCCTTTTCTCTTCACCTTTCCAGCTCCATTCCAATCCATCTCGCTAAGGTAAAAAAGCTTATTAACCTTTGCGAGGCCACAGGCATCCCCAGGATGGAAACAGCCCACAGATGTACTCTGTAAGACAAATTAACCTTAGAGGATTGATACGCCTTGATTTTCATTTTAATCACACTTAGCAGAGGAACGCACTTGATATCAGGGCCCGACCGATATGAATTTTTTGAGGCCGACGCGGATTTCCAGTATTTTGCCAAAATAGAATCCAATAACCAATCAATTGGCTGATTCAGTTTAAAAAAATGTAATGAATATAATAACTTACTTTTTGGTCCCTTTACGCTGATCAAAACAAAGATATGAATTATTGGCAGAACATTTTACTGTTTTACAATTCTTTGTCCTTAAGTAATTGTTAAACTTTACAACAGAGATAAATCTTCAAGTATATAAACATGCAATAAATATTAAACCTCTTGGAAATTATATAACCTTAAAAAAAAGTCAATCTATAAATGAGTTATGAGATAAATCATCTTGTACTTCTTGTTGTTGCAATTGAGAGGTAGGTTATAGCACAGGTAGAACAGCTTTTAAACAAGTTTTGAACAGGTATTTGTTTTAATATTTACATTTTATTTAGTTTATAAGTAAATAAATATAAAATAAGTCACTGGATTTGGATATCTCTGGATGTAAATAAATAAAAAGAAAAGAAAGCAGGTCAAGTGACGTCCATGTGTTGTTTTGTTGGGTGTTATTGACTGAAGTAGGCCATCTAGTGCCTGGAAGTGGTTAAAGCAATGCTTTGAGTTGTTTGGAGCCTTGAGCTTGCCGTAGTTCTGCTGAAGTCAGCCATGAGCCTTCACGTAACTTTTCTTTTCTCTTCCTGTTTGAAAACATTTGCCTGTTAGCATTTTGACGTTTAGAGTTTGAAGTGTTGTTTATGATGCATGCTAACTGCTAGCATACCAATGCAATTTCCTGTATACGTTAGCATCAAGCTAGCACTATGTTTCCTATATGATTTTTTTATTGCACAATATCTTACTGTATGGTATCAGATCTTATGGTTGCATGTCATCACTTTTCGCGTGATGTTACGCTATCATATCAAACCTGTCCTTTCCTACAGTTTTATACGCTATCTCACTAATGGTATCATATCTGCTAGTTTTGTTTGGTACGGCATGGTGTAGTGTTACCCTCCTTCTCTTCTGTTCCACATATTATCTGTTATCAATATGACGGCATTGAGATAGGCTGAAAGCATTGCTTTTACATGCAGGCATCCTTTTGTGTTCAAAAAGTGTGTCCTGTCGAAAGGAGAGTTTTTCACAACTGTTTAGTAGTTCTACACACTTTCTCCTTCATTTCCATACTGATTGCTGCGTGTGACCTGGTATTTAATTTGGAAGATAGTCCTCTCTCTTATTGATTTCCTGTCCCCGTGATCTGGGGCAATTTCTCCCAAGGAAATGCTATACATCTTTTACAAACCTTCTACAGCTGTATCTATAATTGACTATCTATAATTGGTTGTATAAGCGCCCCCCCCCCTCCCTGCGATGCAATTAGACATCCCACAGTGAGGTAAAAGCGAGGGTACGACAGGTGCAGGGGGGTCACCTTGTAGCCCATTACTCTGAGCCTGACAGTCATGGTACATCCTTTCGGAGGGTTCCTCACTGAAAAGGTATCAGCCTAGTAAACTCTCATTTTAGTCCCAGAGTTGTTTGAAAAAGCACATTGAGACACTGTATAGTTTTATTTTTAACTTTTTTTCCCCATATTCCTTTAGCTTGCAGAGTTTTAATGGATGCAGTGAGCAGCAGACTGTAATGAGCACTGATAGCCGGCAGACAAGAGGGCCAGAGAAAATACTCAGGGGTTAATTGTCTTTGTGTCACACTTAGTGTTTGCTTTACTCCGCTGGCATTAGCAAAGCTAGCACTAGCGGCGGCATCAAAGGCGTGTGCCAGGATGTGATGAGCAAGCGGTGTAGTGGATGACTAAGCAGGGCATGGCAGCCACTCCGGCCCATGAATTCCTCCCGACATCAGAGGCTGGGTTTGTTCATTAAAGGTGTGGGAGACTGTTTGACCCCAGGCGAGTCTCAAATGACCCCCCTGCTCTGTAAATGCTTCATTAGCTCTGTTTTGCCTGCACTGGACTGCCTGACTTCATCTTCGCTTCCACACTTGCCACCTAAGTTGTGTACATTTTGTGTTTGCATGTGTGCTGGTGCGTGCACGTATTTATATGTGTGTTAATGAGGGCTCCTGGTGGTGTGTAATTAACACAACAGCAAATGTCCCCAAAGGGTAAGATTAACGTTGAACACATTAGACACAATGGAGCCCGGGAGAGACTTTTTTTTTAGCAATTAAATGTTTTGTGTGTGTGTGTGTGTGTGTGTGTGTGTGTCTGTGTGTGTATATGTGTGTGTGTGTAAGTCAGACCATAACTCATGTTGGCGTAACTGTTTTGCTGCCACTTCCTGTCTCTCCAACTCACAAACACACACACACACACACACACATGGACGTGAGCTCACACAAAGCCAGCAGTCCCTCTGGATTTGTGGTCTCCTCACACGCTGGCTGGCAGGATTCTGTCTGCCTTCCTCTCCCGTCCGCCTCCTCCACACAACCTGGTCCAACAAAGATAAACACATGCTGGGTAGATTATTAGAGAAGTACCAAGGGCCCCGCAGCAGAGCAGCCAGCGCACCATTGTGCCGCGAACGTGGCGGTGCCTTGTAGAATCCGATGCAGTCACCCCCAGGGTGTTCTGATACATACTTAGACACAGGTGGGCGCTGATACCAGCATGGGAGCTTCAACAGAATCCAATGACATTTCATTGTCAGGAGAAATTCCCAGCACAGTGTTTTCACTAATGGCGTGGCTGGTGGTTCAGATGCCCGAGCAGCTTAAAAAAATTGACGGTTGTTTACAGATTTTACTGCACAGATGAGGTGTGCTCATTAGCTTTTGATGCCGTGTAGAGGTAAAGAAAATAGCATTGCCTGCACAGAGTTCTGCAGTGTTGAGTGAAACCGGTTTAAAGGCAGGATTGGTAGTCACTGAAAAGTAGCATGAATTTGAATGTAGCATCTCCTCAGGACTCCGTTAAGCTGCTGATTCGCAATCATATGATGGTGACTGATTCAAAACCACAGACTCAAACTGGTCCTCAGCACCAGTCCTCCAGCATACTTGGATCCTTCTTGGTTATGAGCTTTGAATCAGGGCTAGAGCACGCCGGCGAAATGTACACGCAGGATACAGGCAGAACCGCAGGATGGGATTTGATTGGCTTAATAAAGTGGATCCTAATCGCTAGGATTGGTTGGTGTTTTCCCAGGTTTCCTCCTGCTGTGGACAGCAGATATTTTTCACTTTAATTTAAAAACACATCATGCATTGATTGACATCAGGACATTAAGTTCATTTTAACCAGTTTAACAAAAAGTCTGTCTAAATCTGATTACCAACCCTGCCTTTAAGATTCATATTGTTGGTTTTAACCACCAAGTTTTCTTGTAATACTGAGCCCATATTTACAAAGCTTCTTCGAGTCCTCTCAGAGGAGTCTAAGCCTACGTCTAAGATTCAGGAAGTTTCTGAGAACAACTCTGAGAGAGGAGGGGACAGAAACTTTGATTTTGGTGAGGAGGTGTGGTAGACCCTGTTGCTAGGTATGACACAATCTTCTAGAAGCTCTGATTGGTTGTTACTAAAAGGTGTGAAAAAAATAAAGTAATAAATGGACAGTAAAATGAACCGACCACATAAATGTGTAATTGTAACATTAATTTTCAAACTCAGATAAATTAAATTAATTGTGACACAGCTTCTAAATGTTTGACTGTACTTCTTCCACATGCTTGTATTGATTTTCTTATTGTTCTGTTTACTGTCCATGCTGCTAATTTTACTACTTAATGTATTCAATGTTAATGGTGGATGCAGACTCTGCTGTCAGCACTTCCTGTGATTGCCGGTGTCCTTATAAAAAGAGCTTTGATTTGGCTGAATGACCAAAACAAAGAATGAAGTGGACAAAAACGGAACTAGAAAGCCTAGCTGGACATAAGCAGTGTCTGCTGTTGTCACGGCTCATGGAGAATAAAAGAGGATTAAGAGGGAAACTGGGTCCCAGGATCATGGCACAAGGGAAGAGACAGACTTTGGAGCTCATTGCCCAATAAATCAATGTGCACACACCAAGTAGTTCTCAAACAGGTGAGTGTTTTAGGCTGCTGACATGGCCGACTTTGACATTAATAACTGTATGAATGTTACAGAACATCATATGTTCATTTACTGGACTTTTTAGGAGGGATTAGCAGCTAATCAGCTGTCACAGGTGGCAGACTCTGTGTTAAGCATGTTGGGAAAGTCCAACACCATCACAGCGGCCATTCTTTTTTTCTTTTTTTTTTTTTTTTTTTTCTTTTTTTTTTTTGGGGGGGGGGGGGGGGGGCTTTTTATGCCTTTAATCAGATAGGGTAGGACAGTGGATAGAGGAGGAAACAGGGTGAGAGAGTGGGGAGTGACATGCGGGGAAAGTAGCCACAGGCTGGACTTGAACCCGGGCCGCCCGCGTACATGGAGCGCGACCTTAACCACTAGGCCATCTGCGCTCCGATCAGCGGTCATTCTTAAGTCGCTTTCACACCAACATGTTTGGTCCGGACTTTCAGACTTTTCTGTTTGATCCAAACCAAAGTGATGAGGTGTGAAATCTCCCCTGGACCTCGGTCCAAACAAAACAGTCGAACCTTGGTCTGACCAAAAGCGGTGGTCTCAGTCCGGACCAAACAAGACTACAGTCTGGTACATGCCCAGAGTGAAAACATTATTTTGAAAGGTTCAGACCTTTGTACCAATCACAGGATCACACACTTTCTCCTTCTTTCCTTCTTTTCATTATATACGTCATAAGACGACCTCGGATCAGCATTATGTACAATTCTTCAAGTTGTCCCTGTTTGTGGTATAAAAACGTCAATAATAGGATGGTGATTTCATTCATTGATGACAAAATGAAATTCTCGCTTAACATGTTGATGTCAGACGCCTGTTGGCCAAATGACCAATCAATGTAAACTACGGAGACACGCAAAGTACGCAGTCGATGACGGTATTACGTAGGTTCATCGTGTAAGTTCTGTTAGTCCATTTGCAATAACGACAGAGTGAAACCATAACAGACTGAACCAAATGTTTACAATGTAACAAAAACACAGACTTTGGTCTAGACTAAGGTCCGGACTTCCAGGTGTGGAAACACACTTAGTCTTCTTAAAAGTCCTCCTCCCTCCTCCTAACAGTTTTTCACCTCAGGAGCTCTCTTGAGGCCTGAGACGCTTTGTAATAACTTTCATCTCACTGAGAGAAAATTCTTAGAAAAATCTTAGAATTTGAGGAATTTTAAGATTTTTCTGAGACTGACGTCACTTAGAGCTACTTTTAGCCTCAGGATTCTTTGTGACTACGGGCACAGGATATGAAATAGCCTCAACCTGCTCCATGCATAATAGAGTCCTTTCCTCTTTGCACCTCTAATGTTTTCTTCACCCCGCTGTGACCCTGTTAGGCCCAACAGCTTCTGCAAGTTGGAAAACATGCTGCATATTTTCTATGAGTTCATGCAGTCATTCATTTCATGTTAGTTGTGTGCATGCTCTGGAGTGCAAGTGTGAAAGTAATAGCATGGGATAAGCGTGTAAGATTCATTCTGTGCTGTGAGACGCAGCGTGCTACTGTTGTTCTGAGTGACATCATGCCTCTCAGAGGTGGAGAGGATTCAGCAGGTAAAGGGATGAAGACGAGCTCTCCTGAAGTTTTTTATTTTCTCTTGAAGTTTATTGTACATGTTTCTACTTTCTAACTAATCACAGAATCACTCTGCATACATACTAAATTTCAAACACTTCTTACCTTCAAACAGAGAGGGAGTATGTGTGAGCGAGGGAGGAGTGAGAGAAAAGAAAAACAAACAAAACAACAAAAAAACAATACGAAGTGTGAAAGCAGTCAGAAGAGAGCACACAGGAAAGAGATGTTTTAAGAAGTAGTGTTTTTTGGGATGAAGGGAGCGATGGATGGAGAGGGATGTGATAGGTACACTGGTGGAGGCTGTTATTGCTGCTAAGGAAAATGATTACATTTCTCAGCAGAGGATTTGTGCATACAGCACCACACTTCCATCCTCTTTATTGGATCAGGAGTAAGCTGTGAGATTTCTAAATTATCTTCCTTTGCTTGCAAGAGCAAGTTACGACCTCATTACTTTGTTTTCTTTTCGAGAGATGAGAAAACAGATCGGCTTTTTTTTTTTTTTTTTTCTGTGTGTCTAAATTAGCTTAAAGGTTAACAGACAGTGCGGGTAAATGACGAGACGTTTGGGGATGTTTGCACACTGGACAGTTTTTTTTTTTTTCTTTTTTTTTTCAGTGTGCCACATGTGGTGCAAGAAATACACACTCTGAGATACACACACTGGCCTTGACAGCCGGCCTGCAGTATTATTATTGTTCTGTCTGTTGTAATTAAGAAAAACAAGGCGTCAAACCAACAGTCAGCACTGGTTCCGTGGTGTCTGAGTTTCTCCTCTGAATACGGCCTGATGTCAGTGTCCTCCAGCACAGCGAAATATAAGCCCCAATTAATTTGTGACACATTTTCTCCAGAAAATATGAATAGCGCTTTTGCTTACGGTACCCCGATTCAAGGTCTCTTAAGCGGGTAATCACTAATCCGAGCTGGCAGGTCAAGGGTACATTGTTACCTTCCAACAATCATCACTGAACAAGCTGCCAAACCTGGAGGAGAGCTATTCCTGCTCTCCGGTGCTAGACGACGTCAGCACAGGCAATCTGTCACCTGCAACGCGCCCTTTGGGAAAAAGAGAAAAAGAGCTCAAAAAACATGAGAGAAGATGTGCTGATGTTTATTTAGCGAAGCGGGAAACGTGTTACAGTGTTAGCTGTTTTCATCAAAATGTTTAAAAAAGATCAAAGGAAGGGTACCTGTCACAGGTAACATCGATTTCTCTTTTTTGCCCCGCAAATATTCTGTAAAACAGCGCAGGAATTCAAAATATCTTTGGAATTGAATAAGACATTGGCAGAGGCATGTTTTAGATGCTAACTTCAATTTCATTTCAGATATGTCAACTTTTTTAGTGTCTTTTTTTTATTTAAAGGGACAGCACATATGTGTAAATATGCCACAGTTAGTCATCAGGCTAATTTTCACCTGTAGTCTCTGGTGGGCCAAAGCAGAGCTCACAGAAAAGGATACAAGATACAAACAGAAACATCCTGATAGCATAAAAATAAAACATGCTAAGTTACAATGATATCACCTAAAAAAAAAAAAAAAACATTTAAAGTGCTGAATAGAGGAAATGATAAAGTGCTACTTCTCAAGTTGTACCACACAGAAGGTTGCCACCAACTGTCTGATGCAACATTCACATTCATTTTCTGAAAACTTTTTTCATTCTTTGGATTTCCAACATGTGGAAACAGTGGCAAAACTGTGACATTCCATGTGTTTTTAACTCTTAACATGAGTTGCAGAGGATTTAATTCACTTTATTAAAAAGAAAACAGTGTTAAGAGATGATCTGGGTAAAAAAAAAAAAAAATATATATATATATATATATATATTTTTGGTTTAAACTTGAGTCACATTTAATGTTGAGAAAAAAAGGAAAAAAATACATTGAACTCAAAGTTTCCCACTGAGATGAGGCATTTTTCCATCAAATACAAACTTGATGAACTCAAAAGATGACAGCTTGTTTTGAAAAAATGAAGATCAAACCAAAGTTGTAGGCTGTAATGTATAATCTTTGGCCCTTCTATTAAATAAATATACCACACACTTCCCCCAAGTGTATTTTAAATAATTCAGTCAGCCTGTCAGTCATTTTTTTTCCCATACTTCTTGTTTTGTTTCTAAGAATAATTTATTCACATTTTGTACCTGACATTTTTCACATCAGCCGCCTCTCTCAGGTGTTTTTCCCACCATTAGGGGGCACTGTGATACAAGCCAACAGCTGCAGCCTCCCTGAGGTTTGACTCTGTGGCTTGTGGAGGGAAGAAAACATCTCCTCACCGCCTCATTGGGGGTTTTGAAAATCATAGACATACCTAATACAAGTCAACACAACATATCCAGCATCAGAATTTCATCAGATCACACGGCGAGGTCTTTCTATACGCGGGTGACGGGGAGCCATCTGAATGCTTGAACTGTGCCGACCCACAATCGATGTGAACTGGTTTTCTGAAGGAATGACTGAAAGTCTTAACTTTCCTGTGTTTCATTTCCCAGAAGGAGAGAGTGTATTTCAATACCACACCTTTAAAAAAAATAAAGTTAAAAAAAAAAAAAAAATAAAAAAAAAAAAAATCAGGTAATGGTTTGTGTCAAAACCAGTTGAACCTTTCCTCTCAGGAGCTCACGTCCTCAGGAGCGTGAGTTTAGTGTTTGGTGTCAGCGAGAAGATTAAATGTGTTTGTCAAAGGAATGTTCTCTGCTTTTCTTTATGTGAGGAGACAGCTCAGGGAAAAAAAATAAATAAATGAAAAAACAGTTAGCTGACAGAAAGGCCAAACTGTTCCCTAAAACTTTGCTGTTTGAATGTGGAGATGTTGAAAGGTTATTTGATACTCATCGCTGTGCAGAGTAAAGTATGTTATCAGGGTCGAGGGGAGGATCGGTCCTGGAACAAGATAGTTTCAAGCATTTTATGTAAGACTCTTCAGAGTTTTTTCCGCGTCTTAATGCATGATTTACTGATCCATAATGTCAGCTTAGAGGTCGCCATATTGAACACTTTGAGTACTGGACTGTGTATTGATTCCCACTCAGAATCAATGGAGCCCATGTGCAACTGAACCCCAATGGACATGCAGTCTTTGAATATTTCATAACAAGTAAAAATGTGGTCATAAGACTTCCAGCAGAGAAATCAGAGAGGGCACGCTCTTTTTTGTTCCTCTTCATATCTTTTTTTAAACTATGATCAACACTTTTTTTTTCTTTTTTCACTCTTTTTTGGTGTAAATGCAACATCCTGATTCTCTATTTCCTCCACTTTTCACAGATTCTCACCTCTAACCTCACCTGATTGCTCAAACTCCTCCAACCTCCTCCTTATTTTCAGTCCACATCCTCAGGTGTAATTACCTTCATTTTCGAAGGTTTGATAATTGAATTGATCGTTTAGCGGGGTTGTATTTGATTACGCTTAATAGTTGATCAAATAACTTGAATGTCTTGTGAGACATGGAGGCTGTATCTGGAACACACTGGTAATGATTGAAGTGAGAATGATAAGACACGAGGTAATTTGGATTTTTATTATAAAGCATGGGTGCAACACTTTTTAGTTTTTTAGGTTTGAAATTAAAATCTGACCTGCTGTGCCTTGTTTTCCCCTCAGCAGATTAAAAGATTTCAGGATGCATAAATTATGGCGTGTCACACATTAATATCAAACCAACCTGGTGTATCATAACTGGTGTGTTTTTCATCCATTCTTACAGACACCTTTAATATTAAATTTCTTACTTTGCGCTGTGTTATTCCTTACGTTAAAGCTCCTCATGATCCGTTTGTTCATATAACATCAAACTTTATTCCTCCCTCCTCCATCATCATCTCTTTCTCATCTTTGTCTCCCTCCCAAAAAATATACTGAAGGTAACATTAAGCAGGGCCCATGTAGAAACACAGGTGACTTCTTGAAGGCATTGATGTAGTTGCTGCTTTAAAGTATATTCAAACAGATGAACGGACTGAATCGATAGGAAAGAAATGACTGCAGTGCATCACAAGATGGACTGGAACCCATAAAACTTAGACTGGAGTCCAGCAACCGTTTGGGTTGGGCAGTCGTGTCTCTCTGCAGAGGACTTTATCTTGTAAATACGAGATCTCTGGAAACGATCAGACAAGAATCTCGAAATTGAAGAAAAGGTTTTGAAATTATACGATTTTTGTGTTGCTGTTTTTTAATCTTGTTAATGCAAACAAACAAACAACAACCTCCGTTTTAATTGATGAAGGAGATCATCATAATTGATTAAACAGAACAGAGACAACAAGTTAAAATCAAATTTAAATTTGTCAGTTAGTGGACCATCTTGTATGTAATACTTACGCAGATTCAATATGGAAACTTTCTGTCTAATGAAGTTTTTTAATCAAATCAAATCAAACGATAAGTCTTTGGTGTAATCCTTTAAATAAAAAAAAAACAAACTTCAAAGCTGAAACTGAAACACTTATTTAGCCTTTCACATTTAATAAGTTGTCACTGCACCTCTCCTCTGCAGTCTTATGAACAGAGAGAAATTGATTTGTTTGAGTTTGGCTGCTGTTACCTTGGGATATCATTGCAATCTTCATCTGCCACCTGTTCTGCCAACATTCTTCAAATTAAGATCTTAGTGGAGTTTCGTATGGCTAATAAATGCTCGGGTATTTTTTCCAGCAGATGGGTATGAATTGCAGTTGTTTTGTGCAGTCGTTTCACAAATATCTCCACACTGAAGGTTTTAATTCGAGGGTAGAGTTGATTCAGAAAGTCTGCAAAAGAAACTCTAAACTTCGGTCTCCTGTGTGATGGATGTAAACACAACACAGAAAGTAAGAAAATCTGTATTTGCTGGATTATTTCTTTGTTGTTACAAAGCTCATCATCAATAAATCTTAGACTGCTGGAAAGCTTCTTTATTTCCTTTTAAATGGAGACATTTGTGGGATAGCTCAGTCTTGATTTTAGTTTTCTGACTCTAGATTAGTGGACAGACTCTGACAGAGCTTTCTGTCTCTCTCTCTCTCTATGAGCTCTATGAAGACGGCTCAAAGTGCGTTGCTTTTTGATCAGCTCTTACACTTACTACTTTTTTTTTTCCATGTTTTTTAATGTTAAACAGAGGAAGAATCAGCAGGAATCCCCTCTTTACTCATCCAGCAGGGGTGATTCTAGAGTCTGATGGGGCCCTGGGCAGAAAGTTCACCGGGGGCCCCTCCAGTCAATGTATATCACTGTCCTGTTATAAATGATGCAACAAGAAACTCAAATGTGCAAAATGAAAACAAAAGCACTGAACATAAACCTTAATGTTTCAAAAATATAAATATAATGAATGAAATGAAAAACAGAACAAAGAACACTAATATGATGCATTGAGCAGGGTGGGGGGTGGGGGGTACATTTCCTTGTGGCAGTTTACATTCCATCGACCATTGGAAACCATGGGTTAGGGCTCAGCATTTCAACATTCTAGCATTTGCTGCAAGGACAAAACAACTGAAAAAGAATGTTCAATGGATTGCATTTAGTTGGTTGTTGGAATAAAGTTTTTTTTGTTTTGTTTTGTTTTGTTTTTCTCCGCAGCTAAGCTAGCTAGCAAGTGAGCTAGCAAGCTTATCTCCTGTCGCCTGTTTAACGTTAAAAAACTGCAATGACTGCTCAAATGAAACACCAGCTGAGTTTATCGTTATTGAAGAGTCACTCTTGCCCCACCATTCTTTAAGGCTGGGGCTCATAAGCATCCATGAATTGATTTTTAATTTTATCAACATCGCCTCCACATACCGCTGTCTTCTTTCTTTTTTTGTTTCTTTGTTTCCCGCTCTTAGACGGATAATTTATCTTCATCTTTCTTTGTTACTTTCATTTAAAACTTGTTTTCACAAGAAAAAAAAGTGAATTCAACGTATAGCAGCAGCCAGTGCACCGAGGAAATTCGGTGAAATGGGGCCCCATTAGGGGGGGGGTTTGAGTGTGTCAACTGTCATTACATTAATTTGTTGGTCGCTGCTAGATGCTAAAGTTTGTCAGCAGTCCCTTGTAGATTACTGCCTTGCCTGCAAGGGTCAACGACAGAAAAAGCTGTTTAGCATTGGGGGAGAAGATATGGCAACTTTTTTATGAAGCATTGTTCCAACAAAGAGATAATCTACCAAACACAAGCAGCCTGACTAGTTCATATCGTTTCAAGTAGTTTTACATTGTTAGAAATGGCTCTTTATTGCTCTACCTTTCATTTTTAAGAACCCTGCTCAACATATTTTAAGACATAGGAATATTCCTTGCTAAAATAAATCAATGATTAAATAAAAAAGAACAAGGTAAGTGGTTTCTGTTTCATTTTCATAAGACCTCGTCTCCCCTAACCTGTAACCAGGACCAGGGAAAGACAAACTCCAAAGATGTGGATCATGTTACAATATGGTAACCAAGGCTTCTGGTGGGATTTTCAATTAAGATGCAATCTGTTATCTGTTCAGACGACTAATAAGCACAACAAAGCCATGGAGGGGACCCCCTGGAATTCATATCAGACCACTCGAAATAACCATCAAGCTCTTCCTATCAGATGCACTGCCAATACCTGCTCACTCTCCCAATTAAAACCCGAGGCAGGTTGCTCTTTGCTTAATAAGGAATGTATTCAGGGC
Organism: Labroides dimidiatus; assembly: GCA_030710495.1. Taxonomy (NCBI): domain Eukaryota; kingdom Metazoa; phylum Chordata; class Actinopteri; order Labriformes; family Labridae; genus Labroides; species Labroides dimidiatus. The sequence goes on along the minus strand of CM061150.1, from coordinate 5,781,826 downwards.
TACTGTCACTGTGACATATAATTGGTCCACGCCAGCTAACTGTGTGGGCTGAGAGTATTTCATGTTGTTTGTGGGCTTCTTCTTCTTATCTGAAATCAATGCATGTGTGTGTTCGTGCACGCTCTCCCTTCATACATGTGCACACAAACACCACTGCATGCTATGAGAGGCTATTGTGGGTCAGCTCTGATGTGTTCTTCCTCTGTGATAATTAGGACTCTGCTGCCGCTGCTGCTGCTGCGCCCAATCAGACGCAGACACGGTCGCTGAAAGAACAACATTGATAACCTTCATTTCTTAATAAAACTAATTACAGGTTGAGAAAGAGAATGAAACAAAGACGGAAATGAGTTGCAAAGACGAGGAGAAAAGGACTTTTTTTTTATTATTCCCCTCCTGTTGATCAAATTAATATTTTCTTTTAGCTTTTGTCGGCCTTGTGAATCAGTGTGGCTAAAGCCTTTTGATACACATCGACACCTATTGTTGCTGTAGCTGTAGTTTGACGTTAGTGTGCCAGTTGCGTCACAAGACATTTGAATCTCATAATGTTCACAGACGATACCCAACCAAGACTAAAGCTCATCGTCCCAGCTCTGATACTCAGACATGCAGCCCCTTCTTTGTCTTAATGAGCACTTAAATAAGGCGGGAAAACGGCTCCATCAGAGGGTCACTTTTACTACACTTTCTTCCTCTGCATGGACGACAGTGGTGAACCCGCGTGTGTGTGTTTTGGTGCATGAGAGCGTCCCCCCTCCGCCGGGGGGAACTTGCTGGCTCGGCAGGGGGAAGATGTGAGAATTTCTGGCTCCGTTGAAAGCTGACAGGCCCCCACGTGCACACATCCCCGCAGAGATTAAGCACCACGAGCAAACCTCTCCTCCTCCTCGGGGCAAATTGCAGCGAGTGGAAAAATAAGTCTCCTTCATACTTTTGTCTTCTGTCTCTACTTTTGAGACAGACCCAACGTGCACAAAGGAGCATACACCCATCAAGGCACACACATTTATAAATGTGCATGCATACACCCAGACAGACAGTCTGGATCCAGATTGTTTTTTGCCACAAGGCAGAGAAACGGGGGCTAAAGTAGATGCTGTAGTTTAATTAGGCTCTGCCAGCACCCGCTGAGAATTGCTCCTGTATTTGACACTGTTTTTCAAATGTCACAGGCAAGTGCTTTACTTCAGTGAAATGCGAGTCATTATTCACAATGTGTCACCGTCATGCTGTTTTATTTTTCTTCTGTGGTTTCTTTGGAATGACAGTGAAATTAATGATAATTTAATAACCGTGTCTTGCATGATGACTAGAAACACTTCAGAATGACCTGTCAGTTGACAAAAGACAAAGAAATACTCAGTCAGCAAAGGTGGAGGGAACTGGAAACGAAGGCTGTGTTCGCACTGCAGTCAGAAGTAAGCTGAATCTGATTTATGGGCTCAGATGTGGACCAACGTCTGCTTTATTTCTGACAGTCTGAACAGAACTAGTCACATCGAATCTGACGTCTTCCTCTCAGATTCAGGTTGCTTCAAATACTGAATCAGACACATATTAGATTGACGTCAAAGTCACATTTAATACGACTTTGACGTCATCCTGGAGTGACACACGTCACAGTTCTGCACCACAAACAAAAACAGAGGCGGGAGTCACGCTCAGTGAAAACAAACATGAATACATATACATAAATATGTACAAAAATACATAAATAGTTTCCATAAAAATTCTTTTAAAAAGTAAATATAATAAAAAATAAATTCTACCTCCTTGATGATTATTCCACTAAAGGCAGCTGAAGCTGTATTTTGGCCCTTTTCAAAACAGATGCTCTCATTAAGAGAGAACAAGAATAAGAATAACATCTAAATTTTACCTTTTTTTAATAAGTATTTTCTGCATTGAAAAAAAAAGTGTATTAACAAAATAACTTTACCGAAAAAAAGTGTTTTTTTTTATTTGTATGTATTTATTTATTTATTTTGTTGGGTCAGGTTTTACAGGGTTAACATAACCCGCTCTTAAATTTGCCGGCTACCTCCACACACTGTCTCAGTTTGCAGACAGGCCACATTTGAATTATAATCTGTACGGACGAACAAAAAATCTGGTTTGAGCATTAAGGCCTGCAGTGTGAACGTAGCCTAAAAGGCTGATATCTGCTTATGGCCAATCAAAATGTCACGCAGTAAATGTCTTTTGTTTGGTGAACATGATCACAGCACAGTTTCCAACCTGTAGGTATTTTGTGAGGTAGCCGTTGGGGTCACTACTTTGTGAACACGGTATTCTGAATCAAAGAACAATCAAGGACGACAGGACTCTTTGGTTTTTATATCTTTGGTGTTTTTGTTTCCACGTTCTACTCTGTATATGAAAAATATGCAAGGTATTTGGAATTAAATTTTAAATTCTGTAGGCTCTGAAGCATTGTTTTTACCAAACTGCTAGTAAAAAGTAGTTTAAGTAGATATCAACTTTATTTATTCCATATATACTCATTTTTTGCCTTTTATCCCAGAGTAGGGTGTACAGGTTATTATTTTATTGCTGGTATTGGTATCGGTCGATATCCGAAGCCCCGGTATTGTATCGGTATTGGTATCGGGACCAGAAAAGTTGGATTGGAACATCCCCAGTTTAACCTACTCAGAAACTGTCCTTTCCCCTCGATGAATATTGTTTTCAAACTTCCTCTGGGTTTTTAGTGCATCGACACAAATTTTCAGCTTCTGGCTAAGTAACACCGGCCTGCTCACGGTGTTCACATGTTTCCCTCCAAAGCCTGTTTTCCTCTCTGCGTGTGCTTGTGTGTTTTCATGCTCTTCCCGTGTCTCCATTCCTCTCACTGTTTGATTTCCCTCATGTCCAGTGAGTTTGGATACTTGCTCTGTCTGTGCCTTCAGCCCCTCATCTCTGAGCGCAGAAGGCTCCACTGTGATCAGTAGACTCCACTGAGGATAATTGATCAACTTTTATGGCGCTCTCTACCAGATACAATCCTCTGGCAGTGTGAGAAATGGTTGGATTTTACTGGAGGGACCTTCCCACTGTGGGATCAAAAGTAACACCCTGTGTGTAAAACTCCAACACAGCAGTGATATCATGCGTATCTCTGATACAGACTCGGCCTGGCCTTTACGAGCAGAGCGGTTTATGCACTTTCAACAATGGTGATTTACTTTAAAGTCAGTTTGTGTGAAGCTTTGAGTAGTATCTTAGAAGCTCTGTCTGTGCAGAATCACTAAGCAGGGTGTCTTATCTGTAGTCAAATTCAAGTCAATCCCTTGACCTTCTTAAGTCTTCACAAAATCGAGCTCTTTCTCTGGAAAGTTTACGCTTATTGAGTAAAATTGCCCAACAATTTTCTTCCTGTTTAGTCGGAACAAACTGTGCATCGCTGTTTGGTAATTTTCCTTTGTAGTACATCTCTTCTTTGAAGAATAATACTCTTTAACTTTTGTTGGTTCGCTAAAATCATCAGAAGCAAAAAAAAAAAAAAAAAAAAAAAGAGAAACAAATCTCAAAAAAAGTCTGTCACTAAGAATGAAGATTTCTGTTGTTTAAATAGCAGATATTGATTTTTATTCTTCCTTAAGGCTGTTATCCATAACAAACTTTCTTACGTTCTCGTTTGTCTTTGTGCTTGTTTTTTTTCCTGCTCGGTAGAGCTGTTGATGAAATAATAATTCCTTTTTGTTTTCAATGAAACTTTATTTTTTTTCTTTTTGAGGTTACTCCAGTGCAATGATGAGCTGTTTTCGAAGGAATTTAAATCCGTCATAAATAAAAATACAACTTTGTAATGTAGAAAAAAAATAATAAAAAACGATGATGGATGACCTCGAACTCATCCAGGCCTGAGTTATTTTTGTGTTCTGATTCCAAATGGGATGCAGAAGGATTTGCAGGAGCAGGCGCTCAGCTGCTGGCGAGCCGGTCATTTTTTCCGTCCTTGTGACTTGGACTCGGCACCGGCAGCTACGCGACACTGTCATGACCTATTCTCAGCCAGAGGTTGGTGTGTGCTGCGGTGTTTTCGTGAGTGGGAAGGGATTTGGACACTTTTTGGCATTAGTGTGTTTGGGAGGATCTGGGAAAGGGGGGCGGCTGCTGGTGTCACTTGCACAAACAAATTCAAACGGACAGTAAGACGCTCCTGTTCGTACGTGTGTTGTGATCCTTTGTGAAAATCGGTAGGTGTTTCTAGACTCTGATAGCAAGGGCAACGGCAAAAGTTGAAGCCTGTTGTCACATTTAGGGTTTTGGATTTGAGAAAATGATGCAGGAAAAGGTTGGAGGACAGAGACTCTTGGTGTGTGTGTGGGTGTGTGTGCTCACTGTCCACTCAGGCTTTGTGGTGACGGCCACCATGAAAGGTATCGCACAGCCCTGCGGGCATTCCCCATCCATCTGAATTGTTTTCATCGCACCTCTGTGCCAGAGCAAAGGACTTTGTTGAAATTTTAATGGATCTTTGACCTAGATTCAGTGTGTGCGTCTGATGTATGTCAGTCTTCCTCCTGCCAGCTGAAGAAACACTTCTACTGGGGGAAGGGGAGCTGAGCAGAAAGACTTTCTGCCACGAGGGTTTCTCGTCTGATTGTCTTCCCTCCTGAGAGAAATAATGAAGTCACACACAAAAAACACTGATGAACATGCGTGCACTTTCAAAACTCGGCTTTTTTTGCGGCCTGTAATCATTTGCATTAATGAAATAATAATCACCCATGAAGGAGTTTGAGTGTGCTGCAGAAGCCGCTTTTGTCTGTCAATGCAACAGGCTGGAAGTCATACAGATGGAGGCAGGAAAAATGGAGGACTCATCACTGACAATCATTTCATAGCTTAGCGTATGCACTGACAGGCTAAAATCTGAATTATAGCTTTCTTCCTTTCAATTTGGCAGCTTGGTTCTGCCTCAGCCACTTTATATTGTTGCTGCTCGAGCAACGACACCTCTTAAGCAAAGTGAGGCGCCTTGCAGAATCAAAGAATGAATGGCCCACTCTGGTGTAATCATCTTCCTTTGACATAAAAAAAAAGAAAAGAAAAAAAAAAATCTGCTGCCACACGTTTTCCATGTCATGATTTGGAAAGTTAAGATTGGGGTTCTTTTAGCATCGAATGGAAAATTCTTGGTGTAATGCTTTGAAATCACCTGGATGTGCCAGGTCTGAAATGTTTAAAGAAACATGCAGAGTTGAATGGATTCACCCTCAGTTTTCATTTCTTCTGCAGATAATCTGTTTTTAGTCCTAATTATTACATCTTAAGTTAAGCATGAAGCTTTCTCTGCGAGCCTGCACGGTGTTTATTATCTCTGCTTTGTAACATTTTGTTTGTCCTGGTTTTATATTTGCAGCCCAAGTAAAAGCCACTTCTTTGTATCATCACACAACATGTCAAAGGTCAGATTCCTGCTGGAGCAAACAAACCCACAACTTAATTAGTGGAGTTGCCTGCTGCCAGAGACACCACTGCATTGGTGGACGTGGATACCTTGACTGGAACTGGGAGGAAAATTAAACCAGGAATGGGGCTGGTAGACGAGGATTCCTCATTGGGTGATTAAACGTAACCTTTCAAGCTATGGGGAAGCTGTTAGCCATGCCCTTTCTTTCCCTGCAAATGCCATCTTAGAACTCTGGTCTAATGATGCTACAATAGTTTCAAGGCAATTACACTGCCTCTAAATTGATCCCAAAGCACTGGACTTGTGAATGGGAGAAATAAAGATAGAACGAGAGAGAGGAGGAGAGTGTAAAGGTAGATGCCACTCCAACAATCAGGTAGGCAAGGGAGAAAGGAAGTGGCCTGGATGTCCAGTCATTAGTATCAGACGCTTGTTTTCTTGCAGGAAGGCCTGCCTTAACTTCATCCATTTTAGCTTCATTTTCCATAGCAACAGGGCCGATCCTTCACGCTCGCAGGGGAGATGTGATGCCCAAGCTTCCCAATTCATGTGAACAGGTCAGCTTCCAAGCTGCCTCCAGGTTCAGAAACCACAGGGGGATTCTGCACCCAGCGTCAATCTTGTTTTTCCACAGCCCAGGTCCTTGTAACCTGAGGAAGTCTACAAGGCACTGCCAATCACTTCTTAAGGGTGTGTGTGGGAGGAAAATAACACACAGACGGACTGGAACAGAGGAGGAGAAAAACAACAACTTATGTATGTATAGGACTGAGTAGACATCCTGGGAGAATTACTGATATTCCTGTTTCACGTCTGTGTTATGCCACTATTTCTCTGTCCTTCGATATCCTCCTCAATCATGCTCATAATCTGTTAAAAAACAATTTAACCCTCTCACATATAACCATAGTGCTTCAGCATAAGAAACATTATAATCCCAGAAACAGTTTTTACAGATTCATGAAATGCTCAGCCACATTCTCTGTGGATCTCAGCGGGTAATGTTGTGAGAGTGCAGAGCAGGAGGACGTTTCTGTGAGCCGTATTGTCCCCGTATCAACTATAGCAGCTCGTTGTTAGGATACATTAATTGCTGTGGATCCAGGCATGAAACATCACAATTTCATGCATGTAATACCTCTGGAATTATCTGGATTGTACAAGAATTAAAAGTAACTCAAGCATATCGAAAGTACAACACATAAACTGGTGATGGATTCTCATCATCATGGTTCCTGAGTTGTTAAGCATGTTCATGTTTCCTCATGGGTTCTTTAATAAAAGCTCCATCCCTGCATAGAGGACATATATGCAACTGGGAATATTGTAATTATTTTAAAATAAAGACATTTTAATGGCAAAATACTGAACTGATCAGATGAGGACTTTTTTTAACTTGAAACAAATCAAATAATATCCATCCATCAAACCATCCATCCTTCAATCTTTCATTTATCCATCCATCCATTTCTGTACATGTTACTATCAATCAAACAAATAATGCATATCCATCCATCCATCCATCCATCTTTCATCCGTCCTTCTATCTGTCTATCCATCCATTCTTCCATCCATCCATCCATCCATCCATCCATCCATCCATCCATCCATCCATCCATCTTTCATCCCTCCATCCATCCATCAGTCTTCCATTCATCCATCCATCCATCAATTCATCCATCCATCCATCCATCCATCCATCCATCCATCCATCTTTCATCCCTCCATCCATCCATCGGTCTTCCATCCATCCATCCATCCATCCATCCATCCATCCATCCATCCATCCATCTTTCATCCCTCCATCCATCCATCAGTCTTCCATCCATCCATCCATCAGTCTTTCATTCATCCATCAATCCATCAGTCTTTCATCCATCCATCCATCCATCCATCCATCCATCCATCCATCCATCAGTCTTTCATTCATCCATCAATCCATCCATCTATCTTTCACCTGTACTTCGGTGCGTCTATCCATCCGACCATCAATCAGCCATTCTTTTTTATTCTTTCACTTCACTTCATTTAGTTTTATTTCTTCATCACTTTAAGTGTTAAATTGAACTTCCCATCAGTCTGACATATTTGTTTCATCGACCATATATTCTTGCTTTTAATGACACTTATTCCTCTTGCTTTCAGATATTATTAATAATAATAATAATAATAATAATAATAATAATAATAATAATAATAATAATAATAATAGAAAGCTCAAAGTTTTTCGAGGATCTCTTTTCTCTTTTCGGCTAAATCTTAACACGTTCATTATTTTGATAGCATACAAAGCCACTGGCTTGCGCTGATTAAAACATCATGATAAATACTTTAATTGCTTTATCTTTTCAACATTTTTTTCTTAAACATTTGGGAGAATTCTAACCAGCTGTGAATAAGTAGAAATTTCTTTTTTTCTTGCACCATCTGTGAGCGAGTGCCTGTGCATCCTCAAATGCAGATGAGCAAGCAACAAGGCGAGCTGCTGGTGAAAACATTCTCTCAAAGCACAACAAGCTCCACAAAACATCTGCGGGGTACCTTTTCATATAGCAGCTTCAGATGAAGACAAACCCTAATTAATACACTTGTGCTTTGGCTTTATTTATGAATGCAAACATCATTTTGACTTGTGTTGCCTCTGCTAAAGCCTGGGTAGTGGGATTAAAAATAAAGCGGGTAGAGGTTTGTCAAAGAGACTCTCTGATATGGAAAGGTGAATGTGTCAGGTGGAGGGCAGAGATGAAGCTACCTGAGGCAGTGTTGTGATTATTTACTCTGGATTGTTCAGAGTGGAATAAAAAAATAATTAGTTGATATTATTTTTAATTATTTTAATGATAGGAAAAATTCTCTCTTCAGAGTGGTTTTTTTTATCTTGGAAAAAAAACACATTGAGATATTTCTGCAGCTCAGAATAAACCCACAGCTAGCGATTATATATGTATTGCAACATGGTAAAACAGCTACTTCATCTGCCTACTGACATCTTTTATTCATTTGTATTAATGCAGGTTCTGTGCAAATTCAAAGATTTAATGCAGACAAAGTTGATGACAATGCACTGTTTAGAACTCATAAAGTAGGGCAACACTGCAGAGAGAAATAAAAGGACAAACGGGCCAAAGTATGTGTGAAATGTACTCCAGGAGACAGCAGGCTATAGAGTGAACTGCCTGTGTTCCCTCCTCCTCACCTTAGGGAGTCCTAAGGCTTATAATCACAGTCCAGCATGAGTACGCAGATGGCCTCCAGATACACTGTGACCTCACCAAATCTGCCGTGCATCAACTGTCTCTGTCTTCTGCCGAAGAGACGGGAAAGTTTTTGGATGCTATGGTCTGGGATCAGCTTCCACTCAGAGTCTGAAGTTGAGGCTTAAGCGTTCGAGAAAGTAATTTCCCCTTTTCACGTCTTCTTCAAATCTCCCCGTCTGTCTTACAAGCGAAGTTTGAAAGTGAGGAAGATGGAGAGCAGGTGTACGGTGATTGGGATCAGTGTAGCAGAAAGCTGTGGGATTCCGGGGACCTGGCCTGACGGTTACAGTGTGCTCCTCTCCTCTCGACTCCCTGCCAGGCTCCAGCTGAGGCCATCTGTTTGGGTGACACCGCCTGCCCAGATATACAGTATGTTGGAGAGATTATGAGACTGCCAGCAGGGAGAGTGTTTTTCTAGAAAATATAAATATGGCAATGATAAACCTGAAATGGCGTTTTGACATACTCGGATGTGTTGGTCGAATTAAGATATAAAACTCTAAATTCCAACATGTGAGTTCTGGAGGTTGATGAGGACATTTCTTTTTCTTTTTTTTTTTTTTTTCTTTTTTTTTCCACAGCCAATTTCAAGTGAGGAGTCTGTGTGTATGCCTGCCACAGATTTTCCTCTACCTTTCATTCGAGCCATAGTGAGAAAATAATAAAAAGAAGTTGAAGTTTCCAAAGTTATAAAGAATGTTTTTTGTTTCTAGAGGAGGTAGGCATTACCGGATGACAAAAATCTGTTTGCTGAGGTAAAAAAATCAGATTTAAAAAATCAGTTATTTTATTTTGAGTATAATTTTATCTTACAAAAATTCCCTGTTGTCGGTTTTGCTCTTCAGGTTGAATGTTATGTTTACGTCCCCATGGAGACTGCTAAGCTAATGAAGTTAGCCTAGCTGTCACACTTGCTAGTGGCAACCAACAACAGCACATGTTGTACCTGAAATCCTTTTAACCACAATTTAGCATTGATGATTTCACCTGGTTTAGAGCTAGCTTGCTGGCAGCAGTTCGCCATATTGCTGCGAAGCAATGAACCAACCAGTGGATAGGGACACCTGCTTGTTCGCATTTCATCATTATGGAAACCACACAACTGACAATGTCATAAATAGAACTGATCAAAGGTCACAGAGAGGAGGAAAACCTGCTTATTTAATTTCAATCACCATGGAAACCATGGGTTAGGGGTCAGCATTTTAACAACCAGCATTTGCTACAAGGTCACTGGGCGTTTTGAGGTGGTTTCCGTGCACGACTTCCTGTCTTGATCCAGATCAACCTGCTTTTTTGTTAAACTGACATGCCACAGTTCAGGCATCTAGGATTGTTGCTGTGTGATGCGACCTGCTGCAGATGGACCACAACAAAGCAGCTCCAGTGTGAGTTTACACATTGGCTTGAATGGAAATCTATCTGATCTGGTGCTATGATAAAGTAGAGCCAGACTGGAGATGCATCTGGTGTATTTCAGTCATAAAACACAGGAAAACAATGTTGTTGTTGTTTTTTTTCAAAGTATGACTTGAAATGGGGAAAAAGGATTTTTAGTTATGCGGCTCCTGCAGCGTGGAACCTGTTGCGGGAGGAGCTGGTCCTGAGGGAGCAGGTGTCTTTAAATCTTTCTTAAAAGTAGACTGAAGGTGTTGGAGGATGATGCATCAGGCTGTAAATGCTTTCATGGCTGATTTTCCTGCTGCTCCACTGAATATGCTGATCTGCTTTTATCATTGTTTTGTGTTGTTTGTCTGTATTTGTGTTTTGTGACTTGCTGCTGTCTTAGCCAGGATGCTCTTGGAAAAGAGGTTTTTAATCTCAATGAGGCTTTTCTGGTTAAATTAACTTTAAATAAAATGAAAAAGTAAAATAAGCCATCTTCAGATGAACTCTCGATTTTTTAATCAATTTATTTATATTTAAATATTCAAAAATAATTGCCCATCTCTACTGCAAACAACATTTTTAGCAAAATAAATCTTTAACTTATGTGAAAAACACCTTTTTTTTGTATTTTTCGCACCATTTCATGATTTTAATCTGGATTTTCGTCCTTGTCTGTCTTTTGAACTCTGTGATCATGAAGAATATTTTCACATCATGATTTATCAATGCCAACTTTAAGGGTTTTTGTGCTCTGTTTTGCAGAATTCACAGTGCTTTAGCTTTATACAAGTAGCTTGTGTTTAGGCTGCATGTATCGTTGTGAGATGTTATAGGAATTGTCTTTAAGTCTGTTTGTGCACTTGACAGAAGTTTGCACATCCTGCCTGTTAAAGCTCATTTTCCTTCTTCCAAACAGACTTAATAATTGAAGTTCAGAAGTAAAACTTTAGTATATAACTGTATGTTGTGCATGAGCAAAGCGCTGGCTGTTTAATTTGCCTTTGGCATCACTCACCCACAGCTCCAAGTATGACAATTTGAACTTGTAAGGTTTTGTTCATGCCATTCACAGCCCCCTGTTGCCTGTCACTGCACAACGGTGTCATGTAATTGGTTGTGGGTTGCCCGTTTTGGGTTGTTTCTACAGTATGTTTACAGCTTGTTTTGAGGAACTTGAAAGTCATGTCTGCTCCCACTGTCCCCTGCAAGCTCCATCTGCCGTGGATGCCATTAAATGAACAGACCCAGTGTGGAGACGAGTATATTGTTGTTTGTTTGTGGAGCCGTAGTTGCGAGAAGTCTGAAAGACAACACAAAGTTGATTTATTCTCTCACATAATTGTGTTTATTTATTTCTCGATTTAAGGAAACATTTGACTGATATGGGATAATTTCTGTGAAAAGCTGACATGATTTGGAAAACTAAGTGAATTACAAGCCACAGATATTTGTTTAAAAAAAAACAACAACACATTTTTAGCTGCATAGGGGAAAAAAATAAATAATAATAATGAATCTGTTTATTTTTTCTCACCTACTGGAGCAAGCATCTGGTTTTTCCAGCCCTCTGCGACTGCAAATGAAATTGTCAGATAGCTTTTTCATCATGCACTCCTCCATTGTGGATGTTTGCGCATAATTATCAAATGTGCAGTAAAGCAGGTTTCAACACACTAATGCGACATATGTTGAAATCTATTTAGACTGCAAGATGGGGAAAAAAAAGCAGAAGTATGACACTTTTAGCTGAGGATTGCAAATTTTATTCTCTCGCAAACTCTTTCTATCACAAAGAAAAATCGACATCTGTAGCTCTGTAAGCATCTGCGTGCTGTAGTTGGAAAGCAACTGTCAAAATATGTTTATATTGAGGCCAACAAGAAAGCATTTTCATTTATAAGTCTTTTAAAAAGGCTGGAAACTCATTTGTTTGCTATTCACACATGAAAGAAAATGCCCAATTTGCTCGAGCCAACGTGAAACTCAATTACTGCAACCCGCACTTCCTTTTTGCTTGATCAATCAAAGGCTACCCCCCCCCCTCCTCCCTGGATATGCGTAGTTTGTACAGACCTGCAGGCCTGCCAACATTTAAGCGTTCATGTTTTTACAGTACATCACTGACACGCATGCAAATGCACAAACACAACCAATCCCCTCTTATTTTCTTTTGACATCAAAAGGAAGTTGTTGATCAAACCATACGTTTGAAACACATTTGCATGAATTCAGCGTGCTTTGATGAGTAGTGTTCCTCTCACAGCAAAGATCTCAGCTGCTTTCCCACGTCGTCCAGCTTTGTGGTGTTATTTTTTATTTTTTTTCCTTGTATTGCTGTTTATTGTGAAGACACTGTTGTCTTAGCCCAGCCTTGTGACACAGGAGGAGCTTCTAGCGGCCTCTGAACACAAGGGGAAACATTCCTCGTCTTAATCTGGGGGTTGGGGGTGGCAGGGAGTGGCTTGGACATCACAGAGCTTTCTCAGCACATTATAAGGCCCAGATTGCTTCATTCTTATCCCCACTCCCTATCTAACCTCCTACATGTACACTCTCACACACACAGAGCCACTTTCCAGCATCTTTTCACCACATCCTCCCAGGTCAATCTCCAGAGGAAATATTTATTCATGGTCTCTCGTCATTGCTTCCCTTGGATGTGGCGCAGAAGTTGTATCTTTATCTGCTCTGGCCTCAAGGTGAACTATCTGGTCTGAGGGGGAGGTTTCTGCTGGAGCTGTAGTTTATAAAGCAGGAGCACACAGAGCTGTTAAACGCTGGAATGGTGAAATGTTTTCATTCTTTTGGCTGTGCGCCAGCATACCGGATTTCAAATCAAACCGACACTATAAAGTTTGCTTACTTTCAGCTGGAGGCTGTTTGGGGTAGTGGGTGAACGGTTTAGCTTTTTGCTTTTGTTAACTATCAGGGTTACAAAGTACATTTCCTGCACATACAGACCAACAGAACAGAACACACTGACACCGAAGATGAGGATCATGCATCATTTACCTCATATGAATGTTTGCGCTTGGTAAATAATCGTGGCTGTACTGACACAATCACTGTTAGAGAAGAAACAAAGGAAATTTCCATCTTCCCAAAAAAAGAAGAAAAAGAAGGATTCGACTGCATCCACCAGCTAGCTTAAAATCAGCACATTCAGTGTTTTGTTCCTGCCTGTTTTGAGTTGGTTACAGCTGATAGAGACCAGGGAATAAAAACACAAGTGATCAGGAATCGACATCGTCATCATTGCGTCGGTACAGTATTTTGAACACCCTCTGCCTTTGTCTGTTGGCAGCACCAACAACAACAGTAATGCCCATCAAACTGACATTTCTAATCTTCAAATGTTTGGAGCATCCATGGGTACCACTGGTTACCGTGGTTACAGTCATCCTTCCTTCTTCAGCATTTTACTCAAGTTGTGCGCAATTCCAGTCATAATGGAAACACCGATAAAGCACAACTTTACTTTATCAAAACTTCAGAAATATCAATTTTATTTTGCAGAAAAGTGTGATTGCAATGCGTTATTTTATTTTTTTTTTAATTCAGCTTCACTGATTCAATGTTCAAAGGACAGGATATGTCCTGCAGGGTTCTATGCTTGAGTCACAGAGTAGAGAAGAAATACAGGGAGAGAAAACAACAACCTCCAACAAAAGAGTCATTGAACTTTCCAGAATCACGTTAGCTTTAGCGCTACACAAGAAACTGTTCTGTAGAGGGCAGCATTGACTTAAAGGCACTGTGAGGACTATCCATTCAGTGCTAATGGTTGTGACGCTGTTGGTCAGAATCTGTGAGGTTTTTCATGTGGCCTGTGCTCCTTCACTCTCCCGTTTAGCTTTCTTCTGCTCCCTGTAATTCTTCATTTTTCCAGTCCAGCTAGCCGGTGTAATTTCATTAAACTGATCCCTTTCTTGTCTACCCACTCTGTTAGTTTGATTTTAACTTGCAGCTCAGGTGTAAACCAGTCCCCAGGTTGATAGATGCAGCGAACATCATCTATGTATTAATTCTTCAAACCCCTTTCTCTCAAAAATTGAGGAATTTCATGTTTCCTCCCTCTTTAGAAGTGCAGTTCCTGCAACTGGGACAAAAGTTGTGGATTTCAAACACCGCCTTTTGCTGTTTTTAATCCCATGAATAAGTATGCCTGGAGCAGCACTGTCACATTCATAGAGCAGCATTTTAAAGAGATCTGCCCCAGTGTGCTCTGTGATCAGCGCTGCATTGTGCATACCCGACATGTCCTTAAAGTGTCTGAGGCGTCGCCATCTGACTTATTTCCTTGAGTGACTTCTACCCCATCAAAATCGTCTTACTCTAGTAACACGCTTAGTGTTGCTTGCCCACAGAAATAGCATCCGAAACAAGGTCGCTGCCAGATGCTCAAGTCTTTTTAGAGGCTTGAAATGACATTCTCGTTTTCAAAGTCAATCCACTGTCTTATAGCTGATTTATGGGGGGAATCCAAGCCTATAAACACAATTTATAGATTTAAAAACGCATTAGTTCAGCCCTCAGAGGTAGCACACATAAACAAGTTTGATATTGATCTCACATATGTCTTTTATTTTCCATAAATCAAGCTTTTTCTGTATATCAGATGAAAGATAGATGAAGATAGTAGTTCTGCTGGGGATAATGTCCAAGTAAGCGCTCTATAACAGCCTCACTTAGCACTGGGTGTAACAGTATATGTACTCAGACTGGACTGTTTCAGTACAGGGCCTTCTGATCAGAGGTGCTTTGTTATTGGATACTTTTATGGAAAAGATCGCTAAATTCACACATGAAGAATATTGATGAGGAAATATCTCCACAGCTCCGACGGCTCTGAGCCCTCTGCAGCTCCCGGAGTCTAGCGCCTGATCCCTCACGTCTTCTTCGCTCTCTGTTGTAGACATTTTTCAGGATTTGAGTCACAAACTGACACCGTGTTGTGTCAGAACTCCCATGACTTTTTGAAAGTGAGGACGTTTATCAGATGGAGCTCATTTAAGCTCACCGGCAACACTCACAGCAGAGCAGGAGAGGAGGGGGAGGGGGGAAATGAATGATAGAGGCCACACGTAGAGAAGAGAAAGGCCCCTAATAACTAATGAGAAAAAAAAACAAAAACATCTCAGTAAAAGAGGATTTGAACACAATGCAGCCCACAGCATACAGATGAGAAGTGTAATAATTTTTTAAAGTTTCACCACATCCCATCTGGAAGGAATAGAGAGGTGGAGTTTTTGTCTTGTACTGCAGCCAGCCACCAGAGGGAGCAGTTTTTGTGGCGACCTCAGTTTAAGCCGAGTGAGATGACGTCCACTTGGGTTATCAACTTCTGGTTGCCGGCACCAGCAAGCAAGCTGAAAACAACTTGTGTTAAATTATTAGTGCTAGACAGGGCTCAGTGTAAACTTTTTTGAAATCATCACCACCTCCGATTTTTGTTCATTTTGTCACTTTCTTGCTTTTAAAAGCCGGTTATTTGAGCAAGTAGGACAGCTAGGCTAACGTCATCAGCTTTGTGGTCTCCATGGCGACGTAAACAAAACGTTTAACCAGAAGAGCAAAATCGGCAATCGCAATGAACCATGGGTAGTCAGGAAAAAGGTGGATACTCTGGAGAATATGGGTACAGGCAGAAGAAAAATGCTTTAATATGTGTTCCCACATGGTCCACAAAACAGAAGCACACAAGAGAAGGCAAGCAGCACGGCAGCCACAACAAATCAGCAGCTCGAGCTGGAAGATCCCCACTATCTTTGAGGTCTCCTGTATTGGTTTCCTTTTGGTTTCCCAGTGAAATACAACAGTGGAAAGGAAAAAAAAAATGCATTCGTGTCCTTTGCAGTACCGAAAATGAACCCAACTGAAGCTTCAAAACTGAGAGCTGTACCCAACTGTAATTTTTGTGTACCGTTACTCCCCGACTTAGCATGCAACCTTTTAAACAGCTGAGCCCTGTCTTTCAGGAGAAACTGGGAGTTATGTACTTAAAATAAACACATTGTTTGTAAGCGCATGACACCGGTGCCAGTTTCAAACGTCTTCCACCTTTATTGTGATTCTCAGATGTCTGTGAAGCGCTCACACCTCTCACTTCAAAATCCAACTTCAATTTATCAGGCCTCACCAGGATGTGTCAAGCTTCATTCAGTTTTGCTCCACAATGAAAACTCATCATTCACCAATCAATAAATCTGCACAGCTGAAGTCTGATGCAGGGATGATAGAACATGAATTATGAGTTTGCTGAGGCCTTCCTTTTTTTGCATGCATCCATCATTGTCAACAAAATGAGTCCGGCAAATATTCAATTAAGACCTCAGGGCTCCATTCCTCATTCATTATTCCGGGGTTAATTTGCAACTGTAGATTTGTCTTTTGTCACATTGAGGCTAAGAAAGGATGGCTAAGAAATGACTCCCACTCCCCATCTTCTCACAGTCATCAGAGAAAGTCTTTCATTAGCTTTTCATCAAGTTCTGCTGAAATTTCTCGCACCTGGGTTCCTGTTATAATGACAGGTATGAATAGTGGGAAGTGCCTTCACATCACCTGAAGCTTCTCACCTGCAGCCAGCGTACCTCCTGTCGGAATAAAATAATGATCACACTTTTCAAACGAGTGTTGCGTAGAGTAGTGAAACATGGTGTTAACGTGACTGTGTTTATAAAACGCCAGTCAAACTGTCAGACTGTCAAAACCTGTTTGTGTTCGCGGGATGTCAGTGCATCAGTGTTGATTGGACCAGAAATGTCCTGGAGAATCACACATGTGCACTTTAACTCCTTAAAGTCAGTAAAATAAATCATCCAAAACAAAGTATGTGGTTTTAAAGATTGAGTCTTAAAATTATCATCAAATTACACCTCATAGTTCTTATGTTTGAATTAATATTGCTGTTTTTCATTCATTCATCCATCTTCTATCCCGCTTATCCTGTTCAGGGTTGTGGGTGGCTGGAGTCTATCCCAGCTGTCTTAGGGTGAAGGGCAGGGTACACCCTGAACTGGTCTCCAGTCACTCACCATGATTGTACTTTATCATATGGATTATAAGTTACTCAGGTAGATTAGACACTGTTTTATGTTTTAAGGGTGTCTCAGCGTGATAAACTGTCTCTCTGTTTGACTGTTTCAGTTGTGTCCAGTAAAATCCTCAGTGTGCAGTTTCTGTGCTGTTGTGAAGCTCTTCTTCTATGGTAAATAAGATACTTTGGACCAATCATAAGGGCACATGTGATGATTTGCACAGCTTCTCTGGCAAACATTACAACACCTCTATGGCAAAGCTTGGACGAGTGTAGCTCCATCTATTGGTTTTATCATCAAAACAGGATAAAATATCACAAATATCATGTACGTTTAAATGTTGTGTTGGCACCTGTCAGTCACTTGAGATGAGCTGTGTCTCTGATTTGGCAAACTCACAATCTTAATATCTTCTAAATTGCTGAGTTAGAAAAAAAAAAAAATAAATAACCCCCGTACCGTGCATGTTGTTAGCAAAATCAGCGATTCAGACAGGAGACATTTTTTGTACCAGGCTGTAAACATGTTTATTTCTGCTTTGAAAACAGCTTTTTTTTTTGGCTTGGTGTGTTTGTGACTTCCTGTACTTCCAGAGCCAGCGTCAAGCGTTCACTCGATGACCTACAGATTTTAGCGCTTTCGCATTGTCTCATATTTTCAGACCGAAGTTTGACGCTTCAATTAAAATTGGATTCTTCAATACTTCTTCCAAACTCAAACAAAGCTAGGTTGAGTCACTGTTATGGCCTCTGTCGATGATGGGCTTTAAAACTGTGTGTCAGAAACAGATGGGTGATGTCACTGTGACGACATCCATATATTACAGTCATGGGCAACTTTTTGGATCTCCCAGTGTCCCAAGAGATAAGTGATGACTGACTTGTCGTCAGGGCTTACCAGAGTTTATAGTCCAACTTGAGAAGTAGAAACAAGGTTGGTGTTGATACTCCATGTCTTAAAGAAGAAGGATATATTTTGAATTAAAAGGTATGGCCTTGTCCAATCAGCTTAGGTTTAAAGGCCCAGCAAACCATCCAGGCGTATGTAATTAATAGTTGAAGTTTTGTCACAACCACAGTAAATATCATATACAGATCGTATTATATATTATAAAATTGACGTTTAAATCATTGAGCTTATACTTTGCAGATCCGGATTCTTTTTGCCTGTTAACATGGGTCTTTGGACATTTTTAAGTCTTTTTTTATAGTCAGCTGTTAAAGCAAAAGTAATGGTAGCAGTGTTACCTCTTTTCAACCAAGTATGTAATTTCTAACCCACGGTGCCATCTCACACAGGAAACTCTTGACTGCAGAATTTTTTTTAGTCTCAGCCTCCGGCTAACCGTGCAGGCTGGTCCAGCTCATTGATTGCCTTTCAAGGAGGAGGGGGCGTGTGGTAAGGAAGAGGTGAATGTCGCGCTGAGTGGCAAGTGGTAAGGGAGCAGTGGGAGAGCCGTTGGCTGACAGGATAAAAGTTAAACACTGGCCAACGGTCTTGTCTCACAGCAGGAGTCAGCATGTTGCCTTGGGGCAGGGGCCCGGTTTATTGACCAAGCTGGTACCCCTCACCTGCCCAATTCCTGGCTGCTTCACATGGATTTTCCTTGGGCCCGGCCAAGTCTTAAGAGATGTCCATGTGTTATAGATTTGAATGTTTGCCCTTGTAACCATGTGCAACTGTACTCTGCTTTTCAAACTTACTATGTGGTGTTCAGCTGTGGCTCAAAGGTTTCTCTAAGCTGAAGCTGCCAATTTACAGTATGTCTCTTTTTTCCCTGAGCCAGAGGGACCTTAAGTCACACTGATCCTCATTCTGCGATTAGTCCTACTAGGATCCACATCAATCCCATGTCCAGCCATGGGGAAAGGTCACCCCCAATTGAGTCTCTGACTGCAGATATGTCAACAGCTCTCACAGGCCATCTGGAGATGTTAAAATGGACTTCTTTTATGTCACACCCATAGTGCGATATTACCATCTTCCATTTCCAGCACATTCGCTCCTGATGTGGATATCATCTCCGCTAATGGCTGGATTTACCTCTTAGCCCAGGCACCAAGTAAAGGTTCATTAACTCACTGATAGACCCCGAGAGAATCAGTGCTTTCTTGGCCTCAGCCTCTCCAAAGGCTTTCAGTTGCTAATATATGTTATTACTCAGAAAACATGAGGATTGAAAGATCAAGGGTTAAATACTCAAATGAATGTTAATTCATCCATATATCCAGGAAGCAATCCAAACATATGTAATGATGCAAGAGATACACCTTTTTCTTTCATCTGACTTTACTTCCTTTATGTTTTGTATTACAATAAAATTCCCAAAGAGGGTCATTTTGTGCAAACGTGACTTTTCAGCTCTGCAATCATTAGAGTTAAATTTGTTTCCCAATATCTCATTCACACATGCCTTTAAATGATAACAATAATCATAAAAATACACATTAAACAGTGGGTCTCTAATAGGATCCTTCTAACACGTAGTTTCTAAGTCCCGATCAGTCGCAGTATTCTCCATTAATTAACCAAACATGTTTCATTAGTTGTAAATCTAACCAAGCAAAATTTTTACTTTATGCAGATGCATGATAAATAAACCTAAAGGTACTGCAAACTTAAAACAAACAAACAAAAAAAACAATGTAGAAGCATTGCAATGACTGTTGGGCATATTTACCAGCATGCAACATTAATAAGCAATACTAATACCAAAGTGTCCAACTTCACACTTGTTATGGTAAACCTAACATCCTTAAGTAAACAAATAATTTGTGGAATCAAAATATAATTGTGTTCATGCATTATTAATGCATTTTGAATACATTAACTCTAGCAACCTTATGTTTTATGTACCCGTCATCTTTCAGATAGTATCCTTGGAGTAGGGCTATAGCTATAGCTGTTTGCATATTGATTTCTATGCTGTTCAAATATTTAGAAAGTTACATCTCTTAAAGTCTTGAATGTCAACACTTAACTGTCGACAGAGTTGAAACAATTGAAGTTGCACTTCTACACGTTGATGACTTTGTTTCCAAAGACTGCAAACTTTTACCTGTTTCTTCAGAATCTGTTTATTTGGGTAGAGGTGGTAGATTGAAATGGAATCCCAAAGAAGTTTCACCAGTTTGCTGTCGTGGCTTTTATTTATCACCTCTGTCCCAGCAGTGATGGAACAACAGTCTGGTCCTGTTGATGAATCTGCATCGTCATCTTATTAATACCCCCATACTGCCCGGCAGTCTGCCATGGATTTTCCATCTAAATGGATAGAGGTTTCATTTCTTACGCCTAACCACCAAAAAGAGAGGTTTGGAATGAAGAAAGAAGGGACAGGGCTTTGCCTACACACAATCACTCAGTCACACTTCAGCTCTCTTGAGATTGACCTGCACCTTCTTGGGGGAGCTTGAGTGTAGCTAGTTTGTCCTCAGTAGATGTAAAAATGCTCAGTTTAAATTTGATGTCTTTCAAACTTCATATTTTTTTTTAGTAGCACGCAACCAAAGCTGATTTATTTTGAAAGTTGTTTTACTAATATTCTGACATGGGTGTTTCTGATTGGCATGCTCTGCTTTGCATACCTTTTATATGTTAAAATTGATTATTTAAGGGTCTTAACTTTAAGATAATGGGGTTCTGAATTTCTTCATGGAGTAATCTGTCTAGACAATCACTTCGGCCAACAATAAAACTCTTCTTCATTTGTCACAGTTAAACTGTGACTAAGACTGAAGTGTGGCCATCCATGCGTCTGGCACACTGCAGGTGGGAGATAGTGTATACACACATGCACACTCCACAGTCACACAACAGCTCCCAGCTTGACCTCCAGAATGTCACATGTTGCCAAGATGCATCTTGGCAATTGTCCTGCAGTGAAGGGATTTGCGGTGCAGACAGAAGGGATGAGGGTGGGGGATATGGATAGGTTCGCGGAGTCAGCCCTGGATTTATGTGTTTGCAACGAAGCCATTTATGAGGAGACAGTTGCCCCCTTTTCTTCAGGGGGTAGTTGCTTGGCTGCCACAGAAGCTGCTGTGCAAATATTAGCTGTCCCATCGCACCTGCTGCCATTGTGGGATTGCCCCCCTCCCTTTTGGTTTCCCACCCTGTGTTACTATACACTTCATTTGTCAAACACACAAAGGAAGACAGACACACAATAGAGGAACATTTTAGCAGTGCTTTGGCCCTGCTTTGGTGTCCTGACATGGGGTAAACAGTGATACAACATCCCCTCCCCCAGAGAGGGTGCTTCTTTTCTTGAATCTCTTGAGCGGTGGGCGCCATTCTGAAGATCGGTCAGTCACAGGGCAAAACGTTCACAAGGAGCCCGCCCAGCCACCATCATCTGCATATTTAAAGTCCTGAAAATAGCAGTATGTATTCATGTTGGTGGAGGTCTTAATCCCATTGTCCCTTTATCCAGAGAGTTCTGTGTTCACCCTCAATCAACTTTAAATCCTCTTAATTCCCCCGTTCCTCATCAATATTTATCCTCCCTTGCTGCATATATTATTTCCTGTTTTCCTTTGCTGAACTACTCCCACTACCTTCAAACATAGTTTGCATCATAACCCACTTTACTTTGTATTTGATCTAAATCACTTGCGAGAAAATTACTTTGTGAGAAAGGTATTGTTCTGGCCTCAGAAATGCTCCAGCCAGCTGCTAAATGAAGAGGTATATCTGTTGTTTTGTCACTTCCAATTTGTTCCTTTTATCTGTATTTGAACAATACGATTTATTATCCCTCTTGAGAATAATTGTTGTTAATTAATAGAAAAATTAAGCCACAGGCAAATTTGCAGTCTGAAATAGAAAACAGATATGTCAATTTAACGTATTTGTTCTACATCTTTGGCCACCCTGGAGAATCAAACAGCATTGTTTTATTGTAGTTTCATTTTAATGAAAAGTGTTTTAATCATAATTGTCTGAGTGTCTTTAAACATCATGAATAAAGTTTAAAAAAACCCTGCATAAAACCTCCATGCAAATGTCTTATATTAATGTTTTAATATAGTGATAACGTGCATCTTTGGTTATTAATCCCCAATCAGGAATACAAACTAAATTCCCAGAACAAGAGCTGCTTTTGAAACTGTTGATTATTTTCAGCTTTTAGTCGAATTGTTAAATATTGAATGGATTAGACACTTTGCAGTTTTTATGTAAATCCTGTCCCCTTGAGCAATTTTGAGTGTCAAGTTTGTTGACAGCAAATATTGCACAAAAAGTGTGACTATTGAAAACAATCAGTGAGTAATTTGGAGACTCTTCTTTTAAGTTTAAGCCTTCAAAGTTATTCTCTAAATTTAAAACTATTATTTTAATGTTAAAATTGTCCAACAGACTTCCCCCTACATAGTTGGTACACTTCATATTATACTTTCCTCAAACTAAGAGCACAAAATTGAGTTCATTAATTCATCTTCTATACCACTTATCTCATTCAGGGTCGTTTAGGCCATCCCAGCTGTCTTAGGGCGAGAGGCGGGGTACACGTGGACTGGTTCCTAGTCAATCACGGGGCTGACACATAGACAGACAACCTTTCACGCGCACACCTACGGGCAATTTAGAATCACCAATTAACCTTGATGAGCAGGTTTTTGGACTGTTGGAGGAAGCCAGAGTGCAAAGAGAGAATACACACATGCACAAGGAGTTGTGCCTTGATGATCATGGTCCATATTTGGTAATATCACATAAACAATTAAGATTTGTCAAGCGTCAACCAATAACAAACATATAACAGTTTCTTTCTAATCCTCTGAAACTCAGACTTGGTAGTTGCCAAAATAAATTAAAAATAGCACTTACCAGTTGTTGTTTTGAGATCCTGTTCGTGACACCAATTAGTAAAGGAAATTTCAGGAAGTTTGACCACTTGAAGAAGACTCCGATGGCTCAAGTTGAAACAGTTTATATAGCTTAGGTGAGGAGGAGTGATGAACAGTACACATGGATGTGTAGTGTGCAGAGTCAATTCTAACAGACCGCTCCGTGTGTTCAGTATTTATCATTCCTGTGTTTGTGTCTAATAAGCCAATAGGTTCAGCTTGGCTTAGGATGTCAATGTATGTTACAGTTTCAGTTACAGTGTGTATCTGATCCAGCTGAGACTGGAGACACACTGTCTCTGTTAACTTTAAGGCCAAATGTTTGTAGCTATTTGACACATATAGAGGCAGTTTACAGAGATAACTAAGAAGAGACAAAGGGCAGTAGGAGAATTCAACCACAAGCTACTGTACATCACTGCATTTAGACAAGCAGTTACTCTACAACTTTGTCTTTTTTAGCATTTTTGAACATTTCCTTAAATGTGTTTCCTCCTGTTGTTCCAGCTTTGTGTTGCCATGTGAAATAAGCAATCAAGTGTTTATAGCCCTCTTTGTTCCTTTCAGTCTCACTCTGTGTCGCTGCTCCCAGCGTGCCCTCTCTTCTTTTAACTTATTGTTTGCTGTGTGTCTGTGCTGTGTGTGTCTGTGTTTGTGTTTATGCATGCCTCCACACACACACACACACAAACACCCATGTCGACGCAACCACACACAGAGGGGGGTCCCCGGAGTTGGCCACAATTACTGTGTGTATCGTTGCTTACTCATTATGTCTGACAGACCACACCACTTGTGCTTTCCTGCTGTCTCCAGCACATTGCCTCCTACATCATCCCACACATACGCACATATACACACACACAAACACACAAACATTCATATTCAGGGGGTCATTGCATCTCGTCATGCAGGGCTTCAGAAAACCTTCACAGGGTGTCAGTTTTTGCATTTATACTTCAGATGGTTGTGCCTTTAGATTTTTCGACTCAATGCATATACTGAGCATAATCTGATAATCACACGCACTACACAACCTGCCTTTTAAGTTAACTTTAACTTTGTCTGCAGCAAAACAAAATGGGACATTATTTATAAAGCTGCTGCGAGGACTATCCGTTGAATGTTGATTGCAGTAAAAGCTTTTTCAAAACCAGGGCTGGGCATCAATCAAAAATTTTTCGGTACCTTTTCCAATATTGATATTTTCGCTAAAGGAACTTTCTTCTGTTGTTGTTTTTTGTTTGTTTGTTTTTAGTTTTTTCCATTTAATATCAAAATATCAACCCTCCTCTTTTATTTATATCAGGGCTTGGGATTCATTGATGTGCAGTCTCTTGCACTGGCTGCACCCTCTGCTCATTTAGAAGCAGAAAGTGCTGGAAGATTAATGCATGCTTTTACATCAGTCTCCAAACCCCAGAAAAGTCACTAGATTTGTCGCTAGTCACTTATAAAAAAAAATAAATAAAAAAAAAAAGTCACTAGAGGGGTCTGAAAGGGTGCTAAATATAGCAACATTATTGTGTAACAGTACAGTAAATTTCAGGTTGCATTAACAAATCTTGATCACACGATTAACCCTTTGGTCAGCCCGTTTTCCATGAGAACCATCACCCACTGTCGTAAGGATGTGAATCTTGTCGAGACTTGTATTTGTTGAAAAGCAAACAAATGGAGAGCAGATCTTGTTTTTGACACTACATTTCTTTGTTCAAAACAACTTTTTCCCAGGATGCAAAGTGACAAGGATATGTATTTATTTGTAGTTTCAAACAAAACGACAACCAGACTTTGTAAACTCAGTTTGTAGTGTAGTGTCCAGGAGGTAAGCAGACCTTTTGTTTGTTTTTTGTTTTTTTTTTTTTTTTTTTTTGTGTGTTTTGTTTTATTTATTTATTTTTTGTTTTATTTTGTTTTATTTATTTTTTTTGTTTTGTTTTTTTTTTTTTTTTTCACCTGAAAGTCCAACCTAACCACGGATGCTGAAGAATAGCTTTTAGAAATAACAGAATAATAGATTCTGGAGCGGATAATCCCAAGAAAAGGGGAACTCTATATTAAGGTACTGCACTGGATCAAGAATCACTGAATAACACTCACATGTACAATAAATATCAGACAGCTGTAGATACTTTGGGTAAGAATATTTTATTCTGTTCACATTGTCATCACATGAGCCTGATACTCTTGTGCAATGATGAATCTGTGAGCTCCCATGGCCAGCTGCTTTCTTTTGTGTGTGTTTGTGTGTGTCCACTACACTATGCTTCACACACACTATGTGAGGCAGGGTCATCAGAGGCACCAAAACGGTGATGCCAACAAATCTCACATTACTGTTGTGGAACTAAGACACAAGAAGGACCAAAATCGTGATCTTATCTTATGAAACTGATGTTGCCAAAGAATGGCCCCATGGGTCTAAATTTGCTTTGTTTAAAAATAAATTAATAATTTAAAACCTTGTGATTTTAATACATGTAAAAAATAAAAGACAATCAGAAATCGAGCACTGTGTGATCTTAAATGATTCACATTCATACTGCCTTTTTTTTCTATTTATGCAGAAGCTATTTAGTCTGGGTTTACATCCTCTATATTCTAATAGTCTTATGCATTAGTGCATTTAGCATCTTAGACATTAGTTTCGGTTCCATCAGTAACAGTCTTCTGCAGATATTCAACACAATCCAAGCTCCTCAGTAACACTTTCAACTTGTTAATGCCACAGCTAAAGTCAACCTGATAAATTAGGATTTCAATGCAGAATTGCTGCCGCTTGCAACATACCGCCTGCAGCTATCCTAACACGTTTTTGTCAAACAAGGGAAAAATGCAAATGGGGACGCAAGACTCCAATTAATTGGCCATAGATATGCTGCTACATGAAACCATTAATGGGGAGCAAATAGCTTTAACTTTGTTTCTAATGTAATATAAACTTTAATTAATAAAGTGTGTGATGAAGTGGAGACTTATCAAACAAGCCCTGTGTCCATTAAAGGCCCTAAACCCTCACAAGGCAGCTTTATTAAACCCGGATTCAAAACGTGTTTACGAGCCCCATGGAGGAAAACAGGGAGAAATGCCGAGACATGAAGAAAAAGAAATGAGTTTGTGTAATTAGTGAAAATTAAGAGCTTTTAATCCAGGAGGAGAGATGGTATGAAGGGGAGGCAGAGAGGGAGAGGGTGTTAAGAGGGAGGTATTGGCATGGTGAGATGGGTGGGAGGGACTGTGGATCCAGCGCTTAGCTTACTTTTGTTTGCCCCTGAAGAAATGAGCGAGGACCCAGAAGCACACACCTAATAAAGCTACTCATAATAAAAATGTGTTTATTTTTGTAAGGGGCTTTGAAGCACAGACTCCTTCACCTACTGGACCTCTTTAAAAATATAAGATAAATAAAGCCATAAAAAACATGGGCTGTTGTCACATGTTCGCTCTGTGTTGTGGGAGCAGATGCACTTTTTGGCTTAAGCCAATCTCGGTGAAGGAATTTCTTCATTTTACAAGCTTCGGTGCTTTCGACCCAACCTGTAAATTAATCAGATTCTTAAAGAAACTTGAGTTTGTAAAAACTGATGCCACCCAGCTGACTATCTTTAGCACTCAGCCGCTGCTTTACCCCAGCAGAACGATTCTCAGGCTTCACATTATCAGCAGAAATGTTATTTCCTCCTCTATCCCAGTGTGGCATTTCCCTGCTCCATTTCATGACACACATCAAGACAACTTCCACTGACAGTTTCTGCTTCACCGGCGCTGACCTTCTAAAATGAATCCAGATGTTTTAAGTGATGGACAGCAAGAGAGGAGATGGAGGGAGCGGTCATGTTTGGAGGCAGACCGGGTGATGGTACTGCATGAGGTGGAGACAAACGATTACAGACTCTCACATCTGACTGAAATGCCCTCTTTATGTCCCTCGCCGCAGAACATTTCTGCTTTAAGTGTAGCAAATCAGTTTTTACACCAAGCCGGAGATGTTAAGTAATATCCGAACATTGTTTCAGGTAAGGACCTCCTGTTGTTTACAACAGAGGCATGAACCATTTTCTCCTTCTCGTGCTGCCAGGAGCCACCCGCGAGTGATTGTTCATGCCTGTGAGCTCACTTAACCTCTCCCTCCTGTGGAGCTTTTGTGGCACCGGACTGCTCATAATGGATGTCCGAAGTTCTTCTGCGAGCAATGTCTTTGTCTTTGTGGAGGAATTACAGCGCTCATTAAAAAAACAGTTTTTTCACCATCCGCTGTACTTTAAACAAGTTTACTGAAGAATGCAATCTTACATGGCCTACTTCTTTACTGGCTCTCCTACTACACAGAACAGGGAGCTTCCCTTTCTTAACTTTCTCTTTGATGCTCACTGAACAAATAGACACACACACACACACGCTTTTTATGTCTCTTTCAGTCCGGCGAACAGAAGCAGACTGATGGTAAACACAGAGCTGACTGCTGACAATTATTTCATCCAGCATCAGAGGAGCACAGCCAGCGCTTATTCCTGTTGAATTCCTGCCCAGGCTTCTAAAGTGCAGAACGATTTGAGTGACATGTTATGATGGTCCCGCCCTTTAAGCTACACCAAAGCACACTGGGGGATCGGCGTGTTTGCTTTAAATGGAGATACTCAGGGGAGAGAGGTTAATCAGACTGAATCATGCAGGTTTTCTAGACTCTTTCCTTTATTTCTGGAATAACAGAATTCCAAATTTATGTTGATAATCTGTCATTCTTGAGGAAAATATCCAGAATTTTACAGCAAAAAAATAAATTAATAAAATAAAGATGGGGGGATGCTTCCTCAGCCTCTCTGTCTTTAAACTCATAAAATATGATTATTGTCTAAATGTTAAATTCTGCCACAAGAGTAGGACATTTCTCTGGAGGAAAATATAAAAAAAAACAAAAAAACAAAACACCTTTCACTCCTGATACAATATCAAAAACTTCTTCGAAAGCATCTCTCACATCCAGATATCATTCTGTACTGTGGGGACAAACAGCGCACAAAATACAAAACACCTGAGATAAGAATTGACCTCTGGCTAAGCCCTGACTCCTCCACTCACTTGGACAAACAATGAACATTCAGTCACAGGTGCAATGGCAGGTGTTACAGTAGGAGACATTTCACAGGAGGCCATTGATGATATTTAAAGACAGAAGATCACATATCATCTAGAAGTCACCAAAAGTTTCTAAACCACACATTTGAGGGATATATGAATAATTTTATTAATGAGAAGGTCCATAAAAAGCTTCAGTTACAAGACAAAAATTCCAGGTCCCAGAGCAAACCTGATAAACCACATCTGGTTACCATCAGCATCTCAGACAAGATAGGGGATCAGCATCGGTCATGAATGTTACGTGCCCCGTGTGCGTGCGTGCGTGTCTGTGTGTGTGTTTCCTTCTCCCTCCTGCTCTTATCCCCTGTCCTGCTGATTGTCAAACAGCTACAGGTGAGTCCAATCACCTGTAGCTGCAGTGAAGGCCAGAGCTGCACCTGTAGGAGAAAAGAGCAGGAGGGGGGAAACACACACACACACACACACGGCACGTAACACCCCCTCCCATAAGAACAAGCTAGTAATAAACTAGTTGTTATCAAGGAAAACCATGATACATACCCATGAAACAATACCTTACCTAAACACAGAAAACAACACACTTTGAGTTTTCTCTAACCTCCTTTTTACCATCTTTACCAAGAGTGTCTCTGTTAGTTTGGAGCTTCAGTATTTACACTGAATCATTCAGCAGAATGTTTGCCAACCTTTGTTATCTGGGCTATTACAGATAAGCTAATGAAGCTAAGCTCCAGAAGCTAACGTTAGTTTAACTAGAGCCCTTTGGACAACAGCTAACAATGATGGACGATCACCAAAGAACAAGAACTAGAACAAAACAGGCCAATGAACTCCAACAAACCAATAGACATGACAAACAACACAGCTAGGAGCTAATGCTAGGCTAACTTTAGCTAACATTAGAGATGTTAAAGATAGCTTCATATTTTTTTTTCCAGCAAAGTTACAATATGTTGCCTTAAATACGATGTTGACTTACCTTAGAACAGATGTGAACATCCTTGCTCATTTTATTCACGTTGAGTTGATGTTGTGGTCTACTGCACAACTTTATCCAAAGAAGACACTTTTCTGGGTTGAGATGTGGCTTAAGGAAAAGGTTAAAAATACACTCTGTCGCCCAGCCTCTCAGGATACCTTGTGTTGGAGTTGCATGTACCCTATGAACACTGTTTGACTATTTTAAAACTTAAAATATTAGAAAAACCTCATAAAACTGAACAAAAGTGACTTACATCCACCAGAGAATGTCTGAGTGAATGAGAATGGCTATACGCGCTGTGATTGGCCCATCACATGAGGGGGGGACTTAGCCGTAATCAATTGTTAAATTAGTCTCGTTTTAAGAAAGGAAAAAAAAAAAGAAATAGAGGGTATCTCACTAAATTTGAAATTAGAAATCTCTTCATCGTTTGTTTTCTGGGTATTGTAATTGGGGGAAAAAAAAGAACCAGGACTTGAAAGTAAGAGAGGCTGATGCTGTGGAGAACTGGGCCCATGCAACATGCATCAAGTTTTGTTTTGACTCTCAGCTCTGTGACTTTGTAAGTGACAGGGATGCGGTTACTTGTAATGGATCCACTACCTTCCACTATGTGCTTTGCTCTCCCGGGAAATGAAGTCCGTGTGGGCTTCCTGCTTTTAAATCCTTGGACTCCCATAAGGCTGAAACCCATGAACGGCCTCTGGGAATACCCTCAGCTCTCTCTGATAAGAAGACAGCTGCCTACACCTGAGACAGAGGATGGACAGAGACGATGAAGTTGGGAGAGATAGATGAGTCCGTGTCGGGCATTATTTCAGGGAAGACAAAACAGCACTTTTTTTTTGCATAGTTTAGTAGCTAATTGGAATAAGGACAGCATGTTTGATAGTTAACAAAAACATGAACTTAAAGCAGTCTTTCTTTTTTCATGTGTTCACACACACACACACAGCCGCAGGCAAACACTCTAAACCTGAGGGGATTTGGAAACTACTCATCTTCCATCTGATAAAATTGGTATGCAGAAAAGCTGCTCTGTCCTTCAGTGGTGGCCTACTTTGAAAGTAAAATAGCAACTATCGGAAAAATAGAATGCCAATACAGTACTTAATATGCACGCATATGAGGTCTGTGCAAAACCGCGGAGGCGCACCTGAGAGGAATACGAAACTCCGGGCCAGGTGCTCAGTTCCCTGAGAGAGTGGGGACCGGAGGGTTTGGAGAACAGAGGGAGTGTTTGAAGTCCTGGAGGACGCTGCTGATTGTGGGTGGTATGGGAAGTCATAAGCCTCAAAACACACACGCTGCCACCTGGTTGTCTGAAATAGGCTGCCATGCAATTATCTCAGCCCTGAAGTACATCTGCAATTTGAAAGTTTTGCAGATTAATTTTCGGAGTGTATGTTTCTCGTTAACTCTTCCTCTTTAAAGATCTTGTGAAGGTGCTGGGCTTGGACACTTCTTAAATTGAACGCAGAAAATTGGTACTTTTCACGGCCCCTGTCTTACAATAAAGCCCTTATTCATGTTCCTCCATACATTTTTTTTTTAATAAATATTTTACAGCTTTGATTGCACTCCATCTCACACCTGGCTGAGGTCACGCCAAAAAAGCACAATTACCACATTCAGCCGTGTAGTCACCCTTTGATTTTTAAATTATACATAAACAGTTTTTCTAATCTGTTTCACTGTTTACTGATCTATTTCTAGAAATGAAAAAGAGCATGTTCAAAGGTATTGAAAAGTCAGAGACAAGGTTGATGTTTGGAAAGATTGTCTGCCCTGATAGATTCTGAACTCTTTTGAATGCTCGAGATCTGATGAACCGTGATAGGTTGTCTAGGATGGAGGTAGAAATGACAGAGGATTATGCCTTCCTTGTCAATTTTTTTTTTTTGAATTCATTTCTTTTCTAATTAAATTTGGACAGATTTTCCCTCGTGATTGTCTGGGTTATTTTTGTCCCCCTTTTTTGTTGCCTCTGCCTTTGACTGACACAGAGGAGGGACGGGCCCCCAGTGTGTCTTTGTGCAACCCGACCCCACCAGACTCAACTGCTTTTACAGATAACAGTTCCAGGGTTGGAAATAAGGAAGCCAACAACAGCGAAGCTTTCCTTCAGAATGAGCAATGCACCTGTTTTTATCCTGCACGCACATGTGATCGAATGCAGATACACACATATACATGTATAAACACACACTGAGAGGATTCTGCATCACACTACCTCCAAATGACCGTAAGGAAACAGCTCTTCATTCCTTTCGAGATCATCCCCGCTGCTTTCCTGCACCTCTTCCAGTGGAGGGCTTATCCTGTGCTGTTGGATCTGTGAAGCTCTCCTTCTCTCCGGTCCCAGCACTGCTGCATGGATCAGTGTAACTCAGGTGAATTTAGGGCTGGAAGGAGAAAAAGGGCGAAGAGGAACAAAATCATAATAGAGGAACACTTGCTTTTCACATGAGCCCAGGATCAGCAGCGTTTCCAACTTCGAAAAGCGTTTATCCCTTTGTCCATGTGCCTTCAGAAATGTCTCCAAATTCATGTTTTCGACATCGGCTTTCTGTGTGAATGTATCGTGGCAGGGAGCGCTGAATTGAAAATGCAAAACACAACCCGGCACTGTGAAAGTACTTTGCCTTAGTGTATGTTTTGCCACAGAGTATGTTGATTCACGTCGACACATTTCTGAGTAGGGGTCTCTCAGTTCAGGCTGGTGCTTAAGAGAATGGCTGCAATAACCGTTCAGTGCTCTAAATTGCTTAAGTGATGTACTTACAAGTCAAAGCAGCACAAACTCTGCCTTTTTGGGGCTGTAATGCCAGTATTTCAACTATTGTGTTTCCACAGGAGTGGTATCTTAAAAGCATATCCAATGCAGGTAGAGAACAGTCAAGTACTGCGCTGTGCAGGTTATAAAATTGCCTGGCATCTTTCCTCAGTGCTTTTGAAGGAAAGTCTGATGTTTTGCCCTCATGTACTGCTCAAAAATCTGTTTATTTATTTTTTTTTGGAGCTTAGTGAAAGATACCATTTCTCTAACATGTACAGTAAGACTTTTAAAACCCACGCCATGGAATAAACAGATTGTGCGTATTAGTGTGCATCATCTATATGCATGCGTTTCCATTTCGTTTCTCAGATTTTGTCACAGTATCTGCAGAAATGCAATAACATAGATGTATTTTACCTGTGTCTGTGTTTGTGTCTTGAAAGGATTTTTCAATTTCACTCCAACATGTGTACACTTAAGGCTTTTATATGTCACAGACAATTCAGAACATCCATAAAATCCACCTGAGGAGTGACACTTGGTTGGAGATGAACATCTGGTGCTCGAACAACCTGTGTTTATTGTTGTTTATGGCTGTTAAGGGTGAAATGGCAGTGGGGATGGAACAGTTTGAGGATTCACACTGATCTCTTCTTTTTTGGCTCCATGTACATGTCTTTGTCTTTGATTTTATTTATTTATTTATTTTCATTTATAGACATTGTTTCAATCTACAAACAACAAAGATTTACCAGGGAGTCAGAAAGTCTATAGGATCGTGTTGAGATCAAGGCCAGTGTGTGTGTTTGTTTTCTAAGAGACTGCAGTAAAGTGGGCTTACCAGGCCAAATAAACTAGAGAGAGAGAGAGAGAGAGAGAGAGAGAGAGAGAGCACACGCATAGCAGAGATCGTCTTCTTATGCCACTGGACATGTTTCTGCCTTCGTGCAGCACTACCTACTGTAGTGAAAGGCTTGGAGCAGCAGAGCCTGTGTACTCGCTTTTGATCAGTAGATCACAGCAGCTTCTCACAACTGCATCCTTTTTTTTTTTTTTGCACAATTACTACAAGGCCTAAGAGGATGCTGAACCCACTTTCAGGAATTCAGGCACCAAACCCACATTTACAGAATTATTTTTTAAAAATATTTTGACTTGACTCCATAAAAAAATAAATAAATAAAATAAAAAATAAAATAAAATAAATTAAATTAAAATAAATGAATAAATAAATAAACAAATAAAACAAATAAATAAACAAACAGGAGATGACACTTAAAGTAGAGGAAAAAACAAAACCCTTCAAATCAAGCTCTTATTTTTTTCTTTTTTTCTTTTTTTTACCTGACACACACTTAACGATGAGGTTGCTGCTTGTACAAGCTGATGTGCATCACTGATCGTAACCCGAGGTAGGTTTTGGAGGCATGTTGTATAAAATAAAGCCATCTTGTTGTTAAACCTTCAGTCATACATTCATAAACAGAAGTGTACAACCCCAGACTCGAGGAAGCATAAATAGATATAAGTCATCCTGTGCAACGAGCCTGTTGTGATGGTTGGCAGCAATATGGGAAAACCCAAAAAAGGGTTAATTCTAACTGTCTGGGTCAGCAGTTATTAAATCCATCCACTCTCTCAGGCTTCACTTTATGAGCAAATCCTCACTAAGTGACTGACTCAGTGGCTCAGCTACTCTTACCCTGCCAGCAGGTTAGCACAGAGCTCCATCCGAGTCATTCAGAACGCGGGGTAGCAGCAGGACTCATAAACACGCCATAATCAGCCCACCAAGAGGTGCTTGCACTTATACAGACCGTGGTCCCAAACGCCACAGATACCCCTAATTCCACTGTAGCATGAGTCAAGAACTCAATTACCCTACCCTACCCTACCCTGCTGCTGCTCCAGTCACAGGGTGTGCTGTGTCAGAAACAGAAACCTGCTTTACATACAGCGTTCTCACCTCCCACCTTCTCCTCCAGCACCGAGCCAGTCTATCATTACCGCTCATTAAGCCTGAGTAACCTGCTTTTATTCTCGCTGACTAAACAAAGGACAATTGTAATCAAGATTTGGACTCTGTGCTGTACAGCGTGTGAAGTCACGAGCTGCACTCCAGCAATCCAAACCTGAAATAATTACAGCGGGGCTGCGTTTTCCTGTCACAGACATAGAAAGGGGGACATTTTAAGGTGTCAATTTTCATCACTTATATGAGTGTTTGACTGTGTTTAATTTTAATACCTACTCATCAGGCTCTCTCTCTGTCTGAAAAGGTATTCTTAAAGTTTTTCTGTCTTCCACTTCCCTTATTATGGGTCTATTAGAGGCCAATGGAAAACAGAGGTTTCCTCATAGGTGGCTATTTCATAGGAACTGGCTGCTCTGTTTGTGGGTGAGTAAGTTTTGAAGTCCGGGGAAACATGAGCGTAATTTTTCATGTAGGTATGAATCTCCCGTCTTTTTCGATGTCTGCGTTTCTGTGAGGTCAGTGACTCCCATCCTCTTCCTCCTCTTTATGGGCCTGGAACAAAAGCAAGCTGTTTAACATTTAAAAGCTAAGCTTGACTATCCACTATTCAGAATTTGATTTGGTGAAATGTGAATTAGAGATATCTGTAATTCGGTTTTGACGAGGCGAAACTCAATACACAGATATCTTGAATTACGTCGCCGAAAACATCAATCAATGCGTCACACATCCGTAATTCACATTCAAGGTATCTGTAGTTTAATTTAATTAATGACGTCGCTCTCTATTTTGGATATCCAAAAATATGTCGCCTCCCCTCACCACCATCATTGAACAAGAAGTGGGTTCATTTCCTTATTTCTATGAATGGAGGAAGAAAGAAGTCATGGCGGTCGTTGTATATTAACAGATAAAAGTGGGATTTAAGATTATTCTCTCACACGGCTTCTTTATCGATCTGCCAGAGGAAATCAACGTTGCTCCGGAGAAAGTTCCCCCTTCTTATGGTGCAAATTCATCGTCATCCTCTAGCGGCATCAACATGTAACAACATGGTGACCTCGAAACAGCATTTGCGCATAAAAGCTGCTTTTTAACAGAAGTGAACGTCGTTCTTTTGAAAACTGTGACAGAAGTCTCAGAAGAAATGAAGGTTTGCTGTTACCTGATATAAACAATGAACTCAAAAGGTCTATAATGGGACATGTACGGCCATCGGATGTGGAAGGCAGGCCAAATTTTGTCGTAATTACAGGTATCTGTGACATATTTCCGCCTCGTCTTTCCAAATATCTGTCATCAAATTCATCACAAGATATCTAAAATTCTATTATAGAAATCTAAACTGAATTATGATTATCCCTGATTCCAATTTGAGATATCCACAGCTCCATTTTGACCAGTCATAATTCCATTTACAGATATCCACAGTTTAATTTCACCCAGTCAAAATTAGACTTAAGATATCCAAAAATAGTCTTTAGATATCTTAAACTGTGGTGATTTTAATATCGGTAATTCTGTAATTTGATAACTTGAATTCAAATTACAGATAACAAAAATTCATTTGAAGATATCCGTAATTCACATTTTGGAAATATCCAAAATGATTTTTGAATATCTGTAACGAGTCACCCAATACAAATGAGTGGAAAATGTGACGTAACTCCGCCTCTTCAAACTCAGCTTTTAAACGTTTGAAAGGCTTGCCATACTGGAACATCTTTTCTTTACCATGCAGCCATTACAGCCACATAAAACATCAGCACCCAGTCCCTTTTTACTTCACACAAATCAACATGCATTTACACGAGGTTACCGCGCATCTGTTGCCTCACACTCCACGGGACAGCGTCCTTTCTCTGTGAAGAGGTAAACACAGGTTTTAACATTGAGACAGTACAATAGCTTTTAGGCTGCCATTACTCTTTATACAGTAGGGAAACATATTTAGTTTGAACTCGTCTGTGACAGCGCTTGCTGTGACACAAAATTTTGACATGCTAATAGCGGCTGATTGTAGCTGCAGGGCATTATGGTCACAATGCAGCGTTTTGCAGTGAAGAGGCTGCTGGGTGTCAACAGAATGGTTGGAAACAGCCTTTATGCGTGTATTTAAAGAGAAAGGGAGCAACAGACAGAGAGAGACAGAGAAAGAGAGAGTCCTTGTAAACATTGAGGCAGGTGAGCAGCTCAACAACTGCTGTGGTACCGGGATTTAAATGCAGTTCACGACTGAGTGCCTCTCTTAAGGCTCATATTCTCCCTGCCTCGCTCTTAACTCTATCCCCAGGTGCCGCGTGTTGCATCTTTAATCAGGGCATGTCTGCCTTGACACCATCGTGTCACCAGTACATGCTTCTCTGCAGCTGTGTGAAGAATAGTCATCAGGAGGTGACACGATGGGAGCTGTTACAGCCTCAATCACATCCTGGGACCGAACCCAGCTTTTTATTTCACGCGTGTGTGTATGTGTTTGTCTGTGTGTGTTTGCTCGTGCTCGGGAGGGCAAGGCATGCATTTTTAGTGGCAGACACAGCACCAGCTGTCTTTTATGTGATTGGGGACTTCCAACTTCACTGTATATGTCTGTCCTGGAGTTGATTGCCAAGGATAAACCTATTGCTGCTAACAAGCATGGAGCCATGCTGCCAGCAAGAGAAAAAGTCATTTCTCCCTCCTCTTGTCCTCATCACTCGGCAAACCTTGACATTTCCCAGCACAGAAATGTGGAGTATTTCTTAAGTCCTTTCACGCCTCAGTTGACAAATTGGATCAACCTATCGGTTAACCTTCACAAGAAGAAGAGATAATACTTGAGCACATTTCTTAAGAAATAAAACATAAGCATGGTTGTCTTTTCCTTGTTTGACAAGCTTTCATGCGTCATTCTTCTTTGCTGTTTGCTTTGACACACCTGCGTGTTTAAATCTTTTCAAGAGCAATCCTGGCTGCCCTGAATAAAAGAAGCAGACACCAGAAAGATGTATTTTTCCTGTTCCCCATCGTGGAGTGTTTATGGCTCATAACAGAGGCAGATTACAAATCAAATCAAACTACTTCTCCATGCTTGTTTAGCATCCTATTTTTCATCCTGAAATAATGGCGCACATCACAAAAAAAAAAAAAAAAAAAAAAAAAAAGAAGAAGAAGAAGAACTGGGCTACACATGAAAAGAAGAGAAAGGGTAAAGAGAAATAACTGTGCTTTACAAAAGATAGAGAGAGGGCAGATTATGTTTTGTCAGCTGACAAATGCACAAAATGCAACCCTGTCGAAAACACTCTAAAGTAGGACAATCACTGTACACAATCAGAGCAGCTTTTCTGTTGAAGACAGTGCAAATGGCACCCAGAACATGCTCTGTCCTATTTTATCTAGACATTGAAGGAACAAACACTTGGAAATAAAAAAAAAAAACTTAAAAGCACAACCACTCTTTTCATTAGAGCTTGTTTGCTTTCTTATCAGATGTTTGATGAGAATTATTTAACAAATTTCATAAGTGTTGAGATTGATCCGCGACCTCGTCTAACTTACAAGAACAAAGTCTGTAAGGAATGGAGAAAAGCACAAATAACTGTTTTTAAAGTCTGGATAGGGGAGACTGAGTACAGTTGAGACACTTTTTGCTTCTCCATTTTTGAACAGATACAGCACAAAATATCTGATTTTTTTTTGGATGGAGTTTAATTTGTTTGTATACTAAGTTATTATTGATGAATATTTATAAGTTGTTAATTTTTTTCCACAATCAGGTCATAAACATAAGGTACATTTTTTTTACCATGGTGCCTTCTCAACTTTACCCCATATGTGTGCAGTTGAGATTGTACAACTGTACATTTGAGACACCTATTAAAATCCACTGAAACCCATTTATGATGACTGAACATCAACCATAAATGCAATGGATTTTTTAAAATGACAATTTGACATGATATTTCAATATAAATCCATTCCTCCTCATTGAAGTTGAAAATAATGGAATGTTATTGTAAACAAGTAATAATAAAACACCATCAATAGCCTAAAATGCATTAAAGTACAGTAATTTCCGGACTATAAGCCGCAACTTTGACTCCTGCGGCTTATACAACGGTGCCGATAATCTATGGATTTTTACAGTGAACGGCTCCTGTACCATTGCCCTAAATGGTAACACTTGAATAAGTTATGCAAATATGCATCCTGTTTGTTGGAATGTTAATACAATGGAAGTTTCCCCAAACAGCTATCTCTTTTCCAACAACTCCCTCTGTACATGAACCCTTACATATCGTAATCAAACATTAAAACACCTGTGGCTTACAGTCCAGTGCAGCTTGTATATGCACACATTTGTTTTTTTTCCTTAAATTTAGCTGGTGTGGCTTATATTCAGGTTCGCTTTATAGTCCAGAAATTACGGTACACCGTGTCTCAACTGTACCGCTACCCACCTTGTGTTTTTTCTCTAGAATTATGCTGTGACCTAACATTCTAATATGTCATGCAATATTTGAATTTTTAGGGCACTGATATAAGTTTGTGTTCACGGTCACAAATTGTTAGTAAGCTATTCATTGTAGAAGGGGCGTGGTAAAGTGAAATCCTTACCTTAGTAAAAAGACTTTTGCTGATATTTTCTGACTGTAGATGCTAAAACTCTTCAGATTTCCCACAACCAAAGAGGATGCTGATATGCATGTGCTGATTAAGAATCATGGCTCAGGCTTGCAGCACAGGCAAGATATTTAGGGTGTTTCAGCTGCACACATCTCAAGTATACTCAGTCTACCCTTATATCTTCCACAGATCTCTATCTGTGGGTGCGTGGGTTAAATTCATATCGCTATACCCTTGAATCTCCCAACACAGGCAGAAAACACATTTCCGAAATTCTTCTCTTGAAATGACAAAAGGTTCAGGTGCAAACCATGAGATTTCCTCTCTTTCAGCCTCTTACTGTCCCTCTGTTGGACCCCCATGTAGCACAATGCTGGGAGAGGTAATAGAGACTGTGGGGGCATCAGTAATCCTGTCAGCTGTCCGAGGAGCAGCCTCGGCTTCAAATCTCTGTTCTCCATCCCCACATCGTGAAACGGCCGTGGCTCCTGCATTGTCGGCTGAATGCTAAAGGTTGGATAGCACGGCGGGGTCTTAACGGACACCAGGGGCAGCCGTTTGGACCATCAGCCCACCGCCTTCCCACCAGCACTCAGGCGCATTGGGTCACAACGAGCAGCCTCGGCAACCACCAGAGAACGGTTTCCTCGAACTGATTGGCTGTCAGGCTCAATCCATTCGCTGCCCCTAGGAGCATGTCTCCATGACCAATTTAAGAGGCAGAGTCAGAGCCTTCCCACACTCCCTGCCTCTGAGAGGGAGAACAACAGTCATGTGTAGATGTGGGCAGATTTAATATACACTTGTTAAAAGGCTGTACCGGACCCTAGGTCATCGAAAGAGCTCAGTTATTGATTTGAGGGATTTTTTTAACTGGCTCAGCATTGTTGTGTTTTCTCTTTTAAGTTCATTTTCACAGTCTGGTTTTGAACACATTTGCTCCAGGTTGGTGTGAAAAACATCTCATGGACTCTATTTTTTTTAAATGAATTTATCTTTTATTAAAAAATGGACCAGCTGTACTCAAACCTCTGGGTGCATCCAGTTCAAAAAAGAAAATAAGTAAACCACATATTACAATACAATAGAATAGTACAGAAAAAAACAATACTAAACAATGATACAATATGACACAATACAATAAAAAAATGCAGTGCAAAAACAACAGGATATGGTACAACAGAAGAGGATACAATCCAGTACAATAAACACTACTGCACATTTAACAGAGCAAAGCGAAACATTGCAGCTTAATAACAAAAGATTTGATGGACTTCAATAGTGAAAAACAACATTTGTTAAAACAATATGATACATAACAAAACAAATGACATTAGGACAAAATAAAGTATGTTACAATAGGCCATGTTAAATGAGATAAATGAATAAATAAATAAATAAAAATATGTGCGGGTAAGAGAAACGTACCAAATACATTAGAATAATTATAATTTTGTATTTTAGAATTGCTTATAAGAATAGTTAATAGTTTGATGTAGTCTTTCTGTGAACATGAAATCTGCTTCCATTAACTGTAATAAACCTCATGATATACTATCCATACTGAACCCTAAGTATCATATTTGGTCATAACATCAGCTCGAAACCAACTTTTTCATTAACTACACAAAGTAAAAATCGTACTTGTTAGCAGTCAACCCTGGTTAACTGTTGTTGGATATGGACACACATTTAAAGGGTCGCCAGTTTGTACGGTCACTCTTAACTCAAACATTGGTCCTCATACCAAATCACGCCAGAATTCAGTAGAACTTGAGTCCCTTAAGCAACCACGAATCAACCACACTTTTTTATGTTATATTATGCCAGTGTCAGAGCTGCTGCCTTACCACCACTCAGGGAGTCAGATCACGGCCTGGTTTTTCCTGCAGACCTGTTGTGGACTCTGTGTACTGAGGCAGCCTGCAGCTACCCTCACAGTCAGGGGATGGACACCTGAGGCTGGTGAGGCTCTGTGGGACTGCTTTGAATGCACAGATTGGAGTGAGCTGCTGGAAACAGATGAGAGCAGCATGGACGTCAACAGACTATTCCATGTTTTTTTTTTTTTTTTTTTTTTTTTTTTCCCCTGAGTTTCCATTCAGGGATTAATAAAGTACATTCTATTCTATTCTTTTCTACAGTTTTAATTCAGAGTTTAAAGAACCGTAACTCATCAGCATAAATGTGAATAAACAGCGTTTTTATGAGGACAGCTTTTAAAGGGGTCAGGAGGTCTGTAATATGATCCCATTTGGTGTTCGACTGTACCAGGTGTAAACAGAGAAGATGAAAGAAAGGGAAACCACAAACGACATGTATTCCATATTATGCAGCACATGCACCACATCTGTTTTTAATTTACACATTTCAGTGTTTCATACCACTGCTGATCACATCAACAATGTAGAAGCCGAGCGAGCCGTGTTCAGTGTAATATCCCTGACATTACAGCTTTGATCCCACTATTCAGACAGAAAATGAACTTCTCCAAGGGAAACATGAATGGATTTCAGGAGACCTCCTCTGCTCTTGGAATAGAAACAGGGAATGGGGTCACTGAGGGAGATCTGTGTTGTCTCCATTAGAAGAGGAGGCGTTTTTCTCCCTGGGCTATGATCCAGGCCCAGCTGTGTACCTTCCATCGTGGGCTGAGCCTCTCCCTGCATACTGAAAACATTACTGGCCACAGGTCAGAACCTCCACCCCCCATTCACTCACACACCCACACGCACACACACACACTGTTTTATTTGAGTGTCTCACATAACCAGAACCAGATGCTTAAAGATGGGACTCAGGATGACTCAGGAACATTAGTTGACCTGAAAACTCACACTTTGAAAGAAGACTTTTATCTTTTTGAACGTGTGTTTTGACACAGTTAATAAGTGCATACAATCACACTTAACTCACTAACCACAGTTTTCATCATCATCATCATCATCATTATCATTATCATTATCAGGAACTTCCCCCACTTCCTGTTGTTACTAAGCCTGGTGATGATTGCATGGCTGAGCGCCTTCACAGCCTAACTGCAGCTCAACTGTTAAATTTCACCTTGAACTGAGGTGAATTTCTAGAAGGAAACACCTCCCACTGACACTCTTGGTGATAAGATATTCCTTTCATAATTAGGCTTTTGTTTTATTTTTAAAACAAATATGAGTCTGTTAAATGTACGTCTACTCAAACTGTGCTGGTAACCGTCGGCACTTATCTTGTTTTCACCATCTTTTTTTGAGTGTTTATCTGTATTCTGTTTCAGCTTGCGCAATCAATGCGGGTCTGCTGAGCTGAAAGCCAACTCAATGATTTAAAGTCTCTGAGTCAAAAGGAGAGGCATTGCCTTTTTTTTTTTTTTTCTTGCATAGGGTCGCATGCTTTCTTTCAAGGAGGGAAAGAAAGGTGTGCATCCGCACTGCAAATTGGTTTTGCGTTGAAGAGAGACACCCCTGTTTAGCCTTTCGTCAGTGGGAGAAATTGGTCCCAGCTGGATATCGCTGGTCAGTGGTTACGTTGAGCATCTCACTCATTATTCCAGCTACGACTGGGCCAGGCACCCTTTAGCAACACCTCTGCTCACTGTGTTTTACCCATCCACACTATGATAGATTTTTTTCCCCCTCTTGGTCCCACTATCTGCTTTGTCTCTGTTGTTTTTATCCACATTTTATTGGGTTTGATGGCTGTTTTAAGTTCAGTATCTATAAAGTAGCAGATACTGAGCTTGAAAGGGTATTTCGGTGGTCAATTTGTACTTTTTTTTATACACACACTCTCTTTGGGAATTGGTATTTCTGTGAATCTGTGGCCCGGCCGAGGCCACTGACTCTTCCTCAGAATCCATCTCTTTTAGACAGGCTGGCAGCTCTCCAGCAGCTCAATCCTCAGTGTGAGTCCCTGAGATGGAGGACAGGGCACACGTCTGCAGGCAGATTGCACATTTGAGGGAATAAATTGCCTCATAGAGGACCAGACTCCACATTGTCTTTTCCTCTCTATTCCTTTGCCTTTACTGTAAATATGTTTGTCAAAGACCTGTCATCTGCACTTTCTTTTATTTCCCTTTAAAGCTCGACTCAGTCTATGTTGTCTGCTGGTGGAGCTCAGTTGGACAGCCTGTGTCCGGAAGTGAACATGTGGTAGTGTTTAGCTTTGTAATGCCCTGGGTTTTATGGACGTCTTGAGGGAGATATCGCATGGACGGCGACCAGAATGAGGATTCTGGGCCAGCAAACAGTCTGGACGTCCAAGTGTTGGAGAACTCTTGTTATCACAGAGCCTCCCAAGAGTATACCTCAGTCCAAGACCCACAGAGAAGGCTTAACATGGCTGCCAAGTCATCTTTAATAAGCCAATTCTGTTTTCTTTTTGCTCAAACATTCATGTGTTTTTTCAGTCGAAGCTCGATCTGTTTGGTGACTCCTTTTGGCTCGGAGCAAGCTTGAACTCCCCCTCAGTTAATGGAATGTGTAACAGATATACTCACCAGAGACTTTTCTTCACATGCTTATGTTGGCTTTGGTGGATATTTCATGTGTTTTGTTAAAACAAGAGTTTAAAATCGTTCTTTTCCTTGACGGAATTCTCAAAGCCCAACCCCCCTCGCAAGTTTTCACCCGACAGAGAATCAAAGTGAGATCTAATTATTCAGAATTAGAGCCCGAGCCCGGAAATCGGGGCAAAGGCCCTCATGAAACTTTCAGAATTAGTTTTTGTTTGTTTGTTTGTTCTTTCACTTTAACCCCAATTCCGTGCCTTTCACTTGAGATGAATGTGAACGCACCTAGCCACAAAATTCAGTCATGGTGTAAAGTTTCATCAGTATTTTCGTGCCAATACATGCTCCACAGCGCCCCCCAGTGAGTTAAAACCCCAGCCCTTCGGGCTACTTTGAGCTACAGGCCTGATTTTTGGTGTGCATAACTTTCATGCCAAGACCTACAAAAAAGTCTCTTGCGAACCATAGTTAATTGCAAACAGGAAGTTCAGAAATTGGAATTAAACGTCAGATTTTAACACTTTGATTTTAACAATTTACATATTTGATCCAACTGGTCCCATGTTTTTTTTTTGGATCATTTTCAAAAAATGTTTCTGTGTACTAAACATGTTGACGGTTACATTTTTTTAAAGGACTTTTTGTGACTCAATGGGCTCGGCCACAAACAAAGGCCAAAGTTGACAGTTTTTTAGGCTAAATGAAAATCTTCATTTCTCTCATGTAGAATGTTGGAGCTGGACCAAAACACACACATTCACACACACACAAACTACAGCTATTCTGTTCGGTAAAGTCTTTCAGCCCTTCATGAAGCATCACTGATGGGCGCACAATGGTGTGGGCCCGCTCATCGCCACTTGTGGCTTTAATTCATTGATGCATTTCCATTCTCAGTCTTGCTCAGGCGACATCAAGTCAAAGTATCTGACAGGATCGTGTCTCTTAGAGGACCATACTGGATGAAACCCAGTCTCCGATCTTCCTCCCAAAAGGCTCACTCCTTTAACTCTCAGCCACCATTTTCAACCCGTGTTAGCCAACAGATTGTACTGTTGTACATCTACGTCATATGGCTTTGAGTCAGCATGTACGCAACTGTTTAAAGAGACCAGAAGGCTGCCAAAAATGGCCTCTTTACCAAAGGATTTCTTAAAGGATTCCAGTAACAAACATAAAACAAATAAAAGATTGCATTGTTGTCAGAGAATTATATTTTAGCCACTGGGCAACCAAGCAGACACGTTGAATTGTTGGCAATGTCTTTGATCAGCTGTTATAGACCTACAACACTGGGCAGCTTAAGCTCTTGGCAGAGAGAAAACACATTTTTACATTTTTAGAGTTGTATTCAGCCAAAAAAGGCAAACAGACAACTTTTGTTCAAGTTCAACATTTGTGAATCTCGTGGTATTAACAGTCAGGCAACTTTTTTTTTTTTTTTTTTTCTTTTTGTTTTGGAGACATTTTTAAAACTTGCTTTATTATTGTAGCTCACCATCTGGTTGAAATGTGCCACCTATAGTCACTCTCCACACACCTGGGACTCCCAACTAGTGTGGCAGCTCGAAAATGTGCGCAAGCC
Organism: Labroides dimidiatus; assembly: GCA_030710495.1. Classification (NCBI taxonomy): domain Eukaryota; kingdom Metazoa; phylum Chordata; class Actinopteri; order Labriformes; family Labridae; genus Labroides; species Labroides dimidiatus. Next base: position 5,737,327 of record CM061150.1, on the reverse strand, counting down.
CTCCAGGGCCCGTCATTCCACATGCAGCGCTCAGAGGAAACATGTGGCATAATTGAGTCAGCCAACAAATACTGTCGCAGGAATCAGCCGACTGACGCGGCCACTCAGCAGCCAACGGGAGAGCTCAGAGCCGTATAGCACGGCGTTAGATGGAAAGGTGTCTGTTTGGGATTATTAAAGACGCTGTGTTTCTGTTTCATTTAAGACAGCATAGGACCCCAGGGGTGAGGGTGAAGACAGCTGAGGCACAGACAAATGAGCCGAGGACCCTGCTGAGCGTGTGTGGTGCTCTGATGAGAGATTCAAGTGGCTGTAGAGGACAGAGAATGGGGGTTTAAGAGAACAATTTAGTAGGAAAAGCAGCCAGATTTTCCTCCTCAGTTTAATTTGCCCTCTGTCTGTGGGCCGCTCTCTGAGGGAGATCATTGTTTCCTCATGTTTTATTTTCGCTGGCTCTCCAGTTTCTTTGTCCAAGGCTCTTACGGCATGAGAACTCCAGCATGACTCCTCGGGCCTCTCTGTTAACTCACTCAGTGTACTTGAGCGAGGATACTGTTGCTGTAATAGTGTGGTCATAGGATTTATTTATGAAGTGAACAATATTTATTCTGTGGCTGGCTCATTTGGTCAGTGTGTAGAAATTGTTCTACAGAATCGCTGACTCTCAGAGCTTGTAAATAAACAAAAGTGGCAGCGTTATGAAAGCAAAGGGGCTGAAAAAGTTCAATCCTGGAATTCGTTTGTCTTCACTTGCAAGCAGAAAATTACATCTAAATCACAGCAATTGATGGTTAAAGAGTTGTTTTGACATGAGGGTATAAATCTCTTTGGGGCTTGACTACTTTGCAAGATGAACCCGTGAGATAATTTGCTTTTAAGACCAGAATAACAATTATTCTAACCAAAAAATTCCAGTGTTTTTCAACATCTCACCTTGTATTGTGTAGATCCAACTACTGAATGATTTGTTTGACTCTAAAGGAGGGGATTAGAAACAGAAACAGGGTTAAGGAAGTTTGTGAAAGACTGTAGGAAAAAAGAAACCTGGTTGTTGTGGGAAAATTAAAGCCATTTGGAAAAGAAAGAAATTTTAGAGAAGAAAAGCAAAATGTATTGTCTAATGCAATAGTTCCCAAACTTCTCAAAGCGCGATCCCAAAAATAGCATTGCTGGAGAACGGTGACCCCAGTAATCCACCAATCCAAAAATAAAAACAACAAACATTACTCTGGCTAAAGCGGGGTACAGACATGAAGATTATCGGGCTGATTTAGTCCCAACTTTCCTCCTTCCCAACCAAGGATGGCAAACGCCAGATTACTTCCTGTTTTATCAGATTATCTTGTGGTCTGTGGTGTGTTAAGAGTGAATTTGTCTCAATAATCCGCTTCGAAAAGGGTTGGGGCTGATAATAGTAATTGTTAAACTTACGATTATATTTAGGACCAAAAATCTTCAAAGCCGACAACTCCCAAGTCATAACTCCATGAGTTCTGACGTGGAATGGAATATAGCCAATCAGGAGGCGAGCTGACTGAGGAACAAGGAAGCAGACGTAAACAAAAACAAGCATGGCTGACCTGACATGGAAAATTTAAGAGGACAGTCCATGTTCCTGCCATCTCCAGGATTTGGTTCGGGAATTTTCTGTTAAAAATAGTCCCAAGACCACCATCATTCCCTCTTCTACGTCCTCTTCCATGTTTTGTGTTTACCTGTTGTTGCTATGTGTTGCTATGGTTCTTCTTCTACGTTTTTGTAAGATCACGTTTGGTCACGCGAGATTTCTGTCTTGGAGGACAAGATTCTAGATCGGTGATGGGACAGAATGGTTATGTGTGGTGAGCTGTGTTGAGATTATCGTAGCACATCACACACAGTAAAATCCAAACAGTTCAACGCCTGATTTTTGATCTTCATGTGTGGGGTCTGTAACAGATAAAACTCTTCAGATTTAGGAAATCCTTATGTGTGTATCTTGCTTGAGTCACCTCAAGGTTCTCCAACAAAGAAATGTGGAAATCAGTTTAAACACTTTCTGTTTGCATGTTTTGATATGAAATTAAACCCTTGTGTTACATCTGAAAATGAAAGTTGTACAGCTGTTTTTTTCTTGGTCAGAGTCTGTTTGTTGCTGGATTTTCAGTGCCTGTAACCCTCCACGGACCACATCCTCAAACCTTACAAGTGATTGTAACTGATTCACATTTACGCCCTATTAAAGCACGTCTTAATACAGTAAACAACTGCATCCCTGATGTCGGTTTTTGACAGCCAAGCACTGGAGTAGATCAGGTGCCTTCAGCGCTCCTTCTTCTGGCCGCCCTGGAGATGTTGCCTCTTTGATTGTTTCTTCAAATATGCAAGGCAGCGCTGAGGGAGCAGATTGTTTGTTCTAGATTTCCTGGGAGAATCCCACCTTGGGCCTAAACAGAGCAGTTGTGATGATTAGCAACAAAGTGTGCTGCCTCTCCCATAAGCCACTGGGAGGATGGGGGAGGGGCTAAGGAATGTTATTTCTCATAATGTGTGCAGCTTCTCATCTCATTTACCTTTCCTCAGTTTTCCATTAAAGCTTCAAAGGGAGAGTTTGGATGGATGTCTGTGGTTCAGAGCCTGGTGCTACTGAAGTGTAATAACACATGCTGACATGAGGGGTGTCCCCAGAGTCTCCATTCTAAAAACCAAGTCCCCTTCATTATCAGACCAATTTGACTTTTCATAGCAGAGACTTAATGTCTTTTTCTGGGATTGTGGGGGGTAATACACTTATCTCCGTGGCTCTGGCAGGTTGAGAGCTGGGGCCTGAGGGAAGGAGTGATGCTTATCAACCATCTACCCACTGTCACAATGACAGAAAGGTGTGCACACGCAAACAAATGGAGAGCCGGGTAGACCTCAGACGACGCTGTGCTCTGAAGCTACAGATGATGATAACACGTTTCAGAGTCAGGTTAAAGCAGAGTGTCATCCATCATATACAGCGTTTAAAACAACAACAACAAAAAAAAAAACTATGTTTCACACTGAGTGCAGCAGTTTAAGGAATTCAAAAGGCTGCACTTTGGGTGAGCGATATCCAATACTAAGTTAATGCAGGGCCAGTTTTTCCAATACAGATACAAATACTGATATCTATCAGCCATATTCATGAATATGTCATATGACTGTCCGAAGAGTCTGTATTAGATCAGTCTACTAGTATCGCAACTATGATGACCAGTTAAGCTCTGGAAAATGTCATTAACTTATGCTGGAGACGATTAAATCTGACTTTCACTTCTATAAATCAGCTTCACTGATCTTGTTTTGATCTTTGCTACGAACTTCTGTTCTCTTTGCAGCTTAGAGTTCCCTTTTTTGAGTTATTTTTAGAAAAAAATTGCTGTGTTTGCACACTTTTTTTTTTTTTTTTTTTTTTTTTTTTTTTTTTTGAGAAACTAGACCCAGGTCCAGAAACTAACCTAAGTTGCCTATAAAATGAAAGATGAATATTTTATTTCAAACATGCAAAAATAAAAACAAGTAAAAAAATAAAATAAAATAATAAAAAAATAAATGAATTAAAAATTGTCACCATTGACTACGACGGATGATTAGGGCCAAGTAAAAAAAAATAAATAACTATACGAGAATAAAGTAATAAATTATTGTTAAAAATGTCAAAAATTTTCGAGATTAAAATTCATGAGTCGATTTGCTTGCAAAGGCACTTGAAATGCATAGCACCGTAGGCTGCACTGCAAAAAACTGAAATCTTAGGAAGTGCTTTTGTCTTATTTTTAGTAAAAATGGCTTTTTAGACTTAATGTGAGCCTCATTCACCAGACCAGTCCAGAAACATGTCTCATTTAAAGATATTTAAAGACAAAAATCAGCTTTGAATTGTTTGTAACAAGTAAAAAAAAATCTGCCAGTGGAGTAAGTAAAAGTTTCTTGTGTTAAGACATTCTAAATTTCTTACCCCAGTGGCAAATTTTTTTTACTAGTTGCAGGTAATTCAGACCTTATTTTTGTCTTTTAATATCTTAAATTAAGACACGTTCCAGGACTAGTTTGTTGAATGTGGCTCATATCAAGTATTATAAGGCAATTCTTACTTTAAATAATGCACTTTTTTGTTGTTTTTTAAGCATGGCCCTAATCTTCCATCATAATAGACAACACGTGTTCACAGAGAAGGCAAACTTCCTACCATATCCTGCACGTGCTGCAGATTTACATGCTCGAAAAGGAGTAGGAGGAAGTAGAAAGTTTGCATGGCATGAAGGTGTATGTATGATTACAACAGAACAGACAAACTGGCACTAACACTGCAGCCTCTGAAATCAATGTTTGAATCAAAAAGCACAAATGTCACACAAAAGTAGTTGAAGTTATTGGTGCATGAGGACAGTCCAGTAATTTTAGCCAACTTTGCTGACATTAAGCTCTTAACACATTAGTTTCTATGCGCTGTTTCAGCGTGACTGGCCTCCTTCTGTCTTTAAAAACTGATGTTAGTGTGAATAGTGTGGGAGTTTCCTTCTGTATGGTTTCATTTTATTTCATGCCACCTGTTGCTTTTCTTGGCATGTCAGCTTACATCTCGGTCTACACAAATGGATTTGCATTCTCACACTTGTAAATTATTCATTTCACTTTACGATGGAGGCTGTTGAGAGAGAATGAATATTATCATGTAATGATTGCTTTTACACCCTGCCGAGATCAGCGTCTGATTTTTTTTTTTTTTTTTTTTTTTATAAATGGAATCTTATTACATTGTAAATGATTTCTGGGATTTTGGCAACGTGCTTCTAAAAGTTTCATATTTTGGCTTCTTGCAGTGAAAAGAGACGTCAAAGACGAGACCGATGATAGAATGCAGCAATTCAAGAAGAAGGCCAAAGAGCTGCGCATCCTGGACGCCAAAACCGCACAGAATCTCTGTGAGTACTCCATGTTATATATTTATAAACAAATTTTACAGACAATAACCACAAGTCAAACAGTCAAGCTGACTGTCTGCCGAGTAATCTTGAACCATTTCTTTTTTCTAGCACAGATTTCAGCGTATTTTTACATGAACCTGTTGTCCTTCCTCACATCCTTTGTTTTACTTCTGGAAATATTTTCTTGGCAGTTATTTGGCACAGACCACAAGTTTGTTTATACTCACCATCCACTTTATTAGTTTCGCCTGCTGAACTGCTCATAAACACAAATTTATAATCAGCCAATCACATGGCAGCAAATCAGTGCATTTAGGCAAGTAGACCTGATGAAGATGAACTGCTGAAGTTCAAACCGAGCATCAGAATGAAGAAGAAGGGAACCAAGGCTACAATCCACATGGGGCCACCAAAACTGGACCATAGAAGACTGAAAAACCTCTCCTGGTCTGATGAGTCTAGAGTTCTGCTCCACGTTCAGATGCTGGGCTCAGGATTTGCAGTAAGCTACATGAAAGCATGGATCCATCCTGCAACTGAGCCTGATTTAGAGTCCACAGCCTACCTGAGTCTTGTTGCTGACCATGTCCATCCCTTTATGAGCACAGTGTACCCATCTTCTGATGGAGGCTTCCACCAGGATGACGCTCCATGTCACAAAGCTCAAATCATCTTAAACTGCTTTCTTCAACATGACGATGAGTTCCTTGGACCCCAGTGGCCTCCTCGGTCCCTAGATCTCAGTCCAGTAGAGCTCCTTTGGGATGTGGTGGGAAAGGAGATTCTCATCATGGATGTTCAGACCACAAATCGACCCTAGGGGTCCACAAATTAACTGAATGTTCAGTTGATACAACATTTAAGTTCAACATCTGTGCTTTCTTTATTTTGGTGGGGTGGATGTTGAGGTATGACCCTTCTTGATCCCAGATCCATAACGCAGGTGGGTGAATTCATTGCACAAGTAAACGGAGTGAGAGCAGTGTTGACTGGAGAGAAGAGAGTGTGAGATTTCATCTGCAGCCTTTACCTCAGAGACACAATGTAGATAATAACGCCTCATGAAATAAACATGCCAACTGCTACGTTTACATGTGAGCTCAGTTGAGTTTTCTTATCTTTCTTCTTCAAAAGACGAGACCATGCGTTTGCAAACGCTCGCTGCACAATAGCATGTGTATATTTATATATGGAAAAATTATTCCGTAGTCTGAAACAGGACGCAAAGCCAAGTGGAGTGGCGAGAAAACGAAGGAACGCGTGTATGTCAAAGAAGCAGTTGTATATGCCTCATTGCTGTAAGTAATGTCCTTCCTGTATGCGATGCCGAGTGAGTTCAGGAAAAATATTGGGGACGAGGCAACTGGTGAGAACATAAGGACAACACACTGAAGTGTCTGCAGTGGGCTGGCAGTGTCAGGGGTGTGTATGTGTGCACTCTTGAGTGTGCGCCAGCCCGCGCATGCCACTGCACTCGAGTATGGACTGTGACATTGTTGATAGGTGTCACTGCCATCTTTGATTACAGCAGCAGCAGATGGGCTTTGGAATTCGACAGGAAGCAGAAATAGCCGAGTGTGGAAGATCTCACCTCCAGAATGGTAATGAGGTGGGAGGCATGTGGTCCTGCAGTGCCACACAGCTCCCATGAGCCACTCTGACAACATCCTGCAGATCACATTCGCTCGCCTGCTGCAGAGCCCGCTAAGCTCCTCCTGTCAGCTGTGATGTGTGTGGGTATCGAAGGCACAGTGACAAGGATGAAATGAATGATTGTGATGTCACCGCCACTCTCTGTATTCTGCTGTCATGATTACACATAATACGATCTGATTATTATCCGTGTCGCCTGAGAGCCTAACAGCAGCCTTTAAAAATAAGCTGCAGGTTAGCGTTTGACTCCTGAATACAGAAAACTACAGTTGTGCAGAGAGATAAGATACAAGCTGAGACTGCGTTTGAAGGGAATAAAAGAAATACATTGTGACTGTGATCCTACTTTGTGGATGACTGTATTACCACAGTCACTCGGTTATCAAAGCAGAGGTTGAACAGAAACATTAAACAGATATCGTTGGCAGTTTTCTTTATATCTCTGGACAAACCATTAAGTGCTGAGTGAAATAAGGAGAGCAAGTAAAATGAAAAGACTCAAAGAAGGTCAAAATTCTAACATCCAGCTCTTTAAAGCTTGAAAGAGACAGGGACATGATTCTCTGTAGATGACTTCATTCTCAGCTCAGGAACATAATATTGGAGACAGAAACACAGGCATGGTATTTCTCTACGGTAAGTTTTTCAATTTATATTGAACACACAAAAAAAAACTTCACATACTTATTCCAAAACAATTTAACAAATGTCCATATATTCACATATCTTATAACATCCTGAAGGTTAAAACAGCTTTAATGGATTTTTATGTTGCATTGACTCTGATTACCACCATCCATTCATCCGTGAATTCATGTCATCAACAAAGACCAGTAGCCCCTGTCCCCAGCCTCTTCCACCAGCTCCTCTGGGGGGTACCGAGGTGGTCCCAGGCCAGCCGAGAGATATAATCTCACCATCCTGTCCTGGGTCTACCTCATATGGCTCCTGTGGATGTGGAGGAGCAGCAGCTCTACTCCGAGCCTCTCACAATCTTGTCCTTTCGGTCTCTACCCGCAGCTCGTGACCATAGGTGAGGGTTGGAGCGTAGATTGACCGGTACCTTGAGAGCCTTGCCTTCTGGTTCAGCTCTCTCTTCACCAGAATGGACCGGTAGAGCATCCGCATCACTGCTGATGCCACCCTGATCCATCCGTCAATTTCCCCTCGCTCGTGAACAAGACCCCAAGATACTTAAACCGCTCCACTTGGGGCAAAGACTCCTTCTAGACCCAGAGTGGGCAGTCCACCCTTTTCCAGCTGAGAACCAAGGCCACAGACTTAGAGGTGCTGATCTTCATCCTGGCTGCAAACCGCGAGCTGGAGGTCAGCGTTCGATGAGGCCAATAGGACCACATCATCTGCAAAAAGCAGAGATGGGATCCTGAGACCCCTGAACCTGACTGGCTCCACCACTTGGCTGTGCCCAAAAATCCTGTCCATAAAAGTAATGAACAGAATCAGTGACAAAGAAAAAGCCCTGGAGGAGTCCAACTCTGACTGGGAACAAGTCTCATGACCACTTTGGACGAAATCAGAACACATGAAAACTACATTTCCCATTAACACCATTACCCACTGCCATTAAGATTTGTCTTTTAGAAACCAGTTCACACCCGTTGTGGTCTTCTGCAGGCCTTGGTTGTAATGAGTTGTTATTTGAGTTGCTGTTGCCTTTCTGTCATCTCCAACCAGGCTGAACATTCTCCTCTGACCTCTGGCATCAACAAGACATTTAGGCCCAGAGAACTGCCGCTCACTGGGTTTACGTAGATGGGGTTAAAACCCCAGTAAATCCCCAACAAACCATGCCACATTCAGAGTCTCTTAAATCACCTTTCTTCTTCATTCTGAGAAGGAGCTCAACCAAAAGTTGTTCAAAACAGAAAGAGAACGAGCTGTGGAGAGCCATTTGTGCAAAAGTTTGTTTTTAGTCATAGATCGGTCTCAGAGTCCTTTTTTTCAGCTTATACATAACAGTCAAATATCACTCTCCTTTTCAGCAATTCAACTAACTTCAGCCAAAATTTTAGCCCACTGCACTTGGCGGAAATCTTTCAGGTTGGTTTGCAAAGAAGAGCTAACTAACTCACCGAACAGGTGCAGATTTGACCTCGTCCTCTCTGACAGAGACCTCACAGAAGAGGGTGAAAAACAACCGTTTTCCCCCTCGGACTGTCAGTGGGAAGTATTCTGTATCAGTATCAGTTTGTACGTTTCTATACATCCCAAGATTACTAATGACAGCCGAACCCCAAGAGGAGCTCCTACCCAGCTGCTGCTTTCATACGAGGAGGATATATCAGACATATTGAAGGTGAACTAACAAAAGTAGGACCATGCAACAACAAATTAGTATGATGTGCAGAGAAAGTGATAGTTTGATGAGAATGGAGGTGAACCAACCTTTAAATATTCTTTAGAAAGGAAGTTTTTCTGCAGCGACGAGAAGTCTGACAGGAAGTTTTCCAATAAATGCAGTTAAGAGTGTGTGTGTGATAATTAATGATTGACTTTGAAGACAAGGAAAAAATAAAATAAATAAAAAAAAATACACGATCCACTTCCTGTTTGTAGCGCATCAAATACAGACATCAGGTCTCTGCTGCAGCAGAATAGCAGCTGTTGAGTCAGTCTTATCCAACTCATTACCAAACATCCACCTGTGACTTCCACCTGGATACACCATCAGCTCTAGTTTCCACTGTGGGTACCCCACCTGGAGAGCGAAACACCCACTCTTCTGTCCCCTGAGGCTTGTTGAGTGTACTTCTTTGTATCCACCCAAACAAAACGGTGCAGCCATCCAATATGGTGCAATTAATGTTTCTTTCCAAAAGTACAGCTGATACAATTTCACGATCAAGTCTGCGAGGTTTTCACAAGTAATTCAGAAGAAATGCTGTAAGTTCAACATCTTTTTTTTTTTTAGTTCCCAGTAAGTTTTCATGTTTCCGCCCCAATTTTTGTCAGGGTGACACACACAATCCTCTTGAAGGGCAGAAAGAGTATTAGTTTTCCAAGTGACAAGTTGGGTCTGTGGTCATTTTGTCTGAGGAGCGATGAGTGCTGAAATGTCTTTTTGAACCCTGTGGTCTAATAAAAAAAATGTAGAGGAAATGACTCTCTTCTCTCTCCATCACAACAGCAATTTTCTTGGGCTCGTTCCGCCTGCCTTATGAAGAGATCCGGGACATTGTGCTGGAGGTAGACGAGGAGAGACTGAGCGAATCGCTCATCCAGGTAAGACTGATGTTCAGTGCAGTGTGTTTGCAGTTTTCACCCGCACACAAACACACCGCCACACACACACCGCCACACACACACCGCCACACACACACACTTATTTTCTTCCATTCATACTTCCCTCTGGAAACTGAGGGCACTTGTGTGTTCGTGTCAGGGAGGGACAGACTTTTTTTCTACACGCTCACATTGTGAAACAGCAGTTTTTAAATCCCTCTGTCTGGCGGATAGCTTGGCGACCCCATTTCAAAGCAGGTACTGTCTGTTTTTGGCACACGTCCCTCCTCATTCTCATATGGACCACAGAGACCCCTCATTCATCTTCCTGTAATGGATTATGAAGGACAAGGCTTGGCAAAGTCTCCACAGCTCCACCCCTCTTCCCTCTCGCCTTTGTCTCAAACCATAATTGATGAGCCTCCTAAAGGCTACTTGTTTTTTTGTTTTCATTTTATTTCTGTTTCTCTTCTCTCTGGAAGCTTTAATTGAAAGGAGGGCGGGTGCATCTGAGGTGAAAATCCATCACAGGGCAGAACAAGCCTCATTTGCACCCTCTTTTTTTTTTTTTCTTTTTCTTTCTTTTCTTTCACCGTCCTTGTGCAAAGCAGTAAAGCGGGCCTGCTGTTAATTGTTTCTGTTTTATCTCCGAGGTAGGAGGTGTGAACAGCAGATAAAAGATTTGAATTCAGTATAATACTGGAGTGATGAGTTGTGTTGTGCGCATTAATAAGGGCAGGAGGAAGCAGGATCCAGATATATTTTTCAAGCCAAAGTCATGAGCTCTTGGAAAAAAAGAATCATAATAAAAAATACCTCCCCAGCGCTGATATATGTCCTTTCCCACATGGCTTATCACCAAACTCCTTTGCAGGAGCGAGTCTGCTACCTCTTTGCTGCTTGGATCCCAGACACTAGTAAAAGGTGGTGAGGCAATATATATTTAGATGGGGCCTATCTAGAGAGCTTCCCTGCAGGACTATTATTTTGAGCTCTGATAACCTTTAATTGGCTGGCAATCTGGCAGAAATTACAGAGTATGCCTTATGAGATGGCAGACTCCCTCTGCCTCAGTGAAGGAGAAAGGAAGTTAAGGTGTTGACCTTTTCCTACCTTCAGCCTTTCTGCAGCAAAGCAGAAACAACGTATAACTGCCAGCAGGGCAGCTGCGTCCCCGATACATCCCCACCAGGGTCCTTTTGGTACACATCGACAGACACACTGCCGAACTGGTTTTACGATCGTCTGGTTGTGTTGCATGAAAAATAACTACTCCATCTTCCATCAAACAGCTGAAATTGTCCTCGAAAAGTTAGTCTGGAAGCCAACAATTGATAATGGGTGGATAAAAATCTCCTGTCCTATTTGTGGAGGTTACTCCCTGTTTGAATGGTACCAAATAGTAAACTTTTTAAGACAGTAATACCAAAAAACAAGCATGAATTGAAAAAAAGAAAGAAAAAAAATATGATAGGAGACACGATTGTAAGAGACTACACTTTTTCTCCTAAGTTAATGTAGTGAAGGACAATAAGGCTTCCCCTCCTCCTCCCAAAAAAATAAAAATAAAAAAAGACGACTCAACAATGCTCATGAGAGCAAGTGGAGCAAGTGTGTGAGTCAGCAGAAGCACGAGGAAGCAGAGCTAATGTCACCAAATCTAGAGGGAGGCTGGAAGACCAACTGAGTTAACTTATCAGGGCAGAAGGCACCAACATCTGGCCAGTATGTCACTGCTGGTTTGTTAACGATGCTAAAACCAGTGTGAGGCCCAGACTGGACGATTAGGACAACACCCCAAAGAAAAATGTTTGTTTACTTGCCATATACCATGATATCTTTTCCCTTCTTATGTATGTGGACTCCATCGCTCAACCCTGAGAGGTCTGAGGTGGTTTACTCCAATTTCTGAATGTCTGGTTTACTCACAGGGAGAGTTTTTTGCTTTGTTTTGTTTTGTTTTTGTTTTTTGTTTTTTTCAGGCGATCCAGTAAATCTTTTAAAAAAATAAATAAATAAATAAACAAAGGGATGTCAGAGGAAGTCCTTAATAGTATTAACATCATAATACAAGAAGTTTCAAACATTTAAATTTTACAAATATGTATTGTAATAAGTGTAAAAAAACAAACAAACAAACAAACAAACAAACAAAAAAACTAATATCCAAAACATTTGACATCCTGGATTAGTTCTAATTGGATTCGGGTATGATACCCCCACCCCCCCCCCCACCCCCCAAAAAAAAAAAAAAAAAAAAAAAACCCAAAAAATTAAAATAAAGTAAAATAGAATTAAATAGATAAATAAAATTTAAAGAAAATAAATAAAAAAAACAATAAAATAAATAGAGGGTTCAAGCCTGTTGACTTGTCACTCCCTTCTCTCACCCTGTTTCCTCTTCCATACACTGTCCTATCCTCTCACTTTGAAGGCATAAACAGCCCGAACCACAGGGGGAGCCCTTTGACAATAAAAATAGAGAGATAACATATTTCAGAGCAGAGATCCTTTACATAGAAGTCTTTTGGGATCAGCTGGTTCAGATACAGCCAATGATTGGTTGAATGACCAAAACAAAGATGGCAGCCTCCAATTAGCATTGTCAACTAAAAGAAATAATATATATATATATATATATATATATATATATATATATATATATATATATATATATATATATATATATATATATATATATTATTACACCAAAGTTTCAGTTATTTATTATCAAAGTGTCCTTTTGTTTAAGTCTCTACAATGACGGTGATTTTCTTTGAGGCAATGAAAGGAGAGATAAAAAGTATCAGAACCAGTTTGTGTCGATAGTGACGGCTCCGTTTCCTTCTCTGCTCAGCTAAGAATTTAAATATTCAGAGCTCAACAGTGTGACTGAAAATAGTTGCCTTATAAACCTGTAAAATGTGCTATGTTTAATTCATTGACCTCTTGTTATAAAGATGTACATCTGTAGTTATGCTCTGAGTGGTGTTTTATAATATTAGTTTGCAGAGAGTGATTCAAATGGATTCAAACCACCAAAGATATATTTCCTCTAGATTTGCAGGCAAATGTCCTTTGCCTTTTTACCAGCTACGTCCTTGGTGTACTTTTTTAGCATCCATTCAGGTGTGTATTGTACTCTGAGTGAGGAGCATATAAGCGATGTCACGTATGGGTAAAGATGGAAAATGTACCACTGATCATGCGATGCTACAAAGGTTGATAGTCTCTTTTTAAAGCATGTTTGCCTTTTTTCATGACTATAAAACACTCAGAGCTATTTCTGCTTCCTTTTTATTTCTCCGTCTGAAATGTTATCTTTCAGAGGAACTGATCTCATGTCAGACTTGTGACGCAAAGTTGTCTGACTTTTACTTCTCATGAAAGGAAACTGAAACTCTCTCTTCCTGTTTGTGTTAGATGGACAGCCCAATTTACTTCTGAGTTTCTATAAAAATGGACATTTTCGTGAGGACCATGTTTTAAAGATAAAATTAACATTAAAAAGTAAAAAAAAGGATTCACAAATGATACATTTTTGCTTGAATGAAAATATCTGATTTTTTTCCTGGCCAGCCTCTTTATTGGTACAAGAGTCGGGTGAGGCTTGGCACCAAAGCGAGTGACACGCCTGAGAAATACAGCTCGAGCTGTACAGAGGCGGCAAAAGGAAGCAAAGAGACTCCCTGCTGGGTGACACAGTCCTGAGTGTGGGCTCCATCTGCACAGTGCTCATCTCCACTCATTATGCTGATTAATCACTCTACACCACCCACTTTCAGCTGCACGCCAATCACCATTCATCCACATGGACAACCGCACACACACAGATACACACACGCGGAGTGTGGAGATGTGTCTGGATGACTTGGCTATTGCTTAGAGATAGGACATTTACCATCTACTATCCTGCTGATGCTAGAAGGAGTGGGTGATTGTGTGCACCTCAGGTAAATAAAATAAATAAATCAGGCAGCTGAAAACTGAAATGGAAAAGTGAAAATCACATTTTTCAATGAAGGGAATTTGAAACATTGAACTTTTTTTTTTTTTTTTTCATCTGATTAGCAGTTCAGCTGTGGTTCTTCTTGTTTCTTTTCAGTTTTGACAACTTGTTGCCACCTGTTATATTTGCATTAAATCAAGAGTAAAGAAAATTATTTTATAAAGAGAAGATTAATTATTAAATCTTTAGTGTGATATGAATTAATATAGTAACCCTTAAAAGTCTGACCAATCCAAAAAAAAAAAAAAAAGTCTGAAACTTCTAATTTTTTTGAACTATTCAGAACGACTCCTGAAACTTAAATTTTTGGTCCAGTTGTTCTGAGCGTTGACAAATCAGATTTAAGTATTTAACACAGCTGGATGATTAATAAAAAGCCAGCTAATAATTGTTTTTAAACTTTACTTTATACATTTTTTCCAGACCCATAGGTCCATATCTGTATACAAAAAGAATTGACAATAAACAGCAATAGAAAACAAAAAAACAATACATAAAATAATAATTCATAACTTGTCAGTAATTAAAACACAAAGAGACATTTGTACCAATTTTTCAGGTAACAAGACAAGAACCTTGTTTCACTCACTGTGAGTTAGTGACATTATTTCATTTTCTGAATCAATTAATCAACCCATAAATCTGTCCATAAAATTTCTAAGCACAGCGTAAAATGTGGACACATTTTTGGAAACATACATGTGACTAGCGCTCGTCCATATCAGCATTTTTTTTTTTTTTTTTGATGGAGAACGCAGCAGAGACGTGTCAATATCCGCAGAGCAGATCGTACCAAACAGGAAAACAGACACAAAAAATATCAGAGTTTCCGGTCTTTGCAAAATAAAGCACCATGTTCAGACTGTCGATCGTAAAATTATCCTCGTATATCAAAACTACGTCACTGGAACAGGGCCAGCAGTCATCAGCAGGTCAGACCCAGAGGAAATCTGACACCATGGACGAGGAAAAGTTTTTCTTGGAGGCGGAAAACCTTAAAAATTATATACGATACAACACATCCCTTCTTTAAGGATACCAACAGAAACTAAAAGGGAAGGACTGAAGTTGCTGAAGTTCTGGGAGGGCAGGTGTATGGAAAGCTGTTTGAGCAAAAAAAAAAAGATTTCTAGTACTACTAGTAGACAACAAACAGTCTACTGGTACTACTAGTAAGATATTTTGAGTTAGCTAGTGGTACTAGTACACCAAAATTTTGTTTAACTAGTAAAGGTTCTTGGTGCACTAGTGTGCGAGTAGACCATACTAGTAAAGCAAAGTCATCCACTAGTAGACTATTTTGTGTGACTAGTAGTACTAGTACAGCTTTGAGTTTTTACTAGTTACATTTTCTAAGTCTACTACTACTACTAGTTGCACAAAATTGTTCACTAGTACTCTACTTTGCTTTACCAGTAGACTGTTTGTTGTCTACTAGTAGTACTAGAAAAGCAAAAACAGTCACTAGTATTACTAGTAGACCTAATGCAAATGAAGTAGGAGGGATTATAAACAAATCCAGCACTCTGATTGGTGGTTATATTTTCAAAAGCCTATGGGAAGCCTGATTTGGCTCTTTCCACTCCCTATTAGCATATAAAGCTTACTAGTGGTACTAGTGAAAATTTTTAAGTCTACAAGTAGTACTAGTAGACTTAAAACAGTCTACTAGTAGTACTAGTGAACATTTTTGGGTCTACTAGTACTACTAGTGACACTTTTTTCTTTACTAGTTAAGTCTATACGTGTACATTGAGCTGCGCTCCGCTTCACTCCAGTGACAGATCCAGTGTGATTTGGCGCGTGCAGAAAACCATGGCGCTGACGGACCTCGGCACTCACGGAGTATGTGTGAATCAGGGGTTAGATAATGCTGGACATGGGAATTACCAGCTGCATAAATCTTTGTGTATCTCACAAAGATAATTTAAAAACACTTATTTTAAATGACTGGAGACAGAGCGACAAAATCTCCACCAAATAAAAAAGTGAATATGTTGGCTGACATCATTGATCGATCTCAATGATCGATAACCCTAACCCTAACCTGCTGTAATGTTTTCCTACAAACCTTTGGATTCAAAGAGACTCCAACCTTCAAAAAGTAATGGACCCAGCCTGCGCTGATGTTCACTCACACAGACGTTAAAGAAAAGTGTTTTTCAGTGGTCTTGTTGTGCTTGACACAAATAGAACTGGAACACTACAAAACTCAGCTTAGCTCAAATTACTCCGCGGACTTTCGTTTGAGAAATCCAGTAAGAAGGAGGCAACTGAGGGGGATTTGACAAATGGAAGGAATAGAGGGAATAGAAGGAATCAAGGAAGCAAGATGTGTTCATAATGCATCCAAAACTCAGTAACTCAATCTTATTATCTGCCTTCTCCGTCGACATGTCTAATGCAATGATTTGTCAGCAGAATGTGGCAGTGCGCTGGCCTTGAAGCATCCTTACAATGTGTCACCCTGGCAGAGAAGATAGATAGGAGTTGATTGGCTCTCCTTATTCTGCATTAGGGGCCATCAACGCCTCGGAGATGATGTACACATTCTTGAATGCTAGCAGACAGACGGCGCTCCCACCATTCATCCAGACTACGTACGAATCCTCGCTTTCCCACGCCTGTTTTCATCTCCATGCACCCAGTGTGCAAACATTCATACAGTACGCGGAAATGGCGACAATGTCAGCTCTCGTCTGTCTTCTGGTGCCTGCACGTGTGCAAGGTCCACACACAAACACACACACACATTTACACACATTCGCATGCAGTTTGCCCCTCACTCGCTCAATTTCTCTATCTCATTTGCTCACAATATTCATTGAGCTGGTGGGCAGAGGTCATTTTTGTATATCAGGTCAGCTTCATCAAACTCAAAAAGACATCAGAGCCACCCCACAGCCTCACCCTGTATAATAATGAGATAAAGAACACAATGAAGGACAATAATGAACGCTGGCTGGCTGAAAGCAGATTGCGCCTCAGAGAGCTTGGCAAAGGTCTGCTTTTAAAAGGGCTGACAGCCTGACAAAGCTGTTCATCGCCATTGTTGGCTGGCAGCAGAAGCAGCAAGGACTCGTTGTGTTGACATTGTTTGTGCATGAAAGAGTCAGGCACGTGCCCTCTGGGCCTCAGGGCCGTGGTTGCGTTTAGATCGGCTCTACAGGACATCCAGCACCTCTAGTTCTTCTCATTGGCACCCTCGCAAAGTGCATATTCTTCCTCTCTCCCTTTGTTGATGTGCAGCTTAGAACCATGAAGCTTTTGTTATTGACTCTAGTTCGCTCTCCTCTGGTGTTTTAATTTCTCCAAAACGTCCCTCACAGCCCCGTCACCTCAGGGAGCAGGCTTAAATGGCATAATGATGGCCTCACAGCTCCTGCCAGTGGAGCAGAAGGAGGCCAAACAATGGCTAGATTATTAATAAGCACTCGTAAGCTTGAGTAGTTTATGGTGTAATCAGCTGACAGACATGCAGGGGGTGGCTAACAATAGTTTATTTGCAAGGTTGCTACCATAAACAAGCCGAGAGGACACTTAGAGAGAGTCTTAGCATTTTTTTAATGACTATATAACTTGTGTTATGTTGTTGCTGCATGTCATTTCAAGGTTTGATGGTGGAGCCCACAAATGTTTTATTTTACTGGGCTTGATTTGTGTGCGTTAATGTTTTACGTGCAGTTCAGAAGCAGAATTTGTTGAGCTGAGATACATTTTATTCTCAGTGAAAAGATGAGAGCAGAAATGTAGGTGAGGATAGAAAGACATTCAGATAAGACAAACAATTGTTGTTTTTTTTTTTTTAAATATTAACATATTTGAAACATTTCAACTGAACGCTTGAACATTTTCAGTTCAGCTCGTGTTCGAGTTCAGTCAGAATGAATTTTGCTGTGATTATATTTTGTATGCTCTGGAGCTTTTTAACCTTTTTTTTGTTTTTCTTTTTATACAGGCTACAAATAATAAATTACCGTTTGTTTAATGTTTGTAAGCACATTGAACACAGAGTGACTCCCATCAGTTCAATGCAAATATATTCCAGTGGGATTCACTGTTGAGCTTGTTGAAGACTCATTGCATGCTGGCCCAACAGAATTATAAAGCACTGCAGGAAAGCTTGTTTTTTCTGCTGTGGCAGCCGTCCCTGGAAAATACTTAAATAAGTTCAAGTGGCTGACAATGTTGTCATTGTTGTATTACACATGCTGTACAATCTCTTAGAGGAATGAGTCCAAAGGCGTTGTTAGGAAGATTTCTTACTTGCAGTAGGAGGGATTAAGTGGTATTGGTTTCCAGGAATTCAGATTAACGCTGCGGCTCTCTGAGCTTCTTCTCCTTTTGTTGTGCCACTTTTTTTTTTTTTTTTAATTTGTCTTTTTTTGTACAGTGTTTTGGCTGGACTACCATGATTCCTCGGTTGTTTAATTGGCACATCTCTTGGGATTGTTCTTCGTGTTTACGGTTGACAAAACCTTAAATTTTCAACAATTCGTGCATATTTTCCGCTTGTGCCCCCCAGCAAAATTTAAGCTTTTTAAAAGTCTAATAAGCTTTTCTACCTCCATCATGCAAACACAGGCTGCAGTAGCTCATGCAGTGTATAAATATATCTTTATATATTTATATAGTTTAGTGGTTTCCAGAGGCCCTTAGATGTCTGTTTCCCGTTTCTTTTTTTAACCAATGTCACATCAAAACTCATCACTTCGGTGACCTAAGTAGATCAGAGCTTAAGTATAACCACACAGGCCTGCATTTAGGGTTGGCAGCCTCAGTTTGCTGTTGAAATTCAAAACTAACATGATCATAAATGTAGTAAAGTTAATCAAACTCCTCTGCACGTCTATAAAAATCTATTTCAGATTACTCACATCAAGCGGCTGCCTTCAGGTCCGTCAGAGCTGTTTGCAAACAGTTAACCTCCTGCGTGTGTTTCATCCTTAAAATATTGAGTGACAGAAAAACTGTATATTAAACCTTTACATGTACATTGATTGTCGCTCACAATCAGGGGCCTCAAAAAAAAAAAAAAACAGTTTCCACCAAATGGTTCATTTTAGTTTGTCGCATTTTGTAGCTTCTCTACTGACTAAAACTGGGACAGTTCCCCAAATAACCGACCCATACCGTCCCACTTTTTGGTACCCTTCTGTTGGGGTTCCAGACACACCAATCTGACCCAAGAGGGTGGAGCTGGAAACACTGCAGTCCACTGATTGGTCGAAAGAATCATCACTTCCTGTGTGACAGCTGTAAGTTTTAATTAAGTTTAATAGTTTTAATAGTTTGAAAACTATCGCAGCATACACCTTAAACTCAAAAAGAATTCAGCTCTTGCAGCAAACAAAAAATAATTGCAAACAAAATACTTGGTTAACTTAAACATTGATCGCCCCAAAAACAACAAAAAATGATTCCCAAACAAAATAAGAAGGTAGATGCTTTCACCCTTAACGTCCAAAAGTCTTTTTCCTCCTTTAAATGTCCCTGATTGGTTTGAGTCCATCGGTCGACCACACTTTGTTGATCTCATGTCCAATATTACTCAGTCCCAGAAAAAAGAAAAAAAAAAATCATCCAATTGTCTACCCCTGATTTGTCCAACAAAAAAAATAAATAAATAAAATAAAAAATAAATTTCAGACTAGTCCAGAGTCCACCTACCAAGAAGGGCACGGTTGGCAAACAGGATTAGGCTTTACCGATCTGACCCGTACCCAACTGGACTGATCCATGCCAGACGACTTGGTAGAAACAGGGCTAGAGAGTGCATGGAATTAAAAATGTACATGTGCCAAAACCTCAGAAATGGCGTGTGCACTAAATGATTCAGATTCATAAAACCGTTTGGACGCGCATCTGCACACAGTGTTCCCTTTATAAATCAGGATCCACGAGATGACAAATGCACAATATTTAAAGATATGAATGAAAACTGGAGGCTCTGTGGTTTCTGTGTTAGTCTCATTTTTAAATCTTCATCAGTGATTACATTAGAGTCCAATCCTGTGAGGTCCAGGGTGAGAGGGCGCTATAGCAACATGTATGTGGTGGACTTTAGTTTATTTCCTTTATTTAAGTTTATATATTGTCACGATGAAAGCGACTTATTCTGATGACGTGAATCTGTCAGTAAAGTTTAATATTCAGTTGGATAAAATGTGGGAGAGACATCAGTATGTATCTGCAAGCTTCAGTTCACCACTTCACTGTCTGTGTCTCCAGTTTCCCTTCATATTGTTTGTACGCCTTGTTCACAGTCTGCTCACCTGTGCGCACATTTTACAGTCAGGTTTGTTTTTATAGATCGGAAACATATGCCAGTTTCAGGCCCCGTTTTGTGCGTATGCAGTGTTTATTAATGAGGCCCCCTGGTTCTCATCTGGCACCACGTATAGATTTCCATCCTTTGTAAGGATTGAAACCTTGAGACGGGTTTTACGGCTCTTTGGGGGAGGCACATCTTGTGGGTTTGGTGACTTGGTCTTAGGTCATGAATCAGACACAACACTGAAAATACGATAATCTATAAATTCAGGGCGAAGCCTAACCCAAAATGTAGTTTGAACCATTTCCTTTGAGATGAAGAAAGTTCAAGAGATAAAATTCCCAGATAGACTTCTACTGAGTATTAATTTCATGCACAGGATAAGAAGGTTATGTAGGCTGCAGATCAGCTCTTTCTTGATTCCCACCGTGTGACCTCGCTCCTTGAATAAAGGAGTCATCACTAAATGTTTAAACACGCCCAGTTTTTGGTGTGTGTGGTAAGCTAACCCCCGTCAGCAGATGATATGGCCCTTGAGGCTTGTTTTGTGGAATATCAGAGTGGCTTCTTAATGTTTAATGTCTGCCGATGTATTTTATATTACCCCATCTTCTTTTCAAAAGGAAATGCTAATGACTAACACTGCACCACCACTGTTCATTTGTAATTAGTATCACTCTATGTTGTGTGCAAATGGACTGGTAAGAATATCAAAGAAGCTGAGGGAAGTGTCCAATGTCTTTTGTATTCAGACACAGCAGGTTTCATGAGTACGTGTCTGACATGATCTGGAACACTCATTAGATGATACACCAGGCTGTGGGAAACATTTGTTTTTATTTTTTTATAAATCAGGAGGAGCAGAGGAAAATAATTTTCTGAACCTTTAAAGCACAGTTTTGCATATTCTGAGTCAGCAGTGAATGTTGTGAAAGAAATACGGTGAATCGGGAACACGTGTCACAGCTTGTGTCACTTTCTCACAGACAAATTAAACCATGTGTGAAAATATATTTTCGTGTCGTTTCACCACCTGCTTGGAAACCGTTTCATCTTCCAAGTCCTTCAGATTTTTCTTCCAATGTTAATGAAGTGTTGAAATAGAGAAACGCATCTAACCTAACAGCTTCTCTTCTATGGCTCTCTGCTCTTTAGTTGTTTTCACCTTCAACAAAATAAGTGACTGATATTTTCAGATTATTTAAGTATGTGTTAATTTCATACGAGCCTGACTGGCAGCACCTTCAACAGCTGCTGCTTTAAAGCTCAAATGAATTGTTTTGCTGCTTGTAAATGACACTAAAGCTTCTGTATGACCTACAAAAGCAATCAAGACCATCATCCACAAGAACGGTGTTTTTTCCTGTTAGATCTAGTCTGTTGGAGCAAATAGTGAAAGAAAAAAAATTACCATAATATAAAGTAATGTTAAAAAAAAGAAGTGTTTGCATGCAAAAAAGAAAAATAAAATATATACACTAAGAGAGGATGAGATCAAAATATATACAGAATGGCTGTTTGAGTGGGAGTTCTACATGAAAGTGCAACTGAGCAATTGTGATTAATGAATAAAAGACAAGTGTCTCTGGAGGGGTGGGGGGTAAGTGGGGGTCATTAGGGGTCAGGGGCCTTGTTGGTGAGACCGGCTTTTGTTTGTCAGATTTATCTTTCAGATTATTTCACCAGACTATGGCTGAATAATCTGTTCGGCATTGGCAGAGAAGATTTGGCAAACTTTTTATGGGCGCAATCCACCGACTCAGCTCGACTGCTCATCCCACAAATATATTGTGACAGTTTTAAAGTTGTGTGACTTTTTGTTGTTGTTATTTATTTATTTATTTATTTATTTATTTATTTATTTATTTATTTATTTATTTATTTATTTTAGTCAAGAGGTGCCATGGAGTATAGTCATAATGAAAACATGACCAAAAAACCTAAACAATTAGTTTAAAAGTTCTAGATTCAGAAAAACAGAAATAACCAACAAAAACATAATTATACAATACACAAATTATTTTTTTATTTTATTTTTGCCTGTTTTTTTTTTTTTTTGTAAGAAAAGGGAAGGAAATTCAGTTCGCTTTCTGTTCAGTTTGAAAAAAAAAAAGTTTTGTTTCAGTTCAGTTAAGTTGAGCAAAGGGAGATCACACAGAGGAAAGTTGTTGTTTTTTTTCTTCTTGTGATCCGATGAGGGACTAACTACCCGAACTTTCACACAACTATTGATCAGTGTCTTCTCGATGTCTTCCCATGAAACTGCATCAAACTGCCAACGCCTTCGGTTGATGTCATAAAAAATGGCTGCCAAGCTTTCGGTAAGCCGTCTTCGGCCAATCAGTAACGTCAGGGAGGAGCACAATGAATCTGCTTTTTACAGCAAGTGTGGCTCCATTTAAAAGGTAAAGAAACAGGATCTCCAACAATATACGATTTATTGCCAAGAAGTCTTGTTATAACAAAAAATAATCTACCAAATACAGGAAATAAGCTTCCTGATACGCTTTATGCGGAACAACAATATCACAGTGGAGGGATTCTGTGATAACTCAGAGATTTTAAAGTAACCATAAAGTTATACATCATGAATTTTAGTCAGACATCACTGTTGTACTGAAGAATCAAAAGTGTCTCGGAGAAATTAAGAGCAGGATCGATGCTTTCAGTGTCACTGTGAAAGGCCAGGAAGTCGTGATGTGGGAGGTCAAATTCTGATAGAAGTCTGTTTGATAATTTTGAATTGAAATGAAATTGATTGAAATTTGTGGCTCCAGCAAAGTGATTATTGAATCAAATGAGTCAAGACTTAGTCAGTCAGTACCAAGGAGACACCATGACGAAGAAACGGGGGAGTTTGTCAGTCTGACCCTGACCCAGTAGCTGATCAGTAATCTGTAGGGACTTTGGTTGGTAACAGAAAGACTCACTTCAAGCCTAGTCACAGTCCGAGTTTAGAATTCAAATTTCACTCCATTTAGTTCAGTTCCCTGCACTGATGAAGTGCCTTTGAGCAAGGCATTGAACTTTGAAAAGCTTGGGATGCTCCATACTCACAGTGCCCCAAACTATCCCCACTGTAACATCTCGTAAGTCCTGTTAGAATTTATTTAAACATATGTGTGTAGTGTGTTTCAAAATAGTGGGAAAAACGTGAATTATCCTCTCAGGGATTAATTAGGTGCATACGTTTAAATTTTATATATAAAAAAAAAAGGAAAGAGTAAAAAAATAAAAAAGGACATCTATGGCTGTACCCATATTTTGCATATTCTGCAGAAATGATGCCGCAAAAACATAAAATAGTTCACCATCCCAGTCACATAAAATGATTCTGAACTTGCAAACCGTATTCCTCCCTGGAGACATTAATGTGTTTATAACAGGAAGCTGTATGTAATCAGCACAGTAAATTACATACAGCAGTGTGTCAGGAGAAAAAAACAGAAGTGGTACACTGGCGAGGTGGTCTCATAGCAAACAGCATCAGTGTCAGCTTTGGGCTTTGCACCACTTCTCTTCACCTCGCCATGGCAACAACCTTTCCACCAGGTCTCACAGGACTCCTTGGTACTAGCCTTGCTTGTTATTATTGTTTATCTCTCTTGTCAATCACCCAGATCACCACTGGGCTCATCCATATGCATGGGCCCATCATTACACGAGGTGGCCCATTGGCTGCGGGGTCTAGCAGTGTCCATGCCAGCCTTTGTTCTCTGCTGTAACAACAGGTGATTGTAGCAGCCTGGCACATCGCTGGGCATCATTTGCATGGTGTAAAAAGTGCACATGTGGGGCAAGGCGATAAGTATGGCTGTGCACCAGGCCTGTTGGATTACAGCTTAAGCAGGAGAAGCAGGGCCTCCCTTGGGCTTAATTCTGGTGTGTTTTGGCACACGGCACATAACTCTCTTCCCCATCAAATGCTAATTTAACAATGAAATGTGAAATGCATTATGCTGATTTGGTTGGGCTGGAAAAATAAGACAGAGAGGGAGGAGAAGTATTGAATAAACAAAGTAAAAGCAGGCGGGGGAAGACGGGCTCAGCTCGGCTTGGTGCAATATCAAATGCGGTTCACAAATTGATGGCTTGGACCCAAGGTGCTACATGTACTTTTCACTGATCATCACTACGCTGCTGATCTCTAGCCACAGGGTCCAGGCCAGGTACTCCGTCCTCAGGTTGAATATTGATTAAAAGCACACACACACAGGCAAGTTCATGCACAGTACAGCACCAACAGTTAAATTTTTATTAGGCGGAGTCCAGGCAGCTTCTCCTCAGGCACATTGGGTGCTATATTTTCTTAACTAAGTTAAAATGTGTTTTCTGTTTTCGCTCTCCAATTCAGCGTCTTTGTTTTGGTGACAGATGGCACATCACTCACAGAGACGCTCTCAGACGGCAGCCTCCACAAACAAATTAATTTCTATTACTGTTTTGCATGCTAGCCGTCTTCGTATTTGATTGACAGCCTCATCGTATGTGGGTAATGTATGAGACATCATGGAAATAAAAAAATTAAAGATATCGGAGGAAATGAAAGAAGCCAGTCACTTTTATTTAACATTTTATCATTGCTATTCTTTTATTTTTATGATCATATTTATTGAGTCAACTCTTGACACTCGCGTGGTAACCTTTACAAGCTGGTTTTATCTCTTCAGATTCCACTTTGGTTGGATTTGCTCTTGAGTTTTGAAGAATCTTCCTTTTTTCTTCGGTCTTTGTTTCCCTTCTTTGTGTTCATCTCCATCAAACCAAACCCTGCTTATCTGTTCCCTCTCTCTATGTGAGCCCTCTATTTGCTTGTTAATATCCCTCTTAATCCTGCTTCACACCCATCACACTGAATGTAAGTGCTCAGGTGTGCACACTTAAGGATTCCTCCATATTTCTCTCTAACAGACACATTTAATGTCACAGTAAGTCTGTCAGGTTTTCCAGCCCCAACCCTGGAATTAATCCCTCCCCCTCCTCGGTATCTCTCTCCACCTTTTCTCCCCCGTCTCTCTCTCTCTCTCTCTCTCTCTCTCTCTCTCTCTCTCTCTCTCTCTCTCTCTCTCTCTCTCTGTTTGTGTCCTTCCCTCAGACTGCATTTCTCATTTAGTTTAATACGATTTTAGAACCTGTCACACTCGGTTTGTTGCCTGTCAGCTTGTCACTGCAGCTTTCCTCGTAGTGCGATTTGAGGTGTTTGTGTGGTTTGGCAGGGTGTAGATTGTGCAAGGCTACGACAGGCTATATGACGGATGTTCATTGTTTCACGTGTTTTTCCTCTGCAACAAGATGTGCTGTTTGTTGTCAATCTGTTGTTGTTGTAAGTTTAACTCTTAAAAGTGAGGTCAGGTGTGGAAAAAACCCATCTGCTTAGAGTAATTTCAAGAACATTTTCTCAGCTTAAACCTGAATCACAAGTTTAGATGTTTTACATGGTTATTTTAAATGAAACCAGTTTGATTCTGAATTCTGTTTGTGTGGAGTAAAGTTTGGACGTTTTGTAAAACATAAATAAAAACAGAATACAACAATTTGCAAATCCTGTTTAACCTATATTTAACTGAATACACTACAAAGACAGGATATTTATAGTTCAAACTGATACACTCTGTTTTTCTACAAATATTCACTCATTTTGAATTTAATGGCTACAACAGGTTTCTAAAAAGCTGGGACAGGGTCAACAAAAGACTAGGAAAGTTGAGGAATGCTCCAAAAACACCTGTTTGGAACATTCCACAGGTGAACAGGTTCATTGGAAACAGGTGAGTGTCATGATTGGGTATAAAAGGAGTGTCTCCAAAAGGCTCAGTCGTTTACAAGCAAGGATGGGGCAAGGTTCACCACTTTGTGAACAACTGCGTGAGCAAATAGTCCAACAGCTTAAGAACAATGTTTCTCAACATACAGTTGCAAAGAATTGATGTATTTCATCATCTACGGTCCATAATATCATCAAAAGATTCAGAGAATCTGGAGAAATCTCTGCACATAAGCAGCAAGGCTGAAAACCAACATTGAATGCCCGGGACCTTTGACCCCTCAGGCAGCACTGCATTAAAAACCAACATCATTGAGTAAAGGATATTACCACGTGGGCTCAGGAACACTTCAGAAAACCATTGTCAGTTAACACAGTTCATCTCTACATCTACAAGTGCAAGTTCAAACTCTACCATGCAAAGACAAAGACATATATCAACAACACCCGGAAACACAGAGTAAATATTTGCAAAAAATCACTAAATTTAATCAGTTTGATCAATAAATATCTTGTCTTTGTAGTGTATTCAGTTGAATATAGGTTAAACATGATTTGCAAATCATTGTATTGTGTATGTTTTACATAGTGTCCCAACTTCATAGAAATTGGGGTTGTAATGAGTAGGTAATCTGGTGCTGTGCTCCACTTTTCAAACCTTAGTTCCACATACCCATTCTTGACTTCCTCGACAGTAACCTGTGTTTGGAGAAAGTTGTCATCAACACCCACAAACTATTCAGCAAAGTTACTTTTCTTTCCTTTTTGACTCTTAAACTCAGTTGCAAAATGAAACCCTTCCTTAAAATTCAACATTATGTCTTTTTTGGAGCTGTCAAACGCTGCCTTTGGAAAGTAAGGCTTGCAGAACGTCGAGCCGTCCCTCTCTCTCTCTCATTTTGTTATTGATTCAAACTGAAGTCTTCACTGATTCAGTATGAGCCAGGTAGAGCGCCTGCTGAGGTGTCGTGGCAGGGAGATGGCAGTCCCACGTTGCTCTTCATCACACACACACACACACACACACACATAGACACGTACACACAAACTAAAAAAGAAAAAAAAAACACCACATGTTCCTTTCTCCCAAAATTGAGGAGAAAATCAATTAAAAGGGAGAAAATCACATCTGTCAAGCACATGGCAGACACGGTTCCTCGTCTGTCTTTGTTGCAGACCTCCCATAGGCCTAGTAGAGAGGAGCACAGTTCACTCAGATAATCATTCAGACGTCGGGTTATTCTCCCCCTCTCCTCCTTTATTTAACCCAGTTTAATAAAGACTTTATTGCTCTGAGGAAAGCTGTATCGATTATCGTGTCTCTGTCTAAGGTTTTGGGTTTTATTTATCATTTTAACATCACTGCTGGGAATTGTCTTCACAATGTCGCTGTCATAAAGTGGGTGTGGCACATTTCATAAGCTCTCTCAACAAGAAAAAGACCTCAGAAGTGACCATCACCAGCTTGTCTGATATCTTTTCCACTTTCCATATCACATCCTTTCACGTTCATAAATCCCTGTCCTATAAAGTCCATAAATTATCACTTTCAGTGTGTCACACTTTAGATATCAAAGCTCGAGTCGTTCTTCCTTACACTACATCATCCCCTGCTGATTTAGCAGCATGCATGCAACTGTACAGTTATTTGTATGTCTAATACCTGCCAGATCCTCCGTTTTAAACTGTATTAACTTTTCATGGAGAAGTGGTTCTGTAAAACTGTGAGCCTCACTGAAAGCTAGCTGACAGCAGTAGAGATCAAAGTATGGAAGTGAAAGCCCTACAGATACCGTCATTCTCTACAAATGTTAAGTGAACTCTTACCTCTCATGAGCTCCCAGTTCTTCAGGTGTGAAGGTTTTTTAGGCCATGTAGCTTAAATCCAATATTTACTGTCCTTTTTTTCTGATATGGCATGTCTGTGTGTTATGAAACAGTTTGAGATGAACATGAGATGAAAAACTGTGTTCACTCCTCAACTGGAACAGAAAACAGGACATTGCCGTAGACTGTATGAATTATGGATGAATTATGGACGTAGTTTCCGTGACGACACCGGTCATACGGTCAAATGAAGCCAATCATTGGACAGGGTCATGTTGAATATGACACTGGCTTTGAGCTTCCTTTGTAACAGCTATAGGGCAACCTGTCAGTCACATGAGCTGAACTGAGCCTCTGATTGGACAAACTTTTGATTCTATTGTTTAGTATTTTTATTGGATTTTTGAATTATATACAAAAACATACAACAATATACAAAAAAAAAAAAAAAACAACAGAAAGAAAAAAATCTGTAAGACACGAAATATACATAAATAGACCTTCATTGTAGGAGTCTGCCAGAACATGAAAAAAGAAAATTCACTCTTGTACCTTTCTCGATGATTTGTCAAAGAAAGGGCTGCCCCACCAGATGAAACCTTCTTTTGGGGCCCCTCATTACATATCTATTTTTTTCAAGTGTGAGATGATAGAATACGTCCTTAACCCAGTGTGATTTTGTGGAGGAGGGGTGCATCTTTCCATTTTAGGAGAATCAGGCGAGTAAAGTTGAGAAGGCAATGAGTTTCTGACCTCCAGCAGATAATCTTGATCTCTTAGCAGTGATCCAAGAGTGGATTCAAGGTAACTGTGACACTAAGTATATCAGAGAGTGCTTCACAAATACCTTCCCAATATTGGTTATTTTGGTGCAGAGCCAGAACATGTATATTAAAGTGGCATCCGCTGATTTACATCGGTCACACGTTGGAACAGTATGAGAATAAATTCTTGCCAACTTGGATTTAAGGAGATAAGCGTGGTGAACCACTTTGAACTGAATCAGAGAGTGTCTTGCACACATTGAAGATGAATGAATTTCCCTCAATACTCCAGCCCGGTTCTCTTCACTGATATTAATTTGAAGATCCTGCTCACAAGCCTCTTTGATGGTAGACATGGAGGGGAAATCTGAATGTGAAATCCAGACCTAGCATAGTAGAGACGGCCCTTTTCTTAGTAGGATTAAAAGAGAACACATCAATTACAGTGCTAGGAGGTTTGTGCTGGAAACCCAGGATTGAGCCTGAAAACTCATGATTCTAATATCTTCTTAACGGCTGAATTAGAAAAAAAAATCACCCTCCGTACAGTGTGTGCGGATAGCAAAATTAGCTTCTCAGACCCAAGCTGTTTTTGAACCAGGCTGTAAATATGCTTTCTGACACTATAAAAGTCTTATTTTTTGGCTTGGTGTGTACCTGGTTTCAGACTTGAGCAGATTCTCAATGAATAGCAAAGTTTTAGCACTCCCGCACAGGCTTCATTATTCCCCAGTATTATATTACTCAGATGTTTGTGCCAAATGAATCACTCGTTTCCACTTAAAGGGCAATAGAAGGATGGTATAACATTCAACTACTGAAAGAAGCTGAATGAAGATAGAGGTGACAGTTTTCAGCAGTTAAAATCCACCTACTAGCTCCTATGCTAACTGGTTTCTGTAATCCTGTTGTTGTTGAGTTCACAGCATCAGTTATCATCTGTTCAGTCACAGAATTTATCACAGTGGAGTTGGATAACAATCACTGAAGTACTGGAACTGGTTAGTAAAGGATTCAATAGGGTAGTAATAGGTCAATAAAGCTGCTCTGTGCAGGTTTTCCCTCTTGAATCAAGTTATTGAGCGCTGTCAAGGAGACTCACCTCATTCGCTGGTAGTTTTGTTCAGTGGTTGAAATCTGTTTGCCTAATGGTAACACTGCTACTCCTGTCATCCACTGACTTCACGTAGTTGCAAATGGTCAATCCCAAATAGGTGATTTTGTAAATTAGAATCCCAACAGGATGAGACAAGACCCCCTCAGCAGCTTAGAGATGCATGCGCTGTCAGAATCTAGCTCCACTTTTTGTCTTTTCAGAGATGTTTGGGGTCCAGTAGCTCCTCAGGCTGCGTTCACATCCACGCCCCTCTGGACTCCCAAGACCATCTTAATGGTTCTTACCAATTTTGAAAGACAACAGAAACTTGTGTCTTTGCCACCGTGTCAACAGGCAGGTGTGTAAACCTAACTGAACCCTCTTTTACCTCGTCTTAAACCTAGTCTTAAATCTTAGTGTAAAAGTTGTGCTTTTAAATTGGATCAACAACAAAAATCGGTTGTTTGATTTTATCTTTTAAGGACTTTGAGAGAGTTATTCATGCTTTTATTTCTACACAGTTGGACTACTGTAACGCACTCTACATTGGTGTTAATCAGGCGTCCCTCGCACATTTACACTAGTCCAAAATGCTGCTGCAAGTCTTTTAACAGGTACATAAAAACATGACCACATCATTCTGATCCATTTTAGAATCCATTTTAAAATGTATTGGGTTTTTTTTTCATTTTATTTTTATTCCCCAGTTGCTCCCAAGTTGTGGAACAAACTGCTTCTGGAAATAAAAACGTCTCCTCCCCCACTGACTTTTAAATCACGTCTTAAAACTTATTTTTAATCTTTGGCTTTTAATTCAGAATGCAAGTTGTGTGATCTCTGTCCTTTTATGTCTTTTATGGTCCAAACCCTGGTGTTTTTATTGCTCTTACTTGTTTTTATGTCTTTTAATTTCATTTTAATTGTTTTATTGATGTTTCTTTGATTTAACGGTGCAGCACTTTGGTAAACTTGATTGTTTTGGGGTTTTTTTTTTTTTTATTGTGCTATATAAAAAAAATGGTTTTGATTAGATTGGACTGATTTGATGTGACGTGTGTGATTAGGTTGTCCCAGATATCAAATCAATCTCCATTATTATTGTTACGACCAATTACAATCAAGTGTTAAACAAACTTGTAATACATTAAAAAGTCAGGTGATGTGACTTCACTAAGCATTGTTGAAAGTATTTTCTAATCCGTTAAAGAATACAAATACAACCAAGAATATTTGTTTCCTTTTCATGGATATCCTTCAAATTGAGATGTTACACATTCTGACAGGCAGCTATGCATTTAGCATTCACTTAAATAGTGCTCCCGCATGTGTTACTGGACCATCGTTGTCTCTGCCAAGAATTAATTGATTCCGATTTGTCAGACTAAGCTCGTGGTTGATTGACAGTTGAAACGCATATTTAATGATCACATCGAGGACTTTCAAAAATGCAGCAGTATTTAATACAGCGGTTCTTGTGAGACAAAAAAAAGACAGAAAAGCATTTGCATAAAAATATACACTACTGGAACTCTGAAAAGCTTTTGAACTGCTACAGTGTAGGAATAATAAATGTAGATGTGGAATGACATGTTGGTGCCAATGAAATGCAAAACTCTGGTCTCAGTTATAAAACAACAGGAAATAAAGTCACAGTTTCAGAGCAGAAAACATACTGTTTCTGATGATGATTCAGTCATAACATTTGGGTTCTTACCTTGTTGATGCATATTGAGGGTCTTAATAAAGAAAGAAAGAAATGGAATCGAGGTCTTTGGAGGTGCGTTGCTTATTAGTTTATTACTAGAAAAGTGAAGCAGTTTTTCCATTCACAGTGTCATATTTTATATTATATATTGAGAAATAGATCTGTTTTTTTTTTTATTATTATTATTATTTCTTTTTAGTCATTGCAGGGGTGTAAGAAAAAGTTGCTCTTGGTGCTCATCTTTCAGACATGAGGGCCACAGCACAAGCCTAGGAAATTTGTGCACAAAATTAGCATTTTATAGTTTCTAAAGGGTTGGTATGACTATTTCTACAGAAAAAAAGAGGAGGTGGATCACCTTTATCATGTGTTTAAAGTCTGACCAGCTCAGACTTACCAGCACAATTCTACATTTAACTGAAATACAGTTATTTGTGTGTGCATGCACTTTGTATCAGTGTGATGTTTTAATCTTGACCTGTAGATGGGCTGTAGATGTAAATTAGCTTTAAGCTAACTCTGGTACAACATATCAAATGGATGATGTTTGTGTTAAATCTTGCACATGATCCCTTTATAAACAAATCAAATAGAATAAAATAACATAAAATAAAATAAATAAATAAATAAATACCAAAGGGAGCTGGATTCACACGACAGATGTTCAGATTTGTGTGGTGGCGTTCCAGATGTGCCAACAAACTAGGCATTTTGCCAGAAACATAACACTGTTTGCACACGACTTCTGTCTTATTTACTTGTTTTGTTTTTTTTCCATTGAACCATTTCACCTGGGAACTACAGGTGTATATGTATAGCTCTTTGTCTCCATTCATGTATAGCTCTTATATTCATATGTCCATGTAGATTCTCATTCATCCAGGTCATGGTTATTCTGAAGACTTGACAAGGCAACTGGACTGCGTAGAGTTGAGAAGACATTTGAAGGTCAGACATAACCTTTCAGCCACTTACAATGCAGTGCTTAGCTCTCTACCGTGGAAGTTCTCTAAGCAGCCACACCTGAGATCATGTGACCACAACACCTCACATGACAGCAGGGGTTAACGGCCCTTTCAGGACATTAACGACCCGTAGGAGGGGGATTTTCCGTGATGGGTTTCTACGACCCACTCATTAAATCCAACTCCTCCCAGTGGTTCTTGTCTCTTCTCTAAAAAGACATATATACTTGCTTCCCTCACTAGCTTCCTTGGAACTGAAGAAGTTTCTTGGATTAGAGGTGAAACGTCTTCCCAACTCTACGCAGTCCAGTTGCCTTGTTTGAGTCGTCAGAATATATTTATACATTTTCACTGTTTACAGTATTTACTTATGAAACTATCTATTTGACTTCTTACATTACACGTCACATTTCAGGAACCCAGTGCAACAAAATTTCATGCCTGTCTGCGCTGCTGTGTAATTTGTGAAATGACACTAAAAGAAAGTCTAAGTCTAGTCTACCTGAAGAGGGCCCAAGCAGGAGATCTTCAAACTTGTGCCTCTGATTTGTTGTGGTGGCCATGATGGGATAAACGTGCTTAGTGTGGTGAGTTTCAATCTCCCGGTCCATCATCCTTGGATTTGTGGCACTTTTCAGGATCTGCACTGTACCAAAAGTCCTGAAGTGAAATATGTTGGTCCAAAGAGTTGTTCCTTTGCACCCCTGCTCATTGCTCTTTTTACAGCTTTGACTTTCATTGAAATAGTCTGTTTTTAGCTGCCACTTAGGAGGGAATAACCACATCTCCTTGTAGACGTTTGTTGGATTCTTATGTCTCAACAGAAGAATCGTGACACAGCTCCTCCGTCCTCCTCCCGCTCTGTAAATGAACGTGTGGCGTTGTAAGCATACTTCCAGTAATCTCTCCTGACTGCTGTGTGTGTCTGGTGGCCTGCGGTGAGGAGTCTGGCCCAGCATCATCACAAAGTCTCCCACATTGCCTCGCATATGGTGCAGCCTTTGTGTCAATTGGGCTCTGTGGGGTTTCTAATAATTAACAAGATGACAGATGAATAAAATGACAAGCTCAAGGTGGAGGTTTTTTTTTTACATTCTTTATTATTTAGTCAACTGTGCTGTGTGTTCAAAGCTATTTAAATGTAGGTTGAAGATTCTTTCAAAACCTGATACATATTTACGAGAACTTTCACTTCAGAAACAGTCGATCCAATGACGAGCGTTGGTTCTACCTGTGTCTCATGTCACTGTTAAGAGCTTTGGTTAGGGTAATAGAGAGGGAGACAAACAATACAGGAACTAATCTGAAAAACATTTATCAAAAAAAGATGCTGGCAAACACCCGTCTTGTTTATGTTTTTTTCTGAGCAAAGCCAAACACAACTCAACTCGGAAATAATTGAAAACATTAACTGTAGAGGGAGGAAAACAAAACCCCTGTTGTTTTCTTTGCTCAAGAAGCACACTAAGTGGAGAATGGAATAACATATCAGCAATAATATCAGTTTAGATGATAGAATACATTATGCTACATTACTATATAATATATTCAGAGCCAGCAGTACAACATCTAAAGTTTGATTTCTATATTCCTTTTGGTTTGAGAGGAAACTTTTCCTAACCAATTTTTATCTGTTTGGAAAATGTAATATGTATGTATATATCAGTGGCGATTGCTCTAAGACTGCAAGGGAAGCTCAGCTTCCCCTAAAATGTCCTCCAAAAAAAGTGTTGATATGTCCTGCTGTGTGTACATTTCATTGGCTAAATATGCGCTAGAATACCTTCATCTTTTGTTCTGAATCAGCTACTTATCACAGGTAACTGGTGCAACTTCCTTCTCATTCATCCCTGCAGCGTCTCAGAGCTTTAACACAGTCGGACGCTGAGCGTCTTCCGACTTCAACAGTGTAGGGTAGAGTGGGTTGTTCCACTGTGGAAACTGGACGGTCATTGGATAAACGCTAGGCTTTGTCCCGCCCATCGGACGCTCAGCGTCTCTGGGGGTCTATGAGGCAGTGGGCTGGCCTGGACGCTCAGCTTCTGCATGATGATTGGATGATCTTTCTGAGGCTGAATCCCTTTTTGATTGACAGTGAAATGAGCCAATCAGCGATCTTGAAGTAAAACCCTCTACCGGAGACTTTCTAACTTCTACAGTCAGTTGTTCTGGACTGATCCGGAGGCTTTATCGATCCCCAGCGAGTTTACCTTTCTTAAAAACGACGAGCGTTGTGTTTAAAGATTCACTCTCTTTTCCTTGAAAAGGAACGGAGGGTAGAATTTACGTTTAAATAAATGAACAAATTTATGATGTAGGCCAGAAAAAAATTGAACTTCCCCTCCTTGACTGACCAGCAGCCGCCACTGGTATATATATATATATATATATATATATATATATATATATATATATATATATATATATATATATATATATATATATATATATATATATATATATATATAGATAGATAGATATATATAGATATATATAGATATAGATATAGATATAGATATAGATATGGTCAGGACTGCTTGACTGATTGATTTTAAATTGTGGGTGTTTCAAGAAGAAGACAGAGTGCACAGCCGCATAAGAAAGAGTCTCCTAATGAAAAGCCATGAGTGCTTTGTGTTGAATATAGTGGAGTGTATATTTATTACTTTAAACAGAGAGTGGACAAACAAGGAAAACTATGTGCACAGTCATCATTTAACTCCAATATAAATCCTTTCTTACAAATCCAATTACACAAATGTTTCTTATATCATCAACAATCCCCTCCTCTTCTGCTGATGTGATGAAAAAGCTTCATTATCATGGCACCGTTCCTTCCTGCACACTCTAATTGGAGCCTCAGCAAAAGTAAGCAACATTTGATATAATGGCTCTTTCTTTCCAAAAACAGCAAAGCCATGCGTGGTCAATGGCTTACTTTCTGTTCTGCTGAAGTCCCCAAGGGAAGGACAGGGATGTCATCATTAGAGGGTAGAAGATACTGGCCGGGATCCTTGTTGTAGGTCTCTATGTTGGTCAGAATGCCAGTGGCTTAGTATCAGTGTTTCCTCCATGTAGTTTGTCCACATGACTCTGCGCTCGTCTGCTCCTGCTGAATACATTTGGAGAGCTAATGAGGAAAGAAGCTCTGTAAAGAAAGTGGAAAAGGGCACCTCTTCTTCTTCTTCTTCTCCTCTGAGAAAAAGATGGAAAAGTCGCCG
Organism: Labroides dimidiatus; assembly: GCA_030710495.1. NCBI lineage: Eukaryota > Metazoa > Chordata > Actinopteri > Labriformes > Labridae > Labroides > Labroides dimidiatus. Next base: position 5,701,872 of record CM061150.1, on the reverse strand, counting down.
TGGTCAATTTTATTAACTTGGCTGACCTTCACACAAACAATTAACATTTACACAAAACACAGCCCCTCCCATTATTGCCCTCATCTCCATCTTAATCTCCAACCTCAACACCAGCACCACATTTTTCTTTAAAATACAACCAGAAGGGAAGAATAAGACAATTAATTGCAATCCTATTGGGTTTACTTTCAAGATAACTGCAAGGTGATGTGTATTGTATGCAGAGAAGGTCAGTTATCTGATGGTCCCTGACACGATGGGTAATTGGCTGAAGGCCACCACTGTCACAGTAAAAAGCCAACAATGAGCAGTGATTATGTGACCTTGTCTGCTTATCCTCCTTCCAGACAAACGGCTAACCTGTGTGCATTTATACGAGAATCAAGTCTAATGAAGATATGTGAGCTATGACAAGTTTTCTTTGTGTTTGTTCTTCCATTGGACTGCAAAAAAAAAAAAAGATGGACGACAAAACAGCTTCCCAAAAGTGAAAGACAAGAACTCTCAAATGGACTAGTTGCAGTACAGACCATAAAGTCTACGCTTTCTACAACCCCAGTTTCAATCAAGTCGCGACAAATCCTGTTTAACCTATGTTCAGCTGAATATACTACAAACTTATTGTTCAAACTAATAAACTTTATTGTTTTTTTTGCAAATATTCACTCATTTTGAATTCGATAGCTGCAGCATGTTCCTAAAAAGCTGGGACAGGGTCATGTTGCCCACTGTGTTCTATCACCTTTCCTTTTAACAACACTCAATGAGCGTTTGTGACACTAATTGTTGAAGCTTTGGAGGTGGAATTCTTTACCATTCTTGATTGATGAACAACTTCAGTTGATCAACAGTTCGGGGTCTCTGTTGTCATATTTTGAGCTTCATAATGCGCCATATATTTTCAATGGGAGACAGATCTGGACTGCAGGCAGGCCAGTCTAGTGCCCGCACTCTTTTACTACGAAGCCATGCTGTTGTAACGCGTGCAGAATGTGTCTTGGTGTTGTCTTGCTGAAATAAGCTTGTATATCAATATCACTTTGTGTATCAGGCTCACACATTGGTTAAAGCATCAAAATCAAAATATGCATCGGGTAATTATTTCTCAAAGATGATTACCAGGGATGTGTGTGTCTCAAAGAGATGAACTGTGTGAAAAAACATACAGTAGGAGTAAAGGGGAATAAATGCATGTGAAGAGGAGGAACACACAGCAGACCTGCTTACATGAACTGTATTGTCTTCTCTTCGTGTAAACCCCCAGTTGTCTCGTCTCTGAGGTGATTTTTATCCTGACATCGACAGAAAATGAGATTTGCATTAACACCAGCCCTGTTTGTGTGGGTGTGTGTGTGTGTGTGTGTGTTTGTCTCCTGTGTGTGTGTGCCTGTGTTTGTGTGTGCTCTCTCGTTTGTAGAACCTGATAAAGAACCTGCCAGAGCAGAAAGAGCTGAGTGCGCTGGCGGAACTAAAGGGTGAATATGAGGAGCTGGTGGAGTCGGAGCAGTTTGGCATTGTGGTGAGTATAATTTCCTGGTGACTACTGAATCGCCCCGAGAGAACACACAGTATGCACAATCATACTCCCAGCCTGCTGCAGTCAAACACTTGCAAGCATTCATAGTTGAGAAATTCAATTTTTTATTCATTACTCACTCTTTGTGTCCCAGTGTAGCTCTCTCCCTCACACACACACACACACATTGCACTTTTAACACTTTTGTCTGACTCTTTCCTGCATTGTTTTACCCACATTTGAAGGAGTACTGCCTGAAATGGACAGTGAGTTACTGAGGGACACAAAAAAAATGTTTTATTTAGATGGTTCCTTCCCAAAACATTGAAAAATATAAAGGGCATATAAGATTTGAAAAAAGTCAATATTTTGTGAGTCAACTTCCAAATGACAGAGGCAATGATTTTAAAATGTAGCTTTGACTTGATCGAAGAACAGCTCAGACATTTTTGATTAGGAGTCAGCATTAAGAATTCACTGCCTGCCATTTTTTGACATCAACTGTCAATGATGTCTCATGATAAAATCATACCCTAAGGCTGTGAATCCTGTCTGTAATAAAGTTCTTTGAAAAGTTCTCTCTTTTCCCAGCTCTAGAATAAATAATGCTGTGGATAACATGATTGGAGTGTGGCTGTCAAAATTACTTATTCGAAAAGAGCAGAAGTGGCACAAAAATGGTCGCCAATATTAAGAAAACAACATATTTTGGTATTTAAGTAAGTAAAGATCCAAAGCCCAGCCTGTAATCTTTTTTTTTTTCTATTTACATAACCAAGTTAACGAGATAATAAAGTAGCATCACCATTATGTGTTTTTGTTCTGAACCAGCATACTTTGTCGTACTTATGGTTAAACTGGTACAAACATTTGACAAACATCCTGTTAACCTGACCCACCACCTTTTAAGTAGTCTTTCTACAATGGAGGAGAAAACAAACATCTTTCAGATCCACTTAAAGCAGTGGTCTCCAAACTACGGCCCGCCTCCACATTTGGCTAGGCCCCCTGAACAATACCAGAGAGTGATAAAGCATGTGCTAAAGGCTAAACCACAAAATGAAGGCTAAACCATGGGCTGAAGGCTAAAACACGGGTTAAACTTTTGTGATAATGTTCATTCCAACCCACATGCCGCAGTTAAACTGCAGAGATCCGATCAAACTTGAGAGTCTGTCAATAAAGTGAAGAGTGAGGTGATGTTAGCTCTGCTTGGTTAATGAGCAGGACATAAGGATTCGCTAACGTTACATGTTAGCCTACGGCTAAATCTGAGAGATACTAAACTACAGAACAAACTGACAAAGTCTGCTTACTGTCACATTTCAAACAACAGCGCTGAGTAACCGTTGATAAATACCTTACCTCGTTGCGTTAAATCTGGTAAGAAGTTCTCTTGAACAAAGAAAAGTAGTGTTAAAAAGAAGATCTGATCTCCATTCATTTCCAAAACAAACACACACCTTGTTAAGAGTCTTGTCATCATGACAGTGTGTGCACGATTCCAGACAATTTCAGTTCCGTTTCATTTAATACTGTTGCATTTCTTCAATGTTTCAATGTACGTCTTGCAAGAAGCAGGAAAGGATTGTTTTGTTTTTTTTGTTTTCTTTAAATTCAACAAATGCAAACAGAAAGGCACAACATCAAACAGCAACACAAAATCTGAAATGCTGAGACGTTCTGCTTAGTTTGCACCGTCATTAAATGGTCTTGCACAAGACTTTTTGAGTATTCAGTTTTGTAGAAGTCCTGCAGTGATTATTATTAAGGTGACTGGAACGCTGAGTTTCACTGTAGACCATCTGAAGAAGAAGAGAAGCAGATCATCAAGCTTTTAAGTGCTCTTATCATCGATTTACCAAGTGAATACCCAGAACTTGTTCGACTGTAAAAGAAACCGCAATCTTTAAAACTTAACTTTAACACCAGATCACAGACGAACATTACACAGTTTCATAAAAGAGATGTTCAATTAGACCCCAGGGTCGCAGATGTGTTCCATCTCCCCAGCTATCCTCCTTATTTGTTGAAAGCCTTTCTGTGCTTGTGTCTTTTAGGAGATATAATGAAGCAGGGGGTGGCAGTCTCCCTTGTGATTTCACCAACTTTGTGATCATATACCTCCCCACTGATGAAGTAGCTCCTCAACGCAGAGCTATTTAGCTCCCCTGGGAAATAAGCCATGTTCAAGCGTTCCTCTGCCAGAGCTGTCACCAACGTGCTGGCATTCTTTGTGATATCTCCTTATTGTATACAAATCAATTCAAGTGAGAGAGAAGTGTTTGTGCCAACGTGTGGATGTGTCTATGCATGTGTGTGTGTGTGTGTTTGCATGGACTTAAAGTGGGCGGGATTGTTGGTGTGGGAGAAGAGGAGGGTTGTTTGACAGACAGCTTGCCCATACACATGAATACATTTTAGCAGTAATGAAACATCATGGGCTGGCTCTAAAGATTGCCTTCAAGCTCTGGATTATGCAGCAATCTGCAGAATTTGTCTGTGGTTGCTGTTTTGCCACATATCTTGCAGCCAAAACTCTATTTATTTTAACTCTCTCCTATTTCATTGCTCTCATTTTTGTCTGCCCTCTGTAATTCATCTCCCAGGCCTGCAAGTATTGACTGAGAATGTTTTATTATTTATGACAATTCTGTTAAATGGGGGATTCCTTTGTCCATTTGAAAGTCATGAGGGAGGCTGGAAAGAGGTTAGCCCCATTTGTCAAAAAGGCTAATTGATGATAAGTACGTTTAAACTAGCTTCAGCAGTTATTACACGAGAGAGTCAACAAAATAATGCTGGCAAGGCTGTGCATCCATGCATCTATTTTCTGTCTCTGTATGCTAATCCATTGCAGAATCATATGAAAATCACATTTCCTACAATCATAAACTCAATGATCTTTGTGGAAGGAGCCATTTTTAACCAAAGGTGGTTATTATAAAGTCCTCTGAACAGGCAGAACACTCTCACAGGACCAGAGTTATTGATTAACAGCCATCAGCCTCCACTTGATTCACCAAAAGGAAGATGTACGACTTCATTAGCTACACCTGGAACTGTAATTCTGGAAAAGAAAGTACTTTAGAGACTCAAAAAGCAAAAAGTCATAGAATGAGCACCATCATATGCCCATGAAATATTTGTCAAATCTTCTCTGCCAGTGACAACAGCTTGTTCTGCCTTTGGCTTTTTTGGGTGTTGTTTAGTGGATTGGAAGATTAAACAGGTTCCCCATGCATCCAGGAAAACCTGGAAAATGATTAACTAAGTTTCTGGAAAACACATGGGAAATGAGAAAAAAGGTCCTGGAAATGGTTAAGTTATCCTGGAAATGTATTTACTCTTCTCCTGCCTTATGAATGAATGTGAAGGTTCTGGGTTCGATTCCAAATTGGTGTGTCCTGGTTTGATGTTAGCTCCATGTGACGCTACTATTTCCACTGTTCTTAGCGTAAATGTATAAGTGATTTCACATGGCTAAATTAGCATTACAGCTATTAATCAGTCAATTTGACTTTATTTTACAACTTTTCAACAAATCAAATTAAATCAAAGGGTTTGACAGGTGTAACTCCAGTTTGTCATGCTAATGAAGTTTTACGCTGTAACCTGTGCGTGTTTGCTTTATTACATGATATATTTGTCATACTTATTTTTGATTAATTATAACCATAGACTGCACATTAAATGTCTGAGTAATAAACAAAGAAACAATCTGGGTCAATGCAAGTTGCATCTGTAGAAAAGAACATATCCAAAGAATGAGGGCGACAAAATGTATGGTGTGATAACTCGTCTCTGTAGCAGCTGAAAAAGTCCTGGAAAGTAATTTCAGGGAAGGAGTGGGAACCCTGTTAAAGCTTCATTGAGCAAGACATGCATATGCAATTCAACAATTCCTTTGTTTACCAAACAGGAGCCTTAGATGTGTACATATTTGTGCGTCTTAACTCATTTTTATAATCTGAAAAAAAGCTTTTCTTAATTATTAATTTCTTTGCACAGTTTAAGTGCTTTTTAAAGACATAATGGACTGATATGAAGGACTTTCAGCATCAAGGCACATTTTATCTTCAACAATAAGTTTTCTTAGTAGTTTTGTGTGGGACTGTTGTGAGTCTCTCAAAAAGCATTAAACGGTCCTTGTAAGTACTAAAACAACAAAAGATGAGTAACACAGCTTTTGTCTTCAGTTGTTGTTAATTAGCTGGCAGCTGTTTCTTTGTCAAGTTAAGAAGTGGCTGCAAACTTGGCCATGTTGGCCCTTTGCCAAAAGAGCGCTCAGGACTCGTGAGTTATTGTTCGAAAATGAAGGCAAGAAAAGAGAAGCTGTGTTCACTCTGAATAAACTCATAGTGCCTTTCCATTGGCCTATTTAGTTTCATGTCCCCCTCAAAGCTTCAGGTGATGATAATCATTTTTGTAACACATAAGACACCCAACAAAACTGAAACTAATATACAACAAAAGGGCAAAGTCATCCTTCATGAACATCCATTAAACTTTGGGGACCTCCAGTGATGGTTTCTGTTTCTTTTTCTTGCTTTCTTGCAAAGATGCCTGCCCCAGCTCATCAAAACAGTACACACGACTAGAATACATTTAATATCCAAGTGTTTTATATCAACAAAGTGGCTACTAACAGAAAAAATGCAGGTTATAAACGTCAAGTTAAAAATATTCAGCTGTTCCAGAAAAAAAAGATGAAGTGAAGATATTTTTGGGAGTCTGCCAAACAGTTACATGTAAACTACTATTATTTCTGTGACATGTGACCATGACTGTATAAAACTCCATCTACCTGAAGAAAGGTGAGTTTGTCTTCTCACCGTAATGAAGGATGCTCCTTCATCTGTGGGCGTGACTCCAAACTGAGCACACTCCATATCTGTGTGGAAGTTGGGGAAGTTGTTGCAACACTCCTCTGTTTCATGCGTGTTTTCAGCACTAGCTAACATTTTTATATATTTTTCTAAATTTTCTTCCAGATGAGTTCTGTAAAACTCCTACGATCACGTCTCAACGGCATCCTGTTCAAGCTGACGTTTGAGGAGCAGGTGAACAACATCCGGCCTGATATCATGAACGTGACTTTTGCCTGTGAGGAAGTGAAGAAGAGCGAAGGTTTCAGCAGACTCCTGGAGCTGGTGCTGCTGGTTGGCAATTACATGAACGCCGGTTCAAGAAACGCTCAGACGTTTGGTTTCAACGTCAGTTTCCTCTGCAAGGTAACACACCGGCACAGATAACAAAACAGAATCCACTTTGCAATTAAATCCTCAAGCAGCGATAAACCTTTCAGAGTTTGTCCTGGATGCTGCATGTGTAGAAAGATCTGCACATGTTTATATGAGTCCAGAGTGAAACTGTGACGTTGAATCACAGAGTAAAACACATGACTTCCTGTTGACAGTAGATTTGCATGTTGCCGAAAAAAATCAGCAACTTTGGCCGTTGTTTGGGGCTACACCCATTGAGTTACAAAAAATCATTTGATGAATTTAATTGTCTTTTTTTTAAAGAAATATGATTGTCAATGTGTCTTGTTGAAGAAAAAAATGTAGGACAAGTTTGTCTGTAGCCTATAATTCGTCAAAATCGGACGTTTGACTTCAATTTCCGAACTTCCTGTTCGCAATGCATCATGGTTGAAAGAGACTTTTTTGTAGGTCTTTTCATGATGGTTTTGCATACCAAAAATCAGGCCTGTAGCTCAAAGTAGCCTGAGGGGCTGCAGTTTTAACTCACTAGGGGGTGCTGTGGAGCACGTATCAGCACAAAAACATTGGATTTATACATTTTTCACCATGACTGAATTTTGTGATGTGTTTCGTTTCGACTTTAAACATAGTACAGGCCACGCAACTTGGGGTTGAAGTGGCAGAAAGAAAGAATATTAGCCCTAAGGGTTTCAAGAGGGCCTTCGCCCCAATTCTCAGGCTCGGGCCCTATGTGTGTAATTGTACTCTGAAGCTGAGATTATATTTCATTTCACACATCAAAGTTACTTAATTTTCTACAGCACAAGGTGAGTTCATCAGGAAACGGTTCCATAGCACATTTATCTGTGAGTTATGATTCAGAGGCAACAGGGCTGTTTGAGCAATGACTAACCTTAGCAAGTGGCAACTGTTTGCCAGCCAAATTGTCGCTTGCTTTTACCGGATTGCAAGTATGAGAGAGCCGACGGAGATGATTTCCTTCTAATCAATTCATGTTGTTAACGTAACGCTTATTGTCCGCATGTCTCACATGGTTATGACCCACATTTGGATGGGTTGTTTTCTCTCAGTAAAGCCTTCCATGTCTTTATCAAATGTAGCTCTTAAATGACTTGGAGGGATTCATCTGTTTACTCTGCTGTATGGAAGTTTGTCAGTTTAACAGATTTACACAAATGTAATGCAAAACCTTTAGCAATTATGCCTCAAAGGACTGAACAGAAACAAACGATTCCAGGATCAACACTTCAATATCAACAATCAAACCGCACGTTTTATATAATGAATAACAGAGTTCAGAAAGGAGCTGGAGACGGAAAATGTGTCCACTGCCAGATAAAATCACAGCATGCAGAGGTGTGAAAGAGAGAAATGGCAGCCATGCACTTACATAAAGCTATAGCAGACCTGTTGGGCTATTCACACAGACATACACGCATACATCAGACGGGCACTGAGAAAAAAGGCTTTCCTCCACTCTGTTGGGAGAAGAGTCCTCAAGCCAAGGTAGAGGAGAGACTGTTGGTCCAAAACCAAGCATATGTCTTACCTTTAAGGCTGGATTAAAAATGTGTCCTCAAACCACAGGAGTTAGGCTGTTTGAAAACTAAAACTCTGTGATGGGAAAGTTGTTTTTCATGCAACATTTATTCAACTAAAATACAGTGACATCATTCTAAGTCAGCACTCAGGGAATGTATTCCTCCGATTGTTCTGTATTTGGTAACTGAGTCTGAAACAGATATTTATCAGATATTCTGGTTGGTCTCTGAACATAATTTAAGATCAAAATAACTTTAAATGCATTATATTAATTTAACATGAAACATTTTGCTGTCATGTGTTATGGGACAAAACTATACAAGATGGCACAACACAATACAACTCAGTATGATATGAGATGCTACTATAAGATACGATACAATACAATATAATACAAGAGTGAATGATACAATATGGTATGGTACGGTAGGCTACAATAATAAATGTTACAATAGGAAACAATAAAATAACTGATACAAAACAATAAGACACACAATACAAAAAGAAAAAGGTACGATATGATACACATTTACACAATACATTACATTATAGTAGGATATGATCTGAAATGATTTACTCAAAACCATACATTAAGATATGATTTACACTCAACTAGAGCCACAGGTGGAGAATGTGACATGGACACAAGGGCTGCATAAATTTGTCTGTCTCCGCCATAGTTTGAATTAAGAAATACAATGGAAAATAATAATAATAATAATAATAATAATAATAAAAAAAAAAAACAAAAAAAACAATTGCAACCCTTCATTCAAGACAGGAAATTAAGAAACTATTTTTCCATGCCAGTTTCTTGGAATACAAAAATGGGCGGTATGACAGTCAATCAATCAATCAATCAATCAATCAATCAATCAATCAATCAATCAATCAATCAATCAATCAATCTTTATTTATATAGCGCCAATTCATAACAAACGTTATCTCAAGACGCTTTCCAGGCGTTAACAGGTCTAGACCTGTAAATGGTAATAAAATTTTATTAACAGAAACCCAACATCAAGACAAGATAAGAAGTCTAATCTCATCTTAACCCACCATGAGTACAGACCTTTGCAATATTTAGCAAGTCAATCAATCAATCAACCAATAAATAAATAAATAAATAAAATCACGTTTATAATATTTAAGCTGAGAGTCAGTCACTTTGATGTTCATCCATTCAAAGCTTTTTTTGGCACTGTGGTGGTTGGTAGCATAAGCAGCTTTACACCAACTCTTATTCAACAGACAGAGAACTTCTCAGAGTTTTTATTTGATGGCCAACAGAGTGCTTTAATGTACTGAAACAAGGCTGACGCTTGGCAGTGGAGCTGCGGGGCCATATGTCTACTTATTGTATCGTCGAACTTACAGCTCCTCTTATTCTGTAAGGAAATGTTCACAGTTAAACAAAGATAGAGCATGTCAACACCAACTGATATCAAGTGAAAAGACCTCAAAATGGATTCTTTTTCTGTAAGCGAGACCTTCGAGTGAATGCCACACATCTATCAAAACCCAGTGAACACCCAGAAAAAGGACATCAGTATGGAATCCAGCATGTCTCTTGTATCCTTGCAGGCGGGCTGAATCAGTGTGTAGTGTCGGTGCAGAGCCTGGTAATGCCTCAGGGGGCTGATTGGGCCATTATAGATGGACAAGAAAAAAAGTCTGCTTTCTCACTTTAGTCAATCAAGTAAATGGCCCCCTGGGTGGCAGGTCTAGGGTACCTAATGGGCTCATCAGAGAGGAGAAGGTTGATTATAGGAATGAGCACAAGGCAGAAGGACATTTGCTGACCCACCTTTGCCTTCCACCTTCAGTCCTCCTCCTACCAAGGACACACAAATCTCCTGGGAGCTGATCCTGTCTCATGTCTTCAACAAGCCAAATGTCCCCTCTGGCTTTTCAAAACCATTGGTTGACATGTTGATTCGGACCCGCTGGTTCCGGTCTCACAATTGTATAACTGTTCTAGACAACAACTAGTGTAGTCAACAACTACATCAGACTTCTGGCTAAAGTCGACTTTACTGTGCACATTGTTTACAGCTGAAAAAGGAACTTAAAAAGTGATCAGAAGAAGCAAAATTTATTAGTAATATATATTCAAGCGACCCAGACCCGGATAAGCGGTAGAAGATGGATGGATGGATGGATGGATATCTTCAAGCTCAGAGAGAAACGGTCTCAGTTTCACTGTAAATACTAGTTACAAGCAGGCTTTCCTCAGGGGTACGAGTCCAAAGAATGAATGGGGATGTACTTCAAAGTTAGTGGACATGCCAGAAATAAAATCTGCCTTCTTAAGGTGAAGTTTACAGCTTTTGAAAAGTGCGATCCTGAATGGAGATAAAATCAATCTTGATTTGCTTTCACAACTCAGCGTCGAGTGTAACTGTGCTTGAATAAATATATCTGTTTATAAATGTACATTTTTTTCTTCAGATAATCACAAATATGAGCTCAGAAGTTATTATCACAAACTGCATTTTTTTTTTTCAAATCTGCTGATATGGGATTACTCAGTTCTTAGACTAAGAAATTTAGTTTAAAACAAATTGAATTATTGTGCATTTTCACATGTGATCTATAAATAGAGATTTGGTTAAGGGAAGAAAAAACAAAAAACTACATATTGAAAAAAATGTTTAAAATCTGTATTTGACAAGAGAAAAAGAGGTTAAACCTTACATGATGGTGAAAAATCTAGAGGGAACTGTCTCCATAATGAACCATTTTTGGTAAATGGGGAAAAACATCTGCTCTCAGCCTAAAGAAAAAAAAAACAAAAACAGAAATATTGTTTCTCCTGGGTTTCATGCCAATCCTCCTGAAGGGAAGAGCACTTTCACAGACGCTACTCAATTATTTAAAAGGCCACATTGTGATAATTCGTGTTCAATTAAGGATGAAGAATACAAACGATCTATTAGGTACTGGACTTGGTATCCTGGCAACATCCACACAACATCAGTGTGACCTTGTGTCCCAATTATTTTTGCAACTGAAACTACTGCAACAAATATGTGTTGTGGTGCAATATAAGTCAGCATGGTCCATGTACTGACTGAGCAGAGTCTTTGTGCTCTTTCTATTCTAATACTCTGTTTACTTTTCAACACATGACTAAAGCCTCCCCGGGTTTTATCTGAGTTTTATTTTACTTCATCTTGTTTTAACCATCTTAAGAAATATATTTCAGAAAATTATTATTCCTTTAGTTCTTCTGGGGGAATTTAATGTCTTTAAAAATATGTTTTATTTCTTTATTCCTTGTGTGTTTTTAAGATCGTCTGTTTTATTTTGCTGCCCACGTAAAGCACTTTGTAATTTGATTCTTGAAAGCGCTCTACAAAGAAAATTGTTACTTTTCTTTTTTTAGTTATATGCGTGTGTGTGTGTGTGTGTGTGTGTGTGTGTGTGGCTGTGTGGCTGTGTGGCTGTGTGTGTGTGTGTGGGTAACGTGTTTATCTTGTGAGGCTGCTTCATCCAACATCTTAATTTAAATGCTGCCTTTCATAATTCTTCTGTAAAGTTATTTTAATGATCACTTATTTATTTTCTATTATAATTCAGATGTTTAAGTTTAAGAGGGAGCATAAAGTGATCCACTAATACAAACTCTAAATGAACACATATGTTGGTTTAATAGTCTAAGATTTTAAATAAATAAAGCAGACTTTTTTATTTAGGTACTGTCAAATCCAAGATCTACAGGTCTCCCTTACTTCTCAATTTTTTTATTTATCATTTATTATTTATTTTTGTTCTTTTTCTTAAAGGAAATTCCAGCGCATAGGACTTCTGTCAGCATGTTCTCTTCTGGTTTTCAGCTCAAACTTTGAAGTGGCCTGGGCAAAAGGTGGACTATGATTAAAAATGGCCTCAGGCTGTGACATGGACCAGCTCTCTGCAGCCTGAGCAAAGATACTGAACTGCCCAGACCGTAGTCCTCATGATACCTTAAAGCTGCTCTGAGTGAAGCACCTGATGTAAAATGTTGTGAAAGTAACATCAGCACCTCTGGCTTCATGCCGTGTTCCCGCTGTCAGTACAAAGGCCCCCAGCAGAGTGTGTTAACTCTTACCTTTCAAATAAGCTTTATTCATTCATTTTTCCCAAACTTCTTTATTTAAAAATATTTAATATACACAACTGCCATGAAAACAATCATAATTGTACATTTTGACATGCATAATTTATCTATTATTAGACACTACTGCAATTTGGTTACAAGTACAAAATGATGAAACATATTGTTTTGAGAAAAGGTTATTTAAAACAGTGTTTGGAGTTGAAACTGCTCAGCAGTAAACGCTTTAATGCAAAAAAAATGGAGTTTCAGATGAAAACAATCCAACTAAGAATTTTGTAGAGGAGTAATGGCAGCTTTTTTCTGTACTAAGTGAATATCTAAGGACTTTGGTCTTTTTATATCAGTGATAGTCACTTCGAAATCATATTATGCTTCCTGATTTCATTTCGTAATTTCTTTTTCTTCTTTTCTTTTTTTAAATAAGATTATATATAATGAGTTTTCCAGGAAAAGGAGCAGAGTAATAAACAGATAAGCACACAAAACTGGTGATGTGGATATAACAAGATGGAAGAGAAAAAAAAACAACAACAAATAAATAACACAAATGGGGATTTCTTAAAGGGAGTAAAAATGAAATCAGATTTGAGGTAATTTACATGTACAACAATATATGATACATATGATACCATTAAACAAGCCAAGCTTTGTAAATAATTACCTGAACTCTGTGATGAAATAGGCCACATCTGCAGCATTGATAGCCGAGCTGGTCCTGCGCTCATTTCCTCGATAACAGAGCCGAGCTTACAGGGGAGGGCGAAGGAAATGCTTGCTAAAACCTGGAGATGCATAAAGTAAAATCTGATAACGTTATTTGAAATAATTGTTCCAGTAAGTGTATTGTTTGTTATCACTCACAGCTCCCTCTTTGCTTTTTTTAAGCTGTCCCAGTTTACCCTCTCTTTATTACACATTACTAATATTAGTTAGCAGATGAAATCAGCATACCAGAGATGCACCTTCTTGTGCAGTAATGACAGTTTAGGGGATAACAATAAACAAATTAAAATTTCAAATCCATGAAATTAAATTGTGATTACTCGATGAGAGCAAATGATAGATCCTCCTCTAACAAAAACGAGTGTGTGTGTGTGTTTAAATTGATGCACAAGGGGATGATTCTAGCTTCCTTTATTTGTTTCAATTCACTTTTGTCTGAATGTGTGTGTGTAAGAGCATGTACACAAGTGTGTGAGTGTGTGTGTAAGTGTGTGAGTGTGCTTGTGTGTGGGCATGTCCGACTGCAGGCTGTTTACTGCTCGGATATTATCAGTATGAGTACACAGAGGTGGGTTGTGCTAATTAGTTTTCCCAGCATGCCGTTCGAACAGCATGGCAATCACGGTGGGGAATGAATATGGAACAAGTTTCCTATGCACTGATGTGGAGACTTTGGCTTTTGTGTATGAGCACAGGCGCTAACACACACACACGCACACACACACACACACACACACGCACACACATACACTACATCCTTGGCAAACAGAAGAGAACTTTCACTCCGACTTTTCTGCCTCAGAGTTTCAGTCTCAGATTTAAACACAGGTTCTGTTTTGCTTTGTTACAGGCAGTTTTTTTTTTCTCTTTTTTTAATCAATTTGACTTTTTTCTAAATGTTTTCACACATTATCTAAAATTTATATTTCAGTTTAAACGACTTGAAATTAGTCGATAAACTTAGTTGCTTAATTTGTGAAAATTTATTTTATTCACCTTTTTTTTTTTTTTTTTTTCCTGAGAGACGTCAGCACGCTTTTAGCGCCGCTATGTATGCTAAATAGTTAGCTACACCAGTCGGGGATTAGCCAATGCAAAAAACACAAGAGGCAGACTGTTGGTTTCCTTCTGCTTAAAACAACCACAAAAGAAAAGAAAAGTAAAAGACTCCTTAAGGCAACCAAAACATTATATTCAGTAAATATCAGACATATTAGTGCTTTTGAAAGTTTAAGCTAGCAGCAGCTTTGCATTTGTTTAAAAAAAAATGTATTGGGGGTGAAAAACATCAGTAATTGGATGCTACATTTGATATAAAGTTTAGTATACTACACTAATATTAAGTAGAATCAGTGTGGTATTAGAAATTCCTCATCTAATTAATTAATTCAATTTATTTATTTATAAAGGGACTTTAAGCTTTGCAGATATAAAATAGCTTTAAGCTAATTTACATCTGCAAAAGCTTAAAGTCCCTTTAATAATTTGGGGTCGGTTACTTCGACAATTTAAAGTTAGCAGCCCCTTCCTGGCTCAACACAAGACTAGCTTTCCACTGAATGTGTGTTTACAATCTGTGACCTGGTTGCCATATTTTTACAGAACCCCATCCTCACATCCTGAGCACAGTTTTTGGCTTGGGGCAACATGTGTACCGTCCAAATTGTGAAGCCAAGAATTGCCCCAAACACAGCCAAATAAGAGAATTAAAGGTGGAGGTCAGGGTCTCTGCAGATACAGTCAGTGCCACTCACCTTAAGCTGAATTTAACGGGGAATTCACTTTTTTTTTAAGTTTTGAGAATCATAGATGTTTCTTCTTCTTTTTTTTAATTGATTTGATATCATGTTCTGGGTTTTCTGCCTTTTTTTCCAGTGTTTCCTTTTTTCTTTACATAGGGCTTAAAAATAAAGGAGGGGGGGGGGTTATAACTGACAGCTTTCTTGGGTCTACATTTCATTTTTTTTTCTATATGTTTCCAGCTTCGAGACACCAAATCCATCGGTCAGAACACAACTCTTCTTCATTTCTTGGCTGAAAAGTGTGAAGAAAACTACGAAGCCATCCTGAGGTTTCCGGATGAACTTGAGCATGTGGAAAGTGCCAGCAGAGGTAAGGCTCAGTATTTTTACTCAAAACGACATTTTCCACTGCAGAAACAACAACAGATATCTGGTACTGAATACAATCTGTGGTGAATGTAAACCCTCAGCTTCAGAAAAATATCTATTAATGGTTGTTGATTTTATACGTTCATTCTGTCCCATCCCTTTTTCCTCTGGCGTCCAAATTTGGCCCTCTTCTTTCCTGCTCCATTCCCTGACGACAGCCAGATCTCAGTCTTTGTGACGGGAATAGAGCTGTTTGCCTGACCACACTGTCATTCAACCTGTCAATAAACTAATTCCGCTCTAATTCTATTCTCAAGCTTTCGGTGGATTCCCTGCAGGCTTATTTACTTTGTTAGTCTGGTAATTGGTTATTTAATCTAATTCCACTAATTATGCACTTGACTGAGACTGCCAGGCATTGTGTGAGTGGACTGAATTGTCTTCTTGTGCAGTATATATTTAGATGTCTATTTTCCTCACATTTTGAATTATATCAGCTCTGTCATTTTGTGGAAATGAAGGAGATGTCAGTTAATTGGCTGAAACCAGTAAATAAATGTCTCTCACAAAACCCTCAGAAACTATTAAAAGAGTGGGGTTATGAAGAAAGCAAGCTAGGCACCCATTGCTTTTCGTTTCATTGATCACTACATCTAATTAAACAGGGTTTTCAATGGAATACTGTAACAATGAAAGAGACTTCATGATTACACTCTAAGTCATTAAAAACACAAACACACCTACATGTCTTTAGACATAAATTAGAGGCAGGGTTAGCATTTCTGTAAAAACAGAGTTCACTGTTTTAAAGACTCTACTTCACCTCTTTGTAGTTGTAATAAAATATTTTCACACTGCTATCTTCATGTTTTATTCCGTACAATTCTCTCCATCCTCAGTGCATTAAACTCAGGTAAATGCTGACGTGCCTTTTAACGTCAATTTTATTAGATTTACTTTGAGGCAGAGCGGAAAACAGTGATCAGAGAGGAGGCCATGAGCTGGCCAGCTCCATGTATTTGGAAACCTCTTACTGGCTGTTGAACAGCAGAGCACTGCTAAATTATTTAACACTATCTCCAAATCCTTTACAACTTTTGGTATACTTTGAGGGAAACTGAAGGACATAAGATAAAGCTGCTTTTTCACAAAGTTAAAGCAACTTCCACACACTTTCCTTCCTTGACGACTACTGTCCTTTTATTGTATTTCAAACCTCTTCAGTTTCACCACTGGTACTTTTTTTTTTCTTACTGGACACAATGCTTAGAGTGATAAAGGTCCTCAGTTAAATGCTGGATGTTGAAATGCTGAGCCCTAACCCTAACCTTAACCCTAACCCTAACTGCACCAGTCCTATTTATAACCCCAGAATCTCTCATGAAATCATCAGCTGTGTGGTTTCCATGGTGGTGAGGGACAGAGCTAAACTCTAGTGACGCTCACCAATCTTCTTTATAACCTCTGCTTTGAACCCTAATCCCTTATGACATCATCAGCTGTGTGGTTTCCATCATGATGGGTCATTTCCATTCATTTTAATGGGCCAAAAGATTTTGGAAAGTGCTGAATATTTTAAAATTTGAATGGTGAGTGGCAAGCCAAAAAATCATACCCAAGAATAAGAATAAGTTTAAAAATAAAGTCAGATTTCAAGATAATCACTCAATATTTTGGCCCTTTTGGAACACTGTAGTTAGGCCACCACAGTGTCTGCCTGCTTCCTGATACTGCTGTGATAACAAACAATGACTCTGCTCTTTCAAATCACACATTTCACTTTAAAAATCAATTACCAGGCTGCTCGTTGACAAGCTAAAAGTATTATACATTTCGTGTTAGACATAAGACCTGAGCATACAGATGCAGCTACTCAAACTTATGTTTCATAATACCTGGCAAAGTATAATTTTGGAGGGTAAAATCACTACAGGCTTATAATTTATAACTAAAATGAAAAAGTTTGACAATTACAAAACACTTTGATGCTGTTTCTTTTCTGTAATTTTGGGTTTTAAGTCCAGACTGGTGTAAAACACAGGATTTGATTTGAATAATAGCTTTAAAAGATCATAAAATCCATTTAACAGCATTCATTTAGTTCCCATACGAAGACACTGGCAGGAATTGCTTCACATTCCCCATGTGGACATATTGACAGTTCAAAAAAAGATTGTTTTAAAGCCCTGATATGAATAAAAGCTTAATACAGTAATACCAAATTGACAATAAAACCAATTTAACATACTCAACAAAATGCAAACAGTTGAAGCATGTAGGGGAGCCCGTCGCCCAAGCCTGTTGTTTCCTGATTGTTGATTGTCAGATGCTGTGGGGGAGTGGTTGATTCGTAGGTACACTGACATTAATGTGGAGGGATTCTAATGCAATCAAATGGCCATCTACACTGCTTGGAAGTAGTACATCTAATGCACATCATTGAGAAGTGCAATCAGGGATAATTGCTGTGGGAAATCATGAATTTTACTGCCTTGATTGGCTACTTCAGACTGTCTCTCTCTCCCGGTGCAGAAATTGTCGTAGAAATAGGTTTGCCTTCTTTCTGGTGTTTGATACAGTTTTACTCTGACATTTTCAACTACAGTCAGCTTCTGACATCAGTTATCATCAGCCACACAATTATCTATATTTAGGCCAATGCATGCTGAAGTAATGGTTGTTTCTTAGCTTTGTTAAATCATGAATCTGCACTCTCTACGACTACTTTTAGCACTGCTGAATTTAAGCAGTTACTCATAATATGACAACAGTTTAGGCTGGTTGGAAGCAGTGTAATAAATATTTACATACAGTTTTAATAATGTCTTTCACTTCGTACTTCTGGTCATTATAGTAGAGCTATTGTGTCATTATGACTTATTTATGTTGGCTATCGACTTTCTATCTGCTCAGGGAGCCCCACACCTATAATTACTTCTCAGCTACTGAAAACATCTGTTTGAATTTTTGGGGGGATGCATGAGCCAAAATAGATCCGTACAAGTTGTTTTAAATGAGAGACCAGTATGCAGCCCAAAGATCAGTCTGGGACAGGTCTGGTAGCAGAAGAGAATGGGTGTCCTCACAGAAACCAGAGGTTAACCTTAACTAAGATGAGTCTGGCACATGGAGGTACTCCCTGAGGAGTCTCTCCCTGTGGATTCAGCCATTATCAAAGGCTGCCTGTATCAAGGTCAGTTTTGATTAGAATTCAGATGATTATGTAGGGAGACAGGGCCAGCAGGCTGCAGATGTTTCAGATATAACCTGGACAAAGGAAAGGGCTGTGATTAAATGATGAGCAGCGGTCAGGTCACCTCACTCAAACTGAAAATGTTGAGTGTATTTTATTTGAATTTTTTACTAATAACCTTTTTTAACCTCCTTTAAAGCTATATATTTGTTATAATAATGTATGGAGCAGGGGTCTAAATTAACACCTGTAATGTGGGTGAAAATTCATTTGGCAGGTATTTAAAGAGACTCACTACCCAGCTTGGCCGGTGATAAATGAGGCACTTGATTGAGTGATGATTGAATCACACACCTTGTTGTACGCAGACCCCTCTTTCTTCAGGTGGGACGGGATGTGTCAGTCTCAAGTTGTCAGAGGTGAGTGGCCCTCTCCTCCCTCTTCACATAAACTGCCTGACGCTATCTTTGCTTCATAGGAAAATGCTCAGTGTGCTCTGTGGTTCTCAATAACGCAGCTACTCTGCTGGGAGTAGATGCGTTCTCTCGCGCTCATCTTAGGCTAGCGTCTGTGGGCTTGATCGCTGAACGAGAGAGACTAATTTTGCCCCCTGTAGTGGTACGAACCATACAGGGCACCAAAGCTCTGTCCACTCCAGCCTGTTATGCAGCAAATAGGGGCGTGTGTAGATTTTTTTTTTTTCTTGGGGGGGCAGGTAGGAGCACAGACTTTAGAAAGGTAGCACATAAAATTAAATGTTTTTTCAAATGCCATACATAGATCATCTTAAAAACAGTGTGCTATGGTATGATTGATTTATTTTCCACAAATAATGCACATTGTCTATATTCAGGGGTGCAAACTCATCACAGGTAAAGAGATGAGTACACTCCATAGTGGACATAGAGTCGAGAAAAATAATGTCAAAACCACCACAAGAAAGATTACAGATTTTGGATCCAAAAACGGCGAATTTCACCAAAAGGTGACAAGTTTGCACCCCTGATATTAATAGAATCTCATAACATGTCTTTTTTCGCACGGGAAAAAATTGGCTACTGGAAATTCTGATTGGCTGGTAACTTCAAAAACTTACTGTCCACATTGGCTGGTGATCAAAAACGTTTATGTAGTGCCCTGGAATGGAGTATGAAAATAAACCTTTGTATAAATCTTGTTGCTGACATTGGTTTTAGTGCATATCTTAGCTCAAAGCGTGTCTTTTTTAAAAGCCAGTGCAAAACCCGATTCAGCATGCTTACATCTAGGTCAGAGATGTTGTTTTCTCATTTTAAATTTATTGCACTCTGTTCAATAACTTTTACCCTCCAGAAATAAATTTAAGCATGAAAATGGCTGAGCCGTCTTGCCCTCAGGTCAGTGAAGAATATGCTTTATTTCTTTCCTTACAGTAGCATTGATTTCTTAAAGCTTGTAAAATCATTACAACCTGAATAACAGGCAAGGACAAGACCGTGACAGTGCTTTTCACCAGCATCTAAGAGTTTTGTTCAGACAGTGAAGAGCAGCGAAGGAGATACCTGTATTATTCAGGAACCCAGAATCCGTAAAACCTGATGAAACTTAAGGGGGGAATATATCTCTGCGGCTTATCGAATTATGCACTCTCACAGTGAAATGTAAGTACTTCGTTCTTAAGATTTTGTCAAGTTCAAACTTGATTTAGTTGGAGCTTTTGTTCATTGTATGAATATCAAATGATACAATGAAATCAACAATAATAATAAATAACACAAAATCAATCACAAAAGCAAAAGCAATAAATAAAAACAGTTACAGTATGAGAAACAGTGGTCAGTAATCAAGGTCTCAAACTCTGTAAGAGAGGGAAAGGATATTTTCATTAGTTTGTTTGAGGGTTTTCCATGAGTGAGGGGCATCAAAGGAAAATGCTAATAAGCCAAGTTGAGTGGAGACTCGAGGGACTTTAAAAGTGAGTGAGTCAGATGAACGAGTCGTGTAGGATCCATCATAAAACTCCAGCAGGTTTGAAAGGTAAGGTGGTAACTTGTCAGTAAGGGCTTTGAAAACATACAAAAACCAGTGTTTGTTCCTTCTCTGATCCAGAGACGGCCAGCCAACCTTCTCATAAAGGATACAATGATGTGTGTTGTACCTGTCACCAGTTATGAAACAGAGAGCAGAGTGGTAAACCGAATCCAGGGGCTTGAGAGTTGAAACTGAAGCCTGTCTGTAAATGTTATCGCTATAATCCAAAACACATAAGAACGTGGCTTCCACAATCCTGTCATGGCATGATATTAGAAAACAAGATTTATTTCTGTTAAGGAAAACAACTCGAGCATGAAGTGATGTTTTAAAGTAAATTCCTTATCAAGCCAAATCTCAAGATATTTAAACTCTGTGACAGTTCTAGATCCACTGGAGGTAGATGTTTCCTCTTTTTTTCAAGTTGAAATTCCCAGCCCTGGACAACATATGTTAAGTGTTAAGTACAAGTTTAAGTTTTAAAAGACTCTTGTAAACTGTTTAAAGCAAGTTGCAGGTTGTTTATGGCAGATTGTGTGGATCAGATCCTGCATTGTCATTTCTATTTCTAAAAACTCTGACCATTGGTAGTAACATCGGTGTCACTTCATGAAATGACACC
Source organism: Labroides dimidiatus (assembly GCA_030710495.1). Taxonomy (NCBI): domain Eukaryota; kingdom Metazoa; phylum Chordata; class Actinopteri; order Labriformes; family Labridae; genus Labroides; species Labroides dimidiatus. The sequence goes on along the minus strand of CM061150.1, from coordinate 5,680,825 downwards.
CTTATTTCTTGTTTTATGAAATTCAACTGTGAGACCAGCCCTGCATAATTTACTGTACCACCAGTACACCCATAACTCACTGTGAGCTCCACCTCTGTCTGATTAGAGGAATGGTAGCCCCTCCTGCCACCATGTCATCTTAGATCTGCGCTGATAAATCACTCTGAGGGATGACGGATTTGAAGAAGGTCAGGATGGCTCAAAGGGGCAAAGACTTCCTGTTAACATTGCCACGGCCTCCTTCTGTAACATGTATGCATCAGCAATGGAAACTTGGGTCTGTGAAGATATATGGAAGATTTTTCATTCAACTTAATGAAGGTGTTCTAGTGAAACAAAAAAATAACATATTACTATTTATAGGTATTATATGTTACAGTAAACATTTCTATCTGTGCTGTATATTTTTTTAACTGTTTGCTGCGTCATTCTGAGTCAGTCTTTCACTCCTCACTGAAGTCATTAATATCTTATTGCCATGCCTGGCATGATTATTATCTATACCATAAGTATCAGAAATATTATCAGGATTCACTCTGTATTTTATTGCATCATGTAACATTATCTGGTTTACAGTTTACTGCTGAATTTATTATCTTATATTTGTAAAGATGGCACCCATAGCTGATTTAAGGCAGAATTACTTACTTACTAAATTACTTAAAGCTAATTCTGGATGAATCAGACAACAAACGATCATGTCACACGTGTTGTTAGAATTAAACTGAACACCCAAAGCAAACAACAGCCCGACAAAAACCCCAACACTACTCGATAATGTGACGATACAGACTAAGTGTAGTTTGCTAATAAATAAGCTTGTAAATGCTAAAACAACTACTGAGTTACTAGTTGTGTTTATGCTAGCATAGACTAGTGTAGGTTCAGTAACATAAATACACTGATTTTAGGCTACACAAGCCTCAGCTAAACACTCACTAAGCAGCAGAGACACACTTAAAAAAATGTAACATTGATTTCAATTAAATTTCTTATATCACCTGGTTCCATGTAAATGTATTGAGTTAGTTGAAGACAATGATTTTAGGGTCAGCTGAATTGAACTTTAAATTATTGTTTTCAGGTGGCCAAATACATTTACATAGAACTGGTTGACATAATAGATTTAGTTAAATTATGTTTCTTTTTATTTATTTATTTATTTATTTATTTTTTGGAGTGCAGTTGACTTATTGTCAGATAGTGAAAGTCTGTCACACTTAAATATGTACCGTGCCTCCACTGGGAATACACACTTCAAGCTTCTGTTTCACAAAAAAGTTTGCCTTGATTGCTAATCATATGTCGTATAAGCTGTAGCACAGCCACTGTTCGCAACCCTGGCCAGAGCTCCAGTCAATACTGCTATATTGCTACAGTGTACTACTACCTGGATGTAAACAAGCACAGATAACTGATGGTTTCTCCCAGCTTGAAACGATATTCATATCTATTTATAGAAAAAAAGAAGACAAAGTTGTATGAGATCTTTGTAAGGTTAACCATTTAGCTGATTAGATCCCAAGAGTCCAAAAGAATAGCCCTCCACTCTTGTTCACAGACAAGTTCTCATCGTGTACAGCTTATAATAGCAGGGTGCAAGGTCAAGGTCAACACAGAGCGGAAAGACATAACTCATACTACATGTATTCATTGAGGGCATAAAGTGAAGATGTTCTTTCACAAAAGCACTTGTGGCAACTGAAACTTTGCTAATTTAAAATGTAGTCAAAGGATTCGCTATTTTCATACCCCTGACCTCGTCTTCATGGCAGCCGCAAAGCCTTGAGAGAAGTGTTATTGGCCAATTTTCCCTGTTTAATCCCCCTCCCCCAACCCCAAGAGATGAATATGTGGGGGCCCGACAATGGGAACTAAGTCTGTGTGGTGATTCCACTCAATCAGTGGCACACTGACAATCTGTCTTGACAATCCGGGAAAAAGAGGAAATATGACACAAATGTTCTCATAAATCTATTTAGTGTAAGGCATAGCCAAGGGCAAAGTACTTTGGAGGCTGTGAGAGAGAAAATGGAGAATGAGGGGAGGAGGAGAGAAAAAAAAAAAGATGAACTCAGAGGATATTAATACCGCTGTGAATATATCTATTATCCACATTCATTTGAAGGCACTGCAGCATAATAAAGCAGTGCCCATTTCCCATTTAAACTCCTTGCAGTACTTTGCTCTGTATTACGTAGACCAAATGCCTTTCTGGATGGGGCATAACACAGAGGAAATCATTTGTCTTTTGGTTTCAATAGAGTCGCAGGGAATCATGGGGTTGGAAGTTATTCTCTCATGCCAGTCCAAGGAGATCTCTTATGAAAGTGTGCTGCAGAGGCTGAAAAAGAAGAGGACATCCTATGTGCCAAACAGTGTTTATACTGTTAACTTTAAACTGGTTTTAAATTACACGCCAAACTCCAGCAGCTTTCCAAGATGCTCTACTAAGGATGAAACTTGGTGCTTTCACAAGCTAAATTGCTAGCTAAAGCTTAAAGGATGTGTAAGGAACAAAGAATAAAGCAAAAATTATCTTTCTGTCTTTTTGGACAAATTTTAAAATGTTTTTCACAGTAGCTTGAAGGCTATTTTAGCTAATTTATTTGGAACTTTAAATGCATACAAACAAAAAGTTTGCCTAGCAGTTGTAAGATTCAAATTTCTCTTTTTCTGTCATTACCCATGTCTCTTAGCCAAAAATGTCATTTTCCCAGTGTGCAGTTACACAGTTTGTATCATTTAATTTGACATATGGCGACTTCTTTTAAATGTCAGCGACAGTTTGCTCTCTGGATTAGTAGCTCTACTTACTGCTGGGATAAACAGCTTCTTGAGAGGCATTAATACCAACCACAGAGCATCTTAACCTTTAAGTGAGAAAAAGAATAATAGTGACCTATCTCATGCTCTGTGAAGCTCCGTTTTTTTCTAGCTTTTGCAGTCAGACTTTCCCGTCTCCTGTAGAACTAACTGCATGACAATCTGATTTGGGCACACCTTTAATTTTCATAATGAGAATTTCATTTGCCATTTAATTTTGGGAGTTAATGGGGTGTGATATGAGACTTTCAAGTAGTATTTCAAATTCAAAGCAATTTACAGAGTTGGGTTTTCAGGAGACAGGTTCAGATCTTAGACAGCCCCCCATTTATGTTACTTCTTTTTTCAAACACTGACAAATCAGGTTGTAACAAACCCTTCATCAAGTGTGCTCAACTTCAAAACTCAGTGCAGATCCACCTACCAGTGCCGCATTGTACTAAAACACACATCTAAGACAGCAGTGGAGAATTCTTGTCTCTGTATGCACTTGAGAAGCCCGGATAAAGCCTTCGTTTGAACTCCTTTGAAAATTTGTGGAGAGATCTCAAGATTGCGGCTTAGCCTCCCATCTGATTGGACAGAGATTAGGAGGGTCTGCAGGGAGAGTAGAAGACGTCGGAACCAAAGATGCCTTGAAATACCAGTATTGTTCTAAATCTCCCCAAATACTGAAGGAACAGGAAGAAATAAATCAACTAGTTAATTTAATGAAAATAAAAAAATTACATAGCTGAGTCTGCTCATTTTTTTAAAGATAAAAAAATAAATAAATAAAGGTGCTTAATTAACATTCTGAAATGTCTTTTTTTCAGTTTTAAACTCCATTTGGTGGTAGTTTTGGTGTAGTTGCGAAGTCCTGCTCGAAAAGGGAATCAAAATTTCCATAAATCTTGTCAGTAGATAAAGCAGGAAGTGTGCAGAAATCTCTTGGTTGACTAACGAGTTGACTTGATGTCCAAAATCCTAACATGCAGAAAAAGAGGCTGGACAAAAATCCCTGGAGTTGTGCCTCTCCTCTTCTTCTCCAGACTCTGGGACCATTTTTTTACAAATGAAATCCAAAACTAAGTTTCATCAACCCTTACTGATGGTCATGAGTGTATCCATTATAGAAAAAAGTGTTATTTATCCAGCACCTCATCCTGTTTGTTAAAATGTTTTTCCACAAAAGAAAGAGTGTCAAAGAAAAATACTGCCAATACTTGAAGTGCAAAGTGTTTATATCACATTAAAACATTTGCACTGTGATATCTGAAATCCAATGCTCTGTAGGGATCCATCTACAAAGGAAGAATGATTTTATTTATTTAATTATTTTATTATTTTATTTATTTATTTATTTATTTGTCTTTTACATTTTTTTTTTGCAAATGTGAGACAAAAATGGACCCAGGCTGTTACCCATTAAATACATCAGACCAACACCAGCAGTCAACATGGTTCCCCACAGGATCACAGATTGTAGAAACTTCTCACTAAACTGCAAACTGCACTGAACTCGGTCCTCTCTATCACCGCTCCAGACTCCCAGATCTTTATTTTTTAAAATGAAATGCAGAACTTAGTTCCGTTTTTTTTTTTCCTTTATGTATTTTTTAAGACTTTGCACCACTGAGCAGTCCACTTCATTTTCTCCTCAGCCCAATTTAGACACCTCTGATGTTGTCTCTGGTTCAAGAGTGGCTTCATATCAGTAATGTGACAGTTGTAGCCACTCGCCCAAAGACCTCTCCGCGTGGTGGCTCTTTATACTCTGAAACCAGCCTCAGGCTTTCTATTAATCTGCTTCAACACAACACCCTGCAAACAGCCATTCTTTTAACTAATGACCTTCTGAGGCTTCACCTGCTCATCGAGGGTCTTCATGATCTGTTTCTGGGCAACTGTCACACCAGAAATCTCCCCCATGATTGAGAACACATGTGCTGGACTACACCGAGAGACACATGTTGTTTCTATTTATTTATTGGAGCTGTAGCCTGTTGTTATCAAAAATAGGATGTAAAAATGCTTGAACGTCTTAGTTTACATGCATTGAGTCTTGAATACATGACATGTATGTTGTAACTGCTGGAAATAGAGAATAAAAGAAAGTAACAGCTTTTGTAAATTATTTTAAATTACAATTTTGTATTTTTTTTCTTCCCCTGAGTAAAGCATCAACCATGTCCAACCATTCGCTTCCACCGTGGCTGGAAACAGAGACAAGTTCTTCTCTGGTTGTTTAAGGTATCCACGTCCCTGCCTCCTGAAAGTGATAGAGCAGGATCAGTGAGGCCAGCAGTTTAAATGGACAGTCTGTCATGAAGAATATTACCAACAGGAAACAGACCTGTCTGGCTCCTCCAGCTCAGGATGAGTGATGAGCTCTAGAGAGTTTTCTTTTTCTATTTTTTTCCTCTTCTTCTTTTTCTCTCTTTACTCACTTCACGCTGGATGAGTAGCTCATTGTGAGACCAAAACAACTACTCTGTCTCCCTTTCTTTGTCTACTTTTTTTCTCGCATTCTCTCTGTCCGTCTCCCTTTACCTCCACCTCTGCTTTCTTACATCACCACTTTGGCCGGGCGGCATGAGTTTAGACAGAGACAGACACATGCAGGGAGGCTAGCAGCCCTGCTTAGCATCAGGCTCCAGCCCGTGACAGCAGATTTCAATGAGGGCTGACAATGGGACCAGGAATGAGAATAATGCTGTTTGCCAGCCTAGAAATTCAGCCTGTCACAGAGGACCATTTGCCATGCTGGGAGTGCTCCATGAGCTGAGGTGAACAAGGAAGCTCCATTTTCAAATGCAGCTCAGTTTTCTGCACTCACTCATAACTAGAACCCATCCATCACACTGGATTAAAATAACTACAGTATCTCCAGGGTTTCTTTCAAACAATGCCTCAAATAATATCCAGTTAAATGATATACATTGTTGAACTTAGGACCCCGAAGAAGAAAATCCCAGGGCACTATAAGTAGCTGCCCAGTGTGTGCAGAGGAAGCCTGCTGCACCACAGGCACCAGATGATTTACTCTGAAGGTCATTCCCAATAACTGCTCCTGTCTCCTCTAAAATGCACATGAGCATGGGTCATTAAGATACCTGGGGTCTGGCAATTTTCAGTGTGAAAGTATGAACACTTAAAAAATGGTTTCCCCTTCTTTCTTTGGAAGTCCTGGGTAAAGGTGAAGCACTGCACCAAGCACGAGTCGGACAGAGGTTATGTTTTGTCAAATTCCAGCACTGCCTCCCTGTTTTTGTGGGCAGGTTACTCTTTTCATACTTAATCCCAATGTATGTCTCAGGGATTTCATCCATGTAAATTTTCAAAGCTCCTGTGATCACCTGGTAAAATAAATCTGAAATGAGCATTTATGCAGTGCTGTAACTGTCAATATCTGGCACCAACCACAGCACAGATAATATAGAACATACAATTACAGACAGACTTATCATGTCATGTTTAATCAGTCAATATATATATATATATATATATATATATATATATATATATATATATATATATATATATATATATATATATATATATATATATATATATAAATATGTGTGTACACAAAAAACTCTCATATAACTTTAATATATTTTTACATACATACTGTATACATATAGCTGTTTATATTGAAATAAACATTACTATACTCCATATTTAATACTTCAATAATACTTCAATCAATCACTTCAAATCAAATACTTGATTCCTTTCTCTCTCTCTCTCTCTCTATATATATATATATATATATATATACACCTGTGTCCCATATATACAATACTTGATTCTTTTCAGATATATGTACACATTGTACATTGTTTGTCATATTGATAAACAGAAAAAAAAGTTGCCATTGAATCGATGGGACTGCTTTTCAATAACTCTATTCATGTTAAGTCAATAAAACAATCATCTTTTTATCTTTTCCATCTTGTTTGCATCTTAAGCTAGCAGCCAGGTAATAAAGAGGATAATGTTCAGCCTGTGAGTAGTTATAGATTTTAGAGCCCTCACACACAAAGCTAACCATTCATTATCCCTTACATAATCAATCATGTTTCAATGATCTCGTCTGGCTCATTCAAAGGCATTGTAGGAATTACAACTTGTTTTATAACCAACCAAAAAATTCCCCACAGGAGCTTTAACTACATTCACAAACTAAAACTGGTCTTGAGTTCCCCCTTTAAGAACTTTTTAGACCGCTGGTGGGCCTGGTGGTTTATTAAGCATGCACCCCATGTACTGAGGCTGCAGTCCTCATTGTAGTGATTTGATTTAAAGCTCCGTTATGACCATAACTGTGTGTCATCCGCCTGTTTTTAATCACCATGTTATTTTTCTCTCTTCCACTGTCCCACCCACAACACTTAAATAATTCTCCTCTGCATTTGATTCATATTAGCAGTTGAAATTGCTAACCACACCACTCCCAGCAGAGTTTCAATGCTGCAAGAAGGCAACAGCACAACACAGAAATAATAAATGTACGTACACTGAAGAGAAGCTATGAGTGCCTCTCTGCCAACCACCTGCCGCACACAGCGGTATATTCAGAGGAGGCAGCTGGTACTTTGATCAAAAACAAAATTACAGTCATATCTATTTTTAACCCTCACAAATGTTAATGACCAGTTTATGGCCAACAGATGTTTTTACATTTTAATTAGGCTCGTTTTGAACCTCTATGCATCACAACAGGGTGGATTTACATTGATTTTCACCTGATTTTGGTTGTATAATGTCATCCAGGATTAAACTTAACCACAGCACCACATAAGGCCTGTTTAAAACATATTCCCAGTGCAGCCCTGCAGCTTAAACATGCTGTATATTCTCCTTTCAAAATATATTTCAGAATGAACCCATTGGCCTGAATTTCTCTGTTTCGTATCATCATTGACGAGCACATGTTTACACCCAGCTTACATTCACACCGCCCTGATTTTCAGGATGCGCTTACAAAAGCTCTCATCATGATTTCAGCCCAGTGTAATTCTGTTGATTCATCGTACCAATAGTTGAGCAACACTTAAACTATATCCTTGAACTGTATCTGTGGTATTAACAGGAAATAAAGCATGTGAGGACTTTGCTGCTGTTTACATGCCGAAACTCAATAGCAAGGCTGTCAGTGGATTCTGATGAGTACCATAATGATTAGGATTGATGCATGAATGACCAGGAAATAGAGTTTTCTCTGAGGTGATCCTTGTACCCGACAGATAAGGCCCCATTAGATGCAACAATAGAAAGTTCAGGGATTTTAATATTGATTTACCGGAGGAACATATTCAAAAGAATATATGTATACACACGACTGGGGCTCAGTGGTAGAGTTGTCATCTCTCAATCGGAAGGTCGAGGGTTCCATTCCCAGCTCCTGCAGTCACATGTTGAAGTGTCCTTGAGCAAGACACTGAACCCCAAATCGCTCCCACTGTTGGTCAGTGGTGTGTGAATGGGTATGAATGGGTTAGATGAACTGATAGTTTCTAGAACAGAACTTCCTCCCATCAGTGTTTGGTACTCAACAGCAGTGGCTAATGACATTTAATTTACTTTAATTTTATTGGAAAAGATTATTATTATTATTATTATTATTATTATTATTATTATTATTATTATTATTATTATTATTATTATTATATCTTATTTCATTTTATTTTATTATTTTTTTTTTTTTTTAATTCAATATAATCCAAAAGTTTTCTGTTATAATATTTCTGTATAGTTCCTTTTTAGGTTACTTAACCCGAATGTTATTTTATGTAGGTACTCGTCAGAAATGTACTTCAAATGGTGGATGGTGCCTCGAGTATAAATGCAAAATAATGAAACACAAAACAAAAAAAATATTATTTTTCATTATATTTGTAATACGGGTCATTTATTTATTTATTTATTTTTTATCCAGATGTACCAAAAAGCACAAAACAGTACAAGAAGTTCACCCAAGTTTAAAAAGACATTGTTTTTTTCCATTTTATTTCCATTTTCCTCCTGAAAGTATATTTTGGACACGGAGTGGTGAAAAACTTCAGGGCATTGACTATGTAGGAGTGAAGTAAAATATTCAAATCATTTCTGAGTTTGTCTGATCCTTTTCACCGCCTGGAAAGTGAAGACTTAATGCTCTTGTCTCAGCATCACGTAGGCAGAGATGTGCTTTAAGTGCTGCTCAAAGATTTGGCATGGTGTGTCTGTGTGTTGGTGTTGCTGTACGTTTGGGTGTTATCCTCTTAAGGAATTATTCTTTTTAAGAGTGAGGTCTCCTGCATAACCAGAGTAGCTGACACTTTTTTGCCATGTTAAAGGCACTTAAGTTGTATTCATTTAGCGTTTTGTTTGTCAGGATGCAATTGGGGAAAAAATAAGAACAAAAAAAATTCTAAACCTTTGCAGGCTTTTGTTCCAGATATATTTGTTGTCTTGTCTCTTTTTGTGGCATTTTTCAAATCAGCAGACAGTCACTTCAGAGCTGTTATCTTTGGTGCCAATCATAGCTGTGTTGATCCTTCCTCTTTGCACACATATCACACCATGACAAGGAAAGTACACATCAAACCCAGACATGCTATTTACTTAGAAAGGCAACAGATCATTTACAGACTAGGTGGTCATTGCGGTAAAGTACCTCCGTCTTCCCCTTCCATCCCTTCACACACACTCCGCCTTTATTGACCACACTCTGAGGAAACGTGTCTGTGGCTCCAGTGTTGTCATAAGAATCCAGGCAGTGTTGGCCAACCCCTTCGTGACAGCAGTGGTGGGGATTGATTTTAGATACCCCGATTGGGTCATTTTTATCATGGGCTGTCATCAATATATAATTTAAAAGCGCAGCCTGAAGCGAGCGATGCAGGGTTGCTCATTGGAGTTTTACTAGACTCCTGGGATCAGGCTCCCCTGTGCCCCCCATTCAGTAATGCAAGCCACAGTGTTTGAAGATTCCTCCATCACTCGTGATTTATACCCCCAGAGGAGCAGAGACATCACTACACATAGGTATTCATGGCCTGCATTGCAACATTTATATGGTGCTCATGGATTTTTTTGCTCAGTTTGCCTGGACCATGCATATCTGTTTCCATCATGAAAACCTTCTTCCGAGTATTTTTCCTCAACATGACACATGAGTAAATTTCTCCTGCAACTAAAAACGTTTACAGTGGTGAATGTGGTTTTAACGGTTATATTGTTGTATTAGAAGTAAAGCATGGATGGTTGTTCAGTCTCTATTAAAGATGTCCCAATCAGCATGGCTTTGCCCCGTTTCTGATACCGATTATTTAATATTAAATAACGGTATAACTGAGTCCTGATCCGATTCTTGGGTTTTTAGAGATAGACACTTGCTGAAGGAGTAAGAAAGTGAAGCTACGTCCTTTTTGTCTTGCTTCGTTTGTTCCTTTTTGAGCTTGTTTAGTCTATTTAACTTAATGCAGCTATTTTTGTTAAAATCCCCAGGATCCCAAACCCGCCAGACGGATCAAAATACCTTTTATTTTTAAAGTACTGGTATTTAGAAACCAACAAACCCTTAATGATGGACATACACTCTTTATTCACACTTCAAAAAATTTTTTGAATTTAAATCCTAGGTGGCCCTGAAACAAACTCCCCTAAAACGGTGCAAGACTATGGACGTAAACATTAGATACTATCACAACTATCTTGTGTTTTCTCCTTACATGGAAATATTTTTGTTTTGCCTCAAACTTAATCGGACCTGAATCAACCGAAACTGGAAAGTGAAAGAATCAATCCAGTGCACTGTGAGGCTCAGCAGAAACACAGACAAACGTGTGTTGTCAAACTAATCACATCATGTTTGAATCACCTCACATGCTGTACAGCTCCAGTGTGGCATAACGGGAAATAATGTATCTAAACGGCAGGACATACTGTAGATAACAGGGATGGCATGAACCTACATCCCACCTTTTTAGACTCTCTCTCTCTCTCTCTCTCTCTCTCTCTCTCTCTCTCTCTCTCTCTCTCTGTGTTCTTTCAAAGTCCAGAAACAGTGGTCATATTTTAGTTTGATATATTTCCACACTGCTGACGTTGAAGCTGCAGAGTTGCTAGTGCTAAGCTAACAGACTGTCCCGTGTTTGTTTGTTTTTGCCTTTTGAACAGTCTGTTCTTGGAGAGTTACTGTAGGATGCAGTAAAGCAGATGTTATTGCTGTAATGTCTCAGGCTGTGCTTGTGTTCTGTAATAATGTACCTTACTGTTATTCTTCCATCAACTGTATAAGGTTGGGCACACTCAGAGCGCCCGCTGTACTGACGCAATAGTTTTCGATAACTATTTTTGCTCAATGACAGCTAATGTGAAAGATTGGTTGAGACGATCGGCTAATATTTCCAATCACTAATCAATTAGCAAATGCCAAGACCGGGCCCGATCTGATACTAGGGATCAGGATTGGGACATCCCTAGTCTCTAGTGTAGAAAACATGAATAAAATCACCCCATCTAGTTGAAAAGCAGCCAGTCTGCAAAAATCCCTTCATTTTATTATTACAGGCCATATTGTGTTTGTTTTCCTCTGTGATGTAAATCATTCTGATCTCCTCTAATTTTGTCCTCAGGCTTTATGCAATGAGTTTAATTTAGCAGCCAGCCCTTTATTTCCAAAATAAATCTAACAGGTCCTGACTATGACCTTTCTATTACATGTTGATGATTTGCATTTTTCACCTTCTTTTTTTTTCCTGCTCTGTGATACGGAGTCACACTGTGTGATCCATATTCAAATATTATTTAAATCAGTGTGCACCACATTTGCATGTGAAATTGAGGATTTGAAGCCAGGTCGCCTGCATACTGATCAGAGGGACAACCTTCATTGGAGTCAGGTTATGATACTGCAAATAAATGGAACGGGGTATTAATAACTGACATGAACTAAGCGTTCTATATTGCACGCTACAGTAACAGTGTTTTTCTCATCTTGTGAATTTGATATCATTCTCATCCTTTATGCTGACAGCGCAGCCCATGATTACACTTTCTTGAAATAGAGAGAGGAAGTCAAACTATCATGTTTTGGAGGGGAAAAATCATAGCAGATTATGGCAGCTTTTTCACAGATTTCCTTCATATTTGTTTGCTTGGGTAATATTGCAAGCATGCACAAATAATGCAGCTTCACTCTCTGAGTTCCATCATCAACACTTTGTGGTTCACGAGCTAAATGGAAAATATGCAGCACTCTGAAATGAACCATTATGAGTCCTTTATAACAGCCTGTGTGATTAGAAAAACACTACAGATTGATGTTTTTATTGCTCAGTGTTATCTTGTGGGAAACCACTGTGCTCGTCAGTGTCACTTCCCCCTCAGTGACCAATCATAATCAGGAAGGGCCAGAGAAGGAATAACCAGATCCATATTTGCAGCTGACTGTTTCCACATGTGGTCTGCTGCCAATGTGAGGATACAGGTCCATTCCTTCATTTGCTTTGGCCAAATCTGACATATAAAGGAGCGTTAACAGATGTAAGCGTTCTTCTTAAGTGTATCCTTTAATACCTGGTAGGTACAAATGATTTAAAGTTCCTACTCGTTAAAACACATTGAATTTAAATTCTGAATCCCACTCATGTAAAAAAAGAAAGAAGAAGAAGAAAAAAAGTCACAATATTTTTTTTTTCTATCAGGTTTGGAAATTGGATCACATAAAGTATCGATCTTGACTACCACTAGCAGAGTTAGCACCACCATCTGTTGATCCTCTCAGCATGTTGACTCCCTTAAGCATATACTAGTTATGTGTTGTAGGCTGTTTTGAGTTCATCAAATACAGCTTAACCACAGCTCTGCCTTCAACAAACTCTTAATAAGTTTTTAAATGTAGACCTGAAATGTTGGTAACATGTTGTGTTTGAGCTGTATGGTAGCCACTAGCAGCGAGTCATCGAATACTTTTTTTCTTTTATTGGTTTATTCAGGTCTTTATATCATACAAAATAACAGTTAAATCTCTCTTTCTCAGATGAGCCCCCAATTTGCCACAGCCTGGCTCAAGGGCCATGACAAAAACAGGAAGGACACCATGAGCGCTGCTAAGGTTGATTGTTTATTGAACAAAAGTGAACCAAAATTAATGAATAACTGCAGAACACGAGGTGTGTTTGTGTGAGTCAGTCCAGTCAGCGGTGTGAATGTGGATATGTGAGATAATGAAGTGCGGGGTGTTTTCAGGCAAAACAAAGACAGACAAAAGGTGCGTGTGGTGGCCTGGATGTGCAAGGCGAAATGAGAGAGAGAGACCAGGCAGCAGCAGGGCCGGGCCCAGGTGATCCAATCAACTCCAAGAGTCAGCACTCAGGCGTCTCTGAGGCAGAGAGGAGGACACAGGGCAGATTAGGCACAGCCAGATAAGAGATCAGCAGCAGGGCCGTCATGTAGGATCAAAAAATAACTCATGAAATAGCATTTTTAACCCTATCTGCTAAGAACAAAATTATACTTATATTCAAACCAAACTTTCAGAAATAGACTGATCTGAAAATTTTGACCACAAAACCTTGGATAAGTGAACAAAGCTGACGTTTAAGGAGATGCTCTGAGTCACTCTTCAAGCCATTACGGTTCAAACCTTTCACACTGTTTCCCATTTTTCAAACACACTCATTAACCTCAAGGGCAAAGAACTCACTTACTGTTGAACATTTCCCACCTACTGATGGCTGTAATTGTAAAAAGAGAATCAATGTAATTCACTTTGTCTCAAAGTGGTCATAATGTTATGGCTTATCAATAATCACAACATAGTATTAGTGAAAAAAGAACCAAACTGAATCCATAATTTGGAAAGCCATTGATAAGGTAGAAACCTGTGGATGGACTCTTAAATTTGTCGACAAAGTACCATCTGAACTCCTGTTTGATTTGCTGTCTTAATACATCTAAAAAGATGATTGATGAATTGCAACTTTATATTCATTTTTTTTTTTAGTAAAAATATTTAAAAGAATGGAAATGTTCGCCTTTGACCATGATTAAAATGTGCCAATGCCAGTTTGATGGCCATCGCCGACCCCAGCGTCTCAGTGTCTCAGTGTCCTTAGTTTTCCTCTCTTCTGCCTTGACATGACACACCAGCTGAGACCTGCTCCTTACAGAAAGTTCTGTTTTTATTCCGTAGACTGAAGCAGAGGAAGGGAGGGACAGAATCGATTGTTGCGGGCCAAATTGAACCTGTGTCGAGCTGCAGGCAGCCACGAGATAAAGCCTCTGACGCTGTCTGCTGTGTTTATCATCAGGTGGCCTTTTCTGTGTGTGCTATGCTGCGATTTTGATGTGTTAAGTCATAATAGGGGAGCCACCATTCTTTGGAGGGGCTGCCAATAAAATCACAGACAGAGGGGATTATGTTTCATGTCAGCCCATTATTGTTTCCAGCTTCCCCTGCACACTTTTTTTTTTTTTTTTTTTTTTTACCTGGAGAGGCCTCTGACTCTATTTGTTGCCGTATTCTGTTTTTCCTAGATCCAATGTTTTTTGTTCAGATTTGAGGGGCAGAGTTTTGAATATGAAGCCTTTTCATGGTCGTGTTTTATTTCATTTTGAGCTTCCGCTTGTTCTCCAAATTCTCCCCATGAAACGTACCATGACATTTGTGGTTAAGAGGCCCAAATACAGGAAGTATCATTTTTGGTGAGGCATTGGAATGAAGTTAATTGCCAACCTACAGCTCATCACCCACAAACTGCAGCCTTCAGGTTGTTAGCTATAACTTTGGCTGCAGGCAGAAATTATGATCTGCGTCTCAGTCTACTATTGCTAGATTTACTCAAATTTAAAAACAACCACAGCTGAAACAAAGTGCTGTACATAAAGGCATTGAAAATAAATAAATAAAATAATAGTACTAAAATAATAGTTTTATTGTTTTTAAAACATTAAAAACAATAAAATCATACTTAAAATCTAAAAACAACCCATATAAACACTAAAAACAGGAGCCGAGTCTCAAGCTGGGTTAAAAGCCAGGGAATAAAAATGGATTTTAAGATGAGTTTTAAAAACAGACAGTGACGGGGCTTGTCTTATTTATTTATCTATTTTTTTATTCTATTCATTTATTTGTTTATTTATTTATTTATCGCACATATAGAAAATTAAACATAAAAAAAGAACAATTTGTAATTATTGGAAAAAATAATAAAATAAAAACAGTAACTTCAGAAAATGTGCAGAAGGGGCCAAAAAAAAACCATAAGGGCTTGTGGAGTGGCCCACCTAAAGACAAATGCAAGAATATAATTAAGATATATACATATACATACATATAAACACACATATATACATACACATAAATATATACACATACACATACATATATATATACATACATACAAATATATCTATAACGGAAGATCGTTCCACAGTTTAGGACCGGCAACAGAAAAGGCCCTGTCCCCTCTGAGCTTCCGTTTGGACCTCGGTACCTCAAGGTACTCCCTCTTACGTTTAATTTTACGTTTAATTTCTGTAGCCTTAATCAGGGATTAAAGTTCTCCATCGCTATGATGGATTTCCGTCGATTTCAGATTTGTTATATTTTTAATCAGTTTCAGACAAAAAAGTTAAAATCTGTTAAAAAGTGCATCCTCACCCATTTTTTTTTGGCTAATGCTAATGCAAAGGTCTTGAAAACTCCTTGTCCTGAAAAGTCTTTCATACCTGCACCTCATGTGATGAACGAACCACCATGTACCCAGTGGAGTGTGCTATCTCTGTTAGCCCGGTCGTTATCTCCAGCTAAACACTGCCCACCTGTTCCTGGAAAAGGCGGGCAAGAGCCTCTCGGCTAATCAGGCAGGCTATTAGCAGGAAATGACAATGACTCCAGTAATTTTATGAGCACATTTAAAGCTTCCTTCTTTGAGGAAGACAATGATAATCCTCTCTTTATGCCCTTGGGCTGTGTTTCCAAGCTGACTTAATCAAGTGCAGGGAAGAATCACAGCAGCGCTTCTCAAGCATGCTGCAGAGGTTTTCTGGAGGTGTTTAAAAGTTGTGTTTTTGTGTCTGCTGTGATGAAATAAGACTCTTAAAAGCACCAGACCCCAATGGCAACACATGCAGTTATGGCTGAGCTTTTATTGTGTGGCGGTTGTGGTGGAAATCTCTCGCTGTGATTTATGATCTCAAGGGAAACTCTGATTTTTTTAAAAGAAGAATTGAGATGAACAGAACAACTAGCATTGTTAAAACACAAGTCTAAGCCGAGTTCAGAGATTTTCTTTATCTTTGGAATGGAAATTAAATGCCACCACAGAAGTAAACATATATCTCAAAGTAAAAAACAAAACCTTCACCAAGCTGTTGATGTACGGGTTGTATCTGTTCCTGATTTTTATCAAAACGTACCATGCGTCAACCAAGTGAGACACATTTAATGTCAGTTTCTTGTGTCTAAGAAGGTTGTTCCCTGGAAGAAGAAGCTAAACTAGCTGTTGCTGAACTTCTGCCTCTGACATCACATCCCAACAGCACGTGAGCACCAAATATCATAACATCATGTCCACACCACGTCTTTCAAAAACACACTTAAATAACATCATGTAATCCAGACGTTGCACAAGATGTTTTATCTGGACAGAGCCGTAAAAACTCTCTCATAATAAACCATGATCCCCCAATTAAAAAATCGATAATGAGACCTATTAATTCATAATTATATATTTTAGCATGTTATCACAAAAGAGATTAAAATACAACTTGTAACATTAATTATGCAAGGCAGTTTTATTAAGACAGAAAGAAAATAATGAATAAATTATGGACAAATAATAGAAACTAAAAAATAATTAAACCAACCCTGCTGTCGGTAGCTTTTTAAAGATAAAAAAAAAAAAATCACTCTCACAGCAAGCGGAACACTCTTTTTTGAAATTAAACTGATAACAAACAAAAAAAATAAAAACAAAACAGAACTGTTTTCAAGTTAAAACTAAACATGTTTTTTTTTTCTCTTTTGTTTTGTATTCCGGTTTGCCTGAGCATAAACTTTTCTCCTGGGCCGCATGGACTTCACATGGATCCTTGTTTCGGTGTAATCGAGGTCATCAAGTGAGAGAGCGGCAGAGGAGATCAGCATCAGGTTTTGCGTTTTTGCCGTAAGGGCTGATCATGTTTTCCACATGAATGTGACATGCAAAATTTGGACGGCCGAGGTCAGCACGAGAAAACGTGTGTGGCTTTTATGCTTTTTCACACTCCGTGTGGCGTCCGTACCCAAACTGCAGGGGATGGTGTATCGCAAACACGTCTACCACAGTACCAAACTAGAGAAGAAGAGATTGTGCACACAGTTTACAACATTTTTTTCACAAATTCCTCTTCTCTGCCAAGTTTGGCTGCAATTTGATGCCAAGCATTGTTAAACAAACCGTTATCAAGGTGATCTCTGTTTGGTGAATCATATAAATTCCAGGATTTGTTGTACTTCGGACACAAGGAGCCCCTGTTCATCCACACGTCTCCACGTGGAAGGTAAACATTTTCGGAGATGCGCAACGTGGAAATTTTGCGTGAAAAAGCGGAGGCGAGGCTGTTAAAATGACATTATTTGTCCACAAAACGACGAAGCATAGATCAGGCTTCAGACAGTTGACTTCTCGCGGCTGTTTTGATTTTGTTCTGGAGGCTGAAGCCCCGTTCTGCTGCACTAGATCCTGGAGTGACCAGCGCTGCTTCAGCAAGTTTTTTAAGTCTCAAAACATTTTCCCCGGTGAAGTAACAAGCAGTCGGTACGACTCTTTGTAAGACTGGTTTCCTGATCCTGCCAGAACCCGCTTCACTGGGAGGAAATCCTGGAGCATGTGGTCCCGATGTACGAGAGAGGCGGCCTCAGTCTAGTGTGAGTCGTAGCGGTGCCAATCGATGCCAATGTTTAAAAGGATAAGACAAGCCAGCACAACACAGTACCTCATTAATTATTCACGCTTGCCTTTAACTCGACAGGGGGTCTGCTGCAGGTGCTATATGTGATTAACGAATGGCTGTGTGACAATGAAAGTGGACTGGATAGCTGTAGGGACTTCTAATCCGTTAACATGACGGGCAACCTTCAGATTTTTCTATTATTGCTCAAAAATTCTGTCAAAGACGGAGAAAAATTGGTGAACGCAACATCTTCTGTATACAAACCACACTGTTACTTCCTTCTTTCTTCCTTTTTTATTCACACGTTGTTTGCTCCAGTGTTTGCACAAGTCCAGTCTTGAAACACGATCACAAAGGTGGATACCACCTTTGTGATACCACCTTTATGCACCAGTGTCTCTAAACACAAGGCAGTAAGCTCTGTTGAGAAAGAAAAGCAAATTGAACTCACAGCACCTCAGTGATCTCCTTCCAGCCAGCTGCTACTTCATTTTGTTTTTTGGGGGGGATTGAAACAAGAAGGTATCATACAGGTCGGCCCCCGCCTGAACTTTTTGATTCAACTGCTCCTCACTCATGTCTACATGAGCCACAGGGATGAAAATGAAAGCAGTCTATCGGGGTCAGAAACACATACCGTGTTGTGTTGCTCATGTCCAGTGAAGACATGTTGTTGGGTTTGCAACTGGAACGAGGATGTTTAATGTGTCACCTAGAAATGTCCTTCACAGCAGTGAGAAAGGGCGAAGGTAAACCATAGCTGTCTCAAGGACCTCAGAAAGAGGATATTTACCACTAGTACAACATTTTACAGACCCTACCACATCTACCGCCCTCATTTCAAACCGGGCAATGCTTTAAAACTCAGTCTGGATGAGGTAGCAAACCAAGTAAGAGCTAAATACGCCTCCAGACATAAAGCGTTTCTCCTGTGACTGAAATCATTTTGTAATAATGATCCCCCCTGGGTATGTTTTGCAAACACATTGCTGCTACTTTGAAGGTTAAAATTTCATTTTCTTGGTGACCTATATTCCTGGAGTAGTACTGTACATTCAGGGCAGCAGCAGCTTTCAGCGAGGCCCAAAGCTGTTGGTTATTACAATAGGCTGATTGGCTGCAAGCTACAAACCCCCTTAAGTGATGGCTAAATGGGAGCACACAGTGAGGCTGCCTTGGGCTACGAGATAACAGCTCAAACACCCTGCTACTGTATGTCTTTTGCAGTTACTTCCATAATGTTTTTGCCTGCCCTATGGCACATAAATCCTGAACCAGCACAATCTTAACCGGCTCCAGTCTCCGAGGTCCTCTCTTTGTCTGCACTGCTCAGGGTTTTCTGACATTTTTACTTTTCTGTTTTAATACAGAAAAACGTGGGTTTTGGTCATTCCACTTTAGGATTTTAAAAGACATGAAAACACTTTTGGAATCAAAAACAGGATTTGTCATTGACCTTCAGGGTTGTAAAATATCAAAAAACTCTGTCAGAATCAGAACCAGAAACTCTTTATTGAATCCCTAAGGGGAAATTAGTTTTTTTTAGTTTACAGCTGCTCCCTTTCAAAAAAAAAAGAAAAAAGTGTGAAAATATGAAAAAGTACAAAATATAAACTTAATTTTTATCCTTCTAAGGAGTATATGATTTATAAATGATGGTATAAGTTATGGAATATTGCACAAATACTGACAGATACTATGGCTATTACACAGAGGTGATTATTGCACATTATTTGCTTTAACCTATATATATATATATATATATATATATATATATATATATATATATATATATATATATATGAAGAGCAGCAGCTGCCTGTACAGAAATGAGGAACACGGAGCATCTTGTGAAGTTATTCTTTAGTTTAGGTTTTAACCTGGCCCTAATCGTCCATCATAGTCGTAGACAGTCGTAGCCTACGGTGCTATG
Organism: Labroides dimidiatus; assembly: GCA_030710495.1. NCBI lineage: Eukaryota > Metazoa > Chordata > Actinopteri > Labriformes > Labridae > Labroides > Labroides dimidiatus. The sequence goes on along the minus strand of CM061150.1, from coordinate 5,661,150 downwards.
ACTGCCTTCATCAGAAAGCTCCAGGCTCTCTAACAAACTATCAGCAGCGATATCAAGAAGTCTGTCAAACCTGTAACTCAACACGACTTCACGACAGAAGACGATCTCATTTCATCCTCTTTAAGTAGGCGGATGGACGCTCCTATAAAACAACCTTTCAGAATAAAGTTTGTTTTTTAAGATAATTTGAATAAATCCATGAATTTAGTCTTGGAAATTTCTGACTTTGTTCTCCTAAATTGTTATTAATATTGTTATTTTTTTAACTTAGCCCTAATTTCTTCTCTGTTCTCTGTTCTCTGTTGTTACTCTTTTTAAACTGTTTCCCATGGACCTCCTTCCTCATTTTTTTATTGTACTATATGTTGTCTTTTATCTATAGCTGTATCTTTTTTATACTTTCTGTACAGCGACCTTGGGTGTCCTGAAAGGCACTTTTAAATAAAATGTATTATTATTATTATTATTATTATTATTATTATTATTATTATTATTATTTATACAGACTCTACACTGAAAGGTAAAATTATACTTTTTTTGCTTAACGATACGGATGCAAAAAGTGCTGTGGTTTTCACACGGATACTAAGAAATAGTATTAAGAAATAACTGATTTCGGCGCTGACAATCTCGTTTGAAATTGTGGATGAAGAACAGGCCTACTGCCGTAGCTTCTGTCCAGTTCATATGGAGTCACCAGCTGATATTTTCACTGGTGAGTTTCATGAAGCGGCTGTACCACTTTGAAGAAAAAGTCTTACTAGTTTTTCTGTTCAAACACTGCTGCAGAAATGCCAGACAAAGCAATAGAAGGGGCCAGCGCTGCATCGCAAACATAAACCCTCAGTGACTTCCCACCCATGATTCTGCGAGTGCATGTAGTGGAGAACAATGGCCGTCTTGAAGCACCAGACAGAAATACTTGAGTGTAGAGCTTCAGTGTTGTTTTGTTATTGAGTCATTTCCCTGCAGTGAGGGCCGAGTGTTTTTCTCCTGGGCCTCTTGAGCGCACATGAACTTTGAGGGCAAAGATGTTTTTATTTAATGTTTGTATGCAGTCTTTCTGTGTATCCACGTTAACATCATAGCCTCAGTGCTTGACTGAGTATTCTCATTCATTGTTTTATGAAGAGATGTATTCTTCTTCGGTACAAAGTAATTGATTTCTTCTTTTTTTTCACTCATATTCCTTTATGACTCGGTCACGCCACATACATCACAGTCCAGCTCCTAGTACTCTATATAAGAAAGGAGGAAGGTTAGATGGGATAAAACAAAAAAAAGCAAGCCAGTTAATTCATCTCCCAGCTCGAAAGTCTCATTACATCGCTGATGAGTTTAAGGATTGCCCGGGGTGGAAAGGGGCCGTGTTTACGGCTCGGTAATCGTGCACACAGAGTCTGCTTGTCTCATGTGGATGGAAAACAAAAGACAAGCCGGCACTCCAGCCAAATTAATACTGAACACATCCCAGCTTAAACACTGCATGATTGTACATTCATTTAAACATATGTTTCCAAAGAGACGTTACGTCCTATAAAGCCTTTCTGTGGCAGCTGCTAAACGAAGACAGAGCAGCTTGGTGGGAGAATTGATCTGACCTTTGTCGTGTGTAAGGGATATGAATCTCTCGGTGCCTACTATATAAGTGTGATATAGGGAGGCTGGGAATCCTAATTTAGGCACTTACATCTAGGTCACAGCACAGCCACAAGGGGAGCAGTTACTGCAACCTGTACGCCTGCTCTGTTGCATCTCTGTGTCCAACTAACGAGTGATGTACGTTTTTATGTTGTTTCTTTTGAATCTGCAAACAAACCAGTCAAAAAAAGACAAGATGATCTATTAATCCCATTATCAGGGGGAAATTCTGGTGCCAGATCTCTTCATATTAAGAGTTCAGAGTATGAGTAAAACAAAAAAGAATTAGATACTAGTGAGAAAAAAAAGTGTGGAAAGAAAACAAAACATAAAATATTAAAGTGAGATATGTCAGATAACAAAAAGTGTAATGAAAAATCAACAAGACTACATTTACAAAACCATCAACATTTAGAGCAAATAAAATCTAATGAGATATTATTATTATTATTATTATTATTATTATTATTATTATTATTATTATTATTATTATTATTATTATTATTATTACATTTTGGTGGTAAGGGATGCTCATATCATCTCACCCAAAATCACCTTTTATGTGGCAGATTTTCCCCATGTCATTGTGTTTTAAGTTTGAATCTTTCATTCAAATAATCCAACCAACAAATTACTCTTAAATGTGTTTTTTGAGTTTTCAAAGCGACAGATTTTAATGTTTAACCGTATTTTCCGGACTTGCTCTGGAGTATAAGTTGCATAAAGTAAAAAAATCACGTCATGAGTCTCACTGAACTATAAGTTGTGATTATGTGAAATGATTTGGTATGTTTACAATATTTTTAGAGAGAATTATTTACATAAAACTTTGATAAGTATTTTTCCTACAGCACCTCTTATCTGTGACCAGAGTAAAGTTTCATTTTCTCTTGTCTACGTGCGATCCAACACCCTCCCCCCTCACCCCATTTCTACTGTGACACACTATAGAAACGGGGATAAACAGCCTCACTCTTAAAAAAGTTATGGGAGTTTTGACACTAGTTTGTGACTCAAATCCTGAAAAACTGTCCACAATGGAGAGCGAAGACGACGTGAGTGAACTTTTATTTCTCTAAATCATGTTATCGGGCTCTAAACACCAGGTGCTGTTAGGCTGTCCAAGACAAAGATGCAGGTCCTCCATCAACACGCAGAGCCATCAGGGGTGCAAAGATATTTCCTCATCAGTGTTCCTCGTGTATGAATTTAGTGATCTTTTCCCATATCCAATAACACAGCACCTCATTTATTTGATATATAAGTCGCACCTGACTATAAGTCGCAGGACCAGCCAAACTATGAAAAAAAGTGAGACTTAAAGTCCGGAAAATACGGTAATAGTTTTTTTTGTTGTTGTTGTTCCTTGGATTTTAAACCAAACACATCCAATTTTACTGAAGAACACTTCAATTTGTTTAGTTTAGGAAACAGCAATTATTGAGGGCAGAGAAACAAGAAGCTCTGGCAAAAATTGTTTTGGCTGCAGCTTAAAAACATTGTGAAGCAATTCATTTTTTTTTTCAAAATTAGTATAAATGAACATGACCCCGTTTGTCTTTTTTTGTCTTTGTTAGCTGAATTTTGGGATAGCTCATTTTTCATGTGAACTTGCATGACCTTTTGTAGTGTCAGTGTCAATAACAGGCTGTGCACTTGACATATTTCAGCTTTTGTGGGTATATACAGAACACTTGAGTTGATAAGTGTTAAAGCTGCTGGATCATGTCAGTAGACAAGAAAATGGTTCAGTTAAAACCTCTGAAAAGGATGGGAAATTCTCAAACTATTAGTGATTTTTATAGACCAGTTCAGAGTTTGTAAACATTGATTATGACATTTGTAAGGGTGCTGGCACATTTTGGTAACAGAAGTGCAGTGGAGTACACAGACTGGCACATTTTCTACATAAATTACACCAATTTGACGGGTGGTGAACGACTCACAGGTTCATGAGAAATCAGTGAGTGGATGAAAACCATCAAGTGGACAGAAATCCAGCGTGTTCCCCAGAGAGGAGTTCAAACACTCAAGTCACTCCATGCTGGTGACTGCATTATTCGTTGACACTGACCAGACTGTGAAATATAAAGACATGAACTGTGTCAATAAAGCAGAAACCCTCCCAAACCAAAAAGAGCTCACAGAGAGCTGAGTCTGAGACCTGGGTCTTAATGATGGATCATGAAAACTACGTCCAGACAGAGAACTGCTCCAAATCTATCAGAATATTAATGCTAATGCTAATGCTATTTTCAGACTACTAATCAGACTGTTTCATAATTTGATAAATTTAACGTTGACCTTCAAATCTGTTTCTGTTAATCATCATTTATAGGTTCACTTATTATTTCCTTTCCATAGTGAGTCCATATTTGGTCATAATCTCGGCTCCAAACCAACTTTTTCATCAAACACTCAAATAAAAATTGGATTTAAAATATCAGCAGTTAATATTGATTATTGGTGATCAAACCTAGTTCACTGAGGTTGGTAATTTGTAATTTGCAAAAATTTGTCTAATGTTTATGTTCAAGACTTTAGCCTTAAGTAAATAATGCTACATTTTTTCCACTTGAAAATGCCAAATTTTCACAACCCTCCCATTATCCACATACTGAGGTTATTTAATGCATGCAGTTACCTTCTCATCCCCCGCTAAGCTCCTGTTGTTAGGAAACCACCATCACCAGTAGTCTGCACTGGAGGATAAAACCAATATGCTGAGGAGATGTGACCTACCATCTGACAGATGCCTCTTCTGTACGGCTGCTCGGCATAAAGCCAATCAAGAAGAAGCCTGGCTGTCGTTTCTCCTCCAGTGAATGCATAATTTCCATCTAAATCTCATCAATAATCAGAGATGGGGATGGCAGCAGTTGGCATGATTGGCAGAGTTCACAGAACAATACTTTAAAAATCTCAGTGGATTTCTGTCTTCGTGGATGGCTGGTGGAAATCAAACACAGCGTGATTAAGGGTCAAAATTTCTCATTGTTGAAGCTGTGGACCGATGGGGGTGGGGGGCGTTGAGAGCCCTCCACGTGAGATGTCTGAGTTTTTCTGAAATGAAGCAAAGGCCAAACAAGTTTATGTCAGTTCTTCAAAGTAGTCTCATATTAGCAGTGTTGGTTGACTTGCGTTTTTAAACCTTTAAAGTCGCTTTAATTGATATACAGCTCAAATAAATTTGATTTATTTTGATAATTTTCTCACACTGGAATTTTAGAAAACCCCCTTTTTCAGCCTCTGTCTGAAACGCTTTGTTTTAGCTGCTGCTTTAAGGCTCCTTGCTCCATAAACCCCCTTCCCTCTGATTGGCATGCCATCTGGAGGAAGAGCTATGGACAGACCTTGGTGTTTGAGGCCTGCTCATCAAGCATGTCATGAACCACTTAAGCGGTCTTCATGTGATGAAGATGTCAAGACTTTGTTCCATTTTTAGAGTGGACAAGTTTGATCAGTTTACAGACAGATTGAGGAATTTCTACATTTAAAAATGTAGTGGTTTAAAAGTCTGCACGTTTGGTCTCAACATCCAGCTTTGTTAATTTATGTCCATATTTAAATAATGGGAAAGCACAACACCCCATCTTTAAACAACTAAAGAAAAAAAAAAGAAAAAAAAAAGATTTGTTTTAATGGCTAGTAATGTCTCTCAAGAATGTTAACTTTAAGCTAGCAGTTGGCAAATCAATACAAAATATCGATATATCGATACCAGGTTGGTATCAGTATTGATCCATAATTGCGTGATAATATCGATCCTGAAGTTTCAGTTTCTCTTCTCTCCGTGTGCTCCTCTCACTCACTTCACTCATGTGCACTCTGCCCCCCCCCTTGTGAGTGTAGCCGCTCAGTCACGTCACTCAGACGTGAAATTTGGTATCAGATCTATACAAAATTATGCAGTATTGCACACCTCTACTTTAAGCTTGAAATCCATCTCTTTTATAGATTTTTTTTTATTAAAATTTGTTTTCTTCATATTTATAGACACTCTTGCCATAAATCATGCCATAAGAATACAGGAAATGATGGTTTTGACTCAAATTGTTCTGGTAAAACCGGAGCAGAAACCAGAAAAGTATCACAGTTTAAATCAACACTAAATGAGTAAGCGTTAAAGTAATTAAAGCAATGTCATAAGCCAAAGGTGTGCATTACACAAGGATAAATCAAGAGGCATGTGTCTCATGTGTTTGTGGATAAGGCTGAATAAGATGCTGTGCAATATTTTCTCTGAACAAAAGCGTGAATAATTATGCGTATGTTATGTAGGCTCCATTAGAATCATAAATATCTCCAGCCAGCTTGATCAACAAAAGGGAGCGAGGGATACAAACACAGTCCTTGAGTCATCACCCTCCCTCACACTCGGCTCATGACTCATGCAGCACCACACATGTGCAGACGGTTAGGCATTGGAAATCTCATCTGTGAAATATGCTCAGAGATCCAAGTGATGATATGAAGAGGAAATGACGTGATTGTAAATGTGAATTCGTAAATGTATCAAAGGAAGACTGATTAAATAGTAGTTTTGAGTTTGAGCTTGAAGTAATACTTTCATGCTGATGTTTCTCTGTGAAATTTAAGGGCTCAGATCATGTTCAGTAGTTAGTGCTTCCTGATTTGAGCTAACAACCTTGTGGACACATTTTTTTATTGTCTGTTTGTGTTACAGGAAGTACGTAAGCGCTGTCAGAAATGATTTCCCATCATCATCATGAGAAAATATATTTTCAAACAGACCACCCCCTTCTTGATTCAATGAAGCTGAGGTTGTTGTTTTATCTCTGAGTTTCTGGTTAAGCTACCCTTTCAGGGGACTCTACTGACAGATAAACTCAAACATCTCAGCTCAATAATAAAACGTTGGAATGAATTAGCTTTTCTCTCCTTATAAGGAGTCTCCTCTGTCTGGCAGCAGCTTCTCTCATAGAGGGAGCTCTTGAGCTACGAATGGAAACCGACACATACCCAAACAATAAAAGGAGGAGGAGAGAGAGTGAGAGAGAAAAAAGAGAAATGATGGAGAAGATGAGGGAGTGATAGAAAGACAGAGGATACAGACGTCAGAGTGTGACTGCAAATAGGATCCAAACTTACAGTAAAGCATCTGCTGCACCTGACTGAGTCTCAGTCAGTGTAACGTGATAGTTTTGCACATGAAAACTGTTCAAATAAAACAGGGTGATCCAATCCAGTGTTGTTTTGAAAAACCGGCATAAAACTAAAACGGATTACCTGATGTCAAAAGGGATTTCTAAATCCGGATCACTTTGATCCAGATTAAATTTTTTGAACAACTGGCCTTAAGGTATCATGCAGGATCCCAGTCTTCTTACTTTGAGGAGACTTTAAATATGGAAATCATCATTATCACACCCTGCTTTCAGTAAAGCTCTTAAAGTTCTCACCCAATGACCCAGAACTTTGAGTTTTATTACTGTCTTAATCCATAAATGCTGAATTACTTTATGGGGCTGCTGAAGTCCACAGGATGTCCTCAAGGGTACAGCACGAGTGGTTTGGTTTCTAGTTTAGAAATGTGTAAACTTTGTGTGCACTCAATTTTGACAATACCACAAGTATTATCATGCAACTCTGTGGTTCTCCCCATTCAGTTTTCTTTTTTTATCTTTAAATTTTCTATCTTTTCTTTCTTTCTTTTTCTTTCTTTCTTTCTTTCTTTCTTTCTTTCTTTCTTTCTTTCTTTCTTTTCTTGTTTTTTTTTCTCCTGTATCCGCTTGCTAAACAATCTCATACTTTCCTCAGTATATCGTTAAGACCACAGTTGAACTAAACAGAGACTTTTAGTCTTTCTTTTATCTGGAAGCTGGTAAAAATGATCCAAAATAAACACTAATGCTGGCGTGTGTTTGCCAGAGGGAGAAATTCTTCATCATTTACTAGTCAGAGTTGTCTGAACAAGGTTGATAATTATAATGTCAGCTGTTGGAGTTACGGCTTTAATGGCTGCTAACCTCATATGACAAAACAAATCACTTCATTTAGTTTTAGTTTTTTCATCGTACCAATGTTAATCATATTTAAGTCAAAGCAAATTCAATCTGAATTTAATCTTGGAGCGTTAAGTGCAACATGTATCATTTCTAAGTGTGTGAATGTTAAAATTCCTTATTAGTTGTTGCCTTTTAATGAATAATAAACAGTGAGTGAGCTTCAAACAGCTCAGCTGCACAACTCATACTGTGTGGTTTGGTTTTATGCTTTTTGTCAGAGAGGTCAGGAACAGAGTGAGAGAGAGGAGTGACGTGTGGCAAAGATGTCGATTCAAACCTGAGTCACCTGTTTAAGGACTCGACTCATGAGCATGCGACCTAGACTGTATTTCCTACAGTGATGTGCAAGTAGCTTCTGTACACTTAATTACAGTATGGCTACTGTCTTCATTTACAGCATCATTCTGTATTTTACTTAACAGTATCATCACTGAATTTTCCCACAATTCTTTGCTGCAGTACACTGAAAAGACCTTTCCAAGTATCTGTTGCATCAGATAAAACCATAGACTAGTCTCCATGACGACACTCGTCTGTTTCTGTAAGTTTTGAAGCAAATCAGCCGGAGCGGCCATATTGGAAATAGGGCGGGCTTTGAGCAGCCAGACTAACAGCTGTAGGGCGCCCGTCAGTCACATGGACTGAGCTGTGCCTCTGATTGGGTGAACTCGTGATCTTAATTTCTTCTAAACTGATGAGTACGACAAAAAAATCACCCCCTGTGCAGTGTGTGCTGTTTGAGAAATTAGCGATTCAGACGGGAGACATTTCTTGTACCAGGCTGTAAACTTGTTTATTTCTGTTGTGAAAACATTTATTTATTTATTTGTTTATCTATTTATTTATTTTGGCTTGGTGTGTTTGTGACACTTGATGAACTGCAGATTTTAGCTCTTCAGCATTGTCTCATATTTTCAGATTGGAGGTTGCAGCTTGAGGAAAATAATGATAAGTTAACAAAAATCAGTCTCAGTGCAGGTACCTTTTTTTTTTGTTGTTGTTAATTTGCTTTTGTTCATAATGTCAGTCCTGCCTTTGACTGACATATCTATATTGTTTCAAAATGTCATTTTCCTTACTTAAATTTGACTTTGCTGCAGATATTCCTGTTATGCTCATGCAGAAGTCTTCTTGTAATCGGTGTGTGTCCTTGCTCAGACTCTGGTAATGCCCACTTATGGCTGCTGCATATTGATGCACATTCTTATACTTGATTTTAAATATTTAGAAGCCTTAAGTTTGTTTAAACTCCATCCAAAGCATGCCTCTACAGAGGTATCTTACACTGCTGTTGCTTTAAATGTAAACAAACTCTTGAGCAACATATCTCAACAATACAGAGCTTTGTTTTTCATATTTCATCCATTTGACTCTGCGTGTTGCAGATCTCAGACCAATCGATAAGTCAACTTGTCTTTTGAGTAGTGAAGTGTGTTCCTCTGAGGTGAGCCAGCCTCTGCTGTGTGATAAGATTCAACTTTGAAGTCGTGAATGAGGTTAGAGGCGTGAGTCAACCTCTGCGTGATGCCCGGTCGCTGAGCATCTTCCCTGTATATCACACTCGCATGAATCATGATCTTTTTTAGCCTCTGAAATCAAAAACAGTCCAGACTTCTAATGTTTAAACGATCTCTTTTTTGATTTGTTTAATTATTCAGAAGTAAAGGTTGTGGTCGTGTTGTACTGACTGTACAACGCAGATATGAATTAGTAGGAAATGTGCAGTTTTTAGTCATCTAGACACGGTGCAGCCATTAATTAGCACACAGTAATTAATGAGATGTTGTTCCAGCAAGTTTGGCTTTCACAGACATCAGACGCTGTGCATCTGTTCATTTACCTTCATGAGGACAAAGAAGAGTTTTTACTCCAGAAACATCCATCGACTCGACTCCACAGCTCAGGCTTTTCAACAAGCCTCTAAAAAAACGCACTGGCAAATGTCCACATGGACGTCCAGGACAGCAACAACAATCCTTTGTTGGTGTTTTTGCAGCTTACATTTGAGTACTCCTCACATGAACCTGTTTGTTGTCTTGTGTGACACCAGATCGTATCATGTCTGGGCAAAGAGAAATGACCATCTTCTAGTAAGAGCATGACTGTCATTTCAATGGTTGGCTGTCAGGAGAGGAGAGGTGCACCATTACGCCCCTGTGAGTTCCTTATTCCATTTATCGCAGAGGGCAGACACTCACACCTAGCAGCAGCACAACACACTGACTGATACCCTCAGCACTTCCCAGGGAATTGTCATCACCCCGGGTCAGTGTCTAAACTTTCCCATGCATCAAAATATATTGTAATTGACTCCATTTGTAATTCCTCCAGAGATCTGGCTCTGGCCTGTAGCTCTGATGGCTGCCGAAAGCAATAAAGTCTCACAGACATGACCCCCATTGTAAACAAGGCCTGCTTGCAGAGTGTGAGGTACAGCCTGGGCTGCTTCTTTTTTTCAGTGTCTGGCTTCACTTTTGCTCTTTGGCTGCAGCCCATACTTCCATTCAAACATTGTAAAGCCAGAATGATATTTCCCATGTCATGTTTTATTCTTGTTGTGCTGACGCCCATGTGCACTGCTCCTATTTTTATTATAGATTTAGAGATTTTGGACAAGTGACAGAGCAGAAAATAGAGATTTGTGTGGGATGCACGATGATATCGGTTTTGGACAATATTGGCTTAAAAATGAAATATCGGATATCGGCCAACATGCTGACATCACTGCTCTGTTGTTTATAGCTCATAGAATTGTGCAGCGTAGTCAGAGTCCAACTATTTATTTATTTTCTGATCAGGAACTGAAGCCGAACATATGTTTTGCACTTTCTGTGATTTTGTTTGCACAGTGCAGATTGAGCCGTCACAGATTTGGCTCCTGTTTTAAGTTGAATTTGAATTTCAGCATCGGTCTGTACGGTACTTGTAGCTGACTAATTTAGGGGTTAGAGGTTATGGTTACTTTCCATGTCAACTGGGAAATTGGCCAAATTTGCCCTGGTTGTGGGAATCGTTACGATTTTCTCACAGAAAACATCATCCAAATTTTAAGTGGGATGAGTCTTTCTGTATTATTTTGTTTGAAAGCAGCTGCCATAAATAAAAATGCAGTTTTAAGCGTTTTTTTTCTTATTTTGCACAAGAAATTAATATTACTTAATACTGTAAGCCAGTGGTCCCCAACGTTTTTATAACCGCGGATCGGTCAAGCTTCACAATTTTACTGCTGCGGGGAGGGGGGGTACATTGTTTTAACATAATAATAATAAAAAAAAAAAAAAAAAAAAAAAAAAAAAAATAATAATAATAATAATAATAATAATAATAATAATAATGATAATAATAATAAACGTGAATCCACTGTGTACTCATATGCAACTTTATTAGCAGCTTCCTCGTATCATTGCGCCAACAACATAACATGAATATAACATCAAAGTCTCTGGTGACTGAGATGTAACCGAGAGAATCCGGTCATTTTTTAAAAATACAACTTTTTAAAAAAATAATAAAAGATCGTTCAGACTCAGATAATAAATAAAATGGAAATAATTATTTCTTGTGTGGCCCGGTACCAATTGATCCACGGACCGGTACCGGGCCACGGCCCAGGGGTTGGGGACCACTGCTGTACGCTACTTCCAATACAGAAAAAAGTTGATCTCTGCAACTAGGTGTGCGGTAACAAAAAATATCGGAATCGGTCTCTGTAATTAGCTAAACGAGATGTAAAATATTGGTATATCGGATATCTGCAAAAAAATCCAACATCATGCATCCCCAGTTTTTATTGATAGTAGTGCTGGCTACTATCATATACAGTAAATACAGCATTTAACCTTCCACTGCATTATGGATACGCAGTAATGTAGTGCCTTCTAGCAGTGACAATTAATGTTATAGTAATTAATATAATGGCACTGCTAATGTGCTTTGAGTAATTACTGTATTCTGTTTTGGATGAAATAATAACATTAAGGAAATTCATCAGATGTCACATCTTTTTGCAACAGCATTCAGTGATATGTTTTTTTAATTTTCAAAATGAACAGTGCATCCTATTTAGAAAGACTTATATCCTCACTGTTCATTATGCATTGATTTATGCAGAATACTTCAGCCAGTGATCAAAGCTGCAGCAGACATTGACAGATTAACTATTACATATTTTAACCTTATGCTTTTCTCTCTTTGGGGAGCCATCAGATTTAATCACAAAGACAAATCCTTCATTACGATAACGGTTGTGTAACATGGAGGGTTTAAGAGCAAATGAAAATTAAAAGAGGAAATAGAGCAAAGGTAAGAAGGATTTTCCTTTTGATGTGCATGCAATTAGAGCAGCATTGATTGAAAATTATAATTGTTGTTGTTTGCGCAGAGTGTGCATGCATAGTGTCCTCGGAGTAAAATAAATAACATTGTCTTGAATGACTTTGTTTATTTTTCTAGAATGGTGCAACAATCTCATTCTTTCATATGTGTGGAATTATTAATAAGAGGATATAACTGGTTCTTCCAATAATTTATGAACAGAGATGTTACTCAAATGGATTTTTCCACCAAAGCACAGCAGATCAAAACAAAGTGGTACAATTTGCTTGTTGGCTGATAGGAGAAAAATGCAGCACCATATTTACAGTTAATACACAGCCACAACCCCCCGTCCCTCAATATCCTTTGTTTTCTCTGTCCATTAGATTTCTTCTCTTCTCCTCGCCTGCTGTTTTTAACATCACATGTCGTGAGGTAATCAGAGAAAACAATGTGACTGTTTTTTTGCCACAGGAACAATATCACTTTCACTCCCGCGACCGGAGCTGCTTTGATTCCTGCTGAAAGGGGAACACATAGAGTTGTGTTTATCCTTTTGTCTCTTTCCTCAGCTGTGCTCTCTTCTGCCTCCCACTTCATCTCTTATTCACTTTCAGGTGACACCAACAGCGAAATGAAAGAAACAACAAATGACACTTTTTTTTTTTGTATAATGGAGAAAACTATAATTACCTGCCTTTTAAAGAGAGTGGAGATGTAAAGTTATTCTGCCAAACAGACCTGAGGATACTCATTTTCTCTGTATCACTTGTCTGATCTTCTGATCAATAGCTGTTCCAACCATGATGTGATATAAAGTAGATGCCTTTAGGTGGCCATTGTGTGAGTCTAGCCATGTGTGGGATTCCTTCAAGGTTGTCCTCTCTTTGCACTCTGTGCTGTGTATGCAAAGAGACTGTGAGGACAGGAGCAAGTGAAAGATAAGAAGATAGACAGAGATTATTTTCACTGCACACTTCACGAACACCAACAAAAGCTTTGACGCATACATGCTCTCTGATAAGTGACCCTTTTATATTTGATGTCAAAGGCTGATGAATAGGGTTGCATAAACTTAAGAAATTACACCTGACAGGATGACATGCGGGAATAACAGTTATTTAACCCTTCTTATAAACTCAGACTGAATACTTACAAAGCATCATACAGATGTTAAATTTAGTTGATTGCATGCTTCTGAGAAACAAGTTGTTTATTACTTTTACTTTTTATTACTTTTATTAAGCTGCTTATTACCCAACATGTTAGCAAAAAACATCAAGTAAAAGATTATTTTATTGATTTAACCCTGTATTGCCAAGCGTATCATATTTAATACATGAGTTTTTTCCCTTGAGGTTTATCACTCCACTACAGGTAGATGAAGTTGGAACCGTTTTTTTTTTTTTTTTTTTTTTAATTTATTTATTTACTTATTTTTTTGTAGGAACATCATTGATCATTTTCAAGAAGTTGCAGTGAAAATCACTAAATTGTTACTCATTTTTTAAAAATGAGTATTTTCTGCATTGAATGAATGAGTATTTACTAAAAACTTTATGAAAAAACACTCAATTTATCAAATATGAAAAAATAAATAAAACTACTACTACTACTACTACTACTACTACTACTACTAATAATAATAATAATAATAATAATAATAATAATAATAATAATAATAATAATAATAATAATAATTTCAATGTTCAATTAGCTTATCTAAATGAGCATGCTATCCAAAGCTAATGGTTTAGCCACATAGTTTACCAATGTGCTAACAGAGACTACAGTCCATAGTGTCCATGGTGTCAACAGGTAGAATCTAATCTCTCTGAACTAATATCCACAAAGTGATTTGATGTGACGTACTCTGCTTCTGGCTTTGCTCATCTCCTTGGAAGTTAAGTCAAGAATAATCAAGAAGGGGTTTTGACCAATCAGAATCAAGAATCTTCCAATAATTAGAGGTAACACACCAGCGGCCAACATAGATACATAGTAGCTTTATTGTCTTTGTATTAAAAGCACAACAAATGAGGAATATGCACAGTTATAATTGTAGAGTGAATGAATGAATGAATAAATGCAGCTCATATAACAAATAAAACCAGATGTAGAATATCTTTTGCATCTACTGAGCTCAACACAGCTCAAATACTTGATTTTAAAAAATGTTTCATATGCAACAAGGCAAAAAGATGGTCCAAGTTGTGAATTCTGGGTGGCACCCGGTGAGGCCACCCAATTTCTAAGGGGCCCCTGCCCCTATAGCCAAACCTCCAGACACCAGGAGTTTTCATGTGACTGTGGATGAAGTCTTGGATTTATTGGTGTTAAACTGCTGCAGCAAACTCTGATACATGTTGTTTGGACTTTAACAGAGATGTTTGTCTTGACCTCTGGTGCCCCCTTTGGCCTTTAAAGTGCAAAAGCTTTAAGTCATATAAATTGTGATTGTGATTGATTTTGCCAGTTGGAGTTCGAGCAGTCATTATGGAAACAACTTCTCTCAACGAATCTACATCCAAAAAATTCATCTTACCTTCAGTTACATGTTTATATGTTTTTTTTAACATGCTGAATGATCACTCTGAAATATTTATACGTTTATTTGAAACGCATTACCTCCACCTCCATTCATGCCTCTCTTCTTCATGCATCAGTTTGTCTTCCTGTCCTCGTCTCTGTCTCTCAACACCCACAAACCTACACTTTTCTTGGCTGTGGTGATGAATGCGTCCATGAACGACCTTCTCCTTTGGTTTTATGCAGCATTTGTCTTTGTTTTTCACAAGTGTTTAGATTATTTAAAACTTGATCTTTTATTCGGCGTTGGCATCGACGTTCAAAATAAATCTCAATTTCCTTTGTAACCTTTGGCGGCATTGCAAGAGCACTCGATGAAAGATTGGTATTATTTGTCTATAAATCAAAATGAAAATTGCCCCCCTCTACAAATGACTGAATATAAAGTTGACATCTTCCCATTATAGAGGTTGATTTGGTGTTGCGAGCTCCACAGTATTTTTCCCTGGCAGTTTATTTGAAGGAAACAGAGCAAAGCTTAAGGAAATGCTTTCTGTCTGCCTTGTGTTCACGGGAAAGAGTGATGCATTATGGGAGCTATTATATAGCTTATATAAATAACCAGGATGCTGACCGCGGAGGATGTTTTTATCTTGTCCTTTAATCATACAAGTTAACTTCTCCTCTTTCAATGTCTGTCTTTTACCTTTTCATGTCTCCAATGCATCACTCAACTTGTGCAGTTATTTCTCTTGTCTGACAAAAGGGTAGCCGAGTAAAGCATACAGCACTTAAAACTTAAAGGAATGACATGTTTTTTTCTTGCATCAGGAGTTACGTTGTGCTCTTGGAGACCTGCAGACGGAGATATTTTTCTCTTGTTCTGGTAAAAGACACTGGCAGGTTGTGCTGACAGCCGTCATTGGAATAACTTGCATATAAAACCAGATCTACCACTTTTTTTTTTTCTTCTCCTCTGATCCACTTGTAATGTACGCTTGGACGAAAAACCACCGTCTCCATGTTTGTACCATGGAAGAAACTCTTCTGTGCTAATTTCACTAATGATATCCCTGAAGAATTTGCTCAAAGATCTGTGGACAGTATGTTTTACAGCTTATATATTCATGTGTGCATTTCTGGAAAGCATAATCACACACACACATGCACAGCATAAACATGCAAATAAATAAGCTCAAAGTGGGAAATAAGATACGTTCGCCACCACTTTCATGTGTGCCAGCTTGTCTCAGCGATAAGTAACTCCCATGAAAACAATAGTCTGTATTGTAGTCCCGTGGCTTCACTCTGATCCTCTTAATGGCTCCCCTGGTTAGCTTGAGCTCCTGTTTCTTGGCTGCCATGGTTACTGTGATCCATGTTGCATCCAAATTATCACTCAATACTAGCCTACCGCTCATGCCACAAGCGACTTTCAAAAACCCCAAATGACTGGTGAAAAAGAAAGATCCTCATGGCTCAGTGCGATCATGTGAATGTAATTGTTTGCTCTCTTGCATCCATCTGTCCAGCTTACCACACTGTTCATTTTCCTCTTTCACCATTAGCGGGGATGAGATCACTGTGACAAGAGCGTGTGGATCTCAGAGGCCCCATCAGTGGAGAGACGGGCTATGTGATGGTGTGGTTTTCTCACTGTCATCCCCAGGAGTCAGCTCTGCGAGAATTGAGGAGGAGGAATAGTGTAACCATCCAGCCACTCAGCTCGCTGCAAAGTCTGATAATGACAGTGACCTCACCTCTCACTCTTACTCTGCCACTCCTGGACCGAATGTGTGCATCTCCGGTTGTGTGTCCACTTTTGGTTGGGGGGGTTGTGATGCGATCCACAATCTCGCCATCCAATTTTATTGTCAGAAAATGAGAAAAAGAGCAAATCCAGGCTATGGAATTGATGTAAAGCAAGACAAGGTTGACCCTTGTGACACCGAGGCCACGTTTCTTGACAGCTTGTCTATTACCCTGCCGCTCTCTCCCTCCACACTTCAATTACCGTTTAGTGGATGGGCTAACCTTGTAGATGTGAGGGCGGTGTGGGTTAAATGTTGTAAGTTGTTTAGGAGGGCTGTACTTACTGCTCTTTATTTTGGTAATCAGTCAACATCAGAAGCAAATCATGTTTACGAGCTGCAGAGGAAGAGAGAGCTGTCACTGTACATGCATGATTCATCCTTCTCATAGACTGTGTACAGAACGGGCAGCGTGGCTGCGTCTTATCATTGGACGGTTTTGAAGCCAAAAAACCATGAGGGACTCTGAGAAAATCTGAGTGCGGCCAGTCAGCAATTTTTTTTCCTCCAACTGTCTAATTTCTTCTTAACTTTCCCTCCTGATGTATTTTACTATCCCTGAAAAAACTACACAAGAACAGAA
Source organism: Labroides dimidiatus (assembly GCA_030710495.1). NCBI lineage: Eukaryota > Metazoa > Chordata > Actinopteri > Labriformes > Labridae > Labroides > Labroides dimidiatus. The sequence continues at coordinate 5,644,243 of CM061150.1, read as the reverse complement.
GCTGCCAATCATCGTTAAACAAGACGTAAAACACCTTTTTTAACAGCTAATAACAAATGAAAAAGAAACTTTTCAGAAAAAAAAGAGGACTTGAACACAATATATCTAAATATCACCACAGCATATGGATGAGAGAAATATTTATATGAGGTGTTTTAATTTTTTTGAAGTTTGACCACAGTCCATCTGGAATAAACAGGGAGTTTTTGACCTATACTGCAGCCAGCCACCAGGGGGAGCAGTTTTTGGAAACCTCAGCTCTAGCTGAGCGAGATGAAGTTCATTTTTTTTAACAGTCTTTGTTGTTCTATTTATCACAGATAAAATAATATTTCAATCTATTGAAGATTTAGAAAACTTGATTTACTGTAGAAGCTTTCGGGAGCTATTTATTGCTGAGGTTTTTATTTACCTTTATGAGACATGCTGCTGAGCCTGGGAGCTGTTTGATAAACATGCTTAAAGGTACTTAAACAAAGTTAAATGTTGGATTATTACTGTGGATTATTGGATTATGTATTATTCAAAAGTTTGACGCCAACATTTGTATTTTTACTTCAAATAAATATCGGCTCCAAATATCCGTTATCAGCCTCCTTGACTACTAATAATCAGTATCGTCCCTGAAAAGAAAATACCAGTGTTTCTCTGATACTGAACCTATCTGTCTTCTAAAGCTCATTTCCACCAAGTGGTTCAGTTCAGTTTGTCTCGGTATGGCACACATTTTGTGGCGTTTCCTTTAAAACTTGCACAGGTCCCCAAATTACCGACCATTAGTATTGGTACCCTTCTGTTGGGGTGCCAGACATACCGATCTGACGTATGAATTGATTTGATTTGATTTATTTATTTATTTCAAACAAACAAACAAAAAAAGTGAAAAGATAATCACAAATACTTCCTCCATGAAAAAAAAAAAACATGTTAAACAAAGAAAGAATAGAAATGAAAAAAATGGAAGGAGCTCCTACAGTGTTCAAGAAGGGACAGGTGGAAGCACAATGCTTATCTATTCCTGCCCCTACCTTCTATATTATTTCCTTATAATAATAATAATGTGATAGAAGGAGGAGAAGGTGGAACTAGAAACACTGCAAATCATGGATTTATTTATTTGTGTCACACTGCTATGCCATCACGCTATAATGTAGCTGACACAGCTATCGCCATCCAGGTTTCATGCCGCCTACCTGTGGAAACACAAACAGGATCAGGGCTTACTTTGTAAAATTTTCTCTTATTTAGCAACTCCTCAAACTCATATCAAAATACTGATAAGGTTCAAAGAGCACATTGAGTCTCTTTATTGGATAGATCCTTATGGATTTTCTCTTTCTCTTTTCTTTCTTTTTTTTTTTTTTTGGCTAAAAAAACTTCTGCTTGAAATAAAAATGAAACTATTTTATTCTTGGGACTCAAAGGTCATGGTTGGAGAACTTCGAATCTTGTTTATCTGATTGATGACATTTAAAATCTTTCTTTTCAAGAGGAAGGAAATTATCTGGAAAGGTTCAAAATGTCGTGGATACATTTTCTTTTTACTCCGGTCTCTCACTTATCATCAAGCGATGACTAAACTCTGTATAACCTCGTCGACTTAAGTCTTCAAAGTAGTTCAAAGTTGGCTCAAGCATGAGGCTTGTATAACAAGTGCATCAAGCTTTTCTTTGTCATGAAGTTCAGTAGGAAAATAAAAATTGTTATAGTTTAAATTAAAGGCTGTCATTCAGCACTCCGTCCTTGATGCCGTCAATTCTGAAGTGTGTCGGCTCAGCTAATGAAGCTAAAAGAAATGCCTGAATATGATTTGAACGGTGATAAATGAAGGAAGGGACATGTTTGTGTGGCTGCTTTTCTTAAAAAAAAATGTTTTTCTTCTCTCTGAGACCGGAGGAGAGTTGTTTTGATAGCCTATATATGGCAAGTGGTTGTTTTAGTGTTTGTGTCAATAAGACTAAAGCCTTAACAGAGACCTAAACATGGAGCTGCATCCATGCTCCTGTCCTGCCTGATCCCCTAAGACTCTTCCTGCGTTTGAAGTCTCCACTTTAAAGGCCTCATCTGAATACTGTGGATTCTGTGCACAGTGATTACAGGCTGATTAAAGAGCCACACACACACTGTGCACACACACACACACACACACACACACACACACACAAAATAAATATGTTTGCTTTCTGGGCCACAAAACTTATTTTTGCAGAGATCTTATGTCACAACAGAAAGTATATGCTATCGAGCTGATTTTTCATTGATGTTACAAGCCTTAAATGTGTCTTTTAATCACTCGTGTGCATCTGTTTTTTTCCCCCCTTCTACAGTTTCTGCCGAGATCTTAAAAAGCAGTTTGACCACCATGGAGCGACAAATCCAGAGGCTGGAGAACGACATCGAGAACTTCCCCAAATCAGACGACCAACAAGATAAGTTTGTGGAAAAGATGTCGATATCCTTTTGGTTGAGATCATTTCCTCGGCTTTGGTTTTTGAGTGAGTTTGCTGCTTGTTAAAATATGTTTTCCGCCAGCCTGTTAAGAGATTGTGTGAAGCATTTTGTTGACAGCAGAGGCAAAGGTGTTTGCTGCTCTGCTTGGTATTGGTAAGCACTTTGAGTCACTTGGTGTGATTGGTGGCACCCAAGGGAACTCAGGGAATGGATCTGGCTGCCGTTGCCGTGAGATGTTGATCAGATCTCCCTCTTCACTCCTCCCCGGGTCCCAGGAGTGAAATCATGCCTGTGGCTATTTTTACCGCTCTCTGCCACTGTCGCCTTTCCCATGGGAGACTCTAATAGGGGCTCTCGCCCCTCGCACAAACTTATCGCCTATCCCTGATTTCATCTCCTGACCGGCCACGAGCCTCTCCACACAACCATCCGAGCACTATCTCCTCTCATGGCACCTTTCCTGCTCCGATAACAGAGCGTTTCACTTAAAGCCCAGCATCTCTGCTCCCAAATTGAATTAGCGATGTCTCTGCACTTTCTTGAATGCCCTTTCTGAGCGGAGAGGTCTGTGCTCTATAGGTTTGATCAATGGTAGAAATCAAGCCCGTTGTCAATAGCCCGAGGCTGAGGTTCCTTTCATGTGAAGAAGAAACAGTAAAGCAGTCATTGGCTTCTTCTGTCTTCCCGTCCTGCTTTATTAAGAAAAGAAAAGAACTGCTGGAGCGTAGTTTAATGAGTGAGTAGGTGTTTCCATATGCTGGATCTTCACATATAAGACGGCATTTAACCTAATTTTTGCTGCAGATTGATCAAAGCTGGCTTTGCACATTGGGTGGTACGAGAGTAATAGCCCTCAAAGACGTTAACCATCTCCTTCAAGTGGAATAAGGGCGCTTGAATTTGTATAATTAAAAACGCTGAAGCAACAGCCTCCCCGATGGCGATAGAACAGGCAGGCAAGAAAGCTCCTCTGCCCCCAGATGTCAGTATCGATTCCCGGGCTCCTGCGGGAAGTAAAGGTTTGAGTGAGAGGAAATGGAGAAGTGTAGATATACTGCAGCATCCCGGCGCTCCCTCACTGTCTGCACTTCCTCCCCAGAGTGCGGCAGAAGAAGGGGGCCAGCTGTCCGTGACCTGCAAACACCCCACATCCTCTTCTCTTCCCCCTTCTTTCTTCATCTCACCTGATCAAGTTTTTCCTCCCAGGAAGGAGGACCAGCAGGATTTAATAAGCCCTATTTCTGTTCCAGCTGTATATAACACAGTGACAGGCATATATATTTCATTCTCCATCTGTGTTGTGCCCCATTTTGGGCTGTTGTCGTTATGCTTAATGATACAGTAGTTTCCCGTCCCTTGATTTTACGAGTGGCAGAATTACTCTGCGTATACATGTTTTTTTAATCATAATTTTCACTGTTTTAATTTCTTTTGAGAGGCCGACACGTGGAGTCAGATGATGAAAAATGCATGCACATTTCTTCTCCTTGTTAGCGCCCTGCAGTGTTCTTCTGCATTTAATCCCGTGCGTGTAATAAGCGATAAAAGTGGTAATAATCTAATCATCACGACACGATTCCAGGAAAACTTAACTTTCACTCTGAAGTGTTGAAGTCTGTGTTAGATTTCAATTCAAAAGTGTTTCCTCCTTCCTTGACCATGAAAAGAATGACTTGATATGTACAACCCCAACACCAATGAAGTTGGGACGTTGTGCAAAACGTATATAAAAACAGAAAACAATGATTTGCAAATCCTGTTTAACCTACATTCAACTGAATACACTATAAAGACAAGATATTTATTGTTCAAACTGATAAACTTCATTTTTTTGCAAATATTCACTCATTTTTGAATTTGATGCCTGCAACACGTTCCTAAAAAGCTGGGACAGGGTCATGTTTCCACTGTGTTCCATCATCTTTCCTTTTAACAACACTCAATAAGCGTTTGTGAACTGAGGACACTAATTGTTGAAGCTTTGGAGGTCGAATTCTTTACCATTCTTGCTTGATGAACAACTTCAGTTGATCAACAGTCTGGGGTCTGTGTTGAGACAGGTCTGGACTGCAGGCAGGCCAGTCTAGTACCCGCACTCTTTTACTATGAAGCCACGCTGTTGTAACACGTGCAGAATGTGTCTTGGCATTGTCTTGCTGAAATAAGCAGGGACGTCCCTGAAAAGATGTAGCTTTGATGGCAGCATATGTTGCTCCAAAACCTGTATGTACCTTTCAACATTAAGTTAGCCGTGCCATGGGCACTAACACACCCCCATACCATCACAGATGCTGGCTTTTACACTTTGACCTGAGAACAATCCGGATTGTCCTTTTCCTCTTTGGCCTGGAGGACACCACGTCCATGATTTCCAAAAACAATTTGAAATGTGGACTCGTCAGACCACAGCACACTTTTCCCCTTTGCGTCAGTCCATCTCAGATGAGCTCGGGTCCAGAGAAGCCGGCGGTGTTTCTGGGTATTGTTGATATATGTCTTTGTCTTTGCATGGTAAAGTTTGAACTTGCACTTGTAGATGTAGTGATGAACTGTGTTAACTGACAATGGTTTTCTGAAGTGTTCCTGAGCCCACGTGGTAATATCCTTTACACAGTGATGTTGGTTTTTAATGCAGTGCTGCCTGAGGGGTCAAAGGTCACGGGCATTCAATGTTGGTTTTCAGCCTTGCTGCTTACGTGCAGAGATTTCTCCAGTTTTTTTTAATCTTTTGATGATATTATGGACTGTAGATGATGAAATCCATCAATTCTTTGCAATTGTACATTGAGAAACATTGTTCTTAAACTGTTGGACTATTTGCTCACGCAGTTGTTCACAAAGTGGTGAACCTCCCCCATCCTTGCTTGTAAATGACTGAGCCTTTCAGGGATGCTCCTTTTATACCCAATTATGACACTCACCTGTTTCCAATGAACCTGTTCACCTGTGGAATGTTTTCTTTTTTTGACCCTGCCCCAGCTTTTTAGGAACGTGTTACGGCCATCAAATTCAAAATGAGTGAATATTTGCAGAAAAACTATAAAGTTTATCAGTTTGAACAATGAATATCTTGTCTTTGTGGGGTATCAGTTGAACATAGGTTAAACAGGATTTCACCCCCACTGGAATTGGGGATGAAGGTATATTTCACTTTTAGTCTCCCAGAACTGAATCTTCACCACTTTAAACCTTGGAGGTTAATAGTTTCAGGGCTTTTTGTCATGCAGATAATACAGAGAACAGGCTGTTCACAATCTGCTGAGGTTTTTAGTTCTTTTAGTCGCTCAGGTAGCTCTCTAATCCGTGTTGCACTAAGTGTTGAAACAATGACAGCATGAAATGCATTGCTGTATTTTCTGGGGCTGACATTTCCTTTGGTACACATAAGATAGCAGAGTCAAGTCACACACACCTTTTTAAACTTTTCCCTGGATTAAAAAAAAGGATGTCGACTCCTTGAAGCATGACAGATGGAAGAACAACAACAGCTAAAAGTCGAGCATTTGATGCTTGAGCAACCCTGGAAAAGTTAAGTGAAGCTCTGTTGTCTTGACTGTTGGGCACTGTGATGAATGAGTCAGTCTGCTTTGCTGTGTGTGTGTGTGTGCTCTGGTGTGTGTGTGTGCTCCAGAGGAACAGAGAGAGAGAGGAAGTAATTTGCAATGAATGTGTCGCTGACGACATGTGCCTCTGTTTCAATGTGACTTTTTTTAGCTCTTTTTTTCCCTTTGATGAATTTAAGGGGGTCTTCTTAATGATATACACTTCTAAACAAATGTTACAACCAGAGGGAAAAAATAAATAAATAAAAACATTTGCATTTCCCACTGGTAGATTATAAGTCAAGCTTCAAAACGCAGCTCTGCTTACAACCTCCTCCATCAGTGAGAAATCACATCCTTGTAATTTTTCCCAAGTCTTAGAATTTGTTCCATTTTCTACCGCTTATCCAGGTCCAGGCCAGGGGGTCAGCAATGTCATCAACCAGTGGCCCCTGTCCCTGGCCTCTTCCACCAGCTCCTCCGGGGGGATATCGAGGTGTTCCCAGGTTAGCCAAGAGATATAATCTCTCCATCATGTCCTGGGTCTACACCAGGGTCTCCTCCCAGCTGGGCATGCCTGAAACACCTCCCCATGGAGGCGTCCTGGCGGTATTCTCCCCAGATGCCCGAACCACCTCATCTGGCTCCTCTGGATGTGGAGGAGCAGCGGTTCTACTCCGATCCTCGCCTGGATGTCTGAGCTCTGAACCCTATCTCTAAGGCTGAGCCCAGACACCCTGCAGAGGAAGATCATTTCAGACGCTCGTATTCACAACCTTGTCCTTTAAGTCACTACCCACAGCTTGTGCCCATAGTGAGGGTTGGAACGTAGATTGAACGGTAAATTGAGACCCTTGCCTTCTGGCTCAATATCTTCTTCATCACTTTTACACACATTTGCGGATCTCCAAATAATGCACAACTCAAATTCATGGAAGTTGCTCCATGTGTGGCCAAAAAGTGAATTACAGTATCATGGAAATCTGATTCTCTGGTCTTTTGAGATGAATAGTGTCATCCCCTTGGGAAAAAAAATCACATTCTGTCTCAGAAAACAATATAATACCTTTTTAAAGATTTGGCGGCCATATTTAGACCATGTCTGTTTTCTCTTACACCAAGTACTCAACATAGTTGCTTGTATTGACTGTGTACAATGACATTTATATATATATATATATTTATATATATATATATATATATATATATATATATATATATATATATATATATATATATATATATATATATATATATATATATATTTCTTCACTCTCTTTCTTTAATTTTTTTTTTTTTTTTTTTTTTTTTTTTTTCACCACAACGGACCGGTAAAACTTCCACATCACTGCTGATGCTGCCCTGATCAGTCTTTCAGTGTCTCGCTCTGTTTTCCCCTCTCTTTAATAGATTATCTTTTAACATAGTTTCATCAATGATACGTGTTCCTAAGTTGTTTAGACTTTAGAATATCAGATTTTACCTAAAAAAACAAAAAGAAATCGATCACTTTTTGGCTCAAACTGTAAAATTTTGCTCTTACCTCTGATTATCTGATGTTTTTACCGTACAGAGGAATCCATTCCATGAATGCTACGACAAGGACGTCGCACCAACAGATGAGTGTTAGTTAAAGGAAAACCGAGCAAAATCCGTGCACGGGGAAAGAAAGATGGAGAAATAATGAAGTATGCAATGACAGAAATGTATGAGAAAGAAATAAAGGGAGAGAGAGAGAGAGAGAGAGAGAGAGAGAGGAGCTTAGTGGAAGCACTTCATTTGGCTTTATTGATACATTTTTCTCTTTCCATTACTGTAATGTATGCAAATGACTGAATGGGGTGTTTGTTCAGCAGTTTAGTGATCTCTATCTGTCAGAAGTAATGGGAGCCCACAAAGGCTGTAGAGTTGAGGCACAAGCCCCCAGAGAGCCCTATTTCACCAGAGAGGCTATGACCATCAAATGCACACACACACACACACTCTCACACACTCATACTCATTTCCAGTTCCTGCTGGATATGATGGAGTAGAGCTGGGGGCTCAGAGCCAGACTCTGCATACTGGAATATTAATGGTGGAGAGGTGGCTCGATGAGGGTGATGAGAGAGCGGACTGAGTCTTGATGGGTGCCTGGACATGTCCAATACATCTCCGCTCTCTGTACTTAATGCCTTAACCCAACCAGCTGATAAGTAGCTTAACCTTTTATTTCCCATGAGGCCAGAATCAGAGCACATCATTCTCTCCCCTCCTCACGCGTTGAGTGACAGGGAGCTGTCCTCAGGGGCCAGCTTCAATAAGATATTATAGACTGGGCTAATAAATTTATCCCAGTCTTAATTCCTTTCACAGAAAAAGACTGTTTCACAGAAATTAAGATCTACAATAAAGGTCAGACTCTTTATTGCTTTTAGGGTTTTCTCTTCAACTTTAAATTTTGTTATAGAAATCTCTCATCAGTCCATTTCTAAGTGACATCCTTCTCTGCTCCTTTCTTATTAATCTACTTATTTGTTTAGTGCTGCTGCTTGTTCCAGTTTATGTGTATAAATGTGTGTGTGTTTCTCTAAGAAATTTATTTTTAATTATTATTCTTAATTATATATCTGCAGAATCACTGAAAATATTGTCAGGGTGAAGATAAAAGAAAATCAAATGTAAACAAACCGGTGATGGGCATTTCAAGCCAATACATGATTTAATATCCACTGCTTACTTTTCACTGATTATTTGAATAGATCACATGAGCAGATAGAGATCCATTAATGACTGTGCAGAATTGCTGTAGGCTAGTTAAATATGATAAATGAATGGATTTGATCTATAAATGTATTCTAGTTTTACCAAGAAAAATTTGCAATTAAAACTCTTTTTTTGTTTATATTTTTGTAAAATGGTTTCTCCCAGAACTCTTTAAAGCTGCAGTCTCACATTGTGTTTCTGAATCTCACTGTGCTCCACACGTTTTACCCCCAGCTGGCACTTATACCCTACAGAGAGTCTGTCGCAGTACAACCAGGGGGCTGGTTAAAACAACTGAAACAAAACATTTTTAAGACAAGATAACAGTCACAAGAACCACATTTTTTTTATAATACAATATTGCTTTGTCATTTTTTTTATGATAAATATTATTTCACCATATTTGACACATTGGGCAGTTTTTGAATTATTTTTGTAGGGGGAAAAAAAGTCTTTTTAGACTTAATTTGAGCCACATTTAAGCCAACCAGTCCAGAAAAATGTGAATATTTCAAGCCATTTAAACCCTTTAAAGCCTGAACCAATGGAAACATGTCTGAAAATTCTAATATTTAGGAACTGAGATGTTTATTGACGCTTTAAACAAAATCCACCAAAAATATTGCAATATAAAAAAAATTTGTGGTATATTTTTTGTACCATATTTGATAAATTTGGAAGTTATGGCATTTTAGTAAATATGCATCCTTTCAATGCAGAAAATACTTTTTTTTTTAAGAGTAATAATTTAGATTTTATTCTTAGCACAACTTTTCTTTTTTTAAATCACCAATTTATTTACTAAAAAAAAGTGTGTGGATGATTTCCTGAGAGCATCCAATTTGAGGAATGATAATCCTCAGAGGAGCAGAATACAGTTTTATTTTTCATTTGTTTATTTATTTTTGGGGGGTGGGGTGGGGGGGCATTTATGCCTTTAATTAGAGGACAGGACAGTGGATAGAGGAGGAAACAGGGTGAGAATGACGAGTGACATGCAGGAAAGTAGCCACAGGTCGGACTTGAACCCAGGCTGCCTGCGTATATGGAGCGCAACCCCAACCACTAGGCCATCTGCGCTCCCAGTTTTAATTTTTTTTTTTTTTAACAGGTTCATAATGAAAATATTTCTCATGTTGATGCAATAGAGGTCTTTGAAACTCATGTATCAAATCTGACACGTTTGGCAATAAAGGGTTAAGATGTACGTTTAAATTGACTCTCTAAAGAAAACAACAATGGCTTCATTTAATACATCCTTTGCATTGGATAAAGTTGCTGCTCTTTGAAGCCCTGTCACGGCTGATTACCGATATCACCAATAATAACATTGTTTTCATGTTCTTATTAATATATAACACTATTCAATACTGATCTTACACAATAAGTTCTAAAGTTTTCATATTGCAATACAGCATAACTAGTTTTACTCATGACTTTGTCTTTTTTTAATCCCACTTTTTGGTAAAAATTGACTTCAACCATACTTTGAAATGATTTTTGTTTTTCTGGTTGGGTGCTGTGCTGGAGCAGTGTGCAGAAATACAGAGTTTAGACTGCTGTTGTGAGTGGAATTGAACTCACCCTTATGGTGCCTTGTTAAAATAGCCACCCATATGTAACAAGTGCAACTGAAGCAAAGGTGGAGACCAGGGCCATGGGGAAAATTTCTGATTAATATTGACGGTCATACTCCTCACGCTGACACCAGTGAGGAGAACAAAGTCTGTGCAACGCAGTCAACTCTGTTTTATTCTATAAACTGTATATTTACTCAGTTTTGTGAGGATGTTCATTCTGGACACCAAGTTCTGTCGTATTGTCACGCAGAGAGCGAGTCTTGCCAGAAAAGAGGCTGCTGTCCCTGATTAATTCTTCCACAAGGCTGAGTGAATGAAGCCGAGTGTCTTGAAGATAATGCTCATGGCCATGTTCTCGGATAGAAAATAATCCTCCCCAAAATTCAGAACAAATCTGGCCTTCTTCAAACAGTTAACAACCAGGCAGAGTTATCAAACTCTTGAGGTTGAATATTGATCTAAATCCTTTTTTAGATCTCTTCATAAGACCAGCTCCGGAACCAATAGGAGCTGTAATCCTGTCGTTGTGTGCTTAGATAATACGAGTCAGATTTCAAGTCTGTCTGCCGTATCAATATCTGCACTTGTTAGTGATCCCTTTCTGGTGAATAGGAAGCCTAAAGTCCTGCAAAGCCCACACACCTGGCTGTGCCAGATTCCCACACCAACTTAGTCGCCCACACAGGGTCAGAACAGACACACTTTGTCGCAGCCTCGAGGCCAACCTGTAATAACACCTTTACGGCTTAAAAATCGACGGATGCATTTTCACGGGTAGCACATTTTTGTTGTTCTCAGAGCCTTCAGCCTGATTTAGTTCAGACATCAAAAGAGGAGGTGCACAACAGCGTGTTTATGGCCGGCCTTTGTCAAACAGCAACAGTTGGAGGTTCTCTTTGCTTCAGGCAAGGTTGGCGTACAGGTTTGTGTAACACAGCGTTCTCTTGTATCGGCACCGGGCACTTAAGGTTAAATAAATGGTGTTAGTGAAACAATTGTTCTGGTTAGCAGGCTGCTGAGTCTAAACCGCAGAAACATACCCTGTTAAAGGCTTGTTCTGTGTGGAGGAGCACAGACTTGTTTGCAGGAACTATCCCTCTTAAGTATACCTCTATGTGTGTGAATGAGAGGTAAGTCAGATTATTTACAGAATCCTGTTTATTTCTGTATGTTTGTATAGAAGAAAACTGGGTTAAGAGTTGCTGGTGGCGCTCTCAGTAGCTCCTTATGATTTAAAAGCAGAAATACACAAACAACCACCCCTCTCTCCTTGTCACACATACACACATAAGCTCTTTTTCTTAATCACCACCTTCCTTGGAGTAACCCCCCCCTCACACACACACACAAACACACACACACTCACACTCCCAGCCTGAGTGTTTTTCTCCACTAATGAAATTCACTGTAAACTGTGTGGCCAATTAACTGAAGCACAGATAAACCACAGAGCCTTTTAATTATCCAAAATTCAGAGGAAAACAGTTTAAATACAGGAGAGGTGCTTTAACCTGTTTTTTTTGGTTTTTTTTTTTTTAATTTTCCTGTCTGAATTCTGTTTCTGCATCCCTCACCTCAGTGTGAATGAGCGAATGTCCACAGCCAGAAAGAAGCAACAGAAAACTGCCGTCTTTAGAAATGATATCTACTTTTTTTATGTTGTGTTCTGTTATATTTTAATTAACACATTTAAAAAGGTATGACTCAAAAACAAAACCATGCAAAAATCAACACCCCTGTTAGAATAAAACAGAGGAAAAAGCACCAAAAATAATTGGAAAAAAAGGCTGTGTCGATTAAGATTCTGTTTCTTTATTGTTATTTTTTCATTTCTGTCTAAATAACTCAAATAACAAATGTAAAAGTGCAGAATGTTTATATGGATTTTTTTTCTTTTAATTACGTTAATTAAATGCTTAACTGGCATTGCAGAAAGACTCAATTAAATACTCTTTCAGAAGTCAAAATATTAGGACTTAAGAAACCTTCAAATAACCCGTTTTACCAGTTTAATATTACGTTTATAAAACAGCTACAAACTCAACACCCTCGCTGTACCATACAAAAAAAATGGTTGTTTTCAAATCAGTGTTGTCAATAAAACCAATTTTTACACCTTACAAACAGTAGTTGTCAAAGTTGAATGTTCCTTTTTCAGTTTTAGACTACTCCGGATGCTATAATGCATCTTAAAACACTCTTCATGGTTCCAGACAAAGTTAAAGATAAAAAAAAAAAAGTAATATCTAAGAGTGTAACTTGATATTTTTAACATCTTTTTATGTAAATGTCATTTTCGTCACCATTACTTGATGTGGGTAGTGAACAAAATTTAAATCCAATAATTAAATATATAGAAAAAAGTAGGTGAAACCATCTAACTTTAGTAATTCTTACAATAGAAAGCAGTTATAATCAAACTTAGCCAGAAAAAATATTTATATGAGAATGATACATAATATTGTGATCAACAGTTCTGTCCAGCCCAACAACATTGATCAACATGAGGCAGATAATAACATTTTATCAAACTCTGATGAAGCAAAGCTCAAGTGATAAAGTCATCAGGATGTATTTGTAGTGATTTTTGCCACCAAGGGGAAAGAAAAGTCAAGTCCCAATTGACTTGTGTGTTTGCCAGCATGTTCCCTTCCAGACAGACAACCATCTCTTTGCCCTCTGGTCATTTGAGTGAATTCCCCCCTGAAGTTCCCCAATCAGTATCTTGTTAGGCGGTGACACTCGGCCTGATATGGCAGCTCCATTAACCAGTAGAGTAGACTTGCTGACAGGCAGTCTGGGCTGGAGCTCCCAGGGGCAGGAGAGGGCTGTGGCGTTGATGTACAGGAGGTACACCCATGATGTAAACTCAATCTTCCCCTTTTGCTTCTGACTGAACAAGTGTCACATTTCTGTGATCAAGTCTCCATGCCCCGCCAGTCCTGGAGGTTTCCTTTGGGAACCTTTGTGTCTTGTAGGGATTTAGAGCTGCACCCCTGAAATGAAGAACATTTAATACACATCTACTCTATGACTTCATATGCCTCTATCAGGGTGAAGTACTAATGTAAAATACTTAAGAGCAGGGGTGTGTTCAGGCTTTTTTCACTGGCCTGGTTTAATTGCTGTCGCACCCACTTGTGCATGACTGACATAAAGCATATCTGAAATACATCTGTTTACCATTTCTCATGTACTTAAACTGCTTGAAAGCTGATTTGGCCAGCATGATATTATCTACCCCATGTCTCACCTACTAGCAGCAGTGGTGACAAGCATATAAAATAACCATAGAAATAGTCCGTCCTCTCAGATGGGGATATTTACTGTTGCAGGTTATACAGAGGCATCAGTTTTATTTTACATTTTAAAGGCAGGGTTGGTAATCAGATTTAGGTAGACTTTTTGTTATTCTGGTTAAAATTATCTTTATGTCCCTGTGGCAATCAATGTATGATGTGTTCTTAAAATAGAGAGAAAAATATCCAGTGTCTACAGCAGGAGTAAACCTGGAAAACACCAACCAATCCTAGCGATTAGGATCCAATTTATTAAATCAATCAAATCCCATTCTGCCGTTCTGCCCGCCTCCTGTGCGTACATTTCGCTGGCATGCACTAGCCCTGATTCAACACGCATAACTAAGAGGGATCTAAGTACGCTGGAGAATGGTAGTGGTTTTGAACTCAGCGGTTAAACACAGTCCTGAGGAGATGCTACATTGAAATTCATGCTAGTTTTCAGTGACTACCAACCCTGCCTTTAAGCCAAGAATCTCCTTACTTGAGCTTTAAAACACATGGACATAAATGTAAAAGTCAAAAACAAAAATAAATGTGATGCTACAATGAGGCTAATCTACTAGCACAATGTTTGGCATTGGCAGAGAAGATTTGGCAATTTTTGTCACGAGAGAAACCCCTCTTGCTCAGCTCTGCTGCTCATCCTACAAATGCATGTTTCTTACAAACTCTGCCCCATTTAAAAAGAAATTAAACAGACTTTCCACTGGTGTGAGATTTATTACCAAGAAGCATTGTTACAACAAAGAATCTCACAAACAGGTTTCCTTACTTTTTTTGCTGAGCTTAGTACAAGACCTTGTGGGGAAACTTGGTGATGGCCAATCAGAGGCCCATCACACCCCTTGGACACGCCCCTTTGATACAGGAAATGATCCTGTGTAAATAACAGGCCCTGAAAAAATAACGATTTGTTTGATTGATCTTATTATCCTGTCTCTAAGCGTTGCACAGCTGCTGAAAAGCTTTTCCCCCATTGGCTCAGGTCTCCACTGATTATTTCTGCTCCACAGAAAAGTCAGGCTAAGGACCCGGTGGCAGCAGCACCAATCTGCACCTCATTACTTCCCCAAAAGGCCTGAGCTTAGTGCAGGGTAATAGACAGAAGCCCAGCCACCCTCATTTGTCATGGGCTCCTGGGTTTGATGCAAAGCCCCCTTTGAGCACTTGTTGCTGAGCTCTAATCCTGCAGTAGACACCAGCCACGCTTCTCTGCTTAGCCATCCCCACTCTCCACCGTCATGGCTCATGATTTCACTTTCATTTGATGTTTTAATGAAATCCCTGAGACTCCATTGAATGGCAGGCCCATTGTTGGCAAATTATTCTATCAAATGCAAGTGGAGGGGAAACGTGACTGGAGTTATTTGTCTGGTAAATATGAGCTACCAAGGGTATACGCTGTTTTTCAGGATGTGAATCCACAATGGAAGATTGTTGGACTTAAATGATGCTGGTTTGCTCAGAGGTGAAGGCGTTTAGATACAGAAGATGCAGTATTTTGTCCTTGATAGCCTTCCTTTCCCATTCATACCATTTCTTGAATAAATCAGAATAATTCCACCGCTACAGCGGAAGTTAATTATGAAATGAGTGTGTTGAGATGTACTTAATGCTTGTAGATAGTGTGCAGAGCAGACATTTATACAATGGCTGACATTTATTCCTGCGCAGACCAGTATATTACCCAGTAGCACCATTTGTTGTACCTTATTGCAAATAAGTGGTATGGGGCAGCACCCGAAAGGCTTGGGAATGCTCCTTGATGAAAAGACTATCATTAGGCGAAGTTGCTGTGTGTGCTGGTTGAAAGCGTCTCTAAAATGTAAATCAAACTAATACCCAAACACTTCGCCGCCCCTCCGCACTGTAACGCTATTTCTTTCTGCTGATGCTGTCGAGGGAATAAACGGTTGTTCTGCTGTTTGTTACGGAGCTCTCTGTTGATTTCTAACTCTCCTGCACTCTGGCTATCTTTCCTCTCTCCTGACAGGACCGAGGGACTGCTATGTCTGCATGACTGCAGGCCATCTATGGCTCGTACAGCGTACGCGGCCCCACAAGCGATTAGCCAAACTTATTGACTGCGTTCGCACTCTTCGGAGCAATTAGGCGCTTCATTATGCAAATAAAGTGCACTAATTGCCTCACGTTTGCTAATTGATTAAAAGATACGGTATATGGTAGACATTAGGGTCGACTCCATCAAACAGATTTGGCCTTCGACAGTGTAAGCCGCGCACTTTGTGAATAAATTAATAACAGCAAATACAGCCGTGGGCCATTTCCACGGGATGTCACAGCGTGCTCAGCTCGGCAAATTTGAGGCACAATAGAGAAGTCGGAGGAGAAAGAGATCTCTAATTAAAATGAATCTGTGACAGTCAGGAACACTAACAGTTACAAACGGCAATCTGATGGTAGTCAACAGGGGATTCTCCATTAATTGGCAAAATGAGGCTCATCAATCACACAGAGGGGGAACGCTGCACAGACAGTATCCTGTCAGAGTCACCCACTGTGGGGGGAGCAGCGTTACATGTGTCTCAGGGACAGAGTCATGTAGAGACGGAACAGTCTCCCTATCTCTCTCTCCATCCCTCCCCCCTGACTCTGTTTCTCACCACATGTGGCTCTCAGTAGACATCTCCCCAACTCATTCTGACAGGCTTTGTTTTTCCTTGTCGCATTTCAAATTGGGATTGGCTGGCATTCTCTGCCAGTCAAGGCAGAGACAGGATTGTCAAAACACACTGTTGAATTTCAGCTTTCTGAGGATATTTTTTTCGCTGATGACATGTGCTGAGAGGCTCGTAATTCCATGCTCCCTCTTTTTGTTCGAGCACTCATGAAATATTGCTGCTGCTAGTGCTGATACACTATTCAGGAAACCTTGATCATTTTATTGGATTAGAAATAACTTATTTTCTTCCCAGCACTGACATCTATTCCAAAGTCTTAATTGGGCGAGATGTTTGACTGTTCCTCGTTGGAAAAAAATCATCCAGAATCGGAAACATTGCGTGAACTTCAAATGAACCGAACGCTGGTAGTAATATCTTTATTTCTCATGGAGATCAATGCACTGCCATAATTGAGAAAGCCAACAAATGCAGGGACATGGAGCACAGCTCTTCTGCCTTCAGGTCAATAAATACACCATGACAATAATTGACTGTTTAATCAATTGAACCAATTAATGGCATGTCCTCGCTCTCTGTCACTCGATAGGTTTAGAGCAATCACAGGCAGAGCGAGGCTTGGAATAGTTATTGCTTTACATTGCTCCTCCGCTGCGTCTGACGCCATTACATCATCTACAGACTGCTACGTCTGACTTGGCACAGAGGCTGTAAATTTTGATGCTCACACAATAACACATTCATATTTGCACATGCATTGTTGTTGATTATTCCTCTTCCCATACATTAAGGCAGTAATATGTCAAGCGTGCCGCAGCAAATGGATGTATTCAGGGCATATTTTTATAGCTGTCACCGGCGGGGCTAATGTAACACCACTCAAAACAACAGTCATGCCTGTGTGCATTTTTATTGACAATTAACCTCCAATTAGCAGCCTGGATGGATAGGGTGACCTCCAGGAGTGCTCGTGCTTGTGTTTATCGTGGCTCCTCCATGAGCATGATTACATGAGATGAGGCAGTTTGCCGTGATGTGAACCCCCCCAGGCTGCAGCACTGACACTCGCAGTGACAGATAGAGAGGCGTTTAACACGAAGCTGTTTGCTGTTAAAGCAGCGACATGAAAATAAAAACAGATTAGTAACAAAAATGTTCCAAATCCATTTTTGTCCGTTCCTTTCTTTCTCTTCCTGTCAAACACACATCCCGCCTGGATACAGTCAGTGAGTCTAAGCCCTGTCATCTAACAGCGACAGGGATGAGTGAGACACATCTGCTACCTAAGCCAGCACCTGACCTTGAATTGACTTTCTGTGATGAAGACTTATTGTTGATCCCCAGGCTTTTTGCCTCCAAGCCAGCAGCTTTCCATCCTCTCTTAAGAACATAGGTAGGAGACACATATATCTCTTTCTCTGTTGTGCTCCTTCCATCCCTTTTTCTTTTTTTTTTTTTTAAATTTCCTTTTGCAACAACTTTCAAGGGTATGGGGAACGTGCAATGGACGAAGAGGTGTTGGCAAGAACACGTTTGAAAATCACAAGGCTGTAACTTGGAGAAATCTGCTTTTCATGAAAAGACTCTACACAGCCAGTGTCTTCTTGTTAACGCCTTGATTTAAGAAAAAAAACCCTTTTAAAAACCATATTTGAAAATATAATGAAAGATTCCACAGATTTGTACTTATACTGCGAGGAGTGCAACAACATGACTAGTGCAGGGCAGCTAAGTCAAAAAAAGTCAAGCAAGAGTTACTAAATATGACAGACAATGAGATGTTTGCCAAGCTTACAGTTGCTTGAGTCTATTTTTGTAGCGATTTCTATCAAACGGATCAGTTTTGTTGTCATATTTCAGAGTTTGACCCAAAAAGGCAACTGGACTTCTTCTTCTGGAATTCTTCCAGACGTTTCACACCTCAGAAAGAAATGCTTCTTTATTTCTTAACAGACAATAGCTTTGACGGATCTACTGTCTGACAGTGGTTGCCATATTGGGGCAACCATGGCTAGAATACACCAGTTGCGTCTCCAAATGGGATCAAGTAGGTTTCCATTCAAGTCAATGTGTTGACTTACACTGGATCCGCTCCTTTGCGTTCCGGCTGCGTGCCTGGTCCGACAGGTCACCGCTAATTCGCACCCATCCTATTTTTGCCGGATGCAGGAGCCGTGATGCTTCTATTCAACATAGGAAAAATCGAGCAGGACAGGAAGTAGTGCATGGAAACTACCTTCTACATCTAGTGACTATCAAAATAAAACAAACCATGTCCAAACCAGATGGTATTTATCTTGACTACAACAACAAACCGATGTAATGAACAGAGTTAGACCAGGAGTCAACAGGTTTGAGGTTTTACAGCCCAACGTGAACAAAGAGAGGATCAAGGAAACTCCTCAGTCCGTGACTCCAGCTGTCTCTCAGTCCTGCTACTTGCCGGACTAAACACGCAGCTGAGTTGATGAATACAGTCGATACGCAACGGAGTGGAGGCGGAGCGTAGACGCATCTGGTTAACTTGAGGTGTGACCTTCAGAGACTTCACAGACTCTGAACCTTCACAGACATCTTGGTTCTGGTATGTTTTGATAAACACTGGAGTAGGAAACGATGAGAAGCGTGTAGTGAAATGCGGGAAAGTCAACACAGACGGGACTTTTAGCAGCATGGCTGATTAACATGACAGATCCTGTAAAACAGTTACGATACTCGTTTCTTGGAATATCTATAAAAGACCCAATTCGAAAGATTCCCTTGAATGTATATTTTTCTTTTTTGTCTGGTAAAAAGTTAGCACAGCACCATTTAATAATGTATCAAGTTACCATTTTCTGGTATCATCTTCAAGCCTTGGAGCCAAAAATCCTGCTGTAAAGTTATGGCTACTTACAAGAAGCTGAAGCTGATGATTGCTCCTTTGGAAAACCTGATATTACCTTTTAAATCAATTCTCTTTCTTCAATATTAGATGATTTCTGCAACTATGTTTTAGTGTTTTGTTCCCAAGAGCAACAACAAAGAAAATGATCTGAATAAGTTACAACTCTTATTCGCACCTCTAGCTAAGATCCTCTCCATGGCAACAGCTGCTGAGGCTGATGGGCATCGTAGTATTAAGAGTCATCTCACTGAGCGGAGGGAGAAAAAAAACACAAGATCTGTGAAATAAAGTTTGAATATGTTCAACAGACGGCCATAACGTAATCCTGCACTGCCGAACAGACCTGCTGCTGCTTTTTCTGGAGGAAATATTTAGGATTTATGTGACAAATACTTAAAGCAGTGACCAGCAGAAGTTTTAAAAAACAAACAAACAAACAAACAAAAACCCTCACGCTACTAGCTTCTTCTTTTTTTTTCTTTTGCAGCTCTACACCTGAAGTGTCTGGTGATAATTAGATTATATCTTCTTATTTGTCTGTTTCTGTTTATTTAGAACCACCTCTCTTTGTGCAAAGATGTTTTAACACACACAACAACAGAGAAACTGCTGACAGCAACACAGATCAATGCAAAATTCCATCCAGCTGATTCCTTATGTTGCAAGCCACAGTGCAGACACAGGTGTGAAAACACATATCCAGAGGTGTAGGTAGGAACAGGTGTTAACTGGAGCGACATGTCGGTCTGTTGCTCAGGTATCTTGTTGGGGGGAGGTGTTGCATAACAACACTCTTTGGTTTCCATCATCAAAGCACTAAAGTGGAAAAATACATCAAATAGGACCTCTGGAGGATCAGATAGATCATGGTACTGATAACAGTGATTGGTCAGGAGGGTTTTAACGGTGTTTCCAGGGGTGATGTGGCGAAATAAAGAAGAACTTGAGTAATTTGAATGACCAACTGCAGTTTTTATGCACTCTGTGGGCTGGATTTGCTCTTGGGGCATGTTTGTGATGGATAGTACAGCAGGGGTTACAATGCCTCGGGCTTGTTTGATCCAAGGTCATGATGCCTCATCTGAAACATAATTCTATTTGCATGTGCTCCGGTGCCCTACTCCTACAGTTTGTATGTGCAAATCAGTTTTAAAAAGACTGCTGAAAAACAAATTTCAAGAATAATCTGTCTGATAATTTTCAAAATTTGACCGTCGTTCTCACCGATTTCCTATTTTCAGAACTGAGATGTTCGTCTGGTTTGCATCCAGATTATGTCCATGAAGGTGAATCTTGAATTTGAACCGATCTTCTGCAGCTACATTTACACATTCCCACCCCTAAAAGAGAGGTCTGTACTCACAGTACTGTGCACAGTATCCTTTTGTTTATCATGCTTTCATAAAAAGTCATCATGAATCTGAGATGCGAAACATCATGATGCTGCTTTGCAGCTGAACGAAAGCCTTTAAATATCCCACTTGAACCTTTGAACCCTCTCATCAACCATCAGCTCTGCACTGTGGCTCCCATTCTGTTTTTTGGGGTGCTCCATCCTTCACCCACAGCATCATCAAAGCTGTTGATAATGTGTTAATAATTATGTCCATTAAGAGACAGAGTACCTCGAAGAGACATTAAAAACAAAATGATTTGGATTTTATGTTTTACCTCTGACGTCAATGCACCACAGGTTACCTTGGACCAATAAAGCTTGAAACATTCAGAACGTTTTTTTTTTAAAGCTTGTTGGTAATAACACGATTGACATTATCAACAAGAATAGATTCCTTGAGTAAAAAATTAAAGTCATATTTAAACAATGATTTTTAGGCTGTTTTATATTGAATCTTATTATATCTTTTCTATATAATTAAGGTGAGATTTCCTGTTGTCATGTTTACAGCAGTTGCGCTACATCACTACAAATAAATACATGACTCTGTTGTTTTGCATCCTGCAGAAAGTCTTCATGGGAAACAGAGTCTTTGTCCTGGAAAAAAACATTCCAATACCAATCATGGCCATAGGTGTTACTGCAATTAATGCCAAAAGGATTAGTCCTCACAGTGCATGGCAGCTCAAAGATCAGGGCCTATATCCATGAAACATCTTAAAGCTAAAAGTAGCTCCTAACTCACTGATTTAGGGGAAACTCAAAAATAATGGGTGTGTCAGTCCTCATTTTAGGACTCCTACATTCCTCGTCTAAAAGTATTTAACAAAGAATTTTAGTGCTTAAACAAGCTCCTAAAGCTGTGAGAAGTTAGAAGTAGTGAAGAGGACTCCTAAGTCACTGAGACCAGTTCAGAAAGATTCTCAAAAGATATAATAAAAATGAGCTTTTGAAAAGGTATCACCTCAATCCTGAGGTTATAATGATGGTTATAGAGTCAAAGAGGGAATAACTTCACCAACAAATAGAAATAACTCAATATCTGCAAACATCAAAGTGCTGACACTTTGACGCTTTCTTTTGTCTGTGGTTTTTCTCTGCCATGGTTGTTCCAGAATCCCAGTCTTAAAAAGCTGCTTATATGTAGATCTGCTAATCGTTTAACCAGATACAGCTGCTCATAATTAGAGGAATACATACTTGACTAGTCAGTATATCACTCTTAGTTTAATGTTTAATCAGTAGCCCACATTTTTTTATTTTAACGTCTTTATTTGAACATGCCAACATGACACCTTTCTCCAAACTGAGTGATTTCTGTGTAGAAAGCCACATTCTCTGTCAGCCAATCACTGTAGGCCTAGGAAGTCATGTGGTTCCTGAAATATGACATCATCCTTATCAATGAGGTCAGCTCCACCCATTTCTTTTAGCATAAAAGTTCTCTGAATTCCTTAGTAAGAGTCAGTCTGAGCAGCTTTGTGAAAGGGTTTCAGAGAAAACTCTTAGTGAGGAACTTTTTGTGTCATTTAGGAGTCCTCTTAGAGGGAAGATAAAATGCTTTGTAAATACTGACCCAGGGGTTGAAGCTATTTAGGGAAGTATTTTGGGGAGGGGGCGCCAAAATTAACACAAATCCACATGGCGTCTCAGGAGCTCCAGAATATAACAAAAGCATCCAGCAGAATTGTGTTTTATCAGCAGCAATTAACAGCCAATATGAGCTGTTAATTGCTTAAATTTGATTGGTGGTAATGCAGAGCTCTGTTATGACAATAGTTTTCTCTAACAGGGTGACTGTGAGTGTGTTTGTGTGTGTTTTATGGAATACACGGGATAGCTGTGAGGCAGTGCAGAATGATAGCCCTGAATGAGACGTTTTCCAATGAAGTGATTAAAATGATTGAGGACAGAGGAGAACTCATTCATCTCTGAGCAAGGTGACAAGGGACACTGTATGTGTGAGAAAAGTGCCTCGGTGTATTCATGTATGTGTGTGTGTGTGTGTTTATGTGTCACAGATGTAGAGCGAGCTGTGAAATGGGACTGGCGTGGAGGCGGGCAGAAAGATCTGGAGCGATGCCCACAGGAGGTCTACGCCTTTTCACTGTATCACTGTACATCTGAACAGACAGCCAAATATTTAGAGTCTACACTCTGCGAATCAATTCGACCTTCATGAGAACAAAGTCAACAGTTTTTCACTGCCAACATCAGAGCCATTTGTTCTTTTTTCATAATGTTATATATATATATATATTTTTTTGGCTCTGAGATGGTCACACAGAAACGAGAGCGGCACTCGTCGAGTGGAAGTTCCTCGAGGGTTCGGTGGATGTGATTAAGCTGGACTGTAATCAGTTTGTCTCCTCTGTTCAGCAGATTCTCTTTAATTACCTCGGTGAGGGGAGAGAGTGGGTGGCACGGGTTGTCTGGCGTGTCTTACTGGCAGTGTGTGCATGTGTGTGTGTGTGTGTACCTTACCTCAGAGCTAGGCACAATGAGCTTGGTTGAGTGGTTATTTTTGGTGCTAATGCCATCCCTGTTCTCACTCTACTTGACACAAAGGTTAAACCACACCCTGTACTCTGAATGAAAGTAGAGCTAGCCTCTATTGGCCTTGTTGGCTACACATAACCGCTCTCCAGCACATTAAGTGTATGTCTAAACCCACTTAGCATTGGCAGCCTTGTGAAAGTGTTGATTTGAGGTCTATGGGTTTGTGTTTCTCTCCTCTCTCTTTCTCTCTCTCTCTTTCCCTCTGCCTCTCCCATCAAGCGCTCTAATCTCCCGAACCCCATCCACACTCAGCGTTCATCCCCTGCCTTTAGGATTGGTTTCACACAGTGATCCCCTCACTGACCAGACAGACGACTCAACAATTAACCTCCAAGGCTGACCTGAAATATCTCAGACCTTCTCCCTGTAGCTTCCTTATTGGCCTCTAATAGATTTCTAACAGGTAGAAAAAGTGGATTGAATTCCGCCCATCCAAACCCTGAGGCACTGTGTGAGGAGCCCTGTTCAGTTTGTCCTCATTTCTTTCCACCTTTTTTCTCAAAACCACACTCGTGACTGCATCACCGGATACAAATTATGACATTCAGTCAGTCCTGTACCTCAAAGTCCCAAAACCTCTTTTGCATCTCTCTTCCCATCCTGTTCAAGCCCTCCATTTGGGTTATTGTGCTGATAGCTGAAATGCCTCCCTGAAAAAGATTAGTCTCTGTTATTGAATGTCACTTCAACAGTCGGGCAGAATTTACTGCTGATGCAGCGTCTTTCTCCTTTCAGGCTGTCATGGCTTTAGGTGCACCCTGCTGTGTTGTAGACACACACTGGTTATACCCTGATTTCGACCTCCCTGTCCATTTTCTGAAGGTGAATGACTCTAACCGGGCTCTCTCCAGGAAGCAGTAATGTTGAGATCACAACTACTTTTTATTTTACAGTTTGCCCATCCCATGATGCCTTTGGCTCAGTCTGTTTACCTACAAAGGCATTGCTACTGTTCTCAATGCTGATCTCAGAGGTCATTATACTGTGAGGTCATGTGTCCCATCAATGGTTTTACACCAATGAGCAGCCAGTTAGTTCATATAGAACCACTGATGGAAAGATTGTTATTGACATCAACATCATCAAGGTCATTGCTACAGATACGAGAAATTGATATCAACTGGTTGGTATTAGTTTAAATCAGGGCTTTGAACCAGAATTTTTTCCTAATCGGTTCGTTCCGAACAGAAACGGTATTTTAACGTTTTCGGTTTTGGGTTCCACCCCAAAATTAACGTTCTCGAACCGGTTAGAACAAAAAAAATTCGTTCCTGAACCGGTTAATATCGTTCCATGTCAGCCAGCAGGCTGTTACTTATTCCCAACAACAAACACTACAGTCAGTTGGCCTGTGCATTATATGAGCTGCATCACATATTATAGCCCTCTGTTTTTCAAGCTCTATCACTTAGCAACTTACCGTGATAAACAGAAGCCCTATTTGTACGGGATAAGTTTCACCTGAGGACCTCTGATAATTTGTAATACTTGAGGAGGACATCGGTGTTTTTAATCCTCTGAGATTCAACCGTGTCCGTTATTTATAAAACAAAAAATCCAGGACAAATCAGCGACCGTATTTCAGACACAGAGGTCCTCTGATTCTAATCCAGTCCAGATCGGCTTCTCTCTAAGTTTGTACGATAATATTTTCTAAGAAAGTCTCCGCAGCTTTTTCTGATCATTTTCTGCTCAAAGATAACAGCTCCATAACCCAAGAGGTCTAAAAACATGGAGCCTACAATTCTACAATTCAACAATTTCATTTAGCAGACGTTTTTCTCCAAAGCGACGTACAACACATGACCCTCTCTCTCTCTCTCTCTCTCTCTCTCTCTCTCTCTGTGCAGCAGGTTGGCACTGACACGCTGCCTCAGAGCTCAGGATCATATTTGATAACGTCTAAATGAAACTGTTGGAAAGCAGCGTTGGTTTCTCTGTTTTGTTGCTCCTAAATGTTGATTATTAGACATGTATGGAGAGTCAGAGCTTTGGTCCAGCAGCTGTTCTGTGTGGACAGAACTCCAGAGATCCAGGTGTGGAGAAAAGGATGAAAAGCTTTGCTGCAGACTGCGGTGATGAACCAGTTCATTGTCTTTATAGAGCTAACAGTGAGCTCATTATGGTGATGTCAGCAGAAAAACACAAGGTGAACTACGTTTCCTTTTTGAAGACTTTATAGTTAAAGTAAGATCACAGCACTTTACTTATTGTTGCTTCACAAACTCACTCGCGTGCGCTCATAAAAAAAAAAAAAAATCAATATTTATGATGGTTGAATATCAGGGCAGCACTCAATAAGAACTGATCTTTAGCACAGCAGCTTTTAAGTTTTAAGATAAGTGAATTTGTTCTAAATATCCAGAAGTTTTTAATGCAGATTATTTGACTGAAGACGTTCAGATGTTGACGTCTTCTTGGACTCACGGCTGGCTGTGCGCTGCAGAGTGAGGCACTGACGCGCTGCTTCACTCTGCAGAGCATGAGAGAATGACAGGAGGTGAATGAGTTTGGGCTACATGACCAACATGACAGACAATTCAAGAACGAAAAAAGAACCGGTTTTAACCGGTTTCTATTATTTAAACGTTCCGGTTCTGCTCCGGAACATTAAAAATTCAAAAGTTTCTGGTTTCGTTTCCGTTCCTAGCAAAAAGGCAAAAGTTTCCGGTTTTCGTTTTCGTTCCGCGAACCGGTTCAAAGCCCTGGTTTAAATGTCAAAATAAAAAACAAACATCCTTCAAAAATACTTTCATATCTTATATGAAACCAATTTCTAAATAACATTTTCAAAGGGAAGCAAAGACGGATTAGAAACAAGACTTAATTTTTACAAATTCAAATTTGTTGTAAATTCACAGTCACATTGATGGTTGATTGGACTTTTTGCCCATGGCTGCAGAGCTTACAAACTGGCAGGTGAAGAAGGCTGTTAGGGGAAAGTCTATTTTCGGCCTCATTTTATCTGCTGTCTCTTTAAGGCTCCTCGTTTCTCAAACCCCCTTCCCTCTGACTGGCCAGTCATTTAGAGGCCTCTCAGGGGCAGAGCTGTTGGCAGGCCTTGGTGTTTGAGGCCCACACCTCTAACATGCCGTGAACTAGTAAGAAGATCCACGTGTGATGACATCATTTTGACAGGTCTTCGACACTTTTTTCTATTGATAAGCTAAATTTAGTATCTGAAGCTTTTTTTTTTTTTTTTTCTTCCAAATGTTATCTTTTTTTTTCTTGGATTGGCCTCCTAACCTCTGG
Organism: Labroides dimidiatus; assembly: GCA_030710495.1. Classification (NCBI taxonomy): domain Eukaryota; kingdom Metazoa; phylum Chordata; class Actinopteri; order Labriformes; family Labridae; genus Labroides; species Labroides dimidiatus. The sequence continues at coordinate 5,617,887 of CM061150.1, read as the reverse complement.
CTTAGCTCTTTTTTGATTTTTCCCCAACAGTTGCATCAAAATATTGAAACTGACACTTCAAATTAAAAAAAAAAAGTGTCCTCCTAAAAAAATGCAACTCTTCTTTTGCAATTTTAAGATAACCCAGAGAAATTCCAAAGGAACTGACTCATCTTCCCGTGTGCTGTATTGAAACTGAATGTGAGGATCTTTCATTTTAAATTATTCAGCTTGCAAGTCAAGCACGAGTGTTAAACTGGAAGAGCTTGCCCTTTGCTTGCCTGGTCATGCATGTGTTTGTGGTCATTGTTTCAGAAGTAGAGGAGAAGGGTGTGCACATCAGAGTAAGGAAATGACTCATAAGACAGCCTGTAGGACTTATCCACTAATAGATCTCCTGGGAGATAACCTAATCCCCCAACAATATCTTCTTATCATATTACAAGTGAACTATGTACAGAAAGGGCTTCTCTTTCCACAAATGAATACTAAGCCCCTATACTTACCTTTAAGCTTATTAGATTTGATCTGAAACAGAGAAGTATCAAGTATTCTCTCAGATGCAAGGCTGATCACAGATAATAATCCTTTCTGAGATTAGTTTTACAGCCCACCGATTACCATGACTTTATACAGAGCAACGCACATGTTTTTACAAAGCCAAAGCTTTTAAAAACCCTCGTAAAAATAACTCAAATTTAGTTCATCACAATCAAGGAAGGAGCTCCGCGCTGGAGATTTGCAGCAGACTGTCGAACAGTAAATACACTGTGTAATCTGCTCGTTGGGTGCTTTTGTCATCTTCAGAGATCACAAGAGGGAGCTTGTCAGTGGCAAAATGAAAGTTAGACTTCTTTTCAAGGTGCGGATTGGAGATTAGTCGTAATGCTCATCTCTAGCTTTCTGTCCGCTTTCACAGAGATGATACGATTTGCAAAGAGATGAGACCCTTCTCGTCTCTCTCCCTCTGTCTCACACACTCTCCCATCTATTACCTCCTTCTACTCACTTTCTGGTGTTACTGTTCTCCTTTCTTCTCTTTATCCCTTTTTTTAAGAGTTACTAAGCTCAGAAGTGGTTGGTAACTCTGCTCATTCTTACAATCTCTCCTACTTACAGTCCTGAGCAGAGACTCTGAACAGAGCTCCATGTGGCTCTTTGTTGCCATCAGCTTCATGGACAGCGTGAAACCCTTACAGAGTGTAAATGACGTCACATATTTGTTTCAAAAGAAGAATAAAAGAGCCTAAGGAGAGAAATGGCCATAGTGTAAAAGCTAGTTTCAGCTCACCTTGGTCTAATGAGACACCGGCAGAGCTGGAGCTGAGGCCATCGCCCTGCCTGCCCGTAAACGGCAACAAGCCGCC